>OZ005653.1:199698812-201181312 GCA_963930645.1 Salticus scenicus | reverse complement strand
GTGACGTTAAGCTAAACCTCCCTACCTACCTTTCACAGATTTTGATAAAATGAAATAGATTCATGGAACCCTATATACAAACTAATTGAGCTGCTTACTGTCTGTCTATCATAAGAATAGCTCCCACCAGTTAGTTTGTGCCTGTCTGTTGCCGTGAAAACTAGCCTAACTTCATTTTCGACAAGGCAAGCCAGAATAAAGACGTTTACTTAGGATGGCTGAAGAACTTGATGGCGTGTTGGCAATTTTTACATTATTATTTATTATTATTATTATTATTATTTATTGGTGGGACTATTATTGCGCTATTCAGGCTGTATGCCACTTTCAACGTAAAACATAATTCTGAAAAACGTATATCAATCACGAAATATTCAAAAATTATTTATGAAAATTATATAACAAACTTACAGGCTGAACAAAGATTATGGACATTTTTAAACTTTGTTGGAAAATGTTAAACCCCATAACGCACTATTAATCAGTTTCTTCTAATACATCTATCTCAACAGCTTTGTGGGGCACTAAACACTAGCGACTCTGAATGGAGAGAGACTGGACAGTGAACAAAAATGGCACACCGTCATTCAAATTCCGCTCAATCGCCGTTTTCAGAACGTAATGGTATCGTATATAACATTCTGAACAAACATGGCAAATCGATCGACGGTCCAGTGTCCATTCTCTCATCATGTAGGGTCTCTACTACAAACCAATCATTAATGATCATTACAGTTCGACAGAAAACATGTGTTTTTGTGCATCAAAGTTATGTAAATTAATTTCGTTAAGGTAAATGCAGTATAATATTAAAATATGCTTTAAGGAAGTAACACTCATGCACTGCAGTGCTTTAGGTTTCTAATATTCAACCTTTACACAAGAAGTCATTTTTTACATTATAGATCGACAGACAAATCGATGTCGAATTGCTTTTCAACTTTGTTGGGAAGTATTAAAAATGTATAAACTAAATACGAAAAGGAATACATATTTTTAAATTCCGCAGTGCTATTGCTGCCAATTTTTACATTTTAACCCCTTAACTGCCCCGAGCGTATATATACGTTTTTTCTACGTAGGATCCTTTGTACTGTACCGCTACCAGTGAAACTACCGGCATGGTTTCTCAGTGCAATAAAATAAACTTGGAAGTGATTTTGACAGTGTTTTTGAAAGTTGTATTCATTTCAGAGTTGAAAGAGAATAGTGTCATTTTAAAGAGAATCTCGTAATTATTTCTCGGTAGGTAAAAGGTTAATTGCGTAATTTTTATTGTTTAATTTAAACATTAAAAACTGTTACAGAAATATCTAAAAGATTTCTTTTAAAATTTTCAGATAGCTAAAAAGCGTAAATTTTGTCCACTATGCAAAATTTTTTTTTGAAAGAAAAGTATCATTTGTATTTTACGTACTTTTATTTCTAAAAATATGTGTATTTTATTTCTTAATTGATTTTATATAAAGCATTTATTAAAAGCTGTTTTCATAAAATAACAAAGGATATTTATAAACTTCATGCATAAGACTAAATATTAACTATTTTCCCATTATTTACTCAACGTGTTCCACCATGTAGCTATTTTCCTGTACTAAATCGGGAAACATGCCTAGAATTCTTGATTGTCAAGGTAATGTCTCTTGGACTGACAAGCATGTTAAATGAATGACATTCAATTTCATGATATTATTCTAAGTATACTAAGTTTGAGAAATAATATTTTTATTATTATAAATGGAAATTAATCTATAAAAATAGCTTTCTGGATTTTAAAACAAAATCTTACTTAAATCGATCAATTATTAGGTATTTAGTAAATATGAAGTATTAGTACCATTAATAAGTTACTAATGAACATAGTAGGAATATTTTTTCGTTAACCTTATCTTAAAAAAATGGTTTTTCTATAAATAGTAAAAATAATGATAATTATAATTCAAATAAGGTTAAATCTTTTTTTTTTTTTTTTTTTTCAGTTAACTATCAATAAATTAAAAAACCTCGGATTTAAGCTTATTTACTACAGTAAAATTACATGCATTTCATTACTTACGTTCAATACATAAACGTAAATCAAATTATTCATAACCTGTTACTATTTATCTTTACTGTCATAAAAAAAAAAATCTCTTATAAACCCCAAATTATTTTCTTATGAACCCATTTAAAAATATATACTATTGCGAAAACACAAATGTTTTTTGAGGGGTAACTGGGACGTAAAGAAGCAAGCAGGTTCTAATCGACGAATACACGAATATTCACGGAAAATTCAATAAAAACTATTACTCGCGCAGCACAAGGTCACGATAATAGCGTTATATGCACAGTAGAGCATAAATATAGTTTGTTCAGGAACAGTAATCAATAGCTCATTGCGTAATATTTCATTAAAAAATGTACAGCTTAGAGTTCAATCACATTCACTTGAATGTATATGATATCCCAATACTTTACATACTTACTGTGCTCTATAACCTTCCAAAGAATTTTGTGACACCATAATTAAAAAAAAAATATATTTTAAATTGTTACACAAGTATTTTAAATGTTCAGCATTAAATAAAGTAACTTTTTTTAATTATTTATTAATTATTTTTTGTAATAAAAATGCAATTTAACTCGAATCGCTATAATTTCCTTTCAGATAAATTTTAACGCTCAACCGTGTAAGAAATAACGCCATTCCACCGATAATTAAACTTTTGTTAGTATTAAATCGAAAGACACCTGTGAGCCAGTGCCACGTATTCCATTGATTTAATTCAACTTCCTTTGGAAAGTGAAAGTTTCTATGATTACTGGGCTTTCTTCTAAAATGTGTTATTGATCATTCACGTTACTACTAATTAGAGTTTAAATGGTGCGTTCTACACGTTAAATCTACGTTTATGCTGAAATGAAGCTTGTAAGATTTTTGCTCTTTGGGGCATTTGAATGGAAATTGTGCTTAAGTATGTGATAAAAATCATTAGCCAATAATTTTCCTTCTTTAAGTACATTTAAAAATACAACTTCCGTAATGAAATAAATGTAGTATTAGTGGCATATCTATTTATTGGAAATAATTTGAAAAGTAATTAATCACGTGTTTTTAAAATTAATTAGTCAGTTTTAAATTATATCAGGAAACTCATAGTCTGTACTTTCACCTCATTACATTATTTTTTTTTCATTAGAATTAATTCAATTTAATTACATAAAATACGTACATTTTAATTATTTATGAAAGGAATGAAAATTAGTTTTCATGGCATTTATCAGTGTCATTTTTAATGTTAAAAATTAATGTATGAATTTGGATAGTAGATAATATTGGATAAATACTTAAAAGGAAGTAATTATATTTCAGTAAAATACTGATGATAACAGTGTGATAACAGATGATAACAACGTGATTAAGTTATGATTTTTATAAATATTGTAACATTAAATAATGTACTTTTGCAATAAAAAATGTTTCATATTTACAAACGGATATCTATAATTAAAATCTAAATTGTTTTCATTCAGTCTGCTTTTTTGCATCATCTTATGTAATTAATGAGTAACTGAATCTCTTTATATAAAACGTCAATTCAGAGACATTGAAAATGTAAAAAGAAAATCATACGAAACTGAATACGGAACATTTTGTTTTAACTTTCATTTCAAATTTCAATTTATGAGAAACGCTAATGTTATTACTTCAAGTCGTGTATGATTTTTGTTTAGTATACTCTTATCATTGACTTATAAACAGTCTTATATTATGGGTATAAGCTAAAAGACAAAAATTCATTTTGCCATAGCGATATTTGGCAAATTTTGCGTTATTACCCTAATCATAAAAAAGTATAGGCACTTGTTTCAACTTTTTTACTTTCTTCTATATGTAATATAGAGAAAGTATTGGATTCGCGAAAATTTTCGACCTCCGTTTTTTGACGGATCTACACCTTTTGGGATGTCCTGAACACGAATTGATAGTTTTTAAAAAATGTCTGTCTGTGTGTCTGTCTGTCTGTCTGTCTGTCTGTCTGTATCATTTTTTTGTGGACGCTGTATCTCACGAACCAATGAATGAAATTTAACCAAACTTGGTATTTAGTTGCACCCTGACATGAACTGGTGCCCATTAGATTTGGGGATCAATAGCTCAACAGGTGGCGCTGTGATCGCATTTTATAGGACAAAATTCCGTATAAATGGGCATAATGAGAGTTATTTTAAACTTGTGATTGTAAAATTAATATGAATTATTGATAATAGTAGTAGTTAACTAGGAAAAAAAATTTGTGCATGGGGGGGCATCGGTTCCCCCCCCCCCTAGGGGGGAAATACCTTAAATTTTGAAGATGGGTATCATTCGAAAGATCTCGTCAATAGCTTTAAAACGAATGGTTGAACCATAAATCTGTGATAATTTAAAACAAAGTTATCGATTTTTTTTACTTTTAACAAAAAAAAAAACTTAGAAAAAAAAATCTTTTTTTTTTTTTTTTTTTTTTTTTTTTTTTTTAATATTGTTACTGATTGAATATGTATAGGAAAATATAGAAGAAAGTCTTGTGGTGGCCACAACATACTAGTTTTTTTTTTTTTTTGACAATGGAATTAAATTTGGCCATTCTTGCTATAGCTATTTTGAAAACACTGGATTCTATAAGGAATTTAAGCATATCTTCTAAGATAATATAACATGGCTTTGTAGTATTTACCCCCCCCCCCCCAAAAAAAAAAAAAAAAAAAAATGAAAATGAAAATGAAAATAGAACAATCAAGGCAGTAAAAAATGCCCGAAATAGAAATTTTGCATTTACGTAGAATTTGGTACCCTCAGCACACTATTTTTTGGAGTGTTAATCGACATGTAGTTTACCAATATTCAATGAACCTAGATTTTTAAGATATTAATATAAAAATAAAATTGCATGTGATTATATGAATATAAAATTTTAAAATAATTTCTTTGTGGATTATTATGAAAATTACCATAAGAAGGATTTAACTTACTAATGTATTTTGTAGTTTATTGTAGAATTTTACAAAGTAATAAAAGTTATGGTCATTAAATAAATAATAATAATATAAAAAGTTCACACAAACATAGTACAATATTAACATATATAAATATCATTAAAGGGTTTAAAATATGCACACACACGCACAAAAAAAAAAAAAAAAAAACTTGTCATGCTTATGTGTCATGCTCTGAGATGCAAACTGAATTTTTAAAAAGACATTTGATGACGTAACTAATAAATGAAAATTCAAAGAATGTCTTTTCAGATTTTATTAAATTCGTCAGATAAGGAATCCCAATCTAAAAAGAGAATTGAGTTAGTATATAAAATAAATTTCTGATGCAGATAATAACATCTGATAGAAATAATTATTTCACTGATAATTTATGTATTGTTAAAAATAAAGCACATTTCGCTTTCGCAGTATTTACAAGCATGAAATATCAAAAACATTTATGACATAGTGCTTTATCTAAAAAGTGAAGGTATACCTCAAATGACCGAAATTTGATTAGATAAGAAATACTATATGTTTGTGCGCTACATGACTATTTTTCTCTTGAGGTTTTATTCTCGAAGCTGCTAGAAGGAAAGTGCCTGGTTCAATACCGGGTCTCATTCGTTGACCTTACCAAACGGAGTTTTCTTGTTTGCTCCAAAACATGAATAAATACGTTCTTCCACTCCGTCTAGGACATTAATGTAGGCCTTATTCCCTAAAACTATACCTACAACTTTTGAGTTTAACTTTGTCAAATTTTTCAAATAGTTATATTTCACTTTTCTGCTTATTATTAAAAAATAATGAACAAGGTTGCGCGCAACTTTTGTCAAATTGCTATTATCAAACATCATGCATGTCTAGTGTGCGAAATTCTAACGCCATTTTGAATTTATCATACATTCTCATCACCTTTTCAGATGCATTATATTTATGAATTTCTTAATAATCTTAATTACATATAACTAAATTATTTTACCCATACATTAAACAAAAAGCTATTACTCTATTTCTTTCTTATTAAACAAATTTAAATGTTTTAGGAAATATGTTGGTGATATATGCTTAACTAATTTCTGCTTCAGCTGTCATCTAGTAAACATACAATCCAATTCTAATCAACAGAATATAACTTTGCAATAACATATGAAGCAACATTTGGATACATTGTGATTGTTATGAATATAGAGGTCTAAATTCTGCCTTTATATCATATATTCAAATTATAAATTCATGTTTTAATTTATTCGACTGAAATGTATTGTATTATTTTCTTGCTAATTGTGAATTTAGTTGCTAATTATGAATGAAATTTATTACTAGAGATTTTGAAATGTTCTCACGAAGACCTACAGATTTAATGTAAACAATAATATAATTTTGAGTACAAACTAGTTTTATTATCTCTGAAGAGCATGCTCTAAAGCTAAACAAAAGACTAAACAACTTTGTTCAAAAAAAAATTATCTAAAGTTGTCACAAGAGTTTTAAAAATTTCTCTAAGTATAAAATCATTGAGTAAATAAATAACTAACACTTAAATAATATAAAGTTACCCGAGCTACGTTAACTGTTGATAATGCATGTTTTTATTGGAATTCTCCCGTCTTAAAATGACTTCTTCTTTGTGTCAGACAGATTAAAATCAAATACAGTAACTCTGGAATGGATGACGGACCCTTTATAAATGTCTTGTTACTTAAGAGTATAATCTTGTTTCAGAATATCTTCTACAGTAGAACCTCGATTATCGGAAGTAATTGGGACCGAACTTACTTCGGATAATCGAAATTTTCGGATAATCTAGAATTCATCAATAATCATCTAGTTTAATATATAGTATCGTCATTGAACTGGTATTATGACTATTTTAACTGTTAAATAAATTAAAATCATAAATTAAAATAAATTTATTTCTGAAACAAAAACTTACAATGGTTTAAATGGAAGTTTGATCTGGTGTAAATTGGCCATCCTTTGCCGTGCAGCTCTACCCCAAGTTAAAGAGAATAGGTTCTTTGTACTTACTTACAATCAGAGGGTGCAATAACATTCGATTGTTCTGGGACTCGGCAGTATGACCTTCCAAATTTCGAAATGGGGTATATTTTTGTTTAGAACAAGGACGTTTGAAAATGGGGAAGAGTACACTCATACCGAGAATTGAGCTTGCGAGAAGGAATTCTATAAAAGAGAATTCCAAAATATTTATCTGCCCTCGTAGTTTGGAAAGGACGGCTTTCATACAAAAGAACTTTAAAAATGCATGTTTGTTAAGAGAAAATTTTGGATGATAGCAAAAAGTGAAAAAAAAAGTGAAGAAGAAACCGACTTCGGTTAACAGAGCGTAGTTTCGGTTAATCGAGGTTCTGCTGTATTTGATTTTGTTTCTTCGGAAAAAATTATGCTTTCATACGCAGTACATCATGAGTATTTTTTGGTATTGTTTTCTGGAAGAAGGATAAAAATATTCAACTTCATAAGTCGCATTTAAATAACAACGTAATTACTCATGTGGCCAAAAAGAATTTTAGAAATATCTTTTAGAAAGGCCAACCTTTCATACAGGGATATATATATATATACTAGATGCACAGGATTATAGGGAAAAATCGATATTTGAGTCGTAACATCAACGGTCTTTATCTTGATTCGAAATCTGGTTAGCTGCCTGCGTTCTTCAACTCTAGAATAGGATTTTAGAGATGTAAGTATCTCCCACGTCATTAAGACATAATAGGAACATTATGTCCAATACTGTCTCAGCATTTTGCTCATGCAGCAAATAGAAAGGATTAAAATCTGTCGTGTCCTTTTTAGTAGCGTTCTATGCAAACGTTACAAAACGCAAAATTCATGCCAGTTTTCTTTTCTGTGTCAACATACATGAACGGCATATCAGTAAATATTTTATTAAAGTGTTCCGTTAATTTGTTCATCTGTGGATGGGACAAAGTCATCATAGGATGATCAGTACTACACAGACACAGTTCTACATGGATAAAACTAGTTTAGATTGGAAGACAGTTAATGATCTGTGATAGTTTCAAAGGGAGTTCAATGTTTAAGAAGTATTTCTTCCAATTAGAATTTTGCTGCTTATTTTGATACGGCTGATTGCATAGGTTTAGTCACTGCATATTGTGTACAGTAATCTGTAGACAATCATCCATCTCTTTCCATGCAGAGGTTTGGAAAAGATTCCAACAGGATCTATTACAAAGCAACGATCTTGTATTTCATCTGTAGGAATGGAAACTAGGCGTCTAAATAGCAATTGAGAACTGGGTTTTCTTCTTAAACGCTATTGACAATACTTAAAACATCGAAGGATAGTCGATATATCTAGGAACAAAAGAATCTTTCTCGAATCTTATCCTATGCTTCTCTAAAACTAAGAAGTCCGGCAGTAGGAAAATGCATAAGTATGTCATTTGGGAGATGTTTGGGAATGACTAACAACCATTTCTTTCCGGCACTGTCATTTTAGTAGAACGTTGAAGTAGTATTTAATCTTTAATGGCACACAAATTCCCAACACAGTGCTGAGATTTCTTTCGAAATGTTTTCGAAAAAACAGTTCACTTTAAGCCCAGTCTATCACAGCTTGGGAGGCTTCTAGAAAGTCCCATCCAGGATGACGTTATGGTTGCGATGCTGTCGCACTACAAATTCGAACAAAAGCTCTCAGCTATTTATGGCGATAACCAAAGCACACTTTCCGAACAATAATTACATTAGCGACTTGAAAACGAAATTTTTGGCATCTGGAATATAATTTTCTGTAAGTATCAAGAATACTTATCTGTGATGACTGAAAAATATCATCCATAGCAATTGTCAGTGAATTATTTATTATTACATCTAAGCGATTACTAGGCATTTTTGCATGCGATGGAGGTTTTCGTGGAATGTTGTCTCACCTCCATCACAAGCCACTTCATTTAGTTTTCAATATTTGTGCGATTAAGAGATTTATTGTATCAGGGATACAGATACGGTGACTTATGATTGCGTGTTGGGGATCAACCTGAAATTGGACTTTCACTGGATTCACATATTAATCATCATCCGTCTTTAGATTCTGTTTGGTTGACTGACGGACTCTACAATTGTCAAAGATAATATTTCTCTCTCGGAAATAGTCCATGACATGACCAAGATATCCACAGTGGAAACAAATAGGTTTATTGTTGGCAGTTCTCTTAACAAGCAACATGATAAAGTGGCTAAGTTCAATACGTTAGAAGAGACGATGAGTCCAAATGATGTTTATTTTTTTCTCGATGGTACTGTAAAACAGTGGTACAATCATGAAGATGAACTAAAAATACCTTTAAATTTGTACAGGGTAATATTTTTGCGATCCTTAAGTAATAAAGAAGAACAACTAATGAACTTTTAAAACCTAGAGTGCAATGCTCATGAAAAACTACGCAATCCCATATTTAGAGATACTTTAAGACATTGCCAAAAAGAAACAAACCCCACACGTCTGAAGAAGAGAAAATATCGCGCATAATGAAAGGAATTGTAGGAGTTATTTATCAAGCATTGAAAACAAATTGAATAAAAAAAAAAAATGCATCGACTTCAGATTTCATTCAATGGTGCAACTACCTCAAGGATGTAAATCAATCAGAGTTGGTCGACAAAAGTTTAAAACACTTCCAAAACGTCGTAACAATGGCAGTAAGAACCAGATCTGATGTCCCTTATACACAGAATTATCCAACAGGAAATTTAGAGAATGATGAAACGTTCATACAAACCTGCATATTTATCTACTTCATTGTTTGAAGAAATCTTCCAGTGTGAAGTAGAAAGAACTTTGGTGCCTGTCGCTTCAGAACCAACGTACCCTGACATAACAAAATACGTTAGCCCCCGAAAACGGCCAGCGTACACTACCGTTAAAGGAAACCCAAGACGTTCTGTGTACAACCCACCGACATAACTGAAAAAAGCATTTGTATGGAGAAAATCAGACAATAAAGGCATTTGTTTCTACAGTGGATATCTTGACATGTCGATTGTGCTCTATTTTAGACAGAAAAAGAACATTTTTGACTACTCTCGACATTTTCAAGAGAATCTCAATCAAGGAAAAGCCAAATATTTACGTAATGCGTTTTCTTATGTATTAAGTATTTCATTAAGTGTACATATATTTTGTATATTTTCAATATTTAAGCATATATATTCACAAATGCAAATTTTTAACTTTTTTTTTTTTTTTTTTTGTAAAAGCGAATTTTCTCAAAAATTCTATAATAGGTACTAAAATTGTCAGAATTTTCATTCTTACGTTGAAAAAATTGAAAATTGTGAGAATATACACTTCGAAATCAGAGTTCCAAATAGAAAAAAATGGACGGTAAAAAATGGATGAGAATTTCTTACAATTCCTCACAAACAAAGTGAGATTTCTAAAAAAAATGTAAAAACTGAAAAATACTTTAAAAAATTGTGTATTAATGTTATTTGGTAATGATGTCTAATTTTACAGTAAATTGGTATAATTTAAGTTTAAATCGCATTTTATTGCTTAAATATATCTATTTCTTTCACTGCCTATCACTAAATAGGCAGCTATTGCACCGAAAATTGATGAAACTTAGCTTCTTTTCTATACCTTTAAGACAAGATTATTTACCTAATTCTAGATTTCCGGGCGTTTCATTAATCACATAATCTATTTTTGCAACTGATCACCAAAATACGTAATTGTGTTATTCGTGTATTTTGAAAGTTATTGAAAATTATTAAATTATTCAACATCTGTGAAGGGTCAATGTAAATTTGCTGATCTTTATAAATGACCTATTTTCCACCACAAATTGTAATAAATTATCCCCGGAAGAAGTTGCGAATTTCTCACAATGTTAAAAATTTTATGTGAGAAAAGAAGAAAGCACACACACGCAACATTCTCGTGATCTCGCACTTTAGTGGGGACCCTAGAAATGCATAACTAAAAGCCTTACAGAAGTTTTGTGAATACAATTTTATGAACTTGTTCTATTTGAAGCATTTATTTTTTTCTGAGTCAAACCCTTTTACTTATGTATCATAACTTTAAACATTTTTCTGACGAAAATGAAATTCGTTCTCTACATTGCTCACGTTAAAACTGCAGGCAGATATTATTTTCATTTTAGTTGCAATACAAATCTCTTTCTATCCCGAGACAAGTTAAAAATTGTTTAATATTCATTATTTTATGCTTTATTTTCATTTCTAGATGACAGCAAAGGAGCAATTTATTGCAGAAAATTTTCAAGAAATACATATATTTTTTAATAACTTTGCATCCCCCCCTCCATGTATTTTATATTTGAGTTTTAATCACGTATCTGTGAGCCTTCTCTAACCGACCGCAACGTGTAGTTCATAGCATAGTATTACTGGCTCTTACGTTGAGATTGATGAGTGAGACATTAGCAAACACCTTGTATATATACATATACGTGAAGACACAAACACCAGATACATATATATATATATATATAAATGATATATATCGTAATAAAATTCAACCATAAATTTAGCAATTAATAGATTCAAAACAATACCAACACAACAAAAATAGAACTGATTTTAACTTATAGGTAAGACTGACACAAAAATGTTGTGATACAGATTAAGAACCAATAAGAGACAAAAACAATTTAAATTACTTACGCCGACACGAATGGTAATAATAAAAAGGGACCATTAAACTTAATGACAGAGAAAATAACTAAAGGACCACAGAAATAATAGTTGGATAAAAATGCTTAAAATTAGAAGTAAAATCTCATCAGGGGCATGTACTTCAGAAAGCTGTGAAAGCTGCATCGATATATATATATATATTCTGCAGAGAGAGAGAAATTTTATGAGCCAATATATGGTAATACTAACCATCATGTGTGAGGGGTATTATCCCAGTGAGCACATGGATTGTGAATATATCATAATTTATCGCCATTAATCGTCGTTATTTTGGATCTTGTTATCATTTAACATTGTGAGTAAAACCCTTATAATATTCGGTTGCTCATATTTATATTTCATAAACATATGTTTAATTTTAAATAAAATATATCAATAGAAGTAAGTTCCTTATTATATTACACAGACAAGGCAAGCAGAAGCGGCCTTAACCTTGAAGTAATACGAAAATAAGCATGTGTAGCATATCCAACCCTTACTTGAGGGAAGGCGCAACATGGTTCAGAAATAAATTAAACGACTTTTTAATTTTATGTGTTTTTATATACCGTATATTATAGTGTAAAATAGAAATGGAATTAATAATTATAATTATAATATTATAACAGTTACCAATTTTATAATATTATTTTAATAAATTTTCAAGACTTCAGTTTGAATCGCTCCTAAATATAGCTTGGAGTAAGGCAGCTGCAGTAGGAAATTGAACTTCTGGGTTTTAAAAAAATGGTTTTTAACCTTACAACCCACAAGCAATCCCGGATCATGCGTTATCTTTCATGGCTCCAGCAGTGAAACAGCTGTTGTTTCTACAAACGACGCATGTCACAATACGCGTACACCAGCAGTTGCTTCCGTCACCAGAGCTACAGGCAGTCGACTGTCACCCGCAGTTCTCTACACCAGCACAGAAAATTAAATGCCTATAAACAATCAGGCCTGCTTCTCAGGTCAGAAAGCTTAAATCATCTGGACTTACGAAAAAATAGCAGTGATCTTAACTGCTTAAAACTATGCAGGAAAAAGCAATAAAAATCTGAAAATTTCAGGAAAAGACAAAATAAACAAATAAAAACCATCGAAAAAGCAGAAGAAATAGAAACATGTAAGCTTGTGTACCTTAAATGAATAAGTTCCTCTGGGTACTAGTGGCAACAGTTTCGATGAGGATAATACGAGTTATTTTTGTGCTGTATGTAAAGGATTATTTATGCTAAAAAAGATCTCAAATCTGATTTGATTCAGCGCATCAAATGCAAAAAATGGTTGCATGAATATTGCATTAATGCACGAAGATTGCACGACCATTTGCACTAAATGAAATGTTGTTTAGTATAACATTTAAACTTGTACCCTTGTTAATTTTAGCAAAGCATTTTTTTTTTAATGGTTTCAGTTTGCAAATTTGTTTGTTTTCCCACAGTTACTGTTAATTCACAAGTAATGATTCAATGTTTGTCCTTATTTTTCTTATTTACTGTGGCGTAGCATTTTACCTCATAACTGTTGACATCTTTCCCGTATATATGGTAAAAGATGCTCCAGTTAAACGAAATTATTTAATATTGAATTTTTCAACCATATAGATGCTGGGAAATGAATTAATATAGCATAATTAAGCATAATTAATTAAGCATTGAAGAGCATGGTGTATTTTTTTTTCATTATCATATCATGCAAATTTTTGAGCTCTACTAAGCAAAACCTCCTAATATATGGCGACTTCCTCAAATTTACCTTATATGTTTAGAGAGAAATGTTTAGAAACGAAAGAAATTAAAAAAAATGTCGTACGTTTTGATCTCATAAAGAGAAAATAATCAAATGATTTTGAAAAATAAAATTTTAATTTTTACAGTTTTGTTACATTTACAAAATTTTTCAAGGAAATCTAAAACATACTCGTGTCCATATATTTAAAGACAGTGTAGACATTATTATAAAACAAGTAAGCATTCTAAGTCAGATGCAAGAATTAAATATTCGTTTACTTTCTTTGAAAAAATTACATTGCTTTAATAGAAGATGTTTTCAAAATAACAGTAAAAACATCGTAATTTCATTTTATTTTGTGACATATGTTGCTGATACAAAAATTTTATTTTTAAAATTCATACAGTTTAATCTTTTTATTCGCATGTTCCTGTTGAAAAGAAACTTTTTTGAAAAAATAAAAAAGTAAAAAAAGAATCTTCTTTATCAAAAATATCAGAAACGGCTTATTTCTCTGAATTAGTGAATTCTTTCCTTTTTATGATTATAATAAATAATAAAGTTATTATTTGATACTAAACTATAATAGAACTAGAAAACGAAAAAAAAGAGACCAATTTGTGTAATTAGGTGTTTTAATTTATGTAATTTAAAAAGTTAATTACATTTTGCATTTATTTTCAGCTGATTGTGTTTAATGTATGTTTTCTTCTTCTTTTTTTTTTAATGTGAGTTTGTATTATTTAATTTATTTATTGAATCTGACAAGCCAACGTGCATATTGTTTTATTAATAATACCAAATTTTTCAAAAAAGAAAAATACACCTTAGAACAAAACCAATACTGTTTCTGTTAAAAATCCCCTTTATTGATTATTATTATTATTATTATTTTGAAGTAATATTTCACTGGTCAATATCTTCACTAACATAAATACTATTTTAGTATAAT
The DNA here is from genome assembly GCA_963930645.1 of Salticus scenicus. Taxonomy (NCBI): domain Eukaryota; kingdom Metazoa; phylum Arthropoda; class Arachnida; order Araneae; family Salticidae; genus Salticus; species Salticus scenicus. The sequence goes on along the minus strand of OZ005653.1, from coordinate 201,166,920 downwards.
GTTAAAATGTATGTATATAGTATATTTTCTTAAAAATTGTGTAGACGTATTAAATTAAAGTATAAGCTATTTTTAAGCCTTTTTAAAATCTCATTACATGAAATTATTTTTCTCAGACTTTAAACAAGCAATGTAATTATGTGTTATAATTTTTTTTTCTGAAAATTTCTCTCTTCAAATTTTAACAAATTGAACTTTTCTAGATAGATGTTATTGTAGAAACTTATTGTACAGTTTATGCATAAATGCTAAATGTATTGTTAAATGTTACTTTACTTTAAACAACATATTACCGATACATCTAATCCCTACAATTTTGATCTTCACAAAGATAAATTGCGTGCATTCTAGTAATTACTTAGAGGAGCTTCGGTAAATATTGCTTAGGTCTGAATATTAACATATATTATATTTATGGGAATATTATTGTAAAAAATTCTTTTATAAAGAATTAGAAATACGTAGGTATAATTTAAAGTTATTAATTTTTATATAATTAGAATATTTATAAATATATAAAATTGTATAATGAAATAATAATAAGATATTTCTTAAGTAGGCACTCAAGCCGCATTAGATTAAAATTCCTTGTAAACCCTCAAGTTTTAGAGTTTTATGCATGTTTTTTTTTTTTTTTTTTTTAAATCTTTATATTCTTGCGAGAAATAATTAAATTTCACGTCATAAAGAAAACAAAAGTTTTTATATAAATTTCAATGCGCTGTGTTTACGTTAACATTTAGCACCTTTTTAACAAACTGTGACATAAGAAAAATCTTTTTTAACATGGTAAACTTTTATCAAGAAAATAGTATTACAATTTTATTTATTTATCGAATAAACAATAATGCAATTTTTTAAAATATAAATAAGAATTTGAGACAAAATCACTATTTTCCAAGATAACAAATCAGAAATTAATACGTTGTTATATTCCTTTGACATATTTTAAGGTAGAAAAAGGTATATTAAAAAAAAAAAAAAAAAAAAAATACTAACTGAATATGTAAATGTGGACAATTTTATATGTACTATTATTATGTGACTATTTATTATGTTATTGTTTATGCTGTAACATATTAACAAATCAAAGTACGAATCCCTGATGATGACCTTAAATCAAGAATCGCAAATCATAATAATCTAATAAAGAAGCAATGTGCGATGTTTTACTTCCATTACAAGATTGCCGAAGGAAATGGAAATATTGTATTCGGTAAAAAATTTCAATGTCAAATATTCATATGATTTACATTGTCACAGACTTGAAATGGCTTAGAACCACCTAAATATGTCAAAGATCTAAGACGATCACTAAGGAGGAGAGTGAGGGTGGTTTGATCTTGCCTGTTACAATCAAGAGCCAGAAAACCACTGATTGGTTACTCTGATACCAGTGATGCACTGAATGAAAATGTCAAATATATTGTTCTTTACCGTGGAAAAATGCTCATATAGATGAGAGGTATAGGACATAGAGGATATCAAGGCTTTCTCAGCATCGGAATTGGTCAGGGCGTCAGCAATCTCGTTGTCCTTGATAGCAACGTGGGAGGGAATCCGCTGTAGTTAAATCTCATGAGACAAGGAAAGACGGTTCAACTTTTTAAGAATATTCACTCCTGTATCATTTCTCATACTTTGCCAATTGGCCAAGTATTGAATCGAGCTTCTGTTGTCAGAGAAGAAGCAGTTTTCCCTTCCATCAGTCAATGGTCCAAGTGAATCAAGGCCTTCATCTATGGCTATTAATTCGCTAGGAAAAGCAGAGCTGTAGTTAAGGGTCTTCCTCTGAGGCCTTACTTCTTGATTTTATGACTTTATGTAAATTCCACTCCATGTACTGTCACTATCATTCTTACTAACGTTTGTGTACATCTGAACAGTACCCGTTGGAATAATATTAATTTTTTCAAAAGCCAGCTATCTTAGATAGCCAGGAAGTTCTTTCTTCTTACTAATTAATGGATTGATTGATGAGATAATTTTTAAAATCATTTCTATATTTAAATGCTAAATTCAATGAATATTTTTGACCAATTTTCCTTCAAAATTGATCTCTATAGCATTTTGGAGAATTTTTGAGTGGATATCACGATTTTTTAAAGTTTTTATTATGTTCTAGAATGAGAGCATGGAGTAAACGGCTAGTTTCATTCTTATAGTAAGAATTATATAATTTACATGAAATATTATACACAACATACGTACAGTCGGGGGTGGGGGGTGGAGGGGATAAGTGGTTTAAAATTAGAATGAATATTGCGAATTTCAAGCTGCGGATTAAAGGCTGCAGATATATTAACAGTACGTAAAATGTTAGCAGGAGTTTTTTTTTTTTTTTTTTTAATTCAACGGATAATCATGAATTATTTTTCTCAAATAGTATAAAACGATACATGTTCAAGCTTATTTTTAATTCGAATTTACATATCGATAATGGATAATTAAATATACATGTATATATATAATCTGTATTCACTTCTATTTTTGAAAATGAAACATTCGAATGTAGAATTCAAGTAAGAAAAATTTAATTTGAACTGATATATTAAAATAGTAATTTACAAATATTTTGTTATTCTTATATTTATAAAACTGTATCATTAAAAATTTCTATTCTGTCATATCCTACTTCGTTATAGTATTTCAAAAATTTTATTTATATCTCAAATAAAACCTTCAAACTTGAAAACCACAAACTGACGTAAAAGCATTAAATGTGATATATCGTGTAAAGAATATATTGCCTGAAATAAAGGGAATAACCAGAGGTTAAAAGCGGCATTATCTTTGCCGCTGTTGTTTGATTTAAAACCCTTTTATAGCGTTATATAAATACATATCCTATGTGTATACCAAAAGATTAAAAATGCAAGTTAATAAAATAATACTTTGAATAAAACTATAAAACAAACGAACTTGTTTGTATGGCTGTATGCTTATAATAAAAAGTTTTTACTAGTTGTATTTTCCTGATAATGTAAAGCATATTTATGTTGTAAGAATACTGAAAATTGTTTAGTATTATAGCAGCTAACATTAACATAAATAAAGGGTCTGCATGAGAAGTAAATAGAATTAAATTAATAGGATATAAAATCTTAGATGAAGAATTTAAAATAGATTTAGCAATAATTTAAAGTATTTTAATTTCTTTTTTTTTTATTGACATTGTAACAATTGTATGCTTTTTCCTAATTGAAGAAGAGTTCTATGTTTTTTTACTGAACAATAATTTTTCGAAAGTAAGGCTATCAATATTTTGAATTTGTTTTGATTCCAAATAAGGGGATTATATTTAGAATTTCTAATATATAATCCAAAAAATACGTTATAAATTAATGTTTTACAATTTATGCTTCGGAATATATATATATATATATATATATGTATATACATACATATATATATATATATATTCTGTGTCTAATATGCATGTGAAGTTAATGGCATGATTTCTGTCATTGACAAAAATGAAAAGTTTAATGTGTTTGTGTTGAATGCCCTTTTATATATCGATAAAGTTTGGAATGATGTATCAAGGAAGACTATTTCAAACTGTTTAAGACATGTTTGATGTTACCCATCTGAAAATGATGTACTATCATCGAACAACGTCGATGTGGATGAGCCTCTAGCTGAGCTTTCACAACGTCTTCGAAATCACGGATGCGCCATACCTGATGAGAAGGAATATGCAACAACTGATAATGATGGCGCTACCTCTTCTGAAGCTTAAATTGTAGAAATTGTTTCGGCAGTAATACATTCAAGTGCTGCCGAAAGCAACGATGAAGAAAGTGATGAACTTGAAAATCAGTCTATAACTCAGATAGAAGCCCTGAAAGCCTTCAACACTGTTAGGTGCTTTTTTGTGAATTCAGAGACCTCAGAGGCACATTTTAAAACTGTTAGCGATCTCGAAAAGGTAGTGATAAGAACATCTAAACCGAAGGAAAGGCAATCTTACATAAATGAATATTTTAAACACTGAATTGTATTTATGACTTCTGTAAATATATTATGCATCAATTATTATCTTTTTGTTTTGTATCTAATTATTGCATTAACATTTGAATTAAAAAAAAAAAAAGCAATATAATAATATATAATTCTGTTTTTTTTTTATATACATATATGTGTATATATAATACTACTTGCAAAAACATGTATCTAAGTGTCAAAATATGTGTCTGTTTACTTTTATCGCATATATGGTACCCCGGTCAGTCCTCTACGGTCCCTACGGGTGACCTTATAAAGAGGTTTGACTGTATATATATACATAGAGAGAGAGAGAAAGAGAGAGAGAACGCATTAAAAAAATACAGTTTAGAATTGACCGAATAATTTTCATGCGCGCTCATTTTACATGCCATTCGAAGTATTTTTGTATATTATAAATAGCTCATCATATATTATATACTTTTTTATATCCATATATATTTCTTCTATTTTGATTAGGTATTTTTCAATATTCAATTTACTTTAACCTTATCTTTAAAAAAAAAAAAAAAAAAAAAAAAAAACACGATTGCAATAACATTTTAATATAAGTTAAAACATGGTAAAGCTTTACACAACTAATTATACTTAACTAAAATTATTATGCGCATTAGTTAAAATTGGAGATGAAATTGTACAATTTAAGAGAAAATTTTGAGTTATAACGTAATATAAGCTAAGTTATTAAAATATCCATTTAATTTCTTTTTCAACGCATGCAAGTGGATGAAAGTATAATCATTGTAGCAATTTAAATTATATATATAATATTTCTGTAAGAATATATTTGATAAATATAAAGTCTTAAATATTATAGAAACTGGAACACTGATACTTTAGACAGTGAATAACGAAAAAATTTTCTTTGACAAGTTTAAATTATTGATGTCAGCGACACTGGAGTTAGCTAAAAGGTTTACAACCAATCATGACACTAGAAACTTTAAATGTCAACTTTGAGATATTACTTTGGACTTTTTAAGAGAAAAATTTTCTTCACAGAAGATGTCCGTTTAGAAATTATTTTTAAATATCTATTTAAACCAATGATGAAGAGAGGATAAATATAAGGATAAAAGAAGCATGAAGAGAGGATAAAAGAAGCGTATTTTAGCTATATTATCATTCAATATTCGAAGATGAAACTGTGCTTTGTATAATTGAGCACACCGCTAAGTAAAAAGTTTACTTCAATAGAGATGTAGTTTACGAAAATGAGTATAAAATTATTATTAAACTGTAAAATACATGTTACTGTTTTGAGTCATGATCTGAAATACAAGCATATATAATATATTGGTTTATTCTTGAATTATAATATTTCTTTACTACACACTCTTTGACCCATTGCCACTAATTAAAAACATAAAAACATACATAGGAATTAAAATTAGGGGCATCTTATATAAACTTTTTTTTTTTATGCATGCAAATAATTTTTAATGGTAATAGACACATAAGATAAATAACAAGAAAAGTGATTGTTCAATTTGTTTTTTATGTTAAAATAAAATATTCTAATATAAATACCTTTTTTTGAACTCTTCCCAGCGTCGTCTGCTCAATCACGTGATAGAAGAAAAAAAATCGAATTCTGAGAATAGAATTCAATTAAATATTGTTCTTAAGGGAAAAAAAGTGTTAATATTTAATATAAAATATAGTAAAAGTAATATTGTGCATTTGTAAACAGCAGAATAATTGTATTTATAAATGTAATAGTTTTTAAAAAACACTTTATGTGTTTATTTATTTTCACATGTAAGAATCGATTTTTATATGATGTAATGTAACTTTTACATTAACTGATCTAACAATAAATAATAGCTTGTTCTTGTGGAAAGTTTATGGATTATAATTTGAAATTTAAAAATATTTTCAGTTAAATTTAATTGCAAAAAGGTGTTACAACAAGTTAAATAACTTAGCTATTGCCTAAACGACTTTACACAGTACGATGTTGCACTGTCAATAGTTTAAGTACCAAAAATCAGAGTACTTAACACATTCTCTATCAACATCAATAACAAATATAAACTAAATGATGATTGTAAATGTATACAGCAAACAAAAGTTGGTGAATAATGATATAAAATAGATTAAAAATGATGATGTATAAAAAACATAACACAGATTAAATACGATTGGTCAAAAATAAGAATAGAAAATATGTTATTTCAGCAATCGCTATAGATGTAGAAGACTTCGTCTGCTGTTTGTTTTTCCTGTTTCATGTAACCTGACGTCAGGTGGGAAGAACCCATTACTAAACCTAAAAACATTTTTTTTTTTTTTTTTTTTTCAAATTATGTATTTATTGGAATTTGCAATTAATATTTAAAGAAAAACGCCTTATTATTATTATTATTATTATTATTGCACACAAAGATCTCTTTTACGTACAATACTATCGGTTTAGAATTCTTAATGTTAGGAAATTTAAAGGAAATATATAATAAAGTATAGTAAATCTTCAAGCTTTTATTATTATTATTATTATTATTATTATTATTATTAATTTTGAAGTAATGATATCACTTTAAATATGAAAGCAAAACAATTTCTCTTTCAAAAGACATTATTAATTTAATTTTCTAAATTTCCTAAAAAGTTTTAGATTAATTATTAATTAATTAATTTTCCTCATACAGATATAAATATAATCCTTTTCCATTTACAGAACGTTTTACCAAGCTTCTGCATTAAACTAGATGCTTGGAATCGCTATAACTCAAACAAAAGAGCTTGCTTGAATTATACAGATTCAACCATAAGTGATAATATCTTCATTAAAACTTTCCAATGTTGGAATGTTTTGCACAATACGGCAGATTCAGATAGACTCCATTCAGACTCTATATTCCTTATCCCATTCCATCTTTAAATTCGTGGAAGCTCGAATATAATTCATATATTAAACTCCTCTTTCAGCATATTTTGGAAAGGGATTTAAAATCAGTATAAAGTCGCCTAAAACTTATCAGAAAATTTCTAATAAAACTGAATATTTGTTTCTTACAATTAAAACTAGAATCAAGATAATTGACTTGAAAGTTTTAAAATTTTAAAAGTTATTATTAATTAATTAATGATAAATTGTTATTATTAAACATAAAAACGCATCTTGTAAGAATTTGTTATGTATTAAAATTATATTTTTCTATAAATTCCACATTATAAATCATTATCCTATTTTAAAAATTTTTAGGAAAACAACGGTTGTTTTTGCACTTTCCACTGCGTGTTTATGAAATTAAATAAATCTTAAATAAGTAATACGATAAAAAATAAATAAATAAACATAGATTGAAGTTTTGTCTGATATGAAGTGCAAAAAGGAATCATAATTATTACACACACATGTGTATGAATGACATATTTATTTTTTTGTATAACTTGTACTTAGTTTTTTTTTCTGTGGAACCATAATGTAGAAGTTTTATGACTATATCTAATTCTAATGAAATGCACCAGAAAGTAGTTAAATAAAATTATATAACAATTAAGTAAATAATTTAAAGTAAGATTTTTTAGGAAAGGACATTGAATTAAGTTCTACATAAAATGATTGGAAAAAACAATTCAACTACATGTCTTGGTCCTCTAGAGGGCCTAGTAAAAGATCTTAACTTGATTAAAGAAAAGATGTAGCATGGATAAAAAAATATATGCATAGAGTCGTCCAATCCACTTTTTTTTTCTAGAAGGTAAGGAATTTTAATTTCATATAATTTTTTTCCTTTATTAAATATTTTTTTACAAGAGATAGATAGCTCCTCGTCCCATAAACCATTTTCGTGTTTTCCGTCTCTGACATACTAGTTATAATAAGAAACAAACTTGTAAATATAGAAAACTTTTTGTTTGAAAAATTTCTTGAAACATCATAATTTAAAATTTCGGAAGCAAAAGTTTTTTACACCATTTTACACTTTTTACGTATCATATATAATTAACAATTTTCACATTTACAAAAAAAAAAAAAAAAAAAAAAAAAAAAAAGTGTAAATTTAATTTTTTTAGAGAATTTTATATTGTGTATTAAAAAATAAATAAATAAATAAAATATACCCCCAAACCTATTTTTGTTTTCTATGTAATAAAATAAAATTCTGCCCAAAACAAAATTTAATTTAGCATGACAGGACTTATTTTAATATGTTCTTCCGCATAAAGGCGTGCAGTAGCTGTGTTACATTTCCTAGCATCGGTTCTTAAAATTTCTTTTCTTAAACATACTTAAAAAAAAAGCTTATTGATTTCTTGAAATTTCTTTATTATGGCCTTAGCATAGAAGCTTCTTTGTGGCTTTTAAAATTTTGCTACCATTGTTTCGGTAAATTAAAATGGCTATCGCGATTGCAAAAGTAAAAATCACGGCGAGAAACGTTCAAGCTACCTCGGTGCCGAATTTCGAATTTCACCAAGAGGTTCTATGCTGAAGCTGGACGTTCTATTCCTTTACCACATTTTTTCTCAACTTTATTTTAATTATTTAAAAAAAGTATTTATACTTTTTTCGTATGTAAAAATATTTACTTTTTTTTTGTAAATGTAAAAAGTATTTAATTTTTTTTTTTCTGACGTAAAATGAAATATATTTATTTATTCATTTAACTGTTTTTGGCCTCATTGTTTTATTTTGTTTATTTATTTTTGTTTATTTTAAAGTCAAAATAGGGTTTTTATTTAATATATCTTGAGCCAATTATTCGATTGAATTAAAAAATTCGGCGTTAGCTAGAGTTTACCCTGATTAATAAATGTATCAATATTTGATAAAATCTAGTAATTTGATCTAAAAATCCGAACAGATACACTGAAAAACATTAAGCTTCATATATTTAGATAAAACCAAAAATGTTTGATTGTTCATTTAAGGTTATAGATAAAAATTAATATCAACGACAAAAGAACCTTTTGAAAGAAATAGTGCTACTTGTCGTAATAAAAAAATGTCTGTATACGAATATGTCTTAATTTTATATTTCATTTCATATCACGATATATTTACTTAGCGATTGTATTCATTTATTTGAATTAAATGAAATATTCTTCGTAAAATATACTATGCATTATTTTTAAATTTTAAAGAACCTACCTTATTTTTAAAATGTTAGATACTATTCAAAATTATGCATGCGTGAACCACGATGTTCTAACAATTAAAATACATTGGTACAAAAACACTATCTAAGTTCCCAATGCTCTTAAAGTTAATGAAAGACTGGATTTCTACAAATTATGCATGGAAGGTTAATAAAAGCAGAAAATTACGTTTCAGCTGCAGAAAGATGCACATATATATCCAGAGTTATAAGAATCAATCGATATATTTGAAAATCATTTGTTTAAATCTAAGATAAAAATGATGAATGTACATAATTTTACCTGTAGGAGTCATAGAAATATTCTAAATATAGTAATTTTTGATGCGTTGTTTCAGATAAAATAGTATGTTACAGAAAATATAATAATAAGATAAAAAATACAATTGAATTTAAATACCTCAATTATAAAAATGTTAAAAGCAAGTACAGTCTATCAGTACAGACTGAATCGGATTATCTTAGTGCATTGAATCCTTTAGAAATCTGGACAGCGATAGCCTGGTCAGCAGAGCGCCGAGCTCTTAACTGGAAAATTGCGAGTTCGATACTTGTCGTAAACATTAATTGTGGCTTATGTAAGTAAAATCCGTCCTGGTTGAAATGTTTGCCATGTTCCTATCCAAATTATACCTCTGGGGGGTCTCCGAAGCGAGGGAGACATCCGCCCTGTGTAGGATCAAAATCGTGATGGGATGTCTCCAGATCACCATTAGGGGTAAGTCCCTGACCGTCGCCAGCTGCTCAGAGTGTAGCACTAGTGCGACGTAAAATCCACTCAAATTCAAAAAAATTAAAAGTCTAACTATTTTTAATTTAAAATTGATAATTTAAAATATGATTTAAAATGCTGTCCAACCGAATAAAATTATAAATAAAAAGAACGAATAATTTCCTCATTTTCTTTTTCTTAACTCAGTTTTTCCTACGTAATTAATAAGTGAAAAAAAAATCTCTGACGCTGTGAGAGCAAGAAATCCACGAGAGCAAGATGTCTCTGATGCAAGATGTCCATGATGAAAATAATGAATTGTTAGTATAAATAGAAGACTGATGTGGAAGATGCATTTTAACAACAGCAATTCAGACGATAGCAACTGAATAATTCCATTTAAATAATTATTAGAGTGATTTTTCTGTTTTCTTACATCGCAAAGGCTCATTATTTATTATAGGATCTCTAAGTAGTTCTCATTAATCTTGCATAGAACCAGGGCTATCAGGAACCTTGCTGCAGTTAATTGTGAGCCTATTTTATGCAAAACTAATCTTTGGTATTCTCCTGTTTACACCTGTGATTTTATTTTATTTATTATTACTATTTTTATTATTACTCTTACTATTATTATTATTACTATTACTACTACTACTATTATTATTATTTTACTTTTTGTGTTAGTGTATCTTTTTTTTATTTTTACTTTTCAGCCTTTTTCTCTAAAAAGTAATGTTTTCTCTGCAAAGTAAAGAATAAGATGAACTAAGCTGTTATATTATACATAAAATAAAATGTTGAACTATTTTGCATATCCACAATTATTTTAAGTATATTTTATATACATCATAATTTTACATATTTGTTAAATTTTTAAAGAAAAACATTTTTTTTTTTAACTATTATTATTCTTATTCTTATTATTATTTTATGTGTGATGATAAACGGTGAAGAAATTCACATTAAAGCGTCAGACAGAAGAAAAGTTTGTTTTTATTTAAGTATTTATTTATTTATTTATTTTTCTAAGACATTTGTACTCTAGGTAATCTCACAGCTTGAATTCTACAGGGTGACTATAATTAAAGTTACGATTTCAAAACGCTATAATTTTAAAGCTACCCATCAGAAAGATTTGATATTTTAACAGAGCAATCATTATGCAATGAAATTTTGTTTGGGAGAGGAAAAAAATAGTTCCAACATGTTCTTATAGATGGCGCTGTCAGGAGGAAACGCCTAAATTGACTCATTAAACACAGGAATGTTGTTCGAAACACAATGGAATAGCAGGAAACAATAGATTTCAAGGGTTTACTACAATCGTTTTAGCAAAAAGACAAGAATACGTGTTTACAGTCATAGTGAAAAGAGAAAAAGAGGAGCTTCATGAAACAAATACTTTACGGATAATTAACGGCACATTTTGGAACTATTTTTTTCTTTCTTTTGCCAAATAAAATTTCATTGCCTCACGATTGCTCTGATAAAATGTCAAATCACTGTCATGGGTAGTTTTAAAATTATAGCGTTTTGAAATCGTAACTTTAATTATAATCACCCTGTAGAAAAAAATAATTCCAACTGAAGAGAATCAAAATTGTGATATCACGTCTCCGAACACATACCCGCACAATAGCTCACTAGCAAGCTCTAGTGCGATGCCAATCAACTAATCTCCCCAACCCCCCCAAAAGAGATATAAATTTATTTTTATGTATAATTTTAAACAAAACTTCACACAAGAAAATTTTCATTTCATTTTTACGTAAAATATGCAAAGATATGTTAAATTTGCGTAAATATTTTTAGCATTTCTTTCAATATTCTCAAAAAACAGAGGTCCGAAAAAATGCATAATAAATACATGTGACACTAAAGAAACAGAAAAAATCCTTATTGTAAATTTGTAAAATGTATATTTTCAATAAAGTACTTTTAAAATGAAAGATTCTGCATCGAAAGATGTATCCAATTTAACGTGTGTTAGAATTCATAGCAAATAGGTTTTGCTATAGTTTTAAGAATAAGCCCCATTCAACAAAATGTGACAAACTGACAACATCTAATAACAAAATCTGAAGACAATGACTGAGAACACTTTATTTTAGTTGACTGGTAGAATGGTATTCCTTTCTATATGCTAGTTTGTTATATGAATACTATTTTTTAAAAACTTTCTTGTCTTACTTTAACTTTTATAACTTTTCATTCACCTTCCTAATTTCAAATAATGTTACAGCATTTAAACATGTGTATTGTTTAATTAAAAAAGTTTAAAGTAAATGAGATTTAAATTAATTATAAGTATTTGTTTTGCAAAGTATTTTTGCGATTAAAATTTTGGAATGCTATAATACTAGAAATATATGTATATACATATTTAGTAAGGGAAAAGAAATATGATTTTGAAATAAATCATATTATACTGATATTCTTATAGAATTATGCTCTGTGTTTTATTTTGGATGGAATTATAGTGTTATTCAGAATTGAAGTCATTACAGTCTATAATTTTCAGTTAAAATTTAAAATAATTAAATTTAGCTTCGAATTCCCATACAGGAATTTATAAGTAAAATATGTTAATTAAAACATAATATTAATTCATAGTTTATTTGAGTACGTCAGTATACATTATATTCGAATACTTTTACACTTTTCATTTTATGTATGTGTAATTACAGAATTATAGATTATAAATTAGAATTGCAAACACAAAATAGTAATAAAAGAATTTTATAGTCTAACAGCTTTATTGATTCATTACGAAAATATAATAAATTTTATTTATTATAATCGCGCTAGAGTTAATAAACAAGTTATCTAAAAATGTCTTTTTTTTTCCTAACATAGTATTTTTTAGTATTTCGTAAATAATTAATTATATTTAAATCAAGGCATGGTATACAATTTGCTGTGTGAAAAATCAGTAGCACAAATACGTTAATTAAAATACACAAATACATATTTTAAATAATAAAAATATAAATATTACATAACATAAAAACATAAATGGTAAGAATGTTACATAAAAAAAAAAAAAAAAAAGTAAGCATAAGAAACGGGAGGCGAAAAAAATTTATCGTATGTCAACCAAGCGATATGAACGTCTTTTCTCCAATCGACTAATCTTATGCGAAAAAATTGTAAGTTTCTGATTCTCATGGATAGTAGTGAGCTATTCTAGAAAAGAAAATTTGTCTGCTGAAGCATTTAGAGAAAGCATTTGAAAAACTTACAAGGAATATTTCTCAAAAAACTGTAACATAAAATAAAGTACAGATGCTGAGAAAAATGGTTTTAAAAGAACTTGGTTTTATTATTATTATTATTTTCGTTCTATAGCAAGTGAAAAGAGGTTATAAAAATGTAAGAAGAGTATGAACACCTTTAAAAAACAGGTTTCTACAAAAAATATAAACTTTTTTCGAAGAATAGTTTAAGGCTAATTCGTAGGGCAAAATTTTAAGAAATAACTTAACCCTTTAACGTTCGTTATATTTTTACGTTCTCTTACCAATACATACGGTAGAAAAGTTTTTTTTTTTTTTTTTTTTTTTTTTTTTTTAATCAAATTTTCTAAATTGAAATTTTGTTTTATTTACATGTTTTGAGGTCACCTGAATCAGAAAATCATATTTTTAGTGGTTGGACTATCTGTGTGTCTGCCTGTCTATTCTGTGTGCGTGTCTGTTATCAGCATATTTCAAGGACAAATGGAAGCAGAATGTTTAAACTCCGTATTTTAATTTTGTATCATATAGTGATGCTACACTAAACTTTTCGATGAGATCAAGCAAAAGGTTCCTCTACAGAGACATCCAAGAGAATTCAAATACATTATGTCTATGGGGGAATTTCCTTTCCAGTAAGTGCAATGTAACATCTATTAGGTGCCTTAAACAAAATGGTATGAACATGTCCTTTTTACATGCGTAAAAGCATGTTATGTGTAGATTATTGCATAAAAGTCATTCGTCATTCGTTTACAGGACTATCCAAGGTATCTGGGTATATTGTGGTTATATTGGGGAATTGCAAAAAGGGAATTTTATTTTGTGTTAGGAGTTTTTCGCATCAAACTAAATTTAAATACACAATGTTATGTGCATATAGTTTAAAGACAATAAACTGGACTATCCAAAATAAGGCTAAACATCATTTTCATTGAATATAATTCATGGAAGTGCTTTGCTACATTTTATTATGGGGACGAATATTGCTCAAGAAATAAAATTCCTTTTTTTTATTCATACTGTAAACAGCCTTTTTAAAAATTTAGTTTTCATCTATGGTTTTTCGCATAATATTACAATTTGAGATAACCACCCTGAATGCAAAAAAACTAATTTTTAGCGGTTGGTCTGTATGTATATATGGTTGTCAGCATAACTTGAAATCCAAAAAATGCAGAAAATTCAAATTTGGTATTTTAAAGTTCGTATTAGGTTTCTACTTGGTATGTCTGAAAGCAAATTAATAACAGCCTTGTATTAAATTAAAAAAAAAAAATACAAACAGAGAGCTTGTTGCATTTACTATGTATTACTATGCAAACTTGCTTTTTCCAATAAAATTTCAGTTTCTTCCTTTTTGAGTTGTCAACTATTCTTAAAATTCTAATCATACGATTAAACACAATGTAATCAATCAGTGAATTTCATTGTTGCTTCGTGGTTTCATTGTTACTCATCTGCTTTGAAATTTTGCTTTTTTAAATCCATATGACTCCTATTCCGGTCGTGGCAGGCTGGGTGAGTGTTGCCGGCGTGAAACTAGTTTAACCCCACAGGCAAGTCACAAGTCTTGCCGCCTGCCTCCTTCCTTCCTATCTTAAGTTTCTTAAATTATTTTTTTTTTTCAAAAAAATTTTTTTATAAAGTTTATGGTTTTAAGTTAAGCTTTGTTGTGTTACTTAATCTTATTGGTCTACTATTTTAATCTTATTGGTCATTGATGTTTCAGTGATCTTGTATCTGTTGCTTGGCTTCTACTATGCTTAATAGATCATCATTATGATATATATATATATATATATATATATATATATATATATAGGCATTTCAATAAAATGGGGGTTTGAAGGGGCACTTATTTTATATAAAGTTTATACTTATTTTAGATTAAAGTAGATTGAACTTTACTATACATCCTTATTGATGTTACGACTTAATCTGTAACCTGTCTTTATAGTATGGATTGCGTCGTATAAGAAAGTCGTTTAAGTGACACAACAAATTTTTTCTTTTGAAATTTGCTGTATTAATTTCAAAAATAGTTGTTAGATGAATATTTATCTGATAATAAATATGTAAAAAGAAAATAAATAGTTTTTTTAGAATTTTTGAGAAATTCTCGGTTTGAAACACTTATATGTCATCCTGATTAAATTCAAATAAATTTGTAAATAAACATGACAAATTGCAAAATATCACAACAGTTTCTCATTTGTAAAAATAATAGCACGACTTTTCATTAGGTTTAAAAAAATCTAGGCACAAATGCAACTTAAAATAATAAGGTTCCATTCATGGTTGATAAAAAAATTAAAGTCACTTCTGCATACGTGTTCTTCTGAAGTATCAGTTATTATAATTCAAAACTGGGCTGTTATAGAACGAACACAGAAAAGGTCAAAAGTTTGAAAATCATTTAAAACAAGGAAAAAATATTGAAAAATTAATGCGAAAAAAATATTAACTTTTTATTTCAGTACGAAACCATTTAACATTAAGGGTTAAATAGGTAGAGAGTAAAAATTTGCTTTGTACAAAAAGTCATCAAATGATACTTAAGGAGATTTTTTTTTTTTTTTTTATTCTAAGAAAAAATTAAAGTCACTTCTGGATACGTCTTCCTCTGAAATATCAGTTATTAAAATTTTAAGTTGGGCTGTTATAGACTGAACATAGAAAGTTCGAATTTTAGAAATTATTTAAAAGAAAGAAAAAATACTGAAAAATCTAGGCATAACAAATGTTAACTTTTTATGTCAATACGAGACAATTTAACGTTAAGGGTTAAAAAAGTAGAGCGTAAAACTCTGGTTTGCATAAAAAATCGTCAAATGATAATTAAGAAAATTTTTTGAAGTAGTGTTTCTATATATTCTAAAAAAATTGCTGATATCAAGATAATATCTGTACTCCGAAGGTAAAGAACAGCATGTCCAAAAATGTAATTTTTCGAAAGAGTAATTTTTTTCTTTATTTTTTCCCCAACTTTTTTGTATGTTTCTTCGCAAATATCAGTAGTAGTTTTATAATACCTTAATACAGTATTAATATCATAAAGTACTAAGGGTAAATACTGTTTTTAATATTACATTTTGGTTCTAACTCTTTTCACCAAAAAAAAAATAAAATAAATAAAAAACATGTCTTTTACCTCCGGGTACAGATATATTAGTTAATGTATAACAGGTTTTATCTTGATCGATTTTTATATAACAATTTTTCACAAAGTAACAAAATTACCGAGTTAATTAGAAACTGCGGTTGCATTATAGTTGTTTTTCCTATACTATTCCATGTTATGTATCGGCCTAATGAGTTATTCTGATAACAAATTATTACATTATTTCAGATGGTTTAACAAGGTTTAGCAGATATAAATAATATTAATTTTTAAATAAAAATACCTTCTTTATGAGGCTAAATTTGTTGCTACGGGAAACTAAGGAATATTATGTATGGATTGTATAAAATATGTCCGCATATTACACTGCTTGGCATGAAAATTGCTTCTGATACCATTTTAGCACATTTTTATGTAAAATAACCTCATGAATCCGAATATGACGCCCATTTTTCCCTATCACCCACCGTTTTATAGGAACGGCTATTTTTATCATTTTTCGGTAATTTCATGGCTATGAATTTGATTTTTAGGACGGCAGAGGATTATTGTAACCGCTAAATATCTTTCGAGGGGCTACAGATTTGGGAAAATGTAAAACATGGACATTTGCGACAAAGGAAAAGTTGATTTGACTTTGAAATTATGTATTAGATATCTTATACTTTTTTACTTTCTTTACTTTTTTTCTCGAGAAAGTATTGTTTTAGGGTGAAATTTTCGAACGTGAGTTTTTGTTATATTTACATGTTCTGAGGTTCCCTGAATACGAAAATCATGTTTTTAGTGAATGGTCTGTGTATGTGTCTGTGTGTCTGTTATCAGCATATCTCAATAACAAATTGTAGCAGAAATTACAAACTCGGTATTCTAAATCTGTATCATATAGGGATGCTACACTAAGATTTTCGTTGAGATGAAGCAAATGGTTCGTGTACAGGGACACTCAAAAGTATTCAAATACATTACGTCTATGGAAGAAATTGCAGGTAATATGTGATTAACATCAATAGACTGCACTAAACTAAATGAAATAAATATATATTTTGTGTAATAGAGATAGTCAACTGGGAAAAAGAATTGTGTATGTAGAAGCCTCGCCTCCCCCCTGAAAGTAAATTTTCATGATGGATATCTTTCAAATGAGCTCGCCAATACCTTTAAAACGAATGGTTGAATCATCGATAATTTAAAATAAAGTTATCGATTTTTTTCATTTTTAACAAAAAAAAAAAAAAAAAAAAAAAAATCTTTTTTTATGTAATATTGAGAATAAGTTCAACTTTATTTTTTTATTTATTTTTTATTTTTTATTTTATTTTTTTTATTTAGTGTTATACTACTTCTTTAAAATGAAAACCGTGTGCATTATCATGGAAGATAACTTTTTAAAATAATAAATTTAATAAATTATTTTTACTGAGTAAATTTGTATAGGAAAATATAGAAGAAAGTCGTGTTGTGGTCACAACACACTAGTCATTTGTTGTTAGTGGCTGTGCTTTACTGATAATATTTTACCATTTTCAGGAAAGCTGTTCGGGAATTGAAATGAATTCCTCATAGAGATATAGCAAATATTCATCGCTTGTTTTTCGTACATTAATGAAACGGGGGGTTGAGGGGGGCGGTAGCCCCCTCACACAGAACTAATTATCATATAAAACTCTTCCTAAGCATAATTTGAATTGTTTAACATAGGTTTACATAACAGTACTCATTATCTTACCTCTTAATCTTCAACCTGTATTTATAGTATTTCAGGGTAAGGGATAGTAGTGTGAGTGACACACTAGATTATTTAATCTGTTATTAATTTATATATATATATATATATATATATATATATATGTTTTGTTTTTAGGTGTTAAATTAGTTCTTTTTCATTCATCAAATCAAATTTATGGTCATAAAATTATCTAACAGGAAAACATTGATGGAGGGGTGGTGTTTCTAGAAAACGGTGGGTAACAGTGCAAAATGGGGGTCATATTCGGATTCAATAGATCATTTTACGTAAAAATCAGCAAAAATAGTGTCAGAACTTTTTCTTTTTTCTTTCTTTCTTTCTTTTTACTTTTTCTTTTCTTTTCTTTTCTTTTATAGAGCAATGTTATTATTAGCATAAGGATTTAAAATACAACTATACTCTTCTGTGATTTTTAAATATAACACAGAATTAGACTGTAAATAATCATAGCTTTCAATATTTAATTTTTGTTTGTAATAAGATAATTGTAACAATTATACGTAAGCACGACAGCAAAACATATTCTACTTTGTCAAGTAGGAGTTAATTTTTATTAAATCGATATCAGTTAAAAATGCAATTATTTCAGCTAATTGTTAGCTTTTTATTTAAGTGAACCTGAGTTATCGATATTTATCGATACTTGAGTTTTTCCTGCTCATTCAATCACTTCTAAGTGACAACATAGCTCTCGCTGCAATGCATTTATTCAGTAGCACGCACGTATAACGGCCAACATCATCGTAAAGTGATCCAGTTTATTTAAATTATTTGTATTAAAATCTTTAATATAATAAATAAATTACTCAAACAAAATAAATAATTCAGGTTTGTGTGCATTCAATCAATTCATTCAATCAATTCATTCAATCAACTCATTCAATCAATTCATTCAATCAACTCATTCAATTTACTGAATTTAACTCAAAATGAGAGGACGCGTTTCTTCTGGGCAAATGAGTGGAAATTCACTCAAGTTGAATTAATTTCATTCTTTCATTTTCAGAAAGTTAATTTTTTCAATCCTGTAAATACAGCTGTCATATGTAAAGATCGGATTTTTAAGCTTATGTGTACACTTAAAAATTTAAATAGAAAACTACTGATAATAATTTATCTTAAGTCTTATATAAAGTTAAAATGAAGGAATATGTAAGAGAAAATTAAAGAGAGAAAAATAAAGGAATATGTAAAAAAAAATACGTCTTATATAAGCATTTTAATGTTTAATTTCAATTTAATTAATTATTGGCGAAGAATACATTTTTGACTTAGAATGCTTTTTCTAAAATAGAAAAATTCATTTTAAATACATTATTACTTAGATAAAAATACAAAATAATAATTGATAATTTCGATTACTTATTTTTAACTCAGAATTCTTATTAATTTACAGTGACATTGAATAAAAATTTAAGTAAATTTAGAGAATTTCTTTTTTTTTTTTTTTTTTTTTTTTCTTTTTGTAAAAAGAATTATGTAATAGCAACAAACATACATAACTTCAAGAATATAATAAGGGTTGTAAATTTAATTTAGTTAAAACACAAATATAAAAGACTTATTTTATGCCTTTCTTTAGATACGCTGGTAATAGTACTTACAGAAATAATATATAATATTGTATCTTTAGGGATAAATCTATTGTAAAAAGAGTTGTCTAATAAGAACAAGTTAGAATGAAAAATTCTAAATATTCTTTCTTTAGGAAAAATGTGTCTTTTTCCCAGAACTTAAGTAAAAGATCTTTCAAAACGCACATAAACTTGATTTTTTTCTTTTTTAACTTTTGGGATTGAATATTTTTAATTAGACTAAACCGAAGAAAGTCTTTTGAATGAAAAATCTTTTGAAACTTTTCTGCTTTCATAGTTTTGGTAAAAAATGGGGAAAACTGAAAGCAATATTCAAACCTTTTGTGCAAGAAAATTAGCCCGTATTTAGATATTTTTTGCAACAGACTAAAGTTTAGAGTAATATTTAAAGAAACTCAACACAGTACAATAGATTTTTTTTTTTTTTGAGGAATTAAATCCTTACTATAGGGTATATGAAATAAAACAAGGATTACATTTCATTAATCAATTTATTTAAGATTTATTTAATGCAAATTAATTTAGTCTGTTGTAATTTAATTATATATACATAAATTCAAACACAAAAAATATAATTATGAAAATAAAAAGGGAGAAATCATGACAAACTAATTCATAGATCTATAATAAATACTATTGGTAAAAAATGAAAAAACGAATAGAATTATTAGTTTATTCCGATCAATTAATTTTTTAAATCTAATTTTAAAAATATTTATTATAAAAAATCTATCAAAGTTATCAAAATGCATATACTTATTAAAAAGAAAAACTTTATTTTGCTTATGATATTAAAACATATACACAAACACAATCTATTGATTTTAGCAACTATGCATTTTCTTATATATATATATATATATTATAATCTGAAAAAGCAAATTTTTTAATTTCTTAATTGTAAACAACAGAATCTTTATCTATTATTTAAATGCACACATTAAAGAGAAAGAGCTGAGGAATTTATGTTTGACAACACTGCTCTGAAAAAAAATAATAAATAAATAAAATAAATAAATAAATAATCAAGTTCTGATACCATTATTGCTGATTCTTGTGTAAAATGACCTCCTGAATCCGAATATGACTTCCATTTGGCCCAGCCACCCACTTTTTTTCTAGAAACACCACCCCCTCCCTCAATTTTTTTCACTGTTCGATAATTTTATGACCATGAATTTGATGATTGAAATGATTTTAGTTTTTTTCGTTAAAAAATGCAAAAAATCTATAACTTTGTTTTAATTTATCACAGATCTATGGTTCAACCATTCGTTTAAAAGGAATTAATGAGATCTTTCAAGAGATACACATATTGAAAATTTACACCACAGGGGGGGGGGGGGAAGCGATGCTTCCTCATCCACAAACTTTTTTCCTAGTTTACTAATACTATTATTAATAATTCATATTAATATTAAAATCACACATTAAAACTAACTCTCATTATGTAGTACATTTATAGAAAATTTTGTCCTATACTGCCCTGTTAAAAATATAGAAAAAATGGGATCATTGCGCCACCTGTTCAGCGAATGGTCTGCAAATCTAATCAGCACCAGTTTATGTCAGGGTTCAACGAAATACCAAGTTTGGTTAAACTTCGTTAATTCGTTCGTGTTATACAGCGTCTACAAAATACACAGACAGACAGACATTTTCTAAAAACAGTCGAATCATATTCGAGACATCACAAAACGTGTAAATTCATCGAAAACTGGAGTTCGGAAAATTTCACGAATCCAATATTTTCTATATATATACATATAGAAGAAAGTAAAAAAATATTTAAATCCACAAATGTTACATAATTGATAAAATTGTTGTTATAAATCAAATAAGTGTTCCGAATGAAATACATAGAATAAAATACATAGGAAATACATAGGATGCAGAGATTTTTCTTCTTCTTCTTATATATATATCTATATTAATAAAATCAGACTTTTGTCTGTAAATTTGTCGGAATCGAAAAATTTTGCGATATCTTCACGTTTCACACCCCATGGAAGCCGAAAATGACTTCAGAAAATTTTGCCTGTGTGTGTGTGTGTGTGTGTGTGTGTGTGTGTGTGTGTGTCATCGTATCCGTCGCTTTTTTTGTCCGGGCATCACTCGAGAACGGCTGGATGGAATTCAACGGCGCTTGGCAGAAACTGAGGTCTTCACCCAACTTAAAATTATATCTATCAACTTTTCAGAAATTCCACCCCGTTCCCCCCTGGGAGGTAAAAGACTAAAACACGTTTGTCCGAGCATCACTCAAGAACGGCAGGACGGAATTCAACCGCGCTTGGCAGAAACTTAGGTCTTAACCCAACTTAAAATTATATCTATATAAATTTTCAAAATTATGATTAGTGATTAAATTGTGGGTAAAAAACGCCTGCGCATGCGCATAGATATTTTTTCGCTAAAACGCTTTGAATGGAAAAATAAAATATAAAAATAAATTCTTAAGTTAAAGACTTTTTTATTCGCGTGATTCGCACTACAAATTATGAAAAGATTGAAATGAAGTGTTGCCATCTAAGTTTCGTACTTTAGTTAATTTTAAAAAATCTAATTGTCGTATCGAAAAACTGTTTACACCCCAGGATTCAGAAAAATCACCCCTTTCATTTGGTACTAAATTTGTAACGATAGGTCTAATATTTCTAATTTATTTTTCCCCTTTTCCGTTTTTCCGTTGCCACTTAAATTCCATACTTTAGTTATTTTTTAAAAATCTAATTGTCGCATCGAAAATCTGTTTGCACCCCTGGATTCAGAAAAATCGGCCCTTTCATTTGGTATCAAATTTATAAATATAGGTCTGATATTTCTAATTTATTTTACCCTTTTTCCGTTTTCAACCCAGATTCGATGTGGAACAGCTTTAGTATTGGATCCCTTTGGCAAAATTTGAAATTCGGCACCGAAGTAGCTCGGACGTTTCTCGCCAAGATCTTTAATTGCACAATTGACATAGCCAATTCAGTTCATCGCAAAAATGGCTTAAAATATTTAAAGTCACCAAAGGGTTGCGATACTTAAGCTGTGCTTTTTGTATTTATTTATTTATAATACTGTCTATTAAAGACTTCTGTGGTCACGAAATTTGGTGTGTAAATTGTTTGTATGCATCCGGCACTTATTGTAACTGCATTTCACGAAATTCGAATTCCCCCCCCCCCCTTCTCGGAGTCGGAGGGCAATAAACATGTGTAAAAACATGATTTTCCGTTTGAATTCGCTTTGAATTATCTTAGATTGGCGAATTTTGGTGTGTGGATATTGATACAGTGTACGCATTATGTACATTAGTGGGATTTTGCAAAACTTCGAACTCACCCGCTGAGGGTGGGGAAGTAAGAAGTGGGTAAGTTGTGCCGAAGACAGTGGGGACCCATATTCCTCACGTTGCGAGCGAGAAAAACCTCTACCAATCACAGCGAGAACTTAGGTTATTAATAAAGATATGGGATTTTGACAACTCATTTAAGTTTAATGTCCAGCGAAGCGGGCAAAGCCTGCTAGTATATATATATATATATATATATATAGAGAGAGAGATAGATAGATAGATGTTTCTAACATATATATATATATATATAAATGATATATATCATAATAAAATTTAACCTTAAAATTTAGTAATCAATAGATTCAAAATAATACCAACACAACAAAAATAGAACTGATTTTAACTTATAGTTAAGACTGACACAAAAATGCTGCGATACAGATTAAGAACCAAAAAGAGACAAAAACAATTTAAATTACTTACGCATACACGAATGATAATAATAAAAAAAGGACCATTAAACTTAATGACAGAGAAAATAACTAAAGGACCACAGAAATAATAATTGGATTAAAATGCTTAAAATTAGAAGTAAAAATGTACGTGTGTGTGTGTAACAATTCACTTGATTAGCTCGTTTAATATAAGTAAAGGATATTTTACATATCGTTCTTTTTTTTTTTTTTTTTTTTTAATAAAACATAATAATTTTGTCTATATACAAATAAATTATGAGCTTTTAAAGTAATTTTAATTCTCGTCGTCAAACTTAAAATCTCATGATAATATTAATTAAATGTCAAGATTTCTAACTCATGCATAAAATGGCAGAAAAAAAAATAATAATTTCTTTCTGGTTACTGACATTTCCCTCCCGTGGGTGTATGTAAGAATTTTTAAGATATAAATTACTTTTTACATATCCCTTAGGAAAGAAGGTAATTTTTTTAAAAAAAAGTTATAAATTAAAAAAAAAAAAAAAAAAAGAATGAATGAATGAAAAATAAAGAAATAAGCAAGAAAGTTAGTAAAAAAACGAAAAATGCTTTTACGAAATAAAATATTATGTTTTATAATTATATTTAAATTATTATAAAATGTTACTATTGTGAATTAAGCTCAAAACGTTATTGCTTTCATACGTTGAATTTCAGTAAAATTACTTATTTTTGATGAAATGCTTTACACATTTTCTGTTAGTTGAATCAACACATTACCATAAATGGTCAGACATTTTCGATATCAAACGTTTTGTCAAATATCTGAAAAAAGTAGCTGTCTTGATGCTTCAGGAATATAAAGAAAATGGTTCACATCACGTATTTCAGCCAAAGTTTTTCCCTTAAAGAAAAAAAAAGAGGCAGTAATTTTTTTTTTTTAAACGCAAATGATTGGGATAAACCTGTCTAAAATTAATGCTTGAAATGGGATCTGACTATAGAACGTGATTATAATGTCTCTTCTAATTATCTTGAATAGATAGATATTACAATAAAGAAATAAAAAAAACTTGGCATTTATTGCCTGTGATGAAAATAAAAGTAATTGGATATAGACAGTGGCTCAACCGTGCGTATGATAAAAAATAATGACATTCCAAACGCCGTTATAGCAAACGGAAACATACTACCATCACAATGTTCGAGCGATGTGATTATAAACTCCGAAACAACTAAGGGAGAAGTAAACAAAATAAAACTACTAGACGTACTTTATGTACCCGAACTTGAATCGAATTTACTCCAAGTTAGTAAAGCTACTAAAAACGGTTACACGTTAATCTCCAAAAATAATAAACGGGAATTACAAAAATTCTTATAATCCATTCTTGAGGGAGAAATAAAGGGAATCTCACATGAAGTAAAACAGGCAAAAAAAAATTCAAATGAATACGTCAACCTAACCTATAAGTGTAATAATAAAAATTATGTCACGCTATGGCACAAGCTACTCTGCTATAGAAATTATGTTGATATAAAAGAAATTATAGATAAACGGTTAGCAATGGGAATTATTATAAACTTCTGCAAACATGATAAAACTTGTGAAACATGTGTAAAAAGAAAATTGTAGACTTTTTATCATATCCTCAGCAATCAATGTATCGGGCTAATTGGGTCCTTTAATTAATACATACAGATACATACGGGCTATTTCAAACACCCTCTGTAAGGGGGAAAACATATTGTTGACATTCATCGTGATTATAGTAGGTTTAGTAATGATTTACCTCTTGAAACATAAAAATGAGATATTGGCCATTCTGAAATAATTTATAACATTTGTCAAAATAAATTTGGCAGGTTGCTGAAAGAATTAGATCAGATAATGGAAAGAATGCGTGGGAAGTGATGTAGAAAATTTCCTTGAACAAGCAGGTATCAAGCACCGAATCACAGCTCCTTACTGCCCTTTCCAAAACGGCATGGCAAAAAGAGAAAAAAAAAACCTCGTAGAGATGACTAGAACACAGAATAGAAGCCAATCTATCCCATAGTTTTTTGGGTAAGTAATCCATATAGCAAATTATCTGTTGAATAGACTTCCCACTAAATCAAACGACAAGAGTCCTTACGAGTTATGGAATAAAATTAAATCTAACTTATCTCATTTGAGAATTCTTGGGTGTAAATGGAAAGCTTTTGCTCATATAAACAAACATAAAAGAAGGAAATTTAGTTATAAAGCTCAAGGAGGAATATTTATCGGATACGACTATAGATCAAAAGGGTACAGAATTTGCATGGGAGGAAAAACATTGTCATTGACAGAACGGTAAAATTCATATAAGATCACTGTGAACATTCATTACAAGAAAAACTGTAAAATACTAATCAAAGGGAAACTATAAATGTCGAACTTAGTGACACAGCAGAAAATAACACCGAAGAAACACTTAAACAACCAACCTAGAAATTCTTCGAAATCTAATATTGGAGTACCCCTCCCCCCCCCCCCCCCGCACACACGATAATCTAAATTACATAGCGAAACACGATCCAGTACACGAACCACAAAGTTGAGCGGAAATTTAAATCATAACAAATCCAGATGGAAATATGTATAAATAGATAAATGCTACAGAAGATGAGATATCATTGTTGAAGGATCACATCACGTGGAGATTAACCTTTTGAAAGGGGCTCTTGCAAAATCCTATGGTGAAGCGTGACAGATGCTGTCACAGCCCCTTTCAAAAGGTTAGTGGATCCACCACAAGGAAAGACAGGTATTGATCACAAGTGGACGTTTAAAACAAAATAAGATAACACAGGAAAGGTACTAAAGTTCAAACGAGGTTGGTAGCTCAGGGATTTCTCCAAAAATTTAGAGAGTATTATGATGAAACATTTGTAACGGCACAGCAATCCGTAGTTTTCTAAATTGAGCAGCACATCATAAATTAAATGTAAAACATATCGATATAAATGTCACACTTTTACACAGCACCTAGGATGACGAACTATATATGAAACAACCGGACGGGTTTGTTAGTCAAGGGAAAGAAAATAAAGTCGGAAAGTTGAATAAGTCAATTTATGGACTCAATCAAGCGAAAAATTGAAAGTTTTTTAAAAACCAGAAAATATATCGAAATTAAAGCCAATTCATGCTTCTACATTACCAATACTTCAAACAACATTTCATTTATCATTGTTTATGTTGAAGATATTTTAATTGCCGGAAATGACAGACAAATTTATTAAGTTATAAAAAAGTTAAATAAAGAGTTTGAAGTTAAGGATTTAGGCGGAGTTAGATTCTATTTGGGTATGAAAATAACTAGAAATGATAAAGGATATTTCGAAATAAATTGAAAATTGAAGAGGTAGTTTGAAAATTAAACTTAGAAACTTCTAAGCCTACAAATACGTCTGTGGTACACAATTATTTAAAAGTTGATGATAACGACAATCCATTGGATAATAATAACAAATACAGACAAATAGTTGGAATTTTATTGTATTCGGCCACCGTCAGCTGACCTGATATATTAGCAGCCGTAAACATGTTAAGTAAGAAAAGCGAAAATCCATGAAAAATGGACTGGTAAACGGTTAAATGAGTAGTGAGATATATAAACACTACTAAAAATCTAAACTTTGTTATTAGTACCAAAGAACAATCTTAACTATTTGTTGAAGCTGACGCTGATTGGGCAGGGGACAAACTCAACAGAAAATCAACATCCAGAAGTATTTTTATGCTAGGAGAAAATACAATTCCCTGGATAACGAAAAAGCAAAACTGTGCTGTACTCTCATCCGCAGAAGCAGAATTCACATCTCAACCAACAGCTGCAAAAGAAATCGTTTGGCTACTCATGTTGTTAAATGACTTGTTCTTATCTCAGAAATTGCCAATCAAAATTTTCGAAGACAATATCTCATGTATAAAAATGATAAATAGCGAATTTTCTACAAAATTGAAACATATTGACATGAAGTGCAACTATTTGAAAGGACTAAAGGAAATAGAATAATTGATCTCCAATATTCTTCGAGTAAATTCATGACTGCAGATGCTTTTACATCTGCTTTTACGGTAATTAATATATATATATATATATATATATATATATGTGTATGTATATATATTGATTATATAAATCCTCTATTATTTTCTCTCTCTCTCTCTCTCTTTTTTTTTTTTTTTTTAAGAGAGATATAAAGACGAACTAAAATTCAGTTTATTCTATTACCAACAATTTTCCAAATTTACAAGATATTTATTTGCACTTTTCTGATAAGGAGCTCAATACTTTTAAATATTAAAATATGCAAATGAAATATTTGAAAATACGCTTGCGCATGAGTCAATAAAAATAATTTAATAAAAATGCTCATATATTATGAGGCATTTAATATTTTTGTATTCTGGTTGCAATATTCTGTGTTCATAATAATTTGTCAAGTTTCCTAAAAATGTTCTTGCATTGGATTTAATACACTGCGTGTTTTAGGTTAAAAAAGTGACACTTTATATTTGCAATGTTTTAAGTAAACCACTATGTCCCCATTAATGTATGTGGTAGCCTTATAAAAAAACGTACAGATAATTAGAATATGTCTCATAATCACATGCTCTAACAAGAGTGCATTTAGACGATAACATTTTTACGGAGTGATCCCAAACCTTTTGATTTTGATTTAATATTTACTGGTCTCTCTTTTGCTTTCGAGGCAAAATTTCGCTGCAATGTATGAGATATAAAATTCCCTTACATATCTGAAGTTTCAAGATGATCCGTTTAGTACTTTTTGAGATATTTTTTAAAAAGTCTGAAATCGAAAGTATCCAGTCATTTATTTATAAAAAGGTAGTGGTTATTTCATGTTAGAGAATCATTTTAAATCTATTTATAAATCGTCAATTTATTATTTATATTATAAATCATGCTTCATATTTATGAAAAATATATTAATTTATAAAATCATTTATTGTCCAATTCCTGCGATTTTTCTTTTTATTCGAATTTATGGTGCGGCGATTATGAATAAAAATATTAATAAAAATTTGCCAATTTTCTTTTATTTTGAAAGTTTTTATTATAACGAGCATATTTCTACGAAGAAAATAATTTAAGTTAAAACTATTGAAAAATTACATCCTAGATCATTATTCTGATAAGTAAGTGTTCAAAAATAATTTGATCTTTATGATGTAAACTAATTTAAGTGAAATTTCAAATCTCGATTTGTTTTAAATATTTTATTATAACAAAACTTTAAATTAAACAAAAAATATCTTTCAAATACAATAAAAGTTATCATATAAAAAGTTTTATTATCCTTACTCATATGCGTTTTGCAAAATAATCTTTCAAAAATACATAATATATCTATACATATAAAAGAGTACTTCCACTCACTCACTGTCTCATCAACGCACAGCAAAATCTACTGAAGCCACTGACTCGAAACTGGGTCAGATTATAGAACATATAGTGTAAGCACCCCCTAAGAAGCGATTTTGCGAAATTCAACCCCCAAGGGGTAGTAGGGGGTAAAATGTGATTTCACAAAAACCTTCATATCTCAAAGAAAAAACAGATATCCGTAAAATTTTTGCTTCTAATTCTAAAAACTCATTTCTGGAATTTTAGAAATTCGGTCCCCAAAGAAGGAAAGAGGGCAAAACGTGATTTCACATGTGCAAAACATGGTTTCACATTCTCCTATAAGTATCAAACAACAGATATACATGACAGATATACAAAGCAGATATACATAAAATTTTTGCTGTAATATATAACTAATACAAATATCTAAAAACCAATTTCCGGAATTTTAGAAATTCAGCCCACAAGAGGGGGAGAGAAAGGCAAAATAATTTGAAATAATCCTTTATATCGCAAAGAGAAAGAAAAGATATAAGTGAGATTTTTGCTCTAATTCCTCAAATACATAAAAACTAATTTCTTTAATTTAAGAAATTCGTCCCAGGTGGGGCGGGAAAGGAGGGGCTATGGGGCAAGAAATAAAAATACAGTTAGGCCGTTCAAGATAGGTTTAAGAGGCCTGCAAGTCGAATGAGGCTATTTTCGAAAGTGTTACGTTATTAGGAGGGTCAGAAAGGGGAAGGGGTCGGGGGGGCGCGTAGGGGCAATAAAATAAAAATAGAATTAGACCGTTAAAAATGGTACATAAGGGTTTTTGATACTGACAAATCGATTGCGGATATTTCCGAAATTGTGAAATTATTAGGAGGGGCGAGGAGGGAAGGGCGGTGGGGCAAAAAATAAAAATAGAGTAAGGTCGTTCAAAATTGGTACGTAGAGGCTTTTGATACTTAGAAATCAATTGCAGATATTTTCGAATTTGTAAGGTTATTAGGAGGGATGGGAAGGGGGGACGGAGGAGCAAAAAAATTAAAATAGAGTTAGGTCGCTCAAAATTGGTACATGGAGGTTTGTATACCTACAAATCGATTGCGAATATTTTCGAATTTGTAAAATTATTAGGATGGATGGGAAGTGGGATGAGGTGAGTAAAGGGGCAAAAATATATAAATAAAAGTTAGAGCGCTGAAAATTAGTGTAGTTAGATTTTGAGACCCGATAAATCGATTGCGGATATTTTCGAAAGTACAGAATTATTACGAGGGGCGGGCACAGGAATAAAAATAAAGAAATTCAGATAGAATGTTCAAAATTAGTGTAATCAGGTTTAAAAGCCTGAGAGAACGATTGCGAGTGTTTTTTAAAGTCTAAAATAATCAGGAGGTACTTTAATGGTAGGTGAAGGAACGTGCGTGCCTGTATACTCTGGCTCAGGTCGATTATTGCACCGATGGGAGAAGACTTTTTTTTTTTTTTTTGCATTTTATATATATGTTTTTCCTTTATGATAATATAGTGATTCATTAAGAGCGTCGAACATAAATGCGCACGCGCATCGCACAATGGCCTGCGCTGCCGAAAGCAGTAGGGACTCGGTGCGACATTTTTTCAAATGAGATTTTTTTTTTTTTTTTTCATTTTTCGCATGATAAAAATTAATGCAATTTTTAGAATTCATTAACTATAGTAAATTATTTAAAAATAGTGCCCAGTGAAGCGGGCGCTGCCTACTAGTATTTTATATTGCAAAATTATTCAAAATGGAAATACAATACTAATTTTTTGTAAAAGCAATACAAATTAAGAAAAAAATTGCAGTTTAATATTAAATAACAATTAAAATATTTAGAATGTTTATTAAAATAGATGTGTAACAACTGCGTATTTTAAATTATATATTAAAAAAAAAATACCTCTCAAAAAATTATTAATATTTCTTACATTTTAAATTCAGAAACTTCCCTGCATTGTTATCAAAATACAAATGTGTTTTGCTTCTGACTGAATACATCTGGTAGAAAAATTGAAATTGGATTTCCTTACGGGAAATGAAGAAGGAAAAGTAATGATTCTTTTCTGCATAAAAAAAAAAAATAACGAAACAAATTAAATAAATTTACTCTTTTGAAAAAATATATTTTTTAAATATTGAATAACAAATGTTACGTAAAATCTTTACGTCTGCGTCTTACTATGTAAATAAAAAAGGCTACTTACATTTTATACAAATTAAAAAATTTTATAGAAAAAAATATTCTCATTGCATTCAGATTTAAAAATAGATGAAAGGCAATATGCTTCATCAGAACTCTTTGTTTAAAAGTTTACAAATGTTAAAAGTTCCCTTTATTTTTTATTTCCATTACCGACTACATTAGGTAATGTAACTATATTGTACTCGATCAAAAATTTCGATATCAAGATTACACCTGATTTACAAGTTTTTTGCCCTGTTGTTTAAAAAAAAAGTGGTTTCTGACAACTTTTTAGTATGTGTATGTGTGTATATACACACATATACAGAGGGTGTTCACCCTTTTGTGTAACCATTTTCCAAGAATATATATAAAAATAAACATAAGAATTGTATTTTCTAATACGTTCAATCTGGTAGCCCTTTTGTTGAACTATCCTATTACATGCCATTACGAAGATTATAGAGAATATTTTAAAACATCGAGATTCGTTTTGTTTCACTCCTCCTCCAGACTTTTCCATAGTACATCCAATGTTTTGGGATACAGCTTAAAAAGCGCTTGTTTAAAAAGACCAAATGCATAGTATCCATCAGAGACATGTCAGAGGAATTCAATGGGATGCATTCAGTGGAATACCTTCAATTCCAGTTTCTTTCTTTTTTTTTCTTTTTTCTTTTTTTTTTTTTTTCTTTTTCAAGGAAAAAATAAATAAATAAATAAAATAAATAATACAGCAGTAGATTTAGAGGTATGGTTTGTAGCTTTATCCTGATGGAACTCAACACGGTGAAGAATATTTGAATTATAGGATGGAATTTATTCTTTGAAAATAGGTATTAAAACATATTTCTGACAGTTATCCAAGTTAATTTTGATGTTTTCTCTGCTTTCTTTATAGGTTTCTGTAATAACCATAAAACCTTTAGAAAAACTTCACTTGTTTTCGCTGAACCAAAATTTTCAGTCTTTTTCTCTTCTTTTTCGCTACTAAATCGTTCTTTTTATATTGAAATTAGATAATAATATTCAAGCCTCAATAATTATAACTATATATTATATATTTCCATTTTTTCACCTCTGAAAATGATTTTGATGCAACAATATATAGTCTTACGCTGAGAACATGTTTCTGCATTAGGTGATGAACATCATGTTTTTTTTTTTTTTAATTAATTAACTAATTTATTTATTTATGTGATTAGCTTAAAATCAGATTTTATAATATTGTTCACAGTTCCTACAGAGATATATAAAGATTGTGCGATAGCCCTTTCCGTGGTTGGAATTTTTTTTTTTTTTTTTTTTTTTTTACATGAAACGTGACTTTAGATTTAATAAGAAATGCTCATATCTTTATTAGGTATACATTTTTTTGCCCTTTTTCCAGTATAATGCAAAATTTGACAGTTATTTACTTTTTATTAATTATGTCCTTTATTTTTCATAGAGAAATATTAATGTCATGCTTGTCACGTCGTTATTTTATGATTTAATACGAGTATTTCTCTTCGGAAAGCTCAAAATTATAGTGTTCAATCCATTGTTTATTTTTCAGACACATATTATTGCTAAAAATGTTTTTAATGCTGCAGAAGATAGTCAAACCCTATTCTAATTTGATGTCTGTCATGTTTTTATTTTAAAATTTAAATTTAAGTTAAAGAAAAGAATCAAACTCGTTACAGAAATGTGTGAACACCATCTGTATATATGCACGTGCGTCTCTGTGTGTAAGTAAGCGTGTACGTATATGTGGATAGAATCTTCTCACTATCATAGCACTGAAATGAATAAAGATAGAACAATAAAACTTCAGTATTAAGACCGGTTCTATGTACAGATGAATTTGCCAGATTTGGTGAAAATTTGGCAACTGAAAGTGTAACCATAAGTCAGTATCTCACATAAGATCTTTCGATTTTCGTCAAATTCGCTTATATAAATACCCTTTTAAATATCTTTTCATATGTATTAATTGGTTAGTTCAAGAAAATTGACCAGTGTTCTCTATAAGCAGGTCAATTTTATATCTTAGAAGTGCGTTTCTCTAAAATCGGATCTACAACATTTCTTCAAACTCGCCATATTATCTCCCTTTTAGATATCGTTTCGCATGTAATTGTTGGCTTACTGTAGGTTGATGAATTTGCCCAATTTTTATAAAAGTCGGAAGTGGTACTGAAAATCTCTTATAATGGATATAACGACTTTCTTCGAGTTTTACACATATGTACCCATTTTTAGATGTTCTTTCGCATGGATTATTTGGTTACCAGGAAAAAATTGGCAGGCGTATTAATGAGTTTTAGATATCATAAGTGGAGGTTTCAGAAGACAGCTTTACAGATTTCATTTAAAAAATCATTATGTAAAATGTTTAAATGTCTTTACGATGTATGTATTAGTTTGCTCATACAGGAAAATTGTTAAGTTTTATTAAGTGAATTTTACGTCTTCTGACAATTTTGTCTGCAAAAAGATTGTATAATATGTGTAATAATGAGTAAGAAAAATCGTGTGGTTGTTAGACATCAGAGTTTTATTTACCTATTTATTTATGTGCATATTGTGTATTAAAAGTAACTAAAATATATCGATTAAGTGAGAATTTAAAATCTGTATTTATTTAAACTATGCACAGTTCAATTCTTAAAAACATTATCAGTGGCCCAAATGCATTTTGTGTGTGTATGTGTGTGTGTTTTGGGAAATTTATTCGATTTTCACGTAAATATTAAATGTAATTAAAAATTTGCTTAAGTATATAGACAAAAATCGGTGTAACAATTTTTTAATTATATACTGAAAAAAAAAATCTCTTTTAAATCTTTACTATTCCTTTCCTTTCAAATTCCTAAATTTCCTTGCATGTCATCAAAATGCAAATATGATTTCTTTATGGTTGAATATGCTAAAAAAATGGAAATTAGATTATGAAGAGAAAATGTGATGAATATTTTTCTATATTTAAAAAACTACAATAAATCTATTCTTCTGAAAATATCTGTTTTTGAAAAGTCGAATATGAAATTTTGCGTCAAATATTTATGACTTCATTTTATTATATAAACAAATCAATTTACTAATGAAAGTAGTTTTACATTTCTCATTGCATTCTGATTTAAAAACAGCTCAAACGTAAGATTCTTCAGTTTTTTTTTTTTTTTTTTTTTTTTTTTTTTTTTTTTAATGTTTATCACTGCATTGTATGTTAAAAATAGATGAGAGACAATAATTTAATGTGATTTTACAATCAGTATATAAATGGATACCAATTAACTCACTCGTTTCCTAATTTTTATGAGCTATTATTATTATTATTATTTAATTAAAAGAAAAAAAAAAAGAAAATTTTTGTAATAAAATAATTCTAAAAAAAAATTGTATATTCAATAAATTTTATTTTATTACTTTTCTTCTGTTTCTCAAATGGAAAGTACATTTAAAACGTTTCATTAATATTGAATTTCAGAGGATCATGAAGCTTATCTGGATTTTGAAAGAAGTACTTTCCGTTAATTTCAAATTAATAAATATATGCACCATAAATAAAAGAATTAGCTACTAAAAATTATAAGTAAATATTATTGTATTTTTTTTTCTTTTTGCTCTCTATCCTCGTGTTCCTTGTTTTCTAGGCTAAGCCAGTCGTTAACTAATATAATTGATATTTTAACCTGGTTATTTTAGATGCATATTATGATAAAAACAAAATTGAATATACTGGTAGTTTTATTATGTAGTTTTGTTACTTACATTATAATCAAAAATATATTTAATATTAAGTAAATATTATGGTGAAGTTAAAGATATTTATATTTAAATGTCAATACTGTTCAAATATACATAAGTATTACATTGTACAAACTTCGTGTTGAACAACTGGCATTACATAAAATATTTTCAACACAAATACAATTATACATAACACAATACTCAGCTAAATTTTTACAAAGTAATTTTTATTATTATGTTGTTAAAGCTATTGAAATCAAGGGCAGATAAAATTAATAACCCCTATACTTATTTTAGTAGCATGCTAAACGAAAATTTTACAGTATAAATAAGCCTAATGCATGTAATTGATATAATCAAGATAAACCAACTTAAAAAAAAAGAAAAAACATATTTACATATTTATTAAAACTAATATAAATAATAAAATGCGATATTTGGTATACGTTAGTTAGTAATTTCATTCTTTTCTATAAAGTTTTGGACACTAAAATTAAAGGACAGTTTACTCTTTTAAATCTTCATTAATAATAATAGAGTAATACTTCACCAATTTTTGCAATATTACATTTAAGTTCATACTTTCAAGTTTCAAATTGTTATTCTGTAGAAACAGATATTTATTTATTTGCCATTTTGAAAGAATCTTTTCATAAATAATAAATTTACATATAAACAAGGATTACGAAAGCTATTTTCCGTATTATATATATATAGTAAAAATAAAATACATAAACATATTGCGTAGTGTAACTATATATGAAATTTAATAAACTATGTTTGGATTATTTAAAAGCACGGTAACCCTAAAACAATTCCATTCTGTATTTGAATTGTTGTCATTGCTTACAATTGTAGGCCAATTTAAAAATTTTACTTTCATTGAAATTTCTAAAACAAATACCCATATCTAAGCAGAACATTACAGTAAAACATTTCTTTAAGAATTTCTGAAATAGATTGAAATGTTCCTCCAAAAACAGACTGATAGATAAAAAAAAACCCTCAGAATTACGCAATAAGTAAAGGAAAATAGGTAACATGAAAAGTACGGCAAAAATATCTGAATTCATTTTAAAATGAAATATTTTATGATACCAAAAATATCTAATATAGAAATTGTTTGATGGAATAAAATTCCAAAATGTTTTATCAGATATAGAATTTATTGGTTAGGGAATGATTTGAGTAAAACCATTTGTTGACAAAATATTAGCATTGAGGAAAGTATCCATGATATTTATAAAACAATACATCACAGGCTAATATGCAAAATAAAAGTACGCAAATGCGTAAAAAGTAAATATACCGGAAGACCCCCTCCCCCCCCCCCCCCAAAAAAAAAAAAAAAAAAAAAAAAAAAAAAAAAAAAAAAACTCAGACGTGCATATACAAATAACTGCGGTATGGAACCAACCAGGGCATCTATTCTTCGACCAGACTCTACCTCAATTCCGACTGTGGCAGTCGTTATTTTGACCACGTGACGTCACATTCCGACTTTTGATTTGACTGTCGTTGTTTAAGGACGGTCGCTACGGCAGTAGGATCGGAGAATAAATACCCAGAATAACTCTATGCGGTCGGCAGTGCTTATATGCGATAACAAGTGTCTGTCAAAGCTGTTAGCTAAAATAATTTTGCTACAATGGCAGATTATAAAGATTTAAGTGACATTCAACATGATGTTATAACTGATGCACAAAAGAGGGATTATAACATCTCGAAGGTAGCAATGAAATTTGGATTTTCGCGTACAGCAATTTAATGAGTGTACCGTGAATATGGGAACCTGGTAAAACATCAGATTTCCAGCATCACTGTAGCCGGAAAAAAGTCGTGAAAGAACGGGGCCAATAATGACTGACGAGAATCATTAAATATGACATACGTGTAACCCATCCTCAAATTGCTCCAGATTTGTATGCTGGGATATAAACAAGTACTAACGTGTGATCTGTTAAACGGACCATCATTGATATGGGCTTTAGGAACCGAAAGCCCAATTGTTTACCTTTGTTGACTGCCCTAAACAAAGCTTTACGCCTCTCCTACACTCGCCAATACCGCCATTAGATTGTTAATAACTGGAAACACATTTTTTTTTTTTTTTTTTTTTTAACCTGACGAGTCTCATTTCCAGTTATATATTTTCGGATGGATGTGTTCAAGTATGGAGATAGCCTTGTGAATGGGAATCCATGGACGCTACACGTCAAGGGGACTGTTCTAGTTGCCGGAAGCTCTGCCATGTTATGGGGGATGTGTAGTAGTTGGTGTAATATGGTACCCATGATACCTCTAGATACAGCTCTGACAAGTGACAGATGCGTAGGCATCTTGTCCGATCAGCTGTAACCAATTATGTCATTTGTACATTCCTATGGACTTGAACAATTCCACTAAGGCAATAAGACACCCCACAAGTCCTAATATAGATGTTAGGATTTCCCCGTCAATTCGGCGCATGTTAACATTATCCCAGAGGGCTGATATTTTGCTAAAAATTGTTTAGGGTCAAATAGAAAAAAAAATAGAGCGTATGCGTATTGGATTTCAAAAAGAAAAAAAAAACTCCCCTCGTGTAAGGGACAAACTTCTGTACATACATGCAACACTTTTATAGGTAACATATATTTTCATTATCAAAACATGCAATTGTGCATATGATTAATATATGTTAAATTCGATATATTTTGTGCAATATAACAGTATTAAAATTATGCTATACAGAAATGCTAATGCATTTGATAAAAATTGCTAGTTCTCGTAGACATACTACTTGTGTTGTTCAGACCATTTGTAATAAAAAAAACTTGCTGTAATGAACACGAGTAACCAAGATAGGTTTTGAAACATTCTAAAATTAATTGTGAAAATACGAGCACTGGAAAGAACATAGTAAACCAAATTCATAAAATTTTTAATTTTTCGTTAAAAGGTTTAAAAAATCTTATCATAGATGAAAATGCATTTTGAACAATTTACATTTATATACGATAACGTACTTAAATGTTCTTATGTAACACTTAAAATAATATTTAAAAAAAATTATTCAATATTTTATAGAGAAAAAGAAACATTTTGGGCATATAGATAACGCACATTGATATAATTTATTTTATTATACAGATAAGGCAATGTGCCAAAAATAAACTTCTCATACGCCACAATGAATCTGGAAATTTTTAAGAGTCCCTGTACACATACTAGCGATACTATTTATATTACTTTTAGAAAATAAACATTCTGCAGAAAAACTTGAATAACATATACACACTGGCCAATGAATTAGAAACATTTAAATTAATATTTTATTGGACTTTCTTTTGCACGTTGGATCTTTTTTTGCATGAATAACAGCCAATATTCGTGTGGACAGCGATTCTACAATCATCTGGGGTGCATTTATGTCCAGAGTTTACCACACATTGGCTACACACACTTTAAGATCCTGTAAAATGGATGGAAGAGGAGATTGCTGACGGATACTCCTTTCCAACGTGTCCCAGATATTAGACTGTTTGATTAAGATCCGGGCTTTGTGGCATGTAGGGAAACTGCAGGTCAGATTGATATTTACTGAACCAATCTCGAACGGTTTTGCTACGATGTATGGTTGCATTACCGAGCACAAAGTATTTGTTAACTTCGGGGTAAAAATATAACATTGAGGGATGCACTTAATCCATTAATATATTCTGGTGTTGCATGACTTTTTGATTATCCTCTACCCATACAGCACACTTTGTTCCAGCGATGTTCCAGGTACATCGCAATGTCTTATTATCATCACATCTCAGAGAGATGCAAATAGAACATCTCTGAGACACGGAAGCAGATCGTCGCTGAGAGTAACATTTGCGATGTTCCGGAAATGCACAGGAGACGTGTGCGATGTACTGGAGATGTAGCATGCGAGCTGAGACATTTCCACATTCTTAGAACATACCTGGGATGTTCCAGAGACGAGCAGAACGTCTATGCAACATCGCAATGTCGCAGTGCGATGGTCTTGCAACGTTCCAGAGATGTAAGTGTGCTGTATGGGTAGTAACACCACGGGACCACTTCTATACAAGCAG
This sequence comes from Salticus scenicus, assembly GCA_963930645.1. NCBI lineage: Eukaryota > Metazoa > Arthropoda > Arachnida > Araneae > Salticidae > Salticus > Salticus scenicus. The sequence goes on along the minus strand of OZ005653.1, from coordinate 201,128,238 downwards.
AACATTATCCCCAAAGGTTTGTAACTGGTTTTTGCCTACCTTCGCCGCCAGCGACCATTTGTAGAAACTCTTACAGGTTTCTAATTCACTGACCAGAGTGTGTATAATCATTTTAAGTTATTCTAAAATATTTATAGAAATGAAAACATAGTCGTCTGGAAAAGTCAAACTTTTAAACGTGTTTCAACTTTATTAAAAAGCGTTACAGAAGAAGAAAATTAACTTATAATACAATTTAACGTAGGTGTCTTACGATTTAATGCAATATGAATATATTGCTAAGTACATTCAGAGTTTAAATTGAAAAAAAAAATGTTATGTTAGAGAATATTTCTAAACATCTAGTCGAAGGCATGAAATTTTATATATTTTATTCCAATAGTTTAATTGTTGTTCCTGTCTATCTCAAACACAGTAACTAACTAATTAAAGAACAACTAACTAATCAAAAAGCACGTATGTTTTATAATATATATTTACATATATTTATATGTATATTCATTTAATATGTATCAAGCATATGTATTTTATAAAGGCACATTTCATATTTTATGAACGGAATGTTACTGGAAGATTCATATTTTTGAACGATATCAATTTAAGCAAACAAAAAGGATAATTGTTTTAAAGCTAAACGTGACAAAAGTTTTTAACTTACCACAATGCATTTCATTTAAAATTATTACAATTCACTCACCTAAAAATAAACATATAACATTTAAATAGATGATAAACAGATAATTTAAAAAGTAAGACTGTAAAATTATAACCAGAAAATTAAAAAATAAAATTATAACAGTCTTCATTTTTTTTTTTTTTTTGGATGATGGATATTACACACATCATAATACTATATTAAAAAATATATATTATATATATTATGTATTGTTATATTTTTATTTCTGAATATTTTACTTTAATAAATCATAAAATTTTTACAAACAAAACTAAGATTTCAAATACAAATTCATTAAAATTCAGTTCAAAACAAATGCGCATATTATACAATAATAATAATAATAATAACAATAATAATAATAATAATAATAATAATAACAATTTCAAGAATATAAATAAATAAAACTGGGAATTTTCGAAGAATTAAGTATTTAAATGCCTATATTTTCATTTATCTATAAAATCAGTAATCAATTGTCATACCAATTTCGACTTAGATTTTCAATGTGCATCAAAATTAAGTAAATCATATTTTTCCATTCCAAAAATTAACTTTTATAGTCACAGATTTGGATTTTTCACAGATTAAAGAAACGTAATGCATCGGCCTTCATTAAATACTTAAAATATTTTAATGAAATATCTCTGTGGTCTCCATAAGTTAAATTTTTGTAGATTTAGAAAATTCCTCACTGATTATATGCATTTTGAATAACATATATTTAAGTTATTTTATATTTTTAAATAACTTGTTAATTTAAAATATCAAATATTTTTAATATTAATACATTGCACTGCAAAAAAAAAAAAAAAGAAAAAAATCTGTTAAATTACAGAAAACATAAAAGTTTCTAGAAACTATCAATATGCAATAGTTAACATAGGTTGAGAGAAATATTCCGTAGCAGAACAAAACAAAAAATATTTAAATATCATTTTTCTTTTTTTTTCGTAGAGAACACTTTCAAAAAACTCGCATTAAATAAAGTTCTCCAGCTCAACTAGCGAAGATCAAACCAGGGTCGCTGACACAGTAAGCGCCAACGTTTTCTCTTAGCCACGACAGTAATATTTCATGCTACTACTTGGCACTTCCCGATAATGCTTTGATACCAATTTTCCCATATTCAAAATAGAAAAAATATGTTACCACCAGATTATATCTGTATCAACGGTTACAGATTTTATCTAGCTACAGAAAAAAAAATGTTCCTTTTCACAGATTGAAATGTAATCCTATAGTAAATTTTTGTAGTTTTAGAAAACAGGAACTTTAAATAGTAAGGTTCCATAAATTTTCTGTGTTTAATAGGAAATTAGCTAATATTTTTACTGTGTGCAGTGATGTGGTTTTGTTAACAAAGATTTAAAGAAATTAGTTTGAGAATAATCTTTTAGGGTTTGACATATCAGTGAAAAGAAAACAAATTTATTCTTTAAAATATATCAAATCTTCAAAAAATATCATCAAAAGTTTATAATTTAAGTTGCAAATATTACTCAAATCAAATATATAAAATCCAATTATTTATGTGTTCAGCTGGACAAGTAATATATAATTAATACAAACATCCTTAACGGGTTAAAAGATTGTGATGCAACATTTTATTTTATATCTATAGGAATATGAAATACGGGTCTTAAAATTAATTATATCAAATTTTGAGTGACGCTGTGCTCTTAATTAAAATATATATAAATATTTTTATTTCATTATTTGCTTTGGTCAATTTCTATTCGCGGTGTAAATTTTTTTCTATTTGGAAAGATATATTAAATGCACTTACTGGTGCGTTTTCATTCACATCTGTCATAAATTCAAAATATGGGTTTTTAAAAAAATTATATGAAAATTCTAGTGACGCCTTAGTGCTACTTTAAAAGATTTGTTTTTACATTTCATTAAAATTTCTTTGGTTTTGTCCAATAAAATATATTTACACATTGAAATAATGCTTCTAATTTTGAAATATTTTGTATCATATTTTGTATATTATATCATACATTCCCTGAATTTATATTATGTATTGAAATGTATTTATTTCTATAAATTAATTTAACTTATGCGTCACGCTATCCAAAAAATTGTAAGCAAAAATTTTTTTAATGTTTTCTTTGATCACACTTTCTATTTGCATACATTTTCACTTAGTTTTGTTAGGGTGAAATAAAGTAAGTTCTTAGTTGAGATAATAAAAACATTTAATAAGCAAGCAATGAACATTGCAGTTAAAATTTTATGTACTTAAAATACCCGGATTCCGATTTATAAAAAAGTTTTTACTGAATTTTGTAAATGTCAAAAAATATTAATTTCTATAGAAAAAAATTCTAAACATACTATAACTGATAAAATTGTTGTTCATGAAGGCGATTTGGGAGATATTTGCTAATGATTTGGTTACAATTGTTGGTTTGATTTGATGTCATGTTTTTTCCGTAGGGGTGGGAGAAGAAATTCTCCTAAAAGTACAAAAATATTTTTCTAAATATCTATTACTATTCAAAATCATTATTATTAAATTCACGACTCGTTAAAATAAAATTCGCATTTTGCACATATATACGCAATTTGGTCCTATGTCATATTAAAAATTATGAAAACACAGGATGGAAAATGTTGGGTGATTTACCCCGAAAACTAATCCCCACCAACTTATGACAAGGTCTAACTAAGTGTAAAGTTACATTAAATTTCGTCCATTACTTCGTGAGACAGCGTATACAAAATTTTGGAAAAATAAAACTTGCATAAACAGACAAACACGCAGAAACACACACAGACAGACATTTTCTAAAAATGATAAATCGAATTCAGGACAGCTCACAACGTATAAATCCATGACAAACCAGAGGTCTAAAATTTTTATAAATACATTTCTTTCTTTATATGTATATACAAGAAAGTAAAAGAAAATTGGTAGGATCAATCTTTTTTTTTTCCTGAGATTGCATACATCCAGAAATATCACAAATGTTTATATACGTTTTATAAAAATGCAATAAATAAAATATATAAAACAAAATAGAATAATGTAAAAATGAAAAGAATTTTTACTTGATGCAAAATCTATTTTTAACCTTAAATCATTAAAAACTAAATTAGAAAGTAGATTGCAATCAGATGATAAACTATCCAATAAATTTAAAATGAGAAGGTATAAATAAATATAAAATCTAATTATCTTTTAAAATTATTATATCAAAACCATGATTCAGCTAAATCATATTTTCTCATTCAATATATATATATATATATTTACTTTTAATAGAAAATAATAATTAAAAACTTAATAAATGTTTATAATCTAAAAAGAAAAAACTTTTTGCTGACAGAAGAGGAAAATAAAGTAGATTTTTCGCATAAAGTTATAAATAATCGAGAAAGATCTAACTATTTTATTATAGCGAAAAATTGGAATAAAATTTTGCTTCATAATTAACTTATCGATTTTAATCTATTTTTTTTTTTTTTTAAATATGTGAAATAATAATAATAATAAAAAGAATAAGTTTTTTATATTTTATTAAAATGTTTGATAGATTAAATGAAAGTTCGCCATTATATTTTCATTATTACGTTGATGCTTGAAACAGAAAATTTACACTCTGTCTTTAATTTTTAAGTACGAGGTTTGTAAATAAAGTAGCGACAATGTACATCAGAAATTCAGAAATTCAGAAATTAGTGGGAATTCGGAAATACAGTGCGACGCAAAAGTTTAGACAATGATGTTATTCATCTTTAAAATTTAGAATTATGACGTCAGAATTACAAAAACCTGCATATATATTTAAAATATGTTTTAAAATGCTATAATCAAAACACAGTCGTTTGATTTGCAATAATTTAAATTTTTTTGATTAAAATAAAAATTTGCTTGTCGCAAAAAAGTTTAGACACGATTATGAGTTTCTGCGAATATTTGCTGGCATATGCAAATTTAAAATCGATGATGCCACAGATTTTGAGAACTTAAGTTCTGCAAATGATAACGCTTCGTAGTCGACATGCCACGAGCTAAACAAATCTGGAGTGACTCCACTCGACTTTCCGAACATTGAGTAATTAACAGTTTTGTAGATAAAGTAAAGAAAGAGGAGTTGTTAAACAAACAAAAGAGAGAAAACCATAACAGAGTGTTTGGGCATTTTTCTCCATATTTTACACTACGTTTTATTTAACGCTACTGAACTTTGAGCACATTGATCACAATATTAAAGAAATTTTCGTTGTGTCCCTGTAAAAACCTATAAATGCTAGATTTACCAAAATGCTTATAGTTAGTGCACAAGGGATTTATAATATTCATATAAAATTTCAGCTCAATTGAATAAGGCGTTTAGATGCTGTCGCGCTTTTTAAAATTGTGTCCCATAGGCCATAATGATGAAGAATTTTTCTTTGTGTCCCTGTAAAAAAAAACGGTAAGTGCTAAATTCACCAAAATCTATACAGTTGGTGCAACTGTGACCTTTAACATGTGTAAGAAAATTTTTCTCAGATTAATAAGGCGTTCAGTCGCTATCACACTTTTAAAAATTTGGCCCCATAGACCATAATAATAAAGAATTTTTCCTGGTGTCCCTGTAAAAACACTATAGGTGTTAGATTCACCAAAATCAATAGGGTTCGTACTATGGTGACTTACAATATACACACCAACTTTCAGCTTATTCGAACAAAGCGTTTAGACGCTAGCGTGTTCACTCACAGAGATACACACGTACATACACACATGCAGTCGGTAACAAAAGTCTCCGAACACTAGCAAAAATTCCTATATAAAAAAAGTACGCTTAATACAGTTTTGCTAACTAAATCCTTATCGAATTCTGTTCTTAGTCAGTCTAAGAACGGGATTCGACAAGGATTTATTTAACAAAACAATATTATGTGTACTTTTTCAGATTAGAACTGCAATATTTCGTATAAACTTGCATTATGGAAATTATTTCGTTGGAAATAGTACGGAATTGAATGAAAACTAGAATAAAAAACTAACTCCAATAAAATGAATTAACAACTAAGGATAAGGTCAGTCATTCTGTTAAGAGATTGCTCAAATTCATTTATCTTAACATAAATGTGGCATACCTAGTAGAAGAAATTTTTGAAAACGAATATATGATGAGATTTTGATCAGAGTCTACCTATGTGAACTAAAATTTTCTTAAAAAAAAATATTTTAAAAAAAAGAAAGAAAGAAAAAAGAAAGTTGAAGTCTTTGAAAGGTAACATATATTAAATGTTTCTGTAACTATTACGGAGAAAAAGAGTTATATTAAAACCTTATACCAAAGGTAAAAATTTATTGTCAGGTATTTTTAAAACACCTCATACAATTTCTTTGAAAATCATGTATTGAAGACGGATTGGAGCTTTATATATATATATATATATATACATGTGTGTGTGTGTGTGTGTGTATTAGACGCTCATCGCAAAATAAATCTGATCTCCGAAAAAATTTCCGATATCAAAACTCCTAATTGCTTTCCATTTGATTTCCATTTTAACATGCTATTACTTGAAAATGTATAAGCATTATTTCTTTTAATAACTAAATAAAAATTGAATCATTTTCAGCTTATGGAATCTCCTAATAAAATCAATAAAAGAAAAAAATACCACTTTATTTTTCATAAAATAATTTCGGAATAAATGAATTAAGCACTGATAAATTCGAAATGTTATTATATATTTTACGAAATATTGGTCATTAAAATATAAATTTGTTCTTATAGCATTTTGTAAAACTTACCTCTAACTTTTAAAATGTTTTAAAACAAAAATTTAGAAATTGACGTTTAAAAGCATTAAATGTGAAATATCGTGTTAAGATTACCTCACATGAGAAAAAGGAATAACCAGAAGTTGAAAGTGACACTATCTACACAGTTTTAGTTTGATTTAATGCCTATTATATTTTTTTATAAATACTCTGTCTACGTGTACAAGAAATGACTAAAAGTCTACAGTTAAAATATACAGATTTTATTTTTAGATTATAATGTACATGTACTAACACGTAATGGTATAATATAAGAAGAAGGTAAAAAATAAAGATGAATTGTATTTTTCTAAAGAACTGGGGTTTTCAAATTTTGTTTTTTTCAACAAAATACTAAAGGAAAAGAATTTTGCTTTAGTACTTTGAATCGATGTAAAATATTTATTGCATTATATATATAGCACTATTTAAAAATATTTTAAAAAATCAGTTAATTAAAATGAAGTTTATAAAAATATATTTTTATTGGAATAGTATCAAAGAAATCAGATCCGTAAATTACGCATTTAATACGTGGATTTAAATAAAATTTTCGAATTCCGATAATGATTATGCAAGTGTTCGTGTTAACAACGTTCTGTAACGATATATAAGCATGCGTTTTTAATGTGTGTGTATTTATGATTTCAAATAGTCTTTTAACCGAGAATTCTTATATAAAATACTACATGAAGGAGGAAGGATTTAACCGTTAGAAACTTTCATTTTCAGTTAAATCTTGATACGATTTCCGTAATTAAATTAATGAATTTCAGAAGCATTAAAATATTGCATTTTGACATCATTAGAGCGGTCGTCTTCGTCCGATTCGTTCGCTTGCAAGGTTACCGGATCTACCAAAATGTTAAGGATTCTTTTCGGTGCCAAACGGGGTCTATTTGAGTGACATGACATAATTTGTGGAAGAGCACATTCTGTAACATATCTACTTTTTGACAATGCAAAGCTTGTCATGTAAATACTACACTAACGTGTTGTTATATTATATTAACTTGTCATTATGTATATATATATATATATATACACACATATACATATAGATACATATATATATATATATCATATTTCGTCATAACAATGCGAAGATACCCGGATATATATATATACACAGGGTGGGGCATAAAGATCTCCCTAATTTGCCGCTGTCGCTGCGGTGGCGCTAGTGTAGAGGGCGTGTCCGAAGTCGCGCTATTATATTTCTCTAGTTATGCTATTTCAGTTGACAAGTATGTCTTGGATACGTTCATTGTTGAAACTTATTTTTAAATGCGGTTTCTATCATTTAAACGCAACAATTATTTCGTAGGCACTTTGGAGTAAGCAGGCATGGAAAAATACCCGACAGAAAGACAATATCCGTATGGGTTGTTAATTTTAGAGAAACAGGTTCGTGTTTCGAACGAAAGTCGCCCAGTAGACCACGTCATGTTCAAACTCCAGAGAACGTGGCAGCAGTAAGAGATGCTGTAACGCAGTCACCACGACGCGCAGCTCGTAAACAAGATGATATACTTTTTCGTAAATAGCAAAAATTGTTACAGATTGTAAAAATTAATTAATGGCAAACCTTATTCTTTCCGAATGTAAGCATAGTAAGCATAAAATATTTCTTTTCAATGTCCTATGTATTTTTATTGACCTCTTACAATGGGGAGATCTTTATGCCCCACCCTGTATGTATGTGTGTGTGTGTGTGTGTGTCTGTGTGTGTGTTTGTGTGTGTGTTAGTGTGTGTGTTTGTGTGTGTGTTTGTGTGTATGTATGTATGTAGTAATTTTGTTTTAAAGGATTCATAAGTTAAATATTTCACAAATTAAATTAATATATATATATATATATATATATATATATTAATAAAGTTTAAACAGAGTTTTATTACAAGGAAAGAAAATCCATTGCAAAGGAATGCCTTATTCTAAAGGGTGGTTATAATTAATCTTCCCCTATAAAGAGCATCCTACAGCGCAAGTGGGTGAACGGAATGCAACGGAATTTTTTATATAGACTATACACGAGATGCGCTCACGGAATTTCGAGAAAAAAAAAAGTTTCGAAATGTCCTCCTGCCTTTTCCGGAAAAAACATTAAATTTAACAAAATAAACGGCCAAACCAGAATACAGAAACAATAATGACAATAGAATTATCAGTAATAAAATGTAAAATCGGATATCCTAACCGGATTAACCGTCCTAATCTGTTCCTGTTTTTGAAAACTGAACTGTTTTGTTTTTCTCAAACAGGGTACTATTATTTTTTTCCTTTCCTGTACTTAATGTGGTTCGGTGACAAGGTGATCAGAAACTAGTCAATAAATGTTAATATTGTTTCTGTATTTCGTTGTGGTCGTTTATTGTGCTAAATTTAATGTTTTTTTTTTTTTAAAGGCGCCCTCTGTTGGACATTTTGTAATTATTATTATTATTTTTATTATTTTTTTTTAATTCCGTGAGCGCATCCCGTATATAGTCTATATACCAAAATTTCGTTGCATTCCGTTCACCCGTTTGCGCAGTAGGATGCTTTTTATAGGGGAGGTTTAACTATGACTACCCTGCATATCTCTTAAGGTAAATACTTTAATGTACACAATGCTACTCAATTTTTGTGCATATAATACTCCGGTTATATAATAAAATTATTTGGGAATTATTATGATTTTATACAGTTTTAAACTTAATATAGACTTTTAAATTCGAATTTTATTTAGATGAAAATAAATATTTCAGTAAATTTTATTATAAATTCAATAAATTTTAATATTTTAATTAAACCCATTTTATCAATCAATTTCAATATATATATACATATATATATAATATTAAATAAAATAAAATAGATTAAAAATTTAGACTAATTTAGACGACATAAAATTAATTGCTTCAATAATTAACTAAATGTCTTCACAGGTAAATTTAATTTGTTGAAATTTAATTCTGATTGGTTTATATGGTATTCAGTGGTCTTAAATCTTCTATTACTCAGTTTTTAGTAAGTTAAATATATATATATATATATATATATATTAAATCATGTGACACAATAGTTTTTTGAAACAGTAAAAAAAAAAATTGAAAGAATGACATTTTTAAAAGTGAATAATGGTGAAATTTTCTTTGACAAGTTTAAAGTAAGATGTCATCTTGACAGCAGGGAACTAAAAGGATTATAAGCAATCATGTCATAAGAAACTTTAAACGTCAGTTTTGAGATATCATCTTGGTCTTTAAAAAAGTTCAGTATAATTAATTTTTAAAATTAAGATTTGATTAACTTTATTTTTATTTTTTAAGTATAATAATTTATTACATGAAAGAAGAAAAAATTGTATAGAAAAAATAAATTTTAGTCGCGTTTATTTTTATTATTGGAGTGAATTTATTAGATATTTTATAAACTTTTACTCATGTGAAGAAACTCTAAACCGACGAAAAAAATTTAAAACATATTGAACAGTTTTTTGGGGAAAATTACTGTTTTTCTAAGTATTGTATGAATAAGGAAGGGTTGGTATAAAACAATCAATATTACCCTGGGGTAGGTCCATGTAAATATCACAATAAAAGATGCTTTTTTAATTCTTTTTTAGATTTTTAGACACATATTAGGTAAATTATTATAAGCAAACCTTAAGAATTATTTCATATTATCAAAACTTTTTAATTCTAGTGGCAACAACACAATTCCAATGTAGCACATTTTTTAGGATAGCTTGAACGTGTGACTGAATCCTAACATTTAGAAAAAATTTGAAAGGTTATTGTATTATAATTTATTTTAGAATATTAAATATAACTGTATAAAATAACTTTAATAGCGTGATTTTTTTTAAAACTACATTTACTTATAATTTTAAAATATTATATTTGTCTGTAATGTAAATCAAAGTAAAGCAATAACATTTCTTTAAATTAATTTTAATAAATTTTGTGTTATAAAATTATTCTTTGTTTCTTGCTTGGTGTCATATGTCAAAATACGTACGTTATTATGTAAAAAGTAGAAATACGTAAATAACTTTATTGGATTTAAAAGGAAGTTAGATTGTTGTTCTAGTCACAATTCATGCATGATAAATACTGTGCATTCCATAAAGATAGAAATACTCGAAAAGCATTTAAAAAGTCAGAAATATTATTTTATAATTATTTTAAATAAACTAGTAATATTAAAATTATCTTTTTGTTTTCTATATTAGATGGAAAAGTAATGAAAGAACAGAGAAACACCGAAAGCTGCTGGAAAATAGAAAAATTCGCTGCATCATGAAAACTAAAGATTATATACTAAAGGCAACAAATGTATCTTTAAACTCAAAACAATTCACAAAAATAAACATGCATACAGGTGACTTTCAGAAAGAGCGCACTAAAGACCAGCCAGTAGGGAAAACCTGTGATTTAATGGGACAGCCTATTTTTAAAAATGAGAAAATTAAGAAATTTTCGATCAAATTTCAGAATTTAAAAAAAAAAAAAAAAAAAAAAGAATCAATGCATGTGCGTGTGTGTGATATTACTTTATTGATTAAAAATATTATTTTTGTTTTCTTGAAAATAGAAAATTATTTTTATTGCAGATTATTTGTTTTTTTAATTCAAGGGTGCTTTCTGACTGCGCACAGGATATCTCAATTACAGTTTCCTTTATCCTTATTTTTACATTAAATGAAACAAAACACTCAAATTAAGGATCTGAACTAAAAAGTTGTAATTATTTTAATAATATGGAGTTTTATTAATAATTAAATTTGGAATATGATATATGAAATTACCATTAAAATTTTTATATTTCTACAATCATATTTTTTTTCTTCTAATTAAACAGAATTTCTTATTTTTTGTTCATTTTATTCATTATGTCAAAACGTATAGTTGAAAAAAATATTATGTTCATAGTTTATGTTATCATTTTACATCAAAATGCAAGGTAAAATATTTTGCAATTCCAGTCCAAATGTTAGACCAGAGCCTCCTTAAGTAGATGCCTAGCGAGTCGCTCGGAAACTTGGCAACAGTACAAGAAGAACATAGCCAGTAGATGGCGCTTGATACCGTGTCGTAAAGTTCTGTTTATTTCCTGCGATTCAATTGAGTTTCAATTGAGTTCTTCATGGTTTATGTTTTATTAATTTAACAAATGTGAGAGGGTTTTTTTTTTTTTTTATAATATGGTGTATTGCGTCGTTCCATTTTGTAAATCGGAGAGTCGCCGTGAAAATATAAGTTTTCACGGTTTCATATTTCAAGACAAGGTATGTAAACTGCATAAGTAATTAATGCAAAATTACCAGCCCTCCGGATTTTTGAATATCAATAATATTTTTCACAAAAAAAATTATTTTTATTTATTATCGTAAATTCTGTGATTAAGACGAAGATAAATTTAAAAGAAATTATGATATAAAAATTCCGAGGGTTGACACCTCTGTTAGTAAGTTAGATTTAACAAATAAAATAGTTATGCTTATTACAAAATGAAATGAAATTTTTATTTATTGATGTAGGAATACAGAAAAATAACTTGTTCTTAGTTACTTTGAAGTAACTCTATATTGTAGTATTTTATAGTTTTATTCATAAATTACATTAGTATCTTATGAATAAAACTATAAAATACTCCAATATAGGAACAAGATTTATTTATATTTTTTTAATACCACTGTTTTTTAAAGACTTGTGTAAATGCGTATAAAAATTTGATTATTTCAGTTAAATCGAAACAAAAGTGTTGGGAATCTTGAAAAGAAAAAATAGAAAATTTTTATTTCTACTTTTGTTCTTTTTAAAATTATTAAGTTTTAAGATTCATAACATTACTTTTATTAACCTTTTACCACACAATTGGAATATGGAATTAAAAATTCATGTAAAAATTAAATATCATTGTCAAGTAGAAATCCTGGGATTCTACTGTTAAAGTTCCAATTTAATGTCCAGGTCCGTATAGCTGAAAAAGAAGGCCGTTGAAACAAAAAGAACTAATAGTTCGCAGCAAAACATATTTATTTTCTCCTGTAGAGGTTTCATAATAAAATGAACAGTACATTAATAGTGTAATTTCAGCATGACCATAAGTTACGAGAATGCAAAAGATAGGGGTGAGAGAGAGAGCTACGGGGTCACATGTTATACTGTCAACAGTTGTAGAGCCAATTCTGAAGTTGACTCTACTGCCATTAAGATCAGACTGATGAATTACGCCAAAATTATTAAAACAGTGCCAAACTTTCCAGCCAAAGCTAATCCTTTGTTTGTAGAATAATTTAATATAAATATTTTGAATTTATTAATTTCGTTACAGTAGTTTATGCCAAGTTTTATCGCCAGAAGACCGTTATTTAAGGGAGACACTCAGACTAGGATTTATTGCACATCCTGTGATAAAAAAAATCTAAATTACCCTTTAATGATATTAGAACGGAAATGTATTGCTTAATTTAGCCTCGAATAAATAAACATACGCAATTTAAAAGAATGAAAATGTAATTATGTATCCAACGGTTTATAACATGGAAATAATATTTTTTTATATTTTATTTATTAAATGATTTAGAAGAGCTTATAATTTTGAGAGATGTCATTTAAAAGGAATATGTTTTTGTTCTCAGACGATTTAATAATAGCATAAGGGGTTAAGTATTATTAGAATTAAGATATTTATTATAGACAAAAGCGAATAAATAAAAGTAATTTAGAATTTAGTTATCTATTTTTATTAGCTATTTAATTTATTGAAAATATAATAATTATTTATTGCCTTTATTTAAAGTTATAATTAAAACACATATATGTGAAGGAACGACTTCACATATTTCTCCCCAGCGACGAAGAAAAAAAAATATCGTCAAACTGGACGAAAATTATAAAAATATAGAACGCTCTCTCTCACCTTCACAACAGTGTAATACAATTCCAAAAAAAAATCTGCATCCAATTGTGAGAAATGTAAAGTAACCTTTTGCTAAGCAAGGGAAAAAAATTGTGGCATATAACAATAAATTCGAAAAAAAAATCAATAATAATGACAGTTATGAAATCATGAGACATATTCAGTCATTGTCATGCCAAATTGACATATCTGAAACAAATTACATAATCAATAATTTATATAAATATGATATATAAAATGTGTAAAATATTAAAAAAACAATCATTTATTACAGTGTATGTATGTTTGATAATAAGGAAAAGGAAATCAGTAACCAGAAATATGAAAAACAATTACATTTGTATTTTGTTAATTTTCAAAAAAAATTTAATATTGCATTAATATGAAAAAAATATATAAACATTTTTGATTAAAAAGGACCATTATCGTACACGTGAAAAATTAAATTCTAACAAAGTGAGCCAGAGAGTGTGTAATAGAACAATAGCTATGACAGATATGATGGTTTTGTGATGCCTAACTGAACATAGCGTACTGAACAATATGTGAAAAGCAGAAGAGGCTTCATGTTGTGCAAAAATGACAACCAGCATTCTGCAAAGTGACATAATGAAATGTCCCTTGTATGTGTAAAAATATGTGTAATAAAAAAAAAAATCTAGCCCTATGTCAGAATAAAAGCGCACATGTAAGAGTTCAAGAAAAATTATTTATTCTATTTTATTTTAACTTTTGTCTATTTTTATGCCTTCTAATTTATTTTGTTTTGCATAAATTTATGAACCAACTTTATTTCAATAGCTTGTGTTGGTAAAAAAAAATATTAAAATTTACTTGTATGAAATAATTTCCTTTTCCTGAACAAAATTTTTATTAAATGAATTAGCATTTGAATTTCTCACAAAAATATGATCTCAATAATAATATAATTTTTAATGCATAAACTTCTGAGTAGACCTGAAATAGGTGATAAGAATATAACTCATAAAAATTGTCAAAAATAGCAAAAAAAAATCTAAATATACTATTGTTTTTTTATAATTACAATTGAACTATTATTTTATCGAGCCCAATTAATATTCAATATCTTTCTTAAAAAGGATACTGTATGTTATAAAGATAATTCCATAATACTGCTCAGTAAGAAATAGTCTTTAAAAAAAAAAAAAAAAGAAGAGTGAACCAGCCACATACTTCTGCACTGACTACTTCTTACAACGCACAGATGATTTCAAGGCCATTTAAAATACATCTGTGGTGCAAACCTTACAAAAAGAAATTATTTTGATTGAGAAATTTTTAAATAATTAAATATTTAATTTAAGCTGAAAGAAAATTTTCTGCAAGGGTTTTACTCTTTAGACAAGAAAAAAATTTTTATAAAAACAAAATTTAAAAACGTACAGACTATGTACGGAAATTTCACTTTTTATGTATTTCTTTGAAAAACAAATAGGCTAAAAAAAAAAAAAAATGACAGAGTTTATTGCAAGTTGACAAAAATTATTTACTTTTGTGTATGTGTGTATTATTATATATTGTAACTAGTGTTATTTGTATAAAGTCTATGTAAAATTTAATAAAAGAAAATGTAATTATCTCCACATGTGAACCAATGAAATAGCAACTAAATAGGTCAGATAAAATTTTGTGAGTGTGTGTGTGTCAAACATTGGGTTGTGAGGCCAAGTTTGAGAATAATGACGAAAAGCATGGAAAACATGCATGTGAAAGACCGTGGAATACTATTGGATAAATTTGCATTATGACTGACAAACTGAGAAACCAGCCAATAATACAATAAATTTCTGACCCAAAAGAAAACATATACAGGAACACATGTAGAAACATAGGGGAAAAAAAATTATAATTTTGTGTGTGTGTGTGTAAGAGAATTATTAATTATAGTGTTTGCAAACGTTAAAATAAACTGATCATGTTATTCAAATGAGATAAAAAAAATAGTGTGAATTTGTTAAAAATGAATCTTGTGAAAGAGGCGATGTGTTCACGCAAAGAATCTTTGACAACCAATGAAAATATAATTAGGAAATTATACAATCCAAATATTTCCAAAAGTCACATACATCCTCATGTTATTTATTTAAAATTTAGTAAGTAATTTTATATCAAAATCTTTTTATTTATTATTATTTTCACTATTTTAATTATTTATTTTTGTCACCCGAAATATTTATAAAACATGTGTTAATGAATTATAAGTGTACTTGAAAGCCAATAAAACATAACCTTCAAAAATTGTTGTGAAAGTGTGAAATCCCCTACACAATTACAAGTGTTGAAACCAATATAATGGTCAAAATCCGTAGATTATAGAAGTCATTAGTTATACTGACAACCAGAGCAACACAATTGTGCTTAGAGGGTAAATGTGTATATGTGAAAATTAAAAATATAATCAAACGGGTGATATGTTATAATGTTTAAACAATATTGTAAAAAAGGAATATCAACTGAAATAATTTGAACTATTAAAAATTTAGTATATGTCTGTAAGTGTTCCAAGAAATATTAAAATTGAAAAAATTAAAAAAAATGCCACAAAAATAAATTTCCATTGCCGCAGATGAAAGCGCTAAAATTGCGAATTTAACGTGCACAGAAAATTATAAACAAACAGTAAAAGCAAAAAGTCATGACTAAAACAACAGTATTATCTACTGAACTGAGCATATATGAACTGAGATGAGCTGAGCTGAGGTGAGATGAGCTCAGATGAGGCCTCAAAAATTAAAAAAAATGCGCATAAAGTAAATATATAAATAGCTTCAAAGGCTATAAAATTGCTCAGCAAAATAATAATATAAAAACTCGAGTACAAGAAGTGTAATCTCACTTCAAAAAGGTGAATAAAAAGAATTTCACCAAATCAGCTGATAAAAGGAACAGTAAAATAAATCTGTTCACACACGTGCAAAAGATGTTTTTTTTTTTTTTTTTTTTTTTTTTTTTTTTTATCTCAAAAAAAAATACTGCAATTATTCATCAGTGGGCCCAATTTGATGTTAAAGTAAGCTTACTATATATTTTGGTGTGATAATTATTTGCTAGCAATAGTAATAAAATATTCCCATATATATAAGATAGACATATTAAATATAAACACCAATAAACAAACATGAAATATCGAATAAATGCGATAAAATATATCATATGTACAGTAAAAATAAAAAAAAAACTCTGCAATCAACGTATTTGAACTGAATGAAAAAAAATATATCACTATTATTATTATTAGAACACAAACAAACTCAGGCGGAATGGCGAGAGTCTATTTCTGTTTCAAAAAAAAAAAAAAAAAAAATTAAGCAGTCTTCCGTTTCTGTTTTTTTCTTTTTTTTTTATATCTTATCACGATTACTCTGAAACTTTTCTTTTCTTTTTTTTTTTTTTTTTTTTTTTTACGTAAATGAACGAAATAAAACTATTATGCACATAAAATAAATTTCGTATGAAAGGTAATTAAGGGTTAAAATTTTAGAAAATGATGATAGGTTTCATCTAACAAAATTGAATGAATGTGGAAAAGAAATGTGTGAAATGAAAAATTACATTAGATGTCAATGTTCACGACCAGCATAATAATACCTGGATTTATGCGATAACATCTAACCGACAAAAAAATATAATGTGTTATAAAATTTCTCAAAGTTTATGAAATTAGAAAAAAATAATTAAAACATTTGTGTTAAAATGTAACATTTTAGTTAAAATGGGCAAAGAAAATACTGCGTTATGTTATTATAAAAATTAAAACTTGAAAAAAAAATTCGACAACCAAAAATAATATTAGAATAAAATTATGTTTATGTGTTTAGGTATCCAAGATATACAACCAATTCTCTTTCTGTACAAGTGATTGTACATGATCATTTAAGAATGCCTGGTAAGTATAATAAATAAAACATTGAACCTTATGTTCAAGACTAACAAATTTGTTAGGTTTACATGAAAGTCAATGTACATAATATCCGAAAAAATTAGAAAAGAAATATGTAAATTTGAAAAATTGTGTGTTAAATTTATTCAGGACACTTGCATGCAACAAGATACGGCCAGTATAGATTCATAAAATATATTATGTACTGGATTTACGTATTGTCCTGAATACATATAGTGTTAAAAAGTGAAAATTGTTGGAGATACAATCAATTAATAAATATTTATCCTCAATATTTTATTTTATTTATATATTCTGTCACTGTGTAAGTGAGTATGTACCTATGCGTTGTGAGAAAGATGTTTTTATATAAACAATATTAGTAAACAATGAAAAAAAAATGTACCCTAAAGAAAAATAATATCATTCGATTTCTGTAAAATATGTTAAATTTTGTGTAAAATTTAAATAGTAAAAATGTAAGTTAATTATAGGAATACTCAAATTAAATGAAGTTTAATGTAAAATCATGCAAACAAAGACAATCAATGCAGATCCCCTCACCAAGAAAAATTTGGCCAGTAATTCAAGATAAGGAAAAAAGCATTGAATGCCAACAACACAAGTGCAATTAGCAGCGCTACTAATGCACATTGTGGCACAAAATTACATAAACTTAAATCCTAACATATTAATTGTGCCTCTTTTAATTCGAGGACTTAAATTAAATGAATAAACCTTAATTATTTATTTGTTTAACTATTTTTAAATGAAAGGATAAATAATGGTATGTAGCCAAAAGGTGTAGTGTGTTGAGAGTTAGTATTTGAAACACAGTGATGCATAAGATTATACAGCCCTTATCTTTAAGAAACCAATTGTAAAAAAAACTTGATTTAATATAACCATGATAAGAAAAATAAACCCATTATCTTTAAAATTAAAAAAATGAATCTCAATAATTTATGTAAAGGTGTGAAAGTTATGTAACATATTAAGTAAAAAAAAATATCAACTAAGTTCTCTAAAATATATTGCTAAATTTTGCTTTAAACTATGACCTTAAAAAGTAATAAAAAACATATAAATTTATGGAACAAAAGTATGAGAATAACTGAAATTATCACTCTAGTTATTTTATTTATTCATTAATTTGTTATACAATGGCAGTTCCAAGCAGGCTAAAATCAGTGAACAACAAAAAAATATATGTGTGTAAAAAGAGGAGAAATAAGTGTCTAGATATCGACTGATATCAAAAACGAATTTTCGCCGACACATCTCGAAAAGTTATCTAAAAAAAAAAAGGTATGTGTATTTTCAACCTGCCTGAAAAACACCAACATAAGAAATAACTTCAACTTTAGTTCTTAAATTAAAAATATTAATTAAATTCAATTATTGACAATAAACATAATAATAAACATTTTTCAAAAGGAAAATCTGAATATGAAAATAAAAAATATACTGAAAGGTAATGCAAATTTGTATAAAAATTGCACAAAAAAATTATTATTATTATTTTTCCTTTTTGCATTATGAATAAAAAATCAAGAAATTTCTAAAAATTTATCATCACGCGTTGTATATCGGTATTAGCATAAAAAGGAAAATATGAATATGAAAAATATAAAATACTATAATATGCAAATTTCTATATATATATTACACATAAAATTTAAAAAAAACAAGTCTCTTAAGAGTAAAAATATGGAAAACACTTACCATACATTGGAAAGATTTTAAATCTGAAAATGAAATTATATTCCATGAAAATAAGACACAACAAAATAATAATTTTTTTTGGGCTTTCCTTTTTTTTTTTTTAGAACGATGTAAAAGAGAACCACCACAAAAGAAAGTAACATAATTTATCACCAGCGTAACTAATGTTTTTTTTTCATTGTCCGAAATGCGCGGCAAGAAGTGTGTTTACTCATTTTTATATTCAATAACGTCGTCACAAATTCACACGCATATTAGACGAAATTCTTTCTTCTTCTCTGTTTCTCACTCGATATATAAAATTTTCATTCACATGTTCTTTATTGTCTATTTACGGAGAATAATATTTGATCCATTGTAAATGTCGTTCAGTAATTGTAACCGACATTATTAAATAAAACTAACTCCGGAGCAATAATTACTTCACATGAGCCAGAGACGGGAATTGGAGAAGCGCATCTGGAAATCTCTTGATGAAAGCAGAAAGAAACTACGGCTGGCACTTGCAAACTCATTGCGTTACAGAGCGAAAGATCGGAGAGCAGATGGGTCGAGCGTAACTTAAAAACACAGGCTGCCATTCTCGGCGTATTGTCCCATACACAGTATTTCCCGAAGAGAGTATCAGAAGAGGATAAACTGCCGACACGATGCGTCTAATCCACAGCCGTGCTCCAATCAGTGATATTTTCAATGATTCTTCTCACAATTTAAAAATATGACGAGTCATAGATCAAAATATATCTCTCAATTGAGATTAAAAACCATCGCGGTAAATAAGTTTCCATCTTCCTAAAAAAATTGCTATGATTTTATATTAACTCATAAAGTCCTTTAAACAAAAATGCCCCTCTCTCTCACCAATGCATCTCGAACTGGTTGGTCGCTGGTCTAGCACCAAAGTGTGTCAAGTAGAAATCCTGGGATTCTACTGTTAAAGTTCCAATTTAATGTCCAGGTCCGTATAGCTGAAAAAGAAGGCCGTTGAAACAAAAAGAACTAATAGTTCGCAGCAAAACATATTTATTTTCTCCTGTAGAGGTTTCATAATAAAATGAACAGTACATTAATAGTGTAATTTCAGCATGACCATAAGTTACGAGAATGCAAAAGATAGGGGTGAGAGAGAGAGCTACGGGGTCACATGTTATACTGTCAACAGTTGTAGAGCCAATTCTGAAGTTGACTCTACTGCCATTAAGATCAGACTGATGAATTACGCCAAAATTATTAAAACAGTGCCAAACTTTCCAGCCAAAGCTAATCCTTTGTTTGTAGAATAATTTAATATAAATATTTTGAATTTATTAATTTCGTTACAGTAGTTTATGCCAAGTTTTATCGCCAGAAGACCGTTATTTAAGGGAGACACTCAGACTAGGATTTATTGCACATCCTGTGATAAAAAAAATCTAAATTACCCTTTAATGATATTAGAACGGAAATGTATTGCTTAATTTAGCCTCGAATAAATAAACATACGCAATTTAAAAGAATGAAAATGTAATTATGTATCCAACGGTTTATAACATGGAAATAATATTTTTTTATATTTTATTTATTAAATGATTTAGAAGAGCTTATAATTTTGAGAGATGTCATTTAAAAGGAATATGTTTTTGTTCTCAGACGATTTAATAATAGCATAAGGGATAAAGTATTATTAGAATTAAGATATTTATTATAGACAAAAGCGAATAAATAAAAGTAATTTAGAATTTAGTTATCTATTTTTATTAGCTATTTAATTTATTGAAAATATAATAATTATTTATTGCCTTTATTTAAAGTTATAATTAAAACACATATATGTGAAGGAACGACTTCACAATCATGATTACTGATTTGAAAAATTATCAGATATAACAGAAAGATGACTTGATTTTTTGAAATAGAAATTCTCCACATCCATACACTCACATATACACACACACACATATACTGGCTAATTGCCAAAAACTACTTTTTTTGGACTCATGAGACCTTAAAAATATAAATCAGGGGAAAACTCGATATCGAATTTTTGGACCGAACACAATACTTTCATTACCTACGGTAGTAGGGTAATGGAAGTAAAAATATTTCAAGGATGTTATTAATTTGTCCTTAAATTTGCCAATCTTTATCAAATTTTTCAAATTGAAACCTAATACGACTTTTAAAATACAATTGTGAATTTCCTGCATTTGTTTGTTTTTAAGTTATTCTGATAATAAATATGCATATAAATCAATCACTAAAAACTAAAAAAAAATTTTTTTTTTTTTATTCAGAGAACCCCAAAACGTGACTTTATTCAAAAACCTGAGTTGAAAATAGAACTTCAAAAAAATACTTTGTTTACATTATAGGTTCGAAAAATTAATTTTCCTTCTACAACAGTATTCGTCGACATAAAAAAGTGTAGCAAAGCACTTCCGTCAATTACATTCTACAGAAAAGAACGTTTAGCTTAATTTTGGATAGCCCTGTATGTTTTCAATAAACTATGTGCACATCAGATTGTGCATTTAAATTTAGTCTTATATGAAAAACACTTAACACAAAATGAAATACACTTTCAGCATTTTCCAAGTATATCCGAGATAGACAAACCGACGCGCACAGACCAACCGCTAAAAACATTTTTCGTTTCAGGAGACCTCAAAACATGTAAACATAACACAACTTTATTTCGAAAATATCTATCGGTTTCGAAAGCATACCCTCTCGGAACTGGTGGAGCTAATAAAATCTTGAAAAAAAAAAAAAACTTTTCGTGCGAGAGAAAACTTATACTCAAGAAATCCTTAATTTTAAAAATTTAAATCTTAATGGTTATTTATTTATTTTTTGTGACGGACTAGACAACAGATTGTTTTCTTCTCCAATTTTTATTACTGAATGTTAACTTATCTCGTTAATGTGCTGGTCTATTTTTCTTATAAATAATATAAAATTCTCGATTTAAGAAAAATAATTCACACTTAATAAGGTAAAAATGTAACGTAAAGGACATGACCAAAAAAAGAAAAAAAAGACATGATTTTAATAATTTATCATTATAAATTATTCATTCTAAACTGAACTCATTTAAAGTTCAGAGATTTTAATTTATATAAACGAAACTTTCATCTGATATCTAAATTAAAAAAAATTTTGAAATTTTTATTGAATAAATATATAAAAATAATTTAATCGCGTGATAGACATGCCATGTTTTTGCTTATTTAATTTTAAATTTCGTTTTTTAATTAATAATATATATAAAAAAAAGGTGTTATTTATTTGATACGTTGTAATTCAGTTAGTTCGAAAGCTAAAATAGGTCTTGTCCACTTTCGAAGAAAACTAAACCCTATACTTTTTTAAAATATAAATATTTGAATATTTTTTTTGAAAATATTTACGATAAAGCAGTTTCACATCATTTTTTTCAAATTAAAAGAAAAAAAATACAATTTTGGACTTTAAATTGAAATTAATAGCTAGATTTTATATGAAAAATATAACTTATCTATGAAACAGAAGAAAATTGTTGCTCTGCGTAGATGCTGTCACCTAGCGTTAGTTTTGTTTTTTAAATGTTGCCTAATTTAACATTGGGATTCGAAGCGCGTGGAAGGCATCTACTTAAGGAGGCTCTGGTTAGACAAAGAAAAAATATCAGTTAAGGTGAAGATTCTGAAAAGCAATCAAAAATTTCAATAGAATTTCGAATAATGATGTCTCATATACTAATATTCACAGGAACACACAGGAATTTCCAGAACCTAATTTTCGCTGTAGATTTCGTTTAACTTTCAAAAAGTTACATTCTTCTAGGTACATAATGGGTAAATATCACACTATTGTTCTCCTAAATCATGTATAATTATTGTGTAGTTTAAGTCACAATTCAGTTTTATTGTAAATCAGGCAATCTAAATTTAATTAAAAATAATTAATAATACATGGAATTTCTTAATTTTATATTCTGTAATTTAGAGCCTTTAAATACAATATAAAATTACATCTCATACAGAAACATGATAACCACATGTGTATTTGTAGAAAACCACAATTTTTATAAAAGAATTCACTGTAAAACACGTATAAAATATAAATTTTAATCACATTAAGAACTGAGACAGATAATATTATCTATCTCAGTTTTTTAATGTGATTAAAATTTAATTTAAGTACGAGACGTAATGATTTTTAAATATTTTAAACGTATAAAATATATTTAATTAAAATCATTAAAAAACACATCGTGTCAAGGCCTTTCGCCCTGAACATCAGTGCATCATCAGGACATAGTCATTTTAACAAGAAGTACAGTAACATTTGATTTATATATACATAAGAACCATATTTCGGTTACAGTTATTATGCATGAAATAGATGAAACAGTTGAACACAGATCAATCACAAATGAAACAGTCCGAAGGCGTAGAGTCGAGCTTCACTTGGTTTACTATAGAGACACATTTTTGTGGAACAGTTGAGGTCATGCATTAATTTGTGTTGAGGAACATGCTGAGGAACTTGCATTAATTTAGATCTTTACAAGAAGAGGTTGGCTGGTTGGGTTTCACGACGCACCAGTGCTGCGCAGATGGGAAATTGGCGACACAAGAACAAGGAGAAAGACTAGTTTTTAAACCGCAACCTTTAAGTCACTTTAATGGAGAATTCTTTAGGTAGAATAGTAGAGAAAGCAGTTATTGCAAGTTTTTCTCTACTATTCTACCTAAAGAATTCTCCATTAAAGTGACTTAAAGGTTGCGGTTTTAAAACAAGTCTTTCTCCTTGTTCTTGTGTCGCCAATTTCCCATCTGCGCAGCACTGGTGCGGCGTGAAACCCAACCAGCAAACCTTTTCTTGTAAAGATCTAAATTAATCAACACAAATTAATGGCTGGCCTCAACTGTTCCACAAGAATGTGTCTCCATAGTAAACCAAGTGAAGCTCAACCCTACGCCTTCGGACTGTTTCATTTGTGATTGATCTGTGTTCAACTGTTTCATTTATTTCATGTATAATAACTGTAACCGAAATATGGTTCTTATGTATACATAAATCAAATGTTACTGTACTTCTAGTTAAAATGGCTATGGCCTGATGATGCCCTGATGTTCAGGGCGAAAGGCCTTGACAGGATGTGTTTTTTAATGATTTTAATGAAATATATTTTATACGTGTTTTACAGTGAATTCTTTTATAAAAATTGTGGTTTTTTAAATACAATAATTACCCAAAAATATGTTTTATGGGATAATCGTAAGAAGATTACGTTTTTAAAAAATGTCTTTAAAATAAATTACGATTAAGTAGTGTAAGTGACATAGCTAGAATTATATAATATAAATAAATTTAATGTAAATAAAAGTCATTTTATGTATTTATGCACTCTCAGAAATAATATACTCAATTTTGATGATTCAGACATCCTCCGGCTTAATTTCGTTGTTTTTGACAACCATTTCATCAAACGATCACGTGATTTTTGAGGAAACATGAACTCTCAAATATTTGACGAAACTGTTTACTCACAATAGCATGTGCTAGCTTTCATTACCGCCATATTGGTTTTTTCCTGTGTTGTTTCGACTTTACGTTACAAGGACTTTTATTTGCCGGCCTGGTGGTTCGGTCGGTAGGATTTCTGCCTTCTGTATTCCCAGGTCTCGGTTTCGAATCCTGGTGCGGCCATGGATGTTTGTGATGTCCTATATCTACAAAATGTGTGCGCGCTTGTTTCTATGAATTTCTGTAAAAATATGGATCAATTCAGTCATAAGTCATTGTGTCAAATAATTGTAGGTGTCAAATAAATGTCCAAATGACTTTTATTTGTTTACTCTGTTTAATTTATATTTTCATTAAATATAATTAGGGTTTAATATCAAAAGCAACGAACTTGCAGGTAATTTTATAATTCTATACTATGTATTTTATTCTGTATCATGAAACTGGGATGTAAAAATGTATCTTTACTTTTGACGAAATTCTTATGTTCAAGCAAGTGACGAAGGTAATTTTCTCGATTTGACGAAATATTCGCTCGCAGTATTTCCCTGGAAACGGTTTCGTGAAAATTAAAGAAAATTTCATGAAATTTGAGTATCCAATTCTGAGTGTGTGTGTGTGTGGATATGTCTTATACCTTCTCCCAAACCGCTTAACCGATTTGAAAAAAACTTGATACAGTTGCTGCTTATTACCATAGTTGAAGTACGGTGGAAATTTCACATCTCTAGCGCATGCAGAATGGGAGGGAGAGGAAAAATCCTCTCAAAAATCACACTTTGGTATGCTTTCTACAGTAATGCAGCTAGAAACTTCATATTTGATACGTAAACTTCTTCCAATGTTATATATTCGCTCTAAAAAGAAGTTTTAAAAATTCAAATTAAAAAAATATGGTAAAATTAGTAAAGGAAGTTCATAAAATAAAGTTTCATGCTGACGATTTAAACCTTCCCCTGTGGATAAGTTAAAATTACGTAGTGTCTTAATATAGTTAAAAACAAAATAATTTTTATATCTTAGAGTGAAGTCATTTCAGAAAATATCCTTTATTAAGTACTATTGTTATCGAAAATTTACGTAATTTTAGAAGTCATTCGATGGAAAACACACATTTTCATAGAGAAAACTGCTACACTTTAGTATGACTGTGTGGGGGGTTTTACTTAACAGCGGTAAAGTACGTTGTAACACATAAAAATCTTAAGTCGAAATTATAATACAATATCAGAAGGCTATTTCAGAGCGGACAATGCCTAATCTCGCCGACATCTGTGGCCCATGTTATTCTATGAGAAAATTTGTTTCTATAATTACTCTTTCCCTAATGATTTTTTTTTTAATCTGTTGCTACATTCGGGAAATTCATAATCTTTAAATTAGTACTTGTTTTCCTTAAACTGTTTTCCTTAAACTTTTTTTTTCCGAAACGTCAGTGGAGACCCTCTGTTGAGACTCAAAACGGTTTTGGGCTCTGTCTGTGTGTCTGTCTGTCACGCGATAGCGGCCGCAAAAATAGTGCTATTG
This sequence comes from Salticus scenicus, assembly GCA_963930645.1. Taxonomy (NCBI): domain Eukaryota; kingdom Metazoa; phylum Arthropoda; class Arachnida; order Araneae; family Salticidae; genus Salticus; species Salticus scenicus. The sequence continues at coordinate 201,102,229 of OZ005653.1, read as the reverse complement.
ACTTGAAATTTGGTACACATGTTTATGAGCCCCACGAAATCAGCTGTATAGTTTTTGGTATGTATTCCATTTGTAGTTCGTATACAGGGATACGCCAAAGTTTTCTTGTGATTACGGCCTATGGGAGGAATTTGTATGTATCACGATAGCGGCCACAAAAATCACGCTATTGACATGCAATTTAGTACACCTATTCATGAGCCCAACAGAATTAGCTGTATAGTTTTAGGTGTGTATTCCATTTGTAGTTCGTGTACAAGGACACGCCAAAGTTTTTCTATCATTACGGCGTATGGAAAGAATCTGTTTGTACTGCGATAGCCACTGCAAAAATCAAGCTATTGACTTCCAATTTTTGCCGAAACGTCAGTGGAGGTCCTCTGTTGAGACTCAAAAGGATTTTGAGTTCCGTCTGTCCGCCTGTCTGTCTGTCGTGCGATAGCAGCTGCAAAAATCACGCTATTGACGTTTGGTACACATGTTCATGATCCCCACGAAATTAGCTGTATAGTTTTGGGTGTGCATTCCATTTATAGTTAGTGTACAGGGACTCGCGAAAGTTTTTTTATCATTACAGCCTACGGGAAGAATTTGTATGTACCGCAATATCGGCCGCAAAAGTCAATTGTTTGACTTGCAAATTGGCGACACTCTCCAGCTTTGCATATAAGTAGCTATATAAATTTATTGCTATATTATTTATAAACTGTATATAGGGATACGCTAAAATTCTTAACATTACGGCGTATGGGGTAAATTTCATTTAAACGCATTTTAATATCATTTCTTTGCAATGAAGAAAATGAAACTAGCGTAGTACGTGAGTAAGATGCTCTTAAACTTATGATGTTTGAAGAAAAGTGTTCTGACAATGTCACGTAGTCATCCAAACGATGTTAAATTTGGAATAATTATTAATTTTAAACGCAAATTAAGCTGAATTGTTTTTACTGGTGTATGCAATGTTTATGGTTTGTTTACAGAGACACAAGAAAGAATTTCGTAACATTTGAGCCTATGGACAAATTTTTATTTAAGCGCGCACTTTAATGCGTTTATGCTGAATTGAACTTAATAAAATTAACATACATTATAAAGATGCTTAAAGTCATGTTTACTCTTTGTGATTATAAATATAAGAAAATTTATTTTATTCACGGAAAATTCACGGCTGCGCCAATTGTGGCGTCTTCTTTTTTGCACCTGGTTCTTTTCTTCCTGTAAAATCTTCTTGAGACACATTAAGACACTGATCACGCTTTGTTTACTTTTAAACATTTTAAATTTACTTACAGCACAAACATAAAATACATAACCAACACATAAATTAACATCAAGTAAAGTATTTTAAAAACAACATATAGAATTGAAACGTTAGTCCATCTTGATCCACATACGCACACACGTGTTGCCACATTTTCGTACCAAACTTTTCAGTTCTTGTTTTGGAATACTCTCGAAATCAGAGGTGCGGCGTTCACACTCTTAATAAAGGTTATGTATAGACAAAATAATTTAAAGGACCACACAAAATAATTCCGAGTATGTACTGTAATCATCCAAATGATATCAAATTAGTTTGAAAAATTAATTGGTTATAATTAATTACGTTTATTCTTATTATTGGCGTTTATAATGACTGTGGCTACTTTTCCGGGATACATAAAAGAATTTCGTACTGCTACGGTCTATAGTCGGTATTTGTTAAACGTTTATTTTAACATGGTTACACCCCATCAAATATAATGAAATTTTATTAGAATTTTAAAAGCATGTTTTCCTGTTGAAAATTGTGGTCATAGAATTGGAAATTAGTTTAAAGGTTACACGAAATATTTCCGATATGCTATGTAATTTTTTTGTATGAAATTTGTTATTTATGAATTTCAGGGAAATAATACAAGACCGTTGTTTATTAAGAATACATATTGTTGCGTACTTGGGGGTTCGTAAGTTGTCCTATAATGAAAGGCGAAACTTGCAAAAATCCAGTGATTTATTTACAGAAAGTTCCAGAAAAATACAGTTCTATAAACCAAGTATCAACTTTAATTCAACCAGTAAACACAGCTTAAACAACAGCCGTTAACAGCACAAACTGTTTAGCGATAACACATAAAGCAAGTCTCATCCAAAGAGGCTCAAAGCAAAGCAAGCATTTGACGAAACTGACACAGATCTTAGAGTGACCGCTTTGGCGAAAAAAAAATGCTCCTTTTATACTTTTCTATCGAACACAGACTGTTCTGGAAAATTCTCGTATATCTTCAGCCAATGAGATTAGAGCTTCCATACTTGGTTATATCCCTAATAAGGATTTTCTCGTCAAGGTCGCCAAAAAAATTGCCAAGGAGGGAAACAGCCGCCAAATTTGGCGCCAAATCCTTTTCTTCCCTTATTAGAGCTTTTTTAAGTATTTTTAAAGGGAAATTAGGCTATTTTAACGCTAAAACGACTAGAAATACACATAATTAACATTCAACATTACTAAACGTCTTTGAAAGAATTTATACAAAAATAAATGCAATTATTTACCATTCCGTGACACTTTATATGATATACAAATAGGTATACAAAGAGAGATATAGCGGGGGGTTGAGGGGGGCGGCAGCAACCCTCAGGAATGTATCTGATTATGGTAACAAGTCGATCGAATCAATATATACTATTATATAATAAGGAATAAATAAAAGTGACCTATTGAATAATGTCTGATGCAAATAGGACGGTGAGGCTCCTGATCTGCAGATCCACTAGTTAATGTTCCATTAAGCGTCGAAATGATAAGAAATATGCACTTACTGAAAATTGGCACTGTTGCACTCAAAATTGAAATTAAAGAAAATAAAAAATAAAGCAATTATTCGAAAATGAGTACTACTTTAATGGTTGTGAATTTTCTAAATGTGAAAATGACATTAATATGTATATATATTGCAATGAGTAATTATGGAAACAAATTTTCCCATAGAAAAACATGGCCCACGGCTGTCCGTGGGATTAGGTAATGTCCCCCTCTTAAGGCATGTTACAAAATAATATTTTATTCGTCTGCTTTTTGGATGCAAATAATAGGCATATTTAGAAAAATATTGCTACGAAGAAAACTTTTTTGTGTATAAAAGTATTTTTTTTAATCTACTCAGCTATGTTCGAGAAAAACTTTCATGCAGTGTAAATCATGCATGGAAGTAGATCCTACATGTTAAATACTTAATTTAATGTGCAATATTTTTTTAAATTATATTAAATACTACATTTTAAGTGGCTTATTATTATAAAATATTTAAGTGTTAGAAATGGGTTCAGTAATTATAATTTTAAATAATAATTTTTTATCATAAGTTTTGAATAAAGTAATTGCTATCATTAAATTCAGTAAGAGAAAATAGACAGAAATGAATAATAATGCATGTAATTTTGAAATAAACGACCGTAAAAATAATAATAATAATAATAATAATAATAAATAAATGAATAAATAAAAATAATAATAATATTATTTTTATAAATAATAATAATAAGTAAATAAATAAAAATAAAATAAAATTTATGTATAATAACCTCCCTTACTCTGAATAATCACTAGGAGTTTAGAATTTGTCTTATCAATAAATCTCCTAATTAAGCCAATAAAATTAATAAAATCTCCATTCAACAAGATTCGTTCAAGTATTAGCAAATTTCAGTTTATGTTTATACATTATAACCTTTTTTTATATTTTTCTTCTTCTTCTTTTTTTTTTTTTTTTCCATAGTGATAAAAATAAGATAACTGTATTTACTTTAAAAGTATTTCATTTTCTGAAATTCTTTCCATTTTCTGATTATGAAAATTTAAATATATTGAAATGTGTTTCATCTTTTTTCACTTTAATTGTTAATGATGTTATTTAATCACGTGATCCTTTATTTTAAATCCCTTGTCTCTAAAATCCAATATTTATTCTTTTATTTTCTGTTTCAGTTTCAATATTATTCACACTATATTCTTATTACATAAAATTCCCCATAAATAATTCAATTTTTAATTATTTCTTTATTTTTAAATTGTCTTATTGGGAAAGAAAAATAAATTTTAGTCTTCAAATTTTTAGTAATATACATAGAATAACTTTTTTTTTTTAATAAAATTAAAATGACGTCATAATTTAAATATAATTTAAAAAACTATAAAATGAATATGTTTAAAAAAAATTCCTTATTCTCTTCCAAATTCTTTAAATGAAAGGAAAGGTTAATTTCCTTCTCATTACAGTCTTAATATTGAACAGTACATAATAACCTAGAAAAGAAACATTGTATAAAGAGCCAGAAAATACTACTGAAAATTTTCATCGAATTATGTTGAATCTTAAAAAGCTGACATAAGAAAATATATTTAATTTTTGCAATTATAATAATCCCAAGTAAAGAAATAACTGTGCATTGAAGGCAATTTTTATTATTTCTAAATATAAATTTAACTTTTGCATTTTTCATAGGGTATTAGTTAATTTATTTACTCTGTTCACCATTATATTACAAGCAACTATTTAATTATTAGCTGCTAATTCATTTAGCTAATCTTCAAGCTCTTTAAAATATGCTACAGCGATTAAAATATTTTGAGAAATTATTTTAATTACATTTTGTTCAAAAAACATCCAATTAACGAATAACTTTTCATATTTTCACAGCGTTTCATGAAAGTTTTGAAAAGTAAATTACGATGTTTTATTTTTAAAGTTAGTTAATCATACCTGAATAGTTGACTGGACCAATATCTGATTCTTTTAAAATCATACACAACAACAATTATTCCGTTAAATTTATTCATTAAGTTTAAGTAAATTAAAAAGTTATATATAGTTTATTGTAAATTACTCTATGATTTTTTCTTAATTATTCCTATATTTGTTATTCTGTATATTTAAAAATGTTTTAATGTTATTGAAATATTTATAAACATTATAAACTGACTTAAGTATTATAAGCTAATTTAGACAAACACTCTTTAAAGATCCGTCACTGCAAATAAAGCTTAATATAAAACATAAAAACAACTGAAAAGTCACTTAGGATGCGTAAATGTTTTAATATACACCTTAGACATCATAGGTATCTTAATTTAAGACAGAAATGTGTCTGAAATACCAGTTCAGACACAAAATATGTCTGAAACACATATCTATGAGAAATTTCGGACAGCAAATGCATCTAAAATTTCAGACATTTTCGAAATTCAGACACTTGCATTACTTAAAAGAATTTCCATATGAAATCTACTTTAAGCAACATACTTATACTTTTTAAACTTCTTTCCACATTCAATAAATATAATATCATTTTACATAATAAGTTGTTAAGCGTAAGCTATTAAACAATATTCGTTTATGAAATAAAATTTTCCAAGGAATAATACTCTAGATATGTGTATATTTGCATGAAATTATGTTTAATATATATCATAAAGCAACATATTATAAGGCGAAACTTATTCGAAAAAAAAAAAAACTTCGTGTTTCAGCCCCTCCAAGGAGATCGTCCATATACAGGTTATTACGGGCAGCCTGCACAGCTTCGGGAAAATTGGTTTCTTCATCGATTAATAGTATTTAAAGCTTTTTTATATTTGAAGAAAAACTATTAAGATGAAAGTAGCAAGTAACTTATAGCAAAGAAAGCAAATCTTGAATAATTTGTGCATTACTGTTCTTTATTTAATATTATTATTTTCGATTTAAAAACAGTTTTCTTTTGCATATTTACTTGCATTTAAACGTAAGACAAGAAATTTTCTGGTATTCATGTTCATAATTTGTTTTCCTTTAAATATCAGTTTAAAGAAAGATATCGTTATCCAAAAATATCGAGGTCTGGATAAGAATAATTTTTCACATATTTTATATGAATTTTTTAAAAATTCTAGATATAAAATTCAATACAAAAATGTATATTAACTGTTAGATACTATATTATCAATAGTTTTATAGCAAAAAATACAGATTATAACATAAACTACCCGAGTTTTGCTAATACTATAGACATACAGGCATACACACAATTATAAAAACTGACCTTAGCTGCACTCTCCGATGCATGGTTTCGTATTTTATGGCTAATATGAATTCTATTCCTAAGACAGGTAAAATATTTTTTTTTTTTTTAATTATTCGTATTCTCGTTTTTTATACTCTAGAAAATTCTAAAATCTGTTTATAACAGAAAAATAGAATAGCAGGCCACCTATATTTATATATTTATTTATTAAGAAGCCTTAAAAATAGCGGTGTTTTTAAGGCTAACATGGCGGCGTTTTTTAGCCTAAAAATCATGGCATTGTTTTAAGACATCTGCAATGTCTTAATTTTAGTTGCAAAAAGATATCTTAAAAAGTAAGACTTTTTTTTTTTCGCTTAAAAAGTTATCATTCGTTTAAGACACTTTATTAGTTGAATTTAAGACGTTTACGTTTACAGTGTTTATCTGAATATTTATTTAGTTTTTTTCTACTTTAAAGTTTTGCTGGAAAGAATACAAAAAATACTACTATGTAATGATTTTAGTTTAGAACCTTAATTTTTGACTCTCTTGTTCAGACTGTAGTCTTTTGTTCTTTGTGTACTTGCGTTGGTTTGTTTCTTTGTATCGGACTCAAAATGTATTTTACAGATTATATATTCAAATATTTTTTCTTCACTTTTTAAATTGCATGATATAAGAGTAAGTAAGATGTTAGTTCTGTAATTGGTTGAATATATATATATATATTCTTAAATAAAATTTGGGGATGCAGTAAACGCATTTGAATTTTAACATAGCAGTACAATCACTCGTCTGATATGGATTCAAACTGAATCAACATTTTTTCTACTTTTATCCCTTTCATATATATTAAATTTTCTGCACTTATATACTTATAAGGTTATATACTGTGATATAATCTTCACATAAATGAATAATATTGCAACACAGCAGTGCCATATTTTTTTCATTGAATATGAGGACAAATATGGCGGTGTCCTCAAATTTCGAGGACAAAAAATAAATAGATATTTAAATCACTTTAAACTGTAAAACTTTTGTAATTTTTATGTATAAAAAGCACTTAAAAGAATTTTTTTCAGTTTATTTATTATATATATAATAAATTAATTTAATAAAACATTAATAACTTTATAATCGGCGTCTGCAAATGTGTTGTAATTTTTTGGGGACGAAGGTAGTTTTCGAGGACTGTCCTCGAGATTCGAGGACATATGATCAACCTACTTATCTCCTATTATGCACCTACATTAACTGTACATTTTGTATTCAAAATATTCATTTTATATACACAATTTAGCCCATTTACATGTCATACAAGCTGCAACATTGCAATCCCATAAACAGGGGTTAAAATTACAGCACAGCGGCGCTTTCTGTCACTCAGTATTCACCCTAATGGAATCAATATAAAAACAAAAACTTTTTTATTACAAGACAATAAAATTTCAACCAAATATACATTTCAAAACAATTAAAAACACAGACTTTTCGAAACTCGTCCGAGATTCTTCATCGGTATTAAAACAACACATTTTACAAAAATTGCTTACATACTAAAATAATTTATAGTAGGATAGAATACTGAGGTGCCAATGCGTATACTTCATTGATAGTGTGGAGATGGCTGGCAGTATGCCAACCTTCAAAGAAAATACGAGACTTATAATTATTGCATCCAGAGTTTAAAACTTTTTATATTATCAAAATCAGGGATATGATCGGCTGCTATTAAATGAAAAGAAGCTGGTTAAATTTCATTCCATAGAAACCGATCATACCCTTGATTTTTTTTTTTCCTTTTTTAATCATAGGATATTTTTTCTCTGATATCAGTGCGAGATATACATTATTTGGTCCACGTGTATATATATGTGTATATATATATATATATACACGTGGACAAAATAACAGAGTTCTCCCTGATTTGAAAGTAAACTAGTTCATCAGTAAAGTACAACGATTCAGCAAACCTCAGTATCCTACATAAGGAACTCCGAGTATCGGCGCTTCACCAGTAATCGACTAGCTCTGCATTCTAAGCTGGAAGACGGAAAGTACCGAGTTCGATTCAAGTTCTCGCTCTTCGACTCATGCGTTCAGAGATTTCCGTAGTTGTACTCCGAAACTCGTGTGAATACGAACAAAGACCTTTTTAAAGAGCCCACGGAAGGCATCCATTCTTTAGGCCCACGCCACTAGTGTAGAGAACTGGCCTGAATCCGAATACCAACACCAACATGCAGTTTCGGATAATTTTGATAACGTAGATATCAAAATAGGTAAGATGAAAGATTTAAATTACTTTCATTAAGGGTTCATCCTCGATGATAAGAAAAATTGCGCTATAGAATATGAAAAATGGGGACTATTTATTTATTTATTTTTCTGTCTGACAGTATCTTGAACATTTAAAGATTGTCGATTGAGAAAAAAAGAATTCGTGTGATAAAAACAATTCTAGCAATAAATTTCTGGTGAACTAGAGGGATAAAAGGCGAGTAGCTTGCATAACCCGCAACAACAAAAGGCAAACAGTACAACAAATTACTGCTTAGTTCAATGCAGATGCATCATGAAGCATACTGCATTGCATGACAAGATGGATTTTTCAAAAGATGAACTTTAGAAACAAGTAGTGCTAAAAGCACCATAAGTTCTTTTTTATTATAGTAAAATAGGAAAAGGCGTCTATTATAGGCATGAGTACGACAAAAGGGATCACTCAAGGAGTGGAAAATGTAGCCTGGTCAGATGAATCTCGTTTGATGCTCCATCATGCAGATGACAGAAATAGAAAAGCGCAAAATTTCACAAATTTATGGACTTCTCCTGCCAAATGATAACTCTTCAGGCTTATGTCGACGAAATTATCTTTTTTAGAAATTCTTTTTTGAAATACTCTTGTTATCTCTACACTAGACACAACTCTGAACGATACTGCATAGAATAATATCACTGCCGATCACTATGAACTCGTTCATAGCCGTAATGTTCCCCTGTAGAGATCGTCACATTCTGTAAAAAAAAATCACTTGGCCACTATGCTCGATCGTTCTTAAACTAGTTTAGAGACATCATTCAGAGATTAAGCTGCTTCCATAGCCAGTAGTATACTCCTAACTTTAATACTGTGTAGCATTTGTTTGATAAAGCATAAAATTTACTTCAAACTTGGAATCTCTACCATTCTTCAGCAGCCATACCAGCAATTTGCTGATTCCATGCTAAGAAGAATATTACTGTGATGAGATCTAAATGTTAAATAAAAGTTTATTAGAGGATTTCTCTAATTTAATAGCCACTATGTATCTCTCTGTATCTCTCTCTCTATATATATATATACACACACACACCATACAAACACAAATATCGTACTTGAAACATATATATATATACATATAGCAAATGCGTATGTGAGATTTGGTTTCGATAACGAGACACTCGTATGTTACGAAAAAATGCGCTTTACGTTTTCGATATATAATCAAGAAAAGTGGCAACAATTCACACATTTCATTCATTTTATACTATATGAAATTTAAATTATATTTTGTTCTCTGCCAGGTTAATCATTATAAAAGAGTTCAGTTAAGAGCAATACATTTTCACATCAACACGGTGATAATTTTTTATTTTACTTATATTTTGCCCTAATGGAGGATGTGTGTCTTGTTGAAACACTGCTTAATTTATTTTGGTGCACTTACACACGTTTCTGAAGACGCTTTTGCACCAATTTTTAGTTTTAAATTTTTATGTTAGATTTTATCGTTTCAACGTTGTTAATTTTATTAACTATTGATATCTTCGTTAATTAAAGTTAAATATTTATATGTCAGTTTTTTAATTACTACATAGGTACTATATATAGATATTAAAAAGTAGATGAGTAATTATAGTTCATTTACTTTGTATAATTTAAATTAAACTTCTATTACTTGACAATGTAAAAACCCCCCATAAAACCCCCCACCAATGTTATTGCATAAAACTTTTTATGAAGTATAAAAACTTATTAAATTATTCGTATATTCATATGTCGAAGTATGTACCGTAGTTACATTTTATACTAAGCTTTCGATTCCGACTAGATACTAAGCTTTAAACTTGTTCCTGTTTTGAAAAACCTTCCTCCCCCCTTCTCCATTTCTAACTCTACCGATAATTTAATTATTAAACTTAAAAATATCAATATTGAAAATGATCATCACCTAATAAGTTTCTATATTACTAATCTTTACCCCTCTCTCAACTTAGATTATATTTACACTTTAATAGATAATCTTTTTAATAGTAACTATTTATTCTCAGAAAAAGCACGATTAAAAATCTTTAAAATTAAACTTCTAATTATTTTACTCTTAATCAAAAATTTTATAAACAAAGTCAGGTGCCCAATATCAGCATTATTAGCAGAATTCGAATTACATAAACTTGAAGAAGAAATTTTCAACTTAAATATCCCGACCCCACAATTTTGGTGTCGGTATGTAGACGATAATTTAGTAATCTGCAAATATCCAGTTAAAGGAGTACTTATTTTTTTAGAAAAAATTAATAAATTGAAACCTAATGTTCAATTTACCATGGAATATGAAAATAATAAAGCACTTCCTTTTCTAGATATAAAACTTATCCATAAATGTAATAAAATAGAAACCGAAATTTACCGAAAACCTGGTGTCGCGGAACCGACTATTCCTTATTTCGCTTCTATACCATTAAATTATACATTAGCTAACTTCTGGTTTTTAATTAATCGCACACATAAATGTTGTTCTACCGAAATTGTGTTACAAAAAGTAATTATTTTTATAAACACTTTATCCTTTTATAACGGTTTTCCACGAAAACTTATTAGTAATTTAATTTATAAATCTACTAATGAACACCATAAATGCAACCCTAAAAAAATAGGTCTAGACATCCCATTCCCTATTGGCAAGACCTTCATGAAATTTTGCATTCCACTTGTAAAACGTTTGATCTTGATCTGATAGCTATGCCCTCTCCAAAAATTGCTAACACTTTAACTCATAAAATTGACCCATTACCAATAAATACACTTTCAGGTACTCATCAAATTCCTTTTAATGATGAATTTAAACAACTACAATATAATATAAGTATGACTGCCTGGCCTTTAAAAGAAAGAATCAATGAGCATATTTTAGGTATGAAGAATAACTATCAAAAATCTGCTATTGCAAGATATACTACGAAAAATCTCATAAAAATTTTATTTGAAGATTCTAAACTAATATACTCAACTAATAAAAAAAGAACAGCTTTAATTAGAGAAAACATTGTAATTATTGAAAGAAAAAAAGAAATTTGTAATGATTTTCCCTCTTTTACAGTACATAACCTTTGGTTGGAATTATTGAAAAATAAATAAAAATCCTGTATATTTTTAATTGTTTATTCCACTAGAGGGCGCAATAATCAACGGTATGTTACAGACCCTATATTAGCCCGTTAGTACTCGCTAGTTGGTCGATTCTGTGTATATCAAATGCCGCTTCTAAAAATTTTTGGTGGTTATTGAATAAAAAAATCTAGCAACACTGAAGGGATGGGCGGCGAATCGACCAACTAGTGACTACTAACGGGTTAAGAAGAGACTGGGCAATAACGGAAAGTCGGCCATTTTAGTGCCAAATCGGAGCAATCCCCGTAGAACGTAATGCTTTTTTCTTCGTGATTGACACTTTACTATACTACATGAATGGAAGAAAATTGCATTACATTTGTTCAGAAAGTAATGCAGAATATAAATATGTATTTTATTTATTTTATTTTATTTATTTATTTTATTTTATTTTATTTATTTATTTTATTTTATTTTATTTTATTTATTTATTTATTTTATTTTATTTATTTATTTATTTATTTTTTGTCTTAGAAGAAAAGAATTTGAAGAAAAACGAATTTTGATTTAATCTTCGATAAGATACGGTTACATTTTAAACTCCGGTCGGAAAACAGAGGAATTTTTTCTTTATATATTTCTATATTAAACAAAATTCGTTAATTGTGAAAGTAATTCTACCTTAATTTTTCTGGGGACATACGTTTTATATTTAAAAAGTTAGACATCTTTTAAAAAAAAAGTCTGGTATTTCATGAATAAATGTAAAACTACGGCAAAAGAAAGGAAATTATTTTTTATTATATTATAACGATATTTATGTAATATATTTACAAGCTAAAAATACATATTTTATAAATTTCAATTACGCATTATTATTAATAATAATGTAATTATTTATTTTTGTAAAAAAATATAGGCCAATAATTGAAAATAAAAATTTAATTAATAATGATTTGTCAAAATATTAACTCATATTTTTAGAAATTGAAAAATGTTTTTATTTATTTTATTTACATTTGATTATTTCATTGATTTTTTTTTTTTTTTTTTCATTTTTTAGTTTTTAAAAATATTATTTAAATAAAAACAATAGCTTATTTAAATATTATTTATAAAATTTATTATGGGAAATGTTATTTAGAAGAAATTTATATTTTATATAACAGTAAATAATATACACTTTATTTTCTTTATTTTTATCAATTTATTTTTAGAAAACGGATATGTTTTGCGTACTAGCAACTAATCAAAAAATATTTTTTTTAATATCGTTATTTTAAATATGTATTTTAAAATATTTTAGAAAAATACATGGCAATTTAGAAAAACACATTCATATCTAACATATTAAATGTGTCACAAAACAGAACTTAAAAACTAATAGCTAGCAAGCAAATAATGCAATTATCTCATATAATAGGAAATGAATACGTAAAACAACATGCAATAACAGAATTTAAAGTTTTTAAAACATGACATAAAATAGATAATTATGCATTTTTATTTTTTAAAAAATATTTCAAAATGAAAATAATTTATTTTCCAGCAAAGTAAAAATGTAAAAAATAAGTTATTCTGCAGTTAAAATAATCGAAATTACTTCTCAGCGTAAGGTTAAGCAATGGAGCAACTGACACTGAAATAAAGGATTTCGTCAAAAAGCTGGCACTTCAATGTCCAGTCTCTTTCTAATACAGTGTCTCTACGATACGTTTTACCCCGAATCCTTTGATAAGCAGGATTGATATAAACAGAAAAGTTGAAACCGAAAATTAACTTTGATTTAAATGGAAGGCATTGGGAAATATTATGACTTTTAACTTATGGATATTTGTTTGTATTAAACGACAAGTAAATTATATGGAAATTTTACAGATTATACACTGACTACCAATAAGTATTTGGACACCTATGCAAATGACGATATCTGCGGTCCTGAGGTACGTCACGGCCTCCGCCGGTATATATCGTGTAGGAAACAGCATCGGCATTAGTCGCATGCAAGATGCCGCGCAGTTCGGAGCTCTCTGATTTCGAGAAAGGTATAATTATCGGGTACCACAAATGTGGCCGATCCTTAAGGGACATATCTAGCGATCTGAAGTACCCAAAATCGACAGTGGCCTATGTGATTAAGAAGTGGAAGGTGAGCGGTGATTGTCGGAATATGCCCCGAGTCGGCAGACCAACGAAACTGGGAGATAGAGACCGACGAGTGCTGTCCAGAGAAATTCGGAAGAACCGCACCCAACCGACGGCCCTCATCCGCGACGAGTTTCAATAGGCATCCGGGAGTATTGTTTCAATGAATACCATCCGTAAGGAAGCACATCTGCTTGGTTTCCATGGTCGTGCTGCTGCCCATAAGCCTTTGATCACAAAGTTCAATCGCGCTGCTCGGTTAATGTGGTGCAAAGCACATCGAAATTGGACCGTTGATCAGTGGAAACGGGTTCTTTGGAGTGACGAATTAAGGTTCACCCTTTACCGTTCGGATGGCAGGGTCTGGATCTGGCGTCTACCTGGAGAACGTCTCCTGCCAGAATGCATTGTGCCAACAGTCAAGTTCGGCGGAGGGGGAATTATGGTCTGGGGGTGTTTCTCCTGGTATGGACTGGGACCCTTGGTCCCCATTCATGGTAAGGTCAACTCCGATGCCTACTGCACTATTTTGGATGACAATGTGCTTCCTACGTTGCGGCAGTTTTACGGGTTGGACCCCTGTTACTTTCAGGACGACAATGCCAGTTGTCATGTTTCGACGTTAACCGAGGCTTGGTATGGTGCCAATGGAGTTCATCGAATGGACTGGCCTGCCCAGAGCCCAGACCTGAACCCTATCGAGAACCTCTGGGACGAGTTGCATCGCCGAATTCAGGGGTGCACTACCCGTCCAAAATCGGTGAAGGAACTTCTATGTCTTCTCCAAGCCGAGTGGAAGAAAATACCACTAGCTGTCATGCAAAGACTTGTGGAAAGTATGCCCCGGAAGGTTCACGCTGTAATTGCCTCTCGTGGAGGCTCTAACAACTATTGATTTTGAATAGAGTTACTTTTTCTTTACTATCACAGGTGTCCAAATACTTATTGGTAGTCAGTGTATTGTGAACAGGTATTAAGTAGATTTGACTAAGCGAGTTACTTTATTATAAAAGTATTGGAATTGTACAGATCATTATATTAGATTTTTACTCAGTTATGATATAAATATATACTATAATAAAGATTCTACAGAAAATGATGAATAATGTGCGATATAATTTGAGAAAGACAAATACATTATGTTGGATTTTAACATTTTATAGTATGTTCTCACTTAAACTTCTAGAGATTATAATTTTAAAACAAGAATGGATTATAAATTAAAGGACTGTGAATATTTATGTTTTTTTGAACTTGTATATACGAATATTTTAAAACGAAATTTCTTATAAAGGAACTAGTAAACTCTGATGAAAACTCCACGATATAGAGAATTGTAAGCTTAGTATAAAATGTAACCACGGGAAATACTCAGACATATGGATGGCTCATTGTAAAAATAATGTAACTCCATATTTTTTAAATATGTATATTTTTGCTTAATTGTATCACATCTTATCACACCTTTCAAAATGAAATTGAAGAAATTCGAAAAATTGCATTAAAATCTCATAAATAGCATTACTTGTTTTTCTTAGAAAACTAAAACTTCTAAATATTCATTATAAAAATGAAGTTTCTCATTTACTTTAAATTATTTTTAACCACTTCACCGGCCATCCCGAGATAACTCGGGGGAAACGTAACCTTCCACATACTACAGTGGGCGGTGAAGTGGTTAATATAATTTATAAATTCTTATAAATATGCTTTGTATTAAACACTAAAAATTGATAACACTTAATGAATCTTGACTTTTTCTCCTACGCATAATTTTGCCAAAAGCCCGTTATTTCAAAATCAATTTACAAGGGAATAATTCACTTTTACGATTAACCACCCAAATATGAACGATTTAATAAGTTTTTATACTTAATAAAGAGATACAATAACATTGGTGGTTACATAAAAAAATGTTACATTGTCAAGTAAATAAATTATAATTCAGGTAGATAGGTATTAAAAATTATGATTTAAAAAAAAAAATGTCATTTCATTAGTCGTAATTTTATTCTTTAAAAGTTTACTTTCATATTGTGAGATTTAAATTTCATATATTTGTCAACTGTTGAAGCAATATTCCCTAAATCATTAAAAAGAACCATATTTTGCTTTTCACGAATTTTTTTTCTTATTATCTATTTCACAAAAGTTCCTTTGATAAGTTTAGTGTTTTAAAATTCAACAATATTCGTATAAATATTAGATATTTCCAAAATTTTATCGCAAACAGATAAAATTCAGTTTATGCGTTTCAGAATGGTTGCAAATATTTTAAAAGATATTCTTTCCTGTGAGACTTCTGGAAAAATCATGTTGAGAGTTGTAAAATATGTTTTGCAGAATTTTAAATTTGAAAATACTTCAGATTTTATGAACAAATTTCTGGAAGCATGATGTAAAAAATAAAAGTTTGAATTTCCATTCACATATCTGCGCTCAATTGTTAAAATTAAATTTTTCTTACTCCTAAAACCTATATTTTCAGAAAATCCATTGATATGAAATATGTCATTCATTATTTATGTTTATGTTTAACTAATGCAAAATTTTAATGAATTTGCATTAAAAATCTTTAATTTTTCATTACATTCTTGACGTGTTGCAGATGCTTCATCATATTTAATTCATTATGATATTTGAATGTATTTTTCCTTTTTTACTTTAGCTTACCCGTTAGGTAGAGAAAATATTGTTTTTTGATCAAAATTTCAAAATCGATATTTTGTTATATTTACACGTTTTGAGGTTCCCTGAATCCAAAAATCATGTCTTTAGTGGTTGGTTAGTCTGTCTCTCTGTGTGTGTGTCTGTATATGAGCATATCTCAAAAACAAATTATAGCAGATATTCCAAACATGGTATTCTAAATGTGTATCATATAGGGGTGCTACACTAAGCATTTCGTTAAGATTAAGCAAATGGTTCGTATACAGGGACACCCAAGAGAATTCATATATATTATGACTATAGGGGGAAATTGCAGGTAAGTAGAGTTTAACGTCTATAGACTGCACTAAACCAAATGAAATTAATATATATATATATTATATGAGTAAAAACATGTCTCATGCAGAATATGGTAAGGATATCGTCCACTGTTTCTTTACAGGGCTACAGAAAAGAACTAGATTATAGTGCGACAATTGGTGAAAATTGGTGGAAGTCTATTTCAGGTTGTGCTGTGTATTATTATTATAGGATTATGTTTCGGTGCACCATGTATTTTGTATATAATCTTCAAAGGTTATGCAGGGCTGCAATTATTTATGCAATAACATTCTTTTTTAATGTTAGTGGGAGTGTTTTACTATAATATTTTGCCTTGTCCAGGAAAGCTGCTCCGGAATTGAAATGAATTCCTCGTAGACATATAATAAATAATGTATGTTTTTAAGCTAAATATTCACCGCTTGTTTTTTGCATATCTACACGTTTTGAGGCTTTCTGTTTACCAAAGTCAAGTTTTTTAATGTTTGATCTTTGCCTGTGTGTCTTAGAGTAATTTAAAAACGACTAATTTTAGGAGATCTAAAAGTTGTATTTTGAAATTAGTGTAAGTTTGTTGATGGAAAAGTTTGACCAAGACTAATAAGTTCCAAGGATTGTTGCGTGTGAAAGTTGTCTGAATAATTTTAAGTGAAATTTTAATTTTAATAACAGATTTAAATTCTATATCGTTGCAAAATATAGTTGCAGTAATGAAACTGTGATCTGAGAGTGGCTACCGCCCTCTCATACAGAACTAATTATCATATAAGTCTCTTCCGAAGCCTAATTTGGATTGTTTTAACATAGGTTTACATAACAGTACTCGTTATCTTACCTCTTAATCTCAAACCTGTATTACATAGTATTACATTTCATGGTAAGAGAAAGTCGTATGAGTTACACACCAGATTATTTTTTCTCTCATATATTAATTTTAATAGAAATGGATGAAAATAAAACTTTATTCAGTAAAAAAAAAAAAAAAAAAAAAAAAAAAAAACTTTGTTTTGGGTTAAAAAAAAAAAAAAAAAAAAAATTATATATATAGGGCAAATAAATGTAGCATCATAATGTGAATGGATAAAAAGCTATTTTGAGAATACAATTAGTGCGTTGCTGTTTTCATGATACATCCGAGCCCACTTTTTCGCTTGATGAATGACCATGCCTTTGTTTGAGCTTGAAATAATTTTTTGAAGAATTTTGAAATTTATGGTATTTTCGTACAAAATTTTCTAATTATTATTTTTCACAACGAATTTAATGTGCATTTTTCCGCTAAAAATTTAGTATTTATTTTTTAAATAATTTAAGATATTTCATGGGAGATTGCTTTGTGTTATATGAAAAAACATTTTATTAGCTTGAATTATCTTATTAAATATTTTTTGCTAATAATTAATGTAATCTGTCCTTAAAATATTTTTATTTTAAACCACGAAACCATATTTATTCATTAATTTGTATCTTTTTTTTATAGTATCATTACTACAATATATATTTTATGTGTTAATTTACAATTGCAATTTTTTAAAACTATGATTTAAAAAAAAAAAAAAAAAAAAAAAAAATCATGCACAGTTTTTTAATGTATAAGTAACCGAAAACATTTTTTTAAATCAAATTATCAATAAAACAAAAAAGAATTTAATAACTGAGTTACTAATCTTTAATTTAGCGAATAAGCAAAACCTTTCTATTTGTGTGTGAAGTGGGAAGTCAAAATAACTTTGAGAGTAATTATTGTACAAACTTAAAACGAAATTGGTAAAAGAAAGAAGAAAAAAATTCACTCTATTCACACAATTTATAAACACTTCCCAATTACATTAATCTACTAACTCGTTTAACCTTCAAATGTATTTTACTTCCCGTATTAATTCCTTAAAATGTATTTTGTTTTTGATTTTTATTGAAAAAGAAAATTTTAGCAAAATCTGTTTTACTAGGTACTTAAAAAAATTATGTTGCTTCGATAAATGGTGGAATTAAAACGAAACCTTTCAACATCAATGTCTGGATCAGTTGTTGATTTTACCGTTAAACATCACATAGTGAAGAGTTGTGAGTAGGACTGGGCGATGCATCGATACATCGATTTAATGCATGCAATTTGAAACCGATAACGGAATCTTTCAGTTGGCGATATATCGCAACCGCCACGATTATCAGGAACTCAGCTGTGAATGTATTGCGAGCGACCATATCCAACTTTTCATCCCGTGCCGTGATAGCCGGTAATCGTTGATACGAAGGAGAGGGGGTGATACTCGCATAACGCATGCGTGATATTTGACATTGGGTTCATCTGAAATCGCTGCTCACCGCTACGATATGTATATTCTTTATCGCATTTAATGATCATGATCTTGCTTTAATAGGAATCGATTATCAGCTGAGCAATAAACGCATGCTTAATATTCATCCATTCTCTTTACTCGCTGCTACGATATGAATATTCGTAATCGCCATCACAATGTTAATCCAAAATGGTTATTGCCTATAATATAACTGACAATTGTTGATGTCATTAGTTTAATTCAGAAATAACTGAATAATTTTACTATTTATTTGCATCCGTATTAGAAAAGAAAAAAAAAATCTTCTGTTTTTTTTTTTTTTTTTTTATTCTCCTATTTAAATAAATTTTTGAAAGTTATTTGTCAATTTATACTGAATTTGTTTTTAATATTTTAACAGTTATTTAATTTTTCATTCAAATATTTTATTATTTCTGATCAATTTAGGGAAAATTTGGTGTTATTTATTTTTATAGTTTTATTTCGTTAAACAAATCGAAGCAATTTCTTTACTCAAGGTACTGATTATTTTCTACGGAGAATCTAATTTCAAAGGCGGGGGAAAAGAAGGCTAATAACCTATATTTTAGAAATCTTATTATTCTATAGTATAATAAAATAATTTATATTTTTATTTTTATTTAATTATTCACTTATTTATTTCTTTTGTGTGTGTGAATTTTAGTTTTAATATATATATATATATATATATATATATATATATTCTTTACAAAAGACGAAAATATATTGGGTTCATGAGAATTTTTGATTGCCAGTTTTCTATGAATATTTACTCATTTTCAGGTGTCGTAACACTGGATTTGATCATTTTTAGAAAACGTTTGTCAATTTTGCAAATACTGTATCTCATTAACCAAAGGACAGAATTCAACAAAACTTTATACTCTTTTCAACCTTCACTTAAATTGCTATTGAATATATTTTTGAATATACCGCCCAAGTGCATTATACTGCATTTCGTCCATGTAAGATAAGGTTATACATCACAGTTTCTATAGTGTAGCAATGCACGAAACATGATACGAATGAGAGTCGTGATGAAAAGCTATGTTTATTCAATTAGTGTGCGTATTGGCTGAGAAATGATGCTGCTATGTTGCAGTGTAACCCTGTTTACGGGAAACCAATGTATCAACTTCTATGATATATAAATCACCAAACTTAGAATGTAAAATGGATATTTTAAAAAACTATGCTATGATAATTTGATAGCTTGCAGCGGTTACCAAGAAAGAAAACCTGTAAATCTCTAATTGGTGGTCCTTACATAGAATTACATCTATTCATTTAAATTGTTTTTTAAACTCGAGTTATTTGTTTTATATCGTAGGTAAAATTTATTTATCTCTATACATTGTTGCAATTTTTTTTCTGTTGAGTCATCCATCTACAGTTGTTTTATTCAGCCCTCCAGACCAAGAATAAGAATTTACTTTCTTTATTCTTGTAGCTATGACGTAAGTTTCAGCGTTATCTCGGGGAAACTTGTGCTTTTTTTTTATTAAGAAGACTTTTCAAAAGTTTATTGTGTTAGTTATGTATTTTAGAAAAAAAATTAACAATAAAATTAATAGCTGAGATAGATGAATGTGTTTAAATGATATAATACTGCTACGTAAAAACGCAGTAATATATGAATTAGGTCTCTGCATGTGTTTGCATTATCCGTTTTTCTATATTAGTGTTGGTATGTTGCTGCATTAATAAGAAATTTTACATATAAAAAAATTTAGTGTATTCTGTATATTTTATAATATAATGGGTCTGCTTCATTCAATTAAAGCCTTTTTTTTATCCAGACTTGACATTTAAATTAACATTATGAAAGGGATTCGAAAATATTTAATTCCAATATCGTGATACATCGCAGTATCGCGGTTGTGCCTTGACAATATATCGTGATATTGAAATAGTGACATCACCCACTCCTAGTTGTTAGACGTGTAGTTGGAGTCAAAAGCAGTTTCGTAGGCAATGAAATTTTGAAGTAAACATGTCAGTTTAAAGGATGTTTTACTGTTATGTTTCTTTATGAGTTCAAGTTCAGCAACAAAGCTATAATGGTCTGAGCTTGATCAATCAGTACTGGTATTGAGTACTTTTAATTGCTTCAGCAGGGTGAAATCACCACAATCGAAGTGGCACTCTCCGGTTGCAAAGTGATGCTACATCTCTATATTAAAAATAGATAGCACTGTTCAAGAAGAAAATAGAAATCAATTTCTTCAATTAAAAACCAGACCTCATACGATGAAAGCGACCAATTTGTTGGTAGAAAGTTTAACTCATCATCCATAGTCCCCAGACATCTCGTTATCCGACTATCATCTGTGTTTAACCATATACTGTGGGAAAAACAAAAAATCAGGAACATATCAATTTGTTTAGGAAACAAAAAATTTTAATTTACAAGATCATTTGTTCCAGACATGCAAGAAACGAGTTTGGTAATGAAAGATTTCCAAAAAAATTCTTTGATTACCACAAAGGTTGGTCTCGTTGCAAATCTGAAATGAAACGAGCAGTAAATTAAAACCTCTCGTTCCCAAAATGGAATGCTTCGCATTTTTTTTTTTACAATCTAGATAACTATTTGCAGGAGCAACACTTCCGAAACCAAGCACCATTGTACCATACTTTTTGTTTCTAGAGGCAAGAAATTTTTAAAACGTGGTATTTAAAAGTTTTAATATCGTCGAGAACATACCATTAAAGAAGAATAATTTGCTGAATAAAATAAATTTTCACTAAAGATTTTTTTCTAACTGAAGTATACCACACAAACTTATTTTGTAACCTGATATCATTAAAATGTAAATAAAAGTATATTAGTACGTTTTTCAGTTCCTTTAGAAGCATTTCATTTTGAATAAAATCCTTACAATGGATTGTATAAAATACAAAAATCAGAAATTTGTATTCATTAATTCATTAACCAGGAATATTTCTCGGGTAGAATTAGGAGGGATCTGGAGGACCAGCCCAAGAGCGCATTCACCCTGCTTAGCAAAATCCTTAATGAACTAGACCTATCCCTATCACTAAATAAAACTCAGGCTCTCACCTTCACCTATCCTAGACAACTCCAACGAAATCCCGTGATGAGGATTGACGGTGTCAGTGTCCGACACGTTCAACAACTCAAAATCTTAGGCGTCACTGTCGACAGGAAGCTTAACTGGCTCGCTCATATTGGCGAGCTTAAATTAAAGACCCTTTCCCACTATCACAGTGCGACTAAAATGGTAGGAAGGAGGTGGGGTATCTCCACCTCTTTCCTCAAAATTTAGTACACAGCTATCATTGATAAGATCCTTATGTACGGAGCTGGCATTTGGGGGAGTCAACTGTCGACAGACGAAAAAATTAAACTCAACTCAGCCCAACGCCCTTTTCTCCTCCAAATCCTAAGAGGGTACAAATCCGTCTCCGCTGACGCCCTCACTGTCATCACGGGAATTCCTCATGCCCATTTTCAGGCATATCATAACTTCCTAAGATCAAATATTCTCCAACTTAAAAATAATGAAATCTCTAATTCCATACTCCTTAATCTCCCAATCCAATACTCCATCATTAGTTGGCAAATTCACCCGGCGAAAGTGCTCCATTAATAACTAACTGTATTAAAAAAAAAAAGCTTCTCCCCCTCTGCACCTGTGGCTGTCTTTACTGATGGATCTAAGGCAGAGCACGGGGTTGCGGCAGCGCTTTGCGTTCTGGTGAATAACAACGTTATCCATTGGTGAGCGAGCAAGCTGGAGACGTATAACTCTGTCTTCCAGGCAGAACTCTATGCTATACAAATGGCGGTGAAGTGGGCGGAGTTCAACTCCCACCTTTACTCACAAATTCACATATTCAGTGACTGCCTTTTTGGCTTCTCGTTCTCGTTCGCCATAGGTGCAGACATCCACAAATAATAGCATTAAAACTCAAACTATGTAATCGCAGACATCTTTTCTCCCTGGTACACGTTTCTGCCCACAGGGTTGTCGTCGGCAATGAACTTGCAGATGAATTTGCAAAAGCCGCAATTGAAGACATCATGTGCATTTCTTATCTCTCCGCCCCATCATCTTATATAAAACTAAAAATCAGAACCCTTCTACACCAGAGTTGGCAGGATCTGTGGGACACATCTGAGAAGGGCAGATACACATACAATCTGTTACCTAATATTTCGATAAACAATTTGAGTTTAACTCCTCCAGTGGCTGCCTTTCTCATGGGTCATGGTCCCTTTCCCTCTTACCTTAAGAGATTTCACTGTCGAAGTTCATCCCTGTGCCCTCGCGATGAGGTGGGGACTCTCCATCATTACTTCTTCAAATGCAGCTTAACTGCCCAATTTCACTTGAGAAATTCCTCTTCTCGACCAGTTAACTGGCTCGAAAACATTGTCACGCGTAATAGCTTAATTAATAAACTTAATAAAATTTACTCCTATCTAATGAACATAACAAACTTAACTGACTAGTACCAACTTCCTCTCTTCCTTTTTCTTCTTGCTTCCTTTCCTGCTTGCTACAGGAATACTTAAGTCAAGTCTACGAACTGACAGTCAATTTCTAAACCCTCTCATCAAATGGACCTTCCTCAACCACACCCAAGTCAAGACTAAGGATTGACAACCTTTGTTAAAACCCTACTTATAATTGGATTCTCCTCAGCCTCAAGAGTTCCTATGATTTATGAACTAATCGCTCTGGACTGCCAGTAATAATATAGTAAAATAGTGACGCGAGTTTCTATAACTTGTACAGACTCCCTAAAGACTTTAAACAGAACATCCATTAGTGCCTACTGTCGCGAGAGGCATTCGCCTGGCACGCCACATTAAAATTTGGATTACCCACTGTTCTCAACTTACTTCAGGTCAGCCGTCCATGTTCTCTTCATCTTAACCGCCGCTCCTTGTCGCGTGGAAGACACCTGTCCCTTGTAATTTTTGCTTTTTGTTTTGTTTTGTTTTTAAATAAACGTTCCGCAGGAGGGGCCTAGCATAACTAGAAGCTCTCGACACCACTCTTGGAGTGGTGAGCGGCACCTCTCCCTGTTAATTCCCTGTTAATCATATCACAACTCCAATTAACCACAAAATTTCAACTTAGAAATTTTTATTTATCAATTCATGAACCATGTGTAGTCATTTTTGATAAATTGAAGTGTAAGAAAGATTTTTGTGCCAACTATGTGAAAAAATTCAGATTCCGGAAGCGAGCGCGGGCACACCGCTTAACGTGCGGTCACTCTACCACTGAGCTACCCTGAGTGATAACCAACTAGACATTTCTCACATATTATCCATTGAAAAAGTTACTGTATTTGCAAACGCATATGTAACAGGTGAGGAATCGTAGCGCAATTCCAATCGATCATGAAATTTAACTTAGATATTTTTATTCATCAATTTATGAACCATGAATATTAATTAAATATTATGTGAGAAATGTCGAGTTCATTATCAGTTAGGGTAGCTCAGTGGTAGATTATCCACACGTTAAGCGCAGTGCCTCGGTTCAATTCGTAGCTTTGGTATTTTTCAGATATTTGATATAAAAATCAACTTTACGTTCCAATTTATCTGAAAGAATATACATGTTTGATAAATTGATGAATAAAAATTTCTAAGTTGAAATTTCGTGGTCTATTGGAGTTGCGCCACGACTAATATTCTCACCTGTTATATCTGCATTTGCAAATACGGTAACTTTTCCAATGGTATGATGTGAGAAATGCCGAGTTGGTTATCAGTCAGTGTAGCTTAGTGGTAGAGTATTCGTACGTTAATTGGAGTGCCCGGGATCAGTTCCCTCCTCTGGCATTTTCGCACAGTTGGTACTAAAATCAACATTATACTCAAATTTGTCAAAAATACGAAAATTAGATTTAGACACAGTTTCAGCAAAAAACTACTGAAAACGATTTATCCTATATAAAATTGCAGAAAATGATAAAAGCAGGTGTTTAAAAATCAGTTTCATGTTTGTATATTTAATGGCTAATACCATTTTAATTATTTATGGGGAATATGATATTTTTACTGAAGTAGAAATATTCATTCTTCCTTTTTTAAATTAAAAATTAAAAAATTTATATATATATGTGTGTATAAATATATACATATACATATATATTACAATTACTTCACTGTATATATATATATATATATATATATATATATATGTGTGTGTGTGTGTGTGTGTGTGTATATATACACACATACAGAGAGAGAGAGAGAGAATTTCGATTATTTATTTTTACTTAAAGCCTATTGTAAATTTTCAGATATTTCAGGTTATCATTTCAGTAAATTTACAGACTCTTTTTGATTTTTCCAGAGCAGTAAATCTCATAGAAAAACTCTCTCTCTTTCTCTATTCTTTCTTTCTTTCTTTATTTTACATATGTTCTGTATTTTAACGGACATTGTTTAATTATTTCGGAGAAATAATCTTATAATCGTTGAGACTTTGAGTTTTTAAGAGAATAGTTTTAATAGCATATTTTAAAAATTGGTTTCTTTAATTTAACAGAATATTATACTCGCATTTATGAAGCACAAAAATATTATTATTATTATTATTATTTTAAGAAAAGTGTTCTCTTATAAGGATAAAAAATTTGAAGAAATACCAGTCCTTCTTTATTCAAAAGAATTTTACCAAGATTAAATTCCTATTCCATTTTCAAAATTTCAATTTACTACAGATGAGCCTAAAAACCACAATTTAAATTCAAAAACTTTTCTTATAACATTCTATTTTGAAGTAAACTACTCAAATGCTTTATATTTTATAATGTATTATAAAATAAAGGATTGGATTGTTGCATTTGTAGTCTTGCCTCGTACCTTTTATAAACATAAACATATCAAGATAGATTGATATTTCTCTAAAGAAAACATTTTTACAAGTATTTGTAAAAGTAATTTTCTTTTCCTGCCACCGATGGCTGACAGGGCACTCAACGTTTTAATTTTTAATTGGTACTGCTTTTACTTTCGGGGTAAAACTCTCACTGAAATGTTTGAAGTATAACATTTTCTGTGCAGTCCTAAAGTTTCAAGATTATTCCTTCAGTACTTAGAGATATATGACAAAATGTCTAGAATCTAGAATGGCTGACATGACGCTCAACGTGTACAGAGATCGATATGATTCCTAATGAAAAAAAAAAAAACTCACTCCTTCTCAAATGTCTGCAACTACTGCTGTTACAACTGTATCTGAAAAAACAATTTTTCGCCCATTATTTTTTTAACTGGCTTTCAATCTTGGAAGCCTGTGTAATGCAACCAATTTAGACCACAATACAACCAGAAAAGGTTGCATTAATGTGAGAAACATAATTGAATATTTCAGGAACAGTGGTCAAGAATGATGTTCTCCGACAAATTCCGCTTCACTGAAAGAATTGATAACTAATTTTATCCACTTTTTAGTTTGGTAGAAAGAAAAACGCGTTACAAACCACATAATGCTCATGAACGTAATCGATATGGCCGAGACGTGATAATTAGGGCAGAAATTATGCACAAAGGCAAATCATCGGTTCACATCTTTGAACTAGATAACATTATATAACAACGGTATTACAGCGATATTATTTTAAATCATGTTCATCTTTTTATGATCGCTGTGAGTCCAGACTTCCTGCTTATGGACGACGATAAGTGCTCACATTGGGCCGCTGAAAAATCAAACATATTTGAAAGTGAAGTATTGAATGTATAAAATTCTTACTCTCCTGACTTAAATCGAATGGAGAATGCCTGGATGCCCTTAAAAGAGGCATTTTGAAAAGAACTTTCCCTTTCTGAACCGTGCATGAATATAAAATGCCTTGAGAATGAAATGGGATAATGTACCCCAAGGATTCCTCAGGAGTTTAGTAAACGGCGTGAATAATGAATGAAAAATTTGCACTGGTGTTGGAGAAAGACATATTCCTTACACAGAGATTGATATATCTCACACTTTCATTTAGAAAAGTAACATTTTATCAGACTTTGAATTTTTTAAAATACGAACAATGCATATTTATTTTATTGTTTCGCACTCCCATTTAATCAAATCTGCAGAATTTTACATTTTTAATATAACACTGTAACTGTATTGCATATGTTCATAATTTCATTTATCCGGTCATTATATGAGATTAATCAGTTCAAAAAATATCTTTATTATTTAATTAAAAATATCTTTATTATTGTCGAGCAATGTATACCCGTTATGTGGTAGCATTGATTCCCCCCTGAGGAGAAGTACCCCCCCTCCCCAGAGGTACTTCCCCAATTTTAATTTTTGCTATGTAAATTTTCATTATGGGTATCTTTCGAAAGATCTCGTCAATATTTTTAAAACAAATGGGGGACCATACATCTGTGATAATTTAAGGTAAAGTTATCGTTTTTTTTTTTTTTTCATTTTTTAACAGAAAAAACGTATTTCTGGCATTAGCAAAAAAATTGACTTTCTTTTAGCACTGATATAATTCTGTCAGATAAAAATTGTCTGCATTTATCATGGAAAATAATTTAATAATTTAATAAATAATTTGTAGTACATGAATATTTTGTAAAATTATATAGAAGAAAGTCTTGTGATGGCTACACCATACTACTTTCGTTTGTTTTCATCCTTTGTTATGTTGTAAGATTTATATTTCATGCCCTTCATTTTTCTTTGCTTTTGAAATGTTACTTACAAAATGTTACTTCAAAATGTTACTTCTTTCAGTTTTTCATCAACAGTTAAAAACATATTCTTAGTTTTCATCTCCTGTCACCGCAAGAATTTTCTTTTCATTAAAAAAAAAAAAAAAAAAAAAAAAAAAAAAGCCACGAGTTTATTTTTTTAATACAAGAGTTAAATTAAAAGTTTCAAATTAAAAGACTTTTTCAGCAAAACTACCCTTTTTGAACAATGCAGATTGAAAAGTTAATTTGTTCCAAGGTATAATTTCTGCCGCTATTACTCAATGTCATTTAATTTTTCATGTTTGCATGAACTTTCTTTATTGAAATTTCAAAAAGAATATCTTTAATGTACTTTTACATTTTTAACAATAAAAATAAATGTATTAATGAAAATTTTGAAAACAACATACACGTTTCTAAATAATAGTAAATATTTTACCATGTTTTTATTAACTCACTTTCTTGTGTGTTTGACCAGTACAAACCTTTCAATCGATTTTTAACTAACTTCTTGACTAGCTATACATTTCAAACTTTTAGAATATCTTAGAACACGATGACAATGCATTCTTTTAAATCTTTTATTCAATTAATAAATGTTTGGAAATTTCTTATAATTGCTCTCTTTATTACGCATTTGATCATTTTCTTTCAATTTCATAGGATAATTCATCAAAAAAATTTTTTAAAAGTATTTATTAATACACAGAATTGCCAAGTTTATAATATTCAATAGAAAATTTAAAAACGTGGCATATAAAAAGTTCTTTTTATCTTGTAATTATTTAATAATCTTTTCATAAATTTCTTTACTAAGGAAACTGATTTATTTCATGATGATGATGTCGTGTCTATGAAAGTGCAATTAAATGGCTCCGAAGTTGTCGAAGACAGCTTTAGCAACCTCGACAGCCCTGTCTGTATAAAGTAGGATTTTCATAAAGATATTTTTTTGATTATTATTTATTTCCATACTTTTAGAGATCTTAAATTAGTTATCACTGCATACATTGAATTCGATTTGATAAAAAAAGAATGTGAGAGACTTTTAAATAACAAAGAAACAAAATGTAATATCCAGATAAAACTATACGTAATATTTTAGCACTTATTAAATTTAAAATAAGATAGAAATAATAAATGTATGGGTTTTGTGCTTAATATTGAACATAAAAATATTCGCTAAATCCCTTAATCATATTCTAAATGCATTTTGTAAAATATTTCTTTCAGTCCCATATTTTAAAGAGTAATAGGATTTATGTAAGATCAATATGATTATATTTTTAAAAAAAATGAAAAATCGATGTCACATGTTTTTCAAATGCTTAAGAGAAATCAAGTTTATAAAAAGCCACATTTGTTCTGTTTTCTGAATTTAGCTTTACTCATTTGATAATTAATTAGACTTGAAAATTATTGCTAACAAATAAAACCACTTGGCATATGTGAACTCGGATAAACTCCCCATCATATATTGGATCTCATATCTATAGGACATACTATAGTCATGTTAAGAGAAATGAATTCGGCTGATCCCTAAGATGGGTATAAATAAAGCCGCCTCACAGTTAAACTACCCTATACTTTTTATTTCATTTATTTACCTTATCCTAATCTGCTGATAATTTTTATTAGAATAAGTTTCGTTATTCAGTTTTTCTTGATATTACATACATATCGAATGCAAACAGATGTATACTTAACAAAAAAATTCTACTTACCTTTATTATATGATGGGATATTTGTCTGTTATTGGCAACAGTGTTTCATTATATCTTAAAATGATTGAAAATTAGTTCCACATTGCTTATTTCTTAGGTAATATTTAACTAATTATTTATTTGTTTCAAACAAATAATTAAGCTTCTAATAAAAGAAAAATAATGATAAAAATCTTCACTATGCATGATTATCTTAAATTTTTATCTATTCGCCCATGTTAAAGAATTTTCTATTTCGAATAACTCACAACGTTTTCAAATTATAAAGTTCATAGTCAATGAATTTTATGCTAGTGTCATAAATTATATTTTAAAAGTGTTGTGACACTTTTACAATAAAAATATTCCTCATAATGGACGTTTATATGAAAGTTTGCCCTATTCTGCGGTGTTATGAAAATCATAAATTTCGAATAACTTATGAAGTTTTCAAATTAGAATAACAATGATTTTTATGCCAGTATCATAAATACTATTTCAAAAGAAGCCTAATACCTTTATAATGAAAATATTCCTTTGAATACACGTCTGAACGAAATTTTGTTAAATTCTCCCATGTTAGGAAAATCGTAAATTTCGAATAACTGGCAAAATAATCAATAATCAAATTGCAAAGTCGCCAATAAATTTCTTGCTATTTTTTTACAGTCATGTGCTACCAGAAAGAAAACGAAATGATGAACGTGTTTGTCAAACGATCGTGAGTTATTCGGAACTTTAACCTTTCATAATAAAGGCACGTGTTTTACACTGTAGCGCGTCCATTGTAAAATAGAAATAGAGGTCTGAATGCAGTTTGTTCGCGTGTGATTGCAATGTGGGTGTCAGATGCTACAACAAGGCACCGCATATACCAGGCATTTGGTGAGCATATCGTAAACAAACTGGCATTTGTTCTGGAAATTTTTTTCGGAAGATGTGTGCGTTGTTGGTGAGCCTCGCAGTGTTGAATAAAGGTGTTGAATAATGAGGCCCTGAAATCAGCAATCGAATTGAGCAGGGATGTAACGTGTTATGAACTTGCAGAAAGGTTCATTGTTTCCTCTGAAACTGTCAGACTGCTGCACTTGCACCTGCATGTAATAGAGATACAGATTATGCATGTAGGTACCCAACACATTGCCGGCAGACATTAGCGAACAACGAGTGATAGCCTGTTTGTCCTTGATCGTTTGTCAACTGAGCTTGATCACTTGATCACTGCTGACTGAAACTGGATTCCCTATGGCATTCCCAAGCTACAAAACATTAGCTGTTGTCACTTGATTCTATTATGCACATCTCAAAACCATTCCTGCATACATGAAAGGTTATTCACTCTGTAGGGTGAACTTTACAAGTGGAACATTACGATATCTTTGCTCTTGATTATACCATCACTGCTAACTTCTATTCTCAGCAGTTTCAGTGAGTATACTGGCCACTGCATGTAAAAAGCCCGCATTGGTGAATCGTGCACTAAATTGGTGAATCGAAAAAGACTCGGAAGACCCTTGAGCAACTTGGATGGGAAACACTGTTCATTTACCATATTCATCATATCTTGCACCAACATATTACTACCTGTTTCTTTCTCTCACCAAAGACTTCCGTGAGAAATTCTTCTACAGTACGAAATGCTTGCAAAATACACTCACGGACTTCTTCTCCTCGAAACTGCCGATTTTTATCCTTATATTGAGCAACTGCAGGTATTTGATTCTAATAGTGATTACTTTGAAACCTAAAGGTACACACCATCTATGCATTAATCTTTGTTTATCACTGATATTAAAATTAAATTCTTTATTGATTATTTTGTAGATTGTTGCATATCCATAAGGATAATCTTTCTAGTATCCTAAATGCTTTTTAAAAATTTTGTTTCACCTTTTTACGAGCATTTGTTCTTGAGATAATGTGTACATAGACTAACAAACTAATTAACTTACTAACCAACATGCCAACAAATTGATTAGCATACGGACAAACGCAACATGAATTTTCATATTCTTCAACCTCCAAAGGTCAAAAGGGTAAAAAAAAAAACGAGATTGAAAATTTTTACGATTACCTAATTTCCCCATATATACGATAGGTATTAATGGCTATATTAAACAAACATTTCGGATTCTACACAATAACGTTTCTTAAAACCAACAAAAATTACAACGTTAGGAACGCCGAAGAGAAAAAATATAGGAAGCATACAGCTGTTTTGGTAGCCTTTAGCGTACCGAACTTTAGATACACTGAAGAGGGTAAGCAAAAGGCTTACCGAAACAGCTGTATGCTTCCTATATTTTTTCTCTTCGGCGTTCCTAACGTTGTAATTTTTATTGGTTTTAATAATCCAGCGTCAAATCTCTTTTTAATATATATAACGTTTCTTATTTGCAAAGAGTCAATGCTATAAGAAAACACAATATAATTTAGTCGTTGCCAGCATTTCACGTAAACTATTATTTGTTCTCATGTTCATATTACTTGACGTAGTAGAATACTTAAGCACAGAATAAATTATATATATATATATATATTAGGAACTTCCTCAATGCTGAGATTTCCTTTCAACCAAAACCAGCCTTTAGTTTTTGTCTCCATCTTTCTTTGTCCTGAGCATCTTCCTCATCTATTCTATTCTCTGTCCCTCATAAACTGGTCTTTCCAACTTTTCCGCGGTCTTTGAAATTAATTGCAAATATTTTGTTTGTATTTTCTCTGTATCTTCTAAAACCTCTATTGCTCAAAAATGTGTAGCAATACACGATCTGGATGATTGTTGAAAAAACCCTCAATATCTACAAAAACACAAATTCACTTGGGAAGGACTCAAATACAACTGCTCTAAAATTTGACAACAATTTATTTAGAAATCCAACTTCCACATTTTCCTCTTTTCGGCCCTCCTCAGAAATGTTTTTTGTATTGCATTTTCATTCATCCTTTTTTTATCTACATTACATTAACTATTGTATTCATACTTGAAAAAATGCATATTTCGCTTTTCTTGGTTTGTCTCCGGAACACGTTTGCTTGCCAAACTCCATGGTTTTTAACTTCCATTTTACTTTATTCTCTAATTTTGATCACGTTTTAATATTTAATTTGGAATTACACTGTTAATAAAGAGAAAAAAACGTCGATTGCTAGTGTTATTATAATTTTTTTATTAATTTGAGGACTATTAACATTGTTTATCTTCTTTTTCAATTGTCAAGGCACGATTAAATGTGAACTCTTAAAAAGTTCTTAGAAATAGTTTTCCCGCTAAACTTAGCAATTTTTTTCTTTTTCTTTTTTTTTTTTTTTTTTTTTTTTTTTTAATGTTCAAATCCATTTCAGCACATCTTAAAAAGAGTAAATCCCTAAGAGTCTGGAAGTCTAAATTTTTTCTAAATTCAATATTTTCTTCTTTGAATTTGTAAGTAAATAATAATACATAATAATCTGACTTTAAAGAAAATAGTGTATAAAAAAGCCATATAATATTTTAAATTTTCTTTAAATTTTACTTGAAAATAAATAGAAACTCATAAAGTTTTTATCAAATACAATGCCTATTTTTTTTTTTTATTCAACTATAGTGTCGTAAGTAAAGAAGTAACTGTGCGTTCAAAGACAATGTTTCAATTTTTCAAACATAAATTTTACTGTTACATGTTTTCATAAGGTTTAAGTTAATTTATTATCTTTATTCATTACTACAATTAAAGCAACTAATTAAATATGAGCTTACAAATTATTTATTTAATAACCAAGTACTTTCAATTACCAAAAGTGTTGGTAAAATATTTCGTGAAATGTCTTTAATTACACTGATTTTTAAAACGCATCTAATCTCCTAAGAGATTTTCTCATTTATACAAAGTATTTGTGTTTCATAGAAAATTTGAAAGGAAGTTACAGTGTTTTATTTTCAATTTAAATAGTCATCAAATAATTGACGTGGTTGAATATTTTAAAGTTTTAAATCATACACGACTACAATTTTTGTGTTAAATTTATTTTTGGTTTTTAAATATATTAAAAAGTTCCAAGTTATTTTAAATTACTCAAAAACTTTTTCTTACTTTTTCTTGTAATTATATTATTCTCTATATTTAAATATTATGTCGATCAAATTGTGTTGTGGTTAGCATCCCTGACTTCTACATGGTTGGGCCTAGGTTCGAATCCCGGATAAGGCATGGTCGTGTTGTCCCTGTTAGAGGTAGCGATGACCGCCCATTGGGTGCTCCTTCACAAGTGGTCAGCGACCTCATGGCCAATGCTTGGGGCATATGCGCCGCGCCATTAGAAAAAAAAAACTAAATATTATAACAATATCTGTGATTATTATAAACCGACATAAATATTATATACTAGCAGAGCTGCCAACCTTTTTACTTTTAAATCAGAATTGACACCAGTATTTTTAAATGGAATATGTTATATATATTTTTGACGATTAACATTACCGAAAACAGCTATAAACATTTTCCGGTGTGAAGTCTCCCTTGAAAAACGGGAGATTTGGCACCTATTTACTAGCATAAGCTTCTATAAATAATCTTTGTTGGAACATTTAATTATTCATTTATCTAGATTTTGCTAGAAATATTACAGAAATACGATTACAGATCAAGTCGCGGTGGATGGTGCTTACAAACATTTTCTTGCCTCTCGTTGGTTCTGCAGTCTACTTTTATATTGCGTCTATACTAAGTATTTTTCTTCATATTTTGCTAACATTGTATTTTATATTAAGATTTTTTCGCACTCTTTAAATTGATTTACATAGTTGTAAGTAAGATATTACAGTTTTGTAAATAGTTGAATTGAAAAAAAAAAAAAAAAAAAAAAAAAAAAAAAATCTATAATACAAGGGTCGTATTCTCCGCCCTTTTTTCAGGACAATCTCCAAGATTAAATATTTCTGCCTTTATCGTTACCGCAATTTTTATACAATAACCTCTATCCTACTCAATCAAGACACGTTGCTGTAGAGATACTGTAAATAATTCTACATGAAATTAGTGGTTGCATAAAAGGCAAAAATTCATTATCCCTGAGAGTGTCCTGAAAAAAGGGCGGAGAGTACAACCCCTCATAATAAGAACATAAATGCTAATGACGTACTTGCCAACCATCTCATTAATAACCGTACAATTGTTAACGCCCCCTGAAAAAACGCCTCTTTTCTCACACCACTATATTTTTAGAGTAATTCTCTCCAAATGTTGTTACGATTAAATAAGATTAAAATTACTGTAAAAAATTATTGGTGTGGAAAAAAAGGCGGATACTAAAAATTGTACGGTTCATAATGAGATGGTTGGCAAGTATGTGATGAAGTAAGAAAATTAAGGATCTTCTTATACATGTTAAGAATGGAAAAAAAATTACGCCTTTATATCAGAGCTCGAAGTCTCCGCCCTTTTTTAAGGACTCTTAAAGAAATGAAGTATTGTTGGTTTCTTTGCCATTACTATATTTATACAGAAATATTTACTGTATTTTTATATTGAAGTGTCAATATTAGTGAGGTATTTCCTAAAAATAGTGGTAGCAAAAAAAGGTACAAAATTCTCATGAGATTGTCCTGAAAAAAGAGCGGAAACAGCTCTGTTATATTTATGTTTCGAACATAGCCAGATTTAATTCTGTTTCTAAACACCTGTTTTGGTACTTTATTTTTTTTTTCTGAAAAGATGTTTTTAACACCAAAATAACTAATGCTTTCATAGACTGAGAGAGGCCGAGACCTAACTATTTCGAAATCTGGAAACATGTTGTTAAATGGATTCCAGATTCGATATTAGTTAAAGCTAAGTACATATTTCATAAATCAAATTTTATCATTTTATAACTGATTGTTAAAGTATATGTAGTGTGTGTATATATATATATATATATATATAATGGTGTTGAACGGGACGCAAGATGAAACAGACAATAGCTAGATTTTTATGTTTTGCAAGCACCAGAAACTTGACAATTTTTCTGATATATGGCAGTACTGAGATCATTCATCAAGTGTAGTTTCAAAATTGTGCTATCCATTAAGGGCAGAAAAAAAAAATAAAGTATTTTTTCAGCTGCCGAAGTAAGTTTTTACTGATTCAATTAAGTAGTAGTTAAGACATTAACTATTCGCTTAAAGTTAATTGAACACTTATATGGTGAAAAAGCATAATCTTTTATTGTGTTTATGATATTTAAGGAGAATATTGACGATTGTTCATTAAGCCTATTTCCTGTTTTATATGATCATGTGGTGGTGGGGATGAATGGGACATTCCCCACTATGTTCTAATTTAAAATTGTACACAAAAATTGTATTTAAACAAATCTTAAATAGTTTTCCAATATTTTTATAACCTGTAGTTCAGTAGTTATAACATGGAATTATAAAAGTATTTAGAGAAAAAATGGATTTAGAGAAAAATAGATTGAAATTAAACGTTCTGATTTTTGTTTACAAAAATAATGATTAAAAAAATGATTAGAATATTCAATGCAACTTAAATCAATAATTAAAATAAATAAATAAATAAACTAATAATAATTTGATTAAAATCACAATTTCAATCAAGCTAATTTAAAAAATCCTGGTGATTATTAATGTAATACAGAATAGAACGCTGATTTTTCCCGATCAGTCGAAAACAAAAATTTATCTGTATAATTTGTACTCTATTATAATGATTTACCTCTTTCTAGTGCCTTATTTGGTTATTTACTTTCAGATTAGATCTTATTATATTAAATTACTAAAACCTAGAGTACTAGGAACTGCGTGAACCAAAGGACTTTTGCCTTTTGATGTTAATTTGAGTCAATATATCAGTTTATGTTAATTTCAGTAAATTCATACTGTGTAATAAAATCACATAAACCAATTTAACTTTAAAAATGTATTTACTTTCCATTTTGTTAACTCCAGTCCTGTCCCATTCTTCCCCACAGGTGGGGATGAATGGGACAGTGCACATGCATGTAAATATATATATATATATATATATATATATATATATATATATATATATATATATATATATATATATGTATATATTATTAATTAAAAATGATAACATTTTATTAAAGTTAGTATGTTTATATGTAACTAATTACTGAAGTGTACTTATGAGCAATGTTACAAAATTCTGAATTACATATGGTGAACGTCAGTAAAAACATGAAAAATGACCCATTCACCCCCCCTCTCCTCTATACTTTTTAAAGTTTCTTGAATACTTTAAAAAGTGCGATGTTTTATACTTGTATCCACGCTTTTTAAAGTATGCGATAAATGAATAAAGTATTGCATTTTTATACGTGTATCTTGAATACTTTAAATTTATGTAAATGTCTTCCTATGTGTTATTATCAAACGTTACCGGATTTTGTTTAGATCGGTTGTGAGGTGATTATAACATATTGTTGTTTATGCTGTATGTGATATTAATATTTTACAAACTATTCAAAGAAATTTCTCCGAACAGTATATAGAAAATAGTGTAGAAAGTCCATTCAATTTTTGTACTGAGCACTCAGTACGCGAAGCCACTGCGCTAAATTCTATTCTTAAACAAGACAATTTATCTGCAATCATCTACGATAATAAGATAAGCTTCGAAACTTAATAAGAGATGCTAAAGAACTTAGTAAGAGGAGCTGTTAAGCTTTACTTCTTAGTCTAGTCTATTTTTATAAACAGAGAATTGTTAATCATCTTCGATATTATAGTGTTGGCCAAATTATTTATTTATTTATTTAATTTTATTTTTAATAACAATTTTGTCTCTTTTCTAAAAAGTACGAAAGGAACTGACCACGAACTTCAGTATTCAAAGAACACTTATATATTTATATTTTTTCACTATCGATTCAATCACATGTGTAATTAGGTGATCAACCACAACTTGAAGAAAAACACAAATATTTTGATTACTGTGTCATTTTTTATCATATTTTGATTACTTATCAAAACATTTTACAAATAACTTGTAACTTTAACACATACACTGCATAAAAAAAGTAGACGGACACTTCTTTACAAATTTTTAAAACCCCGTCTTTGTTTAATAGGGAATGTCAATTAAAATTCTGTAACATGTTTATACTTATCAATCTTCATATTTTTGATAGACAAATAAAAATATCCAATTATTTATAATTTTAATGTAGGGAAATACAGAAAAGAGAAAAGATATACAATATATACATTTGCACAATATATATATATTTTTTTAAGTATACGGACACTGGTCAAAAACTGCAATTATCTAAGTGGGTGTTTCTTGCGGAATACCAGTTTTGCATGTACATGTACATTTGGCATTTTGCCAATTGCTAACGTGCTTGACAAGATGGTTTTACGTAGTTAAATTTCTTGGAGATGAATGCGCCATGCCACGGGGAACTCCTCTAACTGATTACCAGAAAGGACAGATTATAGCGCTGAAAATTTTTAATAAAGGAGTCAGAGAAATTAGTAAGCTACTTCTAATAAGCAAAAGTAGCATCAGCGATTTTCTACGTGCTCCTGAAGCCCATGGCGTAAAGAAAAAGAGTGACCGGCCAAAGAAACTTTCGCTTAGAGATCAAAGAAAAATTTTTACTGAGCTGAAAAAAAACTGAAGCACCAATTCCCAGAGTTCGAATAAGCACAGGAATTACTAACGTAACTTCTCAGCAATTTATAACTACATTAAGCACTCAGACCTCTTTCAATATAAGAAAAGAAAACATCATCCGTGCTGGAAGGATCACCACGTGACAGAACGCCTACAGTGGGCTCAAAACCATATGTCTTGGACTACAGAATGGATATCTGTAGTTTTTTCAGATGAGAAAAAATTTAATTTAGACGGCCCAGATGGATTTCAATATTATTGGCACAGTCTGGAGAAAGAAGACGAAGTGTACTCTACTCGGCAAGTTGGTGGTGGTGGCATGATGGTGTGGCTAGTTGTTGGCTATGGTGGAAGGACAAATTTAGTGTTCCTAAGTAAGAAGCAGACTCACAAAGATTATATATTGAAACACTAAGCAGTGAGCTATTGTCATTTGCGTGTGATTTTGGGGGAGAAAACTGGATTTTCCAACAAGATGGAGCGCCAATACACACCGCTAACAACGTTAAAAAATGGTTCCATGAGAACAACTTCAATGTTTTACCCTGGTCAGGCAAGATTACGGATATGAATCCTGTAGAAAACATTTTGATTATACTTGTTCATAAAATTTATGAGGGTGGAGGCCAGTATGAATCAATTCACCAGCTCAAAGAAGCTCTTACAAACACTTGGGAAATTTTCTGTCAAAAAAAGATTCAGAATCTCATTAATTCGATGCCTAACAGAGTATACGAACTTATTAAAGCAAATGGGAGACGAACCCCTTACTAAAAACGTTTTATTTTAGAGATACAAGATGTGTCCGTCTACTTTTTTTAAAGAAAAATTACAGTGCAAATATGCCCCATTTTTGTTTTCTGAATTTTTCCACTACATAATCCAAAAGGATTGAATCTATATCCAAAAAATAATAATATATGATGTCTCAAGAATATAATTATAGTGGAGAAATGAACCTCATATCTCTAATTAAAGAAATAAACGGCTTTAAAGTATTACAAGTAAGTGTCGGTCTACTTTTTTTATGCAGTGTAATTTGACAAACTGTGTGCAATATTAGTATGCTTTTTCGTGGGAATTGCACGCTTATTTCGTGAGATATTCTTTATTATTCTTTTTAAAAGTAATTGATACTTTGTTAAGTCTTCTGCGTCTAACAGGAATGAATTTCAACACAATTGTAATAAATAAATAAATAAATAAATTATATAAATCTTGACAAATCATTAGTGAATCATTACTTCGAAACATAAAATACACACACGATATGAGGTATGAGTATTTGTATTAGATTTTTTTTTTTTTTTTTTTTTTTTTACTGCACTCACGCAAAAGAGAGAAATTATTTTATTACATAGGTTAAAAGCATATTATGATACAAGGTAATCCAAAATATTTGTGTTTTTAATCAGTTTGTGGTTGGAACCCTAAATACACTCCGGTCTAAATCGATTGTGGAAAATATGAGTTTGTAAATGTTCTTTCCATGTTTTAATTTCAAAGTCATTTCAATCAGTATTTTTTTGAAAAATAGTTAAAATGTAAAAAAAAAAATCCTAATCTGGTAAGAAGAGCCACTAGTGTAAGAAGTCGTTAAGTAAATGGAACTGCTAAGCTCTATGTCCTAATTCTTAGATCAGACTATACTCATTCACAATGAATTATTATTAATTATTTTCGATAATTAGATAATCACATTATCAGATAATGTGAGAATGCAGTCAAACATCAAAGATATTTTTCTTAATTTTTTTGCAAAGTATAACACTTAAAAGGCGGTTATAATTCTTAGGCTTATTATTAACTAAAATATGCTTATTGTTTTTATGATATTTAAAAAAAATTGTATCACAAATAAAAAAATAATAGTAACGAAAATTGATACTATAAATTTTAACCTATCGCTGTATATGTATATGTGACTCGGTCAGACTGAAAGCGTCCTTTTATTTATTTATTTTTTTATATTACTCATTAGTTTTAATTAGTATAGGAACGAACATTGGATAGTGAAATCACGTTCTAGTACAATAGAGATTTTTAGAACTTGTGTTTTACATTAAGAAAAATACGGGTTACTAAATTAAAGATTTAATGTGTAAATTCCTCTTGATCTTTAACATCTGCAGTGACTAGCATTTTCTTTTCCATCAGTGTATCACGTATGCTTAAAGATTAGTTATAAATTGACAAGTTGTTACGTCACGGTTCTGCAGAAAATTGTCGGTATTCCTTTTTTGGACCGTTTAAATATCTCCAGTAAAATATTTTATTAATATCATTGCTGAAATTCGTCTTTATAAAAGTATTTTCTATTAAACTTTTAGTAAAGATAATTTAAAAATTTTATTCAGTTTAATTATGTCGAATGTACAGACCAAGAATATTACTAGCATTTAGATTTTAGAGGACTTTTAATGTTTAAATAAAACTTTAGATTTTTCACGTAGATGTTTTCAATGTTTTATGTAATTTGGTGTGCTTCACGTACTTTCATACAATTTATGATTTTTTTTTTTTTACAAAATTATTAAAAGCCATTTTTTTTTTTTTTTTTTTTTAACGTGCAGAAAATTTAGGCAAACATTGACTATTAGAAATTTGATTTTCCTCATTTATTAAAAGTAATTGGACATAAATATATATGAAGAAAGATTATCTAGATTTACGTTTAAGAATTATTTGAAATTCAATTATTATTCAGTTCAATTATTATTCTGAATGTTATACATTAAAGGTATAAAATTTAATAATGAACACAGAAAAGTTATTTTATCATCGATACTTAATATAAATATTTGACTTCTTTAACAATAGCGCTCATAACTAGCTTCTAATAAAGTGATTTAAAACTATAAAACTACTAATGGAAACGGGTTCTTTTTTTTTCAGTATAACTGCTTGACTTTTCTTATATAACGGAATTAACAATTTTTTGCATTCTGGCTGTCTCGTTATACAGGAATTCAAGAATGCATCCTCCATAATATGAATCATCTGCGTTTTTTCTCAGTGAATCTTATGTATATCTTATGTATAACATATGGATTAAAATTTAAATCATTAGTCTGACTTACACGCAACTCTCATGTAAATAGAATCAAGAGCATTTGGTCTCTCAGAATCTTTAAATGAAAAATCTGTATTTAAATTCTAAATAAGAAAATAATAAATGAAGCAACAAATGAACAACAAATATATGCATATATACATTCTGCTCACTTTTACTTCATTTCAAGAAACCATAAAATAACATGGGAAAATAAAATAGCAGTATCTTTGCTTTTTATAAATGGCATGGAATGAAATTTGCGGAAAATCAATTTTCGGGAAGAATCCGAAAATTCCCTACTGTTTATTTTCTTATTGCAGTCAGATCCACGCTATTGCGCATGCGTCAGATTTGTTGGGATTTTATCAAAATCCCAAATTGGGATTTTATCAGAGAATTGTTTGTTATATTTTGTTAGCAGAGTTTTTCAATGTCTGCGTAGTCTCATCTTTACACCCCCTTTTCAAAGTAAATTTGCTTTTTTTTTGTTTACTTCTCACATCCGCACTCTAACAATATTAGATATTTATTAGTACGGAAGACTATTAGTCTCAATCTATGGATTTTTACAATGCCAATTTTACGATAGTTGTACATTTATCGAAATCCAAAATTTATCGAAAATATAATTGAATAATTCGAAAGTGATGTTATAAAAAAATAAATAAATAAATAAATAAATAAAATAAAAAATAATCCTCCATTCTAAATTAAATTCTGCTTTTGCCAAAATTTCATCAAATTCTGTTTTTTTTTTTTTTTTTTTTTTTTTTTTTTTGGGGGGGGGGGGGAATAAAAAGAAAAGAAAAGAAAACTAACAATAATCAGTATCGACTTTTTATTTATTTATTTATTTTCAGGGGGGAAGGGTGAGAAGGTCGAAATGTGTATATTTTATTAATATTTTACGCCAAAGCCGCTAGTAGGAAATGCTAATCGTCTGATTTTACATAATTCTGTTATGTTTTATACATAAAAATAAATATTCTTTTAAATTATTAAAACATTTTATTTCAAGTGAAAAAAAATTTTTCAAATGTATAGGGCAAAGAAAGATTATATTTATTTTTGCATTTTTTTTTTTTTAATATTCTGAAGATAATTGCTTGAATAAATGTTTTTAAATCCGATAACTGAATCTTAAATAATAATATTAATAATAATATTAATAATAATAATAATAAAACCTCAAAGTTAAATCGAACACAAATTAATATATCCGGTGTTTACTGTGGGATTTTGCTTAAATGTTTAGAACGTTGTTGTACTTCTCGTATATTAGGGCATATGCCAGATTTTAGAAAAATTATAATTCAAAGTTACAAATAACTTTAAATGTACTCTTATCAACACAGGATGCTGGAAATGGTAGAATTCTAAATAATCAATCAATTTCATTTTTCTTTAATTGAAAGTAACTAGTAATGAAATTAAAAATTCTGTGTAAATGATATAAACAATTCATATATGTATATATACATACATATTTTGTTTTTAGAAAACAACTTATCTAAAAATAATGAAAAAGAATAAAAAGGAAAAGTTCCTAAAATAAAAGATACATTAATTTAAAACAAAATTGATTTATACTTAAAGTATTTCACAAGCAAGATTATCAGAAAACTTACCATACTCCGTCTCTAATAACAGAATTTTAAGAAATAGCTTAGCAAAACTCACCTGAAAAGACAATGAAAAATATGTATGAATCATACACATTATTTTAAAAATAATCGTTGTAACAAGTTTCATTAATGAGTACATGGGTTTTCAAGTTTAAGTATATATTGTCTCGGGGCTATTTTCAGACAATATATACTTATTTTTAAGAAACTATT
The DNA here is from genome assembly GCA_963930645.1 of Salticus scenicus. Classification (NCBI taxonomy): domain Eukaryota; kingdom Metazoa; phylum Arthropoda; class Arachnida; order Araneae; family Salticidae; genus Salticus; species Salticus scenicus. The sequence goes on along the minus strand of OZ005653.1, from coordinate 201,059,450 downwards.
TTTTACAGGGCACATGTTTTATAAGAACGAAACAACTTTAGTTATGTTTCCAATATTCCTTTCTTTACCAGTCAACAAAACGAATCTTTCTTTAATCAAACTACAAATGGAGATAAAATATTGGTTTAACATTAAAAAAAAAAAAGAAAGAAAGAAAAGAAAAAGAGAAAGAGAAAGAGAAAAAAGAAAAAGACATAGAAAAGTTAAAATATATGTATATATATATATTCGAAAAGTATTGTAGAATATCAAGATTCAGTCTCTCAAAATATTTTCACTACTAATCTGTGGAATAGAAATAATTAGATGAGGAATAAATTCATCTGTTATATAGGGCACGAAATTTTGCTATGACCCTATACAAACAAGAAATAATTATCTTGTTCTAAATATAACTGACTGAAACTCGCCTTAAAGGGATCTACGCAAATACAGAACACTCACATACGCAGTTGACTTGAAACAAGATTTCATACAAAAAACATCAAACTTATCAAATTAAGCAAATTTATTAAATTTATGTTTATAAAATGCTTGTTAAACTATTTTTGCAGCATTTTTATTTATTTCCTTAAATAACAACATTTTGTATACCATTTTTCATATTTTACGACAGTATTAAAATTTTCTCTAATTATAATGAGACAATAATTATAAAGCATTGCACTTCAAAATGGTCACAGTCAATTATTTTCTAAGGCTGATCATAAAAAAAAAATTGCTTAAGTAGCATAGAAAGTCGTAACATACAAAATCCAAGTAGACAATGTTGCGTTATAATAATACGTTATATCACAAAAAAGTGATTTAAAAATAGTTGCATGTAGAAAACAATCTTTCCGGTATTTTTTTGTTTCTAGTGAGACATTTATTATCAACTATATACAAAATTTAAAAAAAAAACGTATTTTGCTTTAAACATACAGCAGGTACAGTCGGTAACAAAAGTGTCCGAACACTAGCAAAAATTCCTATGCAAAAAAAGTACACTTTATACGGTTTTGTTAAGAAAATCCTTATCGAATCATGTTCTTACACTGACTAAGATCAGGATTCGACAAGGATTTATTTAACAAAACCGTATGAAGTGTACTTTTCATACATAGGAATTTTTGCTAGTGTTCGGACACTTTTGTTACCGACTGTATGTACTCAGTCTTAACAACATTTAAAACGTTAAGAATTATGTGCACAAATTTCCAGTGAAAATTAGTATACTTAACATTTGTAAAATTATTTTTAAAAACACATACTTAAAGTATAGAAATAAATAAATAATTCTCAAATTCTTTAAAAGATCAATTATGAGTTCTGGTGTTAGCTTCAACTATTCCAAACCGACAAAACTCAACCTTCTTCTGTCTGTCTTAGGAAAAGATTTTGCTTTCAGTCCAGTTCAGAAATCAATTAGATTTTACAGGAAATTTTCAATAATATTTGATACTTGTCAAGTCTTATTTGAATGAACAACTCGAATTATGTTTTATTTATAAATAGAAACGTCTACATTCATCAATTTACATTCATAGTGTATTCATAAACATTAATCCATTGGATAATGTAATTCTGCTCAAAAAATAAGAAAAAATCCTATAAAAGTGCGATTACGTAAAGTAACAATGGTGTCCCAATAGATACAATTCTCAGACATTTATTGTAGACGTGTAAGATAGCGGCGATGTATCATTTGAAGGTCGTGTATCATTTTTACAGACAGAAAACGTAACAAAACCTTAAAGGATATATCTTGCATTTCTCAAAGGAAACACAATATGCAGTAAATTAATTTTTGGGCCGATGGGATTATCTTAGTTAACCACCCTACACTCCTGATACATCACCTTGGTATTTCCATGTATTCAGGGTTTTTAAGAAAATATTAAATGGTTATCGCTTTGCGAACAACGGGGAGTTCCGTGAAAGCGTTGCAGAGGGGCTTTTCAAATTTCGCTTAAAAATCAGTATTTCTAATCTTGTTTCATTACCTCCATCTAATTGTTTTAACGAAAATGATGATTATATGTAATGCACAATATGCGTATACACCAATAACTTATTTTATTCTGCATAAGCTGAAAAAACTGTTCTCAACGTCTTATATCAGATTCTGTTTAAATACAATATATGTTTTTGTTCACTTTTAACATGTAAACGTACAATACACACAATTCACTTTATTTATTCTTTATGATATCGACTACGTATGAATATCCATTTTCTAATTATAAATGCATTGTAACTAATAAAGATATTCAAAATATTTCCGCAGACCTTCTTTCATTTTAACAGCCCTTGTGAATGCATTCCTAAGCTGAACTTTTTACTCTTATAAAATATGAACATTAAAATATGATAATTACTTATAAACGTTTTATATATTTATACAATATAACTTAAAAATTAGTAATTAAATAATATAATTAATTTATTATAATTAATGTATTAGTTTTTATGCGACAGTTTTACATATTTTAATTATTTAATCTATAATTTATATTTATTACATGTACTGCATCCTAAATATATAAATAGTATAATGTAAATGCATGTGAATACTGTATTTATTACATTTACTGTATCTTGATATAGAATATTATTTTAATGAATGTCTAATAATACACTTTATTAAATAAGTTTGTAATATTGTTATACCAATGGTTATTATAAATTTTTTAAAATTTGAAAAATATTAATATATTCGCTATCAGTAGAAACTATATTCTTCTGAATTAATAAAAATTGCCGTTTTTCATTCTTCTCGAATTTTTTTCTTTATCAAGAAAGTTGTACTTATGTGCCTGGTGTTTTAAAATTCAGCAGCGCATGTGTAAATATTGGATATTTCTAGAATTTTATCGCAAACAGATAAAATTTAGTTTATGCATTTTCGAATGACGGCAAATATTTTAAAGGATATATTTTTCCAAAGGGATTTCTTATAAAACCGAGCTGAGAGCTGTGAAATATGTTTCGCTGAATTTTAAATTTAAAAATGCTTTACATTTATTTGACAAATTCTTCAAAGTGTGATAGAAAACAAAAAAAAGAAAAAACTGAGAGTCTGAGTTTTCTTTCACTATCTACACTCTATTGTGAAAATCGAATTTTTGCTAACTTCTAAAAGCTATATTTTCAGAAAAATTTCGTTGACATGAAATACGTCATTTAGTATTTATGTTTATGTTTACCAAATGTAACTTTTTTTAAGAAGTTTGCATTAAAAATTACTTTTTCATTAAATTCTTGACATATTGCAGACTTTTCATTATATATAAGTCGATGGAATTTTGAATTTTTTTTTTTTTTTTTTTTTTTTAAGGTATGAATTTCAATTAAAATGGGTAAGACTAAAATTTCGCTTTAAAATACTTTGTACGAAAACACTTATTTCATAAACACTGAAAAATTATTGGTCAAAATATAGTACAACCCTCCATCGGGCGAAAAAATTAGCATCATAAAGGCAACCCATAAAATGGTATTGTATTTGCACTTTTAGTGAACTTTGCTTTATGCATCTTTAATCATTTTCCGCTCACTGAAAGCGCAAAATTATTATGTTGTTTCCACTCTACAGTTTTTATAACGTACTAAAAAAATGTCCAATTCAACTTGAGATTAAAAAAAATTTAAAATACACTGGATGCGAAATTTTATGACTATTATTTATTATTTTTATACTTCCAAACATCGTAAAAATCTATGTAATAGTCATACAATTTTCAATTATATGTGTATTGCGGTAGGGAGATGGGGGAAACAATTACAACGCAGTGGACAAATACATCTATCAGAAGCAGTCAGAATATTAAAACTTTGCTTTGAGGCAGTACTCATGCCTACAGTTTTCGCATGGTGAAAGATCATAATATTATTTGAACCCGTAGGTGTTTTAATAAAAATTTATTTAATTTATTACTTTTTTAAAACGAATTTTTTTGTGCATCCATCTGTTAAAATTAATATTTAATGTAAAAACAAAATATTTTCATAAAATACTTCATTATTTTACATGAAAAAGCATTTTAATAGTTGGAATATCTTATTATATATTTTTTCCCCAACAATTAATATAATTTTTTCTCAAAAGATATTGAAATTAAACCCCTAAAACCTACTAATTCGTCATTTTTTACCATAGATTTTGATAATATCATTACTTCAATATATATTCGACGCGATAATGGACTTTTTGCACAAGTGACAACGGCTATGGTTATTTACTGGTTTAAACGGTTGGTATTTACTGATACAACAGTAAAAAATAATTCAAGATCAGCTATTGTCATAGAGTTTATATACATATATATATATATATAAACGCAATGACGGGCAGTGCATAAAGTCTACTTATTTTGTAAGAAAACACTTACTTTGTAAACACTGAAAAATTACTGGTTAAAAAAAAAAAAAAAAAAAAGTACAACCCTTCATTGGGAGAAAAAAAATAGCATAATACAGGCAACCGATATTGTATTTGCGCTTTTAGTAAACTTTGCTTTATGCATCTTTAACCATTTTCCCGCTCTCTGATTATGTATTAATTCCAATACATTTTTTTTTATATATAAAACAAAATAAGAATGCGGGTAAATGGACAGTCGGACATCTGGATGCTATAATCTCTAATATTGAACTCACAATTAATCTTTATTGGAAAGCGTTAAAATTCCTCGACGGAACTGAAAATGCAATTCTAATAATTTTCCATTATTAACCTTAACTTATCTTTTTGTATATTTGTATATATAACCTTAACTTATCTTTTGTATCTTTCTAATATTTTTGTATACCTTACATGTCTTAATGCTAAACATAATATATTCTTAAGATAGTATATTACTTTGCATATTAATATAATAACACTGAGAAAAAAAATATATCGCCTTTCTCTACAATGAATAAGTGTCCATTTTCTAAATCCCTTATCTAGAAATATGGATTTCCGACCTATGAGCATAAGGCACGCCAATAAACTGAATAGACGAAATTATCGAGAATTTCTAGTGTACACATTTCTAGATGGTGAAACAATATTATAATTACTCTAAATATTCTGAATCATTTATGTTGCGAGAAATTTTCACTTGATTTTCTAGAATTGGGTAACAAACCAAGATTAGAGTTGCAGAAACCCTCCTCTTGTAGTCCTTATTTATTTGCAGAGATTTTTAAATAACTTTGCCCTCGAGAATATAGGCAAACGCTCTAGAATTCTAATAGGGGCTTCTAGAACTCGCTTACCAAGAGGACCAGAATTTATAAGGATGACATGGAACTACTTTTTCTACAGCCACAATTTAGATTCTAAATGTCAGTTATAGAAATTTTTCTCAGTGAAATAAATGTTAGTTTCGTATATAATAAACGCCAATTATCTGTGTATTCTGAAGTACAAAGCTATTAAAAACAAGGTATAAAAATTTTTCCAGTAAAACACAATGAAATGTATTTATTTTAAATATACCTCTTCGTAAAACCAGTAGTGTTATTTACACCATGTCAATAGTTAATATGCCAAATTGAATTTGAATAACATATATAAGTTTCAAGACGTATTATAAATATTTACAGCAGTTCATACGCGAACAGTCAAAAAAACAACTAGATGTCATAAACATTTTTAACTGTATTTAATTGTGTTAAAAATGAAGAAGACATTATTATACATTAGATACATACAGAATAATGGGAATATTTTGCCAACAAAATATAGGCCGTGATAAATTCTGATACAAAGAATTACTTTTTATATATGTTTAGAAAGGCAGATGATAATATAATTCATACTGCTAAATAAAAAAGAAAAAAAAAAAAAAAAAAAAAAAAAAAACTAAGTATGTTCAAATTTTATAGAATGATATTGTAAGGTAAATATACATTTATATTAAATAACCCTTTAATAAAATTAGTCATGATTATTAAGTCGTTAATCGTAATCTTTTACAGCTGGTTGCTTTTCTAACGCACAAACGCTGCAAACAATTGCTGTATAGGCAGATATTTTTTAGTTTTAAGTTGTGCAGTTTTCCATGTACTCACTTTGAGTCAAACTCAACATTTAAGTTGCGGCATATATTAGAGTAAACTTGAAGTAGTAAATTGCATGTAATACATTTCTCATGAAAAGTACTAATAGCGTAATATTTTTTTCTAAAATACTTCCGGTATCATATAAATATTATTATAAGGTACTTGGCGCTCCAAATCCATAGCAGTAGGACGAACACATAATCCGTTTAGAAGTTGCACTGCTTACTTTGTGCATGTATCATGCGTAATATTTTTATTTAATTATTACTTTAACAAACATTATCTTTATCGTTTATAAATTTCTCATTCTGTAAAGTTTTTTTTCCTGTAAATTAAAATAATATCATTAAGATCATACTATCTTAAATATGAAAAAAATGTAAATAGCATTGTATATCATGGCGGAAAAGAAAATATTTAAGTTAAAAGATTTTCATTTGTTTTATTATAAGATTAAAGTCTTAATATACTTTTATTATAAGATTAAAGTCTTAATATACAGTTGCGTGCAAAAGTTTCAGCCCAAACAAATTTTCACCAATAGCTTTTGAATAAATAAAGATAATTAGAAATTGAATAATGTACAGTAAACTTTAAACATACATTCGAAATATATAAATAGCTAACTTTCACAATAATGAAATTTAAATATATAATAGAATACATATAAATCCATCCATCAAAAGTTTCGGGCCAAGTAATTAAAAATTCACAGTGACGTTATTGCCCCGAAGTGACTGGTCTGTTTAAGATGAAACACGACTATGTAGAAGAAGATCGAGTTTGTTTACACCTGTGTGTCAGTACTGTAAAGATGCCGAAGAGCGCTCATCTACAAATCCTTGGAACTGTTATTAAATTACACCCGGATTAACAAAGTTTTTCGTGATATTGCTTCAACGTTATCTATTGTAAAAACAACTGCTAACAGTATTAAAAAATGAAAAGAAACAAAGCCTTTGGCAGATAAATCAGTACCTGAAAGACCAAGGAAAATGACTAAGTCAGTTGATAATGTTATTAAAAAAAAAGGCAGTTGTAATGCAAAGAAGAATGCTGCAATTTTAGCACGTTATTTACTGGAGGAAAACTTGGTTCATGTTAGTTGTAGTGCTGTTTGGAGTATATTAAATCAAGTTGAATGTTTTAGATGCGTCGGAGCAAAAAAACTGTTGATAAGTACAAAGTATAAGAAGAATTTGTTAAAGCACATGAATATGGGACTGTAGAAGACTGGGAAAATGTTTTTTTTTTTTTTTTTTTTTTTTTCAGACGAAACAAAGATTAATCTTTTTGTAAATGACAGAAAAAGATATGTTTGACGACCAAACAATGCCAGGTGTGATTTTAGATATCAAATGTTGAATGTAAAATATGAAGATGACATCATGGCATGGAGAGCTTTTCCGCATAAAAGCGTTGGCCCTTTAATGACAATAGAAGGACAAAGTGGTATATAAAAACATCTTAATAGACTAAATATTTCCCTATACGCTACAAAATGTGCCACGAGGGTGGATTTTGCAACGAGATAATGACCCCAAACTTCGATCTTAACTCGTTCAAGACTTTTTAACGGCAAAAATTGTGTACCTTTGAATGTCCAAGTGAATCTCCCGACTTAAATACCATTGAACATTTCTGTAAAGAGCTAAAAGTAAAAGTAGGAACTATTAAGTTTTCAAATAAAAACGATTTATTGGAAAAAGTTCAAGAAAAAATGGCAAAATATTGACTATACAAAAATTAAGATTTAATAGAGTCGATGCTGCGATAAATTCAGAGGACATGTCAACCAGATATTAATATTATTTAAACGTATGATATATTAGAAATAATATTTTTTGCTATTTTGACAGTTTGTTTTTCATAAATTTTTTTAGTCTGAAATTTTTTATCACATAAATTTTATATGTTTTGTTATAATTTAGTATATTTTTGTTAACAAAATTTGTAATTTGCGGAGTTCGACAGTATAATTGATTTACTTTACATGATAATACTACAATTATTTTAATCTTTATCCATACAACAATTATTAACGAAAAAACGTTTAGCCCGAAACTTTTACACGCAGGTGTAAGTAATTAAAGTCTTATTATAAGCTTAAAGTCTTAAGATTTTTTATTATTACATTAACAAACATTTCGCTTTTAATGAAACCATTTTGATAAATTATTCCAAAAAATGCAAATTTTTGTACCTATACAGTTAAAATTTTCAACAGAAAATCTACTGGAGTTTCTTTATCCTATGCACAATTAATGCAAAATTTAACAAGATGTTTAAAGATCTATTGCATAAATACATTTTAATTATTCCTATAACTTAAATTAATTATTGGTGGTATACATTAGGGATATATTATAATACCTTATCTGAAGTTCATATATTCATTTTTGATTGAGAATAACTTAAAAAACAAAAATATACAATAAATTTTGAGAATCTCATATATTTATTTTTAACTGATAACTACTGTAAATTTACACATTTGTTAAACAATTTTGTAAGTTTACAGAATCTATTTGTAATTTAGTTAATCTCATAAAAAAATTTACATTTTATATACATATGTTAGGTATTTTAACGGAGATTTGTCAATTATTTCACGGAAACACTCTTATGATCACACTTTTAAAAGAAAACGCTTATCAGGATTCATTTTTAATATTGTATTTATACAACTTAATAGGATAATGTACACGTATATATTTTTGTAGCATAGAAGTGATATATTTTTAAAAGAAAAAGCTGACTTGTAAGTATAAGAAGTTTGAAGAAATACCAGTTCTTTTTTATTCAAAAAAACTTTTCAAAAAAAAATTCCCATTCTATTTTCAAAATTTCAATTTGTTACGGACCCGTCTAAAAACGCAATTTAAATACGAAAACTTTTCGCATAACATTCTATTTTCAAGTAAACGATTGAGATTCTTCATACTTTAAAAAGTATTATAAAATATAGGGATGAATACTGATATTTGTACGCTCACTAGTAAATATCTTTTATAAACATAAAGATACATTTTTATAAGTAGATTTATAAATGTATTTTTCTTTTCATGATGAAAAATATAATCAGAATCTTTCATCATACGTATTTGAAAGAAATATTATTGAATACATATATATATATATATATATATATTTTTTTTTTTTTTAAAACGTAATAAAAGCCGAGCAACAGAAGATTAGAGACCCCTGAAACCACATAGATCAATAAGGATAAATTTTCGTCAAATTAAAATTACCAGTGAAGACTTTTTCTTAATTGTTTAAACAATTAATTTTAATTTTTGATTTTTAAAACAATAAATTTTACATATTGATATTTTATTTAGTTTAATTTAACATCAAACTTACTTTAATATCACACTTACATAGTTAGATGCTAATAATAGCAGGAGACTTGGAGTTGGAATATTAAAACAGGAATAAACTACTATGTCAGAAACGCCAAAGAAAAAATATTGAGGTGCATACAGCTGTTTCGGTAGCCTATTAATTTTTCTATTATTATTTCTATTATTTCTATTTCTATTATCTGATAACGGTATGCTTTAGGCTACCGAAACAGCTGTATGCACCTCAATATTTTTTCTTTGGCGTTTCTGACGTAGTAGTTTATTCCTGTTTTAATAGTTAGATGCTATTTAAATAATGTTGCTTTTACGTTAAAACGACATGAAGCCCCCCCCCCCAAAATAATAATAATAATAATAATAATAATAATAATAATAACTAGTGGATCTGCAGATCAGGAGCCTCAACGTCCTGTTTGCATCAGACATTATTCAATAGGCCATTTTTATTTATTCCTTATTATATAATAGTATATATTGATTCGATCGACTTGTTAACATAATCAGATATTCTCCTGAGGGGGCTGCCGCCCCCTCAAACCCCGCTGTATCTCTCTTTGTATACCTATATGTATATCATATAAAGTGTTACGGAATTGTAAATAAGTGCATTTATTTTTGCATAATTTCTTTCAAAGAGGTTTAGTAAGTTGATAAAATGCTAATTTTACGCATTTCTAGTCGTTTAAGCGTTAAAAAAGCCTAAGTTTCCTTTGAAAACGCATTAAAAAGCTCCAATAAGGGAAGAAATGGATTTGGCTCCAAATTTGGCGACTGTTTCTCTCCTTGGCGATTTTTTGGCGACCATGGCGAGAAAATCCTTATTAGGGATATACCAAATATAGAAGCTCTAATCTCACTGGCTGATGTGATACGAGAATTTTCCAGAGCAGTCTGTGTTCGATAGAGAAGTATAAAAGGAGCATTATTTTCGCCAAGGCGGTCAGTTTCGTCAAATGCTTGCTTTGCTTTGAGCTTCTTTGGATGAGACTTGCTTTATGTGTTATTGCTAAACAGTTTGTACTGTTGTTTTGCTGTTAAGGGCTGTTGTTTAAGCTGTCTTTACTAGTTGAATTGAAGCTGATACTTGGTTTATAGACCTGAATTTTTCTGGAAATTTCTGTAAATTTTTGCAAGTTTCGCCTTTCATTCTCGGACAACTTACGAACCCCCATGTACGCAACAATATGCATTCTTGATAAACGACAGTCTTGTTTTATTTCCCTGAAATTCATAAATACCAAATTTCCTACAAAAAAAAAAAAAAAAAAAAAAAATACATAGCATATCGGAAATATTATGCGTAACCTTTAAACTAATTTCCAATTCTATGCCCACAATTTTCAACAGGAAAACATGCTTTTAAAATTCTAATAAAATTTCATTATATTTGGTGGTGCGTAACCATGCTAAAATAAACTTTTAAAAAATACCGACTATAGAGCGTAATAGTACGAAATTCTTTTATGTATCCTTTAAAAGTGGACACAGTCATTATTAACGCCAATAAAAAGAATAAACCTAATATAATTATAGATCATTATTCTTTCAAACTAATTTGACATCATTTGGAAGATTACAGTACATACTCGGAATGATTTTGTGTGGTCCCATAAATTATACAGTTTATACATAACCTCTTTTAAGAGTAAACATGATTTCAAGCATCTTTATAATGTATGTTAATTTTATCAAGTTCAATTCAGCATAAACGCATTAAAGTTCGCGCTTAATTAAAAATTTGTCCATAGGCTCTATTGTTACGAAATTCTTTCCTGTGTCTCTTTAAACAAACCATAAACATATATACACCAGTAAAAATTTTTCATCTTATTTTGCGTTTAAAATTAATACTTGTTCAAATTTAACATCGTTTGGATGACTACGTGACATTGTCAGAACAATTTTGTGAGGAGCTGTACATTAATTAGAAAGCTTAAGAGCACATATTTTCTCCAAACAACATAAATTTAAGCATCTTTTCACGTACGCTAGTTTCATTTTCTTCATTGCAAAGTAATGATATTAAAATGCGTTTAAACGAAATTCACCCCATACGCGGTAATGTTAAGAATTTTGGCGTGTCCCTGTACACAGTTTATAAACAATATAGCAATAAAAATTATACAGCTACTTATATGCAAAGCTGGAACGTGTACGCCAATTTGCAAGTCAATCGAAGGATTTTTGCGGCTGCTATTGCGGTACATACAAATTCTTCCCATAGGCCGTAAGGATAAGTAACACTTTAGTGTGTCCCTGTACACGAACGACAAATGGAATACACACTTAACACTATACAACTAATTCCGTTGGTCTCATGAATATGTGTACCGAATTGCAAGTAAATAGCGTGATTTTTGGGGCCACTATCGCGGTACATACAAATTCTTCCCATAGGCCGTAATGATAAAAAAAAACTTTGGCGTGTCCCTGTATACGAACTACAAATGGAATGCACACCCAAAACTATACAGCTTTGTGGGGATCATGAACATGTGTAACAAATTTCGAGTCAATAGCGTGATTTTTGCAGTCGCTATTGCACGACAGACAGACAGACAAACAGACGGACAGACGGAACCCAAATCCTTTTGAGTCTCAACAGAGGGCCTTCACTAACGTTTCGGCAAAAATTGGAAGTCAACAGCTTGATTTTTGCGGTGGCTATCGCGGTACATACATATTCTTCCCATAGGCCCGTAATGATAGGAAAAACTTTGGCGTGTCCCTGTACAAGAACTACAAATGGAATACACACCTAAAACTATACAGCTAATTTAGTTAGCCTCATGAATATGTGTACCAAATTGCAAATCAATAGCGTGATTTTTATGGCCGCTATCACGGTACATACAAATTCCTCCCTTAGGCCGTAATGATAAGAAAAACTTTGGCGTGTCCCTGTACACGAACGACAAATGGAATACACACCCAAAACTATACAGCTGATTCCGTGGGGTACATGAACATGTATACCAAATTAAAAGTCAATAGCGCGATTCTTGTGGCCGCTATCGCGCGACAGACAGACAGAAAGACACACAGACACAGCCCAAAACCGTTTTGAGTCTCAACAGAGGGCCTCCACTGACGTTTCGGCAAAAATAATAATAAATAAATAAATAAATAAATAAATAAAATAAAATACTCAAACAAGCGCATATGCTATATATATACATTAATCATAAAAGCTATTTCTCTGTATGATTCAATGCAACATTCTACGCAAACAATATTCTTACTGTACATCTCAATAAATATATAGAATAAAAGTTGCATAAAAGGACTCTAATTACTAACTTCTATCTGGAAAAGTACACATATTACTATTTTCAACTAGAAAACTCACAAAGAGACATTTTTAGTGTCTCTTATTCACTCAGGGTAGAGAAAATATTGTTTACAGACCAAATTTTCCAAAAATGGTAAATTTTATTTTACACATTTTGAGGTATTTTGAATATCAGTTTAAGAGTTTCAAAGTTTGGTCATATTAGGAAATTCGTAAATTTCCAATAACTCGCGAAATTTTCAAAGTAGCATGTTTGTAGTTAATGATGTTCATTCCGACATCAGAACTGATATTTTAAAATTGGTTTGACATTTTTACACTAAAAATTTTCCATTTAATGCAATTTTGCCTTATTCTCACAAGAATAGGGTAACTTTTCACTTTGTCCTATTCTTTCTATGCTCTATTTGCTGTATTCCAATTTGCCCTATTCTTCCAAGAATAGGCTATAAGAAAATCGTAAATTTCGAATAACTTATGAAGTTTTTTAATTCGGTTGTTGCAAATGAATAGGGTTTTTGCCAGTGTCGAAAGTAATATTTTAAAACTGATCTGAATTCTGCAACTATTTGTTTTTGAGATATCGTGTACACAGACTAACAAACTAACTAACGGACTAACACACTAATGAACTGACAAACTAACAGACACCCTACAGAGGGGCACCATACAAATTTTGTCATTTTCGGATTCCTTACACTTGAAACGTGTAAAAAAGTCAAAAAACCGAGGTCGAAATTTTTCACGATTACCTAAGTTTCCCATACCTATAGTATGATGAGGAACTAATACCATTTAGGATACTGGTATGAACATCCCTGACTATAAATTTTTTAATTTAAAAATTTCGTAAGTTATTTGTTATTTACAATTTACTTAACATGGCAGAATAGGATAAAACTGGGCATAAACATACATTTTGAGGATCATAAATTCACCAGACAACTTCAAAATAACATTTATGGTGCTTGTTTGAACATCATTGACTACAAATATTCTAATAGGAAAATTTTGTAAGTTATTCGAAATTTAAGATTTTATGAACATAGCAAAATTGGGCGATATTCCATAGAAATATGTATTTTGGAGACTGTTACAATGGAAATAGTAGCATGAAAACTAAACTAAGAAATTGGTCTCAATAAAATAAATTAATAGATTAGAAGAAGATAAATATATCGAACAGAATACTGGGTAGCCTATTAGGCGAGAGTTTCATTCTATTGCCTTGTCATGCGTTTGATCAAATTCATTTCTTTTAACAAGAATATAATATGTCCTGCTCTAAAATTTTATGAGAACATACATATGATGGGGAGCTGATCAGAGTCAACCTATGTCAACTAGTTTTTCGATGCTTCGCTAAAAGTTTTCATAGCATTTGAAAATCGGATACTTACCTATATCTTCGCTCCAGTCCTTTAGGTAATGCATGCATGTCATCATGCATGTCATCATGCTTAGATATTGTATTAAAAATTTTCGATTCTTACATGTTAGATATGTTAGGAAGACGTACGAGGGGAGGTTGAAAAGTTCCTGGCTTTGCCCCATCGAAATGAAACAGAAGCAAAAGTTTGGTTGAAAAGCAAAGCTAGATGTCTTGATATGTAACTGTACAAATACGGTATGTTAGATATGTTAGGGAGACGTACGAGGTGATGTTGAAAGTTCCTGGCTTTGCCCTATAGAAATGAAACAGAAGAAAAAGTTTCGTTGAAAAGCAAAGATAGATGTCTTGATATGTAACTGTACAAATACGGTATGTTAGATATGTTAGGGAGACGTACGAGGGGATGTTGAAAGTTCCTGGCTTTGCCCTATAGAAATGAAACAGAAGAAAAAGTTTCGTTGAAAAGCAAAGCTAGATGTATTGATATGTAACTGTACAAATACGGTATGTTAGATATGTTAGGGAGACGTACGAGGGGATGTTGAAAAGTTCCTGGCTTTGCCCTATCGAAATGAAACAGAAGAAAAAGTTTGGTTAAAAATAAAAGCTACATGTCTTGATATGTAACTGTACAAATATCAAGTCATTCTGATTTTTACAACCTTTTTCTATTTGTGCCAAATTTTTGAACACTGGTTTGAACAAGAAGGAACGAACTGAAACATCCAAAGTTATTTTTTCCCATTTTGAAGCTTCGTGCACTTTCCACCTAGCTTAGTGACACAAGACGAAACGTGGCTTCACATTTATGTGCCTGAAACAAAAGAAAAATCTAAAGAATGATACCATAGGGCTTCTTACGCCCGAAGGTGTTCCGCATCCAGAATTTGGCCAAAAAAGTCATGGTACCTGTTTTGTGGGACACAGATGGGATTCTTCTAGCAGACGTCTTACCTCTGGGCTCCAGTATCACTTGAGAATATTATGTTAACCTTCCAGACGAACTAAAAGAAGCAATTAAGAAGGAACGCCGGGGGAATTTGTCGAAGAAATGAATTTTGCCTGTCAATGCACCTACGCACAATTCGATCTAAATTGAACACCCTGGGCTTTTAATTGGTCCACTACCCTCTTTATTCACTTCACCTAACACCTATTGATCACTGATTGTACCTATTGATCATTGATCATCAGTAGCAACGTTTCGAGGACATGATAGTGTTTTATGCTGGTTTCAGTATAAACCATTTTATTTTAATGGTTTACAAATGTTAGAATAAGGCTGTAATATGTTTATCAGTCTCCACGGAGACTATGTTCAATAAATGTATAGTTTCATAACGCTGAATATTTTCTATCTGGGCAAATCCAGGAACTTTTCAGCCTCCCCACGTTTTTAGATACTTTTTTGGAAATAATTTAATTAGCATATTGTTTATGTTTCTTTAAGCCATACGCATTTTATACATAATTAAAAAATATATACGTTGTAATTACATACCAGAGTATTTTCCTTACAAAATTGAACCATTTCATTACCCAAAGATTTTTTCTTTCTTTCTTTATTGTTTTAAATGATTAAATTTTTATTTAAAGTTTAAATAAATTAGTGTGTTTTTTCTATAAAAATTATTCAATACTTGTAAGTTTTAAATGAAGTGTTGCATATATATTTTTTTTTCCCTTACCGCTATATAGTACAAAAAAAATATACATATATTTTTGGGTTAAATTCCTAAACTGTCTTTTAAAAATATTTTTTGGTTTTCAGGCCCCTGAATTCGGAATTCAGTTTTTAACCGTTAATATCTGTGTGTGTGTCCGTGAGTGCATTATCTGTATTATCAGCATATCTCAAATACACATATTAGCTTCGCATAGAGTAGAATAAGAAAAGTGTAAATTCTTCGTGTGCACATTTGCACAAAAGAATTTTAATACATTAGCACTATGTGTGCAAATGCCTTAAACTGCATTTCAGGTTGTATTATGAATGTTTTAGTTGTTTTAAGTACATAATTTTATGTATATACATACTGTATATAGATATTATACAAGAAATTTAAATATATTCGAATAAGTTTCAGTGTATGGTGTGGTTGAAAATTATCTGAATAATTTGAAATAATATTTTGAGATTAGTAAATTATTTAAAAACAATGCTTGATGTTTTACAAATCTAACTACAATAATTAAACTGAGAAAATATCCCTCCCCCCCTTCCGTAATTTACAAAAGTACGTGGAATAAAACTGTTTATAAAACTATTTTAATATCCTGTTGAAATTTATTCTAAATGTTTAAGTATATATTATGACTATAGTAAAGTTGAGTAAAAATAGGTTACGAAAAATTATCACCGCCTCATATGGTAAATTTTTCAAAGAGCAGGATAATCAATTTTCACACGTGCGGAGATCAAATTGTTAAGAACTCTGTGAAATTTAAAATATTTACTGTGGAACTGTTTATTTATTTATTTATTTATTTTTCACCTTCAAAAACATCACCAACTATTTATCATATATTGCACACTTGTACTTTCCAGCCTATCATTTCACCGATTGGATTGACATCGGTTTTGATTTCCAGTGCTGTTCGAATTCGTTCATAAATTTAAAATCCTTAATTAACAATTAGTATATTGACTTTAATTAACTAATTAATTCTTTATTTAATCATTTTATATGCATGGATTCAGTAGAAAGATTAATAAGATTATCCACATATTTCTATTTTTCTCTTTCGTGAAAATATATATTAAAAAAATATTTAACGACTGTTTGAAGTAATTTAAGAATGAGATTTTCCTATAAATTTAATATTCATTGTTTTAAGTTTTGCTTAAAAAGACAATAAAATAAATATTCCATTATATATCTTAATTTCTAAAAGCATGTTCTCCAAGAAATGCATTTCCTTTTTGTTTAATTAGTATTCATTTCTTATTGTAAATAAATATGCATAAATTTCAATATGATTGTTAACAATCTTAATAAAAAATATATAGCAAAGCAATTAAATTTATATATACTATATTTCTCATAACTATATAAGCATTATTTTGCTTAATTTATATATTTAAAAATCTTTTATTAAATATAAAAGCTTAAATACATTCAAAATTACTTTAGTATTTAGTAAACACACTAATACTATAAAGTATTAACAAATGGTAAAGAATAGTAGTTTATATTTGTTTGCTTATCACAATCAGAAAAAAAAGTCTTGTTTCCGTTTACTTTTTTGGCAAATCCTTTTGCTAAAAAAATAAAAAGTAAAATGTTCGGCGGGTGTCGTTTGGTTAGTAATACCGTTTATAATGGTATACTTAGATTTTGCTTTGGGGTAGTTTACATATTAAAACTTGCAACAGCATTTTTTTTTTCTTTTTTTCTTTTTTTTTTTAATAACAACACCTATTTTTGACAATCGATTATTTTAATCAAATCAGATCGGAAATTTGTATAGTTTATATATTTCTCTCAAATTTTCGCAGAGTTATAAGACGTCAAACTCTGAGAATGATAAAGTTAGATGAATATTACGGACATTAAAATCGTTAGACTGAACAGAGAGAAACACAGTCCGTGCATTAATTCTGATCAAAAATGTATTTTTAATTGTAAAAGTTATTAATAAATTATTATTCCAAAAAATTAGGATTTATAACTTTCAATAATTTTTGCGCGAATAAAACAGGCATAAAAAATATGGGTTTTCAAATTTATCGCTTATTTCCATCATTATTATTTTCTTCTGTATTCAGTATAAGAAACTATTGGATTGGTAAACATTTTCGACTTAGTTTTCGATGTATTTACACGTTTCGACAGGTACAGGACATGATTTGACTATTTTAAAAAATATATATGTCTGTGTGTCTGTGTGTCATTCTGTGTTGCATGATATTTTTTTTTCCTATTGTATCTCAGGAACTATTGCATAGAATTGTACATAAACTTATATGTAGATGAACCTTGACAAATATTAGATTTCGTTAACTGTTGGAACCAGTCGCTCAACCGGTGGCGTGTTATACAGTGATCCTGAAATCTAAGGGAAAGCAATATCCCAGATTCTATTGCATATGATCGAAAAGAATGTGCGAGGAAGCCACCAGGAAACAATATGCGGATTTAGTTTGGTTGCATATCTGTCGATAGGTGACGCTGATATACTACAATTTTTCATTTAATTTGGATGTATATCGGCAAAGTGGCGGTACTGCGCTTTAATTTACCGTAAATAGCAAGTCTAAACCTCAACTTCTATGGCGTATAACTGCTGAATCTTAAAATGCGAAATTACCGTTATGAAAATGAATGCTCACCATTTTTATGCGTATATCAGCCGAAATTTGCAGCTACTGTTGTTATCTTTTACACGAGTACATCTCAGCATTTATTGATTTAAACTGCACCAAAGTCTATTTGTAAAATTTTATTCTGAGACGCTATGGTTAAAATTTTGTACATTTTAACAGTAAGTAGCACGGTTTTATAGAATAATATCGAAGAAAGTTTTGTGATGTTTACAAAACACTAGTTTTTCGAGTTATACTGATATTTAGTTACCTATTGCCGCTTGGGTACTGTCGTGTGTTAATATTTCTATTACCAAAAACCTTCCATACTTAGGCATTAATACAGTTATTCAAGTAAGTTTAGATACACACATTAACCCTTTGAACTGCAATTTATTTTCAGTCAGCACTGCTCATGCAGACAATTTAAATTTCTTTGCTTTAAGAGGAGGAAATGATATAGAAACTTACGGTTTTGTCGCTCAAATAATTTGTTATTATTAAAAATAATATTTGTTTCACACATTTATATGAATGTTTATTGATATATATATACATATAAGAACTTAATTGAAGAGCTTGTTTCCAAATGGCGTTAAGTCATTTTTTTCAGTTCTTGAGAAAACGCGGTTTTGTTATGTAGGATTTATTATTAAATTTAAGGAAAAGATAATTTTTCCCACTAATCTATGGATGATATTAACACTAAATTGCATGTTTAAAAAAATCCTGACAGTATAGTTATTTAGAAATAAAAAAAGAAAGAAATGACTTAACTCCTTTTGGAACAAAACTGTGACTTACGCCCTTTTGGCACAAACAAATAACGAAATGAAATGACTTACTTCCATTTGAAAGTAATCCAAGTATTTTTTTTTAATGTAAATACAGCATAAATTTTAGCTATACAATTTTCGAAGGTAGTTAGTTGCTACAAATCTTCATTTACAAATTCTATTTCACCATCTTTATCATTATTTTCCCTTGTGTTAGCGTTACCAGTATCATTGAGAGATTATTCATAAAAATAAAAACATTCGTGCAATTCCCAAAGCGTTAAGTAATTTAAAAGCATCTGTTTTTCTTTGCTTGTTTCATATTGTTTTTTGTTTTTATTTCAGGAGGGGCGCACGGGAGGCTTTTTGCCCCTCGTTTCAGGATGTTTTGGCGGCAAAACGAACCACAGTACGTTGTCTTGATTCCCACAACTCGCTTCTTAATTTCCAGTACTTTTGCCTCTGAAATTAAGAAACCTTGTTTGCTTTTCAGACAACTATGTGCAAAATTTTTCCAGTCTAAAATATTCCACTGCTTCTTGTACTCGAAAAGATTTCCAACCTTAGAGAAATGTTCAAAATATCCATTAGAAAGTAAAATTGTATCCACATTCTTTAAACTAGTCTCCACCTCCACTCGTCCGAATCTTCTATCTGCTGGTAAGTAGGAGTGACCACGCACTGGTAAATAGTGTATGTGAAGGTGAGGTCCTTTTGAGCAGCCACTGCTGAAAACATTCCTAACATGGTATAATTTTTATTTGTGTGGTGATTCCTGATTTTGCATCAGGTCAAAACATATTGTAATTTCATCTTCTCCTATAAGCTTTTCCCCTAAAAGTGAATAAATTTTTTTGCTCCGATGTTTATGAATCAAAAGTTCGGTTAACAGGGTCTTTTCCCTTTTCTGTACATTTTTCTGAATTCATTTATGTTTTTTCCTAATACAGAAGGAACAGATGTCTTTTTTCGGGGTTCCAAAACCAAGATTAAAATATTTACAAACACATTATAATAAAGATTATAAATACATTCATCTTTTTATTTTTCTACGTAAAAAAAAAAAAAAAAAACTTTCTCAATATGACAATCTACAACATTTTTTTCCTTTCTTTTAACTTTTCACCCAAATCCAGACAAACCACGTGATCTCAAGGCGCGCTGCAATTGGTTACTCTTGACTTAATCCTTTTTGGCACAAAACTTACCTGTGACTTAATTCTTTTTGGAAAAAAACACGGATTTCACTATCTGTTTTTATTATGAATAAACTTCGTTCGGAACTTCTACTTAATGAAAATATATTCTTAGACGTGTGCTGCGACCTTTTCCATCGAAAAGTCAATTTTTGAAATTTTTGACTTAACGCCTTTTGGAAACAAGCTCTTCAATTAGTGTCGGGAAATTCATGACGAGCTGGACTCGTCATTTCAGTTCAAGGGGTTAATATCTCAAAAAATATTAAGTTCTTTCTCAGATATCTGTAAATGTTTTAGCAATTTGAAGAAAATGAATTCATAAAAAATTGCAGAGAGCGAAAACGCAATTTAAAGATTTCATGTCTGTAAAACAATTATAAAAACCACAAGAATTGTTTTCTGAAAATTTATTTTACTGAAAATATATTTTACTGAAAAAACCTAACATTGTTCAATTTATAAATATTAAATGGAAACATAAGCTGTTATACGAAACCTTCAGTAGTGCCAAGTCAAAGGAGCCGAGTCCTCTTTAAAAGTTCAATATAACTTTAAAAATAATCAAACTTATACAGTAGACTCCGCTTTATAAAATCACGTTTTTATTAAAAGGATTTTATTAAGTGTCTGATTTTTATATCCGGGGAACATTCTCGAACTCAATATAGGAGTATCCGTTACCTAAATATGGAAAAAAATTCTTCTTCGCCCTCCCATCTATTATCAACTAGCCATCCGTAGGAATAGAATTTTTGTTACTTATCATTCATGTAAAATTTTCAGCTTTTAAATACAAAATTCCGTAAAAGATGGAAATTTTCTTTGACCTGGCATTCTTGTACCTATCTAGAAGTGCTGCGTTGATGACTTGCTTTTCCTATTCATTTTCGCTGGCGGTTCACTCTTTTGGTGCAGTTTAGGCACTAATATCATCTTTATTATTATGTTTACATGAAGCAAACTGAGAAATTTTAAGCTTCGATGTCACCTTTTGCATATCTTGCAGCTAAGTGACTTCAAAATAAGAACTAGAAACTTTATTTGAATATTTAAGGACAGAAAAAAAATATTCGTGAATGACGAATGAAAATGACGAATTCATTCGTTAAATTCATAACTACCGTTTTTTTTTTTTTTTTTTTTTTTGAGGCGTAAAATTTTTGACAAAGAGTAATAATGTGAGGGCTTGCTATGTTTTATTTCTTTTTTCTTTTCAAAAATCCGGTGAAAAAATATAATTCGTTGTTTAGCCTACGTACATGATCATTTTTATTGTTGAAGAGATTTTCTTTTGAGTTTATTAACCGGCGGTGCTGATTTTATTTAGCGGTGGTTTGTATTGATTTAATTCCAGACCCAACAATTTTATCAGATTAAGCGGCTAATTTTATTAACCAGTTATTTTATAAAGCGGCGGGTACTGTATTTAGTGTGTTATAAACTGTTACGTAGACCAATTTATACAAAATCAAATAAGCATCGAAGGTACATATTTAGACTATATAATTTATAGATAAAAACTTTCATTGCATAAAAATGCGATTTTATAAAAATGTGTGTATTTTTACTAAATATATTAACTTTGTAAATTCCTACAAATAATCCTGACTTCTAAATTAAAAAAAAAAAAAATGGTATTAATAATTGTATATACATATATATATATATATATATATATATTATTTTTTTAATGTATTCTAATCTTATTTATTTTTGGATTTTCATTTTTCATTATATGTTGTAAGATCTAAACTTCATTTCATTTATTTTTCTCCGCTTTTGAATTGTTAATTACAAAAAAGTTCTTTCATTTATTCATCAAAAGTTAAAAATATTTTCCAAGATTTCCTCTCCTGTAACAGCAAGAATTTTCTTTTCATTAAGTAAAAAGACATGAACAACTATTTAATACGAAAGTTTCAAGAGAAGTTTAAAAATTATTTTTTTTTTTCTGCAAAACTACCCTTTAGGAACAATTTGGATTTAAAAGTTAATTAGCTCTAAGGCTCATTTTCTGCGGTTATTACTGAATGTCATTGAATTTTCCATGTTTATATGAACGCGTGTTATTTTAATTTCAAAAGAGTAGCTTTAATGGAACTTTTGCTTTATTTAAGAATAAAAATAAATTTTACATAAAGAAAAAAAAAAAACTTTGAAAATAACGTATATGCGTGTTTGAAAATTATAGTAAGTGATTTTATAAACTTTTTCATAAATTTAAACCTACCTTTACTGATAAAAGTTAAATAGTATGTCACAAAGGGAATTTATTTTATTATTATTATTATTATTATTATTATTATTATTTTCTTTCAGAGGTCATATGTAAGTTATCAACAGTAAGATTTTAATTATAATAAAAAAAATTATGAAAAATAATGATTTTATATGTTTTATAAATGCCTAAAATATTTAAGCATTAAAAATTCGCACTTTCTCTACTTTCTTACATTTCGCTGAACTCGCCTAATAAAAATTTATACTTGAGATAAAGTTTGTTGATACAGATGGAATCTACTCAGTTATTTATCATATATTTGATCTCATCGATTACTACTATAGGGCATATTGTAGTCATGTTAAGACAAATAAACTCAACCGATCGATTACCATGGTACGAATAAAACTTTCTCACCCCTTAGGCTAATCTGTCTTCGATTTAATTGATACATTTAACTTATCCTAACATACTGGTTATCTTTGTTAAAGTTAGTTTAGTTCTTCTGTTCTCATTCCATTCCATACAATTTCCATTGAAACAAGTTTATATGAAATTTCGAAATATCCCCCCCCCCCCTCAACATTATTAAAAAAAATAATTTTTAGTAACTGACAATATTTTCGAATTAAAATGTTCATAGTCTATGGTAATTACTTTAGTATCATAAATGATATTTTTAAAGTGTACTAATATGCTTACATACAAATATTCCCTTTAAGGGAAATTGGTGCCTCTGATTTAGCACGATTCTGAAGGTTTCATATAAAAACTTATATTTTCATTTAATATCTATAAATTGAAGTATATTAGGTTTTTTCAATAAAATATATATTCAAGCACAATGCTTATAACTTTTGATAAAATTTGCACTTTTTTTTATGAATTCATGATCTTCAACGTGCTAAAACTTCTGCAAATACTAAATAAAAAAACTTAATATTTTTTGGGGATGTTTAAGAGAACCAATTTATAAAAATTAGTGGTGAATTTTAAAATTTATTAATTAGTTTTATTTTATTTTACTTATTTTATTTATTTATTTTATTTTATTTTATTTTATTTATTTTTTAATTTATTTTTTAATTTTAATTTTATTATTATTATTATTATTTTATTTTATTTTTTAAATTTTTATTTTTTTATTTAAAAATTGCATGTCTATGAAAAAAAATTGCCAAAAAAGAAACATTATTTTTGTTATATTTAAAATTTTAACTTTTCTTTCTAGCATATTGCAAAAGCCATCCCTAATTATTTTAATCAGATTCTATTAAACATCCAAAAATAATATTAAAACTTTTCCTAATCATCTGTAGCAGTTTTATAATTTTAGAGATCAGGAATTCGTGAAAAAATGCAAACTGTGAAATCGCAATTTAAAGATTTCAAATTTGGAAATATATATATAAATATATATATATATATCAAAAACTACAAGAATTATAATATGTAATTTATTGAACAATTTAAAATATTCAATTTATAATATAAAATTTAATTTAAAATATTTAATATTTAAAAATTGAACAATTTAAAATATTCAATATTTCAATTTAAAATATGAAATCGAAATATAAGTTTTTATATGAAACCTTCAAAATAGTGCCGAGTAACAGAGGCCAAGTCCCCTTAAAGCAAAAAACCGCTATCTGTTTCGCAAATACTGCAGTATATATTATCACACAAGCAAGATTTTTTATTATGCCTCTAGTGGTGCCAAATCAAACGTGGTAAATTTCTTTAATGTATGTTTAAACGAAGCAAAATTTTACCCCATTCTGACATATTAAGAAAATCGTAAATTTCGAATAATTTAGGAAGTTTTGAATGTTGCAAAATTATATGGCTTTCTCCAGTATGATGCCTGTTTTTTTAAAACATTGTTCCATTGCATTCTAAATAATTATTGGTGAGATGATGTGTACACATACTAATTATCGATCAGACATCACATCAATTTTCTGATTTTTAGATTCCTCCCACCTCACAAACTGTAAAATAACAACAACACTGAGAAAAAAAAAATATACCTTTTTCATCTAGAATGAATAACTGGTCATTTTCTAAATCCTTTAACTAGAAATATAGATATCCGAGCTATGCGCATAAGGCACACCAATAAACTGAATATATAAAACCACAATTTATAAAAGAATTCACTGTAAAACACGTGTAAAATATATTTAATTAAAATCATTAAAAAATACATCGTGTCAAGGCCTTTCGCCCAGAACATCAGGGCATCATCAGGACATAGCCATTTTTAACAAGAAGTACAGTAACATTATATATACATAAGAAACATATTTCGGTTACAGTTATTAAACATGAAATAGATGAAACAGATCAATTACAAATGAAAACAGTCCAGACGAATTCTTTTATAAATTGTGGTTTTCTATAAATACACGTGGGGTATCATGTCTCTATATGAGATATAATTTTATAATAAACTGAATAAACGAAATGATCGAGAATTTCTAGTCTACACTTTTCTAAATAGTGAAACAATATTCTGAATATTCTGAATCTTTGTATGACGAGAAATTCTCGCTTGATTTTCTAGAATTGGGTCATAAACCAAGATTATAGTTGCTGAAACCCGCCTCTTGTATTCGCATTTATCTTCAGAGTTTTTTTAAATAACTTTGCCCTCGGAAATATAGGCAAACGCTCTAGAACTCTATTAGAGGTTTCTAGAACTCGCTTTCAAATTGGACTAGAATTTATAAGGTTGATACAGAGCAATTTTTTCTAGAGCCACAATTTAGATTCTAGATGTCAGTTACAGAATTTTTTCTCGGTGAACCTAAGTTCACCATTCCGATATAATATAATAGGAGCTCTTATATAAAATATACATATTCAGAATCTTTCAGTATAACACTTCTCATTTGGAAAAGTAAATGCTTCAGGGAAACGGAATATAATTTATAACATTTTCTATCTAATCATACAAAAGTATTATGTTCATGATATTTCACGAATATTTGTTCAAAAAACGCTGAATACAATATACTTTTTAACTAACTGGAAATTGTTTATTCTTATTTCCTTAGCCTCAAAAGGAAACTTTAATTTCAAAATATAAATGAATTCAACAATCCAAAAATTTATTGTTTTCAAAAACTTCATATTGGATATTCTCCAATCGATTTATGAAAACACTTGAGTTTTTTAACGAAATGTAGCTATCATTGTTATATTAAATTTTCTTAATTTATTTTTTTTTCCTTGTATAATAAGGTGATTTATCTTTTATTTTCAAAATGTATGTCTGAAATTGTACAACGGTTCTCATTATTATATTGGTAATATCCTGTTTAGAAAAGGACCGCAGCAGCTCAGTCGGTAGAGCACCGGGCTCGTAATTGGAAAATTGTGGGTTTGGTAATCGAACCGGCCCGTCGTGTACACTAATGGTGGCTGGTGCACGTACATAGTGGTCTTGGGATACAAGCCTGGCGAAACTTTGTATTTTTTTTTTTTTTTCCAATAAACTTCGGAGTAGTCCCTTTTGTCTCGACATTGAATTCCTGACCCTTTGCATTAAAATTAATATAAAGAAAAAGCTGTCATATATTGGATTGTTCGATAAATAACGTCTTTTTTTTTTCATGTTTTTCAAAGTGAATTTATTTATATTAACAACAAACATTAATGAATGATATATTGACCATTTTGTTGGATGAGCTTTTTGCCATCTTTCGGTAAGTTGAAAAATTCCACGTTCGAATTAGCCTTGCTTTTTAGAAGCGAAGGTTTTAAAAAACGACATTATTTATCGAACAACCCAATATATATATTTGTCTATTTTTATTCATTTATTTATTTCGTAAGTGTATATGCATTTATGTATTTGTGTATTTTGAAATTAAATAAAAGTATATATTTATCATATCCAATAAAACAGTCTTTAGTAGTAATACATTGTAATAGTTTATTGTTATTATTATTTTGAATCGAATATTTACATTTTCCCCCATTGATTAATTATACGTGTTGTTTAAATTAATGTACTTGCCCCAAACTAATAGTTATCGTTTCATTAGTCATTTGTATTTTAAATTTAATTTATAATGTTTTATAGAAGCAATAACCTGCGTAAAAGTATGGTAATGCGGATAAACCATTTAATAATATCTACTTATAATTGATTTTTCATCAACTTTCAAAATCGATCAAATACAAAATATCATTTTCTAAAATGTTTTATTGAACTTTTAATAAAAATTACATTCATTTACATTAGTTTCTAGTCGAGTTTTATTCATATTTTGCAATTAATTTTATATTTTTCAGCTAGACATTTTTCAGACATCCATTTCCTGAACACATATAAAGCCTTCTAACACAAAAAAATGTCTTATCTTCTAACAAGTCACGTATTTACCATTGCTAGGAATCCCAAAATGTTCTTTTCATTTTTAACATTTTTGTCTGTTTTAGTAAATGTATGAAACAATTTTTAAGTGAATTTTGCTATTAAATTCTTCTTTCTAAATAAAGTGTTTTGTATGTATTTTTACGAAAATGACTAAATTCTGTTCGAGGAGTTTCAACTGTACTTTTTCTCAAAATATTCTTTTATTATAAATGGATTATGAAATAAAGTATTATAAAGAAGAATAAATAAGAATGTTCTTTTTTTTCTCCATTTATTTATTAGTTTTTAGCAAAATACAAATTTAGCAGCAAAAATCATAATATTTGAAGTTATTTTGTAAATTCTCTCAATTCATTTCACCTACACTCATTTCTTATCCAGTTTTATCTGTTTCTTTCGTAAGGTGAACGATTTTTCTCGAAAAGTAATTTGTATTTTCTCTTTTACTTTCTAATATTAACCTTAGCATTATCTGAAGGTGAACCGCAGCTTTTGTGTTAAAGATCATTTTAAGTTTACAATTTGTCTAATCTTATTCGCTCTCGAACTTGTGACGAATGCCTAATAAAGTAATTATTCAGGTTTGGATATGTTTTAATTCCGAATTTTGACCAATAAATTTTTCATATTTTGTAGAAATTCTCATTTTAACAGTCTAGAATACTTCTGTAAAAATATAGAATTTTCTTGACATAAATGATACATAAATTGCTGTAATAGTTTACATCAATTCCTCAAAAAATAATTAATATATGGTGTACCACTGCTCTAATTGGTAGTGCAATTTTACTACAGTCTTTTGGATGCATAACACTTTATTTATAAACCTTTAGTGTCGCTACTGACTTCATCTATTGTTGAAATGCAAAAAACCGACGAAACTAGACAGCCTAGGCCAGTTGATAGGAAAATGACTTCTGGAACAAAAGGTTATAAGTTAGAATCCCAAGTAAAACATGGATGCTTGCTCAAGTCATTTTACAGTCGGCATCAAAATTTTAAGCGCACATCCACATCCACATCCCCCCCCCCTTTTTTTTAAAGTTTGATCACCGATATTTATCATAACTTACCTTTTTATAAACAGCATAAGACTAATATCATGACTCGACAAAGATTTTCTTAACAAGACTGTATTAGGTGCACATCTTGAATGTACGAAATACTGCTAGCACTTCAATAATTTTACTGCAGACTGTACATGTAGGGTAACCGATTTAATTGAATTTGAGAACAAATGTGGTGGTGTTCCTGAATTTTGTGGGCAAAAAAAATAAATCACCTTAAATTGCAAGATTTTAGTAATTTTTATGTATAAAACACCGGAAAGCACTCATTTCAGATTATTTGTTATACATATAATAAATTGTTACAGTGAAACATAAATGACTTTATAATCAGCGTCCTCAAATGTGTTCTAATTTTTTGGGGACGAAGGGTAGTTCTCGATCGAGGACAGTCTTCAAGATTCGAGGACGGCTGCTCACCTTAGTTATTTGTGCATTGTCATTTATTTTGTTAGATTCAAATAAGTAAGTAACGGAAATTTTTGATATTTTTTGCTACAGCGCTTTAAAATTTTGTTTGGTGACTTTTATTTTTTTACAGATTTGAACTTATTTATAAGATCTTTCTTTTCAAAATCTGTTACATAAATTTCTTTTGCTAACAAGATTTTAAATAATACTATATTATTTAAAACCTCAATAAATAATACTATATTGTTTAAAATAGTCGATATTTTTTTTTGATTAAAATATATCCGCAGTATTGATGAATAATTTTAAAACTACATTAACTAAAATTCAGAAATAGTATACTCAATTTTAATTTTATCCTTGTTCTGTCATATGTATAGAGATTGTTTAATAAGGAATGTTTATTCTACTTTTGATGACTAGGTATTTCATATAACTCTAAATAAGTACATATTTTGGATGCAATAAATAAAAATATTGATTTTAGAACTATTTACACTGAGAGAAAAATTCTGTAACTGAAATCTAGAATCTAAATTGTGGCTCTAGAAATAATAGTTCCATGTCATCATTATAAATTCTAGTCCCCTTGGAAAGCGAGTTCTAGAAGCCCCTCTTAGAATTCTAGAGCGTTTGCCTATATTCTCGAGGGCAAAGTTATTTAAAAATCTCTGCAAATAAATGAGACTACAAGAGGCGGGTTTCTGCAACTATAATCTTGATTTATTACCCAATTCTAGAAAATTAAGCGAGAATTTCTTGCAATACAAATGTTTCAGAATATTTAGAGTATTCAGAATATTGTTTCACCATCTAGAAATGTGTACACTAGAAATTCTCGATCATTTCGTCTATTCAGTTTATTGGCGCACCTTATGCGCATAGCTCGGAAATCTATATTTCTAGTTAAGGGATTTAGAAAATGGCCACTTATTCATTCTAGAGAAAGGCGGTATATTTTTTTTCTCAGTGTATTTTTTTAAATTATTTATTTACAATTGAAGTTTTCTTATCAAGCTAGCATTCATGCAAAGTTAGAAGAAAATTTTGTACATATTGCCTATTGAGCAAATAGAATATTGCATGGTCTATTCTAGTAGATATAATTATATTTAAACTTTCTAAATCATGTAATGACTTACTTTAATACCTAACTCAAATAATGAAATTTATAAATCTAATGCACTTTTATAAATGTCTGCTTTTCCCAGCTTCAAGAATATATTTTTACAGTTTTCTTATCCATGTGTTTCGCTCATTATTCACCTCCTCAAGAACAAGTGGAAATCGAAATTCGAAATAGTGAATAGTTATAGGTATTTATACTCCATGGTTACTTAAGACTCCAAAGATGATCATTTTTCTCTGTTAATCACTATTGAATGATTGCCTCGGATATTTTTGCGTACTTTCTCTAAAGTCCAATTTTCAACCCGATTCAATTTTTACTAAGATTTATTGTTTGTAAATCTGGAATTTAAAGAACAATTAATCGTATTTTCAAATAAATTTCAATCATCTAACTTAAGATGTTTGTTTCTGCGGAATAAATACCTGGAGAACGATTTTGAAATAATGCATTTTTAATGCATGAAGGAATGTACAATGAAATAAGGCATACTTCTTTTAAAATTTAAAAAGTTTTTGAAGTTAGTTTCGAAAATAAATTTTGTTTAGGCATTCATGAGTTAAATATCTGTCAAATTTTGCTTTCTCGAAAGGTAGAAGA
This sequence comes from Salticus scenicus, assembly GCA_963930645.1. NCBI lineage: Eukaryota > Metazoa > Arthropoda > Arachnida > Araneae > Salticidae > Salticus > Salticus scenicus. Next base: position 201,029,265 of record OZ005653.1, on the reverse strand, counting down.
GTTCAAATATCAGAGTTAAAATATACGTTACAGAAAAATGAAATATTTCTTCTGTCTTAAATGTATTTGAAATAATTCTGTTGTTTAAAATTTTATGAAATTTAAAGTTTATTTTGTTCACTACGAAATAGAGCAATATTTTTACTATTTTCTTCATGATTCATAAAATTCACTAAAAAACTTTTATATTTTTTTATTTACTTCTATACTTAATAGAAGAAATATAGGCTATCATGAGAAACTGTGACTTCCGATTTTTTATGTATTTACATATTTTGAGATGTTCTGAAGACGATTCGACCATTTTTATAAAATATTCGTCTCATCTCTGTGTGAAACAAAGTTTCCTGCCAACTGCAGCTCGAAAGTTAATGTACAGTATTTTATAAGAAATCATATTAATTATATTATTACACCTTGAGATAAATTAGTGCTTACCGATTTTCATTTCAGAACGCTCAACAACTGGCGCTGTCGTTGCGTTGTATCATAATTTTCAATATACTAGCCTAAGACGAGTTTTCCCATAAATTTACCAATAAGTAATATTTTAACCAATTATATTGTAATAGATATTTGTATATATATATAATAATCAACCAGGATAAAAATTTTGGTACATATATACATATATACCAAATATATATACAGATCATACATATATATGTATATAAATATATATATATATATAAGTCATTATATATCACTAGAGATCATTAGATAGAATATATATATTATCATTGATCTTCGCATTGAGAATAACAAACGAGTGCTATTTAAAACAAGTGAACAAGTGCCTCAACTATGTATCTATCAAAAATCGAAACAAAGTTATTGTTCTTTTTCTATTTTTAGCAATAATAAATAAAATAGTAAAATAATTGAAAAAAGAAATATTTACTAAGATATTTATAAGACACAAAATTGATTTTCATTCTGTGTTCAGTGTCGTAGCCTTATCAGATGAAAATAATAGGAATTCACAATTGAAAAATAAGTTCATAAATATTTTCCACTGCGTCAATTTGTATAAAAAATATAGAATAAAGTTTTTTGATGACCTGAACATACTAGCTTAAATATTGTCAGGTTTATGAACCTGACATGATTATCTTAAAGCTTCAAAGTTAAGCAGAGTTGAAATAACTGAGTCCAGTGGAAACTGTATTGAGCAGGTAAAAAGAAATATGACAAGTTTTCTTTTAAATAAAATCATTTATTTAAAAACTAGATTGATTTATCTAGTGAAATAAAAAATATGGCAAACGAAAATAAAAATTATAATACATTTAGACGATTCGTTTAATATTCTTCAGGGCAGATAGATTAGTACAGAGTAGTTACTGAAGCCTGTACTATTACTGAAAGAAGCTTAAAAGTTTGCAGTTTTAAAATGACTATCATCCTCGAATTAATCTAAAAATATTTACTTAAACCTCATCTGAAAAACAACAGCTTTCTACACAAGCTTTAATACTGTCGAGGTTATCAAGGAAACTTAAACTAAAATATACAAACTGCGTTTCATGCCAGCTTCTTTATTACCGGTATTCACCTCGGCACTAACACCGAAAAGCCCCACGATTGCTTTTCTGCTACGCTACTTATTCAATTCAAGCAGATGACGTAGACTTATGTCATTTGCATACGGATAGCTTCGGCTAACGTATTAAGATATTTTATGCTAAAATAAATTTTAAATAAACTATGAGTTTTTAAATATTTATTAACTTAAAATTATAAAAGTAAATAGAAAATAAATTACTTTAATTTTAATAACCATCGGTTTTAATAAAAAAGGAAAATTAGTTAAACTAAAGAGGGAGTGAAACTGAATAAAACATTGAGTGTCAAGAACACACTAATATTTTAAATTCCTAAATCTAACAATAAGCCCCCCCCCCCTCTTGACACTCAACCAACACCATGAATATATATATCTGCCCTGAATTTACAAATTCACATCATATTATTTGAATAACAAAAAAAACTTAAAAATAACATAAGTTGACAGGTTCAAGAACGACTTGCTACTAATCGTCTTTAATAGGATATTTCAATATTTTAGCAATAATGTCCAATTTTTGCAATGCTTCATTTCAAAGTTATACAGAAAATACTTCTTGCTATGAAGATATAATATAAATAATTAAGCATTGTAATTAAGCATGTACATAAATTAACCAATATATGATATAAAGCAAGTATATACATTTCGCAAAATAATAAACACTTTCAGATATACATTTGCATTTTCATATTAAAGAGAAAACATTCTGTTCTCTTTAGAAATAAATAATTAATTTAAAAAAAGTAGAAATTCGTTTATTTCCTTAATTCTTTTCTCTTCAAAAATTTCTCCTTAAAATATACATGTTACTCAGTAGATGAAAATAGGCTACTTATGAAAAGAGATAACCCGTATTTTGTTAACGGTTTAGTGAAAATGTCTGACCAATTATTTGCACTTTTAACATGTTTAATATTAAATATGTTTTTATAAATCAAATCCCTTATAAAATATAATTTTACGTCAATGTGTTTGGTGTGATAGTTTTCAATGGGAGACTTCACGAAATCTATAGCAGCCATGTTATCGACTAAAAGTAAAGATTTTTCTTTAGTACCCTGTATTAGTTTTTTATTAAAGCATTCTCCTAAAATTCTATCGAACCATAATAGTTCTTTTGCAGCTTCGGTCATGTCTACGAATTCCGATTCCATAGTACTTAAACTGATACATTTTTCCTTAAACGTTCTCCAAGCTACAGGGGAATTATCGAGTAAAATCAGCTGTCCCCCCATTGAAGTCCTATCGTCTCTGTTGGCCGCAAAGCCAGCGTCTGAATAAACAGTAATATGTGGTTTCCTGCACTCAAGTTTTAACTTTAAATTTTTGGTATAACAAACATAACCTAAGAGTTTTAATAGGTCATTCCAATGCATTCTGCCAGGATTACTTTGGAATTGGGCAAAAATATTAACCGCGTACGATATGTCAGGTCTAGTTCTATTAGAGAGAAACGATAAGCAACCTAAAATGCTTCTATAAGGATATTTTGACATTACTATTGTTTCAGCGTTACTTTGAGGACACTGAGATTTTGAGTAAATTATCCCTTTACTAATGGGGAGAGACGATATAGGAAAATAGAAATTTTTAAATCTGTTACATATTTCACTAATATATGAATGCTGATGAATAGTTAAATTTCTATTATTTTCCTCGAATTCTACACCCAATAGTTTACGGGTTTTTCCTAAGATTTTTAAATCAAAATTTTAACTCAATGAGTCCACTACTTCATCTGTATGATTTTTAAATTTTGCAAACAATACAATGTCATCGACATACAATAATAAAATTACTTTCTTGTTAAAAATATAAACACAGTTACACCATGAAAATTTGTTAAAACCTATATTGATCAAAATTCTATTCATTTCGAAAAACCAGGCTCTACCACTTTGGTGTAGGCCGTATATAGCACGATTTAATTTACAAACGAATTTTTCTTTCCCGATCTCTATGAAACCTGGTGGTTGCGACATATAAATATGCTCATCGAGTGGTGCCTAAAGATATGCACCTTTAATATCCAGTTGTAAATGAGTCCATCCTTTACATGAAACTAGCAATGAAAAGAAGAAGCGTATTACTCCAAAGTTAAAGACAGGGCTAAAAGTATCGTTATAACTTTCTTCTTTTATCTGTTTATATCCCTGCGCCACCAGTCTGGCTTTAAAACGAGCTATTTCCCCCCTTTCATTACGTTTAAGAGTGAAGACCCATCTACATCCTAAAATATTAGAATTTGGAGGTGGTTTTGTGAGGTGCCATACATTACGTTCCCGAATAACATCCATTTCTTCTTTCATAGCCTGCAACCACTGATTTTTATAAGGAGATTTTAAGACCTGTTTAAAACTCGTTGGGATTTGATTCACGTCTAGTCAATCGTTTTTCTTAGTTAAATTAGGTTCAGTTAAATTAAGTTCATTATCTGAATCAAGTTCACTATCGGAATTAATTTCATCAGAATTTAAAGTTTGTTCTGCACTAGAACAAGATTTTTCATTAACTTTACCTACATATTTTTCTCTAGGACTGAAATTAAAAAGGTTTGGTTCATAAATTATACAATTTTCTTACAATATTTTTTAGCATCTTTATGACATTGTAAACGTTCAGTTTTTCCAAATTCACAATAATAAACGTCGAATCTGTCACTAGTTTTACGGGGTACAAGAGTTCTAAACCATACAGCCTCTCTGAGCGGGACTCGTTTAATTATATCTCGACTGGATTTAATTTCCTCGTCAGACGAAGATTCAGAATGGTCAGGGTAAGTCTGATGTACATTAAAAGCATCTGAATGAGCATTATTCACGCCTTCTGAATCTGACCCCTCATCTGAACATAACCAACTTTCATTTTCGTGGCCCATCACTACTCCACTGCGCTCCCCAATATTTATCGGTTCTTCAATTTTAACATTAATTGTTTCTATTGTTTTATTTTCATCTGGGAGCCATATCCTGTAACCTTTTGTACTAAGGGCCTAACCTATCATAATTCCTTTTTTCGCTTTACGGTCAAGTTTGTTTCTAAGTTGTTTGGGTACCCCTACGTATGCTGTTGAGCCAAAAGATTTTAAGTGCTTTACTGAAGGTTTATAACCACCATACAATTCAAACGGTGTTTTCTCTAAATCAGTATGACAAATTCTGTTCCAGGTATACGCAAAGTATAAAGCTGCGTCTGGCCAAAAACTTTATTTAACCCACTTTCGTCTAAAACTGTCCTCATACCGTCAACAATAGTTTGGTTAAATCTTTCTGCAACAGAATTTTGTTCCGGTGAATAAATGTTAGTAAATTCATGTTTTATGCCCTTCAGCTCACAAAATGATTTAAAATTATTATTTTGAAACTCTTTCCCGTTATCTGATCTAATAGCTTTTACCTGACAGTTTAAAAATCTCTCCGCTCTTGTTACATAATTTCTAAAGTTTTTAAATACCTCAGTTTTTGCTTTCATAGGAAATATTGTTTACGAGAAAAATCATCGATAATTGATAAGAAATACCTTTGACCGTTTCGGCCAGTTATTTTGCATGGTCCCCATACATCCATATGTAATAACTCAAGAGGATGTCTAGACCTTATTTGACCATGGGGTTTAAAAGAAATTCGTCTTTGTTTATTACGTTTACAAGTTTCACAAGAAGCTTCATTGACTTTTAGTTTAGGTAGCCCCCTCACACTATCATATTTACAAGTTCTGTCAATTAGTTTAGGACTAGCATGAGCAAAACGTTTGTGCCACATATTAAAACTGTCTTTTGAGTATGTAAAACTTCAATTTTTGTATCCTGAGAGTTTCTTTTACTTGAAGTTTTAGAAACTTCAAATTTAACATTTTTCGTTTCGTTGGATGGAATTTTTGGAAATAAGTAATAAATACCATCATGCAATTTAGCAGTAAATAAAAATTGATCATATTTGTTAGTTACTTTAATTTTACCATTCCCCCCCTTAAATTTAGCTCCTGCAATATCCATCTTTGGAGCAGATATTAATTTTTTTCTCAATTTAGAGCAATACATTACATTAGCAAATGTTATATTTTGTTGACCAAATCGTAATTTAACATCACCAGTTCCTTCAATAGGAAAATCAATATTATCTATTGCAACAGCTAATCTTTCATTATACAATGGTTTAAAATTAGAAAACAAATTTTTATCACCACAAAAGTGATTACTCACAGCCGAATCAAAAAACCAATTGCTTTTGTCACACACACCTTTACTTAAATTAGCAAAAGTAAAAAAAACTGGTTAGAGTCCTTTCTGGTTCGTCTCGGGAGTCTGGAACGGCCTCTTCTCTGGGAATGGTCAGGTTCTTTCTGGTTAGATCTCTCAGGACTAGAATCACTGGTAGTGGATACAGTTGCCTCTGGAAGTTTAGCTCGCCATGGTCTGTGAGGGGATTGAGCACGTTGCCTCTGGAAAAACGGAGACTTCCGGCGTTGATAACCTCTCGATGTTGATCTTGGCTCGAAGTTTTTCCTTGAATTTTGACAAAAACGACTGATATGTCCCGGATCTCCACAGCGGAAACAAGTCCCATTTGATCTTGAGTACTGTGTGCTGTAACTCTCAATGAAAAGTTCATCACACTTATCTTGATCACGCAATTCAATCCTTGATTCTTCACTAATTAATTCAACTAAAATATCTTTAAATACAAATTTATCATCAGGCCACCTAAGTATGCTCTGAACTATACTATCGAATTTCTCTGGGAGATAACGAAGCAACTGGAATGATAGATAAACTTCCTTCATTGGCTGATCAATTGCTTCTAAAAGTTCAGCTATTCTCATGAGTCTAGCAGCATACATATCAATTTTCTCTCCATTTTTTATTTTGCATGAAAACAGTTCGCTGCACAACTGCATATGGCGTGCTCGGTTATCTGGATAAAAATGTTGTTTTAATTTTTTCCATATCTCAGCTGGATCCGTTAATTTCTCTATAATCCGACGAAAGTCCTTCTCAGTATTCAGGTATAAAATAGATAAAGCAAGTTTTGACCTCGTATTATAATCTTTTATTTCTTTCGGATCAGCTGATGCTTTCGGCTTTTCCTCAGTTCCGATTACGATATCCCAGGCATTCTTTTCAAATAATAAAAACTTCACATCAACTGCCCAGTTACAATAATTCGTAGCATTGAGTTTTTCTATACTATGCTGTATCATTGCCATTTTCGTTAACTGTACTGCCCCCCCCCCTTCTTAAAGATTCTTATAAAACTTTGGGACCAATACACCGGAAGGAAACTTTACTTCATTAAACTTTGTCATTTTAAAACTTTCACATAAACTGCTCAATACTGGGCAATAGCCCATAATCAAATATGTCAGGTTTATGAACCTGACATAATTATCTTAAAGCTTCAAAGTTAAGCAGAGTTGAAATAACTGAGTCCAGTGGAAACTGTATTGAGCAGGTAAAAAGAAATATGACAACTTTTTCTTTTAAATAAAATCATTTATTTAAAAACTAGATTGATTTATCTAGTGAAATAAAAAATATGGCAAACGAAAATAAAAATTATAATACATTTAGACGATTCGTTTAATATTCTTCAGGGCAGATAGATTAGTACAGAGTAGTTACTGAAGCCTATACTATTACTTAAAGAAGCTTAAAAGTTTGCAGTTTTAAAATGACTATCATCCTCGAATTAATCTAAAAATATTTACTTAAACCTCATCTGAAAAACAACAGCTTTCTACACAAGCTTTAATACTGTCGAGGTTATCAAGGAAACTTAAACTAAAATATACAAACTGCGTTTCATGCCAGCTTCTTTATTACCGGTATTCACCTCGGCACTAACACTGAAAAGCCGCACGATTGCTTTTCTGCTACGCTACTTATTCAATTCAAGCAGATGACGTAGACTTATGTCATTTATATACGGATAGCTTCGGCTAACGTATTAAGATATTTTATGCTAAAATAAATTTTAAATAAACTATGAGTTTTTAAATATTTATTAACTTAAAATTATAAAAGTAAATAGAAAATAAATTACTTAGATTTTAATAACAATCGGTTTTAATAAAAAAGGAAAAATAGTTAAACTAAAGAGGGAGTGAAACTGAATAAAACATTGAGTGTCAAGAACACACTAATATTTTAAATTCCTAAATCTAACAAATATAAAAAAATTATGCGTCAAAATTTTAAAGGTTTTTCAGTGTTGCATGTTATCGTCGGCAGCAAAAGTATCCGAGAACAAGCAAAAATGCCTATATAAAAAAAAAAAGTACACTTATAATACAGTTTTGCTAAATAAATCCTTGTCGAATGCTGTTATCAGTCAGTCTAAGAACAGGATTCGACAAGGATTTATTTAACAAAATAGTATTAAATGTACTTTTTTTTACATAGGAACTTTTGCTAGTGCTCGGATACTTTTGCTGCCGACTGTACGTATAAAGAAAGGGCACGTGACGTCACTTGCATTCAAATTATGGGTAAAGTGGCAAAACACTGGTATTTCCACCAATCCTGGTCGATCTTTTGCCACTCGAGAGTGGCAAAGATTGATTGACGTAGCGTTTGTTTGTAAACATGCCCTTTCCTTATAGAGAGTTATTGGAAATGATTACATTTATACTTCTTTCTTGAAAGTTTTATCGTGTCATTATTTATTTTATTAAACTTAATGGATTACATTGTTTTTTCATTGATGCTTTTAAGCAAAATGTAATAAAAGTTACCCAGTATTAGGAAATATATTTAAATACTTTTTAACTTTAAAATACTATAGTTAAAAAATTATAGTTCAAGGGGTCGATTCAGATTTTAATTTTTAAAAGCCAGTTTTTACGAAAAATGAAATATTTTTTGCGAATTATTTTACTTATAGTCATCAGCAAAATTGTCCGAGCACTAGCCCATAATTCCGATATCAAAAATGTACACTTAATACTGTTTGGTTAAATAAATCCTTGTCGAATCATGTTCTTAGTCGCCAGATTTATGAAATAGAGTCTGATGAAGACACAATTAAAGGGTCCTAGCTTTTGCCTGCTTCAATTATCCCATTTCTTTCTTCAATAGTGCTTAAATTAATTTTACATTACAACCCATATTTTTTAAAATTATAAAAAAAAAAAAAAAAAAAAGTATTAAAATACTTTGAAAATTTTAAGGATTTCAAAATTTGAAAGAATATTTAAAAAATCTTACTTGAAAAATAATTTTAATGTATTTTTTATGCTTGAATCATAAAATAAATCAAAATTTTACAAACAGGGAAAACAATTTTGAGCTGTACATAACAGACACTTAAAACATTGTTACTAAAATGTGGTTATGTAATAAAAAATGAAAATAGTACAAAAAAAAAAAAAAAAAAAAAAAGCATAAGATGCAGTATGTTATGTGAAAATGATGCATTATCTTTTCATTCTTGGATGCATCTCATGCATAATAAAGATATTTTGTCATAATTCCATATGTCAGTTTCTTTAAACATCAAAACTTTCCAAATATTGAAATTATGATTTTCAAAACTTTATTTTTGTAATTGAAAAAAAAAATCAACCATGACAATATTTAAAATTTGTAATAAATAAAAAATAAGTTAAATAAACGACCAGAATTAAATTCATTAAATTACTTGAAAATGGTATGCATAAAATATTTTAACCGTGACAATCTGTTTTTAATGCAACGAAGTATGGTAATTAATTTTAACAACTTAAAACTGCTTTAAGCAAATTTAATTATGAAAGAAATTTGAAGCGTCAGCTTTGACTACGTATGATGTATATCATACATGTTTGACTAATCAGTTATTTAATATTCATTTCTGTTAAAATAACAAAGAATATTCCAAATCACGTACTTAGTGATAGAAGTCGATAAAATACTGCTAAAAGAGATTTAACTAATTTAATTTTCGCTCAAACATTGCTTAGCTTAACATGAAGTTTACTTAGTTTTTTTAGCATGGATAATTAGTTCCTCATTAAAACCTAATGAATTTGGGTAATAATGAATGGAAATTAACTACAACTTTAACATTCTCTTTAGATTAAACAGTGCTTAATATATTAGTAGGAAAATATCTCGTGAATTATGCCGTTAATTGACAGCTAAGTAAAACTTTATTATATGAAAATATATAGATCAATAATATGGATTTCTAGAAAATTGCAGAAAAAGAGTTCTAACGTATAGTAATAAATAACAACGTAATATAATATTTAAAACTATTCGGGGCTTAAAACATGAAATGCCAAAACTATTGGAAAGTGCAAGTTTGGAAATATGCTAAAGCGTTTGAGTGAAGAGAATTATTTTAGCTGATTTAGATTTAGATTTATCCTGTATTTTAGTTTTTAGGAACATCACAGTGCTTACACTATTATTTTATGAGAAGTTCGAGACAAGATTTCTTCTCCTCAGCAATCATCACGTGCAAATTAATGTAAATTAATGTTCTTGATAATATTGAAAACTATTTGATGGAGTAAATTTCTCAGGATTTTTCAGGAAATGTTTATGAATTTTAGTAAATCTATTGCAGAAATAAGTATTAGTGATACTTTCATTAATCACTGACTTTTAATAATCATTCTAACTATTTCAGAAATATTTAAATTGGTTAAGGTAAGGCGCCATTCAACACCATTCCATTCACTAAATATTTTCCTTTAAAATAGCATATTGTTTTTGCATATTGATATGCATGAAACATTTTAAATCTAACTAAAAAAACTGGAGTACCAAACAGTAGCCGAGAGATTCTGCTCTCAAAGCTAGTGTACAATAGGTGTCGGGTTCAAATCTAGGTCGTAGTTATTGGGATAGCCGCTCGGAGTTTTCAGTAGTTTTCTGCGAATCTGGCTTGAATACGCGTTAGGTGCACTAATAAAGAGCCCTATTAGGCATCTGACACATGTTTATATCCCTAGAGTACACAATCAGCCCTAAAGTTCCACACCATTATTCAAAACAAAAACTTTTTCGATATAACATATAAATATAGTTCCATTTTTAATGTAAAGAGAATACGCTATCAACAACCTTAGAATTCTAAGCAAACATCCTTTTAAATACCTGTTAATGTAGGGATATTTCATTTTGAATCTACTTATAGCAATACAGTTTATTTATTAAATCAAAAACTTTTTTATTTATGAGACAAAACTTAAGTTAAAATACATTTAAAAACAAAAATACATATAAAAATAGTTAAAAACTAGACGTTTCGAAACCCGTCCGGGTTTCCTCATCAGTATCAATTACAACATAATATGCAAGCATTACATGAATACCCAAGGAATTTAAAGTAGTACCGAATATTGCTGCTACTACTTTAAATACGGTACTACTATTCAGTGCTACTTTAAATTCCTTGGGTATTCATGTAATGCTTGCATATTATGTTGTAATTGATACTGATGAGGAAACCCGGACGGGTTTCGAAACGTCTAGTTTTTAATTATTTTTATGTGTATTTTTGTTTTTAAATGTATTTTAACTTATGTTTTGTCTCATAAATAAAATAGTTTTTGATTTAATAAATATATAATTGAGACGGTTTAATGTTTGTGTACGTTGAATATAGTGTATGTTGATGCAAAATAAAGACTTGGCTTAATTTTTTTTTAATTCGAATTATCTTTGAGCGTGATTAAAATCCAACTTCTTCTGACGCCTTTTTTTTTTTTTTTTTCTTTTTTTTTTTTTCTTTTTCTTTTTTTTTTTTTTTTTAACGATATTACAATGCACACAAAAAGTCTACGAAAAATTTTGAATTTGTTAAATTTGTTATTAAAAGGCGCATCACATGTTACAGCTACAACGCCTTTCAAACATTTCTTTTACAAGGTTTACCAAACATTTGTTTTCTTTAAATTGATTTTGCTTCGGTAAAAATTATTTGCTGATATATAGGTTGAATCATTAGATACTCGATGAAACTACTACTACCTGTTTCGCTCGATGACACATGCACTTTTTAAAGTATTACCACTTAAGAAGCACTCTTTTGTTTATTTAACGACATCTCTTAGTTTATTTGTACAGATTACTTAATATTCGGAAAGTTGAGTGGAGTTACTCCAGATTTGGATCAATCTAGATTGTTATTAATTTTAAATGAAAATGTTTTATATATTTGTCAATATAAAATTTGACATTTAAACTCCTTTGTCTTGAGATACTTTGAAATATATAATTATCGAGTCTCATTTTAGTAAGTTTAAATTAATCTCAGATAATGAAACATTTCATTAAATAAATCCATACAGTATTTATTTACAGTAGTTAAATTTTCAGATTTTCATTCAAAGTAAAATTTAAAATGCTCATGCAAATAAGATGTGAAATTCAGTTTTAATTTCTGATTAAACGGGAAATGTATTGCAATGGTTTAGTAATTGCTTTTAATAACAGAATATTTTGAAATGGAATTTTAGAAATTCAATGAAATATTTTTTAATTCTGATTGAAAAATTTTATGATGATTTATTCTTTATCCTGCAACGGGGTTTTTCAAAATTACTAAGTTTGAAATTTTTCTTTTATAATCCCAGGAAAGAGGGGATAGGGTGGGGTGGGGGGTGGGGGGGGGGTAAGGGAGGATAAAATTGTTGGTTTCTTCTTTCTTTCTTTTTTTTTTTTTTTTAATAAATATATAATAAAAACTTGAAAATTACTTTTTTGGAGCAAATTTCCCTTTTCCTGTTATATATTTCATTCGATCTTTATAGAAAGAAAACTAGTTTTAATATTAATTATATCGAGAATTTTATTTATTCTTAGCTACGTTTCTGGATAAAATTAGTTCTGTATGAAGTAAAAATTCGTTCTACACTGATAACTAGGGCTACATTGAATTTTGATACACGTGACTTGGCAAATATATTTCCCAATAAGACGATACAGAGGGGATACTTATGAAATCATTTTTTTTTAATAACAATTTTTAGAGCGATTTTTAAACATTTTGTGAACAACACACTGTAGGAAATTTCTGATAATGTAAGGCAACATAGTTATCATCTTACACCTTAAAACCCAAGACTAGACTTTTAAGGCCATAAAGCGTTTATTTGGGCATGTACAGAAATTCTAGAACCAACCAGAGGGAGAATCTTCCTACGTTGCAAAAATAAAGAATTTATAGCTCTCACACACTTTATACATACTTTCTAAAGAATCATAATTAAATCATTTGCATAAAAACAAGGCATTCGTTTGACGGTGGTTGTACAAACGGATTGCCTGATAATTATAAAATGTTTCCTATACTTAATATACACTCTATAACAAAGAAAAAAAAAAAAAAAAAAAAAAAAAGAAAAAAACGACGCACCCTGAAGGAGTAATACAAATTGGACATAAAGTGACATGCATAAAGGTTTCGATAAAAAATGCAAAATTTTAAAGTTTGGTTGCCATTGAATGAGCATGTGACGCTGCAGCGCATCTTAACTGCGCAATTGGTAGAATATTAAAAATGAGAAATTTTGATTACAGGTCATAAATTGTTTGAGAACTTTATTCCGCCTATTCAGATAGACAGTAACTATATACCTCGCATACAGGTGCGCAAACAATATGCGCAGATGTCAACATTTAAGAGAGGTGTGTAGTTGGGCTCAAAGAAGCCGGTTTGTCTAATCTGCGAATTGTTTGAAAATTTGATAGGGCAATGCCACTATTAGACGGTATTGACAGGAATGAGTGAACCATGGCCGAACACAGCGTCAGGGAGGTAGCGGTCGACCTAGAGAGAGGACAGAACGGGAGAACCGATCCTTCGTCAGAGCGGTACTCAAATCCCCAATTTATCATTATCATCGATCCTACGTGCATCTGGTACTTCAGTGACTTCAAAGACCATTAACTGATGGCTCAGAGAAATGGGGTTGAGCTCATGGAGCCCCTTTAGCGGACTACTATTAAACTTTGTATATCGACAAGCACGTTTGCAGTGATATCAGGATCGTTCGCACTGGAATGTCACTGAATGAAGTAGATATGTCTTCAGTGATGAGTCAGACTCCGATTTGAGCCCCGATGACCAGCAAAGACGCGTCTGGAGACGCCTCGAAAAAAGAGGGGATTCCAACCTGACTGTCGCCAGGCATACGGCCCAACAACCAGGACAGATAGTGTGGAATGGCCTTTCATTTCATAGCACGATCCCATTGGTTGTCATCCGTGGCATCTTTACTGCACAACGATACGTCGACTAAATTCTACGTTCTGTTGTATTTCCCTTCATATCACGCAATCCTGGTCGTATATTTCAGCGTAATAATGCCCACCCGCGCACAGAAATAGTTTCCACTGCTTGTTTCCCTGCTTGTCTAATATTATTTTGGCCAGTAAAGTTGCCGGATCTCTCTCCCACTGAGGACGTTTGGAGCATCATGAGAAGGGCCTTGCAGCCAGCTCGGAATTTTGATAATTTAGCGCACCAATTGGACAAAAATTTGGCATGCTATCTCGCAGGAGCATATCTACCAACTATATCAATTAATGCCAAGCCGAATAACTGCTTAAATAAGGGTCAGAAGTGGACAATGCGTTATTGGCTTGTTTACTTTTGTGAGGTCATTTCTCTTGATTAAATCATTCAAATTTTTTTAAACTAATCATTTGTTTTTTTCCACATGTACATCGCATCTACCAATTTTCGTCCCATTTGGATAACTCCTTCTTGGTGCTCTTGGTGCGTCTTCTTTTTTTTTTTTTTTTTTTTTCTTTTTTTTTATAGAGTATATATGGGAAAGTATTTTTCCCTCTTTTCTGCCGAAACAAACAAATAAAAATAATCTTTCTATTTTAATCACGGATTGTAATCTAAATAAGGTTCATACAAGCAATGTCTTAAAAAAAAATGAATAATTAAGTAATATAAATAATGTTATTCGCATAAGGAATAAAGTCTTAATTTTACCAACTCAATATTCTCCTACAAAGAGAATACAGTAACGTTTATATCTATATTAATAAAATCAGAGTTTTGTCTGTAAATTTGTCGGAATCGAAAAATTTTGCGATATCTTCACGTTTTACACCCCATGAAAGCCGAAAATGACTTCAGAAAATTTTGCCTGTGTGTGTGTGTGTGTGTCTGTGTGTGTGTCATCGTGTCCGAATGTCGCTTTTTTTGTCCGGGCATCACTTGAGAACGGCTGGACGGAATTCAACGACGCTTGGCAGGAATTTAGGTCTTCACCCAACTTAAAATTATATCTATCAACTTTTCAGAAATTCCCCCCCCCCCGTTCCCCCCCTAGGGGGTAAAAGACTAAAACACGTTTGTCCGGGCATCACTCGAGAACGGCTGGACGGAATTCAACGGCGCTTGGCAGAAACTTAGGTCTTCACCCAACTTGAAATTATATCTATAGAAATTTTAAAAATTATGATTAGTGTTTAAATTGTGTGTAAAAAACGCCTGCGCATGCGCCATAAATATTTTTTCACTAAAATGCTTTGAATGAAAAAATAAAATATAAAAATAAATTTTTAAGTTAAAGACTTTTGTATTCGCGTGATTTTCACTACAAATTATTAAAAGATTGAAATGAAGTTTTGCCATCTGAGTTTCATACTTTAGTTAATTTTAAAACATCTAATTGTCGTATCGAAAAACTGTTTACACCCCAGGATTCTGAAAAATCACCTCTTTCATTTGGTACTGAATTTGTAACGATAGGTCTGATATTTCTAATTTATTTTCCCCTTTTTCCGTTTTTCCATTGCCACTTAAATTTCACACTTTAGTTATTTTTTAAAATTCTAATTGTCGCATCGAAAAACTGTTTGCACCCCTGTATTCAGAAAAATCACGCCTTTCATTTGGTATCAAATTTATAAATATAGGTCTGATATTTCTAATTTATTTTACCCTTTTTCCGTTTTCAACCCTGATTCGATATGGAACAGCTTTAGTATTGGATCCCTTTGGCAAAATTTGAAATTCGGCAACGAAGTAGCTCGGACGTTTCTCGCCAAGATCTTTAATTGCACAATTGAGATAGCCAATTCAGTTCATCGCAAAAATGGCTTAAAATATTTAAAGTCACCAAAGGGTTCCGATACTTAAGCTGTGCTTTTTTTATTTTTTTATTTATAATATTGCCTATTAAAGACTTCTGTGGTCACGAAATTTGGTGCGTAAATTGTTTGTATGCACCCGGCACTTATTGTAACTGCATTTCACGAAATTCGAAATCCCCCCCCCCCCCTTCTCGGAGTCGGAGGGCAATAAACATGTGTAAAAACATGTTTTTCCGTTTGAATTCGCTTTGAATTATCTTATAATGGCGAATTTTGGTGTGTGGATATTGATTAAGTGTACGCATTATGTACATTAGTGGGATTTTGCAAAACTTCGAACTCACCCGCTGAGGGTGGGGAAGTAAGAAGTGGGTAAGTTGTGCCGAAGACAGTGGGGACCCAGACTCCTCACATTGGGAGCGAGAAAACTTCTACCAATCACAGCGAGAACTTAGGTTATTAATAAAGATATGGCATTTTGACAACTCATTTAAGTTTAAAGTCCAGCGAAGCGGGCAAAGCCTGCTAGTATATATATATATATGAAAATAATTTATAGCTAACAAGTTGGAAATTTGTTTAAAACATTTTCAACCATACTTAATAAAAATATAAGGTTTTCATTTTATGTTATGATGTATACATAAATTTGCTATCTTAGTTTGAAGTATAAAAATTTTCGTTTATGTTTGCATAGCAATTATCGTTTAGCTGTTTCCTTTCTTTCATTTTGCATCGTTATACATTTTTATTCAGAACGTAGTTGACCAGATCTTACTGAAAGGAAGATTAAAAACATGTTTGAGATTTTATTTTATGCACTGTGGAATAGATACATCTTGAAATGTAATTAATTTTTCTAGAATAAATACTTTGAATGACTGTTCAGTTTCTACTTTCTTCTATATGTAATATAGAGAAAGTATTGGATTCGCGAAAATTTTCGACCTCCGCTTTTTGACGGATCTACACGTTTTGGGGTGTCCTGAACACGAATTGATAGTTTTAAAAAAATGTCTGTCTGTCTGTCTGTCTGTCTGTCTGTGTGTCTGTGTGTCTGTCTGTATCATTTTTTTGTGGACGCTGTATCTCACGAACCAATGAATGAAATTTAACCAAACTTGGTATTTAGTTGCACCCTGACATGAACTGGAGCTGATTAGATTTGGGGATCAATAGCTCAACAGGTGGCGCTGTAATCGCATTTTATGCAAATTTTTAACATGGCAGCATAGGACAAAATTCCGTATAAATGGGCATAATGAGAGTTATTTTAAACTTGTGATTGTAAAATTAATATGAATTATTGATAATAGTAGTAATTAACTAGGAAAAAAATTTTGTGGGGGCAAATTTTCAAGATGGGTATCTTTCGAAAGATCTCGTCAATACCTTTAAAACGAATGGTTGAACTATAAATCTGTGACAATTTGAAACAAAGTTATCGATTTTTTTATTTTAACGAAAAAAAACTTTGAAAAAAAAATCGTACTTTTTTTTTTTTTTTTTTTTAAACGAAATTTAACCAAACTTGGTATTTAGTTGGTCCCCGACATAAAGTGCTGCTGATTACGTTTGGAGATCAATAGCTCAACAGGTGACGCTGTGATCGCATTTTTTCTAAATTTTTAACATGGCAGTATAGGACAAAATTCCGTATAAATGTACATAATGAGAGTTATTTTTTACTTTTGATTGTAAAATTAATATGAGTTATTGATAATAGTAATAGTTAACTAGGAAAAAAAATTCTGTGCATGTGGGGGCATCGCTTCCCCCCTTGGGGGGAAAGTAAAAAAAAAAAAATCGTATTTTTTTTTTTTTTTTTTTTTTTTTTAATATTGTTACTGGTTGAATATGTATTACTTTTAACAAAAGAAAAACTTTGAAAAAATTCGTATTTTTTTTTTTTTTTTTTTTAAATATTGTTACTGATTGAATATGTATGTAGGAAAATATAGAAGAAAGTCTTGTGGTGGCCACAACATACTAGTTAAATAAAGAAGCTGTGTTTACATAAATGTGTTTTTTTTTTTTTTTTTTTATTGTACGTTCTTTAGAGTTTTAAAATAGAGTTAGAAAATAAAATTTACCTGTGATTTGAAGTAAAAAAAAAATTAGATTAAAATAATTCATGTAATGCTAAGGAGTGCCATTTGACGATTTAATGGCTTTCTTCCTTGGCCTTTGCTAAAACCCACCAAATTATGGTCAAAACTTTAAGATAAATTAGAAGGGAAAAAAACCTTTAAAAACAAGTTTAAATGATTATATTAAATGATCAAAAAAAAAAAAAGTTATTTACAAATATCGACTGCTAGGTGAGTGCAAGCCGGTTAATTATAAATGTATGAAAAAAGAAATGTTTTTAGTGTAATATTCCATTCATTTTTTGTAATTATTAGTTGTTAAATACAATTTGTTTTAATTAATTTTGAAAAGAAATATAATATTCTTTCACTATTTCATATTCTGATATGCGTCACTTTGAAATCAGTAATCATGAAATATATTACTGTTGGAAAATTTAATTAATCACTTTTTTTTTTTTTTTAACTTTCTTTAAAAAAGATAATTAATATACCAATGAGAATGGCATTGTTGAATTAAATGGAAAATATAATTAATTACTTTTATTAATGAAAATGTAAGCTAATTTTTTAGAGAAATACACTAACTGTCATGATATTCTGAGTATTCTTACTTTTTACAAGCTAAAAAGAATAAATATGATGAATGTGCTATGAAATTTTCAACTAAACACACTAATTTTAAATAAACATCTATATTTTTATTTTACTGCACGCAAAAAAAGAAAAAAGTAATTATAATTCGACATTCTAATCATAAAAAAATCCATGGAAGTTAAAATTAATTTGTAGGTTTACATTTTATTTATCTGTTCTATATAAATTTTAAAAAACTGACAGAACTTTAATGTAATATTTTATTTTTGCAGATTAACTTTTTATGACGAAAAAAGCGAAGATTTTTAAGATTATGATATATATTTTCTTAATCGTTTAGAATTTTATTCTTATTTTTTTAATATTATTATACTTCAAACAACATTATTATTATTTTCTTAAATTTTTAATTTAATGCATTCAGACTTTGTTATTTTCACCATTTATAGTCATTTATAATATTAATATTTTGTTTTCTATATTTTTGAGTTGTATTGAATAAAATGAGTATCTTCTAAGAATTAAAAAAAAAAACTTTGTTTTATAGCAGAAAGTATGAGATCTCTTGTAGCTTTTCCCTCTTTCCAATAATTAAGAACATTAACGACCATAGCTTAAGCATCGTTGAAAATACTCATTAAGCCGCTACAAGAGGTCTTCAGAATCCTTTGAAAAAAAAAAAAAACTTTAAAAAATGTTATGAAATGTAGAGAAGTTGAATTCACGTTAATAAGAACCTAGGTTTTGATAAATAATAAAAACTTTTGTATTTTTATCTAAATATGTTTTTGTTAAAAATATTTTTATTACTTTTTATGAGAACCTGTATATCATTAAAATACACCTTCAGATATATATATTGATACATTTCTGATAAAAGTGCCAAACTGATTGTATGAAGACCAAAAACTGACGGGGCTATAAATCATGAAACAGGATCTTGCATCATATTGCGCCAATGCTTTACCACTGAGGTAAAGCAAACGTCTGTTTTATTCGGGACTACACGTTTAGTTAAAAGTTTAAACTACCATTTGTTATATGAGTAATGACACAGTCTTAGGGGTGAACTGGAAAAAAAAAAAAAGCATTTTTAACCTCCCTGGATGACTATTAATCATTACACTGTTAAAAATTTCAGTTCAAACTTGAAGCACTCTATGTAATAAAGTTTTAAGTAATACCATAATATGGTTCTACCTCACATTTTATAATAGTATTATATTTCTTGCGATTGAATTTCAGTTGCAACAAAACAGAGAAGGGTTTCGGCGTACATGCAGTTACAATTCCTTTTGTATTTATGAGATGGCGCTAGTATCGCGCTGATATTCATCGGCTGTAAGGAGGAAAATGAAAATAATATGTGCGAAGCGATGATGTGCGTGTTATTATGTCACTCAAAACCAACATTCATTACAAGAAAGAAAAAGAGTTCTTTATTCAATTGATCTCTAACCAGATGTTACTATAATAAAGTTTATTGACGTATACTCTTTTAAGAAGAAAGAAAAATCTATTATATAAAGTCCAGGAAGTATGATTCAGTAAAATTCTTTTTGAAACTAAATCAAGTTTAAATTAAACAGCGCGGTCGAAAACATAGGATAAAGTGCAAATTTTGTGCAGCAACTTACCCACACTGTAAAAAATATGTCTTATTTGCTGCCAGAAGTTCTCTGCAATTTTAGAAAATACTTTTAATTTACGAAAAATTACGTTGTCAGAACGTATTTTCTCAAATTACAGAGAATTTTTGGCAGCAAATAGGACATATTCTTTTACAGTGCTTGGGTCAAGATAAGACTCTAGAAAATTTAGCCCCTTTTATCAAAATCAACGAAACACACACACACACACAGAATTATCGGACAAGAACGAATGGCAAAGTGTCAGAATGTTAGGCACGAGATAAGAAGGACTTCAGTTCAATCCTCGCTTTGGTTGTTTTTTTTTTTAATTTATGTAAAACATAATACTAATATTTTGTTCAACATAAAATTACCAAATCATGGTAAAAGGTTAAACCATCGGGTGGTTGCAGTACATAACCAAGGTTTGGTTCAAACTAATACAGTGTAGAGCGCCAATTATCCGTAATGAAAAATCCAGATAATTGGACAACTTATAAAAGGGCCAAGTCAATTTGTTTTAGGTAACTTCCCTTCACACTTTTTCCAAGATTAAGACTGGCAATTGTAGTAATGCCTATTTAGCATATTACAAATGGTGTGTTTAGAAGTTAATTTTTTAACTTTTTAAAACTTTATTTTCTATAAAAATGGTATAAATTTTTACATAAAAGCTCACATAAAAATTATATTATAGTATTACAGTATAGTATTACATATTTAAAAAACTATTCATTGGGATGGTAAAAAAAAAATTCTAAAGGTAACCGTGCGACAGTGGTAGATTGTTCTTTGTCGTCGAATGTATGGAACAAGGCAAACTAAAGGCTGGTTTCCATTAGGGTTGAAACTTCGAGGTTCAAAAAACCATTAATCACGCTCCCGACACAAAGAGCGAAATGTCTTGTCATCAGTTGTAACCTTTTTTTTATCAGATTGCACAGTTACTTCAAAGGAAAGCCTACGAAATTGGCAAAGATATCTGCCTCTGGCCCCTCAATTATCTCAGCTGAGGGTTAGGACAGGGGACTTCTCCCTGACAACCAACCCTGTCGAACCACGTCCAATCGCTTGACCACATCAAAGGATTCTGAATAGCGCCGCTCGAACCAACCTCCAACCAACCACAGTGGAAACTGCGCTTAAATCTCTAGGAGATTCAGTTAGACTTAGATGAAACTTCCGGGAAGAACATTCCCCGTACCCTCATTCCATTCACACGGCCCGATACAACTGATACTGCATATTTTTTTTCTATCACTGATGCACTAAATCGCCCATTGTGGAGTCCGTGTGATAATTAAGTGAAGTAGCCAGTCAAAAGAAAATGAATCAGGAAACCATTCCTACCCCTCTAATTCTTGGAAAAAGAAAAATCCTAATCCTTTTATTCAGCCTTTCAACTCTCCCCGCTCACTGAAACTGAGCGGAAGAAAGCGAGTGGAGTGAGCGAGGGACAAATGGAACGATTTCGACCGTCTTCAAAGAATCTAAAGATAAAAACTGATTTTTTTAGTGGGGGGGGGGGGGGGGGGAGAAGACCGGGAAAGAAGAAAAAAACGCTCCTTGATTGATCCGGTTAATTGGACATTCAGGTTAATCGGCGTCCGGATAATCGGCGCTCTGCTGTATTAAAATTTTAACAGTGTAGATATGTATATATACAGAATGCTCCTACTAGCGAGTTAGCCCAATGTTAAAATATGGGCGTATTCTACCAAAGAACCAGGGTTCGAACCCTGGTCTGTTCACCCTTTCGATTCTTCTTTTTTTTTTTTTTTTTTTCAATTAATACAGCTTAATTATCACAAAATATCTTTAACCCTGTGTATTGGTTACGAATTAAAGTTTATTTCGTCATTTTCAGGTGTTCTATCAGACGAAAACACATTCTCCTTTGCATAAGATATATAAATGTTGAAAATAAATTCAATCTCTCCCAAAAACCGTATTTTTTTACATAAAATTTATGTATATTAACCGTATGTAATCGGTGTAAAGTAAGAGATGACCCGAAAGTATAACATATTTTGAGTTGTATGTATGTCAGTAATATGAGACAATAGAACGAGTATCCTGACATAAATCGGTATTTTGTCCTTTACATTTAATGATATAGTTCCTTAATTCTCTTAAGTAAAAAAATATTGTTTCTAAATAAATGTTTATTACACAAATGTAAAATGAATTTTACGAGTATTCCATATTTAAACTTTAAATGTAAAAGTAAAAACGTAATTCACATTAAAAAATATAATTGTGTAGGATTTTTATAATTATGTATGCTTACGCAGTTTTTTTTTTTTTTTTTTTTTTTTTTTTTCAACGTGAGATCCAAAATACTGTAAAAATAGTTTATTTATAATAAAAAAAAATTTCTTGTTTCTTCGGATCAAGATTCCTTTGGGAAAGTATTTATTCAGATTTATAACACGACAGTACAAAATTTTTATTGAATTTTGTCAGATGAATTATATGAAAAATTCTTTTTCAAATAATAGAGTTTATTTCAACTTTATTCTTTTTTCTTTTTTTCTTTTTTTTTTTTTCGAAATTTTTGTTTAAAAAAAAAAAAAAAAATCTTAATCTCACAAACATTTTATTATTTTATTTTATTTCATTTATTTGTTTACTATTACTTATTTCTCTACGAACATAACCATAACCCAAACACAAACGTTAACTGTAAAGTGGATACTTAGATTTTGACAGTTAATGTAATTTTTTATAATTTGTTTAAATATTGGTATAATTTATTTGAATTAAAATTTAAGAAGCAAAATAATTTATTAAATAAATATAAGAAATTTTGTTTTATGTATTTATTTATTTATTTACTTTTAATCAATTATCATTATAGCACGAACTTATACTGGTATGGGTTGATATCACTGTGGTGTGTTAACAGGGCGGATACTAATAAAACAGGTCTGTGATGGGAAAATATATATATATATACAACGCAAAGGGTAGCTGAACTTTACATATTTTTTTGGAGCCGATTTCAAAAAGCATAATGAAAAATTTCTAGCACGTCTCTTTTTTTTTTTTTTTTTTTTTTGAAAAATTCAATTTTACTTCGGATTTTAACACATACATAATATTTGCTCCTCTTGATCAATCGTTTATTGTATGTAATTATCTTGATAAAAACAAATAAAATACTATGTTTGTTATTTTCTTCTCGAAACTGCACAATAATTTGGTGTAAAGAGAGAACAACTCAAGAGAACTTTTGATTTTCTCTCTACCAGAAGTGGGTTTTCATGCATTTAAATCTATAAAAAATAAATCGATTGTTGAAAAATCAATTTGCCTCACCAACAATGGATGAAAACTAATGTTGTCGGATAGTACATGCAATATTGTTCGGGAGAATTCCTTTTCAAATAGGATTTTTCAAAAATATCGACATCGGTTTTACAAAAAATCCTCATTACAAAAAATGGTTATTTCCGAAATCAGCACACTAAATAACATAAAAATCAACGAAAAATTTCTTGCATTTTTCAAAAACTTTAATTTCGCTGATCTGTGTAATGTTCCGTCAAAAATTAAGATATTGGAATATCTGTAATAGTTGTAATTTCTGTTATAAAGCACAATGCCAGAGAAATATTTTTTAGATATGTTCCTGTTGGTGTTTAATAAATACCGTGTAACTGAAACATGTTTCACTATTAAATTCCTATATTAAATACCTCATATTTGAAAGTTTTACGAGTGTTTTAAATACTGAAAATAACTGCTTAAATATTAATTTTATTAAAAAAATAAATAAATAGATAAAAAACAGGTTGAAGAAGAATGAATTATTTGGCAGTTAAAATGCGTTAAAATTTATTAATGTGGCGAAATTAAATCATCCATCATACTTAACAATGATTACATCGCCAAATTACGTGTATAAGAGGAAAACAATCAATAGAGAATCCTTAGAGAATTCAGTGCTTCAGAAAGCATTATTTTCACGTCATAAATGATGCTAGTAAATCTTTCACAAAACTTCGTAAAATTTTGTCATAATATTGCTATTGAACTTTAACTTTTTCAAGTATTTGAAATTATTATACGTAATTTCGCTTAAATAATTACACCTTATTAATTGACATATATATTTAAATACTATTTTATCGTTTTCTTAGTAATTTTGTATTAATATTATTAACTATTAATCACATTTTATATGATTAACAATATATATATAATACAGGGCGCGAAATTTCCGCTCGTCAGCTCGCCATTGGCGAGTTAAAGTTTTACTGTGGTGAGTAAAAATTTGGTCTAGTTATATATAGAATTCTTACACGATACGGTGATAGAAAACATTCTTTTTATAGATTTAAATATGGCAAAATCTTGCCATCTTATAACCTCATATTTAACTTCTCCTTTTTAGATTCTCGGAGAGCCGAATCTGTGTGTGCGCTACCCGAGATCGCCCCAACATGGGAAAGGAAAAATACATGCGTAAAAGTTTTGATCTCTTCGGCAGTCTTGTTTCGCCCACTGTTATTTCTCAGCAGAGTGAGAATAGACGAGCAGAGAGCCTCTTTGCCCGTCGCCCACTGTCCGAGAGATGAGGTATGCGAAAGTATTCCTATATGATATTGTCACATGGAAGTGAACTCGAGCCATTTTAACGATACTGTCTATGTTTATTTTGTTGAGTAATGATAAAAAAAAAAAAAAAAAAAAAAAAAGTTCATATTTTTCAGATTTTTACTCAAACGCCAATTATTTGCACTTGTAATGATTTGTAAGCAACGATTTTATCGAAAAAGCTATTCCGAAATGATTATTTCAAATGAAAAAAATGAACAAGTTATACACATCGACATTCCGTCTGATTAAAAAAATAAAATGGACGAAAAAGACTTTTCTGATATAAAAAATTAAGTAAATAAATAGGGAAATAAGGAAGCTTAATCTTTCACAATAAAAAGGTTTTCACAGGATATTGTTTGACAAAGAAATTCTTTTTCTTCTTTTTCTCTTTAATGACTCTTTGCCTTGATGCTATAAGTTATTTTAAATTTTTTCAAATCCCAAATACAATACATTAAAATGATTTTTAATTATAGATGATTATGAAACATGATGATATACGACACACTTTTAATATATATCATTTTAGGCATATTTGTAAAAGCCTTTCAAATAGTTAGGAAAAAAAATGTGTAAAACAGAAAACAAAATAACAACCCTATTTTGTGGCGAGTAAAACTTTTATTTCGGCAAGTGTAATCTGAATTGAAATTTCAGGCCCTGATACATGTATATATATTTTTTCACGAACATATTTTATTTAAAGGAATTACAGTAGAGCCTCCCTTATCTGAGGTAATGTGGACAGAGACTACTTCGGATAACACGGTTTCTCTCGTAAATCGGAGGGGAAACATATGGTAAAATTTATAATCGATGAAAACATAGTCAATGAACTAAATTAACACATTTATTACATAATTAAATACGTTCAATTAAAAATGCAATAGAATACATGCATATATAAATTAGAAAATGCAGTGATGTATAATAGAATTTGTCAAAGTTATATATGCCACATGTCAAAATATACACTTCCTCCTGGGCGTGACTTTTCAGGCACTACTTAAGTTAACCCGGAACTCAGTTAATCGGGGCTTGGATAACCGGGCTTTACTGTAATTTTTTTTTTCAATAAAATGTGTAGGGGGGAAAAAGAAATCTTATACTGTACACATCGTTATATCTCTCAGTATATTTTCCATTAAAATGCCTTTAGGTTATTAATAATTTCCAACAAAGTTGAAAAGTGTTTATGACTTGGGTTTGTCTGTCTGCCCGTCTCTCTGTCTGTCCGCGCTCTAACTCCCGTAAATATTTATGGAATTTCTTGAAACTGATATATGTTATTCAAGTTTACTATCGGATGTTCCCTATTGAAAATGGTGTTTATACCTCTACTGGTTTGTGTACAGGGACCCCTGAAAATATTTCAAAGCATTGTGTTCTATGAGAGGCATTTCTATAAACCATATTTTCATACACTTACTGTACAAAAATCTTTATGAAATTGAAATATGTTATACACGTTTACTATCGGATGTTCCCTATTGAAAATAGAGAGTTTATACCTCTACTGGTTTGTGTACAGGGACCCCCTAAAATATTTCAAAGCATTGTGTTCTATGAGAGGCATTTCTATAGACCATATTTTCATACCCTTACTGTACAAAAATCTTAATGAAATTGAAATATGTTATACAAGTTCACTATCGGATGTTCCCTGTATAAAATGGAGTTTATACCTCTACTTGTTTGTGTACAGGGACCCCTTAAAATATTTCAAAGCATTGTGTTCTATGAGAGGCATTTCTATAAACCATAATTCCATACCCTTACTGTACTCAAATCTTAATGAAATTGAAATATGTTATTCAAGTTCACTATCGGATGTTTTCTGTATAAAATGGAGTAAATACCACCACTGATTTGTGTACAGGGATACACAAAAGTATTTCGAAGCAATGAGTTCTATGAGAGGCATTTCTATAAACGATATTTCCATACCCTTACTGTACACAAATCTTAATGAAATTGAAAAATGTTATTCAAGTTCGCTATCGGATGTTTCCTGTATAAAATGTAGCAAATACTACCACTGATTTGTGTACAGGGACACACAAAAGCATTCCAAAGCATTGCGTTTTATGAGAGATATTGCTATAAACTAAATTTTAATAACTTTATTTTAAACAAAGATTTATGATATTGAAATGTGTTATTTATAAGCACAAAATAAAATGCTTTGCATAGAATATAGCATGATTAGCATTAGATTTACAGGGTGACACAAAAATATTCAGTTATATAAAGAGCTATCAATAAATATTTCCTAAATGTGTACTTTCGTGTACATTACGCATTTTTAACACTTTCTAACATTTTTAACGCTTCCCAACAAGGTTGAAAATGTTAATGACTTCGGTTTGTCCGTCTTTCTGTCCGTCAGTCTGCCTCTTCGTGCTCTAATTTCCGTAAATATTTGTGGAATTTCTTGAAACTGATATATGTAATTCAAGTTCACTATCGGATGTTCCCTTTTGAAAATGGAGTTTATACCTTTACTGATTTGTATACAGGGACACCCGAAAGTAGTTCAAAGCATTGTGTTCCATGAGAGGTATTTCTATAAATCGTATTTTCATACATTTACTGTACACATATCTTAATGAAATTGAAATATGTTATTCCAGTTCACTATCGGATGTTTCCTGTTGAAAATGGAGTTTATACCTCTACTGGTTTGTATACAGGGGCACCCGAAAGTATTTCAAAGCATTGTGTTCTATGAGAGGTATTTCTATTAATCATATTTTCATACCTTTACTGTACACATATCTTAATAAAATTGAAATATGTTATTCAAGTTCACTATTGGATTTTTCGTGTATAAAATGGATTAAATACCAACTCTGTTTTATATACAAGGACACTCAAAAGAATTCTAAAGCATTGCGCTTTATGAGAAATATTTCTATAAATCAAATTTTAATAACTTTAATTTCCACGAAGTTTTAGGAAATTCAAATATGTTATTTATATGCACAAAAGAATGATTTGCATAGAATATAGCATGATTAGCATTAGATTTACAGGGTGACACAAAAATATTCTGTTATATTAAGAGTTATTATTAAAAATTTGCTAGAATTCTACTTTCGTATACATTAAGCGTTTTTAAAACTTCCTAATATTTTTTTAAGTGTAAATATTATATCAATTTGTGTATCTGTTCCTCTGTCCGTCTGTCTATCTGCCCGCGCTCTAACTCCCGTAAATAATTATGGAATTTTTTGAAACTGATATATGTTATTCAAGTTCACTATCGGATGTTTCCTATTGAAAATGGAGTTTATATGTCTACTGGTTTGTGTACAGGGACACCCGAAAGTATTTCAAAGAATTGTGTTCTATGAGAGGTATTTCTATAAACCATATTTTCATACTTTATTGTACAATATCTTCATGAAATTGAAATATGTTATTCAAGTTCACTGTTGGATGTTTCCTATATAAAATAGATTACATACCACCACTAGTTTAAGTACAGGAACACTCAAAAGTACTCCAAAGCATTGCGTTCTATGAGAGATATTTCTATAAATGAAATTTTAATAACTTTACTTTCCACGAAGTTTTAGGAAATTGAAATATGTTATTTATATGCACAAAAGAATGCTTTGCATGGAATGTAGCATAGTTATCATTAGCTTTACAGGGTGACACAAAAATATTCAGTTATATTAAGAGCTATTAATAAAAAATTGCTAGAATTGTACTTTCGTTTACATTAAGCGTTTTTGACACTTTCTATCATTTTTTTAGTGTGAATATAATTTCAATTTGTGTATATGTCTGGCTGTTCTTCTGTCCGTCTGTCTGTTTTTCTGCGCTCTAATTCACGTAAATATTTATAGAATTTCTTTAATCCGATATATTTTATTGAAGTTCACTATCGGATGTTCCCTATTGAAAATGGAATGGATACCTCTTCTGGTTTGTGTACAGGGTCACCCAAAAGTATTCGAAAGCATTGTGTTCTATGAGAGGAGTTTCTATAAATCATATTTTAATACATTTAATGTATAGAAACTTTAATGAAATTTTAATATGTTATTCAATTCCCTATCGGATGTTTCCTATGTAAAGAAGAGTACATTTGTAACTGGTTTGTGTACAGGGGCACTTGAAAGTACTCCAAAGCATTGTGTTGTATGAGAATTATTTTTATAAACCAAATTTTAATAATTTTATCTTCCACAAAGCTTAATGCAATTGAAATATATTATTCGTATGCACAAAAGAGTGTGCCTTCTATGTAATATAGTATGGTTAGCATTAGATTTACAGGGCCACACAAAAATAATCAGTTACATTAAGAGGTATTAATAAAAATTTGCTGAAATTGCACTTTTGTTTACATGAACGTTTTAACACTTTCTTATAATTTTAGTGGGAATATGATTTCAATTGTGCATCTATCTGTTCGATTGTCTACTTTTCTATCTGTTTGTCTCCGGTTCCTATCATCCGTGAATATTTTGAGAATTTTTAAAAAATGATACACTCATGTTCCCTATTTTGAATGTCATTAATAGGTCCTGAACAACTAGTTTGTTCACATGGACAACAATAACAATAATAAAAAAAAGCCAATGTATTTCGTTTTAGGACAGAATTTTTTAAAAAGTTATATTTAAAAAACTTTTTACTACAAAAATCTTAAAAACATTGACATGTATTATTAATATTCTAAAATATTGTTTTGTATAGAATATGATATAATTAACTTTCAGATTTACAGGGCTACAGTAAAATATTCAGAGAGTTTAAAAGCTGTAATTATAATCTAACGGCTACATTTTCTTTTGCGTTAAGCCTGTTTAACACTTTCCAAAATGCCCAAGAGTAATTTCAAAATCAATTAGTCTATCTGTATGTTTTTCAGTCCTTCTGTCTGTTGTGCGATAACGTAGGTAAAGAATATTAATAGTTATTCGATACAACAGTTACATACAGTTGGAAAGTGTTACTAATCGATGCGTACTGCATGATTTTTCTTTCTTGTTTTGTATATTATTGTCAAAATTGAAAAAATTTACTGATTTTAATAACACTATAATTCTCAAAGAATAGTTAAAGATTAGTAAATCATTGCATGTTTTTATTTTCAGTTAACTCTGTAAAACTTTTACTGCGCATATAAATAGTGTTTCTAGAGTTAAAAAAAAATCTTAGGTTTTTATTTCTAGTATGTGATTATAAAAAATTTTATTATCTAATAACAATAATAAAAAACTATAACTATCAATCCTACCATTTACCAAAATTTATAAATATTTTATTTTATAATAATTTTATTTAATAATAATAACAAAATCTATAACTATCGATCATAGCATTTACCAAACCTTATAAATATTTTAAATTTTAATTTATATTAAACTCTACAATTTTATTATTAAACTTATATTTTTCCTCTGTTTTTGCACATTGCTGCACATTCCTCTGCTCTTGAACATTTGATTCTTTTAAAGAAATAATTATGTTACAGGTTTTTCATTATATCTGGTAGATATTATAAATTCAATTAATTACCAACGTTATTTGGAAATTAATACCTTCATAAATCTATGTGAATATAAAAACTTCATAAAATAAATGTGAAAAATGTGAATATAAAACATAAATGTGAATATAAAACAAAAATGTGTAAACAAAAATGTGAATATAAAACAAAAAATGCGAATATAGAACCTTCATAAAACTATGTGTATAAGAAAATAAGAAACTATTTTTATTCAGCTCGTTGTTAAAATATTATTTAAAATGTCTTTATTATACAATTTCATATTTAAATTAAAAAATTGTTAAAACAAAAGTAAGATTATCTAATTTAAATATTTTAAGTTTTAGTGAAAATGTGATATTTTTACATTTTCCATAGCCATGTCAATTTTTGGGCGTGTTAAAGAAAAGTAAAACAGTAATGTTAAGTAAATAATTAAATGTCTTTTTCTTTACATATGTATATATAACCTCATAAATGCTAAATGTTCAGAAATTTGGAGGGAGGATTTTAATAAAGCAGAAAAAATAGAAATAAACCTCATAAATAACCGAATTAAAACATCTTTCTGATAATAAAGGCACCTGTTTAAATCAAAAGAAATGCAAAAATAGGAAAAAAAAAATCTCTAACTGAATCAAATAAAAATATTTTTCAAGAAATATTCAACGATACATACGAGGGAAATTCCTTGAAAGCTGCTGAAATTTACCGAATAAATTACACAATTGATAATTAAGATACAGAAGTTTACATTGGCGTGACAAAAAAGAATGTTAACCACTATGTTAGAGAACATAAAAACGATATTAAATTTAATAAAATAACAATCGCTTTAACTAAAATATATCAAACAGAAATTACAGAAATCAATTTTGAAAACATGAAAAATGTAGCTAGCAATAAGAGCTATTATTATGCACCTAAATGATGCCATCGAGAATTTTGCCAATAAATGGGCCTGTGCAGTACCCTCTGTATACTATGTTACTACGAATAGGAGACGGTGTTGGCCTGTGACGATGTAGCTCCATTTCATATTGACGCCAAGTAGCAGTATATCTTAAAAGGAAGTCAAGAAGTAACGAAAAGGAACTCAAGAGCAACAATAAAACTGAAGATGCTTCGGGTCCGAAGTGAAAGTGTTTTAAGCGAAAACAAATAAAGGTATTTAAATTAATTAGTTAAATATGAAAATATTTATTAAAATATGTATATTTAAGAAATGATTAGCAATAAGTTAATTTACAATTATAAAAAGTAAATTTTATGTACAAACGTTATTTGAATCTGAATAAATTAATTTACAATAAAATAATAATAATGTTAAGTAATATACACTACATTTCCATAGATGACCGGATGCTTCCGATTTCAGACGTTTTGTCAAATATCTTGAAAAGTACTGAACGAATCATCTTGAAACTTCAGAAGTGTAAAGAACGTGTTATATCTCATATAGTTTAGTGAAAGTTTTACCCCAAAATTAAAAAGAGGGGAAGAAAAAGTTTAAAAATAATGAAAATGTTTGGGATTACCATGTAAACAACAATGCTTGAAATGCGTTCCAGGCTGTAGCATGCGATTATGAGAATTCTTCTTTTTATCCGTATCAACTTTCATGTAGCTACATATATTCATGGAGATATAATGGTATCTTTTAATAAATTGAAAAATAAATAAATGCCACTTGTTATATTATAACACGCAAAAGGCATTAAACGCAGTGCAAAGCCATTTTTAGAGAACTTGACAATTAGACAAAGCATACTGCAATTAGAATGCAAAAATATTAAATATCTAAGGAAGTACAATATTTTTTACTAAATTATTTTCAATTGCGCATGCGCAACCTTTAACGAAATTTCAGTTGCAGAATTTAATAGTCAAAAGTACTGAGGTACTTATTTGAAAACTCCAGAGAAATATCATGTACATTCAAAAAGGCTGTAACTGAACTATAATGAACTGATTTCCAATCCCCTCCTCCTTTATCAATATTTATTTACAATCAACGAACTCTATACTACCATTGATTGAATCAAAATAAAAACCTGAGTAAAACCTGAGTGAGTGTCTCTTGCAATAAAGTGACTTTTTATTTATGAAACCATTAAATAATTTCTAAATTCGTCTTTTATTCATTTACCATGTAATATTTTCTGTGTCACATAGTATTTTTAATTAATATTTCTAAAGATTAAGATCATTTTTTTAAATTCCTCATTTTAAAATGGAAAATCTACAGGGAAAAAATACTGTGGAGGATTTAAATAATCCAGCTTAAAAATTTCTTTCAAAACAAATTATTAAATAAGAAATTCCAAAATATTATTTTTCCTTTGATACGTATTTCTTTAGATTTTTTTTTTAGAAATAATTAATCTTAAGCTTCAAAAAACTATTTTTTAAGTGCTGTATATTTCTTAACAAGCACTATTAAAAATCCCTTTTACCCCTTCCAATTTAAAAGATTTTACTGGGTTTGCAGTAATTAAGTGCTTAATTCGCAAAAAAAGAAAAAAAAAAAAATCGATAACAAGACATTGTTAAAATCTATTCGTGCTTGAAAATTTAATGCTATTACTTGTTAAATGAAAATTCGTTTTTTGCTATTAGTTATATATTTATTTTTTGTAAAGTATTTCTTATCCGCAAATTTTTTTTTAAAACAAGATGTATATTTAAAAAAAAAAACCTTTTTTATGTTTTAAGATATAAATTTGCTTATTAAATGTGTTTTTAAGTGTATTTAATTTCATATTTATTGTATTTAAAATTCGGGAGAATATTTTTCAGAAGTAAAATAGAGATATAAATTAATTGTGTATTTGAAATAATAATGAAAAACTTTTAATAAAAAAATTTCTAAAATCTAAATAAGCTATAATTTTAATATTTTTTTACTTCATTTAACTATTAGAAAATTATACAAACAAAAAAAAATTGTTGTACATTTATGGAACATTACATTTAATAATTATAATGTTATCGAACGGGAATAAATCTTCTCTATAAAAATATACAAAAAGGAGTAAAAAATATGTGTATTACATGTTACAATGAGTGTTTGACTCAGAAAAGAGTAATTAAACTGCATTAAACCATCATGAACTGGTACAAGCACCAGAAGAAAAAGATATTTGTGTTTAATTTACAAACAAAATTATATGTTGCATTTTATGAAGTAAAAGTCTAAAAGATAGCTCTAAACTCAAATTACACTGGTCTACAGTGGTTCGGTAACAACGGTCAAATTATTATTTTTATTATTAATTCCAATTTTTATTTAAATATCTGCAAGTACAAATGTCCCACCATGTCACATTTTTCTGTTAAAGTATCTGAAAATGGCAATTTTTACGATTTTCACAGTATCACAGGTGGCAACCCTTCCAGTTGGCAACCCAGAATTCTGGCAATTCAAAGTCCCGGCAACCGTGTTTGTTCCATTTTTTTGTTAAAGTATCAGAAAATGGCAGTTTTCACTGTTTTTTTTATGATTTTTACAATACAGTCGACAGCAAATGTATCCGAGCACTAGCCAGTAATTCCGATATCAAAAAGGTACATTTAATACTATTTTGTTAAATAAATCCTTGTCGAATCATGTCCTTAGACTGACTAAGAACATGACTCAACAAGGATTTATTTAACAAAGCAGTATTAAGGGTACTTTTTTTAGACAGGGATTATTGCTATTGCTCGGGTACTTTTGCTGCCGACTGTATCACACATCGTGCCGACAGTAACACACATCACCTTTCGTGCTATATCAACCCTGCCTCCTGGCCATCCTCTCTGCTGGCAACCCCTGTTTGGCAACCCTGTATTCGTACCTTATCTGTTTTTTTTTTTTTTTCTGGTATTCTAGTTAACAGATATTCTTTGTTAAGTATGATTGTGCTCTTTTATAGTTAAAGTTTCATGTTCAAAATGGCACATTTTCAGTGTAGAACTTGTAAAACCGTACCCGATACGTTTTGCTACATTTGTGAACTATTCATATAAAAATCACTAGGTAGACATTTAACACAAGACGTAAAAAAGCCTATTTTTTGTATTTTGGTTTTAAAATAATAAATAATAACAATTCAATCATTTAGTGTATTTTCCATGTTTTTACGTTCTACTTAGTCTACAATATGTATATTATCTCCATATTAACAGTATTCCATGCTAAATTAATAATATTGATATTAATAATGCATGTCTTCTAAAGACTTTTTTACATTGCTTCCAGTACAGATTAAATAATCGTAACAAAAAAACTGTACGTGTTACAGATTTTTCACTATTATTTTTTGATTCTGCATTGCAAAATTGGTTGAAAATAGCTAATGTAATTTCTGTTACCCCCCAAAAATGTTTTTTTTTTTTTTTTTTTTTTTATCGACTAGTGTTATAGAAGTAATGTACACTCGGGGGGGGGGGGGGGCGCAGAACTCGATGTAACTCCGTTGCTAATTAATGCACAAAAATGCAATAGGTATCATTCGACTGGGAATTGTTAGTACTTTCAGAAAATTAAGTGAAATTTTGAATTCGGGGTCGTCTACATAATAAAACGCGCACCAACTTTGATTTTTGCAATGGTGACACCCTATTTTTCTTTTATATTTGAATTTCTTGGGTCGCGACGATGCAAAAAAGTATATTGGTTGTATATTTTACTTATTTTTTTATAGAGTTATAAGCGTTCAAAGCTTGAAGGTGCTAATGTTAAATTCATATTTCAAACTTTTATTAATATCTTCACAAAAAATAACTTGATCGATATATATATAGTTTTTTTTACAAGTTACGGTGAAAAAACCCAAACATAATCCATCATTATTTTTGATTCTAAAAAATATTTTTAATTCTGAAAAATATTAATAAATTCATATTCATAAAAATTATGTATTATGACCTATTTTAATTTTTACATAAAATGAATCCTAATGCTCAGAAATATGGGTGCGCAAATTTGCAGCTCATTCCAGTTATTAGTTTTCGAGGTATGAATAAATCTTTCTTTTGGAGTGGTTTAGAGAACTGTCTCTTACAAAGTTTTGCATGAGATAACGAAGCAAATCTTAAAAAAATAACAGAGAAAATCGAACAAAATATTTTTATTTTTTATTTACGGGTGAAATTATATAACAACAACGTCAAACACAAAGAAATGAAACAAAAATGATGATTTTTAGACATTAGTGTTAGCATCAAGAATTCCTGTTTTCTAAAACCCCGCCTTTTATCGTTCTTCAAAAGAAAAGAATACAGAAAAGAAAAGTAAAGGTGACTTTGAGTATTCCCCTTATTTTTACGTAGACAAAAATATACACAAGCGGTATTTACTTCATCTGGTGATAAATTTTGAATCCTTTAAACGAATACTAGCATATTTGCCGACATCATCATTAATATTCCGTAGTGTTGCTAGTCCCGCCCTTCTTCTCACACCAGTAAATTTGTGGAGTAATATTCTTCAAATGCAATTACAATCAAATAAGACGAAAACTACTGTAAAATAATACTAATGTAAAAAAAAAAAAAAAAAAAAAAAAAAAAAAGGCGCGGCTAATGATACTACGGAATACTAATTAGGATGTTGGCCAGTATGCCCTAGAAGAAAAAAAAATATCTAAATAGGTGGGGTTTACTGTTTAAAACAGAAAAATAGGTTGAATTTGAAAATTGTAAAAAAAAAAAAAAAAAAAAAAAAGAATGGAATTGGAAGGCAAGACAGACTTGTAAAATCGTTTCTTAACTGCCGTCATAGTTAAAGGCTTAATATTTTACTTCATATATTGCTTTATTTTATTTTTTTTATTTATTTATTTTTTTTATTTTATTTATTTATTTATTTATTTTATTTTATTTTTATTTTATTTTTATTTTTATTTTTATTTTTTTTGTAGGGGAAGGATTATTATTTTAAGGATACTTTAGTCTTTAAAATTTTATAAATATATTTTAACTTTATATATTTTTTAAAATATACTTTAACTTTTATTAATATATGTAAACACTTTTGCGACCGCAATTTTTTTTTTTTTTTTTTTTTTTTTTTTTTTTTTGACGATAAAGTCCGCCTACAAGCGTTATTCTCTCAAAATAAAATATTTCTGAACAAATTTTCTGTATTCACAATTATATACAAATGGATATACCGGGTGATCCAAAAGTCAGGACAAACTTCAAAAATGAATAATTCGAAAACGAATCAAGATACAAAGATACGGTTTGCACCAAACGTATGAAAAAGAAACCGGGTTTTGTGTGGCAAAGAAAAAGTAATAGTTCTGTTGACAACCAACAGATGGCGCTATAGTGTTTTATTTCACCAAAAGATGGTTTACAAATTTAAAAAAAATGCTGAGAACTTACAAGTCAGCTTAATTACACTTAATTAGTACTACTACAGTAACTGTTCAATGTCCATCATTCAGAAGTACAGCTGTGGGACGATTCACCGCATCGTTCACAGCATTTAATAGCATTTCTTGCGTTATAGCAGA
This sequence comes from Salticus scenicus, assembly GCA_963930645.1. NCBI lineage: Eukaryota > Metazoa > Arthropoda > Arachnida > Araneae > Salticidae > Salticus > Salticus scenicus. The sequence goes on along the minus strand of OZ005653.1, from coordinate 200,992,707 downwards.
CACATTTTGGCGGATGGCATTTTTCAGTGCTGTTAATGATTTAGGTTGGTTGCGGTACACTTTTGATTTCAAGAATCCCCACAGCCAAAAGTCACAAGGTGTCAGATCGGGAGATCTTCGAGGCCAGGCGTAATTAAAGTAGCGACTGAGAATCCGATATTTCGATGCATATAAGCTTCGACTACCACTACCTGCTGTAGTTGTTCCTTTTTATATCGTTTGTTGCTTTGCATAATCCTACATCAGAAATCCGACAGCGCCATCTATTGGTCGCCAACAGAACTATGTATATATATTTTTTTCTTTTACTTTTTTCGTAGCCACACAAAACCCGGCTTCTTTTCCATCCGTTTGGTGCAAACCGTATCTTTGTATCTTGATTCGTTTTCGAATTATTCATTTTTAAAGTTCGTCCTGACTTTTGGATCACCCGGTACATTATAATTATATTATTTCTGATCAATATATTTCTATCCATAGTATATTTTATTGCAAAAATATGAACACTGGGTACATATTTAAGAAATATGTAACACACAAATTACGAAAGAAACGCCCACTGACAGAGTTACAGATTTTCGAATGACGTAATCTTTTTTTCTTGAAATATTTCCGGTGTGAAACAGTAAAATGTTGTTAATTTCTTGTAGGATCTTAATTTTATTTTTCTACATTTACAGATAACCCCCTAACACATTTTTGATTTTAAAGATACTAAAGATAAAGTATACAAATAGTACACTTTTCCGCACTGCCAGACTCTCAGAAATTCGAATATGAAGTCAAAATTGGGTGTTGTTATTGCAAAAAAAAAAATCAAAGATGGTTCTCATTTCAATATGTAGACAACCACTAATTAAAAATTTGACAATATTTTCAGAAAGTGCATTTAATTTCCTGTTGAATGGTGTCTATTAAATTTTTCTGCGTCAATTAATAAGGAAATTATAGCGAGTGCTGCGTTTTTTTTTTTTTTTTTTTCCCGATTGTACATACACACTTCAACATCGAATGCTTCAATATACTATTTTGAACATCCTTTAATATACAAAGTTATAGAAAATCAATCATTATTTACCATCCTTGATGGCTTCTAAATTGCTGAACAATGAATAAGTATTGACAAATGAAATTCGAAATACGTCAAGAATTATTTCATTCTTCAAGACAGCTAAGTTTTTCTTTTCTGAAAAATGTAGCATACTGTCCTATAACAGTCTGCACTTTATAAAGAATATAAACATTTTTTTAAAGTTTTGTTTTATATATGTAAATAATTTATATTGATTATGTTTTTAAAAATTAATGTTTTTCCTATGGTTGTTTTTATGAGCGGTCTAATATCGGTTAAATTTTACTTCAGGGTTGTGCAAAATACTATTATTTATAGAAAAAAAATCTTGAGTAGACAGACCTACGGTGAGGAGCAAAAAAAGTAGAAAATAGCATGAAAATTGAATCCATTTACCGTTGATGATAATGTGTAAGTGTTTTTTCATGATATTGTGTTAAAACTCATTTTGTATTAAATATATTAAATATATTTAAAACACTTTAAACACACGTAAATATAAATTTATTTAAAAGATGTTAAAATTTTTTTATCCAAAGCTTTTCGCTTTAATAGTAAAGCATCATCAGGGATTTATGATTCGTTTCCATTGCGCAGTTTTAAATATGTTTTCTTTTTACAGTCAACAGTTAAGTCTTTTAATAACGTGATATATTTTAAATATCAGCAAAAAACAATATGAATTCCGGTAGAGGTTGGACCAAGGAGTTAAGATGTATTTTGTATGTTTGAATCTTGTTTTCTGGATTCTGGCGGATTTAATACTTGCTACTCGTTTTGTATGTTTAAACCTTGTTTCTAGATTATTACGTTTTAGTAGATACAATACTGAATTAGTGTATCGGTGTCGACTTATGAAATGTTACGCGTACAAAAATTAGTACCAGGGTAATTATTTGTTCCATTTCAACTAAATGTTGAATACATATAAAACATACTTAGAATACATATAACATTCATATATAATACTTATTTACAATCAACAATGGTTTGTCTATTCTATAAGTTCTGACTGGATCAAATAACAAAATAATATAGTGAAATTTATTAATCTTCCACACAGTAAAAAAAAAAAAGAAAGAAAAAATCTAGCCAGATTACGGGCAAGGACCGGTAGCAGAGATTCCAGGTAAAACCCTTAAAAAAAAACCATAAATGATGTATTCCCCCGTAACTTTAATGACAAATATACAGCTTTGAAACAAATTGGGAAAAGAATAGCTCTTTTATATAAATAGCTGTTTGTATGAATGTATAAATAAACTCTTTCAAATAATAAAACTGTAATTATATTTTCAATTTCAAATACAAAGTTGTCCTTACATGACATCACTGAAGAGCTAACACTTTGCATTTCAAGAAATTTGACCGTAAAAATACAGTTTGATGGCAGATTTGAGCAAATTAAGTACATTAAAGGCTTTTGCCCGTAAAAAATGAAAGTATTCTTACATTATTCTTTTATGACATCAATTTACAGGTTTTCACTGTTTAGCTAGTAAAATGGTCATTTTTTGTAAAATTATACGGTGAAATTCCGTGATTTTACTTTTTTTTTTTTACAGTATATCATTAGAAATCTAAATAATTTATTTTAAATTTTCTCCAATTTTTTCATCGCAATGGACAAAGTATTAAAAAAATATTATCTGTTTCAATTTCCATGATAAGATGGAAAATTAATGTTATTATGGTAGTTCAAGAAATCAAAGAAATACATGAAATTTTCTTACCCCAAAAAATTACATATAAAAAGAAAATCAATTAAATATCAATAAATAGCCTATTCCCGAAGAATGCTTTTTAAGAATCCACCGAATCAATTTCCTTCTTCAATGTGAAGAAACAGTTAGTCTTATATCCTTTAATGAAATTTTACAATAGATTTTTCTTATCTAAAAATGAAAGAAAATTTCTTAAATTCCGAAGAATCTGTAGCAAACTAAAAGGAATTAAATCTTTCGTATTCTTTCACAGTATTCTTTTAAAGACTTTTAAAGTTTTTTCATTTCTTTCTATTAATTCTATTCTTATGTTCAAAATATTGGGGATTTTTTTTTTTTTCTGAATTTCTTCTTTGTTAATACATAAAATCTTTCTCTAATTATTTAAAATTTCTTTAATGTATTTCTAGTTTTTTTATATTTGTAAAAAACAAAATACTCGATTTGTGTAAATTTTGGTGCTATTTCTTGGATATAGATATTATGAGAACAATTAACAAAATACAATTGTCTGAATATAAATTTTTATTCCTCTATTGCTTAAAGTTTGTAGAAGCTGTAACTACACATTCCATAACACAGACAATTAGTTAAATCTTCCCATCATTTGTTGCTAAATAGGTTCTGTAATTCCACTAAAACCAACTCTAACCACGATTAAGCATTCTACAATGTTTCAATGTTTAGATTAGCTATTGAGGAATTAATATTTTTCACTTTAATTATTTATGTAATAATTCCACTCTAAAAAAATTCCAGCTAGATTACTGACAGAAACTAGTAAACGTTGTTCTGGTCACTAACCGTAAAAAATAAAGTTATGCATGTAAAATTGTCAAGAATTTTCCTCAAAGAAGGAAAATGGCCCTTTAATAAACGTTTAGCACTCTGAATTTTATGGCAGTTTATTAGAGATAAGAGTATTGGACATTTTTCTGAAAAGCGGTAGGTGAACATATAATTTAACTCTGAATTTTCCAAATTTTACTGAAAATTCTTACTATACACATTTTTTTTAATGAAATCGTACCATGTTATCATAAAATATCAATTAATAATGGTTTAGTTAATATATAAATTTTCCCCTACAATAATGTTTTTTACAGGTTTATTTCTTTCTATCATTGCAGATAGATTTTAGATTGTGTTAGGTGGTAGTGATTCAATAATTTTTTTTTTCAGTACTCACGATAGTAAATATAACACAGATGAATTTTTTTAATGAATTTTTTTATGAAATAAAGAAAGTTTTGTAATAATCAAAATACTTTTGTTTTAAAATCAAAGAAATCATATATAGATATTTATTTATTTATTAGTTTATATCAAATTTAGTTATTCATGTTTTTTAATGAATAAAATACACTGAATATGGCGGACGCATTTATGCTTAAAATATAGACATTTTTTTTATAAAGTATAAAACATACACACATATATATGTGTCATATATCATTAAAATGATTAAACACCAAGAAGTAAGACTTGAATAAATCAGTGAACTAGTACACATGGAAGTAAAACCTTACACAAAGCAAAAGATATTGAAAAAGTAAAATTAGAAGTAGAAGATTAATAAAACAATAATTAAAAAAAAAAAGGCTGAACAACCCAGTACCATGACAGTATTATTAAATTAAATATAATGACAAAAAAAAAACTATAAAATGAAATGGCAATAAATCCTAAATTAATAGAATTAATAGGGCTAAATAAGAATATACCAATGGTTAATGCGCAAAAGCAACAAAAATCAACGTATATAAAAAAAGTAAAATTGGTTAATTTGTTAAAATTTAGCACATACTTGTGTTATGACGCTTTTAAACAGACAAAAAGTTACCATTATGTTTTAATATGTTTCATTTATAAAGAAGTTAATTCTGAAATGATAATAATTCGTACAGAATTCAGAATTACAAACATAAAAGACTTTCAAATTAATAGCGCAATAGCATAATGTTGAATATACAAGGTAAATTTTAATAACGTATAACTTTAACTTGAAATAACTCTTTAGTATTTGCAGAGAGCACCGCCTTTTTTATAATAATTATTAGTATTGAAAACAAAAATGAAAAAAAGGAATTTTCATGAGTAAGGCTTTCAAAGTGAGAACCAGCAGAAGTGACACAATAGCACAACTTAATCACAAAAGTTTGTTTGCAAAACCCTCATCCCCATTCAACCAAAAGTTTATCATTTTCGTATCGATCATTTACCATTCCCCTAAAAAGCTTAGGCAGTTTCTGAATGTCTCAGATCACTTCAATAGCAATAGTATTGCATTTTCATCACATAAATATGAATTAAAAAAAAATTATATGTCCTCAGATTAATATGACACTTTGGGAGACATTGTCAAAATGGCGGGGAATTGACACGAAACGAATTCTTTTTATTGACCTCTCCCACTGCACTAGAAACCCTGGATAAAAGTAAAGGGGTCGCTAACTGCACGCATTTGGGTCGCTAAAGGCAAAAGGTCGCACGCAAAAGGGTCGCTAACTGCACGCATTTGTAGCGTCATCTTGTGAGATTTTTAGAAGATATTTAACTTCAAAGTCGTAGGTTAATTAAAATTTACCCTGTTATAGAATTGATTTTAAATAATTAAATATAAAAATGTATTTTAATTTGTTTGTGCATTTAAAACTTAATTTTTCTTTCTCCTATTAATAATAAAAATTGACTTTGTTTAGCATTATGCATTGACATAAATTTAATGTTCGTATCTATCAATTTAAAGTGTCACACCTTACTTTTTTTAATATTTTTTTGTGTCTGTCGAATTAATAATAATTAACTTTGTCTAACGCTATGCAGTGACTTAATTTTAATGTTCGTATCAATTAACTTAAATTATTACAAATAGTTTTTATGAAAAAAAAAAAAAAAAACACAATTTTTCATTATACGCAGTTTATAAATTTTACGGTGAGATGGTATAAGAATATACTTCCTTATTCCTCTCTTTCATAATCTGATTTACCTTAATGCTCTCTCTAGCATGTTTTTTTTTTTTTTTCTAACTTTGGAAAATTTATGATGGCAACTTAACTTTTGTAGAACTGGTGTTTGCTACCATGTTCATGTACTTTCAATTTCTTTTCCTTGACTTTCTGGGCAAAAATACCTATAAATTATTCTCAATTTATCTATTTATTTATTTTTATTGGGTTTTGTCGCAAGTTAGAGAGGTACATTGTATTTTGGCTTAAAGCAGCTATAGAGTTTTTGAAATCTTGCCACATTCATGCTCTAACGAAGGATGATAATCTGGTCATAAATACTTCAATCGTTGAGCATTATCCACTTCCAACTTTTATTATTTGCTATGATCTATTTATTTTTTAATTTGTTAATTTCTTCTTAAAGTTTAATGGTGTCTGAATCGGTTTATTTATTTATTTATTTTATTTATTTATTTATTTATTCATTTATTTATTTTCTTTTTGCAGATTACATTAGTTTATCATTGACTTGAGTGGGCTTTATTAGTCATTATACCATGAGTATTTTATTCATCTTTCAATTTCTAATCAGGATTTTATTTAATTAATTTTTTGGATGAAGTTGGCATTAATAATGTAACGTTTGTGTACTGAATATTATTGTGATTTACCATCATATACATTATCTATATCTATCTTTAAATTATCATTGATAAATTAGATATGATCGATTTTAGACAAACAATCTGTTTTAATTAAAATTTCTATCTGCGAAATAAATCAACCATTTTCTTAATTATAGTAGTTTTCTCCAGAATACAAATTGTATTAATGAAGTTTTCGTATTTTTTTAACGCAACAAAGATTTAATCTTCATTTCTGAAAAAAATTGTTTAAAAAAATTAATTGCATTACTGCTTCATTATTATGAATGAATACTAATCAAATAATTCATCATAATATAAATTATCGAGAGTATTCCTCAAAGACTTATAATATTTTTCCAAGGCATACAAATTCCGAAGTGCTTTATTAAAAGTTATCGAGCAGTCTTTTTCTAATCTGTAGAAAATTGTAATTGAAAGAGAATGCTAAATTTGTTATAGTAAAAAATTAAAACTTAGGAAGAAAATCAATGCAAGAATCAGGATGACTTATTTTAATAACTCAAATATAGACTTTTGTGCCTATGGCGATTTTTTATATCATAGAAAATTTATAATTATGTTCCAGATATTTTTTAATCTATTTGTACTATCTGTTGATTATAATCGAGGAAGTAAAGCATTAGTTTATTATAAATATTAGCCTTGATGAGGTGATGTACATTGAAAATTATTTTTTGAAATTACTGTTTTAGAGGTATGAGAGTTTCCATATACGTGCATTGAATTGTGCATAAATATTAAATATATTAAAATTTCTCGAAAACTTTTCAGATAAAAAAAAGAAATAAATAAAATTCAAAATATTAATATTTTTTCTTTGAAAATTTTAGAAGCTTCGTACTATGGAGTTTTTAAGTTTTTCCCTCGATTTTAGATTATTATAATTTATGAGTATTTTAAGCTAATTTTTTAAAATATTTTTAAGTTTGTATGCTCAAATTTTGCATGAGATTTTAGCATTCAAAGCACATTTTTTAGCACTATTTTCTCAATGGATATATTTAAAAAAAATTTAATCTTCAAATTCTAATTCATAAAATTTTTAACACAAAAGCGATATTTCTATAATTTATTTATTTATTTGGATTGCCCCATTTGCAACAAATATAAGTTTTCCTGTCTTTTTTTATACATATATTAAACATTATCTACAAATTTTTTCGAAACGGTATTATTACAGAAACAGAACTTTGAAAATTGAACCATAATTATCAAAGAACGTTTAATGTAAGTGTAAAAGCACTAATTTTCATAAAAGGTATGATTAGCTCTTGGGAAATCTATTTTTATGCAAATTGCTTTAAGAACTACCATACATAAAAACTTTATATGGACATTTAAACTTGAAAATGATTTTAAATATTATGATAACAAAAATCATTTGCGATCCAATGCGCAACATGTTTTGATAAAAAAGTTTGTATCCGTTTTAGTTTGGTTATATCTTGAGAAAGAAATAATAAGTATAGATTTGAAATTTGTCATTTACATAACATTCATAATCTATTGCAAAACCATAACCTCCTAAACTAGACGCTTTCCGCATGGCTCGGAAACTTGGCGGTAGACAGTGCCACCAAAAATGTTTAGAAATGGGATTTGATATACCTAAAAGGCGAGCAGAATCGAAGAAACGTCGATTATATATATATATATATATATATATATATATATATATATATATATCATCTCTTAAAATTATTGGTGACAATTGAATACAAAAAGTCGCGCAATCTGTACCAGGTGGCACTGTCTACCGCTTGAACTGTTGCCAAGTTTCCGAGCCATGCGGAAGGCATATAGTTTAGGAGGCCATGGCTAAACCTACTGAATTTGTCAAACGATTTTTCGAGTAAGTGGTTTTTTTTTTTTTTTTTTTTTTTTTAATATATATACATATACTATGACCAAATCTCTGCTTAATCAGTCTATTAATGGAATTTTTATTATTTTAAACATGAAATATATATACAGTCGGTAACAAAAGTGTCCGAACACTAGCAAAATTTCCTATGTAAAAAAGGTACACTTCATACGGTTTTGTTAAATAAATCCTTATCGAATCATGTTCTTACACTGACTAAGAACAGGATTCGACAAGGATTTATTTAACAAAACCGTATGAAGTGCACTTTTTTTACATAGGAATTTTTGCTAGTGTTCGGACACTTTTGTTACCGACTGTATATATATATTATGCTTTTAAATAACCAACTAAATAATCAATTTCATTTTAGTTTAAATTCAAATTATTTTCGAATACTAAAAAACTAACATATTTAAAAATTTACGCAAAAAAAATTCACAAAAATATAATATAATTTTATAAACCAATAAAATTAATGAGAACGTTTAAGAGCTTTGAAATTTGTCAATTATATTTCTAATAATGCTGAACTACTTCATCCATCATGTTCCACAAAGAATATTCGCTCAACAAACGAACAAATGAAAAGATCAATTAATATTCGTCAGTTGGTGTATAACACCAAAGATGCCTGTTATTTGCTGGAATGTTTAAGGTTATTAACAAACTTCAGGGAAGAATAATTAATTATATCGTAAAGGTGGCAGTTCGCTAAACATAAACACAAAAAGAAAATTTTAAATTATAATCCTTCAAATGCAATATACAGTCCCGTGTTGTACTGTCTCAATTTGAAGGAAATGAATATTTTTAAATGTATTTAAAGCGATGAGTTATTATTTCTATTTATTGATACGTAAATATACAATTTATACAGGGTGATTCAACACTCAAGGTACAAAACTTTTGTGGGAAGTAAAAAATACAAAAGGCAAGAAAAAATGAAGGAACATATGACCGGAAAACTCAACCTGATCAATTGGTGGTGTAGTGGTGTAAAAACTAAGTGCAAAACGGAACACACATCTGGATGATATGCCCTCTCTGAGGGGTCTTTCTAAGGTTTCCTACTCCGTATTCACGCATAATTCGGAACATAACAAGGGAAAACTCTGAATAGCTAGACCATAGAGCGCAATTCGAATTCCCCACCTTCCGTCCATCACAATAAAGAACCGAATCTCCTTTAGTTGGGTGGGCTATCTGATTAGCTGTAGGACAAACAAATCCGCATAAATAGAAACCAAGTATTGGGTTGATTTTTTTTTTTTAGATATATTTTACACATGGTATATATGTCTATATATATGCGCGTTATGTCTTATAAGACGCGCTCAAATTTTTTATCATCCACAACTATGTACGTTTGAGTGCGCTGTTTACCAGGACTATAGATTGAATGCAACTCTAATAATTTAAATTCCAATTTTATACGGAGAGCATTCAAGAAATTACAGACGTTGAACTGTCTAATATGCACCTTCTGTGTGGGGTACAATCACTTGTATTTTGTTTTATTTGTTTATTTTTTATATGAACTTAATGTTTCTATAACAAAATTCTTATTTTATATAAGTATTTTTAATTTATGTAATAGTTGTTGAAAGGCAATTTGAATATAATGGCACTAGAAAAAACATCGATTATTAACGATGCATTCTTCTCCTGATAATGAATATAGATCATAATCGGTAAAAAATATTTTTTATTCTTTTGAAAATACTTCTTTGTTCTTTTTAAAATTAGATCAATAAAGAATTTATTAATATTCTTTTACTTGCAAAAAGCACATGCTTTAAAAAAATATATATTGCAACAAATTTATGTCGGTACATTTTTTTACAAAAACTTTGCAAGAAAATTAATATTATTATTATTATTTTGTTGTTAGTATTTCCTTGTACGTAAAGAGAAAGGTACAGATACAGAGATACAGAGACTCTGAACCATGCCCGAGCTAATATGTAAAATTATTAATCATTTCGTCCTTGAAGTTTTTGTGATTTTATTTACTGCAAACGTACTATCCTTGTACAAAGTGCTGCTAAATGAAATGTTACCTGTTCAAGACTGCCTTTTTTTTTTTTTTTTTTTTTTTAAATCCTTCAGCAGATTAGGTTCGGGTTTCAGGTTATACATTCAATGTGATTCTATTTTCATTTTTCATTTTTTTTTTTTTTTTTTTTTTTTTTACATTCCTTGAAATTTGCGAGTTTAATTTTAAATCTCTCTGTATAAAAGATTTTGTAGCTATTTTTTTTCTGTTAATTGCCTCAATCGTATAATAAACAACTGTTCGCAACTCCACGAAAAATATATCACTACTACTCATCAAATGCTACACTGCTTTGATGAGGTTTGGGATGAATGGGTTTAAAGTTACATGAAAGCTACGCACTGGGTAATTGGCGAAGACCTGGGATTCAACCATAGGCGTGATCCAAAGACCTATCATCACAATTTTGATCATACGCGAAGGATACGGCTCTATTGCTTATCCCTTCCAGAGGTATTAATTCTATGGAAGAGGGAAAACATTGCAGCCACGATGGATTTTATTTGCTTCAGCCACCAGTAATGCGCATGAAAATCTTTGTCTGGTTTGAGCATCGTACTTGCAATCTTCTGTTAACGAACTGGATTCTCTACCAAATGAGATACCGCGCTATTGCTTTAGATATAAAGATGTAAATTGAGATACGTCGAAATTTTTAATATATGCTTAATATACATTGCTTATATTGCAGGACTCTTTAACTACCCACAAAAGATGTTTTGCTGGACAAAATAAATTTTTGTTAAATCAACCGAATTGTTTTGTTAATACAGTTACAGTTGTTACAGTCTCGATGAAACTTTTTTTTACCAGAATCGAGAGGAGCACATTGTTCGCTCATTGGCAGTTTACAGCAAGATCTGTAAAAGTAGATTACACAGGTCTGCAAAATCATACTTTTCAATTTTTTTCTTTTTTTATTTTACTCCTTTGGGTGTCTCTCATGCATTTTTAAACGCTGAATTCAGGAAAATGTAAGGAATTTCTACAAATTGAGGATGATGATCGGAAGAATTCACCCAGAAACTATAACAAATTCGAAACATTTTATGTATGAAATACATTGATATAGGTTCTTATTTGCACATTATCTTTTTAAAGTATTTCTTTACATCGAAGTTGCCTTTTGAGCATTTTACCTTGTGCACGGCTTGAGAGACTTGCGGTGGGGAATTGTCTATGCAGCATTCAACAATAATCTTCTAACATGTTTACACTGCATCGTCCCCGATACCTCCTCTACATTTCTTTCATGACTTAGTGAAATAGCTCTCCTTGTTCTTCACTTTCAGCAACCAGATTTTCCTGAAAATAACTTACAAGGAAACTTACTTCAAAAAATATTGAAAAAATATATATGTGATTCTACTCTTCATAAAACAACAGAAAGTGAAAAAATTGTCGGCTGAAATGACCTACAAGAGACCACAAAAAATTATCAAAATTAAGCATATTTGGCGATTGATTTTGAGTACTTGGCGGAGAAGCAAAACACGGTTCTGTTCGTATCCGGCAATCTCGGTGCTCGCGAACTTATCACTTGTCGCCAAATATGCTTAATTTTGATAATTTTTTGTGGTCGTTGTAATTCATTTCAGCCGATAATTTTTTTCACTTTCTGGTCTTTAATAAAAAGTAGAATCACACATTTCTTTTTTTTCAATATTTTTTGGAGAGGACACCTTTTGAATGTTTCCTTGTTAGATGGGAGTGAAAATGTGGAGCTTTAAGCTCAAAGAATCCAATTTTTGCCAAATCTTTAAGAAAATTTTTGAATAGTTTTTTTCTTAATCAACATCCAAAATACATCAGGAAAACACATTACCTTCAAAAAACAAATTTCGTCGTTTACCCATATTGGTCTATCGATTGACAGCGACTTTTCTTTTTGCCCATAGAAGCAACTTGTTTTATTAATTATGCAAAATTATTGTTAAAATGACGAAATATATAAACAAATCAGTCAACGAAATAAATTTGGTTTTTCCCAACAAAACATTTTTTTTTCTGTGATAGCTACAATGGTAAATGTTTAGATGCGATTTTATCTTTATCCCCAGTCAGTCATTAAATATTAGGGAAAAAAGCCTTTGCAGTTCCTTGTCAAATGTTTATAATAATTCAAAAGACGTACGTATTTAAGGCTAAACACACGCCCATATTTACTTAATTCAGCATATACAATAAAATGAACAAGCAAAAATAAAAACATAATCTTAAAATAACTAAATTTTAAAAGAAAAAATGAAAACAGAAAGCTTGAAGTTAAACTTTAAGCAATTTTACACTTATTTATTTTTTCATCTTGCATGATATTCGTACTTCACGAAGTGAATTTCATTAAATATATTCGTATTTTTATCCGTTTATACAAAACTAAGAGTTTATAAGCATTAGTATAATAAAATTTTTGAACGGTTGGGCAGCTTTCTCACTTCCATTTGCATTATATTACCATGCACAAAAAGAATATCATTTATTCTTTAGAATTAGGAATTTCATTTAATATTTTGTCATAAGAGATGGAATTTATAACATTCAGATATAATTTGATGTATATTTAACATGGCCTTTTCTATAGTACTAAATATGAAAATTTAAATTTAAAATATCAGCGTTTGTACTTAAAATGTTGCGAGATACACTAAATAAATGTTGTTAAAAATATTTTGCTAATAAGATTTTCCTGAAATCCCCTTTCTTTTCAATATTTTTTTATTGCTAGTAAATGTTTGCAATCAGAAAATCAAATCGAAGAAAACAAAATGTGTTTATTTGAGAAGAATGTGGTATTTAAAAAAGGCTTTTAAACTCAATTAATAGTTCTAGCGAAATTAAATTATGCATCGTACCTGATATATAAATATCATTCATAAAAGTTAATTTATAAACTTTGCATTCAACATGGAAATCTTAAATTAGAATATTAATTTTCTTTCTTTTATCATTTTTAACAGTTATATACCAAATTAATCCCTTAACAGTTTCTTTTCTTTTACTTTTCTTTATATTTCTATTTACACCAATGTTACTGCATGGTGATAGTCGTGTTATTTAATTGAAAAAAAAATACTTTTTGAAAATACTGGTGAAAAGAAATATAAAGTATTAAGTAGCGTTTGAGCGCTGTTCTGGCAAAACTGTTAAGTGGTTATAGCTAACATAACGTATCTCTTATTTAAAATAACAATTAATCATTTAAAAATAAAATAATTTTTGTTAAATAAGTTATTAAATATGCAACATAACAAAGAATTAATATTTAGTACGATATTCTTGTTCTGATACCAAATACACAACAAAATTAATAATCTATAACAATATTTTACATGTTTCTAGAAAATTTTATTACTCCATTTATTCAAACCTAGGTCAGCATATCTGTGCTGATAAGTATAAAGGGTTTAAGTCCATATTCTTGATTTTTCAGGAGACGAAAAATAAAGTTAAACTAACTGAAAACTAATCAGAAGAATCGATTAGGAAAAAGGGATTTCGTTGACTTATACCCTTTATACCATTCAGTGATTGTCAACCTTCATTTAATAACGGTAAAATTTGGAATTAAATATTTTATACCACACATGAATGGTAAATTTCTGACTTGAACCTTTTTTTACCAATGGATTTTCTCAAAGACTAAATGACATGGATTTAAATCCTTTATACCAATCGATAGAGAATTTTTTTCTGAGTCTGACTATGTACTTAACTCAAAATCGACATTTTTGGACTAAAATCCTTTATACTTATCAGTACAGATTTAACCACCGAATGTTATCTTATGTACAGAAAAAAATATGCATTAAAAAATGCGATATTAATTTATGTGAGTACATTTTTACTAGCGCTAAATGGAAAAATATGATTTTTTTTTCTTTTTCATGCAAAGAAAGAAAAAAATACAGGATAAATTTGTAACTATTTTTTTTTTATTTAGACTTTTTCCATAATATCTTTTTATTTATATACTAGCCGCCTTCGGCGACCAGCTGGTTCGCAATCCTTGAAAAATCCGACTTTATGAAACTCCCGCTCGATGCCGCTTGCGGCGCCTTTTTCCCGTTTCAGATCTTACAACAGCTTATTGACATATAGTAAAAATAGCTTTATTGAAAAATTTAATCGCAGTAAATTCCCGCTCGGTAGCCTGCGGCGCCCACTTTCAGTATCTGAAACAGCCTGTTCGATCACCATGTTATGATCTTTCAAATTTCTGACTTTACCAAAGTCCCGCTCGGTGGCGACTGCGGCGCCTTATCCCCGTTTTAGAACATAGAACACCTTCCTCGCTCATCAGAATTTAAAATATTGAAATTTGAAAATATTACAGCACCATCTGGCGGTAGAAATTTCTTTAATCTACTGTTCAATTCTAAATCAACAAACCTTTCAAATGATGTATTACTTATGAAAATATTTTAATTAGTAGCTGAGATACAAAAGGAAACCTAAACAGGAAACCTTAAAACGTGTAAATCGGGTAAAATCTCGAATTCCACTTTCGATAATATAAAAGAACTTTAAAATATCTTTCGAATGATGTATTAAAAATAATATAATCATAATTACAATTTCAAATATTGAAACTTTAAAATATTTCAGCGCCATCTGGCGGTAGAAATTTCTGTAATCTACTGTTCAATTCCAAATCAACAAAGCTTTCTAATGATGTATTACTTATGAAATTATTTTAATTAGTAGCTGAGATACAAAAGAAAACTGATTCGGAACACCTCAAAACTTGTAAATCTGGTGAAAACTTTCGATAATATAAAAGAACTTTAAAATATCTTTCGAATGATGCATTAAAAATAATTTAATCATAATTAGAAACTGAAATACGCTTATTAGAATAAAATTTAATTTGCAGTTAAAATGTATTTTTTTTTTTCAAAAATCGATGAAATTTGAACTGCAACCATCCCTTGTGCTGTAAATTGCGCACACAAAGTTTCAAAAAATTTAGAAGAAAATTGAAGCATTTTGAATTTTGCAATTTTTATTCCTAGTAAAAAAAGCACGTGATCTCAAGTAGTAAAATATTTCCTTCGTTTGGGCGGATATCGAATTATCTCTTCTCTGTCAAGGTCAGTTGCCATGGTAACCCACCCCGTGGATCATGATAGCAAGCAGTATTCAGTTCATTACGGAATGACGATCGCTGTTGCCTAAAATAAAAAATATATATAACTCATTCAGTTTTTGAAAATTTCTCTCAATCTTTTGGGGAATTGAATTGTGGAAGCGATATCTATAGCCAAAAAAAAAAAAAAAAAAAAAAAAAAAATGATTTATCTCTAAACGATTTTGAGTTATAAAATGTTTTGTGAAAAAATCGATGTTTCGTAAAATCTAAAAATATGGATCGCTAATCCGTATTTTGTAAAAATGTTTATATGGTTCGAAAGAGGATTAAATGACCTTTCCAAATATACTAGTTTTTAAGAAATGAAATAGTTACTCGGTCGTACAGGCGTTTTTAAAAAGACAATCGAGAAAAAGAGATATTTTCGACCCTTTTTAAAACTTTTTTTAAAAATATAAAAAATCCGTATTTTTTAAAAAACATTGTACCGTAAGAATCGGTAATAAATGCTCTTTCTCGTGGTATAGGTGTATTTTCAATATCTCCAAAAGTTCTGCAGCGATTGCTTTAGAAAAACCCGCAAAATTTTTCTCTCTCTGCTTCCTCTTTTGAGGAACACGCTGAATTCTACATGAAGGGCGAAAATTACGATCCGCTCACTTTTTAATTAGACATTGGTCGACGTTTTAATTAATATCTCTTGAACTAATTAAAATTTTTAAATTCTTTTTTCACTATTCACTCGGGCAGGCTTCTGAGCACCCGTATGTCAAATTTTGTAGTTCTGCGTTCAGTAGGGGCGGAACGTATAGATGCTCAGACAGACAGACATCTTCTTTTATTATTATAGATTTATTTTATAATAAGATTTTTGAAAGATGTATTATTCAAGAATCACATCATTACCATTTAATTTGAAAATATCTACCTAATATATTTATTATTTTATTATTATTATTTATTATAAAATAGTTTCACATTTCAAGTTTTGTTAGACAAATACTTGTGCATTGTTAGATAAAATAATTTAAAAAATATACATTATTTTAAGACATTTATCCCAGTGATTTGATCTGAAAAGCAATATTTTTAATTTTTATTTACCGTTAAAAATATTTAAACTAGATATTTAGGAATTCAAAGATCATAAAAATAACAATTTCAATGATTTGTAATCGAACAGTTTATAAAATGCATTTAGTGTAATTCAGTTTATTATTATTATTATTATATTTAAACACGATTTTATCCATTTTTCTGCAATTGTCTTAATATCCCTAAATATACTCCCATTATTTAAATGATACATTTGTTTTTATTTGCAAACTGCTTTGAATATTAATTCCGATAAAGCTATCTTTAAATTAGGAATAATATCACTTTTAGGAATATGACTTTTGTTTTTAAAAAAATATTTCTGTTATAAAAACTGTATTTTTATTTTATTATGATAGTTTGGATCAAATCCAAAATTCCTCGCCTCCCATTCATATGCATATTAGAGCAATTTTTGAATTTTTCTTTAGTTTTCCTAAATTTAACTAGAATCAGTATTTAAGTGTACCTAGTTAATAACAGATCATTATCCTAAAGTTATAGATCACTTAATGATACAAGGTGACAGCAAAGATTATTTATATTGGTTAATTTGTTGCTAGCCCCTTAATTATTGTCGTAACCTAATCTTTACAGAATTTGTGAGGAAGACTATGTTCTTTGCCTATCCAGGGATTAAAACCATTTCATCAGGCTATAAGTCATTAAATTGACAAAAACTGATCATTTGTAAATATTGCTAAACTTTTGAGCACGAGTGTGTACATATATATATATATCATAATGATATAAGTAAACATGAAAAAAAAAATGTAAAATGCAGTACATGAAAAAATAATAATAATAGAAAATACTTTATTATATTCTTTATAGTTTCCTAATACATATCTATCAATAAGTATTTGGACACATTTGAATTTAGACGTATTGTCAAATATCTAAAAAAATTCTGCAGGAGCTATCTTGAAACTTTAGGCGTATAAAGAATGTGTTATATCTCATATAATTCAGGATAATTTTAGCCTGAAAAGGAAAAGAGAACCAGTAAAAATTAAACAAAAGTCAAAATGTTTTGGATCCCCCCCCCCCCATAAAATATTAGACACACAATTCTGCAATCAGAATGAACAGATGTTAAATATATTGCAAAATATGAGCAATTCTAATAAATAATTTATAACTACGTAGGAGAAAGCTTTTAAAAAATTCCATTTGCATAATTTAATAGCCAAAAATATTTAGCTACTTGTATTATAGTTACAAACAAATACCATGTAAATTCAAAGATTTATAAGAGACAGTATAAACAGATTTCAGTTCCTCTCAAAAGAAAAGCTAAACTATAAGAGATTTTACTCATATATATATTTTTACTTTCCGAACACTATAGTGAGGAAAGTATTGTAATCATGTCAAAAATCCGAATTCGAGATTTTGATGTTTCTATACGTTTTGAGGTCCCCTGAGTCCGTTTTCACTATTTTTACGATGATGTATGTATGTGTGTGTGTATGTGTGTATGTGTGTATGTGTGTATGTGTGTATGTTTGTGAACACGCTAGCGTCTAAAGGCTTTGTTCGATTAACCTGAAAGTTGGTACGTATATTGTAAGTCACCATAGTACGAACCCTATAGATTTTGGTGAATCTAGCACTTATAGTTTTTTTACAGGGACACAAAGAAAAATTCTTTATCATTATGGCCTATGGGACCAAAATCTTAAAAGTGCGATAGCATCTAAACGCCTTATTCAATTGAGCAAAAATTTTATACCCATATTATAGGTCACAGATACTCAATCTGTATAGATTTTGGAGAATCTAGCACTTATAGTTTTTTTACAGGGACACAAAGAAAAATTCTTTATCATTAAGGCCAATGGGGCCAAATTTTTAAAAGTGTGATAGCGTCTAAACGCCTTATTAATCTGAGCAAAAAAATTGTACACATGTTATAGGTCGCATTTGCACCAACTGTATAGATTTTGGTGAATCTAGCACTACAGTTTTTTTACAGGGACACAAAGAAAAATTCTTTATCATTATGGCCTATGAGACCAAATTTTTAAAAGTGCGATAGCATCTAAACGCCTTATTCAATTGAGCTGAAAATTTGTATGAATATTATAAATCACTGTTGCACTAACTATAAGCATTTTGGTGAATCTAGCATCTATAGATTTTTACAGGGACAAAACGAAAAATTCTTTATCATTATGATCTAAGGGCTCAAAGTTCAATAGCGTTAAATAAAACCTCGTGTGATATATGGAGAAAAAAACACTCTATTATGGTTTTCTCTCTTTTGTTTGTTTAGCAATTCCTCTTTCTTTATTTTATCTACAAAACTGTTAGTTACTCAATGTTCGGAAAGTCGAGTGGAGTCACTCCAGATTTTTTTTTTTTTTTTTTATTCAATCAATGACCAATAGAAATACAGTGCTTACTGACGGTAAATAAATGTGGATAAAACCCCTTATCATCTTCCTCTATTTTTTTATTATTATTTATTTATTTATTTATTTTATTTTTATTTTTATTTATTTTTTTATCATTATTATTTATTTATTTATTTATTTTTATTTTTTTTGAGAGAGGAACTGAAATTTTGTTCATTCTATAAATCAAAATTTTTTTAATTTACACGATATTTGTTTCTAGTTTTCAAATAAGTAGCACAATACTTTTGTATTTTATTGAAATTTTATTTTTTCGACTGAGTGAAAATAATGCCTGGACCGGGACCCCGGATCAAGGCTCAACCAATTGAGCTATCCAGGCCGACATCCCGGTCAGCATTACTCACTCAGAAGTCCCGGTCCAGGCATTATTTTCACTCAGTCGGAAAAATAAAATTTCAATAAAATACGATTTTCTTCCACAGTTGATTGTGTGATTTTATTAAAAAAAAAAAAAAAAAAAAAAAAGAAAAGAAAAGAAAAAAAAAAAAAAATACTTTTGGCTACTAAAACATGCAAATGAAACTTTTTAAAACCTCGCACATGCGTAGTTGAAAAGTGCTTAGTAAACAATCTCGTATACGTAAGATATTTAACACTTTTGCATTCTGAATGCAGCATGCTGTGTCTAAGGTAGTCCCTCCAAGTGTTCTAAAAATGGCTTTGCACTGCGTCTAATACCCTACGTGTTTTAAATATTTTTTTTAAATAAATTAAAAAAACCCTTATACCTCCATGAATATATATGGTAGCCTCATAAAAATTTATACAAATAATTAGAAGAATCCTCATAACTACATGTTATGACCAAAATACGTTTCAAGCACTACTTTTACAGGGGGATTTAAACATTTTGACTTTTGTTTAGTTTTTTTTCTGGTCCTCTTTCCCTCTTCAAGACAAAAATTTTCCTAAATAATATGAAATATTACACGTTCTCTACTATATAAAATATCAAAATTCCGATGTTATTGCTGCAATTGAAAAATTCTTTTAATGTTAAACTTTACTAAAAATTGATTATTATATGAACAAAATACCAATAGTCAGATAGTTGGTGTTAGTCCAAAACATTTTAAATCTTACCTGTGGATTCATTACAAATAATTTACATATTCAAAAAAGTTTTTCGCGGTATTTAATTTCAGTATACAACGTACATATTTATAATTGAAATATTTTATTTTTTTAACGATCAATAAATTTTTATTTTACACCCTATGATTAAAACTTCATCGCGGCAATGAGACGCGTTCATCCTAGTAAATAAGTACACGCGGAAACCATTTAGATAAACATTGTATATAGGACGTGTTACCTCGTCCCTAGGGCAGAACGAATAACTTTGGAAGACACGATAACTCGTTCGTCACGGCGAAAGTTTTTATGAAATAAATATGCAAACTTTATGATAACACTGTTTTCCAATGGAAAATACAGATTGTACAATGGAATGTACAGAAACATTTTGAAACTTTCAAATTCAGACATCTTATCACTTATCTAAAAAAATTCGTGTACTTCATATATATCAAGTAGACGTACTTGATATATATCACTGCGCTTTAGAATGTAAAAATCGCGGAAAAAAGGCTAAAAATCCATAGAAAAAAGCATGGAACGAGAAGGAAAAAACTCACAATGTTAAGTGTGTGAGGGAAAAAAAAGCTAACACCGGAAGGAATAAAAGGTCAAAATTGACTAGAAAAGGTCACCGAAGCTCGGCAAGGGATTGAGATTATCGTCAAGGTTTTGCTACGTCTCGTCTATTGTCCAGAGGTCAAAAAAGAGAAACGATTACAAATTATAAAATAAATCATGTTTGGGATATATAAACAATAATAATGTAAACAATATTGCTTTAAATGCAATGTACAAATGCATCTCATTCATTTGTGAGAAAATGCCGCGAACATACATTGAAATGGAAAAATTTCTGTATCAACATTGAAACTATCGTATTCAGAATGTTACAATATTTAGAGTAACACAATAAGAGCGTTAACTTAGAAAAAAAAAAACGAATTTTTAAAAATGGCCCAATTTTAAGAAACACAAATTTCTTTATTCCATTTAATCAAATTCCAAAAAACTACTCAAGCAAATCATTACACGGTTCAATTTGTAGAATATTTCGCTGAATTCTAATCTGTACAGATTATTATAATAGCGTGCTAAAAATCAATTTAAACGCATAATAAGGAATAAAATAAAGTAGCAATATAAAATTTGTATTTTCTTAAGTTAAAATTACTTTTTAACTTTATTTTAGATGCACACGCACGTGCACTTACACATGCATGTATATGTGTGTAAAAACACTTTATAGCCATAAAACATTTTTCTTGAATTTTGTTGGGGAAAAAAGTAGTTTTATGGCAGACGCCAGCAATTGTAAAATCATGCACCAGGGCTCCCTAAATATTTATTTCAAATTGCAAAAGATATAAATGTTATTTATTTCGCAACTTCACGGCTATATGTTATAGGACACATTATTGTTAAAAATGTTTACTATTCAAAATAACCAAAATTACTATTCAGAAAACCTTAATCTTCTAATTTTTTAATTACGTTTTCATTGTTTAATAGATTAGATACCTTTAAATGGGAAAAATCCTAGAAAAAAAAATATAAAATAAAATAAAATAAAGAAAAAAACTATAATTTTATTTAATAATCTAAAGAATAACAATTTTAAATTTTTTTAACTTTCAAAAGAAAGGTTTTATCTATCTTCTAAAGCTTTAGTACAACTCTGAATTTTACTGATTTATTTATTTTTTCTTTTTTCTTAAAAGTGTCAGAACTTATTTTTTTGTAGATATCAGCATGCCGCACAAATTACAGGAATAAACCTAAAAATTACGCAAAAGGAAAAATATCCTACAATTTAAATTCCGAAAAATAATATTACTTGAAGATTTTTAATATATATATATATATCATTATTATTATTATTACTAATGTACGTTTATATGTTCTGTTAAACCTGTTTCATTTTTACCAAATCTTACTAACCATTACGAAGATATCGTGCGTGCAAGTTTATATCATTTTATCGACAAAATACTCGCTCTGGAATTTCTATATTAAAATATAAATAAATAAAATGTAGATTTCTTCTACAGTCTGTTATATATAAATAAAGAACTTTCTTATAATCTGTTAATATTCACAAGATATAAAAAGAAATATATTTTTAGTTATTGTAAATATATATATAAATATATATATATGGTTATCTTTTGTCGTTATTATTATCGTTAAAAGGTACCTGGCCTCTCAAGTAAGTTGACAAAAAAGATTTTCAAAATAATTTATGAAACATTATTGTTATTTCATTCCATTTATCCAATTATATTTGAAAAATTATTAAATTTAGAAATTTTCTTAATTTTTTCAATTGAAGTATTTCAATAAGTGTTTTAATAGTCTAAAAGTGTTTTAATAGTCTAACTGAGGTAAGACTAATAATTTAAATTTAAAAATTATTGAAAAAATAATAATGAACTATTAAATTTATCTTCATAAAAAACAACAGACATAATTTTAAGGTGAACACAATATAGGTTTGTATCACTCTGCTAGAAATTCGCCATTTTTGCTGAAACATTGTGAAATGCTGAAACATTTGCTGAAACATTGTGAATTTTGCCCTTGTGAAATATGCGTACATTAGCAGTAAATTTTAAAAGATATTTGAAAAATAAACGTATGTTTCAAGTGAATACTTTTCTGCATTCAGCGGATAAAGAAATTTATGTTATCGTTTTTTATTAATTGGAGGCTTTTGGATTTTAAAACATATAAATATTGTGTTGTAAAAGATGATGTCCTTATTTTAAAAATATCATGTAAATTGATGTTAGTAAGTAATTTAAACTGAATAATTGAAATATATGAGCAACAATAAGAGCATGACGGGAAAAAGCGAACAATAATCAGTATTTAAAAATTCGGCATTGCATTAAGGAAAAAATATCTAACCAGACATGAATGAAATGTGAAAATAGAAACACACTTTTTCTGCACGCCGCACTTTTAAATACTATACTCGTATAATGAAGATTAAGCTTAATTTATTCGAATTAAATCAGATTGTTGCATGTTTTTACAATTCTTAGTATATTTGCTTATAAATTTCTTCGTCTTCATTATTTAATTGAATAAAATGATTACAAGATAAGCGTTATAATTCAATGTTAAGTAATGTCTATCTAAAGCAGCGCTTACTATCTGCAACTGTTTACGGGCCGGGAAATTATGACAAAATAATATATTCAACTAATCACAACATTAACATTATGAAACAGGTTACATAAAGAATAAAGTTTGAGGTTGAGGTTATGTGAATTTTACGTTGCTCTAATTTCATGTTATTGGCAATTACCGATGGTCTAACATTCATTTCCACCTATTTTGTGGCTACAAGAGATATACAGTCGGTAGCGAAATTATTGAAACACACATCCACATACTTTATATATACATATATATATATTAGTCTGATCCCCAATTTTTATCACCAATTAACTTTTTTGTAAAAAGTATAAAACTAAGATCATGACTCGAAAAATATTCACTTAACAAAACAGTATTAGGTGCACATCTTTTAAATAAGAATTATTGGTAGCGCTTCAATAATTTTGATGGCAATTGTACTTTGGAACAGGAACATAGAGGGTATTATGGACGCGATGGATTTACATGCACTAACCGCCATTTGGTCCTCTGCTGGCTGAAATATCTAACTCGGAATCTTCCGATTACGAGCTCGACACTGAAAAATAAATACAGAAAATTCCGCTTCTTTCCAGAACCGACTCTAGGATAAATATGGCGTATTGAGTCTAACATAAAATTTTCCAATTTTGGGAAAGGATTTTTGAAACTTCAACACAAGCTTCCTAATTTCAGCAGAAAATAAGTTTAATTCGGAGATCCTGGTTAATAATATCATTACGTAAGAGCAAGTAAATTTTACATATATTTTCAATTGCTTATTTAAAAAAAAAAAAATTCATTTAGCAGATCCATTAAACATACAACACTAGGTTATGACAGGACTAATCATATAATTATACAATAATAATTTATTTTTAATTAATAGGCAACTATTCCAAGCTAAAATAGATTTTAGGGACTTCGCAAGTAGTAATTTTTGTGTATTTGAAATGCATCGTTTAAAATGCATTGTCAAGAACAACTAGCAGTAAAATCGGCAAAGGTCTCCAAAGTGACATCATTATTACTCGGCAGGTTATTAGAATAGAAGACGAAAAGGCGGGCACCAAGCAGAGAACTTTGTGAAACTGAACTTTATACACTAGTCCCTTAACATTCGCCAGGATTACGTCCCATGCAAACTCGCAAATATTAAGACAATCTTCTTGCAGAACAATTTACATTCCATAAAGTTTTAGTTAGGATGACAGAACATTTAATAAATAAAGAAATGCAGTGCATTTTAATATTCAATACAAATAAATAAATAATTTTATAATCGAAATTTTAAAAGCAAAATCATAAAATGATAAACTTTGTAGTGTGGTAAATAATGCACTTCCGTTTCATCTTCTGAAATTGTACGTGGAATAGTGTGCCTGTAACAAAACTTAATCTATAATCTAAAATAACAGGAAGAATTTAATAACTCCTTTTTACACTCAAGAATATTTATTAATTTTAAGTGAATATTACAAGCAGGGATTACCATACAACTCACTTTAAATAACCGAGGCTATAAAAATCAAATTATTGTGACAGATTTTTCACCATATTGATATTGCTGTCCCATTGCTTCATTCATGCATTGTGGTACTTTTAAATTGATAAGTAATCACTATCTCATTTACCAAAAAAAATTCTGCATTCATTATTCGTTAGGAAAAACTGACTAGGAAAAAATAAATAGTGAATAATCTAGGGACATATTGTGAATGTTAAAATTTGCCTCATCCTTGTGTTCCAGAATGTTAAAGCATTACTATACAGGATAAGGATTAGAAAAAACATTTGAGACATTAATGAAAAAAGATCTACTAATTTAGAAATCATAAATTATTTTAATTAGTTGGTCAAGTAGACCGATAGATATTAATTTATAGATAAGGCCAAGATTCCAGACTTTATCAAAAGCTTTTATAACATCTAAAAATATAATTTCACAGCCTGTGTGAAGGTCACCATAAATTCATAAACTTTCCACATCTGTTGCTGTGATGATGCGGATGAAACCCAAGTTCTTCTAGTAATATCACATGAGGAGAGTCCATAAGTTCATTCAGACGTTTCACAAGAATATATTCATTGATCGACGTAATATATTCGACGTAATTCATATCGACGTAATATAATAAGGAATCGGTCTATAACTGTTTGGCAAGTGAGCATTCGTGTTGCCATCTTTCTGCAGCGTAAGACTAAACTTTTTTTTTACATGATTCAGGAAAATTATTTAAGATAAGCATGCGATTAATTAATAAAGTGAAATAAAAATGAAGTAGTTGGGAGGTTAATTAATATATTAGTGATTATTTCGTTCTCTCTGGTGACTTATTCTTTTTAAGACCTGAAATATACTATATAACAGAAGAGGGAGTAACAAATTTAACAATATCAATTGTGCTCTTACAAAATAAATAAATAAATAAAATACAATTTGAAATATGGTATTTTATTTTATTTATTTATTTATTACTATTTTGTAGCGTGTTTACATGTTATTTCCCTACAAAGTTTGTATAACAATTAATTATAATAAACAATATACTTTAAATCAATTTTCTTTAGCCCATGTAAAAACAAAATTATTATTCCTATCAAACACGGCTTCTAAAATAAAATATTTCCTCCAAAGGCAGGGAATAAACCAAATAAAATTTATGCTCTTAGCATGAAAAAAATTACGCGAGTGTATTACATTAATTTCCTTCTTTGATATGTCAGCGCTGAATGCTTGTAGATGATACTTAATGTTCTACTAATAAAGCTTATGCATTTAACCAATTTCTCTTAGTTTATATTACTTTTATCATGAAGAATATAAAATTTATAGGAGACGTTACGCACAGAATGCTCAATGGTAACTCAAAATGCAAGCAACTCTTTTCGCAAGTAATAAATGTATATCATTTTGCTCTGTGAGATCACCATGAAATGTTATGTCTGGGCAATAAATTTCCAGTTATGATTTATAGAAATGTAATTGTATCTATAAAAGAAAATACAGCTTTACTTTTTGTGTATTTTGGATAAGCAAAGCTAGAAATGATTGCACAAAAAGGTAATATTGCAAGCAATACTCAAGTGAAGAAATTTAAACATTCTGATATTTTTTCTTATAAGTGTAATAATTAGTAAAAATTTCCTAATTTAAATTGAGATTGAAATTATGTTACAAAATAGAATCGATATTTATTAGTTATTTATCATGAAAAATATATAATTTATAGGAGACTTTGCGCACAAAATTCTCAATGATAGCTCAAATTGCAAGCAACTCTTTTCGCAAGTAATAAATGTATACCATTTTGCTCTATGAGATCAGCAAGAAATGGTCTCGGCAATATATTTCCAGTTATGATTTGTAGAAATGTATTTGTATGTGTAAAAGAAAACACAACTTTATTTTATATGTATTTTGAATAAACAGAGTTAGAAATGATTGCATTAAAAAGTAATATTCCAAGCAATACTCAAGTGAAGAAATTTAAACATTCTGATGTTTGTTATAAGTGTAATAACTAATAAGTATTTTTAAATTTAAATTGGTATAGAAATGAGCTTACAATATAGCGTCGATATTTATTAGCTCCCCATCATACTAAAGGTATGGAAAACTTAAGTAATCGTGAAAATTTTCGACATTTTTTTAACACGTTTTGAGGTGTGAGATGTCTGAAAATCACAAAATCGATGTGGTGTCCGTCTGTAAGGTGTCTATTAATTATATACTGTGCTAGTGATAGCCTTTATACACGATATCTACAGGAGAACGGTCGCGAAATTTAAAAGAAATTTTAATATATTACTAGCGACCTTCGCCTGATAGCAGTTCACTATTTTTAAATGAATCACTATAATGAATGAATTCTCGAAAGTGCATATTATCACTCATAAACTTTTTTTCTTAAGAGAAGAAAAAAAAAAAATCATTTCTGATCGGGCAAAAGTCGCACCGTGTCACCACTGCCTTAGCCAGAGCAGTCCCATGCACGCTGCGCGCGCGTATTCATTCGATTCCTTCGAAAATATTCTCATTCGATTTGTAGAACCCAAAAACTTATACATACCAATTTTGAACGGCCTAACTCAATTTCTATTTTTTTGCTCCTTATGCCCCCTTTCCACCCCTCCTAATAATTTTACACTTCCGAAAATATTCTCATTGGAATGGTAGACCCCCAAAACTTACATACACCAAATTTTAACAGTCTAACTCAATTTCTATTTTTTGCCCCCTTCCACCCCCTTTCGGCCCTTCCTAATAGTTTTACACTTTCGAAAATATCCTCATTCGACTTTTATTCCCCAAAAACCTATATATACCAATTTTGAACGATCTAACTCAATTTCTAATATTTTGCCCCCCTTGCCCCTCTCCTGTCCCCTAATAATTTCACACTTTCGGAAATATCGTCATTTGACTTGTAGGCCTCAAAAACCTATATATACCAATTTTGAACGGTCTAACTCAATTTCTAATTTCTCTCCCTTTGCCCCCTTTGCCCCCTTTCCACCCCCTAATAAGTTAACACTTTCGAAAATATCCTCATTCGACTTGTGGGCACCAAAAACCTATAGATACCAATTTTGAACGATCTAACTCCATTTCTAATTTTTTGCCTCCCCCCCCCCCTTGCTCTCTCCTTCCCGTCAATATTAGACTGTTTACACTGCTAAGAACCATATTGATTTTTAAAATTCTAACTTAAAAACTCCCTTAATATAGGCGCCAGTTTCATATAAGTGAATAGAGATACTATGACGAAGCCTCATAATCATATGCTACAGTCTGAAAACATTTCAAGCATTACTTTTTACAATGTAATCTCAGACTTTTTTTTTTTTCTAATTAATTTTTTGCTTTTGATAATAAGCTTTTGCTCAAATATGAAATATATAAGATGTTCCTTATACACTCACATTTCCAGATAATTCATCATGATTATTTTTTCGGATATCTCAGTAAAACATCTAAATTCGAAAGTTCTCGGTTATTTATGGAAATGTAGTGCATATATAAATCTATTGCACGCGTGACATTAGAGCTAGGTAACGCACTAAAAATTAATAAATTAAAATCTTTCATTTATTTTACATATTTTAATTAATTTCGATGCTATATACGCCACATAAAAGAAAATTATACATTTTTTTAATTTAAGACATTTAAATTAAACCTTTTATTAGTGTATGTTTCACTTTCCCATGCGACATTTCTGTTTAAATAAAAAGTACATAATGTAAAAATTATTTTAAAAGGGAATTTCTAATTTAAATTAAAAGTAATAGCATAAAAACAAAACAAAATAATCTCAAGCTGATTTTAAAATTTGTAGAAGAAACAAAAACTATTGTCACAAGTGAAATTATTAACATTTTAAAAAGATGTTGAAAGACATCTACTTTTAAAAATTTCACAACATCTTTTTTATAAAGTCCTAAAGAGGAAATTTTTACATTCAAATGACAAAATATTTTAGCTTGAAGTATCCTTCAACCTCCCGAGGGAACATTTTCAATAATTTTATTGTTGCTACAGATTTAATTACAGGAAATAAAGAATTTAAAAACATTTTATAAGAAGTAGTTTCCGAAAAAGCTGACCATTGGATCTTTCTGAGTGAATTTTTCTGTTAACAGTTCATTCAGATAATTTAGAAAAATATCGCAATTATGCTTAAGGGTCTGCCTACTCTTAAAAAGGAAAACAGCGAGAAAAAAGTCCTTGGATTTTTCCTTTTATCATGTAACAAAAGCGCAATCTTTTTTCATAAACTAATATATTTTGAAACATCACTTTGAAATATATAGAAAATTTAAAGAAATTTATTTTTAACTTTCATTGGGAATTTAACTTTAACTTTAACTTTTAACTTTCATTCGATATTTTTCTACAAGTTTATAACATTATTAATATTAGTGATATCTAGGGCTGGATTATTTATCAATATATCCCCAAGTATCGATATTTTTTTAATATCCCGATAACAATATTTAAGATCTAGCTCCTCCAATATATCCCTTTAACGATATTGCCGAGTGCGCACCCAGCAACGGCCCGAGCAAATTTGGCGCCCTAGGCGAAAAATTTTCATGGCGCCCCATTAAAACAAATTTTTTAAAAATGGAAGACACGCAGACAATTATACACATACAAATACTGTAATAAATAATCAATTATTTTTTCGGCGCTACTTTTAGCGGTAGTAGAAACAATATCCTTCAAATGAATTGTTTTAGCTTCATCTTGATAATGGTGATAGTCCTACAAATCGTTCTCACGTCACTATATGGAACGCTGGTAAGTTTTTATTAATTTCAATTATATGAAGCTGGGTTCTCCACTGGCCACAGACACAGGAAGTGCCAGAGCAACAATTTTATTGCTGTTACTAAATTCAATACGCAATGTACTAGTTCTTTTTCACAAAAATTATTCAAAACTTCCTGTAGTGTACTTTCATCAACATCCTTAGAGTCTCCTTGAGTCAGATAATCTCCTAATCTTCTACATAATTTCAAAATCACTTTGAAAGTTTTTTTTTTTTTTACGACTCACAATCGTTAGAAAGGCATCAGAAAACATGATTTATTTTTTTTTGTCTGTTTGAACTTCTCATCATTCGAATTTCTTGCTGTATCAAGAAAAGAAA
Organism: Salticus scenicus; assembly: GCA_963930645.1. Taxonomy (NCBI): domain Eukaryota; kingdom Metazoa; phylum Arthropoda; class Arachnida; order Araneae; family Salticidae; genus Salticus; species Salticus scenicus. The sequence continues at coordinate 200,962,879 of OZ005653.1, read as the reverse complement.
TATAAAAATTAATCTTAAAATGATTGTTAGCATCACTTGTTGATTTATCAGCTGACTGCATAATTAAACTTCTTTTTCATTTTTCGTAATCGGGCTGGCTCTGACTCTGATGAGAATGATACCGCAGTATTAATTTCTTCTGAAATGCCTCCTGTTTATCAAATCCGAAATCACTTTTACATTTTCCCAGAACAACATTTTGTTTTTAGTAGTGCACTAGTAGTGGAGTTTGGGTCACATTTACACCATTGTCTTTTGTTATGTACTGACGAAAACTTTCTTCACTTATTTTCTAATAGGAAATTAAAATTTTTTATACATGATCTGGCTTGTGTTCGTCAAGAATGGACAACTAGAACGAGGCGGAACTTTCAATGTTTGTGGGAAAAAGCTGTGCTATGATAGGCTACATTCCACTGTTTGTGGGTTAAAAGAAGACTCCTACAGTTTAAATAAAAGAAAATCGTCAGTACTTTGAATGACGTCAGAGAGCCATGTCGTCTAATTCATTGTAGATTACCCATAGATTTTTCTCACATTGCAAGGATACATAAACTCAAAGTGAAACCGGAAGCATTTTCCATGTTCTGTTTATCAAAGCCTCAATCTTTATTTCTTTCATATCAAACTATTGTTTATTTACTAATTATTTTGGAAGATGAATCAAGATTTTTGCTTATTCAGATTCAGGTGGAAAAATCTTTTGTTTTTTCAAATTATTATCCTGATAGTGTTTCTTTAGGATTCGGACGAAAATAACTTTTCAAATGAGCCTAATTTGCTTTGCTAATGATATTTTTTCTCTAATTTTCTCTTACAAAATTGTACTCCATTTTTTTTTTCTTTTTTTCTGTTAACAGCTAGTCTCAAGTATCAACTGTACTGATAACGAAATTTCACATTTTATTACTAAGTTGAGCTACTAGAAAAAGAAACTATAACAGAATCACTTTGTAAAATTCCAAAAAGCCCCCACGCATAACCCCTACAAAGTCACCTCGTCTAAAGAGCTAAAACTTCTTTCTAGTTAGAGCTAGCTTCCTTCAAATCTTATTATTATTATTATTATTATTTTTCTTTTTATGTCAGTTCAAAATTATAAAATTAAAATATTTATAAATTTTCGAATATTAAGTAAATGTAAAACAAAAATTAATAAGATAAATAATAATGTAATACTTATACACATTCTTACTTTTATAATCTTTTTCAATCAATCATCTGCGTCAGACGTGTATACAAAGGTAATCTGAAGTAATCCTTTTTTCTTTCGATTGCTATACCCTGGTAAAATTGCTTTTCTACGAGCTGAACAACTGAGAAAATTCGAATCAAAGAATATCTTTTGCGTGCAAAACACACTCAAAGTAAAAAAAAAAAAAAAAAGGCTGAAGTTTCATCTTTTTTGTCAGTTTTTTATAATCATTAAACTCAACCTTGTGCCAATACATTTAAACTCTTCGCTTCATAAAGCAATGCTTAGCAAGAACATTCTTCGCTCTTGAAGCAAAAGCAAATTTAGCGTTAAACTGGAAACAAAAATGACAATCTATACATTTCTATTAAGGTCGACCTTCACAAATTGATGAGTATTCAGTAAAAAATGGTAGTTTCGAGTTGCCAAAGTTTCGAAGTTCTAATTTCAATAGAAGCCGAGTTCTGGAATTTCCAGCTATATTTTAGCACAGAATTAACCCGATATTTTACCATTTGTAGTCAAGAATTTAAAAAGAGGCTGATTAACTCCCGAGAAGTCGATTGTATTCAGTAAATTGTTCTGAGCAATCGTCTCATAGAGATTGCGCTTCAATCATTTGATTATCATTCCTGATCCTGAATAAGTGAAATTCCTGCTCTATAGTGTAATGTAATTAATGCTCTTTACTTTACTTTTATGATACAAGTGACTGCTTGCCCCAGGATTCGAAACGATCGAAACAGTCCAATAGGACTATTTCGAAAATACTCTTTAAAATCCTAGTTTTATTTGTTTGTTTCGAGAATATTCATTGAATTGACAGTTTTGCTGGACTGTTTCGAGAATATGAGTTAAATAAAGCTCATTCATCAACTTGCATTTACGATCTTCTTTTCTTGAACAAGAAAGTCACTGTTTCGTAACTATTGATATGGCACCTGATGTAAGGCAGATACACTTAATGATTTTGTCTAGAAGTATTGAAAAAGACATGAAAGAACTTGAAGCTTAGACTGTCTAGTTAAAAGAATTGAAAGCTGGACAAAATCATATGGTAGCAGCACAACATGAGATGAAATCGGACATGAATAGATGAAGGATGGATAAAAGAAGATGAAATCTAGACAACATGAATTGAGAGAATAGCTGAAACACTGACAAGAGGAGTTAAGGATAAAATAGAAGCCATGTAAGAAGAGATTCGTTGAAAAGTTAAAGTAATTTAAGAGAAAATGCAAGAGCGAGAGAAATTTTTGGGGAAAAAATAAAATTTACGAAAATTAAAGTTGAAAAGACAATTCAAGCAAAGTTTCTAGAAATTAAAGGTTCCGTGCGACATAAAACTCGCTTTCCTACCCTCCAGAAATAAAAGAAGGGAAAGTATTTAAAAATAAGAAAAGATGTACAAAGGAAAGACCGAAACATAAAAGATGTGCAAGGGATGATTCATGAGATGAAACATGATGTTCAATTTAGACCCTTGAATGGAAAGTCAAAACTTTATAGTTCCAATAAAGTACAGCCCAATTAAATAATGACTCGGTGACTTTTAGATATAGCGTAAAGCTGTTAACAATTAGATGGACAGATTTAATGACGGACTGTTTTCAAAACTCAATTCGACGTTGTAAGTTTTTGAAATAAATAGATCGTTGTTATGGTAAAATCAAGCCAGTTGTTTGTGACTCTTTCTCTAGCGCTTCTCATCAGATAAATTAGATTGACTTTGATGCCCTGAAAAGTCAATTCGAGGATTATCTATTTACTTCATTTTTACACGTCCAGTTGAAAACACGCCAAGAAAAACTCAGTAAATGTTTCCAAGTCATAGCAGCAGACTTGTACCTTTTAGTCCTTTCTAGACAAAGCTTGTAAGTGTTTAAAATTTTCCCACAACATGAGTGCTGTGTTTCCAAGACTACATTTTATCTATTCTAAGGTGCCGTTAGATAGTAATAAATAAAATAGATCTTGTTGTCTGGATTGTGCCGCCCTCTAGATCTTAGCGCCCTAGGCCATCGCCTAGTTTGCCTATATGGTCGAGCCGGCCCTGTGCGCACCCGAGTGAACGAAACTCGAGCGAATGAAACCCGATCAACCAACATACAACAGCTAACGAGAGCGAAACCCGAAGAAAAAAAGCGCCGAATATCTTATTTTAATACTCATTTTCTACTTTCCTCTAATTACACACTGATGAACTAGAAAAAATAGCCCCACGCCAAACGATTTCTATTGCAACACATATACATATACTTCCTCATCCTTCATAAACTCAAATCTAAACATCACTGCTTTAAAAAGGCCACCGCATAATAAAAAAAAAAAAAATAATAATAATAATAATAAAAAAACAGTATTTATTGAAAGCCATCTGCTTTGATTATCCCGTGAATAAGCTGACTTCGTTCAAGGTCACGGTTCTACCCCTTCAGAAAAAATTCATCAGACATACTCCAATATCACAATACCTATAATCAGCAGGTGTGTTTACTGGAAAGAGATTTGATATTAGTCGAAACGATATATCCCTATCCAAGATATCTATTATGGGTTCTGATATATTACACTATACTGAATTCCCACTCAACATTCATGCATATCGTAGGTGATGGAAACCACAGAAAAGGCAATATGACGAATGAAAACAATATCTTCTGTTTTAGCTCCTTTCCTGCTATTGGTTCATTCATATCGGTCTATTTCAAAGTGTCGATATAAAATGGCCAATAACATGCTTCAACATGTGTTTAATAAATATCATCAAAGCCGAACTGATACAGTGATGGCAGATTGGGGATTTTGTCCCCATTTTAGGGAGTTTTGAGGCTTCTGGGGACAATTTTGGAGACCAAATGTTTGTGGGGACTTTTTTGGGGAATTCTAAAATTTTTGGGGACAAATCTGGGGCGTTTTTCAACTTTCTGTCAATGTTGGTAACGTAATGATTTATCCCTATGTCTAGAGACTTTCAATAGCTTTATTGTTATTTGGGGATTTTTTCAAAAATTGCCTTCATTTTGGGAAAAATCTGAGCTTAAATCATAGAAAAATCTGCTTGATATTTTTTTTTTTTTTTTTTTTTTTTTTTTTTTTTGAAAAAAAAAATTATTTTCCCTTTTTAGTAGAAATCAAGTTGGGGATTTTTTCGAAATAAAAAAAAAAAAAAAACGTGATTTGGGGAAATTTGAAGACCTGTTTGGGGAAATAATTTTCGACCATCTGGCATCACTGAACTGATATCTACTAGAAGAGTTTTTTTGCAAATTTTCTTAGCGTTTAATAAAAAACTTCTGAAAATATAAGCAATTATGGAATGTATTTTTTTTTTTAATATTATTTTATTATTATTAAATATTTCGATAAAATATTTTTTTTTTATTAAGACTGTACATCAGTCAGATAGCTTCCTTTCTCCTTTCCCATGTTATCCAATGGGATTTTCGTTGCTTCGTTTTATAAAAATATCTCATTCAAAAATGAAGTTTTTCAAATTCTGTTTTTTGAATATTACTATTTGAACGGGTCGCCTTTTAGCTTAGTGAGCAATTTTTCGAAAAAATTAATTTAAATATTTTATTTTAATAAGTAAATTATGGACTCTAAGTGTGGATCTCTAAGTAAAATATTTAAATTTATTTTTTCGGAAAATTGATCACTAAGCTAAAAGACGACCTGTTCAAAGAGTAATATTCAAAAAACAGAATTCGAAAAAGTTCATTTTTGAATAAAATATTTTTATAAAACGAATCGACAAAAATCCTATTGGATAACATTGGAAGGGAGAAAGGGTGCTATCTAACTGATGTAAAATAAAGTTTTATCTTCAGTAATTTTACAGTGACAGTTTCTTTAAAGAATTATGTAATATTGAATAGTTTATTACTTTTTTTATGTAGCATTTATTTTTTCTCTTTCCATTTATTTATTTATTTATTTTATTTTTAAAGCCGTACATGTTAAATAAAATTGGTTTAAATGCAAAATGAGTTACTTTAAGTAACAAAATGAAACTTCAACATAATTTTGTTTAAATAATATAATTTTTATACTGACAATGTATACATAAATACACACACACACACACACACACACATATATATATATATAATATGTAATTCAAATTTCAATTATTGTGAAACTATTACGAATGTGAATTGAACATATATATTTAAAAGATATTGTAATAATTTGGTAAGAGGATACAAAAATAAAAATGACAAGTAACTGACATTTAGGATGCATATAAGAGCTTTAAGTAAAAAATATTACTTTCTACAACCAAAAAAGGTGTATTCAATGGCAATTCTTAACTATTTATAATGGCAATTCTGAACTAATTAAAATGATTTTCATTTTTATTTAATACCTGCATCTTAAGACAATTTTTCTGAAGCTTTATTTTTAGTAGAATTATGAATTTTGATATACTTGGTACAAATAAAACACAGATCACATATTAGCTGTGTTAAAATATGATTTTAAAATAATTAAAGCTTAAAATGGGAAGAATAGAGGATAAACTATACAGAGGTATACTAAAAAGCAATAGTATAAGTTATAAGAAACACAAAACATTAATTCACTTTTTATGATTTTTTTTTTTTTATGATAAAGTTATGGTAGTAATATACCAGAAAATACATGGAAAACACTCTATACTTGTATACTTTAAAATTCGTGTGCATATGTCTTTAAAAAATAACAAATGTCTATTTTTTTCTGCCTTGAAAGAAATATCGCAATATATCGCTAATATCGATATTAACTTGGTGATATATCGCGATATTTAATTTCTGATATCGTCCAGCACTAGTGATATCCTAAAAAAAAAAAAAAAAATTTTGTATTTATCAATCTTGACTTTCTTAATGCATAAATTAAAGTTAATGTTTTATTTATACAATATTTTTTATAAACGCTGTATTATTCTACATATTTATTCTATAACTCGATTTCTCGTTGAGACAAAACTCGTGTAAATTAATACTTGTATCCTTACAAATGTCTGTTTATTACATAAAATTAATTATCATTGCAATATTTTCTTTCATTTTTCTATCAAAAAATCAACTATAGTAATTTTCAGTAGGTTTTGTTTGTTTGTTTGTTTGTTTACTCGTTTGCCATATGAGGATAAAAGTCACCTGTTGAGTTACAGTCATCAAATGCTAATCAACGCCAGTTTATGTCAAAATACAACCAAATATAAATTCATGTGAAATTCTACGTATTGCAATTTTTATTAAAATCACACAATCAACTGTGGAAGAAAATCACGTTTATTGAAATTTGATTTTTCCGACTGAGTGAAAATAATGCCTGTACCGGGACTCGAACCCCGGATCTTTGAATACAAGGTCAATGCTCTACCAATTGAGCTATCCAGGCCGACACCCCGGTCAGCATTACTCACTCAGACAACCTTTAGGCAGAAACTCACAGTTGGTATGACAGAAGGCAGAAACTGCTTCTGCCTAAAGGTTGTCTGAGTGATATTTTTAAATAGTATAACTATTTAAATATTAAATTTTTATTTGTAACAAAAACCTTGTATGAATTTTTATCTATTTTTGCATAACCAGTATCGTAAAATTATCGTAAAATCTTTTTCCTTCACCTGATATTTTAAAACTGAAATGCAATTAAACTATCTAACTATTCCATATTTATAAAACAAAGTCAGACACATTGGCAAATATTTATGCTTTCATATTTTATCTACTTATATTTCTGAAATGAAAAGTTTTTGGTTTTTCGAATTACATTTATAACTTCTCATAGAAATATTTTTAAATGTGGATGTTTGATCCTTCTGTCATACCAACAGTGTGTGACACAGTTATATCAATCTTTATATTATATCATTTTTGCAACTCGTATCGTTTTATTAATATTTTCATTACTTCCAACACTCAAAAAAAAAAAAAAAAAAAAACTATTTAAGTGTCCAATAATCGTACCAAACAACTTAAAACTAGTAAATCATAACTGAAAATAAACAAAATATAGATCTAAAATCACACTTACTGTGAAATAGTACATACTTTATAAGACTTTTTTTATATATATGCTTTTATTGTAGCAGACAACCTTTAGGCAGAAACTCACTGTTGGTATGACAGAAGGCAGAAACTGTTTCTGCCTAAAGGTTGTCTGAGTGAGTAATGCTGACCGGGGTGTCGGCCTGGATAGCTCAATTGGTAGAGCCTTGACCTTGTAAGTCAAAGATTCGGGGTTCGAGTCCCGGTCCTGGCATTATTTTCACTCAGTCGGAGAAATAAAATTCCAATTCTATGTATTGGTTCATGAACACAGCGTTCCCATGCATAGACTGACTGAGTTGCAGGCAGACATTTTGTAATAATAATCAAGTTATCTTCAGAACACCCGATACGTGTAAGTCTATAGAAAACTTATTTTCAAAATGTTCACTGATCTAATATACTTTATTCTTTTGTATTTAGAAGAAAGTAAAATAGTATAACTATTTAAATATTAAATTTTTATTTGTAACAAAAACCTTGTATACATTTTTATCTATTTTTGCATAACCAGTATCGTAAAATTATCGTAAAATCTTTTTCCTTCACCTGATATTTTAAAACTGAAATGCAATTAAACTATCTAACCATTCCATATTTATAAAACAAAGTCAGACACATTGGCAAATTTTTATGCTTTCATATTTTATCTACTTTTATTTCTGAAATGAAAAGTTTTTGGTTTTTCGAATTACATTTATAACTTCTCATAGAAATATTTTAAATGTGGATGTTTGGTCCTTCTGTCATACCAACAGTTGTGACACAGTTATATCAATCTTTATATTATATCATTTTTGCAACTCGTATCGTTTTATTAATATTTTCATTACTTCCAACACTTAAAAAAAAAAAAAAAAAAAAAAAACTATTTAAGTGTTCAATAATCGTACCAAACAACTTAAAACTAGCAAATCATAACTGAAAATAAACAAAATATAGATCTAAAATCACACTTACTGTGAAATAGTACATACTTTATAAGACTTTTTTTATATATATGCTTTTATTGTAGCTGCATTACAGAAAAGAATTTTTAGTAACGTAGACTGCCATATTATTTTAAAACTGACAAGATACAATGCAAATAAATTTAACCACAATTAATAAATGTGTTTAAGTACACTAGTCTGTTTAAGTACTAAATACTGTATTAGTTATTTCATTGGATAATAAAATAACGCAATGTGTTTGATTAATATTTCTAAATAACTAATAACCCAGTTACACCAAATCTTAAAATATAATAACAAAATATAATAAAATATGTTAAATGAATCCATAGTAAAAATATCAGTTATTTATTATTTGTATTACAAAATCCATTGATAATTATTCTCACCTGTTTTGGTATTACATTTAATTGCATTAAATAATAATAAAGACAAGATATAAATCTGTAACACTAATAAATATAACAGTAATAATATAAAAAGTGCACTTTTGATAAGTAATAATAGATCAGTTTTGAACCATTAAAAGGGATGTACTTTAATTTTCAAATATTTTTGCACTGATGAAGTCGGTTAACAACAAAAGTTACACCATGCATTAGCATTCGTAATAATATTATACCATCATCTTCATAGTTTTACAATTATGTCAATGATTCTGTTGTTAGCGTAAATTAAAAACAGATATATAAACAAATCAAAATTCTGTGTTATTATATTAATATGTCGCTTGAAACTCTTTTTTTTAATTGGACAAATATTTGGCATACAGTCGGCAGCAAATTTATTGAAACACACATCCCCATTTTTCCCTTTTTTTTCTTTTTCTTTTTTTTAGTTTGATCGCTAATTTTTATCACCAACTTGCTTTTATATAAACAGAATAAACACTAAGATCATGACTCGACAAATATTTACTTAACAAAACAGTATCAGATGCACAGCTTTTAAATGCGAATTATTGCTAGTGTTTCAATAATTTTATTGCCGACTGTATAGGAAGTTAAAAAATAATTTAACGATATTAATTCTATGAGCGAATATTTTTCTTGATACATTTTAACATGTTGGGGATTTTATTTTTAATGCACATTAACATGCTTCATACAGAATATGGCGGGAAAATAATTTCTCATTTATTTTCAAAGATACACATGAGAAGCTATATCTCAAAGCGCATTTCAAGTTGTATTACTTTTTGAAGCGTATTTTAATTACTCAGCTAAATTTAAATAGTGTGATAACTTTACAGTTTATAATAAATATACAAGGATACCTAAAATATGTCGAATAAACGTGAATAAGTAATCTAGGTGAAAATTATCTGAATAATTTGAAATACATCTTCGAATCCAATATAAAGCTTAAATGTTTTAAAAATGTAATTACAATATTCAAACACAAAGTTGGGAGGGGGAGGCGAGTCTACCCATAATATAATAGCGTACGCGAATTTTTTTTTTTCAATTTATTTTAAATTATACGAAATTATTCAATATCAATCCTTATCTTATAATTTTAATTATAGTGGACTGTTTTTATAGAAATTCAGAATAAGAAAATTGGTGTCAGTTCCACGCTAAATTATTCTTAATGCATTTACTATCTAAAATTTCTAGAGTGAGAATCTCGCTCCTTTAAAAAATGACCTTTATTTATTTATTTATTTTATTTTATTTTATTTTATTTTATTTTAGTTTAGTTTTCTTAAACATGTACACTTGAGTAACTTCTTTTCCCCATAAGCTATTTTAAGTGCCTGCTTGTCTTAGGAAACTTGTTTTCGAGTATACATTTTGCTTTTAAAATAATTCTAATATTAACAATTTCAAAATATTTTAATTTTAAAATATCCGTTAGAATTCTGTAATTTTATATTGTTGATAAATTAAGTAAAAATTTAAAAAGATGATTGATGACGTATGAGAATGATTTAATAATTTAAATTAAGCAAATAGTGTATGTGCTCAGTGGTTCAGTGGTAAGACACTCGTTTGCTACGGGGACGGTCTCGGTTCGATTCCGGATAGATCCAAACTACATTCTTTCTACCGTTAAAGTGAAGGGCAAGGGGAAATAAAACGATATCGTCAAGTGTACACAATTTTTTTAAGGAAAAATAGACAGTCATATTCTTTAAATTGCTCCGAATAATCTCACTCTTAATAAAGAGTGAGAAATCTCACTCTTTCGTAAACATACTCTCTTTCGTAAACATCACTCTTTAGAGGTTGACTCCATTTTGGCATGTTCAAAGAGTGATATGCCACTCTTTTAGAGTGAGATCTCACTCCTCCTATTTTAGAGAGTTCATTAACTAAAAATTAATTCAGAGTTGAAGAACTGTTTCTAACAACTTAATTATTTTACATGCATAACATTAATTAAAATGGATCTTATAAAATCCTAAGGTAAAATGTGACAAGTGCTATCTAAACCCCGGATATAGATTACAAAGAGGAGATATTAATATGTAGGCTGCAAAATTTTAAAGTCCAAAAAAAAACCTATGATGTAAAAAAAAAAAAAAAAAAAAAAAAAAAATCATATGAGTAAAAATAATACTAGGATAATAAGAAATTTATCTAAAGAAACATTAAGTTACCCTCTATTTAAGAAAAAAAAATTTGAATAAACTGTTGCACAAAATATACTTAGAATATCTAAGATAAATCACAGAAGATGTTTCAAAGATTAATATGCGTATGCATTTTTATAGGCTAAACCAAAGCTTTACAGATTAAGCCCGTTCACATAATGTTAAAAAATGTCGCAAAGTAAACTCGACGTTAGCGCTTCTCTTCGTGCAGTGGCTGCGGTACCCAAATAAAGCTGTGATAAAAACCGCCCCTAATGTGCTTTCTCTAAAAATATTATCTCTTATGGTTTTAATATAAACAAGAATTAATTCTAGCCCTAAATGAATATTATAGATGGAATTATTAGCGTACATTTGACTTTAAATACAAAATATGTTAGATGTTAGCTAATAAACAATCACATTATTATTAGTTAACATCTAACATATTTTTGTATTTAATGTCAAATGTACGCTAATAACTTCAAGTAAATAATCACATCTATAGTGTTCACTTAGAGCTAGAACTAATTAGTGTAAAATATAATTTTTTAAAATGGTCTTCTAATGATATAAATTGTATAGTAAATACGAAAAAAATTCATGTATTACTAATTTAAGAAGAAAATGTTAACGTGTGCAATTTTCAAAATTAAAATTTTGGGGAAAAAAATTAAATTTTGGAAAAGAAATCGCTTATAAAAGATGACTTTATCATTATCTCTTTTATTGAAAAAAGCATTATGTCATGTTCCATAAAATCAAACAGACGCAGACGAAACCATTCGCAAAATTTTTATCTTCTAAACAAAATATATTTGTAATCGCTTTATAACCAAATCTATAACTAAAATAACATTTAGGAATGATAAAATAATATTTAGGAATGAACAAATATAATAAAAACTAACTTTTTCTAACCTCATAAAAAACCAAACAACCGAATTCAAAATTCCATAGATTATCTCATGATCCGTAATGAATGAATATTCAAGAGATTTAGATTTCAATAATTTTATAAATTGTAAGAAGTATTCAAAAATATGTTTTAAGAATTGATTTAAAATATATTACTTATATTAAAATACGGGAAAACATGCGAAATATGAATATTCTAAAAATACATGAATTTTTTCGTTTAGATGTGCATTCGTTCAAACACAGTTCTATTTTAATTTTAAATATGGAGCATCGAGCGAGTAAACAAATTCTATTCGAGCATGCGCAGTTTCAGCCTGAGTAGTTCAGGTACCTCCAACACAAGATGGCTTTGTCATTGATCAGTGACGTAACTATGACGTAACCATGACGCAACCATGACATAGTACGCTTTCCATTGCTCCATTGTAATGAATACGCTTACTTTTTAAAGCTTTGGGCTAAACCCGAAAAATATCAAGAAAAGCGTAAGCGTTTCATAAAAATAAGAAAATTTATGATATTTGAAAGACGGCATATTTATTGAGGTAAATTAAACTAGGGGAACGTATATATATCATGCATGTAAGAAGCTTTGAATGCCAGTGAATTTCTTATAATATACATATCTTTCGGTATTACACATATCTTTCGGTATATACAATCTTTCGTTTCATATTCCTTATCTTTTCCGTATTTTTTTTTCCCCATAAAATATGCAACACAAAATTATAAAATAATATTTATTTATTCACTATTTTATCATACAAATTTCCTTTTAATTATTTATTATTATTATTATTTACAATATTACAAATTATAATATAATAAAAATAACCTTATAAATGTTTTAAACGCAGTAAGTTTCTAACACTTTCTATACGTTTACCTATAATTTTTAATATAATCTAAAATGTACATTATTAATATCTACAGGAGAATTTATGTAAGATTTATGATAATAATTAGAGTAATCAACAGATGAATTCAAAATATTTCCCCACGAACTAATCTAAGTGCATAATAAAGTTACGACGACGTTAGTTCATGAGTGAGAATTATTTAGTAAAATATTTTACAGCATACTTCTCCAAAATTTCACCTTTATTGAAGAGCTACTGTCCTTAAAGGCCTGATTTTACAGGTCCTGATTTTTCTTATAGTATCTAATACTTATTTAAATTAATTAGCTCTTATACAATTGTATATTTCTATTAAAGTTTTTTTTTTTTTTTTTTTTTTTTTTTTTAGAGAGTGAGAGAGTGAGAGAGAGAGAAAGTTTGCTATTTTGTTTTGCCTTAGTTCTGCAGTAAACTGGGGTAAATCTTCAAATGAGAGAATTATAATTTTCTCATAGAACTAACTGATGTGAATGGCTTACATGTGTTTCCTTTGAATGCGCGTGTAAAGAAAAGAAGAAAGTAATAGCGCTTTGAAATTTTTAATATTCACATTTAGGGGTAAAATTCAAGCTTGAAAATTTGAATTTTCATTCATAAATCTATTTAACTAATAAATTCAAATTAAATGGATTATATGTGAGTAATGTTTACATTAGATGGCAAAACAAAAGTGTTCAACCTAATTAAGAATATATGTATAATTAAGAATGTAAGTGTTAAGAACATAAATTAAGAGCTAAACGTAGTATTACTTGGTATAAAATTTTAGTGAAATCTCATAGATTAATACACACCTCTTTTCGAATAGAAATAATTCTAAATTGAGCAAATTTATATAGCTTAAAAAGGATTTTATAAAATTCAAAGTTATTGTTAAACAGCTTTTAAACTTCAAAATAATGTGAATGATTATTACAAAGCTTAATAGACAAATAGTGTAACTTTAAATAATTAAAGCCATTTAATTTATGCTATATTGTGTCTGAATTATGAATGTTATATTTGTCAGATTCTTAAATTTTGTCTGAATTTTACAAAGACCTCTTTAAAAGTCCGCTAATCTAAAAGGTTATTTTTCAGTGTAAGGGTAAATAGACTTTAAGGAAGATTTCAAAATATTTTGGTAAAGAAATAAGCGTTTATTAGAAAATATTATCAAATATATAGGATGTTACATTTATGTTTAATAGGCTTAAAGGAATTTTAATTAAATTTAAAAAATAATCCAGACTTCAATAAACTGTTGGACTCTGGGATAACTTTTAAATGAAACTCACAAAATTGTAACGTAATGAATCATTCTTTAAATATATTTTTTAATGTGTAGAGGAAAAAACTGAGGTTGATTGGGTTTCAACGTCGCACTAAACCTCCTTTCAATGTGTAGCAAATTTACATGGTTAATAAAAGTATTTTTGAAATACTTGTTTTCTTTTTTTTTTTTTTTTTTTTTTTTTTTTTTCAAATTGTGCAGAATAATCTAAATTCAGTTATAAAGGCTCTCCTAGCATCATTTTTATTGGTTAAAAGTTATATATATATATATATATATATATATATAGTTTTGGTTTTATTAATTATTCTAAGGAATAAATTTGTTTATTCATTAATTGGTGATTGTTGATATAAAAGTGCGTTTCTCACTTGGTTTTTCCTCTTTCTCTTTGATTTTTAAATTATTTTTATGCCTTATAGGTGTTATAGGGCATAGAGTGCTGTAATGTTTTAGCAAATTGCATACAGCACTACAGAAAATATCACCCTATTTACATGCAACATTCATTCTATGCCCTGAAAACGTAATGATGTTGTATGCTTCAATATCAGACAGCTCATTTTTTAGTCGTCTTTATTAATTTTTTTTTTCTAATTTTTTTATGTGATACATGGTTATATCTGTTTCAATGTTTGAAAAGGTTTTTAATATATATATTTCCATATATTTTTAGAAATTACATAATATAAGGGAATCACCTAAATTCAGGTATCGACAACTTTCAACAAAAAATGAGCATGATTTTAAAACTCTGGGGTACTATAAAAAGAATGGGCAATAAATTAGTGATTTTTAATTACGTTTCGTAGGATCTTGAGTTCAAAAATATTAATTCTTAAATTTACAAGATATATGAGAAAGAAATCTTCAAATATGAAGTAACATAATTTTGAAACAGTGATTGACGTAAAGATACAACAAGTAGTGTGTTTGATAGACAGGTTTCGAATTTTATATACACCGATATATAATTATAGTAAACATTTTCTCATATAAAATGAGAATATTTTTATTGAATAGTAAAATATACCATTAGTTATAACATTCGCCAACATACAGTGCAATATCCTTTCAACATTAACTTAATTTGTTTTTCGTAAAAAGACACAAATGAAATTTCAATAGGTTCGATATGATCATCCTGAATGGCTTTTCTGATATAACATGATCTACAACTTGATTAGGTAGATTAAAAAAAAAAAAAAAAAAAAAAAAAAAATCTTTCTCTCAAAGTATTATCTTAAGCAGACATTTATTCTATGCATCCCTAGTTTGACCTAATGAAACAAGTCCGAGATTTCTTAAACATTATTTGTAATGTCAACTTGAAACATGTTCAAATATACTTGCAAAACACCAGTTTTGAATTTGTTACAATATAACTAAACAGAGTGTTTTTTTTTTTTTTTTTTTTTTTTTTTTTTTGTGTGTGTGTGTGTGTGTATAGAGGGTAATATAAATAAATCAATATTTGCATATTTTAGATATTCATAGTAAAATAATTTTATTTATTACCCTGTATTTATTTATTTTGTTCAAATATTTAAACACAGAGTTTTGAAATTTTGTAGAAGCAGAATTTCATGGCGCCAAAACACCTATTTATTCTTCGACCACATTTCATGAAACCGTGGAAGCATCTGCGCAAGTGCTAACTCAACGAGTCCAATGCTAAAATAGGGGTGACAGTCATCTGACTCAGAGAAAACGAGCAATAACAGAGCGCGGAATTACTGGATGTTTTCCAAATTTCAAACTGTCGGTCACGCTGGCATCCCTCCAACGTTTTGGATGCGTCCTCACTGCTAGTTTTAGGATATGTGGCCGCACTGTATGCACCTTACTAAATGCACAACTAATTACTGTTTACTGTTTACACATATACCCAACATGTATGTTTGAGTCTACGTCGCTTATAAGTTACCGTCGAAATGAGGAATAATTACAACACGAATTTGAAATTGGAAGTAACATCTTAGAAACGTCACTTCTATTTGGAATCGAACATGAACCATGTTCGAACATGCATGTTCGATTCTCATGGAAGCCAAATCGTTCTAGGAAACCAAAACCAATGTTATTCTCTAGTGAATTTTACCTCATTGTAACTCTAATACATTGTAACTAACACATATTTTTAAATTCCGTTTTAACATTCAGAAAATTCACTTCTGTTCAATTGGTTACGACTTAATAAGAATTGTTTTTTGTAATTCTTCGTATTTACTTTAAAATGTAAAATTTTCATATAGTGAACAATTAACAACTTATTAAATCACTGAAATATTCTGGTTTTAGTTCCTGGTTGCTTAAGCATAAATATACTTCTGTATTTAATTATAAAAATTAAATTATCGGACTTTTCTTCTGAACTCTTCGGTATTAACCTTTATCCATTTGTAAGTAATCTGAACAGTCAAAATTCTCCTGCTGACACCTGTGGAATAATTAGAAAAGTATTCCCTCAAATATTTTTAAAAATTAATAATAAAATTCCATCCATTTTTCTGAGATTAATAATTTTATTTTACACAAAGATATCATAATCAGAAATCCTTAATTAAGGTAAAAATGCTAAATAAGTAAGTACGTATTAATTATTTTTTTTTTTTCTACAGTAAAATTTTTAATTAAAATAGTTTTTTGTAGTATAAAGTCCACCTAAAGACTAAAATCCTTTATTACAGTATTTAAAAAGAAATTTGGGTGCCTTCAAAATGAAAGGAAATTTCAATTTATGAACAGAATTCAATAATATTTTTAATTAAATCTGATGATCCAGTATAGATTAAAATGGACTAATAATTATCCTCCTATTGCCTCTTTTAAATCATATCATTTTAAATTTCCAAGATGATATCTACCAAAAGTATGACACTATATTTAAAATACAATTTCTTTTTCATTGACATTTAATTTAGTTATGTTAAATAACTTTATAGAAGATAGATTAAATCTCAAAATTTTCATTAAAATTTATGCCTTATAGAAACAGACATTTTTAATTATCAAAAATCATTTTCCTTATTCTGGTATAGGCGTGTTACAAAGCTTTTAATTTTTCGTTGCATAATATTATTAGTAACTTTGATTATAAGATTAATAATTTTGATTAAAGAAGAGAATAGTATATATATAAATTAACTTCAAAATAAATGATAAAAATTATTAATTTGCATAAAATAGGCGATAAAGCAACACTAAATTTATATTAGAAAATAAATAAAACTATGAATTTAAATTATGATATGTGAAGATATGAAAGTGGAATGTAAAAACAACAAGAATAACTATAACAATATTAATAAACAAGAAAACAAATTAAATTTAACACTATTCAAGCTAAAAATTTCATTTTATGTTTTCTTCGTCAGCATGTGGGAACACAGCTATAAAAAGAACTGTGTAGTACTAGCTGGTGTCTTGAGATATGTCAAGCTAACTTACTCCAGAATATATTTCAAACAGGATAGTAAAGAAAAAACTTAAAGTTTTAAAGTTTGAATTAGGATTTATTTGAAAAGCATTTTATTTTTAAATCCTATACAATTACTTATGAGTGAAACTATAATAAAACTATATGCTTTTTCTGGCAGGTTCAGCTGGAGGTATGTTCTTGCTAGCATTTTCATTTCAAAAATTCATATAATAAAAAATTTAAAATTCTAATTTCATTATAGTTTCACTCATAAGTACTATTACTTATGAGTGAAACTATATGCTTTTTCTGGCAGGTTCAGGCGGAAGTATGTTCTTGCTAGCATTTTCATTTCAAAAATTCATATAATAAAACAATTTTTAAATTCTGATTTCATTATAGTTTCACTCATAAGTAATAGTATTTTCTTTACTATCCTTTTTGAAATATATTCTGGAGTAAGTTAGCTTGACATATCTTCAGAAACCTGCTAGTACTACATAGTTCTTTTAATAGCTATGTTCCCAGCTGCTGACGAAGAAAACACGGCATAAATTGAAAATTTTAGCTTCAATAGTGTTAAATTTAATTTATTTTCTTGTTTATTAACATTGTTATAGTTATTCTTATTGTTTTTACATTCCACTTTCATATCTTCACTTATAATTTAAATTCATTGATATATATAAATATATATATATATATATATATCAACTAATTTAGTTTAAATATTTTAGGTTTAACTTTATCAAGATTCACTAATTAAATCTCTAATTATTTAAATGGTGCCACATATTCTCTTAATTCCTGAAGTTAAAACTTCTTAAAAATACTCCTTATACTTAGCATTGGTTTGTTTGAACCTGAATTAATTTAACTGACTTATTGTTTATCTAGCTAAACACTAGATGTCGCTTGCACACTGCTGACTTAATGTTTTCTAACGTTAATTTCCTTTCTATGAAAGTTTTAATGTTCTTTGATTTACGTTTAATTTAAATTACAATTTAACTAGTTTAAACTTATACTAACTTAAAATTAAAATTTCACTGACTCAATAAATAATTACTCAGTGAATTTAATCGTTAATGAAACAGCTCAGACGTTAATTTTTTATCGATTAATCGATGCTTGCAATGCTTTTATTTTTAATTTCAATAATTTGTTGGCATCTTTCTATTCTCCAGTTTATGTAAAAATTTAACATGTGGCTACTCTGCTTTTTTCTAGTTTTCTCTGTGGATTCCTTGATGATTTGGTTTAATAATTTGTTTAATTTCTCATTAAAAATGGTTTTGCTGCCTCGATCGGGGCTGGAACAATATAAATTGTTATGATTAGCTATATTGTTTTACGAAATCGATGCGGCTTTCACAGCTTTATGAAGTACATGCCCCCTGGCGGTTTTTACTTCTAATTTTAAGCATTTTTATCCAATTATTATTTCTGTGGTCCTTTAGTTATTTTCTCTGTCATTAAGTTTAATGGTCCTTCTTTCATTATTATCATTCATTTCAGCGTAAGTAATTTAAATTGTTTTTGTCTCTTATGGGTTCTTAATCTGTATCGCAACATTTTTGTGTCAGTCTTACCTATAAGTTAAAGTCAGTTTTATTTTTGTTGTGTTGGTATTGTTTTGTATCCATTAAATGCTAAATTTTAAGGTTAAATTTTATTACGATATCTATCATTTATATATCTATATTTATTTAAGGATACTTTTCTTTGTACAATTTTCGTTTGTCGATAACAGCCCGTTTTATTTTACTTCACTGAATTTTGTTACGGATTTGTTTCAAGATAGTGAACAATTTTGTGAAACGTCAGTTTTCAATGCTCTTGTCTTTCTTGGATAAACACCTAAAAATGCAATTTCTCCTTGTCATATAACGTTTTCTATATTTTTTTCTATATTTTATTCTATAACTGTTTTTTTCTTTTTTTTTTTTCAATTTTTGTGGCCGATTAATAGATTTTACGCAAATGTCTGCGGACGATTGCTGAAAGGTAACATTATTTACCTACATACTGAAACAAACGTTTCATTTCAAGTGATTCCACAAATGCATGTTTTTTTTTTTTTTTTCACTGACAAGTGTTGAGAAAAACGATCAATTTACCGCGAAAATTCACGCTTTCTTCAATGCTGGTTTCAGCAACAAAATTACTGCTTTTATTTTTACATCCAATTACAAAAATAAGGTAAGTGATGCAAATATGGTCAGTGCAGGTAATATGTCCAACCCGCAATAACGTTATTAATTTCAATTCGCTCGAAGTCAGAAGAATATAGTTTAGTACATGGTTGCCCGCAAACCTTGATCACGTGCACGGGCGGACAGTCACAGTTGGTTTGTTGTTAGTTGCATTTTATAAATTAGTCTCTTGTAATTTTGTTATTTTACTGATTGAAACAAAGCATCTGCATCTCGTGTCATACATAATATTTTAGCTGGTTTGATGGTCTTTTCAACTGTATAATTGAATTTTAATAGCTGAGTTTTCAGACAGAATTACGAATAGCTTTTAAAACTCGTTATTGTTGACAATACGCCCAATGGACGTATTGCCTAATGTATCAAAATTTAAACCACAAGGACGCTGTCCTCTCACATTTGATGGGGTCAATTCCCATCTTGATTACTTAATTCTGGATGAAGCTGAAAAAAATGCCATTCTTCTATTTTGTTCACCTTCTAACCATGAGCTCCAGTCTTTATATAAATCTTGTTATGGGCTATTTGAGCAATTTTGGGACCAAGAACTTCTTTTATTTTTGGAACAAATAAACCATGAAAACATTACGATAGCTCGATTTGGAGGAATATTTTCAACAGTATGGTACAAAGCTATGACATTGATATTTTAGACGTTAAATGTGACTTCAAAGGCACTGGTATCTATCGTGCTTTTTCTATCCTATCTATACTATCAATGTAATTTCCGAGGAAGCTTTTGCTACAGGTTCTGTGTCTGAAAACCCACCTCTAACAAAGAATAGTGCCATAAATGAAAAAATCTTCCCCAGAAACCTCTGAAAAACAAGTTAGTCATACTCCTTGTCCCTCAAGTACTGCTATCAAAAAATCTGAATAAACTATCGTGCTCTAATTTTTAATAAAGCCCTATTTCCGAGGGTTTCTCAAAATAATACTGAATACACTCAAACATCCCAATAGTGATTAAAAAAAAAAAAAAAGATCAGTCTGAGAATAATTGCGGAAAAGGTCCCGAGCAAAGAAAATGATAAAGAGAATTAGTTTAGTGGTATTTGCAAGAAGGAAAAAGTTTCGAATAGGAGATTACGTGTTGTGTGTCATAATTATGTGCACGAGGAATGAGTAGGACTTACCAAGAAAGATAAGGAAGTTTTTACTTGCCATACATGTGCAATCAAAAAAAAAAAAAAAAAAAGAGAAATAAATAAATAAATAAATAAAGACAGTTTTGACCGTAAAAAGTTTCAAATTGCTTTAAAATTTGTTGAAAATTGCTTACAAAATTTGTTTAAAATTGCTTAAAATTGTTTTTAAATTGCGTTATTATTTATTTTTTTTTGTTAATTTTTGTAAAGTTTCAAAATTAAATTTGGTTTTGTAATAATTCATGTGTTTCCATGCTTTAAATATGTATTTTTTCATTATATTTCACCTATAGGCATATTACCTGCGTATGGGCATATTACCTTCCTCAACTAGTCTCTTTTTAAAAAAGAATTCCTGTAGGTATAAATCGTGATTATTGTTTTGTTTTTTTCCTCGAGTACTAAAAAGAGTCCTTTCTCTTAGAGAATTTTTATTATTATTTTTTTTTTTAAATCGATTACTACTATCGCTAAAAAAATTCTATCCTTAAAGTTGCTATATTACCTGCACTTACCTTATATGAAGTTTCGGGTTATTTCCAAATTGTGGAATTTTTTGTTTGTTTTAATTAATTTCCATTTAACTATAGCTTGTTTCGGAAATTCAAGATTATTATTACACAAATATATTTCCGTTAATATTAAAAATCTGTGCTTTACCAAATCTGATTTACTAGAATACTTTTTTACAAGATTATTTCACAGAAAGTTAACAATATTCCTGCTTTCTAATTTACGAAACACACTAATATATATATATATATA
Organism: Salticus scenicus; assembly: GCA_963930645.1. Classification (NCBI taxonomy): domain Eukaryota; kingdom Metazoa; phylum Arthropoda; class Arachnida; order Araneae; family Salticidae; genus Salticus; species Salticus scenicus. The sequence continues at coordinate 200,941,463 of OZ005653.1, read as the reverse complement.
TATACATATCAAATTCTTTGACCGTTACGCCGGTTAATTTCGCAAGGTCGACTAATAAAATAACTTTCAGAAGCTTACGCGAGAAAGAAAAAAAAAGTATGAAAAGACATGCAGCTCCTTCTACTTGTTTCTTACACGAATTAATATTAACTACACTGCAGTTTGGTATAGGTTTCGGCATTCGATTCTGAGCCCAAATTTTTCACCTAAATATTATTATTATTATTTTTTTAATGTTTAGTTTTTGTTGAAAACATAGTCTCCAGCTATAATAAATTGATCACCAAAGGCGACCAGGCAATCATATTTTCCGAGACCTGTATATATATATATATATGTGTGTGTGTGTATGTATACATATATTGACATTTTAATCAAATATTTTTAAATAATTAGTTATCATTAAAAGCAATATGTTCATATTTCTTGTATGACAGCTAATTAATTTTTACGGAAGCTTTTTATTTTACATAGCAGTACTTAATGAAAATCTGAAAAACAATTTAAATTAACAGTTTCCAATTAATAAAATTGTATTTGTTAATAATGATATGTTACAAATAAGGATGTACTTTATTAATTATTAAGATATTTGTTTATATATATTAATAGGCGGTTTTTAACTGAAAATAAATTTAAAAAAAAAATGTTATGGTAATTAAAAAATGCCTATGATTTTTAGAGCATAACACGTAATTTTTAATAATAATAATAATAATAATAATTGCTTATTTTTAATTACTGCTAATAAAAATCTTTAAATGACATCCCTATATGATACAAAATTATAATTCCGAGTTTTGAGTTCTTAATTTATGCTGGCAACATGATTAAAATACATTTAATTATAACATGTAGAAATTGTTTATAATTGTCTTTTATTCTTCCATACTTCTTTTGTATGTAATAATCTAGTATTATCTCAAAACTTTATTTACATCATGTAAAATTTGTTTGAAATGCGTTTTATTCTTCAATATTATTTTTCGTATATGATAATCTAGAAAAATAAGCCATATATTTAAAAATTATTTAATCTTTCTTCATGTTGTTAATACTATTACTTTTTTGTTTTAAATATAAAATTTTCATTCTTCATTAAATCGATTGTTGCTAATACTATTACTTTATTCTGTTAAATATAAAATTTTCAAGTTAGTCAGTGAAAATTTTTCTTTTCTTTTAACTCTTTACCAATATTTATACATAAAAATCCTTATATTATCACCTTCTGAAACTTATCCTTATTTTTAAGAACTCATTTATATTTATTCATAAACACAGGCATACAGACCAATCAACAACTAAAAATCTGATTTGCAGATTCAGGCAAACTTGAAATGTTCAAATATAGCAAAATCTCTATTTCAGATGCTTTTCCTAAAACACAAAATCTTCTGTGTCATATATGGGTAAGATAAAGTTAAAAGTTTAGCAAGTTTTTGTTTGTACAATATATTATGATATACATTTTTACAATAAAACTACTAAAATAATTCATGAACAATACATTGTAATGACAAAACAACCTATACATTATGCATCGATTTTCTTTTTTCTTTGAAGATAGCTACAGCTTTCGGTTCTTAACAGATCCTAAACATAAAAGAAGAATACTCAAGCAACCCTTTTTTATTTTCCCTTTGTTAGTTAGTTATATGGGATATAATTCTGTTATTACCTTTTCTTGTTGAGAAATTTCCGTTAAATTTGTTTTCTAATAAGGAAAAAAAAACTTTTTAAAAATAATTCGATATGTATTTCTTTTCTTTAACTTTATAATATTACAGTGAAACCCCGATCTATCGTTCCCGCATTGATTGTTTTGTACCTGAACAAACTGTATTTAAATAATATTAATGGAACAAGCAAATATCGTTCTTTAAAAAGCCATTTTCCTGCATTCATTGTTGTAAAATTTTTCTTCTGACCGAAATGAAATTGAAAATCAAGCGATTCCATATAGAATTCAAACTGGAATTACTTCTTTTAGTCTAAGATAACTCTTTTCCTCCTCTACGGAGGATCAAAATTCTGATGGCGTGTCTCCGGACCATTCTTAAAGGTGAGTTCCAGACCGCTGTCATTTGCCCATTTTGTAGCACAAGTGCGATGAAAAACCCAACCAACCTCAACTACTCAAATTTATGCTGTTTTAGGTGAAGAACAGGGATTGTGCAGATATTGTAACACGTGTCTATCAACTACTAAATACGGATAGTGTGTTGTTGCTTGGAGAATAAGGTATTCTACTTTGTGTAAAGAGGAGAATAGATGCATCCAGTATGGCCAGCTACTACATATTTTCACATTTTTGGGGCTTAGCTTACGCCAGTTCCAAGCGTGTCTGGCATAATTATGGCATTTGAAAATGCACGAATTTTTTTGTATGCACAGAAAATTACAAAAAAGAACCAGAAAGTGTTGTAAATCTGGAAAATCCCAGTTTAATTTATAAAATAAATAAAAAATCCAACATAAAATTACTGATTTTTAAAAATAAATATCACTTAATGTTCCATAACTTTGATTTATTTCTTTGACAGTTTGGAGAGTAACAAATTAGTTTTTATTTGTAGTATATTATATACATATTATATATTATATACTACATATGTACTACATACAATACATATTATATACTACCATTGAGTGTATTACTTCATAAACATTGTTTTATTTGTGTTTTGACTTTAATCCGCATTCATCGTTTTCCCGCATTCATTGTTTTTTTTTTGTTTTTTTTTTTCACGCACCCCATGAAAAACGATGGATCGGGGTTCTACTGTATGTTATTTTAATTCATGTAATAAAGAATCAATACATTCTCCCTCTTTTTTATTAATGAAAATATGTTTTATAAAATACTTTGAAAACCCATTCACGTACACTGTCAAAAAGAATAGTTCAACAATACACAAAAGAATGGTACTAAATAGGTATTTTTAGCTGCAACCAATATTTCAGTGATAATTTTCACGAGCTGAGTTCAGTAGTGCTTGCTACTTATATAGTTTTTCAAAAAATGAAGTAACATTGCTGTAAAATATTGGTTTTAATTAAATAGAAACATTTTTCTAGTGAAATGTAACATTTTATTAAAAAGTATTGTCTTAGGGTCAAATTTTCGAAATCGAGATTTTATTATATGTAACAGGAAGTCTCGGTATTCTAAATGTGTGTTATCAGTGATACTACACTAAACTTTTGGTTGAGATCAAGAAAATTGTTCGTGTACAGGGACATCCAAGAGAATTGAAATACATTCGGAAGCAAAATTATTCGAGAGCTAGCAATAATTCCTAAATAAATAATCTGTGTCACTCACACGACTTTCTCTGAAATTTAATACTATAAATACAGGTTGCAGATTAAGAGGTAAGATAACGAGTACTGTTATGTAAACCTGTGTCAAACAATTCAAATTAGGCTTCGAAAGAGTTTATATAATAATTAGTTCTGTGTGAGGAGGGCTACCGCCCCTCTCAACCCCCCTTTTCATTAATGCACCTACGTTTATATTGAATTTAATTCGGTTGTTAAAAAATAATTCTATTTTTTTTTAAATAATTTATTAAAATTATAATTAAAAAAAATTATATTTTATGATAATGCAGATGATTTCGATATTAGAGAAGTAGTATAACACTAAATATAAAAATAATAGTTGAATTTAATCTCAATATTACATTTTTAAAAAAATGTTAAAAATGAAAAAAATCGATAATTTTATTTGGGGAGTCGAGGCTCCTGCATACACAATTTTTTTTTTTCCCAGTTGACTATCTCTATTACAAAAAATATATATTCGTTTCATTTGGTTTAGTGCAGTCTACAGATGTTAAACTCTACTTACCTGCAATTTCCCCCATAGACGTAATGTATTTGAATACTTTTGAGTGTCCCTGTACACGATTCATTTGCATCTCAACGAAAAGCTTACTGTAGCATCCCTATATGATACTCATTTAGAATACAGAGTTTGGAATTTCTGCTACTATTTGTTCTTGAGATATGCTGATAACAGACACACAGACCATTCGCTAAAAACATGATTTTCGTATTCAGGGGACCTCAGAACATGTAAATATAACAAAAACTCACGTTCGAAAATTTGACCCTAAAACAATACTTTCTCGACCCTATTTGGTAAGAGAAAGTAAAAAAGGACACTTAATACTACTTTGATAAATAAATCTTTGTCGAGTCATGCTCTTATTCAGTCTGAGAACGTGATTCGTCAAAGATTTATTTAACAAAACAGTATGGAGTGTATTTTTTTAAATAGGAATTATTGCTAGCGCTCGAATAATTTTGCTACCGAATGTATTTCAGTTCTCTTGGATGTCCCTGTACACGAACTAATTTCTTGATCTCAACCAAAAGTTTAGTGCAGTATCACTGATAATACACATTTAGAATACCGAGTTTGGACTTCCTGCTACCACGTGTTCTTAAGTTATGCTGGATAAGACACACACACACAAACACACACACATAGACCAATCTATAAAAACATGATTTTAGGATTTAGGGATCTCAAAACGCACAAATATAATAAAATCTCGATTTCGTATATTTGACCCTAAGACAATACTTTTTAATAAAATGTTACATTTCACTAGAAAAATGTTTCTATTTAATTAAATCCAATATTTTGCAGCAATGTTTCTTCATTTTTTGAAAAACTATATAAGCAGCAAGCACCACTGAACTCAACTCGTGAAAATTAGCACTGAAATATTGGTTGAAGCTAAAAATACCTATTTAGTATAGCATTATTAGGTCTATGCGCAAAGTTTCTAGTAAGTGCAGTATAACACCTATAAGCTTCTCTAAACAATAGTGAATGAATATCCTTTTTATATGCATAAAATCATGTTTTGTGTGGATTGTGGAAATTTTATGGAATATCATTCATTATTCGTTTACAGGACTATCTAAAGCATTTGGATATAATGGGGCTATAATTGGAAATTGCTAAAAGTGCATTTCATTTTATGTTGCGTTTTTTTGTCATATAAAACTAAATTTAAATGCACAATGTGATATACATATAGTTTATAGACAATATACAGGGTTACTCAAAATTAAGCTAAATGATCTTTTCTATTGAATGTAATTGATGGGAATGCTTTACTGTGTTTCAAGATGTTCAGGAAAACAACTTAGAAATAAAAACTAATGCCTCATACCCAGACGGAAAATCAAGTATTTTTTAAGTGAAATTTTCAGCACTTTTTTTTTCTATAATTAGCGTTTTCAGATACTCTGCATATTTGTTATCAGCATAACTTAAAAACAAAGGACTCCAAGAAATTCAAATTTGGTATTTTCAATTTCGTAACAAGTTGCAATTTGAAAAATTTAATTATGATTGACAAATATGAAAACAAATCAGTAACAGACATTATTTATTTATTATTATGATTATTTTTAATAAATTTACGCAGTATAATTGAACGTGGGGGTGGGAAGGTTGCCGTATCCCCCGTCATACAAAATTATATGTCAAATAAAACTTTTCCTAGACTTATTTTAGATTATTTTTAGAGTAGATTGAACTTTATTATCTTACTTTATTGCTCTTACGACTTAATCTGCAATCAACTTTTATAATATTAAATTGCAGGATAAGAGAAATTCGTGTAAATGGCACACCAGATTACTTTTTTAAATGTATCAAAAAATAACGAGCAGTACCATTTGCCTATTTCAGTTTTTTTTTTTTTTTTTTTTTCTGATGCAATTTACCCATTTACAAAATATTTACAATCCTTCGTAATACAAATTTGCATGTAATACAAAGAGCACTTAAACTAGAGTCCTGCGCAACCCGACAGATGAATTTTACATCAACCAGAAACCCGACCCGAACCCGCAATAGAGAAACTTTTACGGCCCGCACCCGACCCGAACCCGCAGTAGGGAAACATTTACGAACCTGACCCGCGGATCGGGTCGGGTTCGTGTAAAATCGTGTTACTCGACCCGATGCAGGACTCTAACTTAAACTATACCTATCCCAAACACTAAACATATGATATACAGAGCGACTAGATATTTTTAATTGCATTTGAGGACAAATATGGCGGTATCTTCAAACAAAATAGCCATAAATTTTAAAATTTTAATAATTTTCATGTATGAAGAACCTGAAAGATCTTATTTGAACTTATTTATTATATATAAAATAAATATTTAATAACTTTAAAATCGGCATTTTCAAATAGGTTCTGATTTATTGGAGACGAAGGTAGTTTTCGAGGACTATATCCTCCAGATTCGTGGACATCTGCTCATCCTATATATACCTCAACAAATAGGATGGAAAAAATTAAGTATTAAAAAAATAATAATAAGTAGTACCATATTTTATTTAAAACAAAAAATTTAATTTATTTTTACTTATTGTAATAATAATAATAATAATAATAATAATAAAATTCTGCAAATTTCATCTAAAAATATATCAATGAATTTAAAAAAAAAAAGAAAAAAAGAAATAAATTTTTTGAAACGCACATATTCCTTTACTTGGAAAAGTTAAAATTAAGGCTCAAATTCCTCACTTTAAAAGAATTATTTTAAACCAAAATAAAGGTTACACATAAAAATAAACATTGAACAAAAATCTTGATTTTGATTCATTATTCACATGAAAAAGCGAAATAGTTGGTTTCAGAAAGGTCATCTATAAAATCACATGTCACTGCGTTTTCTTTCTTCGGCAATCAAGTCTATCAAAAACTTATATGTTCCTTATTGCATTTGTGACAAGTTAAATGCATTTTGGGAAATACTTTTTCCCATCGGTATTCCATCATTGCAAGAATATTTACTTTATTTATCGTTTTATAATGTTACAAACCAAAGTTCCATAAACAATTTTTTTTGTCAGAAAATACTTAAATTTGCATGAAATTTACATATTTTACAAATAATAATAATAATAATAATAATAAATAAATAAATCTAGCCTCTTTACGAATAAAAATTGTTTTCATTTTCCTAATGTAAATCCTCAAACTGTCTAAATAGCAAATGAAATTGATGTAGGAACTTTTATTTTTCCCATCGGTATTCCACCATATTAAAAATATTTACTTTATTTATCTTTTTATATTAAACAAAAATATTCCAATAATATTTTTTTTTTAATCTGAAAACGTTTAAATTTATACATAATTTACATATTTTATAATAAAGAAAATAAAAAAAATCTAATCTCTTTACAAATAAAATTGCTTTGATAACCTAATATAAATCCTCAAACTATCTAGACAACAAATATCAATGTAAATATCATTTTTTTTTTTTTTTTTTTTTTAAGAAAAGAAAAGAAAAAGAGCTATAATTTCCATTAAATGAAAAGAATCTATTTTATTTACCACGCAAAAAAATTTTTTAAGTAGAACAAACATTTAAAATAATTATTTTATTAAAATTACAAACCACCAATCTTATTATTCAATCTATTCTAATATTTCTAAAGGTATTGTTAAATTTAATACTGATAAAAATCAATTAAATATTATATTTATATTACTTTTCTCAATTTCCCTTTAATCTTTGATTTTCTTTATATATATATATATACATACATATATATACATAACAACAATCTTTTATCGTCAGAAAAATAATCCTCTGGAGTGTTTTCTTATTTGACATGTAAAAATTAAAAGAAAACATAATGTCCAAAACAAATGAAATAATTCTTTCTGTGGCATTAGTTGAGTAAACATATTTTCGTGTAACATAATACAATGCTAATATTCAAGATAGATGCGTAGCGCTTCTCTTAGGATGTTTATTTTAACTAATTCACACATTTATCCCTACAAAAGAAGCGTAAATATGTACAAAAGCATTTATCTAAAATGACATAAAATAATTAAAAACTGCTTTAAGATTAATGCATAACCTTTATTATTATTATTATTATTAATTAAGCATGAGTTGTCCAAACAAAGAAAATTATTCTTGAAAAATTTAAAATTAAGTTTGCATAATTACTGTATAATTGTACACTGAGAAAAAATTCTGTAACTGACATCTAGAATCTAAATTGTGGCTCTAGAAAACATAGTTCCATGCCATCCTTATAAATTCTAGTCCCCTTTGAAAGCGAATTCTAGAAACCCTTATCAGAATTCTAGAGCGTTTGTCTATATTCTCGAGGGCAAAGTTATTTAAAAATCTCTGCAAATAAATGCGTGTACAAGAGGCGGGTTTCAGCAACTTTATTACCCAATTCTAGAAAATCAAGCGAGAATTTCTCTCAATACAAAAGATTCAGAATATTGTTTCACAATCTAGAAATGTGTAGACTAGAAATTCTCGATCATTTCGTCTATTCAGTTTATTCAGTTTGTGCGCATAGCTAGGAAATCTATATTTCTAGTTAAAGGATTTAGAAAATGACCACTTATTCATTCTATATGAAGGCAGTATAATTTTATTCTCAGTGTATAAGAGAGTAAAATGTATTTGTTTAGATTTACCATAAAATGACTTAGATGCCGAGCAGAAAAAGCAATAAATTTTTATTCAAAACGTTTCTTTTCCTATAATAAATAGTTTTAGACACATTATATAAACATTCATGTTTTAGAAATTATTTACAATTTCTTTCTTTTTTTCGGCCTTATATATTTGAGCGAAGAAATGTGTGTAACCTTAAAACACAAAATGGAATTTATTTATTTTTTTAATTTAATAAACTTCAGCAAACAATTATTCTATTGGTAAATTGATTTTACATAGTTTAGTAGCTAAAAAGAGCAAATTGGTAAAAGAAAATCATGTAGAAATTTCTATTTTTCCGAAAAATAATAACGTACGGTATGAAATCAATATATCTTGAAAATCTATGTGCATTTCCGTGATTGCTAATAAGTCGATCCAATTCCAAAAATGAAACTTTTTAAAAGACGTAAGTATACAATATAGAATTTTGAGCTATATAGTTCTTTGAAATTGTTCTAATCTATATTATTCGAAATAATTCGAAAATATTCTAAACAATCTCAATCTATCTGTGTAATTTTTTTAAACCCTACTGATAAATTTTTCATGTTCAATGATTTTCAATACAGAATTTTGAAATACATAGTAGAAATTTAAAAGCGTCCTATCTGAAAAGAGAAATAATTTATCAGCTTTTATTTCCATATTTGTTTTAATAAAAGGGTACTGAATCCCTTCGAAAAATGAAAGGTTCATCTTACTGCTGATTTATAGTCAGAATGTTTTATGCATAAAATAAAACAACAAATTTCTACATAAGTATTACCATTTTATTATAAAACTAGCCGTCTTTGCCCGCTTCGCTGGGCACTATACTTAAATGAGTTGTCAAAATCCCAAATCGTTATTAATAACCTAAGTGAAAGTTCCTGATGTGTTTGTTAGAGGTTTTTTCCGCTATCAACGTGAGGAGTCTGGGTCAACACTGCCTACGGCATCAAATTACCCGCTTCTTACTTCCCCTTACCCAGCGGGTAAGTTCGAAGTTTTGAGAAATCCCACTAAAGTACATAATGCGTACACGTAATCAACATCCACACACCAAAATTGGCCATTCTAAGATAATTTAAAGGGAATTCAAACGGGAAAACGTCATTTTACACTGTTTATTGCCCCCGATCCCGGGGAAGGGGAATCTGGGGGAATTTCATAAAATCCCGTTACAGTAAGTCTCGGATATATATGAACAATTTACGCACCAAATTTCGTGACCGCTAATACCATAGATTTCCCAAGATAAATTTAGCGTTAAAAGGGGTGTCTCGATTTTCACCTTCGTAACGCCCCTCCCCCCCCCCCCCCCCCCCCCCACAAAAAAAAAAAAAAATCGAAAATTACACGAAAAAAAAGGAAAGAAAATCTGTTTTTTTTTTTTTTTTTTAATATCCTAAAGAAGGCACATGGTTGTTTGCCATGGTTGTGCCATTTTTAGTAGAGCACTGCTAAAATATATGGAATTTCTGAAATTTCCCCCAAAAAAACGATTTTCCCCTCTCTCCTGTAAGAGTCAAGAATTCCTAAATAGTACATAATGTTTTATTTATACTCAAGTCTAGTCTTCTCATGGGCAATCTTGGGCCGAGTTAAGCTTACAAACTTTTTTTTTTTTTTGCTTCCGTCCCCTTCCCGGGGGAAAAGGGGGGAAATTTCGATAAACCCCGTTTTTTTAGAGGTCGGATACATATAAGCAATCCAAGCACCAAATTTTGTTACCGAAGGTCTCATAAATTCCCAGGACAAATTTAGCACTAAAAGGGGTGTTTTGAAATTCCCTTTGGAACGCATACCCTCCTACAACACCCCCCCCCCCAAAAAAAAAAAAAAAAAAAAAATGGCAGATCACAAGAAATCCAAAACGTGTCTTGAAAATATCCTAAAGAAGACGCATGGCTGTTTTCATCATCTTCATTCCATTTCTTATAGAGTTCTGCTGAAAAATCCGGAAATTGCAAAATTTCCCGCCAAAAAAATATTTCCCCCCTTCCTCCTCTTAAAAATTGAAATTTCCTGAATAACAGATAGTGTTTTTATTTGTGCTCATGTGTAGTCTCCCCATGTGCAATTTCTTCAATGTGAAGTAATTTGGAGCCGAGCTATGTTTACAAAGGTGTTTTGGCCTTCTGTCCCCCCCCCCGAGGGGGGAACGGGAGTAATTTCGAAAATTCCCGTTACTTTAGGTGCCAGATACATATAAACAATCCAAGCACCGAAATTCGTGACTGCAGCTCTCATAGATTTCTCAGGACAAATTTAGCGCTAAAAGGGGTGTCTCGATTTTGCCCCCTCGTAACCCCCCTTTCACAAAAAAATCGCATATCACAAATAACCAAAAATGTGTTTTTGGAAATATCCCTAGGAAGTCGAATAGTTTTTTTCAACATCTTTGTTTCATGTTTGGTAGATTTCTACTCAAAAATTCGGAATTTGCGAAATTTCCCGCCAAAAATTTATTTTCCCCTCCCTTCCCTTAAAAGCCGAAAATTTCTAAATCGCAGATAATGGTTTATTTGTATTCATGTCTAGTCTCCCCATGTGCAATTCTTTACTGTGTAGTATTTTGGAGCCGTTTTATGCTTACAAACGTGTTTTTGACTTTTGGCCCCCCAGGGAAAACGTGGGGGGGGGTCGAAAAAGTTGATTCCCTAAATCCTTCCAAGTACTGCTGAATTCCGTCCAGCCATTCTCACGTGATACCCGGATAAAAATAGCGTTACAGACATACAGACACTATGACGCACACACAGACAAAATTTTCTGAAGTCATTTTCAGCTTTCATGTTGTGTGAAATGTGAAGATATCGCAAAATATTTCAATTATGACAAATGTACAGACAAAAGTCTGGTTTTATTAACATAGATTCTTTTCTTTTTAACAATTTTGGGACGTTCAGGAAAAATAACAATTGCAAACATATTTAGAGTAAAAAAAATAATCAAATTTCAATAAATTCCATGTTATATTCACTCGACTTGGTCAATGAATGAAATGCTACAACCACATGGCTAGCTTCCCTATTTTTCGATACATTTACCTTACCTACTTTGTTGTTTAATTTTATCAGGGTTAGCTCCACATTTCCGTTTTCATGCAAATTCTTACTATTTTAAATCCTATAATCCCCACAATGAAAATTTATTGAAAATAGCGCCTTTTTCTGAAAAGTTAAAAAATTTAAATTTCTAATGACTCACCAAGTTTTTTAATTCAATTATCCATAGTCAATAATGTTTATATTTGTATCACAAATGTTATTATAACTCGTCCAACCTTTTTATGGAAAAAAAATAACACTCATAATATACTTTTAAGCGAAATTTTGCCCTATTTTTCATGTTAAGTAATCGTAAATTTTAAGTAACTTACATCGTAAATTTTAAGTAACTTACAAAGTTTTAAAATTAGAATGTTCTTAGTTAAAAATTTTCATACCAGTATCATATACGACTTTATAAAACTGGTCCATTACCTTTATAATGACTATTATCCTCATAATGCACGCTTGTGTAATTTTTTTCCTCTTTCTCCATGCTTATAAAATCGTTAATTTCCAATAATTTACGAAATTATGAAATTAGAATTCTGGAAATAAATACGATTTTCTCCAGTGCCATAAGTAATATTTTAAAAGTTGTCCGATGTCCTTAGTACCATTTGTATTTGCGATATCGTGTACACAGACTAATAAACTAATACATAAACAAACTGATACCTTATAGTCGGACACCATGTTGATTGTATGATTTTCGGATTCCTAAAACTTCAAAATGTGTAAAAACGTCAAAAAACCGAGTGGAAAATTTTTCACGAATACTTAAGTTCCTCATGCGTATAGCATGATGGGAAACTAAAAGAAGAAGAACTGCCGTGATACTCGCCGTACATTTTATTACCCTACATTTTTATAAAATTACATTTTCTGAGTTAAAGGTGTATAATAAAAGGTATGATTAAAATTTGAAGATAATTTATTTTAAAACACTTTCGTTTGTCAATATTACTCTTCTATTGCCCCCTCACCTCTCCGTTTGAGTATTGCAGTGAAATAAATAAAATACTCAATGTTTATTATAAATTTAACATTATTCAGAATTTTTTGCTTAAATTGCTATTCCGTTTCTTCGAATACTTTTGTGTGGCTCTGTATATAGATTTAAAATTTTACACACATCACGTAATGTACTTAACATAAGCTCAGTATAAAAAATGCATAACACGATCTGACATGCACTTCAAATAGTTTTCATTTATAACAGTAATATATCTGAATCCGTTTCATTAGCCTTTGTCGGGGAGGAGGGGAATGGAGAAGGTGCGCACATCTGAACTGATTAAGATCGGCGCTGAGCAGTTTTGTTTCAGTCGCCTTTCGAATCCGAACGAGGTACAAGGTATCTCAAGACTTTAAAATAAAATCAGAACTATTAAAACATTCTAATCGTATTCATTATAGTTCCAGTAATAATTCTTAAATATGAATAAAAAGTCGTAATTAATTATTCAAGTCAAATAAAACGATTCTTCAAATGTCGAATTATAGTCTTCTAATTTAGTGGTGTGGTGTGTCGTTAATATTCGGAATACTGGCAGAGGGGTAAGTAGAATTAAACTTATTCTCATTTAATTAATATGCATGTTATTCTTATTTGTGATAGAGTAAAAGTTGCAGAATTCGAATTTAAATAAATGAGTTAGAATTTCTTAATATGAGATTCTAAATTTAATCAATCCTAATTCGAAATTCATAAATTGATACTTAGTCGAAAATTCTTAAGTGGCTTCAAAGCCACAGTGGTCCGTCGATTCACGGAGGCTTAATTACCTATTAATTAGATAATTAATCGTAATTCGTTAAATTAAAAAAATTGTAAATTGAAAAAATTCTTTTGTTTACGTAGGATTAAATTATCTGTATAAGAACTTTAAAGTAAATTAAAATTAATTTGTTGAAATAAATCATTAATACAAGGTTAAATTGTTTTGATATAAAACGTAATTCACAGTAGTTTCGCTTTCATGCTTACGTAGAAGTTTTGTTTTGAGAGAAAACGTAATTCAAAATAGTTTGGGTTTCAAACCGAAAGTTTCGGTTTGGAATTTCAGAAATAAACTTTCATGTTAAGTAATTGTTGAATAAATGAGTGTATGAGAATGAAAGGGTGCATTTAATATTTTATTAGTTTATTTATTTCAGTAAAAAAAAAAAAAAAAAAAAAAAAAAATATTCTATTATGCGTTGTTTCTTTTCATTTGTTCTTATATTTTTGTTTTGTTTTACTTCCTGGTCTGCAGAATAATAATTTAATTCAATCGATTAATTCATATTTAAATTTAATTGTTTGTAATTAGTTTGCTCATAAGATGGGTAGAAAGGGAAAAACAAGGGCGAATGACGCCGAACAGAGTGCGTTGTTCCCAAAATCTAATGAAGTGATAAAATTTGAAAATGTAATTAAAGAAATAGAATTTATAAAATCGAAAGTCAATGATTGTGATAAGGGCGATCAAGCCAGATTAAAAATCTTAAAAGATAAGGTAAATGCACTGGAGGTTAAATTCGAGGAAATAGTTACAAATTTTTCCGAAGAGGAAAACGATGAAAACTCTGTAGAGGTGTTAAAGAATAGGGACATTCTGTTAGAATTATCCGTTGTATTAGAGGGTAAATCGCAATCAAATACTCCAAATGTAAATAATGATGCACGTACCAAACCCGGGACTTCTGTTAATTCGCATATTAGTCTTCCCAAACTTGAAATTCCTTATTTTTACGGGGATAATGAATCTTGGTTGTCATTTAAAAATTTATTTAAATCCTCTATTCTGGATAATGACAGCCTTAGTGAGGTTGAAAAGCTACAATACCTCCAATCGTGTGTAAGAGGTAGTGCATCAAAACTTATTCGTGGATTTTCGTTACAATCGGAAAATCTTAAACACTGTTGGGAAATTCTTACTCAGCGCTACGAAAATAAACGTCAATTAGCTATAACTCAAATAAATAAAATCTTTTCAGTAAAGGTAAACAAAGCGGATGATCCTAAATCGTTTTTCAATTTAATAGATACTTGTAACGAAGCGGTGCGAAATTTATCGACCCTCGGATTGGAATCTAATCCTCTTAGCGATCTTATTCTTATAAATTTCATGATCTCAAAATTGGACTCATCCGTTAGGCATAGGTGGGAGCTCAGTCTAGAGAATACGCAAACTATTCCCGATTTAAATTCGTTTCGTACATTCATTGAGAGGGAGGCGTCGAGTCAAACAAAGCTTGAAAATAAACCAGGGATGTTTAAGAAGCCAGTTGAAGGTAGTAGTGTAAAAAAATCTTGTGTCAATAATTCAATAATAGTCAAAGAAAATAAATGCGTCGCCTGTTCTCAAGTACATCAATTGTTTAAATGTCCCAAATTCAATCGAATTATTGTTCAGGAGCGATGGGACTTAGTTAAATCAAAATCACTGTGTGAAAATTGTTTGCGAACTAATCATCAAGTGCGTCAATGTAGAATTAATATTAAATGTAAAGTATGTGCAGGTTCACATCACACTCTTCTGCACATTTATACACAGAATTCTGCAGATCAGGGAGGCGGCCTTGTTACTACGTCGGTGGCCAATAGTTCACAATCTAATGCAAATTTTAGTAACCAAAAGGTATTATTGGCTACTGCCCTTATAAAGGTTAGGTCACCTAACGGCAAAATTATTCAATGTCGGGCGTTAGTTGATAGTGCCTCACAAAATAGTCTCATAACTAAGGAGTGCGTTGAGAAGCTAAATTTGCCTTTGTTTGGCACATCTCATCGACTTATAGGCATAAACGGTCTTTCCGCAGAAACTGTTTTAAATTTTACGGAATTCTCATTCTCGCCATATTTCGCTAACGAGTATAGGGACCTGAAAGCGCTAGTAGTAAATAGGGTTACTACCCCTCTGCCAAATTTCCGGGTGAAAACGACGTCTTGGCCACATACAAAAAATCTTCGGTTGGCTGATATGAATTTCTTCAAGCAACAGCCAATCGAAGTATTATTAGGCGCAGATATTTTTGCGTCACTAATTTGTGGCACACCAGTATCGGGAAGGCCAGGAGAACCATCTGCCATTCCCAGTTCACTTGGGTATTTACTCAGTGGCCCCCTCTCAAGGGATGGAATGGAACCAGAATCAACATATAGCTCCTCGTTACACTGCCTTAACTTGAACGATTTTTTTGACAATCAGCCCATAATATCTTCTAAGAGTGAAACCGAAGCCGATCCGGCAGAGGAACTATATAAATCTTCCACCAAGCGCAACCCCGAAGGTCGCTATGTGGTGAAATTACCCCTCCATGATGAGATAGATTTGGGGGAAAGTGCGAACTGTGCACTAAAATTGTTTAAACGGCTTGAAAATCGATTTATTCAGAACCCTAACCTTAAAAAGGAGTATGCTCAGTTTATGTGTGAGTACTCCGATCTGGGTCATATGACTTTACTAAGGGCTGAAGAACTTAATCGCCAACCCAATTATTATATGCCCCATCATGGAGTTATAAATGAAAATAGTAGCACTACGAAACTACGGGTAGTGTTCAATGCGTCGGCCGTAACTACAAATGGCAAATCCCTGAACTCTAACTTGCATAAAGGGCCCAAACTCCAATCCAGTATTTTCAGCAACTTAATCAGATTTCGTTTAAATAAAGTCGCCCTCTCGAGTGATATCGAAAAGATGTTTCGACAAATTCTAGTCGCAGAGCCTGATACAGACTTTCAAAGAATATTTTGGAGGGCCAATGTTTCAGATCCACTCAGAGTGTATAAATTGAACACTGTTACTTATGGCACAGCCTGTGCTCCATTTTTAGCCCTGCGTACCATATTACAGCTATTAAACGATGAAGAACCCAATTTTCCCGTAGCTGTGCAGGCTGCCCGCAACAACCTGTATATGGACGATTTCCTTGGAGGGGCTGAAACAATCGAAGCCGCTCAATCTTTGGTCACAGACCTTCAGGCATTATTTAATGCTGGGGGCTTCAAGCTGCGAAAATGGGCTTCAAATTATGTGGAAGCTCTAGTTCAGGTCCCAGAACCTTTAAAATCAACAAATCAGGAATTATCCTTAAACCCCGATCAATCCCAACGTATTTTAGGACTAAACTGGAATTTAACATCGGATACACTGCAGGTTGGCGTCAACACAGAAGAAAACGTCAAAACCAAAAGACAATTATTGTCTGTAATTGCACGCATCTTCGACCCTTTGGGTCTGTTATCCCCTGCCACTATTCTTTTAAAATTGCTTCTCCAAGGTGTTTGGAAGCTAAAACTTGGTTGGGATGATCCTTTACCACCAGACATTCAAAACAGGTGGAACGAATTTTATGAAAAAATTGCTTCCTTTAAGGCCATGTCAGTACCCAGATTTTTAGACCTGAAATCCGAACCTATGTACCAGATTCTGGGTTTTTGTGATGCGTCAACAAAGGCATATGCTGCCGTAATTTATATACGCCCAAGTCAGAACTCATCTTTAAAATTGATTGCAGCTAAAACCCGTGTAGCTCCTTTAAAACCCACTACCTTGCCTAGGTTGGAGCTATGCGCGGCTGTATTACTCTCGGAACTTTTGTCAGTCGTCCAGAGCTCGCTGGATTATCAGGTTGAGGAAATTCTCCTATGGACAGACTCAACAATCGCCCGTAGTTGGATCTTAAATCCGCCCTTAAAGGGCAACACATATGTCCTACACCGAGTAAACAAAATTAGAGCTCTCACAGACACAACATCATGACATCACTTACCAAGCAAACATAACCCAGCAGACTGTGCAACCCGTGGGCTGTTACCCGACAAATTAAACTACTTTAACTTGTGGTGGTCTGGACCTGATTGGTCAAAGATTCCGGTCTCAGATCACGAGTCCAAGATTGCTACCTCAGTCCCATGTACAATTGTGGGAATTCCTGGACTAATAGAGTCAACTCCAATGCATGAATCCGTTATAGAGGATTTGGTTTCAAAATTTTCATCAAGTAATAAACTTTTTCGTGTAATTGCATTTATGAAGAGGTTTATTTATAACAGTAGAAATGCTACAAAATTGAAAGGACCAGTCTCAGTACAAGAAATTTCAGAGGCTAAAAACCTTGTGATTAAATGTGTACAACAAAGGTCCTTTGCTTCAGAAATCGCCCTTTTGCAGCGTGGCAAACCCGTTGCAAACAACAGTAAATTGAAAACCCTCAATGTGTTTCTTGATTCAGAAAATCTATTGAGAGTGGGAGGTAGAATTGATAAAAACATCACTCTGCCCTATGATAATAAACATCCAATACTCATACCTAAAAATCACCCTTTTACATCGACATTAATAAGACATTTTCACACGTATAGTCTTCATGGAGGTGTCGACCTAGTATTAAATCTCATTCGCCAGTCTTACTGGATTCCTGATGGTAGATCCACTGTGAAAAAAGAGCTTCGTAAATGTGTCACTTGTGCCAAAGTCCAACCGACCCCCATTCAACAAATGATGGGTGACCTTCCCAGTGCAAGAGTCAACCCTTGTAGACCATTTCAACATGTTGGCCTTGATTATGCAGGCCCTATTCAAACAAAGTGTGAACATAAACGAACAAAAACAAAATTTAAGTCCTATATTTGCCTATTCATCTGCATGAGCACCAAGGCAATTCATCTCGAATTAGTCACGAGCTTATCAACTGAACATTGTTTATATGCCCTACAAAGATTCATAGCGAGTCGAGGCTATCCTACTGACATTTACTCTGATAACGGGCGCAATTTTGTGGGTGCCAATGCCCATTTAAAAGGGCTAGTAAAGCTTTTAAAAACCAATACTATCCAAGACTTTGCCACAACTAGACAAATTCATTGGCATTTTATGCAACCTTACGGGCCTAACTTTGGCGGCCTATGGGAATCTTCGGTTAAATTGGCCAAACGCCATTTACTCAAAGCGTGTAAAGGCAATTGCCTGACCTTTGAGGAATGTGACACTATTCTAACTAACATTGAAGCCTGCTTAAATTCACGACCCTTAGTCCCACTTTCCACCGAGACCAATAATTTCTTAGTACTTACACCAGGACATTTCTTAATTGGGGCTCCGCTTCTCCAGCTTCCTGAACAATCTTTTAACCAAACTAATCCATTTTGTACCAGTTTTTCTTCCAGATGGAAACTCCTCCAGCAGATCAAGAAGCAATTTTGGAATACATGGGCAAAGTCTTATTTGACTTCACTCCAGCCAAGAGAAAAATGGAAGAGTGGCAATACACATCTGCATCCTGGTCAGCTAGTCCTGGTGTTGGAACCTTCTATTCAGCCAGCTCAGTGGAAGTTAGCACGCCTTCTGGAAGTCCATCCGGGTGAGGATGGAATTATTAGAGTGGCTACCCTGAAGACGCCATCGGGAATAACCAAAAGACCCGTCAATCGAATCGCCAGTCTGCCATGCTCAGCCCCCCCCCCCCCGGAGGATGTCGGGGAGGAGGGGAATGGAGAAGGTGCGCACATCTGAACTGATTAAGATCGGCGCTGAGCAGTTTTGTTTCAGTCGCCTTTCGAATCCGAACGAGGTACAAGGTATCTCAAGACTTTAAAATAAAATCAGAACTATTAAAACATTCTAATCGTATTCATTATAGTTCCAGTAATAATTCTTAAATATGAATAAAAAGTCGTAATTAATTATTCAAGTCAAATAAAACGATTCTTCAAATGTCGAATTATAGTCTTCTAATTTAGTGGTGTGGTGTGTCGTTAATATTCGGAATACTGGCAGAGGGGGTAAGTAGAATTAAACTTATTCTCATTTAATTAATATGCATGTTATTCTTATTTGTGACAGAGTAAAAGTTGCAGAATTCGAATTTAAATAAATGAGTTAGAATTTCTTAATATGAGATTCTAAATTTAATCAATCCTAATTCGAAATTCATAAATTGATACTTAGTCGAAAATTCTTAGTGGCTTCATAGCCAGCCTTGTAAGCGAATGATAAATGCTTTTATTTTTATATTCTATATGAATCGTACTTTTATACGAATAAAATATATGTTAATTTTAATATGTTTAAAGTAGTTTTGAAATATCAAAATGTACCAGCGAAAAATTTAGCTCATGTGCTTTATGTATGTAATTAAATTATATTTTATGTCCCTGTATACTGGCTATTTGCCTGATCTCAATAAAAAGTTTCAAGCATTATCCCCATGTGATACAAATTTAAAATACTGAACATGGGATTTTTACTAATATAGGTTTATGAGTTATGTTGACGCACTGGCACTGGCACATAGTCAAACACATGCAGACACGCAAAGAGAGAGACTATCTGCTGTAAGCTTGATTTTCAGATTCTAGAGACCAAAACGTGTAATTATATCAAATACTCAGTTTAAAAGTTTGATACTTTAACATATATGGGTAATAAAAATTAAAAACAATTAAAATTCTATTTTGTACGTAGAATTATAGTTTCTTGTGCATATTTAGGACTAAAGCATGTGTATGAGGTTGGAGAATTAGCAAGCATGTGTGAGTGCAATATTATACATACATTTATAAATATGTATTTAACTAAAACAGCCAATTGTTAAGCATTGCTTGCATTATAATTGATGCAACTTTCAAAGTGATTGCAAAATAACAGCTGTCTCATATTTCCTTTTATAGATATAAAGCGGATTTGAGATAATAACGCAGACTAAAAACACATCTTCACTATTTTTTATTTATTTATTTATTTTATCTTCGCACATTAAAAACACATAGTTTGTTATTAAAATTTCTTTTTTTCAATAGATATCTGCTATTTTCTAAGATTATTAAAAAAAAAAAAAAAAAATCCAAGATATTCTTTTTCGATTTTCTTCCCTTAAAAATGAGATTATCGAAATAAGGAAACGTTAAGCAGATATGTTTTTACAAATTGTTATTTTTAAGCGTGTGATAAGTTTAGGCAAGCAAATTGTATTGTTGTTGTGCATAAATAAAAAAACTATTTAATTTTAAAACTTTGAATTTCTTTCCACTTTTGCCATTTATAAAACATTTTTAAGTAATTTTCACAACTATAATTTCTTATATTAGCTCATTTTAAAGTTATATTTTTGTTATTGTAAAATCAGAAATAATAAAAACTTACTACTAAAGTATCACAAATTAAACCGTTCTCCGTACACGTTCTTGTTTCTAAAAATATTTTCTAAAAGTCGAAATATGTTTGATCAATAAACTTTAATTACTTTTTGCATGCGCTCAATGTACAGGAGAAGATGTATTTCTTTGAAAGTATAGACTAGGACACAATTTAATTTTGAATTTTTTTGTAGTGAGTCTCAGTATTTTAGGTTTTTTTTTTTTTTTTTTTTTTTTTTTTTTTTTTATATATATACATATATATCTACAAAAAAAATCAAACAACTTTTGTCCTTTTAGATAAACTGGCATTGCTAAGTGATCGAAACGCGACCGTTTTTTTTTTTTTTTTTTGGGGGGGGGGGGGGTTAAAGCAAAGAAGAATCATTAACAAAATAGTAGCAAAGAGTCTATATCTAAAGAAGCAGCCAAAGTAAAAAACAAAATAAAATTACATCCAATTCTGATTGTCAGACAAATAGAAAGTAAATAGAAAAAAATAAATCCAGAGAATGAGCTAAATCACAAGCCGTTCGTTGCATTAAAAAATTCCTAATGGAGTTTTAACAAACTCCTTCTCCAAGAATTTTAAATACAAATAATTACACGTAAACAATGAAATTGTTTATTAAAGAAAAAGTAACAAAGAAAGAAGCCGAAGCACATTTTTTTAAATAATAAATATTAATTCTGCTCAACACAGATTTTAATTTAAACCGACAGGACATTTTTTTAGTCTCTTCTTTCATATCAAAGTATGTGGTAACTGTGTTGCGTTTCTTAGCAAATGTTACTATAATCACTTCTTTAAATTTCTTTCACAAGGTACGAATTTTATTTTAAACATTTTTGTTTTCTTTTTTCAACATGATTCGACATGGGAAAATGTAAAAACATTTTTTAATCTTTCAAACCATACAAAAAGTGTAAAAATTCAAAAATTCAAATTCAAATAAATAACTGTTTTTTTTTTCTCTTAAAATATGAATTTGTGTTCCTTGGCAATGTTTACTATATTTCATTTCTTGAAAATTCTCTTACCCGTTTTGCTGCAAATCTCAATATTAATTTAATATTTTTTTTCAACTTGTTGCCAAAGGAAAAAAACTTTTTCAAGTTTTCTATAAAGATATGCTTGCCTACCTTCATGGCTTCATATGAGAAATGTTTCGTGTACAGGGACATCCAAGAGAATTCAAATACATTACGTCTATCAGTGAAATTACAGGAAAGTAAAGTTTAACATCTATAGTCTGAACTAAATCAAATGAAATGAATATACATTTTCTATATTCATGGAAACAAGTTTGTATGTGGTATGAAAATCATTCACCATTCGTTTACAGAGCTACACAAAAGAACTGGAATACAGTAAGACAATACTTGGAAAATTATGGAAGTAAATTTCAGGTTGTGGTGTGCGTTATTAATATAATACTATATTTAAATACACAACGTGGTATATACATAATTTCTGGAAGGTATACAGGGCTACCAATAATTAAGCGAAAACCTTTTTTTATTGAATATAATTAGTGGAAGTGCTTTACTAAAATATTTTACTGAACCCAGGAATAACTTAGGAATTAAAATTACTTCATGATATCCATAAAAAAAGAAAAAAAAGTATATTTTAGATAAATATTCAGCTTATATATATAATTGCAAAGTTTGAGGTTCCCTGAAAACTGAAGTCCAGTTTTTAGCGTTTGATTTTTGTCTGTATCTCTTAAAATAAATTAAAAAACAAATAATTTCAGCTATCCAAATGTTGTATTTTGAAGTTAATACGTTTCTTACTAGAAAAGATTGATCAAGATTGATAAATTTCAAGGAGAGGTGTTGGTGAAAACTGTCTGAATAATTTTTAATAACCATTGAAATTTAACAACAGCTTTGAATTCTATAATAAATGTAGACACAATATTTAAACAGGGGGCTACGCAGCATTATTTTCAACGTAGGTTTGTATGCAATAATTTATTGATCTCACTCCTTAATTTCCAATCTACTTTTATTGTATTGAAATGCGGAGTAAGAGAAAATCGTGTGAGTTCCACCCCAGACTATTTATATCAGAAAATTATGGATTAGGAATTTCTGTAAAAAGTATTTGTTGTTCAGATTATTATTATTATTATTTATTTATTTATTTATTTAATTTAATTTTTTTATTTTTATTTTTATTTTTATTTTTATTTTTATTTTTATTATTATTATTATTATTTATTTATTTTATTTATTTTTATTTTTATTTTATTTTTTTGGGGGGGAGGGGGGTAAAAAATGTCGAATTATTATTCACACCAGTAGTAGAGCGTAAGAATCGGCTGAATGCAGAACGCATATTAATGAAATTATTAATCATTGAAATTCTCAGGACATTTAAAAATTATACAAATCAAACTTTCTTAATTTTGCAATCTTGTGTAAAGTATGTATTTGGTAATAGTGTTTTGATTTTGTATATTATTCCTCAGACTGTGTCTCGAGTAAAACATATGCTGAAAGTGTGTCTGAGAGTGTGTTTATAGTACGTTCGATGTGCATTGACAAAGTTGAGAGTGAGACACATGCAGACAACCGTCTGCATAAATTATACTCTCCTGTTATTTATTCTACTTTATTAATGATTCATCCATGTTATTTTTGCTACGTATTTCTGGTAATCTAATAATGAATATAGATAGATAGCTAGACATATTAATTGATTGATAGATAGGTATATAAAGAGTCAGATAGATATTTAGATCGATAGATAGATAAAAAGAGAGAGAAAGAGAATGTAAAAAATTAAAGAGAAAAGCAGGTAAAAATCCCAAACAAAAATCTATGCTAACTGTAAAGTTTTTTGATACAATCTTCAGACAAGCAACTCACTGTAATGTAGAAACAGTCAGATATTTTAAGCACTGCTTGTAAATAATAAAAAGCAGTATTGCATCCTACATCTTTCCAAGAGAAAAAAACAAATCCCACAGAAATTTAGAATACAAAAATGAAAAATGAAACATGTAAAAGTACACTTTGCAAAATAAATGATATTTGATATAGATATATAAATTTGGAAAAAGATTAAAAGACAATCGTACATAAAAGAAGAATAAATAAACTTTTAATAATAATAAATAACAAACAGATATTAAAGTTAACATGAAAACCATTTACATGTTAAATACTATTAAACACTGCACACGGTTTGCCATATAAAATTTTAAAAGTTATATATCTAATAAATATGAAAATACAGGGAGTCCGCAATTAAACTGGCCGTGTTTAAATTATTCTGTAGTGCAATCTAATTGCAGAAATGATATAATGGTTTGCAGGAAGATTAAACGAATAAGTCTGCAAGAAAATAAATAAATAAATAAGTAAATAGTTCTAAAGTTATCGCTAGGGGAATAAATGGTGTTGTTTTGCTGAGTAAGCCTTTTGTCTCAATTTATAATTAAAAATATCCCCCTTGTGGTAAATTCTGGAATTTATTTTTTAATTTTTTTTTTTTTTTTTGCATTTATTTATTTATTTTCAGAATCCTTCGTTCGGCGTCTTGTTTAATATTCCTACAAAGTGTGGGGATTCTTGCAATTAAATCACACTACAGAAAACTGTAAAGTCTGTCAGTTTAATTATGGCTACCCTGTATGTATATAAAAGAAGAGTATTCGATAAAAGAGTATTCAATTAACTTACGAAATACCTTATTAAAACTATCTCAACTTTCAAACATATATTTACATATAAATATAAAAAATAAAAAATAAAACATATATTTTATGTGTCATTTTCGTTTTCGAATTTTGAATTTCTATTTGTTTCTTCTTATTTCTTACTAAAATGTAGGGATATACTGCTTTTTAAGTTTTATTAGAGGCACTTGGAAAATCTTAATGTTTCTACCAAGCATTGAGGGGCTCCTCTGATAAAGATCTCACTGTATTTTAGGTTTTATATATTTTTTTCCTCTTTTCGTTTTTAATTTTTTGCCCGTATTTTACATTATTATTCTTTTTTTTTTTTTTTTTTTTTTAATTGTTTTTTTTTTCTGTATTTTCATGCGTATAATATATTTTTTTATTTTTTATTTATTTTTTTTTTAACATCTTCAGTAATTTTCCTTTTAAATTATATATTTTATAAGCTATGCTTAATACTGAAACTATACGTTTGAAAATTTATTATCTTACATCACAATTTTCTGAAGCCATTAAGTTTTCCAATTTAACATTTTTCTTGAATTAAATTATTATTGTTCAAATTTCCGTCATACTTCATCTACAAGAAGCTTAATATTTCATTTTAAACCAAAATAGGAAATTAATTCAAAACCCTCGTCAGATTTTATCTCCTGAGATTTTATCGAAAACAAATTAGTCTATTTAAAAAAGCTGTGTTCTTTACTGCGATTTGTGCAAGCATGCTTTTAATATTTAAATAGCATGCAATATACAACTAGCACTCAAGCATTCAGGATGATATTGAAATTTTAATCAAAGGATTTTGTATAGTATTAATTTTTTATGCAAATTCCTTGGTATTTTGCGAATTATAATACTTACTTCATATGCTCCCAATTCAAATGTTTAATATTTATTTAATGCTTGATTTAACAATCTCTTTTTAAATGTTTACTATTCGAATTATTTTATTTGTTCTAACATGAGTTTGTAATTAAATTAAATTAAAGGGATTTACACCAATACATATGAAATGTCGTGAGTATTTTGTAAGCTTGGGTATTAAACCAAGAAGATTAATTTAATTCTTTCATAGAGAAATAAAGGAAATAGCAAAAACACAAGTACATGTTTTTTACTGAAGACATCTCTTAATTTAATTAATTTTTGTAGAAATCATTACAAATTTATGAATTCGAAGGCTTTATGATAAAACGTTAACTGGGATTTCTCTGCTTTGTAAAATCATAAAAAATTCTTCATTATTATTATTTTACATATACGCAAAAAAGAAAGTTAAAAGAAATATAATACACAAAGCATTTAAAATGTTGGAAATATGATTTTTTATTTATTAAAATTTATTTAATAAATTTATTTAAAAGCATTCGATAGTAAAAACTTCTGTAGAATTACAGGGAATCTGAAATCTATTAAAATATTCCTACGACTGTTTGAAGCACTTGCTGAAGTCTTTCATGAAAACTATAATGTGTATTTGTTATGTTGGGAATTAAAACAGAAATTTTAGCTTAATTCTGTAGACCAAACAATCACGAAACGTAAAACACTTATCTTTAAATTAATCAAAATAATAATAATAATAATAATAATAATAATAATAATAGAGTAGCACATTATTTTTCAGCAATTTATACACTAATTCAATAATATGAACGTATTTAAACTACTATAGTAAAATCCTAAAATATCAAAATAGAAGGGGGGGGGAAACCCTGCTTTTCGTACCAAAAATAAAATTTACATACATTTAAGAAGGATTTTCGACCATCACATCCGAATCGTTTATGTTTCGATTATTAAAAGTCAATTAATTTAAAACACTAATAATTCAGGACAGTATCACTGGTAAACGAACTTTATACATTACATATGATTGCTTTGTGAGGTATAGCAAAGTGCTACAATTAAAATTCGCACTTTGCGAGTAAAACATGAATGTGAAGAATTTAGGATTCGGCTGATCAATAGAGTGAGTTCCTATGATAAATGACAAATGAAATTGTAATCTGCGATATGTTAATTTTATAAAGTATTTTGGAAAGTGATTGATATAAAAGGAGAAGGAAGATTGCTTTTAGGGTGAGTTGGAATATAGTAGGGAGGTTAGCGGCTAGAAGTTAGTTGGAAGGAGAGTTGGAGTAAGTTAGTAGAGAGGTAGCCGAGAGAGGTAGCCGAGAGAGGTAGATGGTGAATTAGAAGTAGTAGGGGGTTGAAGGAGTTAGTTGTTAGCTGCTTAGAGTAGTAGATAGTAAGTCGAGTAGTATCGTGGTGTCAGGGAATCCTCCCACATACGAAAGACTACTAAGCAGTGAGGGTTAATGAATTTAAATAAAGTAGTTGTAATTATTGGTGGTTAATTATGTAAAGTTAAAGTTTTTAAGAAGGCTGCCATCTTAGTTATAAGTTATTAAATATAATTATAGTCCAGCGCCCACCTTTTCTATTAAGCTCAAATAAAAGCTCATTTATTTTATAAATCTGACTCTGTCATTTCTTCATAGATATATTAAGTAATTAAGTAAGTTTCAGCTTCAAGCAAAAGTTAAATAGATATGGCGCGTCACACTGGTGCCCACCTTTGCTCGAATCCCCCCCCCCCGAGCTAATGTTTTTTTATGGCACCACTAGCGTGCTTCAATTTTTTGATGAACTTGAATATTTTTTCCATTTTTATAAAACCGACGTTGCAGAAAAATATGCTTGGTTAGCATATGCCTTAAGAGGAGAACCGAGACAGTGGCATAAATTAATCGCCTGCCATTCACTTGGGCCAAATCCAACCTATGGCGAGTTAAAAAGTAAAGTGATAAGTCTTTTTGCTACTCGGTATGACAGACTAAGATTGCAGCATTACCGTTCCCTCCCCGCTCAAGAACGTCAGTGGGAAGCAGTAAAAAACATAAGCAGGAAAAAACACAAAAAGTTATTCAGTCGCAAGAAGTAAGCTCGAGTACATTATATCACCCTAAAACTGGTGAGGAAAACTTTATTTCTAGTGACAAAAGCCAAATGCAATTTGAACCAAACGAGTAAACTTCGCTTTCAAATAGCGATACAGACGAATCTACGTCTGTTATTCAGCCTTTGGATACGGATAAAAAATCCGATAAAATATCTAGTGTCGCGACGGCGGTTGAAAAGGAAAATCCAATTGAAATAACTGTGGCCACTGAAACCGTTAAACCGAGTGAAAGTGTAAAATCAGTAAATGATTCGGTTAATCTTGGTAACACACCTTTAGATAACAGTTTTAAATCTATACAGCCGACACAGTCAAATATTTTCGATGAGAAATTGCACGTAACTAGTCAATA
Organism: Salticus scenicus; assembly: GCA_963930645.1. Classification (NCBI taxonomy): domain Eukaryota; kingdom Metazoa; phylum Arthropoda; class Arachnida; order Araneae; family Salticidae; genus Salticus; species Salticus scenicus. The sequence continues at coordinate 200,913,754 of OZ005653.1, read as the reverse complement.
TGACCCGCCAGCTAAACTTAAAGAAAATGAGGTTATTTTAAAGACGGTAATTTCAAACGTGCATTTAACCTCTTGTGAAGTTTCTAGAAAGTCTAGCAGCCCTGCATTCGAAAGCACGGAGCGAACGCAGTCCTCTGTGGTAACCATGGGCAGTGACAAGGTGACGGGCTCGAAAACCCCTCAACACAAGGCCCAGATTCCGTCAACACCTCCTCCGAACTGTGACAAGGTTCCGGGTGCAAAAGCCCCTCCGGAGAATGACCAGGAACCAGGCTCGAATTCCCCTCAGGACAGCAACCCTGCAACGTCTGACCATTATCTACAAGCAGCAACTCCGCAGACCTGTCTGAACCGCATCTCTAATTTTGCTGATTTCAAGGATGCCCGGACACTCTGTCAGGTCGTATCGTTCAGTATATTATTTTTTCTCAAGTATTGGTCTATCAGAGCAGTTACAAAATCTAGGACATGTATTAAAGCCTTCTGGACTTTCAACCATAAGCTAAAAGCCATGAACTTTTTAAAATTTCAAAATGTAAAATTTTAACTTGGAGCATGAACTTTCAACTCCCGAAATTTCATGTTTTGATTACATGTCATAAATTTTTTCTGTTATATAATATATGCATGTATGTACGTTAATGTTTTTCTCCTTAGCCATCAACAGCAGAAATTAGTACGATAATTTTTTTTATTCTTTGTATACATTTCCCCCTTTTTAGTTTTGTGAATAATCTATATGTATGTACGTTAATGTTTTTGTTTTTTAGCCATCACCTGCAGTGATTAGTACGATAAAATTATTCCTTACCTTTGTATATAAATTTTCTCTCTAGTTTTTTTTTTTTTTTTTTACATGATCAATATGTATATACTCTAATGCTTTTCTATTTCCTAGCCAACAACGGCAGTTTTGAAAAAAACTTTTTGAACAATTTTGTATATATATATTCCTTCCCTATATTTCTCTCAATGTCTTCTAAATTGTGTAAAATGAAATTTGAAATGAATATTTTTATTGTTAAAACTTTTGTATTCCACTAAAAGTCAATGTATGTATTAGTATGGGGTTAAAGAGAATTTTTTTTAAGCTATTTTGCATGTAAATTCCTGTTTAACGACTAACCTTAATCAAACTAACAATTCAGTTTTTTCCGTATGCAAATAGCTAGCTGAAATATTGCGTATCTATAAAATTATTATGTCATTTATCTATATACAAGTGTAGTTCACGTCTATTTTTGATTTATACGTTAAAAAAAGTTTTAATTTTAGAAATTCTGATGTCCAGCCCTTAATCTGACCATACAGTCCGTCTTCTGCAAATTGTTACTTTTGAAGATCAGAAAAAGGAGGTAGTTTTGGACATCTGCCAGCTGTTTTTCTTTGCTGAAAGTAGAAGGTGCTTTTTTGGAAGCGTGCCAACAGCGGATCTCTTTCAAGATACATCTGATAGTGAATAACTGGAAATTTTTGGACAAACTCTTCAGATGGATCCAGACATTTCAAGGTTTTGTGTTTAATAAAATTATTATGTTACAAGTTAAATTGAATAATGATCGCATTTTTTATTTAAGCGATCCTTTTCTACTAAATTTTTTTTTTAAATTAATGAAATTTTTCTCCTTTCCATGTAAGGAAAGTTGAGCTGTAATTCCCCTCTGTATCGTTGGACTTCAAACTAAGTTTAGTGCATAGAGTTTTCTGTCGTAAAACACCTCAGATACAGCTTAAAAAATATTTTTATCATAAATTTTTCCTGAGTGGACAGTTTTTAAGATCGGCACTCTTACTTTTTTTCACTATTAGATTTTTAAAAAGCCAATAGTTCTTGTTGGGCAGTTTAACTTAAGTTTTCCCCCCCTCTTTTTTTCTAAAGTCTTATGTAGTTTAATTTTAAACAGTAAGTCACTGCAACTCATTTTTATTTTGCATAGTAATGCAAATTCACGGGTAATTTTCACGGAATAATTTTCACGGGTAAAAACCCGTTGTGGATTTTTACGTGAAATTTTTTTTCTTTTGGGGAAGAACTGTGAGGTATAGCAAAGTGCTACAATTAAAATTCGCACTTTGAGAGTAAAACATGAATGTGAAGAATTTAGGATTCGGCTGATCAATAGAGTTAGTTCCTATGATAAATGATAAATGAAATTGTAATCTGCGATATGTTAATTTTATAAAGTATTTTGGAAAGTGATTGATATAAAAGGAGAAGGAAGATTGCTTTTAGGGTGAGTTGGAATATAGTAGGGAGGTTAGCGGCTAGAAGTTAGTTGGAAGGAGAGTTGAAGTAAGTTAGTAGAGAGGTAGTCGAGAGAGGTAGATGGTGAATTAGAAGTAGTAGGGGGTTGAAGGAGTTAGTTGTTAGCTGCTTAGAGTAGTAGATAGTAAGTCGAGTAGTATCGTGGTGTCAGGGAATCCTCCCACATACGAAAGACTACTAAGCAGTGAGGGTTAAAGAATTTAAATAAAGTAGTTGTAATTATTGGTGGTTAATTATGTAAAGTTAAAGTATTTAAGAAGGCTGCCATCTTAGTTATAAATTATTAAATATAATTATAGTCCAACGCCCACCTTTTCTATTAAGCTCAAATAAAAGCTCATTTATTTTATAAATCTGACTCTGTCATTTCTTCATAGATATATTAAGTAATTAAGTAAGTTTCAGCTTCAAGCAAAAGATAAATAGATATGGCGATGACCGCTAGGTCGTCACAGCTTAATTAAAAATTATACAGAAAACTTTTCATATGCATTTAACACATTCTATCGGATTTAATTTTTTTTTCATCTAACAAGGAAACCTTTAAAAAGTGTCGTCCTCAAAAAATATTGAAAAAATATATATTATTCTACTCTTCATAAAACACCAGAAAATGAAAAAATTATCGTCCGAAATGAATTACAGAGACCACAAAATATTATCAAAATTAAGCATTTTTGGCGATTTAGCACTGTTAGGCGATAATTCGCCAGTACCGAGATTGCCGTGTACGAACAAAACCGTGTTTTGCTTCTCCGCCAAGTACTCAAAATCAATCGCCTAACAGTGTGAAATCACCAAGTATGCTTAATTTTGATAATTTTTTGTGGTCGTTGTAATTCATTTCATCCGATAATTTTTTCACTTTCTGGTGTTTTATAAAGAGTAGAATCACATATATTTTTTTTCTTTTTTCAATATTTTTTGAAGGCGACACCTTTTGAATGTTTCCTTGTAAGGTACTTGTACAATTTTTCAAGGTACATAGCATAATTTTATTTTCATTTGGAAATTACGTTTGATTTTAAAATAAAATTACGCCTGTGTTTGCGTGGTTATAATTTGAGTGAATTGATTTTTCATGATATGATTTTTTAACATAAAGTGTGGGAAGTACGTCCTTCATCATATTAAAAATCATTCAGAAGTGGTTTTCTTGCAAAGTGTTACATTATATGTTTATAAATTAAAAACATTAACGGCCTTATTCACCAAATCAGTGTTAACCCATGGTTCACGTAACACTTGTGATAGAGTTAACACTCCCTTAACCCTGGGCTAGAAAGTTTTCGTATTCACCATCCGTGGATTAGTTGACCCCAGAGTTATCTGTAAGAGTCTCGTTCATTGGTCAATAAAAACGCAATGCATTAAAAAAGTAAACAAGGGTGTTTTCGCTGTAACTGTAACATGCTCATTTAACACCAGAGTTAACCCACCAATTTAGGAGGATTAAAAAAAGAGGGTTAACTCGAGTGTTAAATCGCTGATTTTGCGTGGTGAATACCGATTTTGAGATAACCTAGCTTATTCCCGGGTTAACATCAGTGTTAAAATTTGGTGAATAAGGCTGTAAAAGGTATAAAAAGTCTTAAAAACACTTTAAAAAATAAATAAATAAAAATTAAAAAAATGTGCAACACATTAATGAAGACTGGATTTTTCTTCAATAATTAAAAAAAAATGATAGTAATAGTAAATAAAAAAAATATTTTCACCACAGCAAAAGTAGGATACATAGCATAATTTTAATTGGCAGACTGAAAAATGAAATACGTAAGTGCATAAGTGTAAAGGAATTGCATGAAATATAGAAAAATGGATTAATCTTAAAAATTAAAAATTAAAATTAAAAAAAAATGGAACACAAATAATAAATAAAACTCAAATAAATGATGCATTGCACAGATGAAGACAAAAAATAAAAACTATAAATCTGAAATTTAAAAAATATATAATTAAGAAAATAATTAAATATAAACGATCAAAAGTATTAAAAAAAAAAAAAAATCGAAAGTAAAACAACTTTAAGAATTCTAAACCAATCGATGAATTAAATTCGAATAAGAAATTGCATGTATATGCGAAGAAGTTTAAAATTCTAACCACTAAAATAAACTTACATATAACATAAATAAATGCGCATTAAATTTTTTAAACTATGAAAGTAAAATATAAATTTCTTAAAATTTCACACAGAACAAGTTTATTAAAATAATCCGTTCTGGTTATTATTGGTCATTAATAGTAATACGTACACGTTTTATACTTTTAATATTCTTTACTGAGTAGTGTGATACTTATTGCTATTTTTGTATGCTCATACATAAAATTACATACTTAAGTTATTCTTTCGGGGAAATGGTTTTAACACTAATGATTTAGTTCGCAATAACTACACTTGAAATAACGAGATCATCATCCCAAAGATCCAAGGTATTCGTTAATAAAATTTATCGATGAGGAAATAAAGCTGGGGCTGCCGCTTGATGCACTTTTTTATCTTTTATTCTTGGATGTTCATTAATACCGAGAAAGTAATATTTCTTTCCATCTTTTACTAAGCTACGCTTCATAATGATTTAATACGAAAAACTATTTGATTTCGATTGTGAGGAAAAGGGAAAACCAAATGCCTGATATATTTGAGATATATTTAGAAACTTTTTAGGACTAGGAAATAAAGACATACTAACGTTTCTTTATTTATTTTGAGACCTATGCATTTTGAGATCAACAGTAAAATCAATTCAACTAAAACTCTTCAATTAAAAACAAATCGGCTAAAACAGTGTAATTGAGTAATAACATCGATTCAATGCCACAGATGTAGAAATTAATATTATAAATAGACTGATATACTCTATAAAATTAATATAACTATACACTATTTAAATATTTTTTTTCAACGAATCTTCTTGAAAAGCTCATAAGGGAGGTTACGTATGAAGAGAATTATATTCAAAAGGTAAGAATATGATAAACAGATATAATACGATTTTGAACAATAAATGCATACATGCCAATCTAACCCAGAAGATTGTTATTCCCCGCCCTTTTTTGTACACCACTTAATTTTCAGAGTAATGGACAATATTCCTGTGACGTCACAGTAGGTAAAAACGCCGAACATGTGTCCGATGTAATCGTCGGCTAGTAGCGTGTAAGCAGTGGTTTTGTAAACAAATTAGATTAAAGATGCCTTCTTATTGTTATGCATAAAATTTTCCAGTCTAAATATTTCTCCAGTGAAACTTAATAATCAGATATCTGTTCAAACAAAAGAGAAATGTAAACAACTGAATCGAATGGTAAAGTTAAGACTATTCAATATCGTAAAATTGCAGAAAATTTTATACATATATATATACATATATATATATATATATATATATATATATATATATATATATATATATAACCAATAAAAGATATTAAAAATTAAACGCGCCAAAAAATGCGTAAAAAGTAAATCAATCATCACTTGTGAATCATGAAGCTAATGTCAAAGTTTAAAACGAAAATAGCGAAGCTTATTGCGAACAAAATTAAAGATTAAAAACAAATCACATTATAAATTAATAAATAGAAAAAAGATGCCATTTATTACATTGGATATAGACATAAAAGCTTCAATAATTAGAATTTCAATCACTTTAATAAAAGAATTTATTAAAGGGAACATCCATTTAAATTTGTTAACATCGTCACAGTTTACATGGCAACTTTTAATATTACATATGTTGATTAATATTAAAGTATATTACAAAAACTGGATTAAAAACAAAACAAAGGTAACACTGTATCACTCTTACTTCAATTTCATATAATCTGTAACTCTTATAAATAATATTGCAAGATAAAATTTTGCAGGCCACAATGTTTTGCTATGGTAGAGTTGAGGACTGTTTTCCAAAACAGCTGATTTCCTATAGTCTCGAACCCAAAGGAGGAATATTGTCCATTCTCTTCAAATATATTTACGATTAAATAAAAAGAAAAGTACTCTGAAAAAAAGAATGGTGTGAATAAATAGGCGGAAAGGGGCGGGACTAACAATCTTCCGGGTTAGGTTATCTCATTAATAACCGTACAGCTATTAACGCCCCTGAAAAAACGCCCCTTTTCTCACACCACTATATTTTTAGAGTTATTCTCTCCATATGTTGTTACGATTAAATAAGACTAAAATTACTCTAAAAATTTATTGGTGTGAAAAAAAAAAGGCTGGTACTAAAAATTGTACGGTTCATAATGAGATGGTTGGCAAGTATGCAAGTATGTAAATGCAGTTTTATTTGTACAGGTTGGATCATTTTCACTACAGTTAAAAAATATTTTTTGTGAGAAAAATCTTAATGATTTTCAAATCAGTTTCAAACTCGGTGTTTCATTTTTAAATAATTTTCAATAATTTTTCTATGTGAAACTATTTAAAAAAGAGCGAAACAAAATACACGCTTAGAAAAACAAAACACTAAAAGAGGTTTTTACTCGTATAATATATTCAAAACTTTTAAATAATATTATTTAAAAAATAATAATAAATCAAGTAGATGATGGAAAGCAGATACTAAAATAACATACCTTCGACATAATCTTTAAAAAATGTATTAACGGTGACCAAAAAAAAAAAAAAAAAAAACTTTTTTTTCTTTTTTTTTTTTTTTGTAATTTATAACTTTTTTATTAAATTGTTTCTTGATTTCTTTACCACACTTTAAAAATTTCTTTAAGTTATGAAAGTTAAACAACAGTTAGAAGGGAATTTTAATGAAGTAAAAAAATTAAAACTGCGCTTACAAAATCAAAAGAGCAACTGTCTTCCTAACTAGACATTCAACTAGAAATGTATTGAAATTAGAAAAAACGAGATTAAATCATTTAAACGTAACTCTTACTGTCAATTTCACCTAAACGTATTTTGACTTAAACAACACGAATCTTATGTATGAAAGTGCAAATTACGAACTCGTACATTTGTGTTATCACAAAACTTTTTAAAATATTTTCTATTACAAATTCGCGTATTGCAAATTATTTCTTAAAATTATTTACGATGGTGAGTGCAGGCTATTTTAATCTCAGAGAAGTACAACACTGAATGTCAATTTGTGCCTTACATACGATTTTTAATATTATTAAGATTAAAAATTATAAAAAAACAAAAAATAATGAACCTGATCTATTTTTTTTGGTTTAAACATCAAAGTACTAACGAGTTTAAATGAAAGATACCCATGTGTCAAAATTACATACCCAGGGTTAAAACGATGCTCGTACATACAAACTTTTCATACTTAATTATTACTGTTATATATTTTTTTCTTTTTGCAATGAAAAGTTAAAAATAATTTCCTTATATGAACATCAATACCAAATTTTGACCTGTACTACCATATAAAAAACTTTGAAAACTAGTATGTTGTGGCCACCACATGACTTTCTTCTATATTTTCCTATACAAATTCACTCAGTAAAAATAATTTATTAAAATTATTATTTAAAAAAATTATCTTACTTGATAATGCAGACGATTTCCATATTAGAGAAGTAGTAAAACACTAAATATCCAAAAAAAGGTCAATTTTATTCTCAATATTACTTTTTTTTTATGAAAAAAAAATCAGTAACATTATTTTAAATTATCGCAGATCGATAATTCAACCATTCGTTTTAAAGGTATTGGCGAGCCCTTTTGAAATATACCCAACAGGAAACTTTGCTCCCCTCGAGGGGGACTTCCTCCCCCCAGGGGGGGGGGAGGCGAGCTCCTACATACAGTTTTATTTTTTTTTTCCAGTTGACTATCTCTATTACGAATAATGCTTTTAAATTTCATAATGATTATTAAAAATTAATTCTCTTTATGCAAATTTATACAAAATTTTGTCCTATACCACCATGTTAAAAATTTAGAAAAAGCGAGATGGCAACGCAAGCTGTTGTACAATTTTTACCAAAAGTTGATCGGCACTAATTTATGTCAATGTGTAACTACATACCAAACTTTATGAAATTCTGTGCGGTAGTACCTGAGATACAGTTGCCAGAAAAGTTTGGCACGCACACACACACATAGACAGACATATTCTAAAAATGTTCAAATAGTTTTCTATAGATCTCAAAACGTGTAAATCCATTAAAAACCCGAGCTCGAAAATTTTTACTAATCCAATACTTTCTTCTATTGAATATAGAAGAAAGTAATAAAAGGGATGACAGGGCCATTGTTGTGCGATTGATTCCTAAATGTAATCAGTACCAATACAAATCAAGGTTCAAATAAACGTCAACTTTGATTAAATTTCATGAATTGGTTCGCGAGATAAAGCATCCACAAATTCTTGGTTACACACATATAGACATTTTTTTTTGTAAAAATTATCAAATCATGTTCAAAACATCTTAAAACATACACCAAAAAACAGAGTTCAATAATTTTCAAAAATCTAGTACTTTCTTCTTGTTTATGCAGAAGAAAATAACAAATAAAAAGGAAATCGCACAAAAAATATTTCAAGTAATGAATGAAGAACGATGAATTTGCAATTTCTTTTTTTTTTTATTTGTTATAAAGTTTATTTAATATTCCACCAATCTTTGGAAATTGAAGCTATTTTAATAAGGAATTTCATATTCAAAATGGTACAACTAAAGTCATTAGAATCTAACATAATTACATAAGTATAAAAAACATTAGTTCGGAATATAAAGAACTTAAACAATTAATTTAGACATGGATTAGTGTAGCTGTACAGAATTCACTTTAAACCTAGGTTCATGCAAATTAGTTCTAATTTGAAACAAATAAAAAGAAATAAAGAAAGACAGAAAGAAAAGAAAAGAAAAGAAACAAAGACTATAAAGCAACAAGCCAAAGTAAACCAAATCTCAATCGAAAATAATGATTTTCATAGTCAATCCCTGTACTCATTTATTAATTGAAAAAAAACTCTCTGAATTTTTAAGCAGTATTGCCAATTTAAATTATCAAAAGATAAAAATCCTACAAAAATTGTAAATATTGAGAAACAATATTATCTGTCTGATTAATATTATCTGACTTTCTTAGACCATCCTCAATATATTTTTTTTATTATTATTTCTTATTTTTGCTAAACGTTAAGAAAAAGTAAACGAATTTTAAGATAATTCTAATTATAATATTGGATGAATGGATTGCCTTATGTTACATTCTTGACAATGTTCGATAGCAAATTTTAAAAAGAATTATCAATTTAAAAATCACGAATACTTTATCTGAGAAAAAGTTAGATTTTTAATCTTAATATATATAAATCTCGTGTCACAATGCTTGTCCTCAATGGACTCCTAAACCACTTAACCGATTATAATAAAATTCGCACACCATGTGCAGTTCGATCCAACTTGAGAGATAGGATAGTTTAAATCTCAAATTATAGTCGCAATTTTAATTTATTGCTAATTATTTGTCTGTTATTATTTGACAGTCACAATTATCTGTTAACTCCAAATGATTCTAACAGATGTCGATACCTTTCGACTGGGTTGAAATGAAAGCTGAAATATATTTGGTGCTGCCATCTACACAAAGAATCTTCAACTTTTTAACCTATTAATAAATTTCGTATAATTCAATTATTTCCACTTTTTAAATTTTTGGTGTTAGCATAGCCGGCCACGTGTTACTTAGACTGAAGTGTAAATTGAATTCATATTATAATGAAGATAATACAGTGAAATTAATCCTGTTTTTTACTTATTTGTGCTTCATTGATCAAAACTTTATAATTTAATCTGTATATATATATAAATTACGTGTCACGATGTTTGTCCGGGGTAAACTCCTAAACTAAGGAACTGATTTTGATGAAATTTTGCACACTGTGTGCAGTTTGATCCAACTTGAGAGATAGGATAGTTTTTATCTCAATTTATTGTCACAATATTGTTTTATTGCAATTATTTGTTAATTATAGACCTTTATTAAAGTTGCTCCAAAATATCTGTGAGTTCCATTAATTTAATTGTTGCCAAAAAAAAAAAAAAAAAAAAATACGAGTTCATTTTCTTTCGACATAAAAATAAATACATTTAATCAAACGTGAACGTTAAAAAATTATAAAAAATTAAATTATGCATCTCACGAAAATTGACGTCATAATCAATTTAAAGATTTTATACACATTGATAAAGTGCTAATGTAGTTCTATCATAGATATAGTAATATATATAGATCTCTCATCCCCATGTTATCGTAGAAAGATTTTTGATGCCGAAAAAAGATAAAAAATAAAAGCTTTGGAAACAGCCATTAAGTGGTATTGAAAAAAAAAAAAAAAAAAAAAAAAAAAAGAAAAGAAAAAGAAAAGAAAGAAAGAAATATGAATTTGAAACTGTATCTGGAGTCTTCCATTCCCCTTTAGCAAATAAATTATTCATAAATTTTATTTGCTAAAATATTAGTATGTATTCCCGTGTGTATTCACTCGGGGAAAGACGGCCATATTTTGGTAAAAACGTCGTCTTTTCCCAAATGAAAAGGAATAACTTTTTTCTCCCCAATGATCACTCTATTCTATATATGCTATACTATATCTATGAGTTCTATACGCAAGCGAAGTGTGACTCACTGACCGTCTGTGCAGCCAAGAAAAAGATTTCCTATGTTAATTGCCCACTGGATTTTTTGTAAGAAATTATTAAAAATCGAGGAAATTTATTTCCCGATTTTAATCCTTATATTTGGGTATAGATATGTATTAGTTATCGCGGGTGTTAGATTGAATTATTTTGCTGTCAAATTGACAAAATTTTAATTTAAAATTTTTAAACTCTGTCGCCCTTGGCTTTTTTTATTATTATTATTATTATTTGGCGATCAAAAGCGTAACACGAAAATATACATGCCAGATGTATGCATTGTACGAAATGTAATATGTATTATTCATTGTACGTATGTATGACATGTAATATATATTGTACGAAATATTGTTTCATATTATTCATTACTCTTTTAATATAAGTTGTTAAAATAACCATGATTTTTGAAAGGAATTAAATATTTTCGCCAGATAATTTGGCGATATTCTTTTTTTTTCGCCAAGGATGACAGAAATGAAATCTATTCCGCTGCAAAATATTAGTATCTTACATCAGATATTTTATTTAGACATTTGAAAACAAATTTGACTTCAAACTATGATAGAATATTTATCATTTTCCTTTTAATTTGTATATTATTAGTATATTAAAATTTAAAAGCATGGTATATAAAAAGTTTTTTTTTTTTTTTTTTTAAATCTTATAATTATTCTTATCTTAATCCTCAATGTTTCCCATCTTTATTGACTTGAATTTACTATTAAAATTTTAACATACTCAAAAACTTCTCATCACTTCGTTAAAATACACTAAACTTTTCCAAAATCTTTTTGTATTTAAAATGATACATGTATTTACTTTAAATGTCCAATATTTCATAAGATTTCCAATTTTAAAGTTTTAAAATATTTATCAAATTTACTTATTTTTCTGGTTTAGCCTTATTGTTTTCCCTTTTATAACTACAGCTGTTGCCCTCTTTAAAATATTTAAAATGATGAGGTCATTTAATAGTAAAATTATCCATTATAGCATATATTATATTTCACTCCTCCATAAAAATTGATTTTAAAATCGTCTGTTTCTTTTATACTTTTATTTTAATAGAATTTTAATAGAATTTAATTTATATATTAGTCATTTTAGCAATTTTATCCAAAGTAGCATTAGAAATAATATATATCACTTCTCCATTAAAATTTATAGGACCCTACAATAAAATTAATTTGTGCTTAATATCAACACTACGAAAATTTTTATCAATCGCTTCCAAATTTTGACCTAAGTTTCAAATCTCAACCCTGTGGGTTTTTACATCTGCTACAACGTTTTCGTCTTTGTTCGTAAATAATAATTTAACTGTACTAAATAGTTTACAGCCGTATAATTCAACGTATAACTTAGTCACAGCAACGCGTGGCCGGGTCTGCTAGTATATATATATATATATATATATATATATATATGTAATTAACGAGTGAAGAAAGGCAGTTAAAATATGTATATCCCATCCACACACTTTCAGTAAAATTCATTAGTCTATTAATAAGAAATTCAGACCAATAAAGAAAACAGAATAAATAATAAATATTTCTTTCCAAAATCTTTAGTCATAAATCATTTCTAAGTTAAATAAACTCCTTTTATATTTTAAGAACGGGAACACATTGATTTGATAACCTCCTAATTATTTGATAAAAGTTTTATTTGTTTTGAGGTTAAGTATAGTGGATATTTTTTCTTCATTATAAATAAATTATAGAAACTATAAGTTACAAAACAAGAAATTATTCGTCTTGTATAAAGAATATAAATATTTAATCTACCGAAAACACGCAAATGGAACACATATTCGACTTTGTAGAGAGATAAAAAGCAAATGCCAGGTAAAATTACAAGGAAAAGCGTAATATGGTGAAACAATCGAATTATCTTTGCAAGTCATCTTATCTTAATCTGATCAAGAAACGAAGTTTACTAGAGAAAATATAAAATAGAAAAGTCAAGACAAGATGTAGCCTGCCTTAGGGAATAAAAATAAGAGTTATTTAGAGTAATTAATCACGGGTATAATTTTGAAACATCGAATTTGTTCTAAAAAAGCATAAAGATATTATTTTTGAGTTAATATAATTATTTATATTAAGTAAATAATTGTGAAACTTTTTATTAATTTTTGGATTAGAAAAATAAATATTTATAAAAAAAAAAAAAAATCTCGATTTGACTGTAATGTTATGAAATTTGTTGCATTATGGCAATACTTGTCTAGTTATTGTTATAAATTTTAGACTAATTAGTTTGTGATAGTTATAAAAGTCAAATTTTCGTAAAGTTGTGTATTTTATGTCAGTGTAAACAATTATCAGTTTTTACAGCTAAAATTTTAACAAATATCGAATAAAAGAAACAGGGTATGCAAACATCACTGAATTATCTAAAAGTTTTTTTTTTTTTTTTTTTATAATTAATGTTATTTTTTTTTTCCAATAATATTGTAATGTCTTAAATCGTTTAACATTTACTGCAAATTTTCTTTTAAATATTGATAAAATAATTGTTAAAATGGCATTAGGCATAAATATGAAAAAGAAAATTTAGCTTTTTTTTATGGGAGATATTTCTTCGGAAGCATTTTTATTTTAAGAAGATTAAATACACAAAATACTTTATTTAGTAAATAAATATTTTCTTTTAAATAAACACTATCGATTGCAAAAACTACCAACACTTCATTCAGGCCCAGTCCTTCATCAAGTGAAAAAACTAGGCACGAGTGCATTATCTAAGTAGCAGAGTGTACTCATGCCTGTTAAGAAATTTAAAAGGTTTTTTCCTTGGCTTCTTTTAAAGCACTGTTTTTTAGTTCTTTAAATAGGGCTGTTATCTACTGATGAGAGCAGGGACAAGTCTAAAAATCGATTAAAACAAGGGGAAAATGCTGTATAAAATATTAAAGAACGTTAAATGTTAGTTTTCAATTTGAACTCAAAGCTATTAAAAAGTTAGGAAAAAGATTTAAGGATTATGAACAAAGGATGTTTTTTTTATCTTAGAAAATCAGGCTAACGATATTGAGGAACTTTTAATTTTTTATTCGACAGTGGGGAAAATGAACCCAAAATGTTTAAAATTAAGTATCATTATCATAATAGAGATTATGTAAAAATCAGCCGCATCTTTCGAAAATAAAATATGAGCAATGTTTTAAGGGAAATATGCCTATTAAAGTGAAAAAGTATGCAAAAGAAAAAGTTAAATAAAATATAAAATCAGCGAAGTATAAAGTGGCGCAACAAAAAATCAAAATCGCAAAAATGCGTCGACGTAAATCCGAAAAAAAAAAAAAAATAAATAAATAAATAAATAAAGTAGCATCGCTTGTGCTCGCATAACAATTCCCTATAGTTTTAACATAAGAAATTATTCCTACGGTAGATATTACTTCTATAAAATTAAAAAATTCAAACTTTATAACCAAATGCAACCAACATCGTTGCTTTCTTTATTGTATTCTATTTCTCAAAATAATTTTCATAGATGCCACACGCACCACATAAACTTTAAATTTTACATTTACTTTTTAAGATAGCACGTGATCATGTTTTATATAAAATTAAATCATTAAATTCACTTTTGTTACTGTTTTTTTTTTTTTTTTTTTTTTTTTTTCATTTTGCACACGCACTTTTTATTTCTTAATTCAAAAATATTAAAAAAAAAAAACTTTTCCGATAGTGTTTGTTTCGATACCGATTATTATTAATTTTCTTTTCTTTTCCTTTTCGGAAAAAAAAAATGATTTTGATAAAATTCTGGCAAAAGCAGAATTTAGTTTAGGATGAAGGACTATTAGGTTTTTTTTTTTTTTTTTAAATTATAACATTGCTTTTAAACTATTCAATTACATTCTTGACAAATTTTAGATTTCGATAAATGTCCAACTATCGAAAAATGACACCGCAAAAATCCCAGATTGAGACTAATAGTCATCAGACCTAAAAAGATAAATATGTTTTAGAATTATTATTATTTGATCAATTTTTCTTATTAGAAAAACTTTTGACACTCTAGATGTCAATAAGTTATCCGTTGAATATAATCCGATGGTTTAACATTTTACAACTTCTACATTTTCGCGTGCTTTTTTATCGTTATTATTTTTTATATCATCTTCTTCATTTTTAAATCTTTTCAAACTTTCAATGAACAGTCATTTCCGACCTTTGAAAGCTGCCAGTAATTCTCTTCCTGGCATAAAAGCGTTGAAAGTATTTTTATCTCCCTAAAATGACGTTATTTATAAAATAATATTTTTTAATATTCCTAGAAATGTAAGAAAAATTATTTGATTATCCTGTTAGTTTTAAATTAGTTTAGTATAATTGTAAGCAAGGAACCTTTTAAAAATGGTAAATACTTAAACAGTAAATGAGTGTAAAAATGAATAAAAACACTAGGGCTTGCTCATAACCTAATAAATCAATTATGAAAATTTTATAATATAACAAAATTTCGCAACAAACAAGATAATGCAAACAAAAAGGAAGATTCTTTTACTTTGTAATATGTTAAATGTGACAAAAAAATTTTATTTAAAAAAAAAAAAAAAAAAAAAAAAAAGAAGAAGAAGAAGATATTTTGTGACTATACTTTTTCTAAGGAATTAAATGAATCTCAATTTATTATCTTCAAATTTCGCCTCCTTTAAAAGTATTTTTGAAAATTCTTGCCGTCTTATTTAAAAACCTTTTAAAATAAATTTTTAGTTAAAAGATGTATGTTTTATTTTGTTATCATTATTGTCTTTTATTATTGTTTTACTAATATTATACGAAACAATTAGCACTGAAATTTTATAATTAACTTAAAGGAACATATCAAAAGAAAGAACTATTATTAAAGAATATATATCATCAAAATATATATCAGAATATAATCTTTGGATAAAATCATCAAAATATATATCAGAATATATATAATCTTTATATCGAATGAAAGTATTCAAATATAGTACCCTCTATAATAATAAAGCTGCACAGAACTGACGTTTTAAAGTAATAATTGTATAACTTTGTACAAACGCCATAAAAGGCAAGAAACTCGCAACAATTGTTTCGGGTCGAAAGAATACACGACCCTTCGTCAGGCGAACAAAGTAGGTGAGATTATTTCCAATTCGAATGATCACAGTCTCCTCCCAGCCTTTTCATTCATCTCTTTCCTTTAAAATGTCTAGAAATCTTTCACCATTTGGTTTTAAAGTCATCTACAAACCCGTTAATAAAATTAAATTATCTTCTCTTAAAGATCCCATTCCTGCTGAATACCGTTCTGGCATTTATTTTATCCCATGTTCGTCCTGCAATTTAGGTTACATTAGTGAAACTAGGATGCGTTTGAAAAATAGAATAAGTGAGCACCGTCGTAATGTTCGTAATGAAGAGATTTCCAAGTCTTCTATTGCTTCCTACTGTTGGGCTCCTAGTCATCGTTTTGATTTTTCTAAAACTAACATAATTTCATCTCTTATCTTCTCTCCCCATTTAGATATCCATGAGGCTTTTCGTATATTTAAAAATTCAAAAAATCTTGTTAATGATATTTCTTCTACTCAGTTCTTCTCAGATGCTTGGAAATTACTCACATGAGTTCGTTTTTCATTTAATTTTGTTATTTTTTTAGATTTTTAGATTTTGTTGCGTGTTTTAATGTTATTTATTTATTTATGTTCTACTTTTATTTGATGATTTTGCTCACTCCTCTTTATATATTTTTGCTCTTCCTTTAAACCGATTTGTGCGTGTTGCGAGTTTCTTGCATTTTAGGGTGTTTATCCAAAGTTCTGTAATTAGTACCCTCTATATCAACTATAATGCTCTCTGTCATAATAATTTGCTCCTTAAAATTGAGCTGCAAATAAAGCTTCATTTAAAAAATAAAGAAAGAATAAAAAGGAAAAGAAACAAAGAAGCAAAGAAGCAAATTCTTTTAATTCAGTTAAGCTTTTTAATTCATAAATGAAACATAAATGAATTTATATATCTGGAAGTTAAGTAATAAGTATACTTTATTTAGAGCAACATCATTCATAGCTACTCTTCAAACACAATTAGTACGTATATATCTTATCGAAATATATTATCGAAATCGTATTACATTATCGAAATACACATCGTAATACATTATCGAAAATTTATATACATTTTTGAAAGCACAATGAATGGCACGTATATACCTTTCTTATGGAGCATCTCAAAAGCAATTCAATTTTGTTTGAACTTATTTCACAAAGTAAAATATGAGCTTCTAAAATGTAATATTTTCCGTTATAAAAATATATTTCACTACGTCAAAAGTATTGATTAAAGATGCTTAGTATTTTAATTGTTACTATTTGACCTTTGTTTTCTTGTTGTACTAATTAGTTTCAGTACTGTAGTCGACACTAAATCCAAAGTCAACACTGGAAGTTACATACAAGAAAATTTAAAGTAGTAATTCAAAAATTTCTCATTATATACTATTTTATGTATACACATTATTTTAAGAAAAGAGCGGCCTCATTTGAGAAATACGTAAATAACAAAATAATTTAAAATAATGTTAATAGAAAACACATTTATTTTCATTTATGATTTTATTATTCACTAGCTGACCCGTCCGGCTTCGCACTGATGAAAAAATTTTAGTTAAAGATGGATTGATATGTAAAAAATCAAGAAATATATCAGTTTACATGTTATAGTCAGGCAATATTATTAACTGGAAAGTCAAAATATAATTTTACAATTATTTTTTTTAATTAGTTGTTAAATGTTGGCAATTTTTACTTAATGCTATTTATTTATTTATTTATTTATTTCATAAAAAGAAACATTTCTTTACTCATGAATAAAAAATATTGAAAAATAAACCTATGACATGAAAATGTTTTTGATAAAATTGACGTCATAATAGCTTTAATTATTTTTTTTTTTTTTTTTTTTTCATTTCGCAAATACATTTAATTTTTTCCATAATTGATTATTATTTTAATAATGTATATTAAAGGAGAAATCAATAATATGAAACAATATTCGTACAATATATACTATTACAGAATCTGGTGTGAAACAACCACACGACTTCCATTACCCACTATTACACGTAATATATACAATTTTTTGGAGATATTACTTGCATTTTTTGAGATTTTCGAGTAAGAGAAACTTGATACACGTATAAAGACACATACAACAGAGTTTGCATAGCGAGTTAAAAAATAAGGGGAAAAAAATAGATAGTTATTTTTTTAAACACGAATTTCCGAGATCTAAAACTGAACTACCTAATCAGGATGACCGTTAATATTCCTGTAATAAGCACGTAATACTTGAGAAAGGTTATCTAAATTAGATTAAAGAAAAAATTTTCAAGAATACGTTAGAGCCGTTTTTGAGATACCAACTTTTACTAAAACTTAACATACTCAATTATTGACCTAAAAACAATAATTACATACAAAAGGATATTTAATAGGAAGTTAACATGGCGAGTTTGAAAAAAATCCGTACAGGCGTTTTTAAAGGAACGCACTTGCGAAGTCTGAAATTGAGCTGTTTATAGAGGACGCCCATCAATTTTCCTGAACTAAGCAACTTTTCAATCGAAAGGGCATCTAATATATTATTTATATAGCAACTTTGAAGAAAATCATTAGAGGTGTTTTTGAATATGGGCTTATGGTCCCATTTCTGGTTTTCGATGACCCAATTCCGGTTTTTCAAATTTCACGAAAATTTGGAAAATTTATCTATACACCAGACCTGAATCACTTGTGAAGTTTAGTAGTTCTATTTTTATTAGTTTTGGAGATATGACAGCCAGAAGATTACACACACACGTTCACATATACACACACACTGACCAATTGCCAAAACCTATACAATACTTCCACTACCTACGGTAGTAGGGTAATTGAAGTAAACACATACATCTCGTATTTACTACGATAATATACAGATTTTCGTATTACGTTTTCGATCGCCAAATACAAAAATCGCCAATGACGATAGATATCAAATCTATGCTTTGTTTTCAATTAAAATATTGAAAATTTTAATTAAAAATTTATTTTACCAAAATTTATTATAGCTTCTAGCACTTAGAGAGAGACAGTGTAACTTTTGATTATTGAAAGAAAAAAAAAAAAAAAAAAAAAAGCAATCGGCTTTTTAGTTCTAGCGATCGTTCTCTACATATGCATATAAACCTTTCTTTTTTTTATATTAGTATAGCTATAGAGCATAGGTATATTAAATAGGTTTCCAGTCAACATAATGTAACTCAAATAATTAAATGCTATTTACATTTCAGTAATGGCTGTATGCGCTATGTAAATTGAGCTACATGCCATAACTGTTAGTTGCTAAAAATAGTCGCCAAATAAATTTAAACATCTCAATACGCAAGCGAAGTATGACATCACTGACCGCCCGTGGATGCAAGAAAAAGATTTTCCATGTTAATCGCTCATTGGATTTTTTTTTTTTTTTTTTATTAAAATTCTAGAAGAATTATTTCCCGATTTTAATCCTCATATTTGGGTATAGATATGTATTAGTTATTGTATGCATGCGTTAGATTGAGTTATTTTGCTGTCAGATTGACAAAATTTTAATTTTAAATTTCAAAACTGTCACCCTTGGCGCTTTTTGTATTTGGCGATCAAAAACGTAATACGAAAATATACATGCCAGATGTATATTTTCGTAATATGTATTGTACGAAATATTTTTTCATATTATTCGTTACACTCTTAATGTAAGTTTTTAAAATAACCATGATTTTTGAAAGGAATTAAATTATATTCGCCAGATAATTTGGCGATATTTTTTTTTTCTGCCAAGGATGACGGATATCAAATCTATTCCGCTGCAACATATTAGTATATTATATCAGATACTTTATTTAGACATTTGAAAACAAATTTGACTTCAAATTATGATAGAATATTTATCCTTTCCCTTTTAATTAGTTTATTAGTTGGATGTTTATTGTGTAAATATCATCCTTTGAAATGAAATGTTTATGTTTTCAATCGAATATGGAAATTTGCCATTTTTTTTTTGTAGAGTTTTGAAATTTGAAATTCCAATTTTATCAATTTTACAACAAAAATAATTTAATCTAACGGATGCACATGATAACTAATACATATCTATATCCAAATATGGGGATTAAAATGGGGAAATAATTTTCCTCGATCTTTATTATTTTTTTACAAAAAATCCAATTCACTTTTTATATTATTGTTCGCGTGAAAATATATTTTATTATATGTCTAAAAATAAATTAATTCGTAAATCTTTTTGGCAACAATTATAAATTAAAATAAATAATATTATAAACTTATAAAATAGAATTTCTTATTTTATTTTATTTTATTTATTTATTTATTTTTAAATTCCAATTTCGTTTACACACATCAGTTTAAACCACGGAGTAATAAAGACTTCGTGGTTTAAACATTGATGCTTAGATATTATATCATATCATATCAAATTAAATTATTAGAAAAATAAACACGTTTAATTCTATAATGACGTCAGATTTAACGTGTAAGTTTAACAATTAAAAAAGCTTTATATGAATTTCAATTTAATGCACGTGCAAATATATTTCTTTTCTTTTCACGTCAAGATATTTTAAAAACGAAATGAATATGTAAATGTTTCTTTTATGTTGGCAGCAGCTAATTTTTTTAATATTTCATTATTTCCATTTCTATTACGGCTTCTATGGGGATTTTAATTAAAATGCTCAGATTTTAAACTAAAATTTATTTTATCAAAATTAAATATAGCCTATAACAATATGGCATACTGTAGCTTTCGGTCAGTGAAAGAAGTTTTTAAATCGGTTCAGTAGTTTCAGAGATTACCCTCCACAAACAAACAATTTTTTGCGCTTTATATAATGATATAGATTTATATTTCCTTAACAATACATAAGGTCTTATACCATTTGATATAATCATCACATTCAATTTATTATGATAATGCTTTATTACCTGATGTAATAAGTGTTATTAATAATATTATGAAACTATTTTTAATAACAAATGAATTAATAAATGACGTATAATACTAGGATATAAAATAAATATTCATTTCTTTGTATATTTAAATGAATAAACAGCACAGAAAAATAGTTAAAAGTAAAGAAAGAGTACTTCCGTAAAATTCATAATTTTAAAACTATTGTTAAATTACAATAATGTACAAACTATGGAAAATAATAAATGACAACACTGCACTGCAAATATTTTCTATTATTATTATTATTATTATTAGTTCTGATACCATTCTTGCTGATTCTTATGTTAAATGACCTCCTGAATCCGAATATGACTCACATTTTGCTAAGTCACCCACAGTTTTCTAGAAACACCACCCCCTTCCTCAATTTTTATCCTTGTTCGGTAATTTTATGACAATGAATTTGATTTGGAGAATGAAAAATAATTACTTTAACACCTAAAAACAAAAAAATATAATGTTTATTTAATAACATTAATAATACAGATTAAAAAATATATAAAAAATGTGAAACATAATTTCTGTGGCAAATCCCCCCCCCCCCCCCCCTCAAAAAAAATAAAAATAAAAATAAAAAATCAGATTAATAGCCATATAATCACCGAAAAGTGATAAAAATAGGAGACCGTCCCTAAAAAATGGTAGGTGATAGAGCGAAATGGGCCTCATATTCGGAATCAGGAGGCCATTTTACACAAGAATTTGTAAAAATGGTGTTGTAATTAGAGACACGAGTAAAGGTAATTTAATAACTAAGGGTAATTAAATGTAAGGAATGAGTAAAATAGAAATACAGTCAAACCTCGTTAACGTGAATCTCAAGGGGGATAAAAAATTTCTTCATGCTATCAGTAACTAATCTTCACATAACTAAACTAATCTTCATTTCGACCGGGATTGTAGACACAGTTCATGTTAAAAGTAATTCACGTTAACAGTGTCCACGTTAACAAGGGTCGACTGTATTATAATGTTATATATTATCTAGCATCCTAGCTGACATTTTTTATCTTTTTAGCTTATTTCACCAGAACTTTTTTTTTTTCATGGATTTTTCTCTTTTTACGTGGTACTAAAAAATAAGAGTGCTATATATATATATATATTTAAATACATTATTCCAGCTGCCAAAATTTCTTAATTTATTCCATAATATTGTCAGAATCAGCCTTTTTTCGCATCAGTATTTTTGTACGATAATTTTCTCCAATATGTAATTACAATTAAATAAGAAGAAAATTACATTAAAGAACTGTGTGAAAAAAGATGTGTATATGGGTAATACTATGAAATAAATCAGAAATGTTTCACTGCAAAAAATACTGTATATTTTATAGAAAAAACATGCAAATTTTAACGAAAAAAAAAACTGTTGATCAAAAGTATATGTTAAAACTGTAACATTAAATCACTGCTAAAAGAAAAAAAAACGTACATTTTTTACATCAAACAGTTTTGCCCCATAAGCTTGACGAAAAAAATATAGCATCCCAACTGCAGGCTTTTTCTCGTACTTTTTTTTTTTTTTTTTTTTTTTTTTTTTTGCCAGTGTCGAAAATTTTTGTTATAATATTCTCTCTATCAATTTTTAATGCGATTGACATGGATTTTTTGGATAAAAATGAAAAAAAAAAGGTTTAATTCGGTAAGATAATAAAAATGAAAAAATTTCTCTCTAAATCTTTTGCTGGCATACTTAACGCATATCCACACACTGATACAGTGAAATAGCCAAAATTATTTACAATCCTGCATACTAAATGCAATGCGCTAAAGATTAAAGATGGAAAAATATTTGTTTTTCTTAAAATCAGTTAATTTCTAGAGAAAATGTGCATTTCTTCTGCTAAAATACTGGTTTTATTTTACAATGTATGTTATGCTATTTCAAGTGAAAGGGTTCCCAACATACGCGTTTCTTTTTTAATTATTTATTTTATTTTATTATTATTTTAACGTTGCATAATTAAAATTAATTTTAATTTTGTTTGATTGACATTTTAATACAGACATATATATTTTTTTTACTGTAAAAATTGATGCATCAAATTATAGTTTGTTTAACCTTCCAAGAAGACATAAGTAACTTTAATTTTTACAATAAACTTTATTGTACGTGATTACATTTTTTGATATATTTTATAAGCTGGTTAGTAACAATAGAAAACATTATAATTTATACGAAATGAAAAAAGTACTAATTTTCATTTTAATAATTTTAACAAGTGAGTGTTTCAATGATTGAATCAGTGTGTGTGATATTTCGGCAAATGTAAATTTATATCGATAATCAACATAATATTTATTAGAATACCTTAAAAATATTTTTCTATTTCTTTTTAAATTTCTTCAAATTTATTTTGTACATATACTAGTTATGAATACGTAATTCATCACATATAGCTCACTAATTTGCTTTATCTCAAAATAATATTTTTACTTACTTCTGTTGGAGAAAGTTGTAGATTTATAAACTTTTTTAAAGTTAAGGTTTTTGACGTATTGAGATGTTCTGAAAAGCTCAGAGAAAGATTCGAAATTTTTTAGAAAATAACTGTGTTTAGGTGTGACTGGATGATAAAAATTTTAGTTCTAACTCAAGAAAAATTCACATAAATTCGTATAAATTTATTTAGTTGAATCTTTACATAATTTGGTGTCTATAAACTGTTACACACACACACACACACAGAAAAAAAAATAGAGTGACATCTAGAAACTAAATTTGGGGCTCTAGTAAAAATAGTTCCATGTCGTCCTTATAAAGTCTAGTTCCATTTGACAGTGAATATTTAAAACCTCTATTAGAATTCTAGAGAGCTTTCTGATATTATCGCGGTCAATTTTGTTTAAAAATTTCTGAAAATAAGTGCTAACACAAGAAGCGAATTTTATTAACTATAATTTTGGTTTATGACTCAGTTCTAGGAAATCAAAAGAAAATTTCTCGCACTACAAAGGATTCGTAATGTTCATAATATTTATTATATTGTTCTGCCATCTAGAAAAGTATAGAATTAAAATTCTGCCATAACCATTTCGCTCCGTCTCTAGTACAAATAGTTCTATGTCATCCTTATAAATTCTAGTTCCCTTTGAAAGCGAGTTCTAGAAACCCTATTAGAATTCTAGAGCATTTTCCTATATTATCGAGGTCAAACTTATTTAAAAATCTCTGCAAATAAATGCGAATGCAAGAGGTGAATGAATTTTAGCAATTATAATCGTGATTTATGATCCATATTTAGAAAATCAAACGAGAATTTCTCGCAGTACAAAGGATTAAAAATATTCAGAAAATTCAGAACATTGTTTTACCCTCTAGAAATGTATAGACTAGAAATTCTCGATCATTTCGGCTATTCAACTTACTGGCGTGCCATATGCGCATAGCGCGGAAATCTATGATTCTAGTTTAGGGATTTAGAAAATGACCACTTATTCGTTCTAGATGAAAGCGGTATTATATATATTCTTCAGTGTATGTAGGGGCATCGCAGCCACACACCTATGGAAGGCAGTACACACTGAGGATGCAAATTTCAATAAAGCACTTTACAATAGAACTCGACAGTACTTTTAAATTTAATGGTTGAGCCATTAATATTAAGTGATTTAAAAACAAAGTTATAGAGTTTTTTTTTTTTTTTTTTCATTTTTGTGACTTCCCCTTCCCTTCCCCCCCCCCCCAAAAAAAAATGTACTTTTTGAAATGTTGTTTATAATAATTGACAATATTTTGAAAGTCAATAATGAATAAAAATCGTCTACATTCATTAAGAAAAATAATTTTAATAAATAACTTTAATAAATAATTTGCACTGTGAGAATTTGAATAGAAAATTACAACAGTAAGTTTTGTGTTGGCCACATAATATTAGTTTATATATATATATATATATATATATATATATATATATATATATATATATATATATATATATATATATATATATATATATATATATATATATATACGCCCTATTAAATAATATTTTTAATACACAATATCTTAAATTTTTCTGTAGTAAACTGAACTGAAAGACTGGTAATAAATGTTAATAAATAAAACCTTTATTGGGGTAAATCTCAAATTAACCACTATTCGAAATTTAAGTTATTTATGTAAAAAGTTTCTTTTTAAAGTAAATGCGATAATAATAAAAATAATAAATCTAAATTTAAGTAGTTTTATCTTAATTTTACTACATTTAAAATTTTTAATTTTAAATTGATCAGATTATGTCACACACACACATACACACAAAAAAAAAAAAAAAAAAAATCATTTATATTACCATCAATGAAAAAAAATGCACCTTTTTTTATTTTTAAACCGTTACCTGATATTATTGTTGAGTTGTTTTGTTTTCCTTTTTCTTTTTGTTTTAAAGAACGAAATCCTCCTACATATATATATGTATATATATATATATATTCAATTTCCTTTTGTAAATGATTTATTAAACCTTGGAGATATTTTTCTAGCGATTTAAAATTTATTGCTTACTTAGAAATATTATCTGTGATTTTACAGTTTTTTAAGTGATTGTCTTTTTTATGTAACTTTTAAAAAGAGTTAAAAATAAAAATAATGATTTCATGTAGAAAGCTTTTCAATGTATTTTTATTTTAACGTTCATTAATTTTCATTGAAAAGCCGCATCGTTGAAGCAAGAAATACGACTTCAACAATCTGTCTGAAGTATCCTGAAATTAATTTTCTAGATATCTTAAAGAAACGTATAAGATATTTGAATAAAATTTTAATATGTTAAGGTTAATTTTTCATACTAATATATCTTTTGGATTTACTTAAATGCTTAATGAAGACATTCTACAGTTTATAATTTATTTGCAAGGTCAACTTGAATATTAAAAACTATTGATAAACTATAAATATTGAAATACGTATTAGATTTTTTTTTTAATACATGCAAAGAAAAAAAAGTAACTTTTTCTTTTTAAAATTTTATAATTAAACTCCAAAAATTTTTATTAATGTTAACTATACAGAAAACTAAAAAAGATCGATTTAATAACACTGCTCGGCGTGAAAATTGCCTCTGACACCATTTCAGCATATTCTTATGTAAAATGACCTTTTGAACTCGAATATGACTCCCATTTTGCCATATCATCCACCGTTTTTAGGAATGGCCCCCTATTTTTATCATTTTTCGGTGATTTTGTGGTTATAAATTTGACTTTTTGGATGGGGGAGAATAATTTTAACCGTTAAATATCTTCTGAGGGGCTACAGAGTTGGAAAATTCTAAAACATGGACATTTGAGACAAGGGGAAATTTGGGGGGGGGGGATTTGCAAATTATGCTTTGCATATCTTATATTTTTTTAATCTGTTCTTAATTTTTTTAACTTTATTTATTTATTTGGGGGGGGGGATTTGCAAATTATGCTTTGCATATCTTATATTTTTTTAATCTGTTCTTAATTTTTTTAACTTTATTTATTTATTTATTTATTTATTTTTAGGTGTTAAATTAATTATTTTTCATTCTTCAAATTGAAATCATGGCCATAAAATTATTGAACAGTGTAAGAAATTGAGGGAGGGGTTGCTGTATCTAGAAAACGGTGGGTGACCATGCAAAATAGGAGTCATATTACATAAGAATCAGCAAGAATGGTATCAGACCTCGAAAATTAGTATTATTTATATATATTTTTTTAATTAATTTATTTTTTTTATTTTTTTTATTTATTTTTTATTTTATTTATTTATTTATTTATTTTTTTTTTTTTTTTTGCAGAGCAGTGTAATTATCATTCATAAAAATCTTTAGAATACATTAACGGATGATCCAGATGTATCGGACGTATACATGTATGCAAAAACAAAATAGTGTCGATAAAAATACAACTGAAACAGTTTGTCTGGAGGATCCAGAAAATTTTTATCCGGAGATCATAAACAAATATATGTGTTAAAAAAAAAAAAAAAAAAAAAAAAAAAAAAAAAGAAAATCTTTTTAAGCATTTTTAAGGATTTTTTAACCAACCCCTTAATGAAGCCCCACAAAATGCGAAAAAAAATCCCGAACTATGAAAGTAAATATATTGGTCAATTTTGCATGCATAGAAGTGAATTTCTTGAGTTATATTTATTAAAATGAGTGTCAGTTTTTACTAAACATGACTATAATGACCTAAGGACTGTATATAAAGTTCGATTTTTTAATTTTCAATAAAGTAATTTTTTTGTTATTTAAATATTCTACGTCATAAATGCATACATGCTTATATTTTTTGTAAAACATTTTGTAACTGAAAGTTTATGTCTGCGACGGATGCATGCGGAGATAAAAGCCTCCTCAAGACTTTGCTTTTCATCTTGTACATTTCATCATGATATACATATGCGATGAAAAGATACACAGGATGATCCTTTCCGTACTATAAATTTGAGAGTCTGTCCATTTGTTTCTTAGCTTTTAAGCTTACAGATAAATAGAAATCACTTATTATTTTGCATACAATATTGCAATATATCGCGAAAACTGAATACTGCAATGCTTTGAAATCATTTTTAATGGATTTGCGTTCCATCAAGTGTATACTTCACATATTGGCTTAATATTACCATATATATATATATATATATATATGTGTGTGTGTGTGTGTGTGTGTGTGTATGCGTTCATATTATTATCTCTCTTTATATATATATATATATATATAAAACTATTGACATGAATTTATATATATATAAGTTTAAAGATAAAAAAATTGAAAATGTTCGAAAAACCGAAAGGAGAATTACAAACGAATGCGGCAAATTGCAGCAAAAGGAAATGCAAAACATAAATGTAGGAATATTTCATAATTAGTTTAATTTCATTTATTTCATTCATTATATATATATATATATATATATATATATATATATGCATGAACTAATAAAAGAGGTAGAATACAAAAATTAAACAGATGAAAAATTGCCACTATAATTCACAAGAACCTAAATAAATTATTAAATAACTATAACAAAATAACTATAAATATTTAAAAAATATCTATGCATAACTTGAACAGTATAAATATAGTATTGATATGAAAACAAAAATATTACCTTATTTCAATATAATTCCAACCAAGAAACAATTTATATTGCGTATTAACAAGAAGGAGTTTATAAAGAATGTAATCAAGTATACATAATTTATATTAAGAAAGAGAAAAAGAGTAAAATTATACTCTACTATTAATTATATTACTACAATTATGTGTTTAAAAAAAATATTTTCCGGTACATTTATTTATTTATTTTTACATATATCTCGCCTGATTGACAGATTAACAGAATATTGACAAATAGATTTGACATTAAAATGTAATTTCTAATTTAAAATGTATAATCTAGAAATTAATTGCAGTCTATATCTAATGGCTATAATTTATATTACTTTCCATATATTAGAAATGACTTATGCATGATATTCTGCAGATTTGCTAATCAATGATTAGCAAGAGAATCCGCGTAACTAATATTCTACAGTTCTCCTTACTGTCAACTCTTCACAGATGATGAAGTTTTGTAGTGATAAGTATCTTTCACTTCGTTAATTCTGATAACTTATCTGCATTATACAAAATTAAATTTAAATGATTTATATGTAGTATAAGTTCATTTAAATTTTAGAATAAATCGAAAAATATCATTTTGTTTACATTTGTATACACAATTTTATTTATTTCAGTATTTGTTTTCCTTTCTTTTTTTTTTTTTTTTTTTTTTTTTTTTTCAGAAGTAATTTTTCTTTTATACCTGCTGAGTCTAATTCTATTTTACGGGAAACATGTACAAAATTTCTTGCGTCATGCTAAACTTCAGTATAGTTAATATGTTTAAATGTATTTATTTTACAATAAGATTAGATTTTAAAATTTTTAAAATAAACATGTTTATTTTTGTATACTTTAAAATGCGCATCATTTATTTTTATTTTATTTTTACTAATATATATTTTTTTCTATTTAAAACATAAAAATTCAATTATTCTCAAATTATTTTTACAATAATAATTTTTCACCGCAGCTTTGCTCTTTCAGATAACAATCATAAAGTATTTTAACTCCAAAACCTTACAACGAATAATTCATTTTAGGTATTAAAAACTATTCTGATTAGTAAGAAACGATATGGTTCCCAAAGTTGCATTTCGCGCTTACATTTTACGATAAAAGAATAAATTTTACCTTATATATATATATATATATATATATACATATACACTCATGTTTGTGAAAATTACAACACCATGAAAGAATTGTCAGAAATTAATGAAATTTTTTTCACATATTACTGATAGTGGTACAAATAAGCGATCAAACGTACAAGACAAAAAAAAAAAGAACGTCTGAAATCAGTACTTTGTGTGTCCGTCATGCTGAGCGATGAGAGCCTGTACACGTCGTGGCATTGAATCATACAGATTCTGAATGTTATCCTCGGGAATGACATTCCAGATGGATCAATCTTACTGTGCACCCGACCAGTTATACGAGCGAGTCCCCGAACAATGAAATCCCAGACGTGCTCAATGGGCGACATGTCCGGGAAATATACAGGCCATGGAAGAAGCGAAACCTGCTGTGCACTGAAGAAAGCTTGAGCAGTCTGAGAAACATATGTACGGGCATTCTCCTGGTGAAATACAGCACCCGAAATGCGTCGAAGAATGGGAAGGACCTCTGGCTCCAAAATTAGCACTAAATATATGGAATCGGGAATTATATCCAATAGCTCCCCACATCATGATGCTAGGCATTTGTGCAGTACACTGTGGGAGCAGACGTTTCCTCTTTAACGTCTGACGCGTACTCTTCCATCATTGTACTCCAGATTGTAGCGAGATTCATCAGAGAAAACAATTTGTTGCTACTGGATACGCCACGTGCTGTGTTACTCAGCCCATTAAAGTCGGAGGCGTCTGTGATTCATAGAAAGTGGAATTATGCATCGAGGAACCCTTGCACGCAGTTCATGCTATTGCAAATGGCGACAAACCGTGGAGCTAGACAACAAAACACCTGTAGCCTTGCTCCAACGTTGTGCTAACACACGAGAGGACGCTGTACGGTCCGTTACAGCCATGCAGATGAGATGTCTGTCGTCTCATGCCGTTGTTCTATTGCGTATTCCACTGCCAGGATTTCGGCTTGTTTGGTTCTCCTCTGTCCATTTCTTCCAAACACGCATCACTGTTATGGCATTACAATGCGTGGGGGCTGTGATTTCTCGATAGGAAAATTCCCCCTTCTCGCATACTAACGACGCGGCCTCGTACGAACTCCATTAGTTGTTGGTATGAAACCTGCCGCTTTTGACGAGACATATTGACCACCAATGAAACGTTTACCACAGACAGTGGACGACAAACAGATTTTAACGCGTCATTACTGTCCTTTACGCACATGGAACAAGCGACTGATAAGGAGTCGGTTCTCGTTCTTTCGCATGCGCAATCGTAAGTTTGGTTTAATTTGCATAATCCCTTCATGGTGTTGTAATTTTCACAAACATGAATGTATATAAATGTATATATATATATATAGTTACAAATTTGTAAATAATAGTAGTTATTTTTCTGCAATTTCATTCGAAGAGGCTTAGTCATATTATAAAGTGTCAATTTTCTGCATTTCTAACTTGTTTTTGCGTTAAAATAGCTCATTTTCCTTTAAAAACTCGTTAAAAAGCTTCACCAAGGCAGATAATGGTCTTGGCGCCAAATTTGACGATTTTTTCGTTTCTTGGCAACTTTTTTGGTGACTTAGGCAAGCAAGTCTTTTTCGTTTCGAATATCAAAGCTCTAACTTGATTCATTGAGAATTCTGGAAAATTACTGGAAATTTTTCGTTTTCTATGAGGGAATACAAGGAAACTGCATCGCAGCCAAATCCGTCAGTTTCTTGCCAACCGGCTTATTGTCAAGAGCTCCTGACTGAGTCTCTTGTACTGTTTGATTATAACCTATTGCAATGTGTTAATGCTATAATGGAATTTAAACTGTGAATTTGATGTTGTCAGCTGTTATTTAAGCTGCGTTTTCTGGTGAAACTGAAGTTGATACGTGGTTTACAGACCTGTAATCTTCTGGAATTTTCTGTAAATAAGTTCTTAAACATCTGCAAGATTCGCCTTTCATTCACAACCAATTCCGAACCCCTGAATACGCAACAATACATACATGCGTGCTCAGATGCATGTAACAAAAAATGCAGTTTAACCCTTAATAGTTAGGTTTTGACAAAAAAAAAATTTTCTGCAAACAATCATATAAATATTACAATGTTTGAATGCCCTTAAAAATAGTTTACATAAATAACTAGTACTGTCATAAATACTGTCACAGTCATATTATTGTACACAATGTCATAATAAAGCACGGTAAATTAACAACACTTTAATTTGCATTATTTACAATACGTTACTCATCATTTTCTATTCATTATTCAGTGTCCCTTCGCAGTTTTTAATATATCTTCTCAAATGTTCTATACCTGTCTACCAATAGCACTAGGCACTTTATTTTCCCGGTAGCAGTTCGTTACCGAGACCTCTTTAAAACTGTTTAAATTAACATGCATTTTGCTTCAAATCATCATTTGTAGCTCTAAGCACTATTTTCAGTCAAGAGAATTGAGGTCAGGACTATCGAATGGCCAATACTGAAAAGTGATAAAATAGTTACACTTTGAGAAAGTCTTTTTTTCTGTAATTTTAACTTTATGAACAGTGTCGGAGTCCTGTAGAAAAGTGCATGCATTTCCACGAAATAAAATTTGGATAAGAAAATTCATATTCTTTTCTAAATGATTTTCAATTAAAACTTTTGTAGATTTAAAAAAAAAAAAAAAAAAAAAAAAAAAAAAAGATCAGTGATACCTTCAGAAAAAACACTGCACCAAACACTCAATGAGAAGAGAGATTGGTGGAATTAGCAGCATTTTGGAACTGTCAGCATAAATTCTATCATTCTGACTGCTGTAAATATCCTTAATTGTAACTTAAAAGAAAAAAATCCATACTGCTATTGGTTAATGGCCAGAACATTTCATCAAATGTATCCAAAACAAATAAAATCACTGTGAATAATTAATAGATAACACAGGCCTGCAAAATCGTACTTTTCATTTTTTTTTTCTTGGCACTGCATTGGGGTGTTTCTAGTGTCTTTTGATGTGTTGCATTTAAAAATAATTGTCTTTTTTTCCTACCACGTAAGGAATTTTCAGTAAGGATTGAGATCGGGCGAATTCCCCTAGAGACTATAACAAATTCAAACGAATTTATGTATAAAATACATTAAAATGTTTATTATTGGCACATTATCTTTTAAATATGTTTCTTTATATGTAAGCTCCGTTTACAGTATTTTACCTTGTGCATGGCTTGAAGGCCTTGTGAGAGGGGAATTGTCTAAACAGCATCTAACAATAATCTGCTAACATGTTAATACCCTATAGCAGTGGTCGGCAAATTCATTTTTGAACAAAGCCAAATGTCAAAAATACAACGATTAAAATATCATTTGGGAGTCAAAAATTTTTAATCTAATTTATATTGGATCATTCATTCTTATTAACATAATTAGAGTATTCCTAAATCGACATGTGCTAAAATCTCAAGTGGAGAAAAATCTGCGTGTTGCTCGCGAGCCGCAGGTTCCCGACCACTGCCCTACAGTCCCTGATACCTTCTCTACAGTTTGTTGGAGTCTCGATGAAATAGCTCTCCTTTTTCTTCACTCACATAACCCATATTTTCTGGGAAATAACTTAAATGAGAGTTGTAAATGTAGAACTTTAGGCTCATACAATCCATTTTTTGTCAAAACTGTACGTGATGCAGATTTTTGAATAGTTTTTCCTTAATCAGCATCCAAAAATGCATCACCTTCAAGAAAAAAAAAGAATATTCATCGTCGACCTGCGTAATTATGTGTAATATAGTTTAGAGTGTTTTATTATAAAACTTCACAATAGCATGTTTGTAACAGTATTAATTTCGGAACTTTGTGTTTTAAAGTCTTGAGGAGAATGTGTATTTGGTGATTCATGATATGAAAAAAAAATCTATCTAAATATTTCTGAAGTTATATTTTTTCGGTTTTACAAAAGTGGAAGCAGGTATATTATTAAGTATAATTGAATTTGTCGTTTTTTTTTTTTTTTTTTTTTTTTTTTTTTTTTTTTAAGTTTTCAAATTATGTTGTTTATAATTAATATAACAAAATAGAATATTATAAGGTATAACTTTTATTATCTGAACTATATGTTAGGCATTATGTATATTTTAATTTTGTAAATTATAAAAAAAAAAGAAAAGAAAAGAAAGAAAAGAAATCAGAAAGAGATTTTATTATTATGTTTATCGTCGTATAAACGCTTTCAACACTAAATCTCTTTTAAGACTATTTCTCAAATGTCCAGTTTCTTCGAAATTAAATACTTTCTAAAAGAAGCGAAAGGAAAATAAAGTGAAAGTACATAAGAAAGATAAATATTAATTCCCTTTCATAACTTTTCACTCTACAAATACTTTCTCTACTTCAACGTTTTATCAATTGCTTTTGTTTATTTATTTATTTTTTTTTCTTTGAATCAGCTGTAAATTTTATTTTCTGAGATATGATTTTTTTTTTTTTTTTTAATGTTGTATTTCATAGCTAATTGTGCACAAGAAAGTTGCTATGGTGATACTTCATCAATTCCGTAATATATAGGAATTTTATTTTAGAAGGTTGTTCTTTGTTAGATAAAAATTAGCAAAGGGAATAAACTTTAAAAAAATTAATAAAAAAAAAATCTGTATTAGACATCTTTTTATTTATTTGTAAAATACGTTTTACTGGGACTTTTTTTTAAACA
This sequence comes from Salticus scenicus, assembly GCA_963930645.1. Classification (NCBI taxonomy): domain Eukaryota; kingdom Metazoa; phylum Arthropoda; class Arachnida; order Araneae; family Salticidae; genus Salticus; species Salticus scenicus. The sequence goes on along the minus strand of OZ005653.1, from coordinate 200,879,920 downwards.
TATAACTCCAGTTTATATATGTAATCGTGAAAGAATTCTTATAAATATCTACTTGCAATGAAAATTTATATATCTATGTACCTGAGCATTTTTAAGTATACTCATTTATTATAATTTTATTATTTGTATATTACAATGTTATTATTTATTTTTTAGTACATTTCTGTAATTTAGTTTGTACGTTTAAATATTTTGTATACATGTTTTATGAAAAGTAAAACTCCAGGTATGCTGTAAATCGTCTTTCAAAAGAGGTAGAAAAAATTAAAGTAATTCAGGGTAAGTGCACCAGTGATTGATACTTTTAGAGCAATCTCTGATGTTTTTAATGTTCTACACATCAGAAAATATTTTTAGAAATTTTAAGTTAGTACATATGGCATGAAAGACATTCAGAACCACATACATGTTAAAATATATACATTTGATAACAGTTATAATTATTTACTTTCTTTTTTTATGAATTTTTATTTGACACCCACTCAATGTCTCGAAACGGCCTACATGTGCCAACTCGATACCCGCTGCGATATCCCCCACTTTTTGACTTGTAACTTCTGTAAAACTTCGGATAAATGTCGATTGTGTTGTGTCTGGGTATACTTAGAAGCATTTCAAAAAGTAGAATTTTTTCATTTGTTCATGTCTATAACACATTTCAGAACTTCAAACACGCTTTTCTTGAAATATGTTTTTTCTAAATAGCACGCAGAACAACACAACTCCAAAAATTTTTAATCTTTATATTTGAAAATTTGACCACGACTTTATAATACCATTTCAAAGTGAACGACGTACTGGATTTTCGATTCATTTATTTAAACAGTATTTATTAGCAAATGGCTGTTCTTTTTTTTTTTTTTTTTTTTTTTTTAATGAAAATTGAATGACTTTATTCAAATAGATATTATAGAGTAAAAACAAATAGCACACGAAGTCTTGTTTATCTATAGCGATTGCTGAAATAACGTATTTTCTATTCTGATTTTTGATCTATCATATTTAATCTGTGTTATTTTTTTATGCATCATTATTTTTAATCCATTTTATATCATTATTCAGCATCTTTTGTTTGCTGTATAAATTTACAATCACCATTAAGTTTATATATGTTATTGATGTTCATGAAGAACATGTTAAATACTCTGATTTTTGGTACTTAAATCAGTGATAGTGCAATATCGTACTGCGTAAATCCATTTAGAACAGTAACTAAGTTAATTAACTTGTTGTAACACCTTTATGCAATTAAATTAAATGAAAACATTTTAAAATTTCAAATTATAATCCATAAACATTCCACAAGAACAAGCTGTTATTTATTGCGAGATCAGTTAATGTAACAGTTACACTACAACGTACAAAAATCGATTTTTACAGTTGAAAATAAATAAACACATAAAGTGCTTTAAAAAAAATTATTAAATTTACAAATACAACTATTCTACTGTTTACAAATGCACAATATTACTTTTATTTTATTTTATATTAAATATTAACTTATTTGTTCTTAAGAACAATATTTAATTGAATTTGGTTCTCAGAATTCGATTATTCGTTTTCCTCTATCACATGATTGAGCAGACGAAACTGGGAAGAGTCCATTGTACAAAAATCAAGTTCTCTAAAATCTCTTGCGTGACTCACCAGCTACACTCATGTTGATTACACAGATTTTTTTTTTTAGTGCTAGAGGCCTATTTCAGTCGGTACAGTTGTCGAATTTTTATAATACACTCTTAATTAGTGCTAAGGGCCTATTTCAGTCGGTTTATTGAATGGGGATTTATTGAATGAAGTCCCCCCAAGGCCCAACTTTGACATGAGTCCCCCTCCAGGCCCAACTTTGACATGAGTCCCCCCCCAAGGTACAACTTTGACATGAATCCCCTCAAGGACCAGCGTTGTCGAATTTTTATACGTCACTCTTAATTAGTGCTAAGGGCCTATTTCAGTCGGTTTATTGAATGGGGATTTATTGAATGAAGTCCCCCCAAGGCACAACTTTGACATGAGTCCCCCCCAGGCACAACTTTTACATGAGTCCCCCCCCCAAGGTACAACATTGACATGAGTCCCCCAAGGCCCAGCGTTGTCGAATTTTTATACGTCACTCTTAATTAGTGCTAAGGGCCTATTTCAGTCGGTTTATTGAATGGGGATTTATTGAATCAAGTCCCCCCAAGGCACAACTTTGACATGAGTCCCTCCCAGGCCCAACTTTGACATGAGTCCCCCCCCAAGGTACAACTTTGACATGAGTCCCCCCAAGGCCCAGCGTTGTCGAATTTTTATACGTCACTCTTAATTAGTGCTAAGGGCCTATTTCAGTCGGTTTATTCAATGGGGATTTATTGAATGAAGTCCCCCCAAGGCCCAACTTTGACATGAGTCCCCCTCCAGGCCCAACTTTGACATGAGTCCCCCCCAAGGTACAACTTTGACATGAATCCCCCCAAGGCCCAGCGTTGTCGAATTTTTATACGTCACTCTTAATTAGTGCTAAGGGCCTATTTCAGTCGGTTTATTCAATGGGGATTTATTGAATGAAGTCCCCCCAAGGCCCAACTTTGACATGAGTCCCCCTCCAGGCCCAACTTTGACATGAGTCCCCCCCAAGGTACAACTTTGACATGAATCCCCCCAAAGCCCAGCGTTGTCGAATTTTTATACGTCACTCTTAATTAGTGCTAAGGGCCTATTTCAGTCGGTTTATTCAATGGGGATTTATTGAATGAAGTCCCCCCAAGGCCCAACTTTGACATGAGTCCCCCTCCAGGCCCAACTTTGACATGAGTCCCCCCCAAGGTACAACTTTGACATGAATCCCCCCAAGGCCCAGCGTTGTCGAATTTTTATACGTCACTCTTAATTAGTGCTAAGGGCCTATTTCAGTCGGTTTATTGAATGGGGATTTATTGAATGAAGTCCCCCCAAGGCCCAACTTTGAAATGAGTCCCCCCCAGGCCCAATTTTGAAATGAGTCCCCCCCAAGGTACAACTTTGACATGAGTCCCCCCAAGGCCCAGCGTTGTCGAATTTTTATACGTCACTCTTAATAGTGCTAAGGGCCTATTTCAGTCGGTTTATTGAATGGGGATTTATTGAATGAAGTCCCCCCAAGGCACAACTTTGACATGAGTCCCCCTCCAGGCCCAACTTTGACATGAGTCCCCCCCCAAGGTACAACTTTGACATGAATCCCCTCAAGGACCAGCGTTGTCGAATTTTTATACGTCACTCTTAATTAGTGCTAAGGGCCTATTTCAGTCGGTTTATTGAATGGGGATTTATTGAATGAAGTCCCCCCAAGGCACAACTTTGACATGAGTCCCCCTCCAGGCCCAACTTTGACATGAGTCCCCCCCCAAGGTACAACTTTGACATGAATCCCCTCAAGGACCAGCGTTGTCGAATTTTTATACGTCACTCTTAATTAGTGCTAAGGGCCTATTTCAGTCGGTTTATTGAATGGGGATTTATTGAATGAAGTCCCCCCAAGGCACAACTTTGACATGAGTCCCCCTCCAGGCCCAACTTTGACATGAGTCCCCCCCCAAGGTACAACTTTGACATGAATCCCCTCAAGGACCAGCGTTGTCGAATTTTTATACGTCACTCTTAATTAGTGCTAAGGGCCTATTTCAGTCAGTTTATTGAATGGGGATTTATTGAATGAAGTCCCCCCAAGGCACAACTTTGACATGAGTCCCCCCCAGGCACAACTTTTACATGAGTCCCCCCCCCCAAGGTACAACATTGACATGAGTCCCCCAAGGCCCAGCGTTGTCGAATTTTTATACGTCACTCTTAATTAGTGCTAAGGGCCTATTTCAGTCGGTTTATTGAATGGGGATTTATTGAATGAAGTCCCCCCAAGGCACAACTTTGACATGAGTCCCTCCCAGGCCCAACTTTGACATGAGTCCCCCCCCAAGGTACAACTTTGACATGAGTCCCCCCAAGGCCCAGCGTTGTCGAATTTTTATACGTCACTCTTAATTAGTGCTAAGGGCCTATTTCAGTCGGTTTATTCAATGGGGATTTATTGAATGAAGTCCCCCCAAGGCCCAACTTTGACATGAGTCCCCCTCCAGGCCCAACTTTGACATGAGTCCCCCCCAAGGTACAACTTTGACATGAATCCCCCCAAGGCCCAGCGTTGTCGAATTTTTATACGTCACTCTTAATTAGTGCTAAGGGCCTATTTCAGTCGGTTTATTCAATGGGGATTTATTGAATGAAGTCCCCCCAAGGCCCAACTTTGACATGAGTCCCCCTCCAGGCCCAACTTTGACATGAGTCCCCCCCAAGGTACAACTTTGACATGAATCCCCCCAAAGCCCAGCGTTGTCGAATTTTTATACGTCACTCTTAATTAGTGCTAAGGGCCTATTTCAGTCGGTTTATTCAATGGGGATTTATTGAATGAAGTCCCCCCAAGGCCCAACTTTGACATGAGTCCCCCTCCAGGCCCAACTTTGACATGAGTCCCCCCCAAGGTACAACTTTGACATGAATCCCCCCAAGGCCCAGCGTTGTCGAATTTTTATACGTCACTCTTAATTAGTGCTAAGGGCCTATTTCAGTCGGTTTATTGAATGGGGATTTATTGAATGAAGTCCCCCCAAGGCCCAACTTTGAAATGAGTCCCCCCCAGGCCCAATTTTGAAATGAGTCCCCCCCAAGGTACAACTTTGACATGAGTCCCCCCAAGGCCCAGCGTTGTCGAATTTTTATACGTCACTCTTAATAGTGCTAAGGGCCTATTTCAGTCGGTTTATTGAATGGGGATTTATTGAATGAAGTCCCCCCAAGGCACAACTTTGACATGAGTCCCCCCCCAGGCCCAACTTTGACATGAGTCCCCCCCCAAGGTACAACTTTGACATGAGTCCCCCAAGGCCCAGCGTTGTCGAATTTTTATACGTCACACTTAATTAGTGCTAAGGGCCTATTTCAGTCGGTTTATTGAATGGGGATTTATTGAATGAAGTCCCCACAAGGCACAACTTTGACATGAGTCCCTCCCAGGCCCAACTTTGACATGAGTCCCCCCCCCCAAGGTACAACTTTGACATGAGTCCCCCCAAGGCCCAGCGTTGTCGAATTTTTATACGTCACTCTTAATTAGTGCTAAGGGCATATTTCAGTCGGTTTATTAAATGGGGATTTATTGAATGAAGTCCCCCCAAGGCACAACTTTGACATGAGTCCCCCCCCAGGCCCAACTTTGACATGAGTCCCCCCCCAAGGTACAACTTTAACATGAGTCCCCCCAAGGCCCAGCGTTGTCGAATTTTTATACGTCACTCTTAATAATGCTAAGGGCCTATTTCAGTCGGTTTATTGAATGGGGATTTTTTGAATGAAGTCCCCCCAAGGCACAACTTTGACATGACTTCCCCCCCAGGCCCAACTTTGACATGAGTCCCCCCAAGGTACAACTTTTACATGAGTCCCCCCCAAGGTACAACTTTGACATGAGTCCCCCAAGGCCCAACTTTAACATGAGTCCCCCCCAGGCCCAACTTTGACATGAGTCCCCCCAAGGTACAACTTTGACATGAGTCCCCCCCCAAGGCACACCTTTGACATGAGTCCCCCCCAAGGCACACCTCCCCCTCATTGGGAAAAAGAGAAAAAAACGTTGTTTTGCGGCTATAGGACAGTTTGGACTTCCAACGTTTTTTGTTACAGTATCTGCAGCTAAAACACATTGGTTTGATTTAATGAAAACTTTATCATGGAATTTAGATCGTCACGAATTAACTAAAGAAGAATTTGTCGATATTAACAAGTTTAGCAGTAGGCCTCTGGCACTAAATTAAAATCTGTCAATGTCAGATTTTCATGTTTTAAATAATGAAATAATGTCGTGTCTGTATAATTTTTTTTTAATTCAAATTAGCCCCAGTTATAGTGTGTGCTGCAGATCGCCTCTAATTCAAATGCTTCAAGAGAAGTGCAGCTCTGTCGCCATTTTGTAATATTTTTCGACGACAAACATTTTTTTCTAAATATACTTAGATATATGCTCAATTAACACTTCAAGTATTGTTTCTCTATCACGTTTCCTTACACCCCAAAAAAATATTTTAAAAAATGCCTTTTTTTTTTATAGTTCGTTACAGTGGTGGCACTTAAGTGATAACAGAAAATCTTTTACCGAGTTTGGTTTCAAATTTATAAAAGCTACTAGGATATGTTATTTCCTATAGATGCGAAACGACAATTTATGTACATTCTGTAGTTGTTTACATTTCAAATCACACTAACTTTTATCACATTATTTTTACACGAATGTTTCCATAACTGATTTGTTATACATGGGAAATTTATTTATAAGTAAATATATATAAATGTATCATATATAAGGAATTGACTTTCATAGACCTCTGCCTTCTTTTTCCCAATTTTGTCTTACTGTAAAGTTAAAAGTTATCCTATCTCATATTTTTATTATTTTCTGGAAGAAAGTAATGCATTACATTTTTACAACAATTTATAAAAAAAAACATTTTCTAACTGAAGAAACCCTATTAAAAAAGTGGGGGGGGGATACAGTTTGTTTAAATAAAATTGTTTCTCTGTGAGAACTCTAAATTCCAATGCCTTAGAACTAATTTTAAATAAAAAAAAGAAGTATTAGGTATTTTTCATACTTTAAATGTTGTTAGTGAAAGTAAATGGTGCATTATTTTTACTTTCTCTTACCCATAAGGTAGAAAAAGTATTGTTTTTGGGTCAAATTTTCGAACGCGAGATTTTGTTATATTTACACGTTTTGAGGTCCCCTGAATACGAAAATCATGTTTTTAGCAAATGGTCTGTGTGTATGTCTGTGTGTATGTCTGTCTGTCTGTGAGTCTGTGTGTCTGTGTGTCTGTCTGTCTCTTATCAGCATATCTCAAGAACAAATAGTAGCAGACATTCCAAACTTGGTATTCTAAATGTGTATCATATATAGATGCTACAGTAAGCTTTTCGTTAAGATCAAGCAAATGGTTCGTGTACAGGGACAATCAAGAAAATTCTAATACATTACGTCTATGGGGGAAATTGCAGGTAAGTAGAGACTGCACTAAGCCAAATAAAACGAATATATATATATATTAATAGAGATAGTCAACTGGGAAAAATTTTTTGTGTGTGTAGAGCTCGCCAATACCTTTAAGACAATTGGTTGAACCATCGATCTGTGATAATTTAAAACAAAATTATCGATTTTTTTTTAAATTTAACGAAAAAATTATTATTATTATTATTTTTTTTTTAATATAGAGAATAAAATGGACTTTTTTTGGATATTTAGTGTTATACTACTTCTCTAATATGGAAATCGTCCGCATTATCATAAAAGATAATTTTTCTAAATAATAATTTTAATAAATTATTTTTTTTTAAAACAGAATTATTTTTTAATAACCGGATTAAATTTTATATAAATCTAGGTACATTAATGAAACGGGGATGGTTGAGGAGGGCGGTAGCCCCCCTCAAACAGAATTAATTATCATATAAAACTCTTTCGAAGCCTAATTTGAATTGTTTAACATAGGTTTACATAACATCGTTATCTTACCTCTTAATCTCCAACCTGTATTTATAGTATTAAATTTCAGGGTAAGAGAAAGTCGTGTGAGTGACACACAGATTATTTTTATAACAATTTACAATAAAAGAAAAGGAGTGTTTTTTGCTTTTTTAATAGCATAGTAAATGCAGTTTTTGTTTTTTTTTAAATAAAAATACATTGCTGTAAAAACTCTATATTTCAATGCTCAAGACCCAAATTTTGTAATAAAAAGAAGCAATGAGTATTTCACACACTTTAATTGCTGTGAGTGACAGTAAATGGTGCATTACGTTTTCGTAATAATTAATAATAAAAGAAAAAATGTATTTTTTACTTTACCTAACTAAGGAAAAATGAACATAATAAAAACAATTCTTTTTAATAAAATATTTTCGCTACGAGAATACTAAATTTCAGTGCTCAAAACAAGAATTTAATAATAGAAAAGAAGCTTTGGGTATTTCACACACTTTAAATGCAGTAAGTAGAAGTATTTCATCATAAATTATATTAACAATTTTATTTTATTTTAATTTAATGGTGCTTACATGCAGTTATCTCATTATTTTACGAAATTAAGTTATGATGTCACACATATTTTCTTTTAATCCAAATAAAGCTCTATAAAAATAAAATTAAAAAATAAATAAATAAATAAATAAATAAAGCTTTTACTGATAGAAGTCGCCGTCTTAAGGTATTGTATTTTTATGAACTTTTTTAACATCGATTACCAGCAAAAAATAATCACAGAACATATTTTTCGCTACTTTGATTCTATTAAGAACTAGCAGGAAATCCAATTTTATTTATTAGATTGAAGAAACACTTTTTCTTTGCAAAATACTCAGCGGAAATGCCTTAAAACGTGAGAAAATTTAATATTGAACAAGCTAAATTAAAAAAAAAATTTATGACTTTTGCTACTTTTCACTAATAATTGAAACGGGCATAAAACATGTTTTGCTAAAACTTTTTCATAGTTTTCAATTAAGTTTGTGAGAATGCTAGCACATAAAATCTAAATTACGAAAATGAGGGACTCAAGAAAATTTCATGCCTAATCAATATTAATAATAATAATAATAATAGCTAGCATGTTCCAGCCATCACAAAATTTTCTTATATATACTCCAATACAAGTTTACGCAGCGCAATTTATTTATTAAAATTAAATTATTTATCAAAATTATTTATCAAAATTGTTTTTATAGTGAGTTTAGACAACGTTAATCTCAGAAAAATTCAACTATAAATATCTGAGAAAGTCAATTTTGTGTGTTAAAGACGACATCTTAAAAATACATTTTTTTAAATAAAAGAATAAACCATTAATTTTCTTTCAAATTAAAAAAGATATACCGTTTAACCATTTGTTTTAAAGGTACTAACGAAATTCTTTTGAAATATACTCATAATGAGAACTTATAACCCCCCTCCCGGCCTCTCAGAGAAAGGGGAGAGATACTCGTACATATATAAAAATTTTAACCTGGATGACTTCCATGATTGTATTATATATATATATATATATATATATATATAATAGTTAAAATTAATTCTTATTTCACACGTTTTCCTTTCAGTAGTGAAGATAAATATTTTTCGAAATTAAATTGACCTACAATGCATTTTTCCTGCTACTGTTGATTATAAATTAATTTTGTGCCTAAAAGCGCATATAGTGTTGAAATAGTCAAAATATTTAGAAATTTCAAAGTATAAATATAAGAAATTCATTACTAGCTCTATAAAGAAGATTAATTACAAATTTTTTCTTCAAAGTGCTTACATTAGTTGGGGTTAAACTATTATATATCCACGTTTCTTAAATGAGTATAAAAATTTTATTCATTAAAAGAAGTTAAAAGAATTTGAATAAAAAGATTTTATTGAATAATAATTTAAAAATTGTAATAAAGTAATTTATAATCGAAATTCTTGTGAAATATATCCATACAATTTACATCCGCACTAGTAAAATCTTCCTAACCAGGAAAGAATCCCTTACTGTAATAATAAAAAGATCCAAACAAGCATCAATTAAAATATCACATATAAACATGTTTTTTGACGCATAAAACACTTGCCCTCGTGAGCTCGTTCTCGAGTTATAAATTCTGAAAGTTCGCTGATAATCGGCGCAACCACACATGAATTGATAAAAACAAGCTTTACTGAAATAATGATAGTGAGCACTATGCTGTTGTTTAATACAATCGCTAATAAAATACAAAAGCGATACTTTAGGGGATTTCGAAACAGACGTTCGATAAACATTTAAATTAAGGCCTTGGTTTTCTCGTGCAATAGGGTCACGCACTCGAGACACTGAGGATGAGGAAGATGCTGCCGAAGGTATCGGGGATCCAAAGCACGTTTTTTAGCGGTTTCAGTGGATTTTTTCTTTAGGTTTTTATTTATAAAATGAAAATATAGATTCCTTTCTTTTATTATTATTATTCATCTAAATATAGTGACTAGCAAAGTGGACAAAGATTGTTAGTGTAAAATATTTCATTACATCTTCGTTTTCCAAATTATGATTTTTGCCAAATATTTCGCCGTAAACACTGAGAAAAGCTATTCCCACACATTTTATTTTGAGAACAGAAATATATATATTTTTTTTTTAAACTTTATTTTTATATTAAAAAGGGAGAAAAAGAAAACTCTTTATTTTATTTAAAAATAAATAAATAAAATCTGAAATTACCTGTTTGTAAAATCGTTTTCCTACTTTAAAATTAGTCAAAATTTTTGTTTAAGACCTCTCTTAGATAATGAAATTATCATCCCAGTAATATATCATTTCATAAACCAATCCTATATCTTAAGCCCTTCACCACTGCTGTTGTTTCAAATTGATTTTTTCTTTCTTTTATTACTAAGGAGATTGATATATTTGTTATCCAGTTCTTGCTTTATTTCTAAAATGCTTTCACGTATTTTTTTATGGAAAATTAAATTATTCTATTAAAATGTGTTCTGTAATCCAATAATTTTTTGTTAATTTTCAACTGCTTCAGACCACTAATACGCTTCCATATAAAGGCTTAAAGTTCAAATTAATAATGGAAAAAAAAATACAAGTTAATATCGAAGAAACCAACATCGAAGAAATACACTATCTACAAAAAAATATTTGGACACTTTTGAATTTAGATATTTTGTCAAATATCTAGGAAAACCCCGCAGGAATTATCTTGAAACTTTGGAAGTATTGTGACATATTCAAGGCTGTGTCCATTGTACACGACGGACTGCGTGAGGTCCATGGTGCCAGATTGTCTGCAGACTCGAGAAAACCGGACATGCCAGGCGGCTTTTCATCTTCCTAGTGTCAAAGTTCCCGCGATTTCACGGATGATTTTGATGTTGCCGACTGCGCACCCCAAGCGAGGGTGGTACCCCGCCTTTCTGACGCCACTTGAAACCCCAATAAACTGATGAACAGGGTGTGAACCTGTATATTTCGCACAACCAAGGGCTGTCTGATTGGTGGTTGTTGTGTGGGGAAATGGTTTCCCCCCTTTTCCATGTCATCAAGATTTTTTTGGAAGGACTAAAAAATTTCAGATATTAACTCTAGAGACTTGGATGATGACGGCGAAGAGAAGTCGTCCTCCAAAATGTTTTTTTGTAAATTTTTGACATGCTAGAGTTCACAGATTTTTGTGATGCATGTTGCATTTCTCTTACCTGTAAAGCAGGATGTTAAAAGTGGTTTTATTAAAGTTTCGTTAAGTTTAACACAAAAGTATTTGTGTTTTTTAGTTTTACTAGAATAATATTTTTGACGTATAACACTGGTGATAATGTCATCGGCTACTTCTACCGACTATATCACAGTATAAAGAGCCTGTTACACCACATATATTTCAGCAAAAGTTTTGTCCTGAAGAGGAACAGAAAACCAGGAAAAAATTAAAGCCAAAATATTATTGATCACCCTGTAAAAAGTAATGTTTGAAATGCATTTTGGCTGTAGCATGTGATTATGAGTATTCTTTTAATTCTCTGTATAAATTTTTATCAGGCTACCACGTTTATTCGTTGAAATATAACGAATTCTTTAAAAATTTTCAAAAATAAATGTAACTTTTTTTTTTATTATAACACGTAAGATATATTAGACACAGTTCAAAGTCATTTTTAGGAAAATTAGCGTCCTACATTAGACAGTATACGGCAATTAGAATGCAAAAATGTTAAATATCTTATGTAAAATATGTGTATTTTTATTAAATAATTTTTAACTACGCATGGCACAAGCTTCTAAATAATTTCATTTGAATAATTTAATAGTCAATAGTATTGAGCTATTTATACATAATTCTGTCGTAAGTTCTGTCAACCATTTAGAAAGATTTAGTTGTTATGCAAAAAAGAAACAGAGTTAAATTGAATATTTCTTCCGCTTCGCACTCGTTTTACAACAATGCTCTATGACCTTATGCGAATGATTCTCAAGAATGAATCAACAATTGTTTACAAATTTGATGGATTATGTATGGGAAATAAGCACGCTGTAATTTAAAAATTGCAGCCCTTAGAACTTCAAAACTGATAATTTTTAAAAAGTTATTCATTATTTTTTAATATTACAGTCGGCTGCAAAATTATTCGAGCACTAGCAATAATCCTTGCCAAAAAAAGGTACACTTAATACAGCTTTGTTAAATAAATCCTTGTCGAATCATGTTCTTAATCAGTCTAAGAACATGATTCGACAAGGATTTACTTAGCAAAACAGTCTTAAGTGTACTTTTTAAATATAGGAATTATTGGCTAGTGCTCGAATAATTTTGCAGCCGACTGTAGACTGTTTTTTGTTTAATATTAAATTTTTGTTTTAAGATGAAAGCAATCGAATGATATCGCGTTACAAAACTTTGCAACGTGATATCTTTAAATCTAATAATTTGATGTACATAATGTCCTCACAAAAAAATGAACAGTTTTTAGAGCTCTTTTAAAAGAGTATAACAACTATGCAGTATCTTTTAAAAAAATTCATAATTTTTTACTAAAAAAAAAATGGCCGACCTTCATCAAAATCTATTGAATGATATCGTATTGTGAAAATCTGCAACGTAATGTCTTTAAATATAATAACTTGATGTATATAGTGCCCACACAAAAAATGAAGAGTTTTTAGAGCTCTTATAAGTATAACATCTATGCAGTATCTTTTTAAAAAATTTATAAGTTTTAATTTATATAAAAATGGCCGTCTTTCATCACCAAAGTAGTTAAATCCAGACCAATCAAAACTAGGAGTGGTCCGCCCGGATGTGTTCCGCCGACGAACTCTTTGCTTTATTTATGAAGAAGGATTCCTTTAGTATATAGTGAGCTGCTTATTAACATCTGCAAAATTTCTAAGAGAAGTGCTGTATTTTGTTGCGGAAATACATATTTATATAGAAATTACAGCTAAAGGCACCATTGAACTGTTAATGACTTCAGAAGTAATTAAATTCAGTAAAATTCTTGAATGTAGTAGTTAGAACAGAGAACCCTTTTTAAATTTTTATGGTGGCTAATTTGGTGCTTTCTATAATGTAGAAACCTTTAAAAAGAAGAATGTTTCATACAAGAAAATTTAAAGTAGTATGTTTATTTAATATTACCTTGATTCTTCTTCTTTTTTTTTTTTTTTTTTTTTTTTTTTTTTTGTTAATTAAAAGATATTTTTAGAAGCGTCATGTGTAGCATTTAAAATGTTCTAATAGTTTTAAAGAAACTTTTAGTATTTTGAACGCAAAAAATGGCAATTAAATAGGTAAATGCGTTATTCATAATTAAAACTAATTAAATTTAAATAATTAACTGATTAAAATTAAATTTTAATCAGATAATTATTAAATTTGTATTTTAAAAAAAATTAACATAAATATTTTATAAAAGCTTGTTCAAATCAGACTTCTAAAGTTATATCGGGAAAATTGCTTTTTCAATTTTGCGAATAGTTAACAATAGTAATTTTTAATTATCTAATCGTAAAACTAAGCAAAATCCGGTTATTTTAAAATGTACGAAAGGTATCTGAGAGGAGATTTCATAAAATAATATCATTGTAATCTGATCGTTAATTCATATTTTTTGTAATGTAGTTTACTACACCGTATTCTCTGAGAGTCATAGTAACTGTATACTTTTTATACTGGTGCTCAAAAAGTATTTTCATACTTGTGATAAAAAAAAAAAAAATGTTTATTAATTAATAAGCTAAAAAATCCATGATTTTTAAAGACACAAAACTCAATGGAAATAATACATACTATTGATATATATTGACACGTTGTAGATTATTTTGGTAGTTTGTCTTTGAAATTTCATTAACTACACAAATGTAAGATAATTTTGTTGCATTAAAGTGTTGATAAAATAAAACGAAATAAAATAAAAATTATTTACTTCTGTATGATTGGTTCAAATTTAAAAATCGGGCCTTATTTAAAAGCAAGTCTACATAGGAATACCTTATTCATTTAAATATACTTTTTTTTTCTTTACATTTAAACAATAAAGAAGTAATTATTTCTCTCAGTTTTCGTGACTTTTCATTATTTAAATTCTGACTTGAATCATGAATAAACAAGAGTTAGGTAATCTGTGACATATGTGTGTACTGTGAAAAAAAGTGTTCGTATTAGTAAGCAAAAGGGGTTGTTAAAACAGGGTTGTTCCTTGTTTCATGCTCAAAGTATGAATACAAACTAATAATATTTTGCCAACACATCAGATATTTGATTGGTTTTGGTTTTAAGTTCGATTGTCTACCACAAGACCTAAAACTGAGGATTGTAACCTCCTTTGGGTTGGAAGTTAGTTAGTTGAAAGAGTTTTAAATCGCATTAGTGCTACGCTATAGTGAAACATTTAAGGGGACCGTTGATCCTATTCCTTATGTAGTATTCAGTCAAATTTCGTAGAAAGCCGAGTACGACTCTACCTATGAGCACTACCTGCGTTCAAAGCAGTTAAATCCTGTCTACGAGCTTAGAGAGCAAAAGTTATCCGCTAATGGTTGACGAACAAGTCAAAATATACCAACAACGAAGCTTACTCATGTTGGAGCTTATATATCTCATATAAATTCTGTGGCAAATTATCTCTTATAACATTTATTGCGAATAATGTTTATTTTTAAATGGTATGCTTAAATTAAGCTCTGGCAGACGCCTTTCAAATTTTATACATACCAAGTCAATTTTACTCACATCAAGTCCATTTCAATTTTTACAAACTAGTTTCTGTCTTTTGACAAAATTTTATAAATGCAATAAAATTCAGAATTAAAAAAAAAAAAAAAAAAAAAAAAGTTTTTGACTTATAACACAGGTTTGCGAAGAATTATTTTCTTCGTGACAATGTGTTTTTCTTGTGTGTTTTTGGATGCTGATTAAGGAAAATCTATTCAAAAATTTTCATCACGTACGGATTTTGCAAAAAAATAAGATTTTTTGAACGTAAGCTTCACAATCTAAGTCATTTCCGTTAAAATCTAGGTGATGTGGATTAAGAACAAGTAAACAACTTTTTCCTCAAGATATCGAAGAAATTTAGAGGAGGTATCCGAGACGATGAAGAGTGTAAATATTAGCAAATTTTTACTGGATTCTGCGAAGAAAATTTCGCCTCTCAAGACCCCCAAGCACTACACAAGGAGCTTCGATGTAAAGAAACACGTTTAAAAGCCAATGTATAAAATACTGCCTATTTTTATGTGTTTTATATATAAAAAGTTTCGAATTTCTTACATGTTCTGTGTGAATTCTTCCTATCTTTATCTTTATTTTGTGGAAAACCTTTACGTGATAGGTATAAAAGACAAACATTTTTTAATTTAGCAAAACAAAATACATTCCAGTCACCCAAAGCAGGACAAAAAAAAATTTGAAAAGTGCAGATTTCACAGATTTGTGTGATTACTTTATTATATTCTTGAAGTATTTTTTTTTTTCAATATTTGTTAATATAACAATATTATCTTTCAATATTTGATAATATTACAATATTATATAAACATTATTTAAAAACTAAAATATAAATTTCGCACTTTTGTAATTTTCATTATTTAAATTAATTTTTAAAAACATTTCAAATGAAAAATTCAGAAAAGAGAAAATATTATTAATATTATTATTGTTATTAATATAGGAATCTTACATGTGGATATAAAATTGTAAAGTATTTAGTATTTAGTAATATTTGAGTTTACCGAAGGATTATGAAAATACGATTAGTCTGAGATGGTAATAGAAACATCTTATTGTGTTGATTATATGGTCTATGTGACTGATATCAATTTCTAGAGAGACCATTCAATGCAATTCATAATTAAAAAAAAAAAAAAAAAGAAAGAAATATCGTAAATATTGAAGGATAATTCATCTTTATATGCTAAAATTCCGAGTCTGTACTGCATATGTATATATATATATTTTTTTTTCTTTCTGAAAATGTGTATAATGAATGGATTTTAAAGCCGTACGAGAGAACTTTTTTTCAGAGACAAATTTTGGAGAAATTTTAAATGACTAAATGGAAAAAAAAAAAATAATAATAATATTTCTAATTAACTGTATCTACTTTGTATATATATATATATTTAACTTCTGAATAAATCTAAAATAGATTGATTTTATTCCATAAGTATATTCAACTAAGTTTGGAAAAAGTTGTGCATATACTGCAGTGCTTAATTGCATGATAAGAAACTGCAAGTTCATCATTTATTTCCCGTTGCTATGGTAAAAGTTTAATTACAATCTTAAAAAGTTCTTTAACGATAGCTTTGTATTTTATCAATGAATGTCTAGGTTATATTATTAATATTATTAGAGGTATGGAAGAAACATGTCCTTTACATGTCCTTGAAAACCTCTTTATAGAAATGTCTATTATAAAGATCATAGGTAAATACTGCAACTTTGTTAGCATTTTTCTACCGCTCTATTATGGGCTTTTTTCTTTTTGACACTTTCCAAGAAAGTTAAATCAGTTTGTCTGTCTACCTGTCTGTCCGCACTCTAATTCCGATAAATATTCATCGAATTTCTTGAAACTGATATATGTTGTTCTATGGGATGTTCCCTATAGAAAATGGGTTAAATATCACCACTGCTTTGTCTATAGGGACACCTGACAGAATTTCAAAAAATGCGTCTTATGAGAAGTATTTTTATAAATCATTTTTAAAACTTTTATTTCGCACAAATCATATTGAAATTAATATTAACATTACGTATGCATAATAAAATGCTTCCTATAGAATATAGTGTTATTATCATTAAGATTTACAGGGCTACACAAAGTATATTCACTTACAATAATGGTTATAATTGGAAATTGTTAAAATTGCATTTTCTATCGCATTAATCATTTTTAAAACTTTCTGACAACTTTTAAGAGTGGTTATGACATGAATTTATATAGATATCTGTTTGTCTATCCGTCTGTCTGTCCGCATTCAAATTTCCGTAATTATTTACAAATCATAATAAAATTGATATTTATTACTTATATTCACAAGGAAAAGCTTTCTATAGAAAATAGTAATGATTATCATTAATATTTACAGAGCCACACAAAAATTTTCAGTTACATTAAGGACTACAATTGGAAATTGCTGGAATTGCATTTTCGTTTGTGTTAAGCTTTTTTTTTTTTTTTTTTTTTTTTTTTTTAACATTCAACAATTAAATTAGACCGTAATAACAATTATGAAAATGTGGCTTTGAAAGTAAATGTACTGGACTTTAAAGTAATCCAGAAAAGTTTGATTATGCTACATTTTTACTTAATAACAGTATCTTGTTTTTTATTTTATTTATTTACCTTTTTGTAAAACCTTTAGGAATTAAACTAGACCGCATAACATTTATAAAATACTGGCTTTGAAAGTAAATTTAGAACAGAAAATTTGAATTGTGCTAAATTTTTATTTAATAGCAGTATCTTATTTTTATTTATTTAAGTAATTTATCCATTTTTATTTTTACTTTTATTTTTATCTATTTATTTATTTATTTTTATAAAATCTTCAATAATTTAATTAGATCACATAGCAATGATGAAATAATGGCTTTGAAAGTAAATGTACAAGACTTTAAATTAATTCAGAAAAATCCGATTGTGCTAATTCTTCAATTTCAAACAATGACAGTATCTCATTCTGTATTTTTTAATTTAATTAATTAATTTAATTAATTTATTTATATGTTTGCTTTTATTTATTTATTTATTTATTTTTATAAAGTCTTCAATAATTTAATTAGATCTCATAGCAATGATGAAATAATGGCTTTCAAAGTAAATCTACAAGACTTTAAAATAATTCGGAAAAATCCGATTTTGCTAATTCTTCAATTTTAAACAATAACAGTAACTCATTCAGTATTTTTTAATTTAATTTATTTAATTAATTAATTAATTTACATTTTTACTTTTATTTATTTATTTATTTATTTTTATAAAGCTTTCGATAATTTAATTAGACCGCATAATAGTTATGAATTAAGGGCTTTGAAAGTAAATGTACAAGACTTTAAAATAATTCAGAAAAATCTGATTGCACAATTTTTCACTTTCAAACAATAACAGTATAATTTTTTTTTCGTTTTTATTTATTTATTTATTTATTATTGTTAATAATGTTTTAAAATCTTCATCAATTAAATTATGCCGCAATGAGAATTATGAAATAGTGACTTTGAAAATAAATGATTACGACTACGAAGTAATCCAGAAAAATCTGATTGTGCTATTTTAATCATTTAATAATAATATCTTATTACTTTCTCTTACCCATAGGGTCGAGAAAGAATTGTTTTAGGGTCGAATTTTCGAACGTGAGTTTTTGTTATATTTACATGTTCTGAGATCCCCTGAATACGAAAATTATGTTTTTAGCGAATGGTCTGTGTGTCTGTTATCAGCATATCTCAAGAACAAATAGTAGCACAAATTCAAAACTCGGTACTCTAAATATGTATCATATAGGGATGCTACAGTAAGCTTTTCGTTGAGATGAAGCAAATGGTTCGTGTACAGAGACACTCAAAAGTATTCAAATATATTACGCCTATGGGGGGAATTGCAGGTAAGTTGAATTTAATATCTACAGGTTGATCTCTACCGGTTAATATATCTAAAACATCTATAGACTGCACTAAACCAAATGAAACGAATATATATATATATTTGTAATAGAGACAGTCAACTGGGAAAAAGAAATTTGTATGTGTAGGAGCCTCGCCTCTCCCCTGGGGGGGGGGGGGGAAGTCCCCCCTCGAGGGGAGTAAATTTTCATGATGGGTACCTTTCAAAAGAGCTCGCCAATACCTTTAAAACGAATGGTTGAACCATCGATCTGCGATAATTTAAAATAAAGTTAACATTTTTTTTTTCATTTTTAACAAAAAAAAAAAAAAATTGTTTTTAATGTAATATTGAGAATGAATTAAAATTTTTTTCGATATTTAGTGTTATATACTACTTATGTAATATGGAAATCGTCTGCATAATCATAAAAGATAATTTTTTAATTAATAATTTTAATAAATTGTTTTTTAAAAACAGAATTATATTTTAATAACCGAATTAAATTCTATATAAATGTAGGTGCATTAATGAAACGGGGGTTGAGGGGGGGCAGTAGCCCCCCCCTCACACAGAACTAATTATCATGTAAAACTCTTCCAAAGCCTAATTTGAATTGTTTAACATAGGTTTACATAACAGTACTCGTTATCTTACCACTTAATCTCCAACCTGCATTTAAAGTATTAAATTTCAGGGTAAGAGAAATTCGTGTGAGTGACATACCAGATTATTTTTATTTATTTACTTTATTTATTTTCTTTTTTTAAATATAATAATAAATAGTTGTAAAACCTTCAACAATTAAATTAGACCGCAATAACAAATATGAAATAGTAGCTTTGAAAATAAACAAGACCTAAAATAAATCCAGAAAAATCAGATTGTGCTAGTTTTTCATTTAACAATAGTATCTTATTTTTCATTTATTTTTTATTTATTTTATTTTATTTATTTTGTAAAAACTTCAACAATTAAATTAGACCCCAATAACAATTATGAAATAGTGGCTTTGAAAATAAATGAACAAAACCTTAAATTAATCCAAAAAAAATCCGATTTTGCTAGTTTATCATTTAATAATAGTATCTCATTTTTATTCAATTTATTTATTTTTATTTTCATTGTCATTTCATATTTTTTGTAAAGCCTTCAACAATTAAATCAAACCACAGTAACAATTATGAAATAATGGCTTTCAGAATAAATGCAGAAGATATGCAATTGAAAGAAAAGTAGATCTTTTCAGAATAATGTAAAATTTGTAAGATCGGTATAATTTTTAGAGTTTATTGTCTAAAGTATTTGTACTTTTAAATAACGTTCTGTAAAACTAAAATTGTTTTTTTTTTTTTTTTTTTTTCAGTTTGAAAATTGTTCCTGTGTATTTATTGCAAAATTTACAATTATGACTTCCTAAACTTTTTCAACAGGTAGACTCACAGGTTGTGCATTTACATATCGAAATCTTATAAATTCATGTTTTTTCATTCTCGTCTTTTCTCTCAAAGGCCTACAAAAATTTCATATAGTTTTAATGCTCTTTAAATTCTAACGTTAAATACATAATGATATTTTCAGTCATCATATTCTAGTATATTACATAAAACACATGCAATTTCTTAAATTTGTAAGAGCCTGATTGTTTATTTTATGGTTGTCTATTTACTATTTTATCGCAATCTCCTTTAAAATTTAACTATTTTAATATGATTTAAAACAATTTACAACGTAGTTATTAATATATTAGTATGGTTAGTCTTCATTTAACTACCTATTTTCCTGTGTATAATGAATTCGCAGGTTAAATATATACTATAGTAACAGTCAACTATAACAGTTTTACACCTGAAAGCTTAATTTACAGACGACATAGTTGTTCCAGACAAAACTGAGTTAAAAAATAGTTATACATTGATGAATATTTCCAGTGTGAAACTAGTATGGGTGACCTGAGGATTATACGCAGGAAAATAAAGTGCATTTATTTTTTATTTATTTAGATGCAAACAACTAGATTATTTTTACTTCGCCACACTTTAAACTACAGATACGGTAATATGACACATTTTTTCCTTATCTAGATTCAAACAACTAGATTATTTTTACTTCTCCATATTTTAAACTAAAGATGGGTTTTTATATTAATTATTATTATTATTATTATTTATTTTATTTATTTTATTTTTGTTGTTGTTGTTGTTGTTTTGTTTAAAACAATATTTATCTTTCTTTAAAAAAAAAAAAAAAAAAAAAAAAAAAGTAAATAAATAAATAAATTTAAGAATGCATATAGTTTAATTTTCAAGAAAAAAAATATTCTTAAAGTCTCATGTTTAAAGATTTATTTTTTGTAAAATATGTTCTAAAAAAATCTACATATTTTTTCGTGATCATATTTATGAGAGATTTTTATTAATTGCTTTCTTTCTACTAAAACTTTTTTTTATAAACTTTATGCAAAAAATGATTGCAGTAAATATTCCCAATATAACCTTTTTTTTTTTTTTTTTTTTTTTTTTTTAACACGACATAAAATTGTATCAAAATTTCGTTTCTTCTTTTTACTCTTGATAAAAAATATAGGCTGTTTTATCAGCCTATATTTGGAAAAGCCTATATTTTAAAAATCATATAGGACATAAAAATATAGGACAGCCTATATTATATATATAATATAGGATATAATATAGGACAGCCTATATTATAAAAATATAGGCTGTTTTATCAGCCTATTCCCAATAAAAATTATTGGGAATAAAAATGTCTAGGATCACTTAATATTAGATAAGGGGAAAAAACCATCATTAGCATACAAAAACATTAAAAAAAAAAAAAAAATATCACGGTTATTTTACAAATAACCGTATAAATTTTAACACTAAAGAGTTCGGTAATCAATTTTATTTTTGAATTTCAGTAAGTATTTTTAATAATTATAAAACACTAAATATTTATGATTGTATTATGTATGGATGACTGGATACTGGAAACTGTTATAAGTTAAATCGGTTATATTACAAATGCAAACATGTTTTCCCTATTATTCTGTGTATTTCTACATTTTCTTTAAAATTAATATCGTATATATTTATAGTACATCTTAGATAAATGTTTATTGAAGATTCGAATTTAAATATGTATACATATATACGTATTTATGTGATTGTCTGTGCCCGCGTGTGTGTATGGATGTATCAATGTATGTATGGATATAATTACCTTGTTTGTTTAATGCAAGAAATCTAATAATATAATGCCATTATATATGTATATATATATATGCATGTATGTATCAATATATTGCGAACACCATATCTACAGCAATTTTTAATTTTATGTGTTTTCAATGGTAATTTCCTTATAATATTTTAATTAATATTTTAATAAATTGTAATTGCTAAAATTACATTGTTAAAAATAAGTGTGTGTTTTTTACAAAAAAAAAAAGAAAAAAAAAAGAGTAATTTAGGTCTATTTAGCTGCAACCATTATTTTTCTTATAAATTTTGTGCTAAGTTTCCCCATTTTAGTACTAGTAAGCACTGCTATAATGGTAAAATTTAGCATGCAATTTCTCAAAATTTTGGGTTGCAACTACATTAGCACATTTTTTGTAAAACATTTACTTTATTTTTAACAACAAAGAATTTAATTTGCTACCAGTTTAAAATTTAGGAAGCGGTAGCAGGATAAGGCTTTTAAATATATGCCTTTTGAGAGACAATTTCCCTTTCTATATAGCTAGGAGAATTGCTAGCACTCTGACCCTCAGATGCCTGGTGTCAGGTTTGAACCCAAGTTCAGGTATTTATGTTCGTGACAATTTGGAATTTACTTTAAGCCATAGGTTCCAGTCTAAAGAGCCTAAAGTTAAAAAAAAAAAAAAAAAAAAAAAAAAAAGGACCATAGGACACATATAACCAAACCTATCGCAAGGAAAGAAAACAAATAACTTTTCTTTTCTATATATTCTGCATTTAATCTAGTATGTACGCGTGTAAACTAAAAACAGCAACTGGAAAGTGACTGCAATATTTGAAATAAGTAGAGAATTACTCGTAATCAAGCATTTGTACTGAATTTTCCTAATTTCGAATTATATACTTCAGTGGTTTATCATATTTTATTTTAAATTATTTGAAATATAAAAGGTCGGCATGAATTATCATTACGATTAAATGGATAAACATATGTAAGAGGTCGTGAGAGTAATCAGTTATAATCGTTATGTATATATTAGTTTTAATTTTCAAATTCAAAAGCTGTTGATTTTCAAAGATATTATAAATCGTAATGTTAACTGTGACAGAAAAGAAATGGCTATTTTATCAATATTTTCTTGTGTGTATTTCTTGTGTGTATTTTAAGTGTATTTTTTACAGTATTTGTAGAAAAGTAATATAAATTAAATAGTAGTATATTGCAAAAATATATAGGTAATGACCATTTATTTTACCAGTTCTTGCAACGTTACATATTATAGCAGAAACCTTCTGTAACTTACTTATTTTTAATTTTATGTAAATATACAGCTTTACAATTGACAGTCTGATGTAGATGTTAAAAAATCTATTTTGTATACGATATTTAATAGATAATTTAAATTTAATTATTTATTAATAAAAGTATATTAGTCATCAATAATAATTTTAATTTCTATCCTGAAGTAAAAACATTCACCTTTAATTTTTACTGAGAAATAAAACATTAAATAAATAAATAAATAAAATGAAATGAAATGAAATAAAAATTTAACTATAAGGTTTTAAAACCTTGATTATTCAAAACTATTAAATTCAAAACTACTGACTGATACTTCAAAACAAACTGATAAATTAAAAACTATTACAAATTTACAGAGGCATTGAATAAATACTATGCTATGTTTACTTTTTTTTTTTTTTTTTTTTTTTTTTTTTAACAATGTCTACATATTTTATTATTAGAAATTTCAGTTTTCCTACAGTGATCTGTAGATTATGTATTTTTCATAAAAAGTTTATCTTTACTCTACTCCGACTAAATATATTTTTAAAGATTTTACAGCCTTTTTAAAGGTAAATGCTGTTTATGTATAATGCATATGTATTTAAAATTGAAATGCATGGTCTTAAAGATTGAAACAAAAAATTTATTGGCAACTATTTGTTTTAAGTCTTATGTAAAATTACAGCGAAAAATACTCAGGGAAGTTTATATATAAATATACATGTTACTATTTAACATTTTTAATTAATTATAAGCGGGAGTGTATTGGGGATTTATAATACTATTTTTTAAAATAGAAATATTCATTTTTATTTTTGATTGAAAAATAAATTTATTTAAAAAAATTATATGCAATAAAAATATATAAATATTGATCAATGACTTTTCTCAAAACTATTGCAAATTTTCAGACACCCCAGACAAACATCGTGATAAAATAACAAAAATCTTTTACAGTAAGTACATATTTCATGTATAAATAATTTAGTGTACCTAGAACGACCCAGAGATTATGAATTTTTAATGAAAATTTTGTTTCTATTTTCTCTTTGTAAATGCATTTTTGAACTATAATCAATTCTTTTTTGTGTAAATACTGCATATGCGTTTACCGTTAAAATATACCTGTTGCATTCATTTCAATTTTTTTTTTTTTTTCAAATCTGAAATATTTTAATCTAAGATAATAATATTTTTTAAATACATTTAACATGTAACTTTTATTCTATTTAATTAGTTTCTTATGAAATAATAATTTTTGTTGTGATATAATTTTTGAAAGTTCGATCGATAGTTAAGCATATTGTAATATTTTTATCTAATAAAAATAGATTAAAAAAAAAAAAAAAAAAAAAGACATAATAAAATAATGGGTATCTTGCTATTTATTAACATATAATATAGTATGATAAGTTTAAATTTCTTTTATTATTATCATTATTATTATTATTATTATTATTTCAAATGCAGACAGCAAAATCTCAATGAGATGTTATTTATTTACCTTTTGAGATTAATTATATAATTATGTTTAGGATTGGAAATTCGCATTTTCTTTTTAAATCTCTAAACTGTCGATATTATTTCTAAATTTAATTTATTAGTGAATTTATTTTATAAAATAAAAACAAGTTTTTGATCATTCGAATTTTTATGTTTTTATAAAAAAGAAAAAAAAAAAAAGCAATAAAATACTTGAGTATATACATATTTATTTTTTAATTAAGATGTAGAGATTACTTTTTTGTGTAAATGAGTTTTAAATAATTCTTTTAGATAAGAGTGTTAAATACATTTTATAAACTGTACAAAGATATATTTACAAATATGATTAAATTTATATGACTCCAGAGTTCGAAAGCCTGAAAAATTCTGCTAATTTGATGAGTTATCAAAGCAAAAAATGGATAAAAGGGTAATTTAAGTTATTAAACAAACTTGTGTGGAGTTTTACTTCAGTTTTATTTTTTAATTATGCGTAGAAATATAATTTAAAAATTCATTCATTCATTTTGTAAAATATCAATTAATAATTCAAATAAATGTATTAATAATTCGATTTCATATCGTTTAAATAAATTGTCTCTTCTTAAGGACTTTAATGATTTTTCGATGCATCTGTGTACTACACCCTATACGTCCAGTTAATTTTATGCTTCTTTTTTTTTTTTTTTTTTTTTTTTTTTTAATCCTTTTAGACAACTATACAGACATTTAATTAAAAAATGTTTCTACCTTACTTCTATATTTTGCGGTAAATATTTGAATTGGGAAATGAAAAATGTGTTCATTTAAAGTATTTATAAATTTGTATTTCTTTCAGTTTGATATTCACTGGTATAAGAAGCATAAAAAATTAAGAAAACAAATATGTTTATTTAAAGCAATATACCGATAAAAAAAATCTATTGTTAAATAAGATATACATTAAATAAAGTATGTAATGTTTCCCGTATGACACCAAAATTCATTTTGGGATATTCAGAAACAAATATTGAATGTTTAAAACACGATCTAATTCACTTTAAGATATTCAAAAAAAAAAAAAATTGAACCACGTTTTATAAGGTAAAATTTAAATTTTTGCTGAGCCTGTGTAGAACCTATATTTAGACCTGTTCAGAACAATCCGCATATATCTCTCAGTTTCATGAAAAATTTAGGATTTTATCATTTTCTTGAATTACTACTTTCTTAAATTATCTTCTTTAAATCTTCATGCTCTCTATCTTTAAAAGTAAAATCATATTTTCTAAATTAAATAATGTTTTTAGATAGTTCCTCAGTGCTTAATTTTTGGGAAATCCTATTTTGTAGTACTTTTCGTTCTTTTTCATATATTTTATTAAAAAATAAATGTGTTTTATAATAAATAATATATAAACGTGTTATTTTAGAAAATATAATTGTTTTAATTAGTCATTGGCGAAATTTTTTAATTTAAAAAAATCAGTCTTTAATGTTTGTTCATGGCACAATCAAAGGGTGAATAGTTATAATTCAGTCGGCAATAAAAGTGTATTATTATTATTATTATTATTATTATTTTATGTTGTATAAATGTATAAATATTTATTACTCCTAAACCATTAAATAAAATGTTTTATGAATAAATTATCAATTATTTAATAATTAATTTGCTTTTGTATTTTAGAGAATATTTTTTAGCCTTATTATTAGATTTTTTTTTTTTTTTACTTGTACTATATTTGTGGAAAATTAAACCTAAGATATTTGTTTTCATTTCAACTTCAAAAAAAATTTAAGATTCGATATTTTTAAATTTTACATTGAGGTTTTCTGACACAGAGTTGCGTGTTAATGTTTAATAATTTTTTTCGGAAATATATTGTTTTAATTTCTACAAATAAAGTTTTAACATAATCTTTTTCTTTTATTTAGAAAAAAAAACTATGTGTTTCACGCAATGCATTATTTCTGGATTTTAATTTATTCATATAAATTTCTATATCTCTCAATTAAATTTTCGTAAGATCATTCGCTAAATATCGTTTACTTTAAATTAAATAAATAGAAATTGAGAGATTTAAAAATGTTTAGCTTAAATTTTTCTTTTATGTGGTTTTTGTTTGATTAAAAAAAAAAAAAAAACTAATTTATATTTAGTTTGTTAATTCTTAATAAATAATTGCTTGGTTTCATTTTATTTAATTTTTTACTTTGAGATTTTTTTTTTTTTTTTAATGTTTAAATTGATGTAAGATTGTGTACGTTTTATATGATTCCTTAAAATGTTGTTTAAATAATATTTAGTTTCGGATTAATTATATTTAAAAAGAAAAAATATATTCTACTCTATCTGTAAGGAAATAATTAAATGTTCCTTTTTTAAATCAGATATTATCATCTGGAAAGATAAACTAATCGTGTTACACTCTTCGATTATTTTATCTACTCGTCTAATGCAATTATCAAATCTGTTATTCTCTAACCCCGATTGAATTAAATCACAAATGTTCTCCGCGTTAATTATTTACGAACTCGCTTCAGTTTTATTTTCTCCTTTTTTTATTTATTTCCCTCTGAAACGATATCCGTAGCTGATGTTAAATGAAACAGGTGCGAGAAGTGCATCTTCTAAAACACGTGCGAATTATTCTTACGTGTGCAAAACAGAAGGTGCAACAAACAAAAATTCTTCCTACCTCTTTTACAAACAAATGTTCTTATTCTCTTTAATCCAGTAAAAAGTATATAAGACGCACTTCTGTTATAAAAGAAGCTAACTGCGATCACAAAACGAACCGTTAAAAAAATTCTCTCTACTCAACAAGGTGCCAGTGCTCTACACCTGTGCGCTTTTAGGATGCCATGCTGTCTGTGAGCTCTCGCATTCTCTCGCTCTGGACTCCCGTCTCATCCCGATACGTAACGATGACGTCACGCTTTTCCCGGTTTTCTCGATTTCGCGTCTTTTGGAGCGGCTTTCAGTATCCAGAGAGGATGTACGGGTTTTAAGATAGGGGTACTCCATAAAATGGAAAGAATTGCTGATCTGTCGTTATTTAAGGGGACCATTAACTATTGTTTGTCATTTATGCAGGCATTGGGGTTAAGTATTTGTTTGAAATAACTAATTTTTGAACATGGAATGGTAAATGATGCTCTGAGATCTTAGTATGCGGACGATGAAAATGATCTTTCATCTGATGATACGTCGTTTTTCATTACTGATTACAAGATTAAGATGGAAAAAAATGGAATAATGTAGAATTTGTTGTACTTAAAATATATTTTCTTAAGGTGGAAAATTATTATTATTTTAGTTGTAATATTGCATTAGAGTATAAAAGAAATATTCTAATTAAAATAATAATAATAATAACAATGTCTGTCTTCAAATATGTTCATTTCAAATAAAGTTTAGAAAAATATTTTGTAATTCAAAATTAACTTATAATATAAAAGATGTTTATTATTTTGATATCATTTATATTCTTATATAATATTCTGATACATGATTGTATTAGCCTTTAAAAAAATTAAGTATGTGTGGGATAGAGAAAACAAAAGTATTATTTTAATCTATAAGTACAAGAAAAATATAAAAACTATTTTTGAAGACTGATTTTAAGCTTAAGATGGAGTAAAATGGAATAATGTAGGATTTATTGTATCTAAAATACATTTATTTAAGACAGAAAGTTATTTTAGTTGCAATATTGCATTGGAGTATAAAACTCTAATTTAAAAAGAAAAAGAAAGAAAAATGATAATTATGTCTTCAAATAAGAATATTTCAAATAGAGTTTGAAATAATATATATATATACATGTATATTTCCAGAATTAATTTATAACTTAAAAAAATTTCAGAATTTTTATATCATTCCTGTTCTTATGTATTATTTTGATACATAATACAATTCACCTTTACAAAATATCTGAATATGTGTGGGGTAGAGAAAAAGCAAAAGTGTTATTTTAATGTATGAATACGAGAGAAATATAAAACTATTAATGTTGCAATGTTATATTCAATTAAGCACGAACGAATTTATTTTTATCATATCAGCTATGATGTAATGGAATTTTAAATATGAAGATAATTCATACTTAAAGAAACATATTAATTTATATACGTATTAAAAAATCTTAACCGCCACGATAAACACGGATAAAACGCGATAAACCAAATCTGGCTGTAACATCATAAATGCAAAAGGTAATATAACAAATACATAAATATAAATTAATTAATTAATAGATACCTGCATAAATATAAATCAGATAACTGTGTATTTAAATGTTAACATCAAAATGATATTAGCATTTAAAACGCAATCTAAGGTCCTTACACGTATTTTAAACGTTGTAAACGTTTTCAAAATGAAAGGGTTGGTAATAATCTTCTAAAAATGATCAGGAAAATTGTGTTTTTCTCAAAAAAGGTTATTGTGTCTTTATGTAATTAAAATGATAACAAATACAGAGCTTATTTCGCAGTGGACAGCACTTAAATTAATTTAGATAATGCTTTAGCTAACTTTGGTATTTTTTACTGATATTATAACTATATATATTATACTGTTATTATATTATATTATAAAAATATATAAGCTTGTACATTGGTTTAGAAATATGAAAATAAATCCCTTTATTCTATTAACTCATATTTTAGATATTTTGAAATACCCCCACCTATTTTACATATTTTGTATATGTTTGAATAATACTTTATGACCAGCAAAGCACTATATACATTTTTTTTCTTCTGTGAATGCATTTGATCTTTCGCTAAAATTATTCTATGTTTAGTATTACTTTTATTTTTGCAACAAAACCTGTAATTGAGCTGCTTTTTTTTTTTTTTTTTTTTTTTTTTTTTTTTTTTTTTTTGACATGATAGAAATATATTTACCTACCCATGAATATTTAATAAAATAAAATTAAAATTTTATCAAAATAAATTTTTCAAATTAAACTATTGTTAAAACTGATGTCATTTCTTTCCGTGAACATCGTTGTCGTTGAAAACGGTCGTTGAACTGTAGTAATTTTTCTGTAAAACACATATTATTAAAAATTATTTATTGACTTTTAGCCTTTATTTTAAATACTAAGATTTTACATAATATTCATTCATTTTACTTTAAATGTATAGTTTTACTTTCACCCTTAACCCTTTCATTGGAAGTGGTTGCATAGTGCAACCACAAATTTTAATTCGAAATTGCAAAAACTGTCCCCGGAATTTTTTTTTTATAAAATTTTTGTTTTTATAACTTAGACGAATAACTTCATTTATTTCTTGTCTTTTGATATTGTTGGTGATTTCTGGTGGCTTTAGATTTTAAATGAAGGAAATTTGCTTGCCCCTGAAAGGGTTAAAGGAAACAATCTTAATATTGGTATTACATCTTATAAATCTATACAGTGGAAACAACATTATAATTTTGACTTTCTCCAGGTACATAATAATTACGGGATTCGTCTTTATCATTATATATAATTAATAGTTTAATAGTTTAGGTACTAAAAGTTATTATGTACCTCTCTCTCTCTCTCTATATATATATATATATATACGCAGTTTTAAAGTTTTATTATTATTATTATTATTAAAAACGAATAGGAACAATTATTGTAAATTTATTACTTAAACAATTTATTTAAAAGTCTAAAGCAATTGAAACTGTATTGTGAATTGAAAACGTCTTCTGAGCACTGGACATACATCTTCCTTCAGACACATGAAAGTAGTTGATTCTAATGCTTGTTTTTTGATAAAATTAATAGGAATTACTTTTATATTATTTCATTCATATTACTGAAGAAATGTCCATTTTTGTCGTGCAACCTTAAACACACTTTTTTTTTTTTTTTTTTTTTTTTTTTATGTCCAGTATCATTTTAGATATACTGTGTTAACCTTTAATGTTATGAATAAAGAATGAAAGTATATTATATATAAACAATCAGCATTTACCAATTATTCTACCTACTTTCTTAATTAATATAAATTATCTCTCGGCAATAAAACATAATATTGAGAATTCAAAATTACTCAATATCAAAATTACTCACAAATTGCTATATTACACTTAACTATCATGTTTCTTAGTTCAAATATGCGTGTAAAAATAAAACTTTTATAGTAGCTAAACTATTGACAGGTATTTCTCATCTCCACTAATGATTTGAAAACAAAATATCGAACTTTTAGTATTCATTTTTTTTTTCCACTCAAATACTTTGTATGAAATTATGTAATTTAGTTGTTAATCTATGGTGATTTTTTGCACATTAAGACTTATCAGACCAAGACTTAAGGTTTAAAGTGATTTCTAAGCTACACTGAAGATCAATGCCTGAAATGAAATTCGAGACCGACACCTGGAACAACACCAGAGAAAACATTTTCTCCACCAGATGAACAAAATAATGTAATTGAAGTTTTTAAAGAAAGTAAGCTTATATATATAATTTTTCTCTTTTTTAGATATAATCTTACAGTAGGTACTATGAAAAACAAGTTTAATAATAAACAATACAATTTTAGGAGTAAAAATGATTTCAAATTTAATATTTAAATTAATAGTTGGTTATAATATTATTCTACTATTGCACAAATTTTAATTTAGATAACGTATGTTCAAAATATGTCCGATACATAAATATTTTCAAATGATCTTTATGTCTGATCTACGATAGTTACTCAATTTAATTATCTAAGTACATAAATTCAATTAGCACTATTTGATTTTTTTCGCATTTTAATATTAATAATCCGACATGACCAACCGGAAATCGAATCAAGGAAATCCGCGTAGGAGGCGAAAACGTTACTAGTAGACCACCGATTCGCGTATAATACTGTTACAAGTAACTCTCTTTATAAAATAATTAGCCTTGTTCAAAAATGCTTCTGAATTACTAAGCAACAGCTTACACAGTCGAACCTCGTTAATATGAATCGCAAGGGGGGGGGGGGAATTGTTCATACTATCAGTAACTCAGAAACTAATCTTCATTGTGACGGGGATTATGGTAAATGTTCATGATAAAAGTAATTCACGTTAACGAGGTTCGATTGTATATGGATGGGAGATCTACTGGTAAAATTCTCGTCACCTACTCGGATGGTTCTTGTTGAATTCACGTTGGTCAAACAGGTTTATATTATTTAATGAATTTGTTTTTGGCAGAACTTTATGCTGCAAATTTGTGTAAGTTTTTTATATTACTCCTTAAAACTTTAATAACGCGTTTATTTTCAACACACTTGAAATTTACCGCAGACATATTTGGCAGTTCTTTCACTTCCACGCTGTGGAGTATTCTGACATTTTTATTTGTTTATTAAATCCTTTTTTTCCGAACAGCTACGTTGTTTATTTATTTACTCATTTATTTCTTTACACTGCACAAATATTCAAACACATTTTCACATTTGATTAATGTACTGAATTATTCAATAATTCAAACTTATTTAACCGTCTCATGACTACTAAATGTTTGGAAAGTCAAGTAAACCCACTCCATATTTCTCTTATTCTGTAATTTCAAGAATTTCTTTGTAATAAATTTAACATATTTGAAATAAATTTAACTATTTTTGAAAAAAATTAACGTGTTCTTTTTATGTTGTATTTGTATACAATAAAAGATATAATATTTATTACTATTATTATTATTATTTTAGCATTTGTATTATATAACTAATTTATATTTCGTTAAATCGACACTAAATCCTTTTACTTTTTTATGTGTTTACATGGATTTATAAGACTAATTCATATGTATGCATATAAAAGAGCAATATTTAAACAACATTAAACAAATTTTCATTGCGAAATTTGGAAAATTCGGCAGCTGGGAACCTTCAACAAAAAGGTGTACATGATTTATCGAAAATTAATGCATCTATCTTAATGAAATTTTGCACACTTCTTTAAAACAGAATTTATTAGTACTTTAACGAAGGGATTTTTTTTTTCTCGATTACAACTAATTTTACATGTTTGTACGTGGAATAAAATGTGCTGGATATTGTACTTGTTTTTGGATAAAACTCTACCGAAAATTCAAATTTTAATTAAAAATAAATGAATAAATAAATAAATAAATAAAATTCCGTTCAAGCACAAGTAAATTCCATTTTGAAGAAGTGTGCACAATGTCCTCAAGGTCGGTACACTAGGTTTTGAGAAATAGTGACCTTTGGTTTTTAAAAGGGTCTCTGGAAAATTGGACCCCAATTGAAATTCCCAAAATAATGTTTAAATGTTGACCTTTTATATGCTTACAATTCTTAATAAAAAACTGTACTTATTATATTTAAAAAAAATAGAGAAAATATGCTTTCAAAACCCATGTAACCCTTAAACAATCGATCGATAGTTTTGATATTTCTTTAGGTCCGAATTTATTTAGAATATTAATGTAATATGCTCTTGAGCTTTAGTTATCAGCAAGGGCCAAAATTACATCCATAATTTGAAAAATTAGCGGAAATTACATAAAAATCTTATAGAAAATAACACAAAAGAAATGAATAATTTTTTTGAAACGCCTAGAGAGTAACAAAAAGTGAAGGCTCAAAACTTGCAAGATTTTGAAAAACAACATGCAGAATATTAACTGCTTCTAATTCATTAAAATCATTCAAGTTTATTTAAGATTCAATGAAGATTCCCACGAGCACTCATTAACTAATTTTGCCACCTTTCATTTCAAATTATACGTTTAAAATTTACTTGTCAGGGAAAATTAGAACGAAGTAAAAGTTAAGCAAACGATTGGAAAGGAATTAAATTTTCCCTTTCACTATCACGTTAATAGAACCAGTGAAAACGATAAAAATTGAGATAGCAAAGAGATAATGAAAGATGTACGTGACTAATGAAAATACGTGCTCCCCCCTTGAGATTCTTGTAAAACCTTCTTGTAAATGAATTATGTAGAATGGTGCTGAATAATAAAATCCAAGATCTTTGACGCATAATCAAATAAAACGAATGTTTTATTGATCACTATTAGGTTTGAAAATACTAGAAGTCCTCTAGTAGAGCGTTGAAAAAAAATATTTCAGCATTATGGGAGTCTTGAAAAAAAAAAAAAAAACTTATATTTCCTTATTCTCTAGACAATTGTTTAGAGGTGTTAATGTTGTCGGTTTGATTCTGAATTCATATTAAAAGTTTTATAAAAAAAAAAAAAAAAAAAAAATACTTTTATTAGGGTGAAAACACTTATTCTAGTAAATTTTACTAATAAAGAACATTTTAGTTTAGTTCATAAAAACGTGCATCGTTTAAGAAACAAAAGGAAAATTCCGTTTTAACTTTCTCGGGCAATTCTTAAATTAAGCTTTTTCCCAAACAGATTTTAATTCTGACGAGATGCCTATTTTACTTTGTACTCCATTTAAATTTTTAATTTTTTTTTTTCCATCTTGCATAACTATTTCCCTTTATGGCTACTGTTACATCATATGTCCTGTCAATTATTCGCTATGACGTCATAATATTAAGTTTTCCAAAGATTGTACTTTTTTTTTTAATATATATATATATATATATGTTTTTATTTTATTTTATTTTATTTTATTTTATTTTATTTTTAAGTTAACTTTAAAAAAATATATAAATTATACATTTAAAAAAAAACAATAACATATAAAATTCAGATTAACAGATTTTAATTTTTGATTAAAATTAAAGCGTATTGCGTTTTCTTTTTGTTATGAATTATAAACAACGAGATAAATAAGGTAAAGTAAAAATTCATAAAATGGGTTATAAAATTGAATATTTTAAATTGATGCCATAAAAAGAAAACTATCTTCATTTGGTCTTTGTTCTTTAAAAGAAATGGATATTCGCCCATTAAAGGAAAAATATATGTGATAATACAGGGAAATATATATATATATATATATATATAATAGATATTGTAATAAAATTTAATCTTAAAATTTAGCAATTAATAGAACTAAAACAATAACAGCACACTAAAATATAGAACTGATTTTAACATAGAGGAAAGAATTGCGCAAAAAGTTGCGATATAGATTAAGAACCAATGAGTTATGATAGTAACATGAAAAACTTACACCGACCTGAATGATAATAAAAAAGGACCATTATACTTATGAGAGAGAAAAACATAAAAAATCACAGAATTAATTGGATGTAAATGCTTAAAGTTAGAAGCATACTTCATAAAGCTGTGAAAACTGCAACGATTTCGTAAAACGATATTGCTATTCATAGCAATTTATATCATTTCACGCCCCGATCGATGCAGTAAGAACAATAAAGAATGAGAAATATGTGAAATATTAAATAAAAACAAAGATTAAATAAAGATTAATTAAAAACTTAATTGAAACCAAAGTAATATCATGAAAAAAGCTGAGTAACCACATGCATAACATTTAACACCAACTGGAGAAAGATCGATGCAGTAAGAACAATAAAGAATGAGAAATATGGGAAATATTAAATTAAAACAAAGATTAAATAAAGATTATTTAAAAACTTAATTGAAACCAAAGTGATATCATAAAAAAAGCTGAGTAACCACATGTATAACATTTAACACCAACTGGAGAAAAGAATGATGCCAAAACCTAAATTGAAGTAAAATAAAAGCTCCGCAGTTATCGATTAATCGAATATACTTCAGAGCATTTTTATTAAAGATAAAAAACACAGGGTAAAGATTAAATGATAATGTTAAAATAGATTTTAGAGTTAATTAAAATTAAAACTAGTAGAGTTAAATTAAATCGTACCAAATACATTAATAATTAAATCGTTTAAGTGAAGGACTGAAGAAGGAAGGCATAAGACATCAGAGTGCCAGAGCGCCATGGTTAGCTTTAAAAACATTAAGTCAGTTAAATAATTTCAAGAGAATAAGCCAATGCAATAAGGAGTGTAATTAAGATGTATTTACTGCAAGATTAAGATAATTTAGAAGTATTGACTGCAATATTAATGTTCTCAATGTGTGATTAATGTAAAAATTTTGTATCACATTTATTTTTTATTTATTTATTTTTTTTTAAACAAAAGATAACTTAAAAAAATATATATAAACTATACATTTAAAAAAACATGAACATATAAAATTCAGATTGACATATTTTAATTTTTGATTAAAAATTTAAGCGTATTGCGTTTTCTTTTTCCTATGAAATATAAACAATGAGATAAATAAGGTAAAGTGAAAATTCATAAAATGGGTTATAAAATTGCTTATTTTAACTTGATGCCATTAAAAGAAAACTATCTTCATTTGGTCTTTTTTTTTCTTTAAAAGAAATGGATATTCGCCCAGTAAAGAAAAAACATATGTAATAATACAGGGGAAAATCTATATATATATATATATATATATTAATGTTCTCAATGTGTGTTTAATGTAAAAATTTTGCATCACATTTCTTTTTCTTTTTTTTTTCAGGAGGGGGGGGGGGGCGGAACACTATTAGTCTCAATCTACGAATAAAACATTGTCGCTAGTTTTACGGTGGTTGGACATTTATCGAAATCGAAAATTTATCGAAAATATAATTGAATAATTTGAAAACGATGTTATAACTTGAAAAAAAAAAAAAAAAAAAAAAAAAAAACTAATAGTCCTCAGTACTAAATAAATTCTGCTTTTGTCAGAATTTTATCAAAATCCATTTTTTTTTTTTTTTTTTTTAATAAAAGAAATGAAAATCAGTTTCGAAACGGACAGTATCGAAAAATTTGAAGAGGCCCTTTTTTAGACAAAAATAAATAATTTATTTTAATTTTTAACTGTTACCAAAAAAAGTTTACGAGTTGATTTTAACTTTTTTTTAAGATGTAAAGAAATTCACGCGTAAATATTAAAACTGATATAAAACTTTGTGAAAAATTCAACTTGCAGTGTAAAATTTACGGAAAAAAAATGAAGTCAGAACTGCAGTCTGAATTGTCACGGAACTACAGTCTAAAAATTCCGAAATTACTTATTTATTTATTTACTAGCAAACCTGTGCAAAATTATCGTACTGTATTTCATTTGTTATTTAAGTTTAAAATTTGAAACTCGTATATCTTAAATCTATTTCTCCACCCAATTCAAATTTTAATTCGTCAGAAACCAAATTATTATTAAAACCAAATTATTACTGTGGTATAAAACGCTAATGATAGTTATATCAAATTCATTCAAAGGCAAATTTAAAAATAAAATTCATGTTTGGTAACCCAATTTTCATATTTTCCCAGATAGTACAGCTTTAATATTT
The DNA here is from genome assembly GCA_963930645.1 of Salticus scenicus. Taxonomy (NCBI): domain Eukaryota; kingdom Metazoa; phylum Arthropoda; class Arachnida; order Araneae; family Salticidae; genus Salticus; species Salticus scenicus. The sequence goes on along the minus strand of OZ005653.1, from coordinate 200,842,983 downwards.
AACCACCAAGGCGATTCTTAAATTTTTGTCGCCATGTTGACGATGCATTTATATTTATTTTATTTATTTTGGCATAGCTTTTTGTTAAAAAAAAAAAAAAAAAAAAAAAAAACTTAGCACCTATTTTAATTATAATTTTTATTATTGAATTTTTTAGTCAATTTTCGAAAATAGTTCATATCATGTTTATTTATTTATTTATTTATTTATTTTAATTTTTTAATTTAGTTTAAAATGACGTTTGCAGTGGTATTAAAGATAGAACTTTTCCAAATAGATCTTTTTGTAAAATGATCTTAACAGGTAAATGACGAATGAATTGAGAAATATTGACAATGTGTAAATATTTCTCAATTCTTTTTTTTCAATCTTTGGGTATTTTACTTTTTGAGAAATTAGCAATGCAAAATAATAAACATTTATATTTTGGCCAAATTTAACATGAAATGCTGAATAATGAGAAAAAATATTCGAATTTCAGATTTTTATTTATTTTATTTTAATTTTTAATACTTTTGGTACAATCATCCATTGTGTTACAACTGGTCCTAATATGTCCAGTTTTACATGCATGAATATTTGCTTGTATTTATGAAATCTACTTTTCATTTATTTGCATGCTGTCACTGTCGTATCGTTTCAACAAAATTTAATCGTAACTGGTCCATGTTAGAGAAATATTTATGTAGATTCTAATGTTTGAATATTTAATTAACATGAATAAAATTTATTAAAAACTCGGTATAACTAAAATTTTTCATTTATTTCTGCAACATAAAAATTACTTTGAAAACTCGATTTTATTGTACATGCATTAAAGAGTAAAAAGAAAATAATAATAATAATAATAATAATAATAAATAAAATAAATAAATCTGATAAATAAATAAATACAAAATAATTTACAAAATCATACATTGATAATGAATAAATAAAATAATAATAAAATAAAATAAAACTTTTCAATATATATATTTATTATTTCAACATCATAAACGGGATTAAAACTCGAAAAAAATTTTTAAAAAACTCAGTGTTCAAGTAAGTTATGACAAAATATAGATGATCTTATACATTTTTTTTTTTTTTTTTTTTTTTTAAGATTTTACTAAAGAAGACTTTCTAACTACGTTCGCTATTACTAGGGCACATAATCTATTCTGCAACAGGGAATTCAAGACTTTCTCAAAGGTTTTAGAGAAATTAAAAGCAAAAAAGCCAAGTTAAGGATGAAAGGTATAGAGAACTCCTCACTAACAGTAAAATTTAGTTCCTTGATTAAATTTCTTTTATATTAAGGTGAGAATATTTACGAAGATTAACCGGAAAAAATAGTCATTTAAATATACTGTTTTTGCAAAATATTTATACGATTTCAACTCTAAGGTAATATAAGACAAAATTTAGCACATAAAGTAAAAGTCTAAATTTAAGTACCTACTGTTATTGTAAAATTAACCTCTTAGTGTGGTGTCGTCTTTCAGTGATAAGGAAAACGAATTTAACTTTTTATCTTCCACAAGAAAGTAGATCAATTCTTTAATTTTTTCTATGGTAGATGTCAATAAAATTTTACATATATCTGGGTTTCTCTTGACAATGCGATCATATGTCAATGTTCAAGCGAGAAAGAGTAATCGGGACGATGGAAACTATGTTGTCAACTGGGCGAGGAGTCAGCCACCTAGGTCATTCTGACTCCAATGTGAGGCTATGTTGGAATCAGTGGATAATGCCCACTGAAGTGCCCTCCAGAGAGCAATAGCAGGGAAAACTGTTACATTATCCTTCACGCCTATGCAGCACGAACTTTATCACTGTCCATTATCTAAACACACATAGCATCTTCAATACAGGCTCCTGTGTCTGTCCGTAACGTTGTAAAGCACCTTTATGAAAGACATTTGATGTCGCGGTGCCTATTACGTGTGCTACCAATGACACACGCACACCGTCGCCTCTGAATGTAGTGGTGTCACGCTCGACGGAACTAGACCGCAACTGAATTTAACCAGATTGTAATAAACGATGAATCAAGATTCAATTTGGGCCGTAATTACAAATATGTACGTATTGGAAGTCTGCAGTTTACGCCTTAATCCTGCTTTTACTCTACAGCGGCATACCGCTTCAAATCTGGTGTGATTATGTGAGGTAACACCCTATACGGCACTTGGTCATGGTCACATCTAATATTGATCGGCAGCACCTGACAGTTAGCGGTACGTTCGAAAATCCTTCATGTCAAGGCTCAATCTCATGTCAAGGCTCAAAAACTCATGACAAGGCTTCAATCAATCCTTTTTCAAGAGAAAAACTCTCGGCCACACACAACAGGGATGTGACAGGAATGCTTCCACCATATTGTCTCTTTACTCTGACTTGCACAGTCTTCTGATTTGTCACCAATCAAGCATGTCTGGGATGACTCTTAACGGCAAGTTTGGAAACTTACGAATTTCACTGAATTTGAGTCGTGATTACAGGAACTACTTAATAAAATGGCGCACGAGCACCACATGGAACCTGTATGCATCAATTTCTACCTGTATTGCACCCTGTAATCAAGTTAGAGGGGACTAGGCAAGATACTAGAATCACGTTTCACTTGTAATTTTTCTTATGATATATTATCTTTTTGCTCTATTTATTTATTTATTTTTATCACTTACTCATATCAACATTGTTCTCATATACCAGGTGCAGTGTTGCCAGACTTGGGGACTTTTTTATTCAACTACCACCAATAATTTTGAGAAGTAAAATTTGACATACATAATAGACGATTAATCGTCGATGTGATTAGGCACCTGTTGCAATAAAAATTTAATGGTGGATGTTGAATAAAAAAGTCCCCAAATCTGGCAACACTGACCAGGTGATCCAAAAGTCACAGATTAAAAAAAAAAAAATATTATATGCGGTTTTCCCTAAAATTCACAGAAAGACATGGGATTTTTTTTTTTTTTTAACAAAATATTTATTAGCTAATTTGTTTAAATTTTCCTCATCGGGTAAGAATTTAATTGTAAAATTATTTATTTACAGTGGCACACTGCATTCAACAAAAAGATAAGAAATGTTCAATGTGACTGCCGTCATCCATTAGAATGACCGCCAAAGTTGCGCATTGGAAATTCTCGTGAAAAAAAAAAAAAATCAGTATTCGCAGTATGGCGTCATTTCATCAAGCGTTTAAAATGTGAGAGGATACTGCGTGATATGCTGGTATAAAATTTAACTAATATTTTCTTCTTATATATATATATATATATATATATATATATATATATATATATATATATATATATATAATCTTGCGCTTTTCTGTACATTTCAGTGAAAACCGCATAAAACTACAGTTACTTAGTATTTTTTGAATAATACATTTTCTATTTTTTCTGTGACTTTTGGATCACCCGATATATCAAATTTCGTCCCATTCAGACAACTCTTTCATAGTGCGCTTACTTTTTATTGGAATGAGTGTAACACAACTAGAAACGCCGGCTATATTATACTTAACATTTTTACTTTTCAGAAATATTTAAGCTGACCTGGTCAGCTTTTAGAGCAAATATTTATTTACATTTTAAATATTAACATAAACGTTGATATTAAAGGATAACGCTGTAGGAACCGCCTACTAAGCAACAATAATAGGGTAACCCTGCATAGGAAATCTGCCTTAATAAATGAATAACTTACCGGATATTTCTTATGTTTTTAATAGATTACTTAAAACAGAAAATGACATACAGAGGTTATTTAGCTTTCGTTTGTTTTGAGATTTACTTCATTATTAGAACTGATAGAAATCAAGTCAATTTGGTGAAATGAGAACTGAAATGTCTAAGGAAAGAACGTGATACGTCCGAGTTATTTCTACGTACAAGTAATTAATACTATTGTATAACAGTAAACAGTCTGAACTATTAAACTGATAGAAATTATGTAATAGTTATAATTACTTAGCATTTAAATTTATAATTCATGCTTAATACTGAAAACATTACTTCTCAAATCGTTTATTTGATTTATTTAAAGGCAATAAAACAATCCTATCGTATACTTTATCTACTTATACTATGTGTATACGTATCTATTATGAATGTATCTAAAAGTATATTTAGATGTCTCATCGCAGGGTTAATAATCTGTTGTGTCACTCACATGACTTTCTCTTACCCTGAAATTTAATACTATGAATATAAGTTGGAGATTAAGAGGTAGGATAACGTGAACTGATATGTAAACCTAGGTTAAAACAATTCAAATTAGACTTCGGAAGATTTTTATATGATACCTAGTTCTGTGTGTGTGTGGGGGGGGGGGCTACCGCCCCGCTCAACCCCCTGTTTCATTACTGCACATTCATTTATATACAATTTAAATCTGTTGTTAAAATTAAACAGTTCACTTAAAATTATTCAGACAACTTTCAAAAATTATTCGTTTTTAAGTTACTCTAAAAGACACAGACAAAGTCCAAATGTTAAAAATTTGACTTCGGTAATCAGAAAGCCTCAAAACGTGTAAATATACAAAAAACAAGCGATGAATATTTAGCTTTAAAACATATATTATTTACCATATGTCTATGAAGAATTCATTTCAGTTCCTGAGCAGATTCATTCATTAATTTCAGTTCCAGGACATGATAAAATATTATAGTAAAGCACTTCCACTGACAATAAAAAAGAATGTTATCACTTAAATATTTACAGCCATGTATATATTTTGAATATTATGTAGAGACCACATAGTGCACCTAAATATATTGCTATAGTAATAACATACGGCACAACCTGAAATACATTTCCATCAATTTTCAGCTATTGTCGCACTATAATCTAGTCCGCACTAAAACAGTGAATGATTTCCCAACCATATTATACATGAGACATGTTTTTATACATATAAAAAATATATATTCATTTCATTTGTTTTAGTGCAATCTATAGCTGTTAAATTCGACTTACCTGCAATTTCCCCCTTAGACGCAATGTATTTGAATTATCTTGGGTGTCCCTGTACGCGAACCATTTGCGTCATCTCAACTAAAAGCTTAGTGTAGCATCCCTAAACCATACATATTTAGAATACTAAGTTTGGACTTTCTGCTCCCATTTGTTCTTGAGATATGCTGATAACAGAGAGACACACAGACAGACACGCACACAGACAGACACACAAACCTACCGCGAAGAGCATGATTTTCGGATTCAGGGGACCTCAAAACGTGTAAATATAACAAAAACTCACTTTCGAAAATTTGACCCAAAACAATATTTCTCTACATAACGGGTAAAAGAAAGTAAAAAAAAAGGGAAGAAAGGAATAGTTGGATTTTTACATGGATATTGAAAGAATCTTTTATTTAACAATTTAGGTTATGCATAAAAAATTATATGAATATAATCAATAGCTATATAATTTTGCTCATAAATTTTATTGATTTATTGATTTATTTTTCAAAATATGTTTAAATGCTTTAAAATACTATAAACTATGATCTGAATTTCGTAAAATATAATGAATTTTAACTAAAATTATCTTTCTTTATGAAATTTTTAGAACTGTAATTTTTTAAATAATCGTGACAAACACTGCAAAATTATTTAAATTCCTTTTTTCTATCAATTCTTAATGTTGTTATTCTGTAAATAAGTTCATGAATTTGATAACACACGTATAGTAATAATGCATTTTTTTTTCAATAGAACAGCGTGGACTGAAAGTACATTTAAAATTAATAAATATATATGTATATAAAACTAGCAAGATTTGCCCTCTTCGCTGGTCATATACCATATAAACAAATGCTTTAATGCTATAATTGAAGACTGAGAAAAAAATATTCTACTTTTTTTTTTTTTTTTTTTCGACCCCAGAACTATTTTAGTATAAATTTCTTTCCACAGTATAAAAAATGTCTAGAAATTTCGGAATCTGGGGATGGAATCTTCGGAATCAACCACAGCCTTTATATCACAAAATAATAAAAACTAGTGGGCATAGGTGGACTCTGCTCAGTTCCCCATCATATTTATGTTCTCATAAATTTCTAGTGCGAGACATATTATAATCATGTTAAAAGAAATGAATTTGACCAAAGCTTGATACAGTGACAGAATGAAATCCCCGCCTAATAGGCTATCCACCATTCACTTCGATATATTTATCTTATTCTAATTTATTAATTTATTTTATCAGGGCCAATTCTGTTGTTTAGCTTTCATGCTACTATTTCCAATGCAATAATCCTCAAAATTCATATTTATATGAAAAATTTACAATTTCGCTATGTTGATAAAATCGTAAATTACGAATAATTTTCGAAATTTTCCTATTAGAATATTTGTATTCAATCATGTTAAAATATCATAAATGTAATTTTGAAGTTGTCTAATGTATTTATAATCCTCAAAATGGAAGTATATGCTCAATTTTGCCTTATTCTGACATGTTAAGTAAATCGTAAATTCCACATAGTTAATCTCAATGAATTGTACAATTATAAAATGAAAAGAACATTTCAGTTTGCTTCTAACCTATTCTTAACATTTGCGCAGAATTTTACTCAACTGAGCTTTTGAACTATTGAACCGTTAAAACCAATACACTCATAAATAACATTACACGTCTACCCTCCGATACAGAACTTCTTTTACTTCAATTTTGAGAGTGCTTTTACTTTTTATCCAGATAAGTGCATCCATTTTAAACAAAGATTCGGATGTAAACTACCTACCATGATACTCCTTTTCGGCCTTTTTCTTCTTGCTCTTCTTAGATACGGTAAATCAATAAACAGATGAGATGTGCGTTTATCTTAGCATTTTACATATTTTATACCGTAAAATATATTACCTTTTTTTCTTTACCAAAAACAAAATCTGCTGCTGTATCTTTTATCTTTAAACTTAGTTGCTTTCGTTGCTTTCTACCTAAAAGGAAATGCAATATCCTTCAGATTCTGAACCTACGTGGAAACATTTTTAGAGTGAACTTTTCATAGAAGAATAGAAATGAGATTTTGTCTTTTTATTGAATATATTAACATTGAAAATGCTTCAATTGTTTTGATTTAGCCCATATTTTTTATATATAAGCTTGAATTTACAAATGTAAACAAGTGTTTGTTTAAATGTATATTAGTTTTGTTGCATTTCAATTTGAGAAAGGTCTACGTTATCCCAAAGGTTTTTTAACTTTTGCAAAAAACATTTATAGTTTGATTTTGTATCAATTCAATGCTAACAACGTTTAGATAAAATAAGACTGGTGTATAATTTGACAATTTAAAAGAATGATTCATGATTCAAACAATTTAATATCAGTTAAAACTTGACTGTTTACAGAAATTAAAAGTTAAATTTGCCGTCCTGAGAAGCATTCTGTTGGCATAAATTGTACTTTTTTACCATAAAAAAATACAACTTCAAATAAATACATAATATGCGGATAAAAATAAAGATTTTCGCCAAATATTAAAAATCACATCTTTCGATTTAAAAAAAAAAAAAAAAAAAAGAAATAAGAAAAAAAAAGTGTTTGAATCTGATAAATAAAATAATTCTACTTAATACCAGTTTCTCGCAAATGAAAAATCATAAATAATTTCCTTAATCTGTGTGGAATAGAACTAAATTAAACATCTCATTTAGATAGTAAGACTGAATGAAACCATTGAGTCTGGAATACTTTAGAGATTTGCATTAAAATTAAACTGATTTAAAATGCATTTATTTATTTATTGTTTTTTATTCGGGGAGGATGTGTGGAATGATTAGCTGGTATCTCATTCTATTAAATAAATTCTAGGAAGAAAAACTCTATGACTAGTTTTTCTAGTATTTGTTATGACTGCTTCATCCAAGCAAACAGTATATCCGTTGTAAACATTTTTTCTTGTTCTACTAAATAATACTAGAGAAGAAATAAAGTTTAACAAATTAAAAAGTAAAATATTTCAGAAACGCATGCAACAAGGATACAAATAAACGGATTATTACCAAATATTGTAGAATATATCACAAAAAAATAATTAAAGCAAAAAAATATATACCAGAAGGCAGAAAAAGAAGAAAAAAGAAATGTGACTACTTCATGACAGTTTAACGCGGATTAAAAGAAAAAAAAAAAAGTAATGATATGAATCATTAAAGCATTATTCTAAATTAATCATTTATTAATCATATATTACTCTAAATAAACCAGCTGAATATGTAAAAACTTTGTAATTTGCATTTAATTGTTTTTCCCCGTGTGTGCATGATTTTTGCGTATCTAAAGCCGGTTAGTAAACAATCATTTTTCATGAGCAAAATCAGTTTTTTTTAGTCGTAACTCACGATTAATAAACAATAATTTTGATCAAAAAGATAAATTTTGTACATCTATAAAAAAAAAAACTATGAAGACCAAAATAAAATTAATAGAACCGGTTTTTCTCACGAACTAATCAAAAAATGAACCTTGCGTTTTAACTATACAGATTGCTTTCTGTGAAATAAATTTTCTTCAATAAAGCAAAAAATGTACCTATAATATTTTGAGATAAATTTTGAAAGCAAGGAAGAAGATAATAAAAAAATATAGCTATTGGATAAAAAAAAAAAAAAAAAAAAAAAAAAAATCATAATTTATGCAGTAAAAAAATTTTTACAGTTTTTTACAGGCTTTTTTTTTTTTTTTTTTTTCCTAGCCTAAGATTTCTTCTTGTATAGGGTTTCATTAAAACTTACCTCTTAATAATAATTTGGGTTTATACTGAATATTATTTAAAATAAATATTTTATTATACACTGCGTCCCAAAAGAAACATATATTTTGGGTGCATAGTAACATAAAAATTTATGGACAAAATTTAGTAATTTACATATTTTTGCAGTGTATGTTACTTACGATTAAGTATGAAATATGACATTACTCAACGGGGGAAAGGTGTGTAACGTTCAATGCTGCCAGCTTACTAGAACAGAAATGGCAAGCATTTCACATGTTGCTCTCTTTTATGGAACACCCTTTACTGACCCTTACACTAATCATATACATATTTATTTTAATATTGTTTAAAGAAACTACAAACTCTTCCAGATGACACTGTCAGGAAACTTATAAGAACGAAAATTATTTAAATATTTTTGTCGGTAAATTAATAAATTATTTCTCCTTATAAATATTAACAATAATAACAATTAACTGGATAAAGATATTGTAAATATTGAGAAAAAAAACTTTTCATAGCAGTGATTTGTTTTTAATTAAATTTTTGAGACAAGATAAACTTCCAGTAGATAAACTATATATAAAGAGAGTATGTGTGAAAGAGTACGTATGTGTGTGTGTGTGTGTGTGTGTGAGAGACAGAGAGAGAGAGAGATTGTAATTAAAAAAAATCTGCAACATAAAGCTTAGAAGGAAATCGTGCACAAAATGAGGATTGGTCATTCAAATATATACAATCATGACACAATATTTCAGTGAAAATATGCGTTAAAAGTTATTATTATTATTGTATTTTTTTTAGATAAGGATTTATTCTTTTCTTTTAAATATTAATATGATATACAGTATGTTGAGTTTCTTCTAAACTGTATATTTTAGAATATTTTATTAATATATTTATTATTCAAAATAAAGCGCAATTCATACTCCAAAACCCAATTTTTCTCCTTAATAAACGGGGACTTCAGTTCAAAATTTTTTCTTTTTCTTCTCCCCTTTGCAAATTTAAAATTAAGAGAAGGAAAATTTAATATGAAAGCTAGATAAGAAAAGAGACCCTATTTTAATATCTAAGTTACTGAATAAAATTTTGTTATGTTTAAAATTTTGTATTTAATAAAGTCTCTTTTTTCATCCTTTTTTTTCCTTTAGAAAAGCAATGTTAGAAATTCTTTCTGACAATTTTAAACAAATAAGAAATTTAAACGAACAAGAAATCTACCTAATATAATTAAATTCTTTATTCAGAAGCATTAATAGATTATAACTGCTTTATTTTTAAATTACATAAATTAAGGAAAAAATATTAAAAGATAAAATATTTTTAGAAATGCTCTGAATAAATTTTATTACTGAGCAAGTAAAATATCAACAAATAAATTAAATTACATAGCTTAACAAAAACAATATTTTTTATAGAATATATATATATATATATATATATATATATATATATATATTAATGTATAATGGTTTATAAATATTATAACTGTAAATTATGTAATTGCTTGAAAAAATATTTCAGGGAAGGGTAGTTAAATTTCGTACCCCTCAAGAAATATTTTTCTTCCTTTTATTTATATACATAAAGCTGAAAGTTTTTCCTCGTATCTGTCCATATTTTTAGTTCGTTATACAAATAATAGTGAAAATAGTTTTATAATAGGCCCCAATAAAATAGTTTTAGCTAAATTAATTTCAGTATAACGGTATCCATATTTTAATAAATAATCTGTAAAGAGTGTTTAAGGGTCCTTGCATTAACCCGTTAACGGCCGAATTAATTTTGAAAAATATTTTTTAGCTGATTATTTCACTTCTAAATAAATATACGCAACTGACAGTAAAATATATTAACTTAAACAATTCTTCTGATAGTTTTTAATTTAAAGCCTAACCTCATTTATTGGCGTTTAGTGTTCTAGCAAGAAAACTTCGAGATAGAAAAACTTTGAGATAAAAGATTAATTTCCTAGCATATGTTGACAAAGATCTCGAAAGTAAAGTATTATAATATGTATTATTATTCAACTTGATTTAAGTCAGTGTACCTGTGCATAAAGCAAGGATATGTGCAACGAATGAAAAATCATAAAATGACTATCCAAATTATGAAATAATAATTAATAGTAGGCACATAAAACTTTCAGGGATCATTTAGAGTGACGCTATAAACTGTGACTAAAAAACAGAAATCAATCAAGAAACAACAAAATATATACGTGCCATTTTATTAACTGTCCTCAAATGAGAACACTGGGCGCTAAAGGGTAAATTCTTTAATATCCACTGCATATTTTCTTTTGAAAATTACTAAACTAATTTCAAAAAGGACTATTAGATACATAACTGATCATAAATATTGTTAGGAATTTGTAAATAAGAGTGTTTATTTGTATGTAAAATCTTTCAAAGAGGCTTTGTCTGGTTATAAAATGTTAATTTTCAGCATTTCTAGCTTGTTTTCGCGCTAAAATAGCTTATTTTTTCCTTTAAAATCCTGTGAAAACTTCATGAAGTAAGGTAATGGCTCTGGCGCCAAATTTGGCGACTTTAGCGAGCTTAGATATTTGATACATCAATATCAAATATCTAAGCTCTAACTTGATTGATTGGGAAGTCTCTGGAACATTCTCAATTTTCTACGCGGGTATTTAAGGTATCGCATCATGATAGCACTTATCCTTCTTGACTACAGCCTTTGCTGTGTGTTAATGCTATGCTACTGTTTGTACAGTGAATTTCATGTTGTCAGCTGTTATTTAAGCTATGTTGTCTGGTGAAACTGAAGTTGATACTTGATTTATAAACCTGTATTCTAGAATTTTCCGCAAATAAACTTTTAAGTCTCTGCACAAGATTCGTCTTCATTAGCACGCAACAATATACATACATATATATAAATAAAATAAATAAATAAATAATTTCAATTTTCGAGACATTTTTAGTTTGAAATATCTAGTATGTTAACCTTATAAAATTCAAATAATGATTAATTTAGTTAATAAATAACTTTATAACTATACATTAAATATTGCGAAAGCTTACTATATTTATTTCAGGTCAAAATAGTAACACGGCACTCCGTATGGTGAAAAACTAGACATGAGTACATCCATTTAGCAGCAAGATGCACTCAAACTTACTAAGAGATTTCAAATGACTTCTGCATTTGTGCATTTGGCTTTTTTTTTTTTCTTTAAGCGTCATTTGTTAAATTTCTTAGTGGTGGTGATATCTACCCAACAAAGAAGGAATAGAAGTTTAAAAATCGATTAATATAAAGAAAATTTATTGGAAAACTACTGCATAAAAAATTTTAATGGTGTCAAAGGTTTCATTTCTGTGCAAAAACTACTGAATGTTCAAGAATTAAAAGGGAAATTGACTTTTTTTTTTTTTTTAAGACAAAGCGTTTTAAACACGGTATTGGGAAAAGTTAAGCAAACTTGAAATCTTTTATTGGTAATGAAAAATTTTCAGTCAATATTAGTAGGATTCCTCACACAAATTACAAGAAAAATTCGCATTAGTAATTCCAGAATGTATCATAATTTGTAATTTAGTTACAGAACGTATTATCCTTGATTAACTTTGATTTCTTTAAAGTAATTATCGTTAATTAAAACATATTTTTATAACTACCACTACTAATTCAGATGTAATAATGAATCAACAACTCAAAATAAAATTATTTTAAAACTCATTAACATTGAGGTACAATAAATAACGTCCAGAAAGAAAATTATCTGGTATGTCATTCACAAGACTTTCTCTTACAAAGCATTTTAATACTATAAAGATAAATTACATATTAAGTCTTTAAATCAATAAGTAAGATAATAAAGCTCAATGTACTTTAAAAATAATCTAAAATGGGTTCAGAAGCAGTTTTATTTGGCATATAATTAAGTGTGAGGACAAGCTACTGCTCCACTCAAATTCCCGTTCAATTATGGTGCCAACAATTATATATTAAAAAAAAAAAAAAAAAAAATCCTTCCTATTCATCGACATAGTAAAATGTAGTAAAGCGTTTCCACCAATTACATTCAATGGAATAGCTCAATTTTGGGTAACCCTGTATATTGTCTATAAAAATATGTATTATAAACAATTTTGTGCACTTAAATTTAGTCTTACTTGAAAAATGTCTAACGCAAACTGAATTAAAAGTTCCTGCGATTTCCACGTATAACCCCAATATATGTATTGGGTTGTTCGATAAATAATGTCGTTTTTTTTTTTTTTTTCATGTTTTTCAAAGTGAATTTATTTATATTAACAGCAAACATTAATCAATGATATATTGACCATTTTGTTGGATGACCTTTTGCCATCTTTCGGTAAGTTGAAAAGTTCCACGATCGAAGAAGCCTTGATTTTTAGAAGCGAATGTTTTAAAAGACGACATTATTTATCGGAACAACCCAATAAATACTTTGAGTGACCTGTAAGCGAATAATGATGATTTCTATATAGGCTGACCAGATCAAAGTACCTTTATAATAGAGAAGCGTTAAAAATTACTACAATTATCCAATTATGGATGTATTTTTTCCTTCTTAATAAATAAGTACTAAAAATAAAGTATTATTGATTAATAATTTACTTTCTGCAATTTTTTAAAACTTAGAAAAATGCCTTTTTAAAAAAGGAAGTCCCCATCTGTCCCCAGAAAATGGAGACGTTTAGTCAGTATATTTCTATATCACAATCTACACAAAATATGATTTTATGCATGTAAAAAAAAAAAAAATTATCATTGCGTCAGTCTATAGATGTTACTTTCTACTTACCAGAAATTTCCCCATGTACATAATGTATTTGAATTCTCTTTGACCCTGTGCGCAAACCATTTGCTTGATCGTAACGAAAAGTTTAGTATAGCATTCTTTTATGATATGCGTTTAGAATACCGCGTTTAGACTTTTTTCTACAATTTGTTCTTGGGATATACTGATAACAAACATACGTACAGACACATACAGCACCGACCAACCGCTAAAAACATGATTTTCTGATTTAGGAGATCTCTAAAGCGTGTAAATATTACAAACAACTCAATTTCGAAAATATGACCTAAAAATAACATTTCCTCTACCTTATATATCGATAAGAGAAAGAAAAAATAATAATAATGTGAGTTAGTATTTTTAATAAATTTTAATAGCTTAATTCCTACAGCGTTTTTTTTTTTCCCCTCAGGAAAAGAAATTCAATAAAGAATGCCGATTTTTGACTAGAATTGCAATATCAAAAATAGCACGTTGAAGATAGGGAGGGATGTCTGTATAGTGTGCCTGAATATTACTCCTGTATCAAGGCCATCAACTGGAGCTTTCTTGAATCATGGACTTTTTGAAGGCACTGGATCCCTAGAAGAAAAGAAATGAATATGGAAAAAAGAATTAAAACACAAACACATCTGAGAATATTTAAAAAATAATTATATATTTTTAATATCATGTATTTAAATACCGATTCAGTCCATGAACGAATCCTGAATACCTGCTTTCGTCGTTAGATAAAACTGAATGATTAGATCTGTTATTTTCTAATAGTTTTGATTTGTCATTACTATCGTACAAGAACGTAGCATCCACAAGAATTTTTCGGTGTAACAACTTTTGTGTGTTACACGCGAAAATTGTTGTAAACTTACTGAGAATGTAAAAGAATGTACAAACCAGAAATAATGCATTTAAAATTTTTTGAAGAATAACGTGTTATATGCTCGATTAATAAGCAGAATAAATTTTATCTAGATATTTTGGTTATTTCTTCATAAAAGAAATTACACTTTACGATACGCCATCGTATGAAAGAGTTAAAAAGATTATTGTGAATTATTTCGTTTTATGGTTACCTGGAACGAAAGAAATCAACATTAATATATGTAATTTACTACATTTTTTAATCTTAAATAAAGGAATTCAAGAACTATCGTTATATGGAGGATCATGTATTATATGCTCAATACATTTTATCTTGATATCTTGCTTATTTCTTAGTAGGAAATTAAGCTGTATGATATTCGATTGTATGAAGGAGTGAAAAGGATTTTGCGGATTATTTCGCTCTACGGTTTGCTAAAACGTCAGAGATTAACATTAATAATTATAATTTTACTATATTGTATGCTGTGACGAATTTGTATATAATAGATTTTTTTTTTTCTTTTTAATAATTTAATCTAAAGAAGCTTAGTCAGGTTATAAAATGTCAATAATTTTCTAAATTTCTGCTTTCATTTGGCATTTAAAAAAGTCATTTTTCTTTAAAAACCAATTAAAAAGCTTCGCTGGAGCAGAAATGGCCTTGGCAGCGACTTTGGCACCATATTGGAGAGTTTGTCGCCCCTTGGCAACTTTAACAAAAAAAATTTTTACTATCGATACATCGATTATCGAATCTCGAAATCGAATTATTCGTGAAATACCCGAAATATTCTGGAAATATACAAGGCAATATAAAGTGATCGCATTCTGGCAGTTCAGTTGAAGGCAAGTACTTGTAAGGCTAAGAGCTTTGACTGAACCTCTGCTATTGATTACGGCTTATGCTGTGAGTTACGCAATGATATAGTTTATGCTGTGATTTTCATACTGGCAACTGTTATTAAAGCTGTGTTTTCTGGTGAATCTGAAGATGTTATTATGGTTGACTCATTTGTAATCACATGGAATATTCTGTAAATAAACTTTTAAGCGCCTGCAGCACATCATTCATTCACGAACTATTCACGAACCCCGAATACGCAACAATATGTAATGATGAGTTAATATGCAGATTAATATTTACCTAGACATATTGGTTACATCTTAGTAATAACTGAAACTGTACGATAACCCATATGAAAGAATCAATGAAATTTTGCGTGGTTCTTAGATCTGCGGCTTACTATTATACAAAGTATTTTTATCTTGATATCTCATTGCTTTCAGAATAATAATTAAAATTTATTGATATTCCTACGTACCTATAAAATGTTCGAATCTCACAAAGTCTCTACTTGTAAAAATGTTTAAACGTTTTAGTTCGATTTTTTTAAAGTATTTCCTTTGCAGAATTTACTGTAACCTTAGATATCATTGTTTCTTCGAATTAAAGAATCCTATCTGAGAAAAAAAAATGTGATTTAAGACAAAGTAGAAAAAAAAACAATAGTTTGAAGAATTTTTCAGTTCTTCGGATCAATAGAAGGTTTTTTATAAATACGGGAAGATGTTAGGAGAAATTTTCTTAATTTAACAATTGCACATAAACTGTAAACTCTTTTACTAAAAAGTTTTCTATGACAATAGAGATTTTTTTATCCATATATTTTTATTTAATTTGAATTTGAATCATCTCTTCGTTTATTACTATTTTAAATTCATTTACTTTTATTTTTATTTATTCATTTATTTATTTTTCGCATACAAAGATGGACTCGAAAATGCTTTTAAATGAATTCCAATCTATCTTAGAGAGAAAGAAAGATTTTTTTCGACTGAAAAAAAATGCTATAGTGGCTTAATTGTTAAACACATTCATTTAACAAAATATAGAGAACATTTATTTTCAAGTTATTTAAATTCAATTTAAATGTAAATTAATTATAAAAAATTAACCAAGAGAAAATATTTTTAAAGTATAATATTTTTATAATAAACACTTTTTGAATATATTATTTAAAAAAAAAAAATTAAAATGTGTTTATTTTTCAATAAATTTATTTTTGTTCTGAATAGTAGTCATATTTAGAGAACTGATTTACACCGTGTGAATTAATTAACGAATTATTTATATTACTATATTATAATTTCTTTTATTATAATTGTTTTGAAAATAATTGTGGCGATTTAGCTACAGATTGCTGTATTAATAAGCGCAGCTATAAATATAAGAATATTTAAAAACATAGATTTATTGCGTTATATTATTTATCATTTCGCATGTCATACTTTAATTCGTTTTATTTAAAGATACGAAATACTGCTACCATCAATATGTCATTTTTAACAGATATATACTGTTATGTATTCGTTATTTATGATCAAAGATATTTTGAGAAATCTCTTCAAATATTGCTTATATTGTTCAATTAAAAAAAAGGTTTTGACTATTGTTTTATTTATTCAATATTAGTATTGAATTAAACTCAACAAATTCAGGTTTTTACTTTCCAAACGTATGGTGTATAAATAAACTTTTGCAATCATCAAAATTCCGATTGTGAGATTTTGGTGTATCTGTTCCATCAAAATATTTTTATTGTTTCACAAAAATATATTTTGGTGAAACAATATATAATCAACCAATTATTTCTTTCATGTAGCTTCAACAAACTTTTTGTTACCAAATTTAAAAGGGGCACATTGTTCACTTATTGACTGTTTACAGAGTGATTTCTGATGTAACTTATCGAGCTATCCAATGACAGAGACTCTTCTTTCAACCACATTCTTCTTTTTTGTCAATTGAAATATATTGGTTTAGTTAACAGTTCAAAATTATTGTTAAAATGACAAAATTAATCTATAAAAATTGTCAACGAAGTAAATTTGTTTTTATCTTTTCATTATACTTTTGGAGAAATCTTGAATTTATTTTTGTTATTTTTAAACCAAATTTTCTTTAGAACTAAAAAATCAGTTTTATCGCAGAAAATAATTATACTTATTTTTAAAAATTCCATCACTTTTTTTGTCTTTTTTACAAGCTTAAATGAACAGAATTTTTTAGTTAACTGTACTATAATTTTGTATATTTTTAATTAACAAAAAACAATTTTTTCTAAGCAGTACATTTTTTTTTTATAATAAAAGTAAGTAATATCAATTTCTTAATCTAAACAAATTCCCATTGGACATAATTAAACAGAATTTTTTTTTTTGCATGAAAAAAAAAATTTATTAAATCAACAATATATCTGAATATATCGCTCATGGACTGCAATAATGGTACAGCTTAAAAAAATCATGTTTTGGGATAAATGTGTCTAAATTTTTCATTGATAGGGAAATGCGTAGGAAATGACTTAATTTAAATACGCTTTACGGAGCATATGTCTAATTGTGAGATTTTTTAGTAATGCTGTTGTAAAGATTATATTTTTTCACGCTAAGACCTGTACTTAGTCCAAAAATCGTATTTTTTTTTTTTTTTTTTTTTTTTTAGTTATGCCACTTTTGCAACCCATGAGCGATATGTGCACGAATGAACATAACAGCTCCTAAACACTGCATTCGATTGAGAACATATTTAACAGTCATGTTGCAGAAGTTTACTGTAGCCCGAATAGTATAGATTTTCATGATTGAAGGAAATATAGGATATTTTAAACCTAGCCAAAAATAACTTTTTTTTTTTTTTTCATGGAGTTTAAATTTTACATAATTTGTTATACAGAAAGAATTATTTAAAATTCACAACAATTCGTTCGAATTATTATAATAATTTATAATAAGATTTATTAAAGATTATGTGATGTTTATAATGATTCCCTAAATTCTCTCAAATTTTTGGAAATTCAAGGGAAGAAAAATAGCTGATATATATTAAACATAAAAAATTAACTGATGAAAGATAACTGCTATTTTGTAATTTCATATAATTAGAACTGAAAATCCCTGAAATAAACATTATGACGATTAAAAAGCAATAAAATTGGTTTTAAATAAGTTAGTTAAAAAAGATATGATGCAGCGATATAATTCATTAAGCAAGACCTCTGACTATAAAATATAGCTTTGTTCCCATTTACTTATTTTTAATTAGTCTTATCTGCGTACAATAAGCATAATAAAAAACATAATAACTTTTAATTGTGCTGTGTAAAATTAACATTCCGCAGCGAAGGTCTTTACATATATTTTTTTAAGCCTTATTTAATGTAGAAATAAAAAACAATTCACATCAAACATCAAAATAAACAGCGATTAAATCTTTTGAAAACATGTTCTATTTGAAATTTTAATGAGTATGTACTCGACGCTCAATTACCCCTGTTCTTAATCAGGATTTATGATGATTAAAAGAAAAAGAAATAATTACTTTTTAAGCCGTTTGTTTTCTAAAAAATAAAAAAAAACTTTCATGCGCTCTTTTTTACTATTATTATTATTGTAACTTAGCTTTAATTATTACCGAAATTTTAAACAAAACTTCTAAGCATCTCGATAAGGAAAGAATAAGAAATAAAATGATAAATGTTTTTACCGCTAATGAATCCTTTCTTTTTCGGATATTTAAATTACAATTATTTGGACAACTTATTCTTTTTATTATTCATTTTATTTGATATTAAAAGTTTTTTTCTAATTTCAATACTTAAAGTTAAAAGTTATACATAAAAATAATTGAGTAGACTTTTGAAATCATACGATGCGTGTTTGTTGGCTCCGAAGCTTGGTTATTATGTCTTCGCAATAGAATTAAAAAATCTGATGTGGGCACCACATGACTTCCTTATACACTTTTAGAAATATACATAATGTTAAAAAACATTGACATTGGACCCGAAACAGTTGGCTAAAAATATTTTTAAAAAATGAATTATCACCGTGTTCTGAGTTTTCTGAAAGTTAGCTAAAAACCGATTGCAAGATTTGTACTGGTAACGCTGACGAAGGCAGCAGGGACCCGAAAAAATTGGCTAAAAGTATTAAAAAAAGGAATTTTACCATGTTCTGAGCTATTCTGAAAGTTTCAAATGTCTACCTAGTCGGGCAGTTAGTTAAATAATTTTTTTGTTGGACCATATAAACGCTGCCGAAGGCAGCAGGGACCTGAAACAGTTGGCTAAAAGTATTAAAAAGATGCATATTCACCGTGTTCTGAACAATTCTGAAAGTTTCAAATGTCTAGCTAGTCGGGAAGTTAGTTAAATAAATTTTCTGTTGAACCATGTAAACGCTGCCGAAGGCAGCAGTGACCCGAAACAATTGGCCAAAAATATTTTTAAAATGCATTGTCACCGTATTTTGAGCTTTTCCGGAAGTTTTAAATGTCTAGCTAGTCGGGAAGTTAGTTACAAATCGATTCCAAGATTTGAACAGGTAACGCTGCCGAAGGCAGCAGGGACCCTACACAGTTGGCTAAAAGTATTTAAAAAATGCATTTTCACCGTGTTCTCATCTAGTCTGAAAGTTTCAAATGTCTAGCTAGTCAGGAAGTTAGTTAAATAAATTTTCTGTTGAATCACATAAACGCTGCTGAAGGCAGCAGGTATCGGAAACAGTTGGCTAAAAATATTTAAAAAATACATTGCCAACGTGGTCTGAGCTTTTCTGAAAGTTTCAAATGTCTAGCTAATCGGAAAGTCAGTTAAATTGCAAGATTTGTCTAAACCGTTTTTGAGTTATTACCGTTTTTTGATACATTATGGCCAAATTTTTGTCATTATGAACCTAATTTTCCTAAATATCTCCAAAACGGAAAATCGTAGAAAGTCCAAAAAGGGAGGTGCACAACTAGATGTTATAACAAACCTATGTACCAATTCGCAACTTTCTACGTCTAACCGTTTTTGAGTTATGCGACATACCCACACACACACATACAGACGTCACGAAAAATCGTGTAAAATCCCTTATATCTCTAAAACGAGAGCTCGTGTTAAGATGACACTTGCAGGTGTGCAACTAGACATCATGAAAGTCACACGTATAAATTAGCAACATTCAGCGATCATTCGTTTTCGAGCAATGTGAAATACAAAATCCATTTCGCAAATCGGGATTACTATACTTCCTTATACTTTGTATAAGGAAGTAAAAATCACCAACAAACAAGAAAAACTGCGGCGTATTCTTGCACTAACTTCGTAAATATTAAATATTCCTTTAAAGCACTTGCTTCCTTAAATAAACAGAACTGGTAACTTAAAGTGACAATTTTACAAAATAATAATAATAATTTGACGCAGTTGATTCCAGTTAAATATGGCAGTCTACCAGCGAACCAAACAAAATTCTGTAACTTAAGGGGAATCCATAACTGAATAAACAAAGCAAGATTCACAGAGCTTTATTACCAGAATGAATTAACTGCCATCTGAGAAGCGTCCGTGGTACCCAGTGAGTACAACTTATAGAGCTAGGAATCAACTAAACCTCATATGTAGTTCTGCATTTACAAAACACATTTATCCTATGTGCACATTTACGTAACCTAAACATTTCATCCAAAGTACTTGGAGGGAAATATGTTAAAAAGATCATCAACACCATAAATGTAAATATTTTTTGACTTTATTGAATGTGATTAAAAACTTTTTCAGCAACTGTTGATCCTTGGTGGTTGACTGTAAAATTTTTTGTGTTATAAAATATACATGGAGTGCTATTTTAAATACTAATAAACTGATAAATGATCCGGATATACAGATTTCAATATTTGAACTTTATCTCGATCATTTATACGGCGGTAAAATCGAAAAAAAAAAAAAAAAACTAGAAATTCCCAAATGTATTACGGATTCATCAAATATTATTGTTTATCCACTTGTTGGTGCATTCATTTGCAGAACTGCACATTACCATGAATTTATATATATATATATATATATATATATATATATATATATTTCAGAATAAAATAGATTTCATATGTCAGAGCATGGGAGGGATCAATGTTTTAACACACACTTCCGTCAAAGTCAATTAATGAAAAAATGATCATCTTACTACCCTATAGTTGATAGGAAACAACGTCACAAGTTTGAATCTCGGGTAAGTCATGTATGTTTCTTATGTCCTTATGTGTGTGTAAAATATGCTTTCTTACAATAAAAACTTGTAAAATCATTGTGGTCTTTTTTATTGAAAATATAAGAGACTTCAAGATTAACAGGTCATAAGTTCGAATTTAGAGTAATATGTATACGTTTGTTGTGTCCTTATATTTGCGTCAAATATTTTTTCTGGCAATAAAAAGTTCTAAAACCCTTGTGGTCTGAATTATTCGAGATATAAGAGTATTCGAGACAAGTAAAAAACCTCAATACTTATCAAACAAACATCAAGTAAAAGAGTATGGCATTTTGTACTCATACGCTGACAGAGGACTTTAGTATTAAAGTATTAGAAGTTCACGTTGCGTATATATTAGAGCTCAGTAGTATTCGCCCTGAAGTTAGCGCTGATTATCAGCCTACTAAATCGAGAAAAATATCCTTTCTATAAACGATTAAAATTGTAAAGGCATATTTCCGAATCACTGCTAAGAAGTCTGGTCAGTCAGCACCTGATTTGCTCCCGTAATATTAAATGTATAACTATACCATACGTTCATATTTTAAAGATACTTCAGAAGAAAATCAAACATTTCTTCTTTTTAACACTTTTCAACAAGGTTGAAAAGTGTTTATGACTTCAGTTTGTCTGCCTGTCTGCCCGTCTGTCTGTCTGACTGTCTGTCCGCGCTCTAACTCCCGTAAATATTTATGGCATTTCTTGAAACTAATATATGTTATTCAAGTTCACTATCGGACGGTCCCTATTGAAAATGGAGTTTATACCTCTACTGGTTTGTGTACAGGGACACCCGAAAGTATTTCAAATCATTGTGTTCTATCACAGGTATTTCTATAAACCATATTTTCATACCTTTACTGTAGACATATCTTAATGAAATTGAAATATGTTATTCAAGCTCACTGTCGGACGTTCCCTATAGAAAATGGAGTTTATACCTCTACAGGTTTGTGTACAGGGACACCCGAAAGGATTTCAAAGCATTGTTTTCTATGAGAGGTATTTCTATAAACCATAATTTCATACCTTTACTGTAGACATACCTTAATGAAATTGAAATATTTTATTCAAGTTCACTATCGTACGTTCCCTATTGAAAATGGAGTTTATTCGTCTACTGGTTTGTGTACAGAGACACTCGAAAGTATTTCAAAGCATTGTGTTCCATTAGAGGTATTTTTATAAACTATAATTTCATTCCTTTACTGTAGACATAACTTAATGAAATTGAAATATGTTATTCAAGCTCACTATCGGACGTTCCCTATTGAAAATGGAGTTTATTCGTCTACTGGTTTGTGTACAGTGACACTCGAAAGTATTTCAAAGCATTTTGTTCTACGAGAGGTATTTTTATAAACTATAATTTCATACCTTTACTGTAGACATACCTTAATGAAATTTAAATATGATATTCAAGTTCACTATCGGACGTTGCCTATTGAAAAGAGAGTTTATACCTCTACTGGTTTGTGTACAGGGACACCCGAAATTATTTCAAAGCATTGTGTTCTATGAGAGATATTTCTATAAATCATATTTTAATACCTTTATTGTAGACATATCTTATTGGAATTGAAATATGTTATTCAAGTTCACTATTGGTTGTTTCCTGTATGAAATGGAGGAAATACCACCATCGGGTTATATACAGGGACACTCAAGAGTATTCCAAAGCATTGCGTTCTATGAGAGATATTTCTATAAATCAAATTTTAATAACTTTACTTTCCACGAAGTTTTAGGAAATTGAAATATTTTATTTATATGCACAAAAGAATGCTTTGCATAGAATATAGCATGATTAGCATTAGATTTACAGGGTGGCACAAAAATATCCAGTTATATTAAGAGCTATTAATAAAAAATTGCTAGAATTGTACTTTCGTTTACGTTAAGCGTTTTTAACACTTTCTAACATGTTTTAAGTGTGAATATGATTTCAGTTTTGTGTATCAGCCTGTCTGTCTGTCTGTCTGTCCGTACGTGCTCTAACTCCCGTAAGTATATATGGAATTTCTTGAAACTGATATATGTTATTCAAGTTCACTATCGGACGTTCCCTATTGAAAATGGAGTTTATATCTCTACTGGTTTGTGTACAGGGACACCCGAAAGTATTTCAATGCATTGTGTTCTATGAAAGATATTTCTATAAACCATATTTTCACACATTTACTGTAGACATATCTTAATGAAATTGAAATATGTTATTCAAGTTTACTATTGGATGTTTCCAGTATAAAATGGAGGAGAATATCACCATCGGTTTATGTACAGGGGCACTCAGAAATATTTCAAAGCATTGCATTCTATGAGAGATATTTCTATAAATCGAATTTTAATAACTTTACTTTCCACGAAGTGTTAGGAAAATGAAATATGTTATTTATATGCACAAAAGATTGCTTTGCATAGAATATAGCATGATTAGCATTATATTTACAGGGTGGCACAAAAATATCCATTTATATTAAGAGCTATTAATAAAAAATTGCTAGAATTGTACTTTCGTTTACGTTAAGCGTTTTTAACACTTTCTAACATCTTTTAAGTGTTAATATGATTTCAGTTTTGTGTATCTGCCTGTCTGCCCATATTCTAACTCCCGTAAATATTTGTGGAATTTCTTGAAACTGACATATGTTATTCAAGTTCACTATCGAACGTTCCCTATTGAAAATGGAGTTTATATCTCTACTGGTTTGTGTACAGGGACACCCGAAAGTATTTCAATGCATTGTGTTCTATGAGAGGTATTTCTATAAACCATATTTTCATACATTTACTGTAGACATATCTTAATGAAATTGAAATATGTTATTCAAGTTTACTATTGGATGTTTCCAGTATAAAATGGAGGAGAATATCACCATCGGTTTATGTACAGGGGCACTCAAAAATATTTCAAAGCATTGCATTCTATGAGAGATATTTCTATAAATCGAATTTTAATAACTTTACTTTCCACGAAGTTTTAGGAAATTGAAATATGTTATTTAAATGCAGAAAAAATTATTTTCATAGAATGTAGCTTGATTAGCATTAGATTTACAGGGTGACACAAAAATATCCATTTATATTAAGAGCTATTAATAAAAAATTGCTAGAATTGTACTTTCGCTTACATTAAGCGTTTTTAACACTTTCTAACATTTTTAAGTGTGAATATGATTTCAGTTTGTGTATTTGTCCATCTGTCTGTCTATCTATCTGCCCGCGCTCTAACTCCTGTAAATATTTATGGAATTTCTCGAAACTGATATATTTTATTGAAGTTCACTATCGGATGTTCCATATTGAAAATGGTGTGAATATCTCTTCTGGTTTGTGTACAGGGACACCCAAAAGCATTCGAAAGCATTGTGTTCTATGAGCGTTATTTTTATAAATATTTTCCGTATAGAATGTTCCCCATTTAAAATGACATTAATAGGTCCTGTACGACTAGTTTGTTTACAGGGACAACAACAAAAAAAATGCCAATGCATTACGTTTTAGGGCAGTTTTTTTTAACGTTATATTTAAAAGTCTTTCTACTGAAAAAATCATAAAAATATTGAAATGTATTGTTTATATTCTCAAATAATGTTTTGTATAGAATATGATATGATTAACTTTCTGATTTACAGGGCTACACTAAAATATTCAGAGAGATCAAAAGCTGTAATTTTAATCTAATGTCTTCATTTTCTTTTGCGTTAAGCTTTTTTAACACTTTCCAAAATGCCTAAGAGTAATTTTAAAATCAGCTAGTCTATCTGTATATTTTTCAGTCCTTCTGTCTGTTGTGTGATAACGAGGGAAAAAATATTAAAAGTTATTCGATACAACAATTACGTACAGTTGGAAAGTGTTATTAATTAATGCGCACTGCATGATTTTTCTTTCTTGTTATTTCTTTTAATTAATTAATTAATAAATTTTATTTTGATATCTTTATTTTGCATGTGTGTGTACATATATTCTTTCCTAAACCTTATCTTTTTTTTACCCACTTTCTTAATATTTTTCAAAAATATAAATATTCTTCAATTACGGATAACGTGGAATTGTGGGTCAGTTACGATTAATCCACAAAATTGCAATTTAGTAGAATTGACAGCAAAGCAAATATAATTTAATTATTTTGAGTATTTCTCCCTTATTATTACGAACTCATTATGATTTGTTTGCTTCGTAGTAATTTTATGTACATTCTTCTCATATTAAATATTTATATTTCGATTTATTTATTTCAATACTAATATTATTTAATCAAATATTTCATAAATATTTTTATCATCAAATATTTCATGTATATTTTTATTTCAAAATTCTAATAGAAAAAAAAAAAAGCGTTTATTACTCAATTATATTACTTAATCAGTTTATAAGTATCATATTAAACCAGATTTTAATCTGGATGCATAATATATATTTCAAATGACAGCTACTTCTTTATTAATATGTTTAAATCAATTTGTTTCCATATATATTTTTAAGAGGAAACATCACAGATTGTCAAATCTATTCTATGGTGAAATTTGTTTACAGAATTACACAATAAATAATGTATTTTTTTAAATTCCATTTACACATTCTGAAAACTCACAAACTAAATTAGTACTCCTTTTCCAAATTTTTTTTTTTTATTTGAATATTTTATTTTTAATTTAAACTAGTATGTTGTGGCCACCACAAGACTTTCTTCTATATTTTCCTATACATATTCAATCAGTAACAATATTTAAAAAAAAAAAAAAAAATACAATTTTTTTTTCTAAGTTTTTTTTTTTTTTTTTTTGTAAAAATTAATACATATTCAATCACTAACAATATTTAAAAAAAAAAAAAAAAAAAATTCTTTTTTTTGGTTAAAAGTAAAAAAAAATCGATAACTTTGTTTTAAATTATCACAGATTTATAGTTTAACCATTCGTTTTAAAGGTATTGACGAGATCTTTCGAATGATACCCATCTTCAAAATTTACCCCCCACGGGGGGGAAGCGATGCCCCCCCATGCACAAAATTTTTTTCCTAGTTACGTACTATTATTATCAATAATTCATATTAATTTTACAATCACAAGTGTAAAATAACTCTTATTATGCACATTTATACGAATTTTTGTCCTATTCTGCCATGTTAAAAATTTAGATAAAATGCTATCACAGCGCCTCCTGTTGAGCTATTGATCCCCAAATATAATCAGCACCAGTTTATGTCGGGGACCAACTAAATACCAAGTTTGGTTAAAAGTAAAAAAAATCGATAACTTTGTTTTAAATTATCACAGATTTATGGTTCAACCATTCGTTTTAAAGGTATTGACGAGATCTTTCGAATGATACCCATCTTCAAAATTTAACCCCCCCGGGGGGGGGGACCGATGCCCCCCCATGCACAAACTTTTTTCCCTAGTTAACTACTACTATTATCAATAATTCATATTAATTTTACAATCACAAGTGTAAAATAACTCTTATTATGCACATTTATACGAATTTTTGTCCTATTCTGCCATGTTAAAAATTTAGATAAAATGCTATCACAGCGCCTCCTGTTGAGCTATTGATCCCCAAATATAATCAGCACCAGTTTATGTCGGGGACCAACTAAATACCAAGTTTGGTAAAATTTCGTTAAAAAAAAAAAAAAAAAAAAAAAAAAAAAAAAAAAAAATACGATTTTTTTTTTTTTTTTTTTTTTTTGTTAAAAGTAAAAAAAATTGATAACTTTGTTTTAAATTATCACAGATTTATGGTTCAACCATTCGTTTTAAAGGTATTGACGAGATCTTTCGAATGATACCCATCTTCAAAATTTAACCCCCCCGGGGGGGAACCGATGCCCCCCCATGCACAAATTTTTTCCCTAGTTAACTACTACTATTATCAATAATTCATATTAATTTTACAATCACAAGTTTAAAATAACTCTCATTATGCCCATTTATACGGAATTTTGTCCTATGCTGCCATGTTAAAAATTTGCATAAAATGCGATCACAGCGCCACCTGTTGAGCTATTGATCCCCAAATCTAATGGGCACCAGTTCATGTCAGGGTGCAACTAAATACCAAGTTTGGTTAAATTTCATTCATTGGTTCGTGAGATACAGCGTCCGCAAAAAAATGATACAGACAGACAGACAGACAGACGCACAGACATTTTTTAAAAACTGTCAATTCGTGTTCAGGACATCCCAAAACGTGTAGATCCGTCAAAATACGGAGGTCGAAAATTTTCGCGAACCCAATACTTTCTCTATATTACATATAGAAGAAAGTAAAAATGCAAAACATTAACTATGTCATTTTTCTTCTTTTTGGTTAGAAAACGAAATATTAAAATTTAAAAATTTCGACTTTTGAAAACGAGTACCAACTTAACGTATGTGTATTTTTGGAATGTGAAAATAGAATTAAGAAAAATACATTCTATGAGTAATTCTATAAATAAATTTCGCCATAAAATAACATGGAATAATGTGACCGTAAGAGAGCTAAATTTCTAATTTTTAAATAATTACGAATTTTGGCTGCTGCACGTAAAATTCGACTTGGCTGCAATGCCCTGAAATTCATGCCTCTGAGGATTATTAACCCTCGCTTTCCCAAGATGGGATCATTTTGACCCCATTTTGAAGTTGAAATTTAGTTAAGCCCGCCTCATTCAAAAAGTGCGCTAATTCGCCAGAGATAGCAAACGTAACCAGTGAAATGTTGCAGCTTCTAAACGATACAAAAAGGCGTGGTGCTGGTGATTTTCGCCAAACGTGCCAAGCGGCACCTGAAAGCAATTTTTCTGCAATAACGCTCTGATCTCTGAAAAGCGAGGGTTAAAGCGAGGAGGGAGCGACACTTTCCGCAGAGGATCGAAATTGTGGTGGCATGTCTCTACCATCACTACGTAGTGAAGTTAAACCCATCCATCTCATCTCATAACACATCGTCTCTGAAATTTGATTTGCATTATTTTAAATGCAAATCAAATATAATATTTAAGTTACATAAAATAATTTATGTATAAAAATAAAGTATTTTAAGTTAGATAAAAATATTATATATAATTAAAAAACAAAAAACAAAAAGCCTCACAATAAACAAATGCTATATTACCAAAATGCTATCTTATTAAATTAAGCAGCAGATTTTGTCTGACTAACGCTTCTGTTAAAAAACCGACTAGGCAGATTCCGATGATAAAATGCGCCCCCCCCCCCAACAATGGAAGATCAAAATTGTGTTGGCATGTCTCTGGACCATCCTTAGGGGTGCGTCCCAGATCGTCACCAGTTATCCATTGTGCAGTACTAGTGCGACGTTAAACCCAACCAACGAACCCACACTAAAACGAATGATTATCTTTGAATAAAATCCATGGGCGACCAATTTTTATGTAACTTTTTAAGTAATAAATTTTTATATCAAATTTCATTACCTAAAAGTAGTATATAAATGCATAGTTTAAAAATAAAAATAAAAAGGGGGGTTTAAGGAATGCATGCCTTAAGAAAGCTACAGAAGAAACGGAAATTGATTATCTGACCTTTCAAATACGAACGTATCGTACACCCACATATTTGTCATATAAGGAATTGCAATATATAGAGTATATAAACATTGCAATCTAAAATGTCATTGACTGACCATTGTAACTCTCAGGCAGTCGCCAATAACCTACTGCATGGCTCTAGTGTGACGCTAAATCCACTTAACTCTCACAATCCTCATGTAAAATACGTTAAACGTGGGGGTCACCGACGCGAAGAATGGCTGTCCTCCATGTTGTGATGGCATGTCCCTAGACGACCATCTTTAGGGGGGAGTCCCAGACCTTCTCCAACTGCCTATAGCGTAGCACAAGTGCAAGGTATAATCCACTCAACCTCAACCTAACCTACAGCGCCTACAATATACTATGTGACAAACGCTTATGATCAAATGCTTAAAATACTGCTAAAAAATTTTAAACTTCCCAGATGGCGCTGCGATCGAATTTTTTGCTCAAATCGAAGAGCTGATGGGCTTTTCCCAGTTTAGTCTACTCAACCACGTGATCTAAGCACATAATTAACCAGTAGGGAGTTTTCAAGCACTAAACTCGATCGCACTGACCTCTAGTGAGAGGCCTAATTTTTAACCTTTTCACTGATACCTAGCGACCCTTGATAGAGAGAGACTGGACATTGAACAAAAATGGCAGATGTTTGTTTCGATCGCCGTAAAACATAATATACTTTTATCAGAGTCTGACACTTTTCATTTAATTAAAATCGTGGGAAAATAGTTTTGTTTATCTTCAGACAATCATGCACAGAGTGATTCAAGACCTTTTCACAGCGAAATGGTATCTATATAACAGCTTGAACAAACATGGCAGATCGACTGGCCGGTCAATGTCCCGTCTCTTATCATGTAGGGTCTCTACTGATACCCGACATTGCCCGCCATCTGTTGTCTGTTTTTATAACTAATCACTAACAAAGAGTGTGGCTTAGTTGCCACACAGCTGGTGACAGCTGGTGACATCATGAGTGAGAATTGAGAAAACACTGGAAACGAGTTATAGCAAGTTATAGCAAGCAGGTGACTGACGAGATAACTCGTCAGCGGCACTGATTTGCTAGTCGCTTTTCACACTATGTATTCTAGGCGCTGTTCTTAAACCTCATTATACATGTCTTGTTTGCAAAAAGAATAAATTCATGCATATTTGAGATTTGATAACGCATATGATGAAGGTTTATCCCTCATCGGCAGACATACCAAATTTTAACAGTACCCGTCCTTTCTTCACACCACATTTTTTATAGAGTAATTTTCTGCAATTTGTAATTACGATTAAATAAAGAGAAAACTAAAGAGAAATTTGTGTGAAATAAAAGCAAGTATTAAAAAATTTGTGGAATAAATTAAAAGTTGGCAAACCTGCATCTGAAGTTCAGTCAATTGTTACAAAATAAAGTGTATCCGAATGTTTGTATTTGAATTGCTTTTTTGTGTGAATAATTCACAACTTGTTTATAATTCATACATAACAGTCAAATGTGCATGGTTTGAGTTTTATATTATAACATGGGATTATAATGAAAAAACTTTAAAACAAATCCCATTAGATTTTCGTAGCTTGTTATTTGCTACTTTATCCGTCTAGAAGCAGCATTCATATAAGATATATCCTTGAAGAATTCTTATTTCTCACAAAATTGTATCAAGTTTCACATCTCACAAGCACACAAATTGGTCGCGTAGGGATTTGTAAAACTGGAAGGATGAAATCAAAATATAATGCTAGGAGAATATTTCATCTGACTTCATGCGAACGTAATCTAATATTCATATATTTGAGAATAAAAGATTTCAAGAATGTTCTATTTTTAGAATATAAATTATTAATGAGAACCATTGTAAAATATATTCATATACTTGCATTAATAATTTTGTTTCGTAAAAAAATTTAAATAGAAATAGGAGAAATAGGGTAACAAAATAAACATAAAAATTTACACATTAAGGAATTTTCATCAAATACTTTAACCCTTTATATCCCAAATTACCTTATTTCTGGAAAAATAGTTTGAAACTTTTTTATTCTATTTCTTTATGCATGAGAAACATCTCATATTAAATTTAGCTTAAACTATAGCTTAATTATATTGAAAGCTTAAACTATAGGGACTTTGAAGTCCCAATGAAATCCTGTAGTAAATTTAGGCTTTATCGAGGAATTTTTTGACGGGACTTTAAAGTCCCGGTAAGATACAAAGGGTTAAAACAGAAATGTTGGTTTGATAATCGATTTAAAATTTTAATTCTTTCTAATACTTAAAAGAACAGTACACAACTGTGTATATATTTTATTACTTCCATGTAAAAGAAAGTATTCCGAAATTAATTTACGAAACGGATGCTGTATCTTATGTAAATTAATTAATAATAGAATGTTAAAAACTTTGTTTAATTAGACTGTTATAATATCTAGTTGTACATTTCTAATTTTTGGTCTTGATATGTCTTTCCCGTTGAGGTAATTATGTGTACAGAACGTAGAGGTCATTGTCAAAACGACGGATTTTATGCGCAACATCCACCATTTGTGTATGCGACGATCTTCGACTGGCTCGAATAACCAATCTGCAATCTTCTAATTACGAGCTCAGTGTTCGATAATTTTCAAAACTTAAGCCACGTGCACTAGATGAAGATATTAAATAAGTGACAAGAAAAAGAACATTATATTATTTTATTACATTATTAGTATCCATAAATTATTTGTTATGATTTGGGGGGGGGCGAGGGAGGAGGGATGCAGAAAAATCGCAAAATTTAGACACGTTAAGACCGATTAAATACAAGAGTCCCAACCTTGGATGGGATACCCTCCATGAACGTCCTTTTTATAAGCGCTCCTAATCCATTATTTCAAGGAAAACTCCGAACGACTAGGCGTGATGTGCCAGTTTCGACTCCAGGCCGTGCTCGTTGGTTTAGCCAAGCAGAGTTTTCCGTGGTTTTTTCCGAAACTTGCGTAAATACGAGCTAGGACCCCTTAGTAAGACCCCCACAGAGGGCACTCCTCCTCAGGTCTAGGACCCTAGTGTAGTCAATCGGCCTCAATCCTTACATCTCACAATAACAACCGAACGTCTAGGCAGATGAGTGTGATTTGAGATCGAACCTGGCATCGCCCGTCAACTAACTTAGAGAGTAGAACCTCTCATTCATTGAGGAGGTAGTTACTTCAATGAAGTTGCCCTATATAGTTAATTGTCAAATTATCTCAAAAGGTTTTTGCCATAAATATCGCATGCACAATTAAAAATTAATATATATATATATATATATATATATGCTTATATCTCTACAAATATTTAACACATTCGTTTTGTGATAGTAATATTATACATATTAAAAAATTCAAAATTTATGAAAAAAGGCATTAAATTTTGGTGAAAACTGTACTTTCTTGGGAAAAACACGCTAAAAATTTTCAAATTAACAATATGTTTATATTATAATGTATATACTTGCGATTCTTCTACAAATGGATACAATTATTGCAGAAAATGCATGCAAGCATTTGTAAAAATCACACATCCATCACAGTTTTTTTTTTTTTTTTTTTTTTTGGTGCTAGCAGGGGATTGAAAATAAAGTTTGTTATTTTGAGTGTGTTATTCATCTAGTAATTATTTTCATATAGCTAAATATTCGCTATAAAATATATGGTAAAAGATATTCGTCGCAATCCAAAGTTAAAAAACATTTCATGAAACAATTTTTTAAATACATTTCAAAGCATCTAAATTTCAAAGCATTTCTATTACTTTAGTATTTTACTTATATGATAAAAAGGAAAATTTGCGAATAACCCCTTATCGTCGAGCTCGTTAAAATTTAATTACCGATACCTCTGTGAATCGTCATGATATTAAACTGGATTTTTTTTTTTTTTTTTTTATAAGGCGCTCCCTATACCAGGTGATCCAAGAGTCACAGAAAAAATAAAAAATATATTATTCAATGAGTACTGACAGCAGATTATGCAGTTTTCATTAAAACGCACGGAAAAGCATAGGATATATAAAAGAAAAAATATTAGTTACATTTTTCATCAACATATCGCGCTGTTTTCACAGTATCCTCTCACATTTTAAGCAGATCCGCCTGATTGAATAACTACATATTGCGAATACTGAAGCTTTTTTTAAGGAGAATTTCCAATACGCAACGTCTGACTGCAATTCTAATGAACTACGGCCGTTACATTTGTGAGGAATATGTGGTCTCCATTCCTTAATCCTAAATTAATCTAACTTAAGTAGTAAATTATAAGAGCACGAGACAAAGTTAAATACTAATAAAGTTTGTTAAAGATCAATATCAAGGCGGGTGTTGGGCTTACTCGGAAATAACTCTTAAATAGCTTTAGAGGATAACTTCAGTAAATCATTAAATAAACGTAACTTATTCTCACCAATACAGATACTGTCGACGATTGCTCTCTGCCGATCAACAATGCTCCGCTGGTGACAGGATTCCCTCAATTCACCTAACTTTGCACTATCGATGAGTACCTACCAAAACGGCTATGACATCCACCAAAACTAAGAACTTATCACAAAAGATCACTTAAGCAAACTCTTTCTTCGTCAACTCTGTACCACTCTCCTCTTCACACCCTTTTTACTTTCCAACACACATCCATATTTATATCTAAGATTCATCTATTCCACTCACTTCATTTAATTCTAAGACTTCTCCTTATTCACTCGCGCTTCGCAACTTGTGAACTTAGCTGCAGCGCCATGCTGATGTCAACTCTACTACACACCATCCTTACACATTGATCATTTATAATCCTAGTTACGTTGTTGCGCGTTCTGCGCCACTGAAAAAAAGAATGATTTTACAATTAAAGCGCCACTTGAATAGGAAAATGTAAATTAATTTGCCATTAAATATTTTGTTACCTTTAGAAAAAAAAAAAAAAAAAAAAAAAAAAAAAAAAAAAACATATATTTCAATGCATTTCAGTGAAAACCGCATACTGCTACGGTCAGTGCTTTTTGAATAATATTTTCTTTATTTTCTCTGTGACTTTTTTTATCACCCTGTATTTAAATATCAAACTATGTCTTTTTTTTTTTTTTTTTTTGCTAGAATCTGCATATGCGTAATAACCTGTATGCTACAACTGCCCAGATCATTTTGAATACTTAATGTATTTGTTTTAAATTGTAGAATAATGATTTGGACATACGTTGTCATGCTTTCTGAAAGTTTCTGGAAATTTAGATAAAAACCTTTAGAGTTATGAAGTAAAAACTTTAAAATATTTACATTCTTTAAATATTCAAGCTATACACTTGCGAAACTCTACGTACATATAAAATATAACATTTATAAATACATCTAAAATTTGCAGACGAATCGACGCACCTCCAGTTACAGGGTAATCACAAATATTTCTCTTATTATTGAATTTGTTGTTCGCCCCCTAAGTGCCTTCGAGACAAAATATTTGCTGAAGAATGTGAGGAAAGACATGTTTTCCTTATTCCCAAAATTCGAGATTAACCCATTAAGTATTTTTCAAGATATTCGACAAAACATAAAAGAGTTAAAATTAAAAACTACTGATAGTTTAAATTTGTAATGACTCCACGTGTAATCATATTAAATAAAGCATAAAATCACTTTTAAAACACGTATATGAAATTTTTTTTATTAAAATCAAACACAAAGCTTTTCGCTATCCGCGTTTGTAATGATCGATAGATGGCGCTTTTTCAGCTTTTGTTGTTAGTAAATATAATAGCCACGTGTATTTATTATTGTTCTTTTTGTTATTCTACTTAATATTCGTACTATAATTTCTCCGCCATTACATCATGGAAAATTGATTGCTTTTGGAAAAAAATATTTCAGTTTATTCAAAGTTCGATCGAAGTAGATTTTTGACTGAAGTTAAACAAATATTAGTTTCAAATCATCGGATTAATTCTTTACTTCCATTAGCCGAAGCAACTGAAATTTTAAATTTGTCATTTGGAAATAAATGGAAGCTTAATTCTGGATTTCTTGATTTTTGGAGTTACACTGTGGCACACAACAGTAAGTGTTATCTTTTTTACCGGATTTATTTATTTTTATTTAATAAATATATGTGAAACTAAACATCGGCAAGCAATGGCGGCTTGATGAAAGCCGAATTAAAGCATTTTAATTGTAATTTCACCTTAGCCCACCAGAGGGCGAGCATTTCATTACAATCGCGGATTATTAAAATAGCATCTTCAGGTGTTGTTAATTAACAGCAGGGTAGACAGCATTATATACTCGAGAAGTTCAATACAGTTACAGTTAAAAAATAAGTCTTGTAAAAATCACGAATCATTTAAGATCACTTGGCGTCACACTAGGGTTATACGGCAAGATTTGAAGAAAAACGTTGACACATAAAAAGAAGGTCCAGTTCACAAAAAGTCACACCAGAACTACATGGCAAAGAAACACTTGCAGAAGCATAAGAAGATACTATTTAATTATAGCGAAAAGCTTTGTGTTTGATTTTAATAATATATATATATATATATATATATATATATATAGATATATATATATATATATATATATACGTGTTTTAACCCTATAGGCGTTAAGCCCGTCTTTTTCCGGTATGCATAGTCAAAATAAAAGGCTGGTGTAGCTAAATTTTGAAATATATTTTGCTTTTTTCAAGAAAATAAGATTAATAAACATGTCTAGTATACAGTATTAAATTCTCATATGTATACTGTGCATAGTATTAATTTTATGTATCTTTAAAACATAAAAGAATTTGTTTCCATTATTTTGTACAGCACCTGTATCTTTATAACTGGCAAAACAGTATAAAAATATTTAGTTAGTTTGAATTTCTATAAATAAAGTTAATATTTGAATTTTGATCTGTAATACATAACACTTTAACATTTGCTTTTTTAGTTTAATAAATCCCCATATTTATTTTACTGCTTATATGATTTAATCCTAAAAACACTTTTATATTAACTCGAAAAAATTTCATTTCAAACTAAGTAATACTGCCGTCTGTTTATATATAGATTTTATACTTTATGAAGAAACTATTTATTTTACTACTTATATTATTTAATCCTAAAAACACTTTTATTAACTCGAAACCTAAGTAACACTGTCGGCAGTTTATATATAGATTCTTCTATTTTATGAAAGAACTATTTATTTTATTGGTTAAATCATTTTCTCAGTTCTAAAGTTCATACAAACTTGAGGTATTCTAAAACATGAAAATGTTTTTTTTATCAAGCGTTATAAAAATGATAACAGAAAGTTAAATGTAAATGTTCTTTTTTTAAACCGAATTAAGCAACTATTGTAACCTCTTGTATGTATTAATTAGATATATATATAGGGTCCAGTCATTGGCATGCTCCAGTAATTGACATCTATCCCGAAATAATTAATAAATAAAAAAAAGAATAAAAGAATATATTTTACATATAAGAATTTTAACATTTTATAAATTAATTATATCGAAACTTACGAATTTATAATCATTTTTAAAATCAAGCTCCCTAATTCTCTTAATGAAATCTTCGGTAGAAACTAAACTATTATTAGTGGGGGGTAGTAGTTCGCGGTAAATTTTAACCATATATTTTTCTAAATCATATGTAGGACCTTCGCGTTTATTAACAATTGGGGGAGCTTGATTTTAAAAATAATTATAAATTCGTAAGTTTCGATATAATTAATTTATACCCCTCAATAAATGTCAAAGAAATATCCGATACCATAAATAACTTAATCAAAGAAAAATACGACCAAGAAACGGCAAACACTCTAATAGCTACCAGTAACCTAATTTTAAACGAAAGTTTCTTTAAGTTTAACGGGAAAATTTACAAACAAAATAAAGGGGTCCCAATGGGGTCCCCCGTTTCAGGACTAATTGCCGAGCATAAATTAAGAATCTTAGAAGAAAACATATTTAAAATTTTAAAAGATAAATTAATCTTTTGGGTTCGCTATGTCGATGACGTGTTTGCGATCATTGATGAAAACGAAAGCAGTGATGAAATCTTGGAAATCTTAAATAAAATTGACCATAATATAAAATTTACATGTGAAACCGAAATTAATAACGAAATCAACTACCTTGACGTAAAAATAAAACATCATCAAAATAATATTAATACCACAGTCTACAGAAAACCAACTGCAAATGAAGAAATAATTAACAACCATAGTAAAACCCCTTATACTTATAAAATTAACGCAATACAAGCCTATATAAATCGCGCAATTTTAATCTGTAATGACCCTGCCGATCTAAAAGAGGAAATAAACCACATCAAAAATACAGCTTTTAAAGCAGGCTATAGCAAAAATTTAGTGAATAAATTATACAGGAAAAGAATAAAAAAACTCAATAATATCCCAAACTATCAAAAAACCACCCCAAATTTTACTTATTCCATACCATACGATCAAGGAATTTCAACCAAAATTAAAAATATAGCCAAAAAACACAACATAAATATACCTATAAAACCAAACCCTAATATATACCAATTAATTCGAAACGATAAAGACGTAACCCCCCCCTCTTGAAACAGCCGGAATTTACCAAATACCTTTCAAATACACAGATGAAAAGAAGGGAAATTACATCGGAGTAACCAAAAGGAAAATATTAACCAGAATTAAAGAGCATCAAAATGATATCAAATATGATAAAACAACTACAGCCCTTACTAAAGTCAATAAGGAAAATAAAATAGATATTATATTTAATGAAACAAAAAAACTAGCTAATTACAATAACCCAGACTACGCTTTTTACCGCGAGACAATAGAGATAATGAGAGACATTTCTGCATGTAACGGGCACGAGTCGCGCGCCGATTTGGACGGAGTGTGGCGCCAAATTATGAAAAGCGGGACTGAGAGAAAGAAGCATGATGAGAGACCAGTTTCAACAAAAGACAACAGCCATGTAGCTATTGAAGAAGGGGCGGATCGCCCTGAAAGATCTATAGCGATTAACAGAGCATCATAAAAGGTACTTTTATTATAATTAATTAATTCAAGTTGGTCTGTTTTTAAGAATTTAAATTTTAAATATCAAGAGAATATCCGCAAATTTTAAACGTGGAATTATCAGATTTTTGTTAGATTTTGGGGGGTAATAATATTTTTTTCAACAAGACTTACATTTTTGCTCTAATTTTAGTGGAATAGGAAATAGTTTGAAGAAAGAAACTTCTGTATTATTGCCTTTCCCATGGTCTAAAAGTTGAAAAAACCTTAACTTATGATATTAGAAAAGTGCATGCAAGTGGAAAGCAATTTTAAATAGTTTAAATGTATTAAGAATATCATATATGCTACATGAAATGGTATTGAAACTGAATATTAAAAAAAAAAAAATGTATATATATATACCAGAGAGAATGTCTGACTGTTTAACCCTAAAAGAGACCCCATAAAATATTAATTTAAAGAATAACTGAAAACAATTACTAAAATTCGAGCTGTCCTTATAATTGTGAACACCTGAAAAATCATCTTTTTACCATATTTAAAGTTTTTTAAGATAGAAAAACGATAAAACTTTTTAAATATAGTCTATTAATGAAATTCAAATTAATTAAAAATATATTTGTTTAAATAATAGTGTTCAGTGTTTAGTTAATATAGAAAAACGGGTGCCCTTATAATTATGAGAAGGAGTGTATATGTGGTTCTGAATGACTTCCATACCATATGTACTAACTTAAGATTTCTAAAAATATTTTCTGATGACTAGAACATTAAAAACATGAAAGATTGCTCTAAAAGTGTCAATCACTGGTGAACTTACCCTATATATATATATATATTACTTCCATTAACTGAGTTTTCCCATTATTTACATGTAAATAAAGTGTTTTTTGGCAATTGTTCAATGTGCATGTATGTGTGTACCGATTATTATACCGCCAAAACGAAAAAAGATAGAAAGACTAAACTTCAGAATTAAGACAAGTCTAGTGCAGATGATGTTTTTCAACCTTTGGCGTAAATTGAAAACTGGAATATGGACACTGAAGACCGAAAGATGGACATTGAAAACCAGAAATAGAACCAGCCCGTATCTAAAATAAAAAGCATTAACGATTTTCTTCAAAGTTGCTATATAAACACCCTATTAGATGTTCTTTCGCATATATTAGTTGGTTAGTACAGAAAAATTTATACGCGTCCATAATTAGGACAATCTGAGGTCTCACAATTGCGTTCAATTACAATGTAAAAAACAATTTCTTAAAAATTAGCTAAATTGTCTCAAAATAGCTCCGAAATAATACATATTTAAATTCAAAAACCCATGTACTCATTTTTGAGTATATTGACATGCTCAAAAATGGGGTTGACCAATAAGAATCCCAATATCCCCATGTTTGACATGCCAATATACTCATAAATGAATACATGAGTTTTCAAATTTAAGAATATATTGTTTCGAAGCTATTTTGAGACAATTTAGCTCATTTTTAAGAAACCATTTTTAACAGTGTAAAAATGGCCCTGTGGATTTCCTTCAAACTCGCCATATTAACTCCCTTTTAAATATACTTTCGCATGTAAATGTTGGTTTCCGGTAAACAGAAGGATTTGTCAACTTTAAGTGAAAATTGGAATTGGGATTGAAAGTTGGTATAAAAAAAGGCGATTTTTACGATTTTCTTCAAATTTGCTACATAAACCATTTTTTAGATGTCTTTTCGTGTGCATTACTTGGTTACTACAGGAAAATTGACAGACGTCCTGATTAGGCAGGTCAGTTTTTATCTCAAAAATTTGCGTTCCAGAAAACTACTCTGTGAGAATTTATTAATTTTTTAACAATGACTTCTATAATAAAATCCATGAATGACGTAAATGACTATATTTTCAATTTTTTTTTTTTTAATTCTTACATTATACATATCATTTGCTTATACATATGTATATATATTGTAACTGCAGATTTAATTAAAGAAAAACTATTTACTTGCTGCTCAAAAGGAAGAGTTTTAAACTAAAGTCTCAGAGGCTTCTAAAAAATTTGTGTTGTTTTAAGTAAATAAAAGAAAATGTAAATCTTATATTTGTTTATGAAAATAAGTTTTGTTAAGAAGAAAAGGTTACGAGTAACATTCAACTGACTAAATGTATTTCGTTAACAGATTCAATGATTCTCGTTTAAGCTCTAGGCATCTTAACTTCACGAAAAATCAAAATATTTAGAATTTAACATACTAACACAAAATTTCTGTCAGATAAAAGATATCTAAAATTTACAAATACTGTTGATTTTGTTTTTTAAATACTTACTGTCAGGGGAATCAACTTATAACTTATACAGTGAATAATTTTTTTAGAGTTATTTTTACTAAAATGCATTTTTTTTCCCTCATTTAGTTTAAAATTTTAAATTTGTTTAATAGAATGGAATTTAGCTTGTTTGAACAAGAAGTCCAGGCGTAAAGGGAAGTGAGTATGCAAAATTTAAAAACCCAATTCCACTTTTTCTTTCTTTCTTTCTTTTTTCTTTTTCTTTTTCTTTTTTTTTTTTTTTTTTGTGGAGAATAGCTGAAAGATTCATAATGTGGATCTAGTCGGTCCATTTTTTGGTCCTGTTTTTTTCTTTTTATTTTTTCTTCCCCCCCCCCCCCTCCTCTTATTAGTAAAGGAAATCGATGCAGTACATACTATTAGATCAGTTTAATGAGGATTTCAGCCATAATTTATAGTTTATTTTAATGATGAAAGTAATTCAAAAATTGTTCAATGATACAAAACGCAAAAATTAAAATAAAACATTTTTTTTATTAATAAAAAAGAATATATTAGAGTAAACAGCGAATTTTAAAAGAAATATTCGCAAGCAAGACAAACAATTACTCCTTTTTCTTTAGACAATCATTATTCATACATTTACACAACGAAATACAAAATGATCCTGACTTTTTGCAACTGCAAGACATTGTTCGATAATTTGGCGTACATTTACAAGGTTAAATTAATGAATCTGGCAAAGTACTCAAAACAAATTACAACTTATTCGATATCTTTGCACTAATGTTCTAAAATATGCATAAATAAAAGACGACTGCGAGATGTACATTTGTGGAGGATTCGATCATCCAATAAGATGTTACAAAGTTCAAGAGTCCTTACATTATGAAGTTCTTGAATTACAACCAAACCACTTAGAATCTGATACGAGGATATTTTGTTACGTATTTTATGGAATAAAAATGCAATCCGCTCATGTTATTATCCTCAGCATCGATACAGATATATTATTCTTAGCAATTTACTACTGGAAAGGACTAGAAAATACTGGTTGTTTAGGTATACAGTTTGATGGCTCTCCTACAAATAAATATCTTCTAGAATATCATTTAGTGGCTGAATCCCTTGTAGATAGCATGTGTAATATTTTGCCACCATTACAAGCCGTAAGTGGTTGCAATTCTATCAGTAGATTTGACAGCAAAGTGTAACATTTGAAGACTGCAACTGGAGATTTTGTACAAACAGATATTTTATTTTTTGAAAAATTTGAACTAAACAACGAACAACTAAAACAAAAATAATTTGTATATGTATATTTTTTCAAAATAATAATGGTAATAATAAAATAACTGCTAATGAACTCCAATATAAATAGATTTCTTAAAACATAGGTTTCGATTTTAATTTAATGAAAATGATATGCACATCATATGCTTTGAATTTGCATTTATTACGGACTACAGTACAAACATAGATGGGGAAAATATGCTCATCAAACACAATTGCAGCCCATTTCTAGCAATGTTTATTTATGTATAAAAATAATAATGTTGACTTTACGTCCACAACAAGTGACTGAGCCACCTTTGCCAGATTCAATAATTCAACCCTGTAAATGTACATCATGTTATAGAGAAAAGTCTTGCAGTTGCAAAAAGTCAGGATCATTTTGTATTACATTGTGTAAATGTATCAATAATGATTGTCTAAAAAAGTGAGTAATTGTTTGTCTTGTTTGCGTATATTTCTATTTAGGTTCGCTGCTTTCTTATATATTTACTTTTTATTAATAAAAAATATTTTTCAGTAGTTTTGTTTTTGTTTTTTATATCAATGAAAAACCCAACATCATTACTTTCATCATTAGAATAATCTAAAAATTATGGCTCAAATCATCATTAAAATGACTTTATAGCATGTACTTCATCGATTTCCTTTCCAAAAAAGAGGAGGAGGGGAATAAAAAAAAAATGGATCAAAAGATGGACCGGCAAGATTCCTAATATTAATCTTTCAGTTATTCTCAACTAAAATCCATTGGTGAAATTCGGTTCTTACATTTTGCATACTAACTTCCCTCTAGCGCCTGGACTAAAGTTCTTGTTGCAGATATCATACCACGTTCTGTTTAAGAAAAGAATTTACTAATGATTAATAGGTTGACTTCTTGCTCAGCGCTATCGTTCACGTATCTTGTTCTTTAGTTCTCCATTTCGATTCCAGATACTTTCAAAACTTTTGTACTGGTGACGGTGAACGACAAATAAACCAATATATCGGAAGCAACATATGAGAGAGCCAGACTTTCCAAACAGCATAAAGCCTGCTAAACAGTCGCATCACAAAGCGTATCATGCCAAGCAGCACATTTTCAAGAGCATGAGTGCACATGGTTCAATGACAGTCCAACCTGAAAAAAATCAACACAAAAACCATCAATGTGTGATAACATACGGTCGGTAACAAAAGTGTCCGAACACTATCAAAAATTACTATGCAAAAAGAGTACACTTCATACGCTTTTGTTAAAAAAAATCCTTGTCGAATCCTGTTCTTAGTCAGTGTAAAACCATGATTCGATAAGGATTTATTTAACAAAACCGTATGAAGTGTACTATTTTTACATAGGAATTTTTGCTACTGTTCGGACACTTTTGTTACCGACTGTACTTGCTAGGGAGGGAACACTGTAAACATCATCTTATATGGAGTTTAAGAAGCGAAGTTAATAACGATCAATTGGTTGGCTGAGCGTTGTCATTCTCATTTTCTTTCTCTTGGTTACCCAGTTCAATTTCAGATATTTTTTTCCACATAAAGAGGATGCGACAACCTCTTTTACATAAAAAACTTACTTTTTAGTTTATTTTAAAGATATATCTGGCTTAAAAATATTCATAACATAAGAAAAAATTTTATGTTATGAAGTAATGTGCGAAATTTGTCTTAAACAATTTATTTCAGCAAAATTAAAATTGTCTGAGAGAAAACAAAGCTAAAAGGAGCTTTATAATGAGTAGCTTTCTGGCAAAGTTGAATCTACTTGAATTAATCTACACTCCTTTTATGGCTTGCGACAAAATGTCTTTTTAATATGGTTAGGTAACTTATTTAACATTTTACACTATCTATCAATAAGTACTTGGACACTTTCGAATTTAGACGTTTTGCCAAATATCTAGAAAATTTCTTGAGGAATAATCTTGAAACTTTTGGGTATAATAACATGTTACATCTCATACATTACAGCAAATGTTTTATCCTGAAGAGGAGACTGGGACTACTAAAAAATTTAACAAAAATCAAAATGTTTTGAATTACCCTGTAAAAAGTAATGCTTAAAATGCGTTTTTGCAGTAGTTAGTGATTCTGAGTATTCTTTTAATTATCTATATAAATGTTATGAGGCTACGACATATATTCATTAAGATATAATGGTTCCTCTAAAAAATTGAAAAAAAAAATCCACTTTTCCAATTATAGCACGTTATCTTTCATTGGACCCATGCAAAGACAGTTTCAAAAAAATTGACTTACTATATAAAACACAGCATAATGCAATCAGAAAGCTAAATTATTAAATATATTACGAAATGTGAGCAATTTTATTAAATAATTTTTAACTACGCATGCGCAAGCTT
Organism: Salticus scenicus; assembly: GCA_963930645.1. Lineage (NCBI taxonomy): Eukaryota > Metazoa > Arthropoda > Arachnida > Araneae > Salticidae > Salticus > Salticus scenicus. Next base: position 200,799,023 of record OZ005653.1, on the reverse strand, counting down.
TTAAAAAATTTCATTTGCACAATTTAATAGCCAAAAAACTATTGAGCTGCTTATATGAAACAAATATCAAGTAAATTCAAAGCATTATGAGTTATAGAATGAATAGAATTTCTGTTTCTCTCAAAAAAAAAAAAAAAAAAAAAAAAAAAAAGATGATAGTGGGTTTTACCAATATTTAGCTACAATCAGCGAAAATTGTATTGCCATTGGGCATTGATTAAATACAAATAAAAATGTTAGCAAAACCCCTTATAATTTAGCTTTTATTTTGAGAGAAACTGAAATTCTGTTCATTCTACCTCTCATAACTTTTTGAATTTTGCACGATTTTGCGTGGGGCTGTAATACAAGCAGCTAATTTTTTTTTTTTTTTTTTTTTTTTTTTTTAACTAAACTACGCAAATGAAACTTTTTATAGGCCCCTAGGTCAGTTCCTAGTGTGCATGTGCTATAATCTGGCCATCAACGGGAGAAGGGAGAAAATCCCCATTCTAATCTGTTGTTCTTGTCTTTGTCCGTTGCAGCTTTCCTTAAAATGTAAATGAGCGCTAAAAAGGGGCTTGTCACTGTACCACCTACGAGTCAGTGATTAGGGATGATCTATATTCATTTTTGAGACATTCTTCTTTTCAAAATTGAGGCGGCATGTTCTCATTTCTGAGACACCACTTTACTAAAAAATCATGAAGAGACCAGATGATATGTACGCATATGCATAGATGCCAACATTTAAATTTGTTCCGGTATATTTTTAGCTCCGCCTTTATTTCGTACCACTTTATTTATAGAAAATTTTTCTCTAATATATAACTTACAAAAGCTAAGATTTTTTTTTTTTTTTTTTTTTTTTAATATATGTGGTATGGAATAAAGGCGGGGCTAAAAGTACTCCGGTTTAAATTATAATATTAGCATCTATGCATCTGCTGCAATCTGTTATTTTAAAATAAAAATGATGTTTTGCTTAATCGTATTTGCGTCCAGGGTAGTCGGTTGGTAATAGCTAAATTCCAACTGGGAGACTACTGAACTGTAGGTGAAAGTTTTTTCTTTAAGCAAAAAGGCCAGCACAGCTACTCATTCCTAAATTCTCAAACTGTACTGTCTGTAAGATGACAACGTTACGGGTTAATTCTTGAATCATTTAGCTTTCACGCGCAATAATTGATTTCTTAATTTTGATAGACATACCATTGTTCCAAAAAATCCACGTAAAATCTATATTAATAATGAACATAACATTGGTGTAGAAATTTTTAATTCTTTGTAGTACTTAAAATAAAGTAATATTTGCCATTTTTGCAACTATGTAATTTTTAAGAACTTGTCAATATTTTAAACTGAGAACATCGCATGATCTCATTTTCAAGTAAAAATTATAGAAAAAAAAATTCTTCACATTTTTAAATACATATTTTTTTATTAAAGCAAAGAACAGGATTTGGGTTCATGGAACCTCTCGTCTTCAAGCTTTGAGTGCATACAATTTCAGCTACAGTCGGTAACAAAAGTGTCCGAGTAAAAATCCCTATGTAAAAAAAGTTCACTTCCTATGGTTTTGTTAAATAAATTTTTATCGAATCATGTTCTTAGACCGACTAAGAACAGGATTCGACAAGTATTTATTTAACAAAACCCTATGAAGTGTACTTTTTTACATAGGAATTTTTGCTAGTGTTCGGACACTTTTGTTACCGACTGTACTGACTGACTTAGCTATAGAAAACTAAAATATGTTTACTAATTATACAATCTTTCTCTCAAAACTCTAAAAAGCTATAATGCATTGATGATGAACATTTGCAGCATTATTTATACTTAAAACAACAATAATTTACTTGTTCTATAATAGAATAAGATTTTTTTTTCCCACTCGAATAATTCTTTAAATGAGCAGAACAAATATTTCTTTTACTTAAAAATTTTGTTTGATGAACAATGGATTTAAATTTTTATTTCAAGGAAATGTGGGCATTATTAATGTAACATTCAAAAGCACTTTTAAATTCATTAAACACTTCCGCCTGTAAATTACCTTCTCATTAGTTTTCTCTTTATTTTCAAAATAAAACTTTAAACAGGAAAAAAAAATCTGCTTTAAGTGTTTCATGTATATTTAATCAGAAACGCGTGCATGCAGAAAAGGGAAAAAGTACAGTCTGTTAAATATTCATTTTTTTTTTTTTTCATTCAACCTTTAAAATTCAAAAAGAATAAAATTATTAAGTATTCATAGAATTTTAAATAATCAGGTATATTTTGCTATAAAAGATGTACATTATAAAATTTGTTTATCATTCAAAATTCTAAAGTGATAACATTTTCAAAAATGTAAGAAAGCTTTCTGTTAAAAAAAGAAAGTAAAATAAAAAACTTTTTTTTTTCAGTTATCAATAAAACATAGCAGTTTAGAGGCATGTAAATTCACTTCATACCATGTAAATATTTTAAGTAAATTTAAAATATAAATTATTTCTCTTGGGAATATGAAACATTTTGAATCGAATTCCTCATTCAGTTTTATTCAGTTACTTTATTCCTTATATCAGTATCTAATACTTGTGAAAAATTATATAAAACTAAAAGAGGTTATTCGAATTTTATGAAATAACTTTTGGCAGTTAATTTTTGTGAAAATAAAAAATTCTTGCGGTGATTTACTTTTATTTGATATCTTTAAATCTTCAATTCAGTTTAAGTTCAAATTTTTAAAGAAAAATAAGCGTTTTCTTAGTACTACTATGTCAATCCTAATATTCGGATCTTTTAGTATCCTAGAAATTCTTTTCCTCCAAGACAGATTTTGACTTCTAAACAATTTTTTTTTCTGTCATATTCCGTTTAAAAATAATCACATCTTTGACTAACAATTTTGTGTAAGAATCGATTATATAAATTTAAATTAGCAGTCAAAACTCTTACGCGTATTAAATTCAATTAAAGAAAAAAAAGTGGGGGGAGGGGACTTTTTTTTTTACTTTAAGTTGGCTTTTCCGAACAGCAAATTTTAAAATCACTTGACATAAATGCATATGAGAGAAGAGAGAGAGAGAATACATGTATTTTTTAAATACTTACATTTTAATTTAATTTTAAATTTAAAAATATGTATGTAAGTAGAGTCCTTTACCACATTCTGGACAAAAAAAAAAAAAAAAAAAAAAAATCTCATGCTTTTTCCGTTATTCTTCCTTTTTTTCACAAAGCACTTTTTACGTCGCGTCTTTTTCTTTTAGATGGATGAACTAATATGTGTACTTATGATGGGCTTTATTCGTTTCAACAATTGAGTAATATTATTTTAAGTTTAAGAAATTAGAGATAAAACTGTGATTAATAATTATTAGTTTTTTTTTTTTTTTTTTTTTTTTTTTTTCGTACAGTATAGTGTAAAAGTATTGCATAGTGTAATTTTTGCTGTTGATGAGTTGAAAGGCCGATTTCCTACATTTCGGACCCAGACAGGGAATACTCTGTCTAGTTTCGAAAAAAAAAAAAAATCACGAAAAACTCTAAACAGTTTGTAAGGATGTGAGGCCTCGTGCAAACTTTTCCGGTGTCAAGCGCTTGAAATTGCACTGAGTTGCCAAAGGAATGTTAGGTTAGAAGATATAAGACCAACAATCCAGTCTAGTTTTTGCTGGCGATGATCTTAGAAAAAGTCTAAGGTTGTCCTTGGAAGAGTTGGATTAGTGTAAGAGAATATTGGCATTCGACCTAGTTTAGCTTTTAGTTTGGTTCCAATGGAAATATGGGAAGTGTTGAAGGAAGTTGTGAAATTTTTAGTGTTCAGTTGGATGTTGGAATTTTTAAGATAGATGTTTTCAGGTAAACGAAGTGAATCGCTTCTGCAGTTTATTCTTTAAAAAGTAACTTCTAAAATCAGGAAAGTGCGTTTTGGGGACACTCTTTTGGATCGTACTAATAGTTCGTATTTTTGAGATTGGGAGTTTCGGTTTTGATTTGTGAAGTCATCCAGGCTTAATCAATTCTAAACGTGAAAATATGGTGACTACGCTTCTCATGTAAAATTAGAATTTGATATTATCAACCCATTACAAGTTTGATAAGAGATTTATTTTATAAATTATTTACGATTAAATTCTGTTCAACTTTAGTTAAGAAAAAATTAAAGTAAAGTGTGAAAATAATCCACTTTCCCTCTGTTTAAAGTTCAAAATAAAAGAAATTAGATTTTACTTGGTTTGTATTTATTTGTATTATATAGATATTTTTAATAGTTAAGAGGGAAGAAGCAAATAGAGCTGAAAACCAGCCTTTACAGATTAAGCCGACGAATGCTACCAGGTTTTCATCCCGGCACCTCTCCTCTATCAACTTTGTGAGCATAACTTTGCCGCTAGTGGAGAGTGTTCGCATAGGTATAGAACACTAAAATATGTTGATCAGTTACACAAGCTTTCGCTTAAACTATTAAAACACACTGTAAAAATTTTCAGTGGTAGATTGCAGTACAGTGCACTGGTAAAAGTATTGCCTAATCACTGTGCTGTATTTTTACAAAGTGCAGTTAAATAAATTTGCTGTGATTTTTACTCGCATGTGCTGTAATTTTCACAGTATTCTTTAAAAACATTTCCTGCAATTCTTACACACGTGTGCAGTGCTTAATTAACAACACTATGAAAGTTATTTATTTATTTTACTTAATTTTTGTTTAATCAATTATGAGAAACAAACGGTCTTGTATTGCCAGGGATTCGAACTCACATTCTTTTGTCCTAGAGGCCATCACTTTGACAGCTGCGTCAGTGGATTCACAAAGCTTATTCGCTACAAAAACAGATAAGTTCAACATTAATATAAATCATGTGATGCGCATGCGCCCTATAAGGCTTCTAGAAAAGTTTTGATACCGATTTACAGCGCAGTGTGAAGTAGCCATATCCGCTCAATAGAAGTAACAAGTCCTCAAATATTTTCACAGAACTAGCAGTAACCTGTGCTGTATTTATGTTAAGAGAATACTTTATTTTTAAAGAAATGTTTTACAGTACATATCACTATATACTGATAGTGATCCTTTTCAACATTATTTATCCGATAATAACAATAGTTTACCTATTCTGTAATCGAATAAAGTTAGTGATTATTTTTCTTTTCCCATATACATTAGAATAATTATCGAAATAAGTAGAACAAATAATTTGTTTTGCTTAAAAATTTTGTTGGTGAAGAATAAATTTAAATCTTTTATTTGAAAGAAATGTGGAGATGCGTTTAAAAGCTCTTTCAACTTCATTAAATTCTTCCGCTTGTAATTATTTCATTAGTTTCCTCTCTATCTTCACAGTAAAACTTCAAATTAAGAAAAAAAGACTACTTTAATTGTTTCATGGATATTTAATCAGTATGCATGTAGAAAAGAAAAAAATACAATACGTTAAATATTTAATTTTTCTGTTTAAAGTTTCAAATACAAAAGAACAAAAGCGCTTACGAATTTGTAATTATTAAGTATTCATAGAATTCTGAAGAATTGTATATATTTTGCTATAAAAATGCAAATTATAAAAATTGTATATCATTTATGATTCTAAAGTAATAGTATTTCTAAAGATGTAAGAAAGATCTATATTTTAAAAATAAATAAATATCATTTAAACAAAAATTTAAATATAGCATCGTGTTTCCAGTTATCAAAAAAAATAATAATAATAATACCTGTTTAGAGGCATTAAAATTCATTTTATATCACCTAAATATTTTCTGTAAATTTAAAGTATAAATGATTTCTCTTGAGAGTTGAAAATTTTTCAGTTGAATTGCTAATTCTGTTTTATTTATTTATTTTATTCCTCATATCTGAACCTAATATTCGTGAAAATAGAAGAATATATATTTAAAAAAAAAAAAAAAAAAGTCTTCTTTGAACTTTATTAAAACGATTTTGGTAATTTATTTTTATGCACAAAAATGGTATTTATTGTGGCGATTTACTTCTATTTTTTAGTTATAATTATTACATTTAGATTTAATTTTATAATAGAAGAAAAGTAAACTTTTAGCACTTGGATATTTTTTAGTCAATTTAGAGTTCTTGGATATGTTTAAATCAAACCAATTTTAACTTACTGAAGACTGAAAATTCTGTAATGTAAATGATGCTAAGATTACACTTTGTGCTCTATTATTTATTTATATTTTATTATTATTAATATTAATATTATTTTCGTATGTTTAAAACTTTTACTTTCTCCTATACACAGAAAAAGAAAATGTTCGATTCGTGAAAATTTTCGACACACGATTTTCAATTGATTTACAAGTTTTAAGTAGCCCTGAAAACGATTTGACACTTTTTGTAAAATGTCTTTATACCTGTCTGTGTGTTTATGTGTCAATGTGTATCAAAAATTTCATGGATGCTATATCTCACAAACGAAATGAAGGAAACTTAACTTAATAATTACAGTCGAACCTCGTTAATGAGAACACTGTGAACCCTTTAACGTTCACTACTTAATTTATTTAAAAGATTACTAAACTAATTTTTAAAATGGCTTTTAGACACATAGCTGATCATAAATATTTAAAAAATAAAAAATTAGCATTGTTCCTATTCGAGAAATTTTCGGTTTGAAACATCTGTAAGTAAACCTTATTAAATTCAAATAATATTTAATTTAATAAATAAATCACTTTATAAGTAAACATTATCGACAACAAAAACTCGTAAAAGTTGCATAGATCCCAACATTTCAATTTATTCTGGAGTATTTTAACCCTTTGCGGCGCAAGGTAATTCGGATCATTTAAATTACACTGCCACCGGAATTTACGAACATAATTAAAATAGAAGAAATTTTTAATTTTCACGTTAAAAAAGTGCCTTTTCTGCTATGTTATAAATGTAAATTTTTGCTAAAAAATTTCCGGGATGAGTTTTTTCACTTGAGAATTAAAATTAGGTGTTCCATCAGCGGGAACACTGCGACTGAAAGGGTTAACGTGAATTACTTTTAACGTGAACTGGTTCCACAATCCCCGTCAAAATGAAGATTAGTTTAGTTATATGAAGATTAGTTACTGATAGCATGAATTATTGATAACATTAACCAATTTTTTATCCCCCTTGAGATTCACGTTAACGAGGTTCGACCTTAATTCGACTTTGACCGAAACTGGTCCAGATTACATTTTCAGATCAATCTCTCAACTAGTGGCGCTGTCATCCAGTCTTGTCATAATTTTTAATATGGCAGTATAGGACAAAATTTTTTATAAATGTGCACAATAACAATTATTTTTAATTTTTCAATGTGAAAAAAAAAAGTGATAATCAACTACTTTTTTTTTTTTTTTTTTTGTATATATAAGGGCATTGCTTCTTCTCTTGGAGGAAAGTACCCCCTCCCCTCACGTGAACTGAAAATGTTCAATATGTATATCTTTTAAAAGTACTATCAATATTTTTAAAACGAATAACCATACATCTGCAATAATTTAAAACAAATTTATCGGTTTCTTTATTTTCTCTAAGAAAATATCGTTTTGTGGTCAAATTTTCGAAATTGAGTTTTAGTCATATTTGTAAGTTTTAAGGTCCCCTGAATCCGAAAAAAAAAAAAAAAAAAAACATGTTTTTATCGCTTTATCTGTAGGTGTGTGTATGTGTGTTTGTGTGTGTGTCTTTGTGTCTGTTATCAGAATATTTCAAGAAAACGATAGCATCAGTAAATTCAAACACAGTATCCCAAATATGTATCATATAGGGATGCTACACTAAACTTTTCTTTGAGATCAAGTGAATGTTTCTTGTACACGAACACCCAAGAAAATTCAAATACACTACGCGTATGGGGGAAATTGCAGGTAAGTTGAATTTAATATCTACAGGTTGATCTAAACCAAATGAAATTAATATATATTATTTATATGCGTAAAAGCAGGTTTCTGTGTAGAATATAGTATAAAAATCTTTCCCTATTTGCTTACAGGGTCACACAAAAGATCTAAAATATACTCTTTAACTACATTTCTTGCGACTATGGAAGCCTCTGCGCAAGTGCGGACTCAAAGAGTCCACTAGTAAAATAGGGGAGACAAGCCTTTAGTTGAGAGAAAATAAGCGATAAGGGAGTACCGAATGACTGGATGTTTACTAAATTCAAACCTGTTGGTCAACTTGGAAACCCTCCAAGATTTTCGACTCGTCCTCACTGCTAGGCGTAGGAAACGTGGTTACACTATAGTAAGACAATACTTGAAAATTGATGGATGTGTATTTCAGGTTGTGCTGTGTTTTATTAATGTAGGATTAAATTTATGTGCACCTAATAGTGTTTACATATATTTTAGACGATATACGGGGCTGCCAATAATTAAGTGAAAACATTCTTTTTCTTTATTTAAGAAGTACTTTACTTATATTTTACAATGTCAAGAAAAACTGCTCAGGAATTGAAATTAATTCTTTATACCCATATAGTAAATAAAGATTTATTTAAGCTAAATATTCATCGTTTGTATTTTGTATATTTACATGTTTTGAGATTTCCTGAATACCGAAGTCAAGTTTTTAAAGTTTGATCTTTGTCTCTGTCTGTTATCAAAGTAACTGAAAAGCAAATAATTTCAGGCAACTCAAATATTGTATTTTGAACTATTGTATTGTAAGTTTGTTACTTAAAAAGTTTGATAGAGATTGATAAATTTCAAGGAATGGTGCGTGTGAATATTGTCTGAATAATTTTAAATGAACTTTTAAATTTAATAACAGATTTGAACTCTTTTTAAATATACGTATATAATTAAACCGAAGGTTAAGGGGGCGGCAGCCCCCCACACACACACATACAGAGAGAGAGAGAGAACTATTTGTCAGATAAAGCTGTTTCGAAGTCTTATTTGAATTGTTTTTTAAAGTAGGTTTATATAACAGATCTTACCTCCTAATCTCTAATCTTTATCTATAATACTAAATTTTACAGCAAGAAAAAGTTGTGTGAATGCCACTACCAGATTATTATTTATTTCTTTCTTTTTTTATTTATTTTTTTTATGATGATAATAATAATAATAAACTTAGGGAAAAAACGCATTTCCTGAAGAATCTTCGGTATAGCATCAAATTAATTTTATTTGGAAATTTAATGTTACACTTCTCTGAAATAAAAATCGGCGAGACATATTATGGAAATTTTGACAGATAATAGATTTTATAAAGGATATGTACTGCGTGAATTTGTGTGGGAAAATTTAGAAAAAAGAATCGTGATGGTCACAACATAGGAGATTTTTTTCCCTTTGTCTTACCCATATATAGGATAAAGAAAGTATTGTTTTTCAGTCAAATTTCCGAAATTGAGTTTTACTTTATTTACACGTTTCAAGGTCCCCCAAATCCAAAAACATATTTTTAACTGTTGTTCTCCGTGTGTGTTTATGTGTGTCTGTTACTAGCATATCTCGAGAGCAAATAGTAGCAGAAAGTTCAAATTTGGTATGCTAAATCTATATCAGGTAGGAATGCCCTTCTAAACTTTTCGTTGAGATCAAGCAAATGGTTCGTGTACAAAGAACATCCACAAAAATTAAAATGCATTATGTTTAAGTGGTAATTATTGTAGGTACAGTTTAACATTTATATGACGCACTAAACAAAATGAAGTGAATATATATTTTTTAAAAGCATAAGAAAGTTTCATGTAGAATTCGACACGAAAATAATTCACCATTTGTTTAACCACCAAGCGGCATTTGTTTAACCACCAAGCATAATTCACCAAGCGGCAACGCACCTGCGTTGCCGCTTTGACTGCAGCACTCGTGCTTACTTTATTCGCCTGATGAAGGGTCGTGTGTTTTTTCGACCCGAAACAATTGTTGCGAGTTTATTGCATTTTATGGTGTTTATTCAAAGTTTGTAACTAATATTTTTTACAACGCCAGTTTTGTGGTGCTTTTATATTAAATAAGAGGCTTTGTAAGTATTAAATATAGCATCAGTTCTATATTCAACTGCTAATATGATTAAAACTTTCAATATAAGAATACACTGGTTTTATTTAAAAGTGCAGTTTAAAATTTGAATTTTTTTTTTTTTTTTTTAATCAGTCTTGAAAATGATACCAAGTGGTACTAAAGCATTATGTTCGCATTTTAACTTTTTAAATTTCAAACTGCTATTTTAGCAAAAAAAAAAAAAAACAATTTTTTCTGGAATAACAATTCAAATGCGTTCCAATTCCAGTGACTAACTGTATTTGTAACCAACTCTCTCTTGCATCTTAAAATATGTACCCTACTTCCAATTAGCATCAATTATTCCAAAATAATAATAATAAATAAATAAATAACTTTCATATCAAATCGTAAATAATTTATTAAATATTTATAAAAGCATCTTTTAAAACAAATAACTTAATAATGTGTCAAAACTTTTAATTTAACGCTGTTAAAATTTTCTGTTTCAACAGTGGATTTGTAGGAAGGACTGTTTGGACAAGTACCAACTATTATACTATTAAAATTATTAAAAAGTATTCTTTCATTTCTTTCTAAATCATTAGTTTCACTACAGAAACAGGCGTATGTACGCTAATACTGAGATATTTTTAAATTTAAAAAATGGATCAATAGCAAAATTGATTTCTCCTAGTATATAGAGTAAGAAAGTACTAAATAAAGTACTTTTAAGATGTTTTCTAGAATTTTATTTAAATATATATAGTTATCTATTTTTTTTCTCTCTCTAAGTAATGAGTGTTATTTTTTGATGAATTGTTTACAATAGGTTGATATTTAAAGCATAAGAGGTCTTTAAAAATTAAAATTGTACAATGTAATTTTTATTTCATCTTCTGATTTAGAGTTAATAAATAAATTTATTTTATATTTGAAATAGTTTTAGTATAGAACCTTTTTGGGGACTTTTTAAGTTTGGTACCAAAGTAGTTCTTATGATTTTCACCAAGGATTTTATTTTCGCGACCGTCATAGGCATTATACGTTATATGAAATACTCATAATTATTAGACATTGATAAAAAGAATTGAATAATTTCAATTATATATATACAATATAAACTTAAATTACTTTCTAATAATATAGAAAAGTACTTCATAATTTATCAGTTTGTTTAGGAATAATTTTTCTTCTAGCATGATTATTATTATTTTTTTAAAACATCAAATTTTTAAAAATATGTAATTTCCATTTTCGCTCTAATTTATTTCGAAATCATGGTTTCAAAATGCTCTATCTTGCACTAAACTCATTAAAATATTTTTCAGGATCTTTTTGTAAAATTGATCAATTTTTTCAGAGAAAAAAAAGAACACCTTATTCATACTCAAAACTATTATAACGTTGAAGAAAGTGCGCCCGTAGAAAATTCCGCATAAGCTGAAACATCTTAAATAGCATTTTTCCTGAAAATAAGATAAAATCTTGTGCGTCATAAGGAGCTATTGTTAGCTACTTCTTGCTGAATATTTTATAAGGCTTTAAATTGGATAGGCACAACATGTATGAGGAAATCTATATGTTTTTCTGCTTTTAAAATAAATGTGAAAATTTATTTTGATTTTCTGGGGTGTTTTATTTGTCAATAATTAATGAGAATTTTTTAAAGGATAGTTTTAAATTCATTCAAATTAAAACAAAATTTCATTAATGTTACAATTTTTTTTTTCATTCAAGCAATTTAATTCAGGAACTTACATACTGAAGTGGAACTTTTTGCAAAATTTGCTCTTTTTATTTAGTATAACAATGCATTTGCATTAATTATTCGATTAACAATTTAAAACGTATATTCATTAAACCTGTTAGCGTGGGAGAATTTCTCTTGTTTTCCCATCGTATGTTTTTTTCTCGTGGATGTGTACTTTAGGAGATATACTATCGTCATGAGAAAGGCAATTAAACGGCACTGTAAGAAACACTGTAAGAACGGCACTGTAAAAATTCCCCATCCGCTAGTCTACCCTCTCAGATCAATCATCCTAAACTACATCATAATTTTATTGTTTGAAAAAAAAAAAAAAAAAAAAAAAAAAGAATATTAAAAGTACGAATAAACAAGAAATATTTTTATGATTCTAAAATAAATATTAAGTTTTCAGGATTCACATATATTTATTCAGAATTCAAACTTTATTCTAATCTAAAACTTATCAAACATAATATAGCTGTTATCATATTACAAACATAAAGTATAACACTTACATGCTACACTACAATACGTAAGCAATCAATCTGAAAACAAATTATCGTCGGCAACAAAATATTTCAAAACTTGTCACAGTTTTGTATTTTAGTTTCGTGCAATTTCATGCTTTTTTTCATGCATTCAAATCCATAATTCAAATTTATGTGAAAGATTTCTCTATTTTGCCATACTAGAAAACCTTTACTTCCAAATACTTTTCATTGTTTTTAGAGTAGGCTTCTGATCTATTTTTAATATTCATGTCATTTATTGTATTATATGAAATATTTCATATGAAATTTCTTTACAACGAATATTTTTTGAATAATAAAACAGACTAACAAATTAACTAAAATATAAATGGACACCACATCTTTTATTTATTTATTTATTTATTTATTTTTATTTTTTTATTTATTTTTTTTTTGTGATTTTCCGATTTTTTATAATATAAAATCTGCAAAAAATTTTAAAAACGATGTCGAAAATTTCCGTGAGTACCAAGTTTCCCGTACCTGTAGTATGATGGCAATCTAAAGACACTGAAGTAGAAATTTTTGACGAAATATAAGCTAGATAGTACCGGGAAAAAAATATATAAAAAAATAAATTGTTAAGAAAACACTTTAAAACACGTACATTCAAAAACATATTTAATTAAAAGACTTATTTATACTTAAAAATTTTATAGTTTACATGTCAAAGCTCTTAGCCTTGACCATTAAAGACATCATCTATTGTATTTATCAGGAGGAAGATTTACGATAAGGCTGTAAATTATGACGAGGCATACTTCTAATTTTCTTACATAAAATTTAATGATACAGGAAGAAAAATTACAGCTAACATACACGTATTATACAAATGATTACATTTTTAAGACTGATCTGTTTTAGCATGAATACAAGTATAGAGGAATTAAACAGATCATTGAATGGACGATACAGTTCACATGTATATTTGTGCGGAATATCTATTTACGTATATTTGTACGTAATTTTATGAGAGATACGTATATTTCTGTGACGTACGGGTATATTTGTGTGGTATATTTGTCACACAAATATATCACAAGTATATTTGTGTGACGTCACTTACCAGAAGACCAATAGGTTAAATCAGGAACACAATGATGATATACACCACAATTCTCCGCCCCTTAGTTTCTTACACTATACCTGACAGGAGGTCTTCTAACCCTATTTAATATTCTTAAAACCTGTTGAGAAAAAAACATGTTAGAGTTTTTAAAATGTAAATCGTCAGGTTTTAGTTCATTATCAGAGTACACTTAATATTTTTATCACAAGGAGTAGTCGCATCAATTTCTCTAGACTTTGTAGAAATCGTTGATCTCCTGTTAGTTGGTACCAGATCTGGTGCAGCAGTGAGCTTTTCACTCAGTGCCTTTTTTCTTGAATCAAGTGGTTCCAGATGAAGTGTCATGAAAGACTTCTCACCAGACGTAGCTTTTCCATCATATTGTCGATGTAAATTCGCGTCATCTGGAACCACAGGATTATTTGTATTGAGGATATCTTCCTCACTTTCACTAGGACTTGTAGTTTCTTCCAATTGTACTTTGGAGCATACATTTGTTATTTGTTCTACGTGTCTTTTCCCCACATATGTACCTACTTGAATCTACTTTAATTTTGCCTACTTTAGTAACTATTGTGCCGATTTTCCATTTATCTTCCGATGTGTAATTAGGTACAGCAACTTTTTAATTTACTTGAAATTCTCTTACTTTTTTTGTGTTTTAAGAGCATTTTTATGTTGCTCATTTTCAACATGATTCTTAACATTTGGAACAAGTAAATCTAATTTTGATCTTTTTTTCTTTTTTTTTTTTTTTTTTTTTTTTGAGAAATAATGATGCGGACTTTCCCCCGTCGTAATATAAAGCATTATTCGGTATTGAAGCAAAAAATCGTTTAACTTAAATTGTATATTTCCTGGTTCTGCACTTAAGGACTTCAATCCTTTCTTTATTGTCTGTACATATCTTTCTGCCTGACCATTGGTTGCGGGATGATATGGTGCACATAAGATATGTTTAATGCCTTCATTCTGTAGAAAATTTTTGAACTGTTCTGATGGAAATTATTGTTAAGATTTTTTTTTTTTTAATTGCTTTTTTTTAGTCTTACAATTCTTAAAATATTACTAAAATTCTTGACAGAACAATTATTGACTGAACTTAAATAAACTACTTTGACTGATGCTGTTTTCCCACTTAGAATTCTGAAACACAAACTAATACATAACATGAAAACAACAGCAGTCAAAAAATTAATGGCCGAAGATTTAAGCCAAAGGATCGTATAGTGTATTTCTTTAATTTTTTTCTAGTACAAAACGCCCATACAGTACTCATCAGCTAGCCCGAAATAATTAACTTAACATTAAACCCAATTACATTAAAATCCCAGAATTAATTACAACACACCTTAAAGTCCCTAAAAGAAAAAAAATAAACCAGTTGGTGAATATACAAAAACAACAAAAGCCCCAATCATGACCAAAAGATTTTAAATAAAGATTTAAAATTTATACTTTAAAAAGAAATTACTACTAAAATCATTACTTAAGATTTCAAATCTAAATTAACCAAAAAAATGTATAATCTGGAATTAATTAACAGGACAAAACAATCCACTTTCCTGCCTTAAAATTTAAATTAACCTTTTCTAATTCAATTTAAAAAAAAATCATTAGAGTAACAAAACAGACTTTTAATTTTTTTTTTCTCAAAACCAATGTATTCCAGATTATACTTTAAGTATATTTACCACATAAACAAAAGGTAATAAATATTAAACACAAGGAAGAACATTCTACAAGATAATTAACTCTAAAATTTTGATTCCTTTTTTTTTTTTTTTTTTTTTTTCTAAGCTCTAATGAGTACCATATTCAATAACCCATCTCGAAGTGAAACAACAGTTTCAAAAAAGCAGAATTTTCCCTTTCAGTTCTTTTAGTTCCCCCAAAATAAATTAATTCCTGAATTATTCTATAAAAATCCACATATATGTAAAATTAAGTTTTATTCACACAGGAAAAAGGCAGGAGTATTTAAATAAAAACATACAAATAAAATTAGCCTTTAAACTCAAAAATTTATTTTAAAAGTATATTTTAGTATTCTTAAGATATTCCATACAACATAAATTTTTTTAGTCATTATTCATAGTCAAGTCATTTACAAAATACAGAATTTTTTTTGTTAACATCTACTTTTTTCACAGGTTATAACTAATTCTTACTATCACCAAAAGGTCACAAGAAAACAGGAAGTGTTAATTTTTTTTTTTTTTTCAAAATAACATATACAAAGGTTTTAACACCGATTACAACAGAACATAGGTAAAGGATATTCATTCTATTTTTGCAAATGTTTAATTAGTTATGAAGAAAAAAAGGAGTAAAGAAAAATGCACAAAATACTACTTATTAGGCAGCCAGGAGGGGTCACACAATTTACGACATCAAGTCATACCGCTTCGCTTACGATGAGAAACAAATCATCAGACTTCAATCTCTCAAATCTCCACAAAGACGAAAAGGTGATCATAACCAGACCAAACTTATGAGTCTACGTTCCGCAGTACTCAGGTGAACGGTTATTAATTACATTCGTAGGTAGCACTCATAGAATAACCTTCCTCCAACATCAACCGCTTCCATTTTTTCAATTTACCGCCTTTTACTATCGGAAGAAACAAGCAGTACGATGCTCCAAGGATTCAAATCACACGCCCCGAAGGATGTTTTTTAACAGCAGCAATATCTCAACATTGGAGATTCTTTTCACGAAGTCTCCTTTTTCCATAGACCCGTTCGTCCCGGACAACTACTTCGAAGAGAAAAAAGACACAGACCGAGCCAAGTGATGAGGAGAGACGGAAAACGTGAGTCAGTTAGAGAATCGAGAGGGAGAGTGAGAAGGCCCGAAGGCTCCCTCTCCCCTAAAAATCCTCACAACAATACAATGTTCTATCCACAAGAAGAAAAAAACTACATTTTTTTCGAAAACCAATCCTACTTCAGCACACCGCTTCCCGATCAACTACGCAATCACTTGA
This sequence comes from Salticus scenicus, assembly GCA_963930645.1. Taxonomy (NCBI): domain Eukaryota; kingdom Metazoa; phylum Arthropoda; class Arachnida; order Araneae; family Salticidae; genus Salticus; species Salticus scenicus. The sequence goes on along the minus strand of OZ005653.1, from coordinate 200,782,754 downwards.
AAACAACCGCAACCAAAACATGATTCGTTACCACTCGCCACAACTGAAAATAAAGACTCTGATTCGCTACAAATAACCGAAACTGTCACCCTTGTCCCACCTTAGTTAAAAATTTAAAACGCCCCATTTAAAAATTTCCCAAACCAAAATTCTCACGCCAACGGTCACCTAACCTAGCAAGCCCCCAAAAGCTTGACCTCATTTCACCCCCCAGGTAAACACAAATATTTTAATCTACAAAGCATTTTCTTGTTCAACTCTGCCGCTGCAACCGTGAAAGAGCACAGCTGAGAAAACACCTGCTGACCTTCGGCCCGGCTCCACCCTACTCGTTGATTGACACAACCCAGCCGTCGAACTGTCAAACGGAGGAAAAAGTAACGTTCTCTTCCTTGTAGGAACAAGATTCTCAAATATTTTCTCATGACTATATGGGAGGGAGAAAAAAAAAACAATTTTTACGTTGACAGGGATTCGAAAAGACGTATCTTTTTCTAATCCGCTTAAGATATTCCAAAAGTATACACAAAGTGATACTATACAAAAAATACTTCCCAAGAAACGAGCATTTCTCTTTAACGTGCAATACACGAAATTACAAGTCGCCTTGAAACAAAAATGTAGCTAAGAAAATCTATCTTTTTTTTTTCTTTTTTTACAGAATAGAAATTTTAATTATGAAATATTAAAAATGAACAAACAGTTATGAAGCGTCATAACACATTTTTTCTTGTGGGTAACATTGTTTTGTCCATTCCTACACACCTTACTCGAATGTCCACGTTTATTACAAAAATTGCAAACTGCATTAATAAATTCACAAGCATTTGCCAAATGAGAACTGTTTCGGCACCTGTAACTCTGAGTTTTATTTGTGCTCGCAGTTTTATTCACGTTTTGTTTACTTACATTATTTTGAGAAAAATTTTGTTTCGGTTTCTTATGAGTAGAAAGTTTATTCAAATTCAAATTTTTATTTATTAATTTTACCATATCATTTTCAGTGTACTGCTGCTTTCTTAAAAGTTAAATCCTGAACCCGCGACATTAATTTGCTTTGAATTGTTTCATTTTTCAGTCCGCATAAAAAATTGTTTTAACAAGTTTTCTGACAGGGTGTCGCCCGTAAACGCACAATGTGTTGTAAATTTCTTTAAACGAACACTGAAATCTTGCCCTGATTCATTTTCTCCTTGAAAGCATTTTCTAAATTTAATTCTTTCGATAATTTTGTTTGAGCTTTTTTCACAGGTTTTCATTAAAACATCCACTATTTCCGAATACGTTTTTGATTCTAGAAGGTCTGGGAAAGGTAAATTTGTCGGTAAATTATATAATTTCGGTTCGAGGAAGGAAATTACTGCAGTTTCTCATCCTTTACATCAAAAAGAATAAAATGTTGCTTTAAATGGCGGAAAAGATTCAAAGGAGGTTCAGTGGTATCATTAAATTCTCGAAAATTTTGAAAAATTTTAAATGTAAATATAAGTTAATTCTAATAATATAATTATGAGCAATCAAATAAAAGAAAGGGAGAGAAAAAAAAGAAGCAGAAATGTGTAAATAATTTTTTTTTCTCGAAAATAAACAAATCGCAGGCTAATGATTTAGGCTGGGATTGCGGTGCCTCGTTCTTAAGTCTGATCTTAAATCTTACGAACTTTCGTAGAATGGGCGTGTTTAAGAACGGTCTTAACTTGGTATTGCGGTGCCTCAAGCGTAAGTCCTCGGCAGGAAAAACGAGATAGCCAACTGGAGACGCCGAGCGACCTACGTTGTGATTGCCGCGCATCCAGTTACGATTCGATTTAAGATATCTCTGAAGTCGTCGTAAGATATTGAGACACTGCAATACGACTTGCGTTTTGTTTACATCTTAAGACAGAGTTTGTGCGTAAGATAGTGTTAAGCGAGGCACCGCAATCCCAGCCTAAAGATGATTATATGATTTAATTCGCACTTCGCCGAGACACCAGACACAAACTTACTACGCTGTCGTCGTCTCATTTTCCGGTGGCGTGATTCATCTGAAGTAGTAAATTTTCTCTTTATGAGAAATTTAGATTTGTGAATAAACTGATATTAAGAACATTTTTCTTTTTCCTTTTTTCCATTCGTAGATTGACGATTTGTGAACTTTTTAATTTTTTTATTTCTATTTATTTTTTTATGAGGAACAGATCGTTACAGATCGTTACATTAACTGAATATCTGGTTGTATAGTAGTCAGATACTGTAGTATCTGATTGGTCAACCCAATTTCGATTGGTCAAGGCATATAAATTTGGCTGTCGACTACAAAAATCTAATGTATTACACTTGAAATGCACATTTTCTTAAGGAAATTGAAAATATATTAACTTTTTGTGAGAAAACATATGCTCAAAATCTCATATTTAAAAGGATATGTGGAAGAATTTAAAGTCAGTTAAACCTACCATTTTGCTTGGATCTTCGAATGATGGTATCGCATCTATTGTTTGAAATTGAAATCATCATATTAAGATACATTTTTTAAATGCCATTCTAAATAAATATTTCAAAGCCAAAATTATATTTTTTTTTAGATTTTTATCTTTAATAAAATAAACGTATTTATTTCCTTTTTTTTACATTCATTTTTCAGATATGTTTATTAACTATAGAACTTCTGTTATGCATGGTTATATGATAATTTAATTCCGTCAATTTGATTTTTAATATAACTAATTTAATTTAATTATAAGAATTGTCAACTTCGCATATATTATAAAATTGAAATTTTCTGCAAATGTCAGAGATTTAAATCTGTTTTATTTGGAGGGGGGGGGGGGGGGGGAACTGAAAATGACTATTTCGCAGCACGGTGATGATGCTATCTATCAGTCAAAATCGAAATCATCATATTACGATACAATTTTAAAATCCTATTCTAAATAAATTTTTGAAAGCCAAAATTATATATACATATTTTTTAGATTTTTTATTTATTATAAACCAAGTGACCGTTATTTCTTTTTATTAATTTATCAGCGGAATAAATTATTTTCTAAAATTGAAATTATAATTCCAATATCAAATATTTAAATATCGTTTATTTAGGGGGGGGGGGGGAGAAAAAAAACTGACTTTTTTCTATCATTTTATTTATGAGATTTTTCTGAAAATCATATAAGGCATGTAAGTAATATGATGTAAATTTTCTGCGCGGGAAAAGCGTGTAACAAATATTCGAAATGGTTCTCTTTTTAATGCAATAATAAATACAGCATCATTTTGTGTTGTAAAAAATTAATTTATTTTTAGGCAATTATTAATTTTAATAAATTTATATTGAAACTCCGTTATCTAATCCAATGCTGTAATTTTTCTATGACTGTAATTAAGCTATCAGTTCTTCATTATAAATTTTCACAGGGGTAGAGAGGCACAAAAATTGTATTGTGTCGTGGTCAGAAAGAAACCTCAATCAGACCCTTGAGAACTATCGTCATGCTCATCACAAATTTTCATCATATCTAAATGCGGAAAAACCTTCCTTATAATAATTTTCTTTTAACATTATGAATAGCTCTTACATGTAGAATACATGCTCTTATATGGCAGAATTTCTTCGAGTCTGAGAAAAAATTACTATACATTAATTTCTTTTCACCTCTTTAATGTAACAACATTTTCCTCAAGCAAATGCAGTTTTTCTCAAAATTTGTTTGAGATATCTTTATTGTAATTTTATGTCTGAAAAATATGACATGAAACAAGTATGGTTTAATTTGTTTGGTTATGTTCAACAGTTATTTTTTTCATAATAAGGATAATTAAATCGGACCTAATATTTAAATCGGATTCCAGTCCAGTGCGAACTTTCATGTCTGAACCGGAAATCGAATCTGGCACTTGTTATTTGAAGCCAAGAGCACTAACCTTTAAGTCATCTATTGGGCGACATGCAACAGGAAGAGAGATTATTCTGAATATCCAATTTATTATGATTGAGATCCATTGTATACGGTCGAGGAATCCTCCTTACACCATGACAATGCACTACTTTAATTCTCCCACAACATCCACATTTGCAGTTACTGAACGTATTCATTTTTTATTGATAGGAATTCAAAGAGAGAGAAAAAAATGAAAAACAATAAAATAAAAAACTAGTTGGCATAGGTGGACTCTGCTCAGTTCCCCATCTCATATATGTTCTCATAAATTTCTAGTGCGAGACATATTATAATCATGTTAAAAGAAATGAATTTGACCAAAGCTTGATACAGTGACAGAAAGAAATCCTCGCCTAATAGGCTATCCATCGTTCATTTCGATATATTTATCTTATTCTAATCTATTAATTTATTTTATCAGGGTCGATTCCGTTGTTTAGTTTTCATGCTACTGTTTCCAATGCAATAATCCTCAAAATTCATATTTATATGAAAAATTTACAATTTCGCTATGTTGATAAAATCGTAAATTACGAATAATTTACCAAATTTTCCTATTAGAATATTTGTATTCAATCATGTTCAAACAAATATCATGAATGTAATTTTGAAGTTGTCTAATGTATTTATAATCCTCAAAATGGAAGTTTAAGCTCAATTTTGCCTTATTCTGACATGTTAAGTAAATCGTAAATTCCAAATAAGTTGCGAATTTTTTTAATTGGAAAAATCATAGTCTATGATATTCATGCCAATATCCTAAATAATATTTCGAAAGTGGTTTTTACATCTTTACGATAAAATATCCCTCAAGATTGATGTTTATGTGAAATTTTGCTCTATTCTGCCATGTTAAGAAATTCGTAAATTTCCAATAACTTACGAAATTTTTATATTGGAAAATTCATAGTCATTAATATTCATGCCAGTGTCCTAATTAATATTTCAAAAGTAGTCTAACATCTTTAAGTTGAAAATATCGCTAAAAATTGACGTTTATGTGAAATTTTACCCTATACTGCCATGTTAAGAAATTCGTATCCACATTTGTGGTCTCTGAGCGTTAAATAGTAATTTATAAATGAAAGGTTCTTCATACATTCCGGGTATTATGCGCAAGTTCTTCACATTAAATAATAAAAGAACTGGTCATAGGTTCCCATTAGAGCATGGATGTTCGTAAGACCTCCAAATCCCTTCTAAACGTAAGTGCTGGTCTAATTACTAAGCACAGAGTGCGAAAAAATTAAATTAGAATGACAAATCAAACTAAAATTATTTGCTTGGAATGAGATAACTGCTCTACTTATATAATTAAAATCAAGATTGTAATAATAATTTGTAAGGAAATTAAATAAAAAGCAAAATATCAAAACAATCGTATTGAGTTAAGAATAATAGGGCCATTCTTCATAAAGAGGAAGTTGATAGTTGTTATATCGATTGCAGAATGATAACGGCTACTACCAACTGCACTGGCACCTACTCGCCTCATGAAGGGTTTTGCTGTTATTGCGTTCCGAAACAATTAACAAGTTTTTGACGTTTATGTTATGACGTTATTTATTACTTTCAACACCCTTTTTACTGTGCTCTTTACTGCAATCGTAATTCCCCTTTTCTGTCCAAAATTAGTTGTTTTAATCTTTTTTAACTTTTTTTTTTTTTTTTTTAATATTTTGGGCTCACACGTTAAAATTAATTTTATTTATCTTCCTTTTTTTATGTCTTTCAAAAGTTCCTTAAAATCGTTGTAAATGCGATTATGTTAGAAGAAAAAATAATACGCATAAATTAATTCTTTTTTTTTTCTAAATGAATCTCTTCTTAATTCCCGCTTAAAAGCTTATTCTTTTTCTAACAATGTAAAGAAAAATATTTTCATTGATTTACAGCAATTATTAACTTAATAAACTGGATTTTTAATTCCGGGACTTAAAAAAAAAATTGCATATTAATGTTTCATATGAAAAAGTTTCTTATACGGAAAACTGTTTTATTTTACGAATGTTCTTTTTCTACTTTTGTAATTCATTTTATTTTTCCTATTTAAGTTCTTCATCTGTAAAATAGACTGTTATGTAAATGAAATGCAAATAATTTTTGATTGTTGGATTTTTAACGATTCAGTTTAAATACCTCATTTATTTATTTCACAATCTTTGTATTCATTATCTCTTTTTTAATACTAATCTATGTAAATCTTGCAGCCACAAAAGAAATTTTAAAATACCGTTACCAATAATATGATTACAAGAATTTTTTATACTTTTTTTTTTTTTTTTTTTTTTAATCAGAAAAGTTCTTAATCAGACATAGAGAGTAAATATACGCCAAATCTGGTTTCGCTAATTTTATTACCCTTAATTAACATAAATATTAAAATTAAATTAAATTAAGTTGTTACGAAATATTCTTCTAAAGATTTTTTAAGAAGATTTTTTTTTCAAATTAGTCATAGAAGTTTCGCGTTAAATAAATATCTATATTGTCTATCAAAAATTGTTGTTTTTTTTTTTTTTTAAATTAAGATGTAAATTCTTTTATTCATTTTCAAACTTCACTGCAAAGCTCTAGTACCACGGTATTCCTGCTGATGGAAGTCTTACAAAATCGAAATTGACATGAAAATGGAACGCAAACCATCAACTTTCAAAGTCCACGAGGGCCCATTCAGTCCTGTGAGGAGATTCAAATTTTGTGGAGACTTAACTGCTGTGAAAGCAACATCAGTACAGCACTAACTTTCACCTGTCAAATGCCGAGACTTCTTAGGTCTAGATCAAGCAACAGCTCATTAGATCAATATTTCTGAACTAGGCGTACTCTTTGCCCCTAGAAAATCTGTGTCACTTGCATGCGTTTACCACTCCAGATTATATCAATAGGACATTTCACTATTCATACCGTTGATTGCATTATCTTCCAGGTTCTGCTGAAAACAGCCGATTGCAACTTTTCTTTTACCTGGGAAACCGATTTTCACAAAAGCAAGCAAAACAAATCTGACAGTAGAAGAAGCGGCATTCTACTGCCATGCACCATCACAGCTAGCTTCTTAACGGACCATGAAAGACCGCCTGAAAATACGCCGACTTACCGGAGCATCGAAAGTATAATTTACAGCGATCCTCGCCGGGAAGAAAAATATCTGTGAGAAAGGTAAAAATTCCAGCTCCCCATAAGGACTGTGCTCGTAGGCCGATTCATTCTATCAGAAATAACTACAAAGGAACCCAGGGCACAGAATTGAGAACGGATCTTATCTCATTAATAATAAGCCAGTATCTCATAGGGATACGACCCATGGTTTGCACACCAGATGATGCGCAATGCATCACAGATCTCCTAAGAAATCTAACACAGTCCAGATCAAATGAGCCGCAAATCAAGTCGCACTGAGGAGTCCAAATTGGAATGGGAGATCAGGATAAGGTATCGTCAACAGAAAGTACATGTCGCGGATAGGAGCAAATGCAATCTGCTTATAAAAATACTTGCATACTTTTTTTATGTCTAAATAGGCTTCCTACAACTTTATTTAAGCTCACATCGCACATCATGATACTAAACCAACTTATTTTTTGTGAAGGCATCAGTTCAAATTGAAGATTTTCAGATTTCCTTTGTATATTTTGTTGGTAGTAAAACAGCAGAGTAGTACATAAACCAAACATTTTTGCTTGTAGTCCGACCACCAGTTCAGATTGCTTTTAGATAATTTCTCCAAAAAAGAATTTTTTGTTTATACGAGCCACAAGTGTGTTACTAAACGAATATTGAAAGGAAAACATTCAACAGCCTGGACAGAAATTATCATACAACACTAATCAGCAGACTATCTAGATCCTTCTCCAATAGAATAAGTTTGAGCACGACTTGCACCGTACACAACCGGCTCAAAATATAAAAATGCTATGAGCTACAGTGGATATCGCACGGCAAGAGATATCTCAGATAACACTAAATGATCACTTTGTTTTAGCACTTTTGAAGTTGAGATTAATTATGAAATAATAAGTTTCTTCTCTTATAATATATATATATATATATTTTAATCCCTCTTTGATGGCCTTGTAACTTCTCTTTATTCGACAGTACTTACTCTTTTTAAATAAAAAGTTATAATACTTAAAGATTTCTTCAGTTCCTAAAAAAATAGTTTTTCGTTTCGTTTCATTTTTATTACTTTTAAAGAACGAAATCAAGGTAAAAGAGTACAATAAAAAAATAATACTCAAAATATTTCAGAAACAATTCCTGAAAATGATACAGGAGATTACTGAATAAATAAAAGAAAATGTTTATTAGTGGGAAAATGTTTTAATATTTCTTCTTTATGATTTTCTTTGTCGAGAATCTTGAAAGTTTTATTAAAATTCTCAGTAATAATTATTGTACACAGAGAAGTTTATTCTGTGAAGAGGATTGTTTTTTCTTCCTCGAGTAATAAGTATCTTAAAAAAAAAAGTAATTATTTCTGTTTCTTTCGGACTTAATCAACATAAATTCCGATTAAGACCAGATGTAATTGAATGTTAACTACACTTCCTTAAAAATTTCAAGGAAAGTGTTTTTAACGAATTTTGAATTATTGTTCAGAACTTCTTTTTTTAATTACTTCTTTATTTTTTTACAAGATTTAGTCATACGATGCATATTTTTAATATAACACATGTTCTATTCAATTGAGTAATATTTATTGTAGATTTCTACATAAATAGAATATTTTACTAATTAATTTTAAAATGATACATTTCTAAAGAGTTTACTTGCCTTTAATATATGTAAAGAAAAATTATCCAAAATTACAATTTTGCATCACATCAGCTTTAAGAAAATTTATTTATGTGTATATTCTGATTAATATTTTTACAGTGCATTCAATTCCTTTTTAAAATTTGCTTTAAAAAATACATTCTAATTATTTAATTATCTAAAAGACATATTGTTCTAATTTAATATCCATAAGATTCAAATAAAATGTTTTTCTTCAGACATTTTGAGATCTACTTTCCACGATATATATTTCATATTATTACAACAAATGTCTTTCAATATATGCAACGATATTGTGCAATAGTACTGTAAATTGAAAATCCGGTAGAACTGCTGGACTTCAGTGTGGAACATTTTAAAGTTTCATATACATAATGGTATGAGTATATTCCATTGTTTTTATTTTAATGGAGAAAATAAAACTCTTTCATGCGCAAAAGTTAAATATCGCAACTAAAATCGGATATCAGATAAAAAGTAAATGAATCATGTCATCTAACATCTGAAAATTATAATTAATAACCGAATACAATTAAAACAAAAAGTTAAAACAGACATTGAAGTTTCTAAATACTTCATTAAATTCATGATTTATTTTCGGTGTAGTCCGCATCATTCGTAGCACTGGTGTAATTTCTTATAAACTTACTCGTTTCTTGTATCATTTAACTTCCTTTCCATCTCATTTAACTTTAAATCTATCTAATTTAACTTTAAAGATATTTTTTATGCACAAATATTTTTTTTATTATTCGGATAAATTTTCACACTTTTTTTTTTTCATTTATGTGGTAGTTTCTTTAAATATCTCACCATCTTCCATTAATATACCTGTTCATGAGGCATTGAAAACTAAAGTAAAAAATACACAAGAATTCTTCCGTTAAAATAGCGCAAATTCTCCTGTTAATTAATGTCTTAATCATTTCAACAGTTTTTAATTTCGTTCGCTATTTATACTGTAAAATTTAAAGACAGGCTTTAACTTTTCCCTTCTTTGTTGTATAAGCCTATCATTTTTCGATAATTAATTTTTAGCTTAATTTGAAAAAAATTTTATTGATGGTAAAGTCTTTCACTTCGTTTCAAAATATTTTAAAACGATAATAAACTTGCTAAATTTATAGTGTTGCTTAAACATGAAAAAGATTGTTTCTTTATGAGTAATAATTTAAATAAAATCCTTGAATGTGTGTAGGTAATTTAACAGGCTCTATATTAAAATCTGTGACGTAATACCTCAGTAGATTATATCAGAAATATTCAACTAAATGTTGATCCCGAAATATTAAAAACATCTAATATTTACGAGTATTGTCTTTTATTTACGAGCTACGAGCACATTGTCCTTTACTTCTAAATTAAAAATCCTCATTCTAAGTGGATAAATATAGCAGAACAGGTATCAACTGTAACCATATAGCTTAATATTTTGAAAATAATGTTTGGAGTACTGTTTTAATTTTGTGTTGTATAATATCCTTAAAGTTTAAACTTCTAGAACTTCTATAACAATATTTTTATACTTTACAACACTCTTAACAGTGTGAATTTAGGGGTCAACAGTTCTTTGCATTTTTTCTATTGATAAAAATTTCCTTCACGAAAAAAAAAAAAAAAAAAGAAAGAAAGAAAAGGAAAGAAGAACCTAATAAAGCAACCTAAAAATACTCTTAATAACTTACTGTAAGAACATTATATTTCATACAAATTTATTTTATATAATTTGACAGTGGGAAAAGCTCACAAGGAACACTGTAAATAGAAGCGTCTTAAATTCAGACTGAAATGTGTCTGAAATGCCAATTCAGACACATAAACGTCTGAAACACTTACGCATGCAAAATTTCAGGCGCATGTGCTGTCTTAAATTGAGACACGTAAGTGTCTTTTTTATAAATGAGCTGATATGGTTGATATGTCTGATATGTCTGATATAGTCTGAATAAGGTTGATATGTCTGAAATTAAGACATATAACATTTTAGACACATAAAATTTCAGATATTTTACAATTTAGGGACTTAAAAATTCAGACATTTCAAATTTCAGACACTTAGAAATTCAGACATTTGTATAACTTAACAAATTTTCCATATGAAATCTACTTTAAGCAGCATGCATATCCTGCTTTAATTTTTTTTAACAAATAAATTTAATATTATTTTATATAATATAAGTAGTTAACTTATTTGAAATACTTAGACGCGAAACTTATTCAGTTAAAAGTTAAAAAATAAAGTTATTTTTTATTTAACGTTCTCACATGTAATAAAACAAAAAACAAAAAAAAAATTAAGATAAACGAAGCATGTATCTTGTAGCTAAGAAGCGAATTCCTAACTAAACATTCTTAAACAAATTGTGCATAATTGATTTTTTTTTTCGCATTTTAATTATTTTATGTTCCCTACACTTCAAAATGTAAAAGAACAATTTTTTTGGTTTCATGTACATAGTTTGTTTTCTTACAAATACCACTTTTAAAAAAATCGTTTAAAATCTATAATCTACTATTTTTTCAATATTTATTACGCATTTAAAAAAAAAAAAAAAACTCTAAACCTCTACACATATAAAATTTAAGATATTAATATGTATTAATCTTTAGCTCTTATGGACAGTTCTATTGCAAAGACGTAAAACTTCGATTTGTTTTACGGTTACTAAAATATATTTCCTTATACAAACAACCTCCAGTGTGAATATCGATGGCTTGATTGGGAAGACTATGGATTGTGAATCCATTGATTGTCGGTTCGTCTCCCGGCGAGGGCAACGGTAATAGTTTCTGTAAAAATTATTAATGCTTTTTTTTATGCTCTAGGTTATTCTAAAATCTTTTTCACATGTAAACAGTATGACACTCATCTTTTCATTTATTTATTTATGAAAAATAGTCACTGTAGATAGGATCAAAGATAGCGGAATTTCAGACACTTCATGTGTGAAACGATATGCCTTTTAAGACACTTTTTAGAATCTTAAAATTGAACACCATTTTAGACGCAATTGTGTCTGAATTTCAGACACTTGTATTTACAGTGAAATTATCAAAGGGTGTCGTCTTCAAAAAATAATGAAAAAAATACATGGGATTGTACTCTTCATAAAACACCAGAAAGTGAAAAAATTAACGGCTGAAATGAATTACACCGACCACAAAAAATTATCAAAATTAAACATATTTGGCGATTTCACACTGTTAGGCGATTGATTTTGAGTAATGGACGGAAAAGCAAAACACGGTTCTGTTCGTACACGGCAATCTCGGTGTTAGCGAACTTATCGCGAAACAGTGCTAAATCGCCAAAAATGCATAATTTTGATAATTTTTTGTGGTCGCTGTAATTTATTTCAGTCGATATTTTTTTTTACTTTCTGGTGCTTTATGAAGAGTAGAATCACATTTTATTTTTTTTCAATATTTGAAATATATATTTCCCCTGGTTGTACTGCTTTCCGTTATTCCATGATCTATTCTTTTATTATAAATATTTATTCGTTAAATGAATTCTAATTTTAAAACTTCGCGATTCTGCTTACGAATAATATCATATTTATATATGCAATACATTCCATTAGTAATGGAATAAAAAAAACATATAATAAGGTTTATTGAAATAATTTTCTATTTTTCTACTATTTCTAAAAACACATTTCGAGGCCTTTTAAAAAAAATCTGGAGTGACTCCACTCGACTTTCCGAACATTGAGTAATTAACAGTTTTGTAGATAAAGTAAAGAAAGAGGAGTTGTTAAACAAACAAAAGAGAGAAAACCATAATAGAGTGTTTGAACATTTTTCTCCATATATTACACGATGTTTTATTTAACGCTACTAAACTTTGAGCCCATAGATCATAAGGATAAAGAATTTTTCGTTGTGTCTCTGTGAAAACCTATAAATGCTAAATTCACCAAATTGCTTATAGTTAGTGCAACAGTGATATTCATATAAATTTTCAGCTCATTTGAATAAGGCGTTTAGATGCTATCGCACTTTTAAAAATTTGGACCCATTGGCCATATTGATAAAGAATTTTTCTTTGTGTCCCTGTAAAAAAAAACTATAAGCGCTAAATTCACCAAAATCTATAGAGTTTGTGCAACTGTGACCTATAACATGTGTACAAATTTTTTGCTCAGATTAATAGGGCGTTTAGACGCTATCATACTTTTAAAAAATTGGCCCCTTAGGCCATAATGATAAAGAATTTTTCTTTGTGCCCTGAAAAAAAACTGTAAGTGCTAAATTCACCAAAATCTATACACTTCGTTCAACTGTGACCTATAACATGTGTACAAATGTTTTGCTCAGATTAATAAAGCGTTCAGACGCTATCGCACTTTTAACAATTTGGCCCCATAGGCCATAATGATAAAGAATTTTTCTTTGTGTCCCTGTAAAAAAAAAAACTATAAGCGCTAAATTCACCAAAATCTATAGAGTTGGTGCAACTGTGACCTATAACATGTGTACAAATTTTTTGCTCAGATTAATAAGGCGTTTAGACGCTATCACACTTTAAAAAATTGGCCCCATAGGCCATAATGATAAATAATTTTTCTTTGTGCCCTTGTAAAAAAACTGTAAGTGCTAAATTCACCAAAATCAATACACTTCGTGTAACTGTGACCTATAACATGTGTACAAATGTTTTGCTCAGATTAATAAAGCGTTCTGACGCTATCGCACTTTTAAAAATTTGGCCCCATAGGCCATAATGATAAAGAATTTTTCCTGGTGTCCCTGTAAAAAACTAGAAGTGCTAGATTCACCAAAATCTATAGGGTTCGTAGTATGGTGACTTACAATATACGTACTAACTTTCAGCTTATTCGAACAAAGCGTTTAGACGCTAGCGTGTTCATTAATAGGCATACACACATACATACACCATCGCAAAAATTGTGAAAACGGACTCAGGGGACCTTGAAGCGTATAGTAACATCAAAATCTCAAATTCGGATTTTTGACATGATTACAATACTTTCCTCTCTATAGTGTTCGGAAAGTAATAATTATTATCATCCATAAAATTTTTAAAAAATCCATGAAATCATTAATATTGAAAATTGTAACTTAAATGTAAAAATCTGCTGTATAAAAACGGATAAATATAAAAATGGAAAGTTACAAAGAAATATCTCGAATAATTAATGGAAAGACATATTTTGCGCGACATTCTATGCTAATGCTCATTTTTAAGTCGCTCAAAACTTTTCAAAATTTTGCAGGAAAGTGAAAAAAAAAAAAAAAGGAGGATAACCAATTTTCAACTGGTTTCCAATTTAATATTTCATCCAGCTGTTTTCCGGATTTGTTTCCAGGAATAAGCGAGAAATATTTTTGAAGTTTCGAGATGTATTTTTATCTGCTAGTGATATGCGACGGTGGGTAACAATCATTTTTCTAGCTGATTGAGCGAAAACTTTTTCAGAAACAGGAATCTGTTTCAATAAATTTTCAGAAGCTAAATTTTCGTAGTGCGGCTTTTTTTTTTTTTTTTTTTTTTTTTTTTTTTCACTACGCTCATGACCCATGTATTTTCGAAATATTGATATTTTTATCAAGGAATATATTTGTCTTTTACTGAAATTTTATATCCATTTAACTTATGGTGTTATAGATTTTGAAAATATATCGGTTTAAAATGCACTTTTCGCAACTAATAATTTTTCGCTTTGGATATATTGTTTTTTTTTTATTCGTGAAATATATATATATATATACTAGCTGACCCGACAAACGTTGTTTTGTCATATAAATTATTTCTAGAGAATATTTTGCTAGAAAAAAATAACTAACCTATTGTAAGTGTGTAAGGATGTGGTATATAAGTGGAAGATTATATGGAGCGCTGTGAACGGTGAAAGAATATAAAAATAACAAAACACCAATCATTTATTTTTTTAATTTATTAAAATTGATTCTTTAAAATTATATACATATCGCTACTTATAACAATATTACTAAAAAACAATATCAATCCCTTAATGCAACAGAGTGTACAATATTTTTTGTTATCCCATCTTTCGCCAATACGAGCAAACTGGATGGTTTGCCCACTCGAGAGCCACGTATAATTGTCCGTGTGAAAAACATGATGTGCTCAAATCTAAGCCACAGACAGACATCGTTTGGCCCTGAGACTTAGATTGGCATTTGCAATGACTATCAATAATTGGAAATTGAGGACGTTTAAATTGAATTGGCACATCTGTGGGTATAATAGGGATTCGCAGTAGTAATATATTTTCACCTCGGAATTTGTCATTTAAAATGATGGCTTCGATAACATTTTTCATTAATTTTTTTATGACTAATCGCGTGCCGTTGCACAACCGTGGTGGGTTCAAATTACGAAGCAAAATAACCGGAGATCCAACCTTCAGTTGTAAAATATGCGGTGGCATGCCTGGTAAATCCAATGAGTTTAAAAACATTGTTGGATAATTTACAGCTTCAGTAGCATCGCAAACTGTATCATTAGATTTGTATGACACCAAGTCTCCTGGTAACAAATGTTGTATCTTGAGATTCAATTCGTTGACGTCCACATTTTTTGCTGCTAAAATTGCTCTTTCTGCCAGCCACTCATGATTTGTGTATCGTCTGTGTACATCGGGAAATATCTGGTCAATAAGAGCATCTTGAGAATCAATGATTGTGCATAAATCGATCGGTAATTTTATGCATCCAGTTTCATCTGTAGTAACTTTTCCATCGCCGATATCTAACAATTGTTTTGCGAATGTTTCAGCGGATGGATCTTGAAGCTTTTCAACGCACAAATTTACTTTTAGTTGTACTTTTTCAACATTAAGCCACAATGACGATAATTTTAAACATGCGTTGTTCTCATCAGCGTATGTTGAACGCGGAATAACGGGAAGTGCTTGTCTGAAATCACCTGAAAAGCGTAACAGAGTGCCGCCAAATAGTTTGTCGTTGTTTTTTATATCTTTCAATGTCCTGTGCGACGCCTCAATCGAATGTTTGTGTGCAATAGTGCATTCATCCCAGATAAGAATTTCACACTATTTCAGCACTGTGGCCATGGACGATTGTTTTTTTTTATGTTGCACACTGCGTCTTGGGTATTTTGAATATTTAGTGGCAGTTTAAATAACGAATGAGCTGTTCTGCCTCCATCCAATAAAGTTGCCGCAATGCCAGATGATGCAACAGCCAATGCGATGCCATTATTTGATCGTATTTCGGCGAGAATTAGCGAAATGAGGAATGTTTTGCCAGTTCCACCTGGTGCACCCCCCCCCCCCAAAAAAAAAAAAGAATCCACCTTGTCCTGCCAAAACTGTGAGCATGATGCGGTCGTAAACGGTTCTTTGTTCTTCATTCATTAGTGGGACATTGCTAACAATAATCGCTGCCATTTCTACAGTATTGTATTGTAGTTCACGATTCAATTAATCAGTGCTTATTAAATCAGATGCATTTCGATTTGTTGAATGCATACCGAAATGACTGAGTGGTAAGTTGGTAATGATAATGCAAAGATCTTCAGTAGCAATCAATGCTTCATTGTACATAGCGTCACTGAATACTATTGTTAGATCGTTGCACCGTGAATGATGTTGATGCAATATATCATCAGTCATTGAATCTTTGTGATTATCCCATAATGTCTCTCCTCGGGCCGGGAAACATGTAGTCAACACTATAGCGAATAGTAGACGAATTTGTTTTGTTGTACATTTCAGTCCTACTTCAGCAAGCATACACTCCTATTGGTTGTAGTCTTCCAGCAATCCGAGTGCAAGGCATGCATCTTTATACGTTGGATACTGTTGTCCATTCACTTTACGTAAATCTTGAAATGACAAAGGACCGATGACATTAACCAATAACAGTCCAAGATAAAAGCACTCAGTCTGCCTTGGATTGACTGTAAATACTCGTCCCAAGGTGTTTGATTTGAATAAACCGGGACATGCATCAATCGGCGTGCCTTGCTTGCGGGGCATCCATTTTTTTGTTGGAGCCCATGTGAAATAGCGGGGTACTTCTGAATAGAGTAATGTCCGTGCAAAAGCACGAAAAGCATCCGCACGATTACACAATTCAAAAAATTCGGTGAGTGTAGTTTTTGGTGGATTTATAGCACGATCAATCGCTGTCTCGCTCGTGAAATATACACGCTGGCCATTTTCAAGATGGACGGCTAAATGAAGAACTACTGGATCCCGTTCATAAATTGGGAAACCAAAGATACGCCAAACAGCTTAATTGGAGATGACGTACCGGCCAATTTGGTAAAGTGTTATTTCATCGTTGTTATTCACCGGAGGAGCATTCACATTGGTATTTTCAACTCGAAATACAGCCATATCACTGCCTTTATTCACATACTTGCAAATGTATTTGATGCTCTTCACTGAACTGCAGAACTGAACATTAATATGAGCACTGAATGTTTTGCTCAGCAGAGGCGAATATGGGACCACCCAACGGTTATCAATGTCAATATCTATGTTGTTGACATAGATGACCGCCATAGATGATAAGATTGTCCACCGTTATCGGGATTTATTCGACGATATATTGGATATCCGTCAACATTTGTGATTGTGGAATTTTTCGGAAAACTTTTAGTACATTTTCCATCTGCACAAATAATAATGGCCTAAAAATTCATTTTTCATTTTAGCATAAAATAACTCCGTCGGATATTGACGAATTTTTTAAAAGAATATACCATTTTAACTAATTTTAACATTTTAACAATATTAACGTTGGAAAAATATTTTAAACACTTACGTTTAAAAATTCATTTTTCATTTCGACATTAAATAAATTCTGACATCGTGTTTACGATTCTAAAATATTAACTTTGAAAAAATATTTTAAACACTTCGTAAGATACGGTTACGATTCTAAAAATATTAATTTTGAAAAAAATATTTTAAACACTTCTTAAGATACGGTTAAAAATTCACTTTTCATTTCAACATTAAATAAATTCTGACATCGTGTTTACGACAACTCACGCCATCTAGGTGGAAAAGTTGTTGAAAGAGTTGGTTAAAAATTAATTAAGAAAGAACTAATTAAGTTACAACTTTCATTTGTAAATCTAAACCATTCTCGAATCCACCTAAAGACACACAAAAAATTTCATTAAACTCAGTCCAGCCGTTTAGGAGGAGTTCAGTGACATACACACGCACAAAAGAAATATATATATAAAGATGTATGTATTAGATATATGATATATATGTATGTACAGTTAAAAATTTATTCAAAACATAATACAATTGATACACTTCATCTAAAATAATAAATCATTTATTATTGATTAATGATTAGCTTTTTGTTTGTGTGTGGTTTTTTTTTTTTTTTTTTTTTTTTTTTTTTTTTTTTTAAGTTATGTAAAGTTAAGCACAATATATTTTAGTATCACTGCTGTTTTTATATTACATATATAATGTTATTAAATATATTTTTATGATTCATGATTTCATTCTGGTGAAATAGTATCATGTACTTTAAATTAGTTAATATTTAAATTTGTTTACAATATTATTGATGTAGATTATTTTATTTTTCTATGTCTTTCTATCTCTGTGTAATTATGTAATGGGTAAATAAAAATAAATTTTACAGTAATTACCTCTGAAAAAGAAAATCTCAGAAATATATACCGGGTGATTCAAAATAGATGTTACAGCAATTATCTCGTAAACTAAGAAAGATAGAAACATACTTCCAATTACAAAATTATAGCAAATTAAGAGTAGATTTCAGATATGGCATTCTTTTGTACAAGGGGCTGTATACATATTAAATACGAAATTTAATTCTTATACGGCCCCTCCTATCATGTGACTTATATTTAGAAAAATATTCTCCTTGCTCTAACAAGCAAAATAAAAAAAAATCATCTCTCTAAGTCCAAATCTCGCTGAGTTATTGTAATTTGAAAATGATGACTTACACCACTTTTTTTTCAATTTTGGCATCTATTTTTCGACGCCAACCGTCTCACTTTAGGGGGTTATCTATGAGATGAGAAAAATTAAAAAAAAGATCCTTTATTTTAAAATAGCAACTAAAATCGTTCAAACACGTGAAATCAACAATTTTAAGAATTTAATGCAAATTTACATTATTTCGTATTGTTAAAAATTTTAATAGTTAAATTTCTTAGGGGGGGTCACCTGCAAATTAAAACACGTTAAGAGAGGGAAAAAACTAAAAGACTAGCAAAACCGTGTGAAATTTTCGAGCTTTATTTTTACCACTTTCCATCATGGTTGATAAATTTAATGACTTCGGCTCTTTAACAATTCCAACAAGATTGAAAAGTGCTAATGACTTCGATTTGTCTGTCTGTCCATCCGTCTTTCTCTGTGTCCGCGCTTTAACTCCCGTGAATATTCATATAATTTCCTGAAACTGATATATGTTATTTGAGTTCACTATCGGGTGTTCCTTATTGAAAATGGAGTGAATACCTCTGCTAGCTTGTGCACAGGGACACCCGAAAGTATTCGAAAGCATTGTGTTCTATGAGAGGTATTTTTATGAACCATATTTTAATACCTTTAATTTATGCATATATTAATAAAATTGAAATACGTTATTATAGTTTTCGATCGGATATTTTCTATAGAAAATGGAGTAAACACCATCAGTGGTTTGTATACAGGGACACCCGAAAGTATTCCAAAGCATTGCGTTCTATGTGAAGATATTTCTATAAACAAAAATTTAATTACTTTGCATAAATCTTAATGAAATTGAAATATGTCATTCATATGCACAAAAGAATGCTTTCTATACTGTACAGTACGATTAGCATTAGATTTACAGGGCACAGAAAAATATTCAGTTACGTTAAGGGTTATTATTGGATATTTGCTGGAATTGCATTTTCGTTTACATTAAACATTTTCTAACAATATTTAACTGTAAATAAGATTTCAATTTGCATTTTTTTTTTTGTCTGACTGTCCATCTGTCCGTCTGCCCGCCCCCAGCGTTTGTAAATATTTTCAGAAATGATATATGTTATTCAGGTTTACTATATGATATTCCCTATTTAAAATGGCATTAATTAATTCTCTACAATTGGTTTATGCACAGGAACGCACAAAAAATGCCAATGTATTGCGTTTTGGGACAGATATTCTTATAAATTACATTTAAATAACTTTATACTGTAAAAATAATAAGGAAATTCATATTTATTGTTAATATTCTAAAATAATGTTTTGTATAGAATATGATATGGTATAGATGTATAATTCTATGTCGGGGGAGGGGGGTTACCATCCTTCTCAACCTCCGTTTAATTATAGTGCCTATACTTATCAAAACAAAAATCAAGCGTTATTAATTTCCTTGAAACTTGCAAACATTCATCAACTTTTCAAGTGGCAACTAGATATGGAATCCAAAGTATCAAATTCGCATTTCCTGTAGTTATTACTTTCTCATACCCATAAGGTAGAGAAAGTATTGTTTTTGGGCCAAATTTTCGAAAATGAGTTTTTGTTATATTTACACGTTTTGGGGTCCCCTGAATATGAAAATCGTGTTTTTAGCGGTTGGTCTGTGTGTGTGTGTCTGTCTGTTATCCGTTTACCTCAAGAACAAATAGCAGCAAATATTCCAAACTTGGTATTTTAAATATGTATCATATATGGATGCTACACTAAGCTTTTTACTGAGATGAAGCAAATGGTTCGTGTACAGGGACACGCAAGAAAATTCAAATACATTACGTCTATGGGGAAAATTGCAGGTAAGTAGAGTTTAACTCCTTTAGACTGCACTAAACCAAATGAAATAAATATATATTTTTTATTTGCATAAAAACATGTCTCATGTAGAATATGGTATAGCATTTGTACATATTCTTCAAAAGATATACAGGGTTGCAAATATTTAAACTATAATATTCTTTTTTATTGTTAGTGAAAGTGCTTTACTATAATATTTTACCATGTCCAGGAAAGCTGCTCAGGAATGGAAATGAATTTCTCATAGACATATGATAAATAATGTATGTTTTAAGCTTTAAAAATATGCATCGCTTGTGTTTTGTGTATTTACACGTTTTAAGGCTTCCTTATTACCAAAGTCAAGTTTTTTAAAGTTTGATTATTGCCTGCGTCGAATATTTTCAGGAAGGGAATATTTTCAGGTGATCCTCCCTCACACAGAACTAATTATCATATAAAACTCTTCCGAAGCCTAATTTGAATTAGTTTAACATACATAACAGTACTCTTTATGTTACCTCTTAATTTCGAACCTGTATTTATGGTATTAAATTTCAGGGTAAGAGAAAGTCGTGTGAGTGGCACACCAGATTATTTGTTGTTAAATTATACTGATAATTCATATATATACAGATTAACGAATAAAAATTTACCTTTCGTATTCAGGAGGCCTCAAAATGTGATATTATACAGAAAAAAAATCGCTCCCCTAAAGCTACTTTGTTTACAGTATGGATATGAGAAATTAATTTTCCGTTCTGTGTCAGCAGTGTTCTTCGAAATAAAAAATGCAGCAAACACTTACACCAATTACATTTAATAATAATAATAAAAAAAAATGTTTACGTTAATTTTGGGTAGCCCTGTATTTTGTCAATAAACTATATACACATGACTTTCTGTGCGTAAATTTAGTGTTATATGTAAAATAAGTAACACAAAATGAAATACACTTCCAGCAATTCCCAAGTATAGCTCCAATATATCGAAATACTCTAGGTAACCCTGTAAATGAATGATAAATGGTTGCTATACCACAAACTACAGTCGGTAACAAAAGTGTCCGAACACTAGCAAAAATTCCTATGTAAAAAAAGTACACTTCATACGGTTTTGTTATATAAATCCTTGTCTAATGCTGTTCTTAGTCAGTGTAAGAACATGGTTCGATAAGGATTTCTTTAACAAAACCGTATGAAATGTACTTTTTTTACATAGGAATTTTTGCTAGTGTTCGGACATTTTTGTTTCCAACTGTACATAAAACATGCTTTTATGCGTATAAAAAAATTGTTCTTTTCATTTTGTTTAGGGCAGTCTATACATGTCACACTGTACATATGAGAAATTTTGCTCACAGACCTAATGTATTTGAATTCTTTTGGATGACCCTGTAAAAAAACAATTGTCTGATCGTAACGAATACTTTAGTGTAGCACCGCAATATGATATGGATTTAGAATATCGAATTTGGATTTTCTGCTACTATTTGTTCTTGAGATATTCTAATAACACACAGACACACACACACACACAGAGAGAGAGAGAGAGAGAGAGAGACCAACCTCTAAAAACATGATTTTTGAATTCAGAGGATCTGAAAACGTGCAAATATATGCACGTTTGACTCATGTCAAAAGCTAATTTTCGAAAATTTGACTCAAAAACAATTCTTTCTCTACACCGTGTATATGAGTAAGAGAATGTATAAAGGAAAAGAAAGAAAAATGAATTTGAAAATTCGCTTTTAGTACATAAATTACTCATAAATTTTATTTGTTAAATTACCAATGAGTATTCTCTTGTGTATTCACTAGGGGAAAGAGAGACATAACAGGTTAAAATATCCGTCTTTCCCTGAATGATTTCTTTTTCTTTTTTCTCCCCAAACGCTGATCAACGTGTGCCTTATTACAAAAGCAATAGTAATTACAATTTCTCACTTTTGATACAACCCCTTAAGACTTGGCGAAAAATGCTAGAATTTTCAAATTGCAATAACTCAGTGAGATTTTGACTTAGAGAGATGATTTTTTTTTTTTTTTTTTTTTTTTGATTTTTAGAGCGAAGAGAATATTTTTCTAAATATAAGTCATATGATAGGAGGGGCCGTATAAAAATTAAATTTCGTATTTAATATGTATACAGCCACTTGTACAAAAGAATGCCATATCTTAAATCTACTCTTAATTTGCACCAATTTTGTAATTGGAAGTTTGTTGCTATCGTTCTGAGTTTACGAGATAATCGCTGTAACATCTATTTTGAATCCCCCGGTATATATCCAATAACAAAGTTTATTCAAATAACATATAGATTTTAATTTTTAAATGGGCTGTATATGAACCGGTAACCTACAATTTTGATTCTTAGTAAAAAACAAAATAGAGAGAGAGAGAGAGCGTGTGTGTGTGGGGGGGGGAGGGGGGTAGAGACAGAAACACTTTATTTTACTTGTAAATCTTAAGATTTTTTCTAAATAATCACCATCCGGAATAAAGTTATGAGCAGGTCGGATAAACTTGATCACCTCCCGACCCGTTACCCAACCTGAAACTGCAGCTATCAAAAACATATTACACAAAATATAGTTATATTATTAAGCAGACCTTTCGGAGGATTAGATATAACACAAAAAATTACAATACTACTGATCTAGTTATAAACAAAATCTCGATGTATGACAAAACAAAGTTTCATAGGTGTTGAAACTTCCTCTTAAAGAATCCACTATTTCAAATATTTTGGCAGTATTAAAATATATATATATATACAGACACGACATTATTTCATTATTTAAAACATGAAAATCTGACATTGACAGATTTTAATTTAGTGCCAGAGACCTACTGCTAAACTTGTTAATATCGACAAATTCTTCTTTAGTTAATTCGTGACGATCTAAATTCCATGATAAAGTTTTCATTAAATCAAGCCAATGTGTTTCAGCTGCAGATACTGTAACAAATAACGTTGGAAGTCCAAACTGTCTTATAGCCGCAAAACAACGTTTTTTCTCTTTTTCCCAATGAGGGGGAGGTGTGCCTTGGGGGGGACTCATGTCAAAGGTGTGCCTTGGGAGGGGACTCATGTCAAAGTTGTACCTTGGGGGGGACTCATGTCAAAGTTGGGCCTTGGGGGGACTCATGTCAAAGTTGGGCCTGGGGGGGACTCATGTCAAAGTTGGGCCTTGGGGGGGGACTCATGTCAAAGTTGGGCCTGGGGGGGGGACTCATGTCAAAGTTGGGCCTTGGGGGGACTTCATTCAATAAATCCCCATTCAATAAACCGACTGAAATAGGCCCTTAGCACTATTATGAGTGACGTATAAAAATTCGACAACGCTGTACCGACTGAAATAGGGGTACCTTGGGGGGGACTCATGTCAAAGTTGTGCCTTGGTGGGACTTCATTCAATAAATCCCCATTCAATAAACCGACTGAAATAGGCCCTTAGCACTATTAAGAGTGACGTATAAAAATTCGACAACGCTGTACCGACTGAAATAGGGGTACCTTGGGGGGGACTCATGTCAAAGTTGGGCCTGGGGGGGGGGACTCATGTCAAAGTTGTGCCTTGGGGGGACTTCATTCAATAAATCCCCATTCAATAAACCGACTGAAATAGGCCTCTAGCACTAAAAAGAAAAAGAAAAGAAAAGTATGTATACATTAGAAAATAAATAATTTTCGCATATAAATATTTTTCATATAAATTAGCATGTACCTTTTTATATTAACAGAACAAACGTTTCACCAATAAATCTTTACAAGCGTTTTAAGTCGTAATTATGCAAGATTTCACATGGCTACTTCAATTCGATCAGTTCAAATTTTTCAGATAGACTATCAATTGATTAGTTTAAGACGATTAACTACGCTATCGTCATGAGACTAAATAAATAATACCTTAGTTTAAATCTGTCTAATCTGGGTGGGTATGATTCGTATTTACTTTACATCTGAAGAAATCCTACTAAAACTTCAGACAACCACGTCGGCTGTGCGAGAGGTTTCGGAAATGGATCCTACGAATCTATTTCAGTCTATCATCTTTTCAATTAAATTTGTTTCTTACCCGCCTACGAAAAATTACGATATTAGCTTACCAATGCCATCATTTTTAACACAGGCGCTTGTAGTTATGCGTTCACTGTTCCAGAAATATCCCCTTTCCAATTCCTCCCACTCCCCATCTTCTCTGAAATAAGTAAATCCTTCGAAAACACTGTCATGGCCATTTAATTACATATCAAAGCCGTGAGACTAGTTTCACTGGTAGCAGCGTAACACAAAGGATCGTACTTCGGCAAGACGTATGTATACGCCCGGGGCAGTTAAGGCGTTAAACACTGATGTTTCAGTTACAAATATAATCAGATGCCCCAGTATATGATTATGTATCATTTACAAAGTCTTTCTTGCTACTTTGTTCGGACTATCGTTCAATATCATGCAAATTTTTGTAACATGATTTATAACATGAATTTTTAATTTAATATCTGCTAATACCTATGAAGCTTTAAAAAATTAGATTCATAAAAGAAAAGCATAAAAAATTGTTGCCGAAACGTCAGTGAAGGCCTCCCTGTTGAGACTCAAAAAGATTTTCGGTACCGGATGTGTTTCTGTCTGTTTGTCGCGCGATAGTGGTCGCAAAAATCACGCTACGTGCTTGAAATTTGATACACATGTTCATGAGCCCCACGAAAACAGCTGTATTGTTTTGTATGTGTATTCCATTTGTAGTTCGTGTACAGGGACACGCCAAAATGTTTCTTATCATTACGGCCTATGGGCAGAAATGTATAGCAATAGCGGCCGAAAATCGTCCGATTGACTTGCAAATTGGCACACACGTTCAAGCTCTATATAGAAATATCTGTATAATTTTTTATGCCTATATTGTTTATGGATTGTGTACAGGGACACGCCAAAATTCTTATCATTACAGCATATGTGAATGCCGTTTAAACGCATTTTAATGTCATTACTTTGCAATCAACAAAATGAAATTATCGTATATTACTCAGGTGCTTAAACTTATGTTTTCTGCAGAAAATATGTGTTCTTAGGCTTCCTAATTAATATACAGGACTTTGCAAAAGTGTTCCGACAATATCGTAATCATCCAAATTATGCCGAATTTCGAACAGTTGTTTATGAAAAACATAGAATAAATTGAATAGTTTTACTGATGTATACATTGGTTATGGTTCGTTTACAAAGACACACAAAAGAATTTCATGACATTATTGCCAATAGGCAAATTTTTATTTAAGCGCATTTTCACGCGTTTATGCTGCATTCAACATAATGGAATTATCATACATTATATAAATGTATAAAAGCATGTTTACTCTAAAAAAGGGATATGTATATAGACTAAATGATTTATTTACGGGACCACACAAAAAAATTCGGATGACATTCTGTAATCATCCAAATGATGTCAAATTACTTTTAAATATTAATGAGTTATAATTAATTAAATAGGTGTATTCTTTTTTAGTGTATATAATTATTTTGGCTCCTTTTCCGGGATACACAAAAGGAATTTTGTACTAT
This sequence comes from Salticus scenicus, assembly GCA_963930645.1. Lineage (NCBI taxonomy): Eukaryota > Metazoa > Arthropoda > Arachnida > Araneae > Salticidae > Salticus > Salticus scenicus. The sequence goes on along the minus strand of OZ005653.1, from coordinate 200,756,734 downwards.
TATAGTCTATAGTCGGTATTTCTTAAAAGTGTATTTTTATTTGAACATACAATTGGTAATTAATTAACAGGATTACACAAAACAATTCCAATCATTTTGCATGAAATTTGGTACAAGTATTTATAAAAGTTTTAGGGAATTAACACAAGACTATCAGTTATTAGAAATATATATATACAGATATACAGATAGTTATAGAACGAGAGCGACAGCGGGGGTTGAGGGGGCGGCAGCCCCCTCAGAAACGTTTCTGTTTATATAGGAAGTCAATTGAATCAGTATATATTTATATATATATCTTGAGGGAATGTAAAATGTTTTAATCTACAGCTTTCTGGAAATAATCATATCAACTTTACTAACTGTAATTTACAACATTACATACATAAGGATCAATAAATATGTAGAATAAATATCATCGAGGTATCTCTGCTATGTCCTAGTAATAAATAAAAATTTTACAATACCCCTACCTGTATTAAAAAGGTTAGTAGCATTTTGTTTAATTAACGTTTCTAATTAAATAAAATCAAAAATTTACCTTGTATTTATTCCGCCTGATTTAAAATTTTGCTTTTTTACTTTTAATAAAATAATAGATTTGAGAAGAGAAAAAGGTTCTAAAACAGTTCAATTTGATATAAAATATTTACAATAAACTAGTATGAAATTAAATTTAAAAAATAATTATTTAAAACGGTAAAAAAGACTTAAAATTAAGTTTTTAATTTTCATACATTTATTTTTCTGTAAATTTAATTGAAAATGTTTCGCAATTTCAAAAATGCAATTTTTTCTCCCCCCCCCCCCTCCCAAAGAAAGTTTACATAATACGTTTACTTAATGCTTACTTAATACTTTTAGAAAAACAAATAAATTTACATGCATAAACAACTCAAAAAGAAGTAAACAAAAATAATAATAAAATATGCTGTAGGGAGAACTTAGATAAAGAATAGCACATTTAATTCCTAGGCAATGATAAGATATAATGTCAACAGTACGATAACAAAATTAACAAAGCAGAATAATTTTCTTTCAAATTCAGCTTCATGTAATTATGTGAATACATTATGAAAGGTTTAAGAGCTTTTTCCATGAAATACAAAAGATAATCTTTTATTCTTCGTTCTTTGTAATTCTATCATGTAATACATTTAATTCATATTTTGGAACAGCAATTAGCTAAATGATTGTATGCAAAAATAGCTTATGTATAAATAATTATATATACATATACGTACATATATATAAATATATGATCGCTTTATACTATCTAAATTTTTTCCCATATTGGAACATTCAAAAAGTATGAACCTCATTAATTTGATTTTAAAAACAGTCTGTAATAGAAGTACTGAATAAAGAACCTTCAAAACATAAATTGATTGAAAACGGATACAAATACAGCCAGGTTTTAAAAAAGAAGTTACAAATGATTAATTTTTGATATGCTTATTTATTTACAAGACGTACTCACAGACCAATTGTTATATATATTTCTTAAAAATAGGATAATAATTGTCAATGACTTACTTGTAATATTTCGCAAATTGCTGAAAATATTATGAAATTTAAGACGTAGTATTAAGATAAAACAAAAATTATTATTTCTAGTAATAATTCCTAAACATTCATCTCTTTTGTTTTAATTTATAGAGCTCAAATTTGGCTTTATAAGCATAAAATTCGAAATAACAATGACAGTTTTTTTTCAGGCATATGATGTTTTTGGACTTACTCCTGTTATAAATAAGAATCAGCATATTGTAGCCATCACAAAATTTTCTTCTGTATCATTCTATATAACAGCTGGACATACTGTTTGACATGCATAAAAGTTTAATCGTAGCTTCTAAAAATAAAGACTTTACATAAAGAGTTTGGTGCAATTTTAATCAACAGATGCTGAGATGTAGTCATGTGGAAAACCACATAAGGCGATTAATATCAGTACTACCTGTTGGCTAATCTACACCCAAATTCAGCCAGCCTTCGTTTTAATAATGGTTGTGTTACATATCATGGATAATGCATTTATCTGTCAAAGAAGTTCAGATTTTAGCCTTCCTATTCATGGAGTAAATTACATCACATACGAGTCATCCATTTTCCGTTAAGCATACAAAATTAATCAGACTAATGTTTCATAATGGTCCTCTTGGATATCAATTTTTTTTAGATAATACACAATTGAAGCTTCGATAAAGCCTTTCCTTAAATGCGAAAAATTGTAGCAGAGCGTCATTTGCTGAGCGATTTGTCCCAAAACTAGCTAAGGTACTAATTTATGCCAATCTGCGATTTATATAAAAGTCTATGCAGAAAAGTCCCAAAATACAGTTGGAACAAGAGTTTTGTCACATACAGACATTTTCTAAAATTGGTCAAATCATGTTCTAGACCTTTTAAAACGTGTATATCCATTGAAAACCGAAAATCTGAAAATTTATAAATCCAATCTTTCTTCTATCAAATGTAGAAAAAATAAAAACTATGTAAACAGACGCTATAAGTTGCAAAAAAATCTCAGCAATTGCTTTTGATAGAAATAATAGTACAAATATTCATCAAGCAGAAAAATTAGCCGGAACTCTTCATGAAAGCAGCAACGTGCAGGAGTGAAACATAATGCATGCGTGATGAAGGGGAAGCGATATTTTTTCGAACGAAGATTACGTTCTGACATTTTAGCATTTTGAATTTTTATAATTTTTGCTTACAAAATTTTATCATTATCTTTTCACAAATGTTTTCCAATATATTTTCCTTTAACTATTAACTATTTTCTTTTAATTTTATTAATTTTATAATCAGGTTTTGTCACTTGTCCTTGAAATAGACGAAATGTGAACAAATCATAGGTGCTCATGAGAATGGATAGGTAATTTTAACAATTTCGAATCAAATAAATTTACCAGAGAAACTGTGCAGCAACGTGCATTATCGTCTTGAAATGTTGATTGTGGAATGTCTGAGACACCTCCAAAATAGTCGGTCAGGCACCACTTTTATAATGACCAAATTTTATTCTGAATTAATTGATCCTTTGAGCACGGAAATTTGCCTGACTCCTTGAAAAGTTATGCACCTCCGCACCATAATGTACGGTCAATGTGTCACTGTTTTAAGAGAGAAATTTTCATTAAATCGGTCACATTTTTGCCGTCCTTCTAGAATTTTTCATAAGCTTGAAATAAATTTAACTTGACTCATCAGGTAAAACCAGTTCAGCCCAATAATTAACTGATAATTTTTCTAATTTTTTCGTCATTTGAAGACTTGTTTCTTTTAATTCTTTTCAACTGTCCATATTCTTTGAATATTAAATATGTTTGTTTTAAACTATAGTATAATGATTCAGGAATATGTTGTCATGTTTTTCGAATGTTTTATGATATTTGAAGAAAAACCTTTGAGCTATAAAGTAGAAACTTGCGAAAAATGTTTGCCTTTTTTTAATAAAATATTAATAACTCCTTAAATATTCAAGATATCCTCACAAAACTCTACACACGTAAAAAATATAACATGTATAACCATATCTAAAATTTGTAGATCAATCGAAGCTTTTTCATATACAGAATTATCACAAATACTTTTTTTTTTGGATTTGTTGTTCGTCCCCTAAGGGCCTTCGTAACGAAATCTTCGCTGAAAAATATTAAGAAAGACATGTTTTTCGTATTCCCAAAATTCAAGAACAACACGTTAAGTGTTTTTCAAGATATTTGACAAGACGTAAAAAAGCGAAAGAGTTCACATTATTTTGTCCAACACCTGTAACACCAACGTATTGCTTAGTTATTGTTTCTTGTGTACAAATTTAAATGTAAATTATCCTTGCCTTTCTCTATAGGAGAAAAAATATATAATTACATTATTTATTTATAATTATACTAGCAGGCTACGCCCGCTTCGCTGGCCACTATATTTAAATGAATTTTCCAAAGAATTGAATTAATATTTACTTTTTTACACTACATTATAGATAAAAAAAAAAGAAAGAAAGAAAGAAAGAAAAAGAAATTGCTCCAAACCTCGCTTCGGGTACCCGCTGCCTACGGCATCTCTTTTTCCGCCCGCACTGCATCAGGTCTAGGTTTCCCATGCCTGCAGAAAGATCTTTCACGGGCACTTCAATTTGAATATTTATCGACGACAGGGGGGGGATCTGCTATTACTTAAGAACTACGATTTTAAAGATATACATATATATATATATATATATATATATATATATATGTATATATAAACAAATAAATTTTAATCAGTTTAATTATTTTTACTATATATATACCATTTTTATCGATAAATACTGTAAACAAATAAATAAATAAATAAATAAAACTTTTTTTTTTTTTTTTTTTTTAAGGAATTAATTGAAAAAAATGAAAAATAAGAAGCTGTTCTACGATAAAAAATTAAAAATAACTGTTATAAATACGTTTTTAAATTTAAAACTTATTATTCTTAATTTTTTCTACTGCATTACGATTTTATTTTCAATAAATATAACCAAAAAAAAAAAAAAAAAAATTCGCCTTCAAATGAATGTATTAAATAAAAAATAAGTTGCGTAATAGCCGTTCCTAAGATACGCAGACGATTACAGTGGAATAATAAATTCTTGAAAAATGAAACATAAAAGCCAATCCGCGATTGTAATGAAATGCTCGCCCTCTGGTGGGCTAAGGTGAAATTACAATAAACATGGTTTAATTCGAATTCCATACAGCCGCCATTGCTTGCCGATATTTAGTTTCACATATATTTATTGAATAAAAATGAATAAATACGGTAAAAAAGATAACACATACTTTTGTGTGCCACAGTGTAACTCCAAAGGATCAAGAAATCATGAATTGAGCTTCCATTTATTTCCAAATGACAAATTTAAAATTTCAGTTGCTTCGGCTAATGGAAGTAAAGAATTAATCAGATGATTTGAAATTAATATTTGTTCAACTTCAGTTAAAAATCTACTTCCGATCGAACTTTGAATAAACTGAAGTATTTTTTCCAAAAGCAATCAATTTTCCATAATGTAATGGCGGAGAAATTATAGTACGAATATTAAGTAGAATAACAAAAAGAATACTAATGGAACACACGTGGCAATGTTTACTAACAACTGCAGTGTTCACAAAGCGCCGTCTATCGATCATTACAAACGCGGATATTTAAAATCGAAAAAAATTTAATTTAAAAAATTCAAATTCGAAATTCGAAAAAATCTCGATGAGGTGCACACCTGCAGGGTCTCGGGTACCTATATGCCAAATTTGGAAGCTCTGCGATCAATAGTGTTAGCACCAGAGCGCAGACAGACACACACACACTTCTCTTTATTTATATAGACTAGCAGGCTACGCCCGCTTCGCTGGTCGCTATATTTAAAGGAATTTTAAAAAGAATTGGGCCAGTATTTATTTTTTACATCACATCTATACGTATAAAAGAGTACTTCCACTCACTCACTCACTGCTTCATCAACGTACAGCAAAATCCACTGGAGCCACTGACTCGAAACTGGGTCAGATTATAGAACATATAGTGTAAGCATCCCCTAAGAAGCGATTTTTCGAAATTCGCCCCCGAGGGGGTGTAGTGGGCAAAATGTGATTTCACAAAAACCTTCATATCTCAAAGAAAAAAACAGATATTCGTAAAATTTTTGGTTTAAAATTTAGCTAATTTAATTATCTAAAAAAGAATTTCTGGAATTTTAGAAGTTCCGTCCCCAAGGGGAGAAAGGGGGCAAAACGTGATTTCACATGCGCAAAACGTGGTTTCACATACTCCTATATATCTCAAACAGAAAAACAGATATATGTGAAATTTTTGTTCTAATATATAGCTAATACAAATACCTAAAAACTAATTTCTGGAATTTTTGAAATTCAGCCCCCAAGAGGGGAGGAGAGGGGGCAAAACGTGATTTGAAATAATCCTTGATATTGCAAACAGAAAAAAATATATGTGTAAGATATTTTTGCTCTAAAATATAGCTCCCATTTCTAATAGCTCCCATTTCTAAAGAATTTCTAAAACTAATTTCTTTAATTTTAGAAATTCGTCCCAGGTGGGGCGGGAAAGGGGGGCTATGGGATAAAAAAATAGAAATATAGTTAGACCGTTCAAAATTGGTACAGATAGGTTTTAGAGACCTGCAAGTCAAATGACGATATTTTCGAAAGTGTAAAGTTATTTGGAGTGTCAGAAAGGTGTGTGGAGGGGGGGGAGCGGAGGGGCAAAAAAAATGAAAATAGAGTTAGACCGTTCAAAATTGGTACATAATGATTTTGATACCTACAAATCGATTGCGGATATTTTCGAATTTGTAAAATTATTAGGAGGGGCGGGAGGAGGGGACGGAGGGGCAAAAAATAAAAATAGAGTTAGGTCGTTCAAAATTCGTACATAGAGTTTTTTGATACTTAAAAATCGCTTGCGGATATTTTCGAATTTATAAAGTTATTAAATTGGTACATGGAGGTTTTTCATACCTACATATCGATTGCGTATATTTTCGAATTTGTAAAATTATTAGGATAGACGGGAAGGGGAGGTGAAAGGGCAAATATATATAAATAAGAGTTAGAGCGCTGAAAATTAGTGTTGTTAGGTTTTGAGGCCCGATAAATCGATTGCAGATATTTTCAAGTACAGAATTATTACGAACGGTGGGAAGGGATCGGGCGCAGGGGTAAAAGTAAAGAAATTCAGATAAAATGTTGGAAATTAGTATTATTAGGTTTAAAAGCCCGAGAGAACGACTGCGAGTATTTTTTAAAGTCTAAAATAATTAGGAGGGGCGGGAACGGTAGGTGAAGGAGCATGCGGGCCTTGCGCGCCTGTATGCGCTGCCGCAGGCAGTGGTGGCTCGAACCGATTATTCCACTGATGGGAGAATTTTTTTTTATTTTTTTTTTATTTATGTTTTTCCCTTACGGTAATATAGTGATTCATTAAGAGTGCTGAACATAAATGCGCGCGCGCAGCGCAAATTGCCTGCGCTGTTAAGGGCAGTGGGGACCCATTGCGACATTTTTTGCAATCACATTTCTCCAATCACTTTTTTTTAGCATGATAAAAATTGATGCAATTTTGAGAATTCATTAACTATAGTGATTCATTTAAAAATAGTGACCAGTGAAGCGGGCGTAACCTGCTAGTTATAAATAAAAACATAAAATAATAATAATAAATAAATCATTGAAATCGCTCTAGCCCTCTCTTCGGGTACCCGCTGCCCACGGCATCTCCCCCCCCCCCGGTACTGCATCGGGTCCAGGTACTCACAACCTGCAGAAAGGTCTTTCCCGGGCACTTCAATCTACGATTTTAAAGATGACTGTATCTCAGCATCTATTATATATTTTAGTTTTTGAACCATGTGTTTTATAGCCCCCGGTATTTACACTATATTACGATTTGATTCCGACCAGTATAAAAAAGTAAAATAAAAAGTAGGTTTTCTTTTAAAAGGAATTAAATTCATAAAAACAAATAAATTTTAATCAGCTTAATCCTTTCTACTACATACTACTATTTTTTCTCCAATAAAAAATTATAAATTAAAAAAAAATTATTTTAAAGGAATTACTTTAAAATGAAAAATAAAAAGGTTTTATACTATAAAAAATATACATAAACGTAACAATTTATTGCTATCCGCGTTTGTAATGATCGATAGATGGCGCTCTCTGAACACTGCAGTTGTTAGTAAACATTATGGCCACGTGTGTTCCATTAGTGTTCTTTTTTGTAATTCTACTTAATATTCCGCCATTACATCATGGAAAATTGATTGCTTTTGGAAAAAAATATTTCAGTTTCTTCAAAGTTCGATCGGAAGTAGATTTTAACTGAAGCTGAACAAATATTAGTTTCAAATCATCTGATTAATTCTTTACTTCCATTAGCCGAAGCAACTGAAATTTTAAATTTGTCATTTGGAAATAAATGGAAGCTCAATTCTGGATTTCTTGATCCTTTGGAGTTAGATTGTAGCACACAACAGTATGTGTTATCTTTTTTACCGTATTTATTCATTTTTATTCTATAAATATATGTGAAACTAAATATCGTGTAGCAATGGCGGCTGTATGGAATTCGAATTAAACCATGTTTATTGTAATTTCACCTTAGCCCACCAGAGGGCGAGCATTTCATTACAATCGCGGATTGCATTACCATTTGGTTTTTAATAAATATAATAATAATAATAAAGATTTCGCTTTCAAATGAATGCATCAAATAAAAAATAAATAGTGACATAACCGTTGCTAAGATACGCAGACGATTACAATCAAAGAATTAAATTTATGAAAAATGAAGCATTAAAGCCAATATCTAAAATCGAAAAAAAATTAATTTAAAAAATTCAAATTCGAAATTCTAAAAATTCTCGATGAGGTGCACACCTGCAGGGTCCCAGGTACCTATATGCCAAATTTGGAAGCTCTGCGATCAATAGTGTGAGCACCAGAGCGCACACAGAAACACACACACACACTTCTCTTTATTTATATAGACTAGCAGGCTACGCCCGCTTCGCTGGTCACTAAATTTAAATGAATTTCCGAAAGAATTGAATTAATATTTATTTTTTTACACCACATTATAGACAAAAACTAAAAAAAAGTAACTAAAATTGCTTCAAACCTCGCTTCGGATACCCGCTGTCTACGGCAGCTCTTTTCCCGCCCGCACTGCATCAGGTCTAGGTTTCCCATGCCTGCAGAAAGATCTTTCCCGGACACTTCAATCTGGATATTTATCGACGACAGGGGGGATCTGCTACTATTTAAGAACTACGATTTTAAAGATGACTGTATCTCAGCATCTATTAAATATTTTAGTTTTGAACCATGTATTTTATAGCCCATGCTATTTACACTATATTACGATTTGATTCCGACCAATGTAATAAAATAAAATAAAATAAAAAGTAGATTAAAAAATATATATATAAACAAATAAATTTTAATCAATTTAATCCTTTTAACTATGTATATACTAACATTTTTCCCGATAAATACTGTAAATAAAAAAAAATAATAAATAAAAGTTTTTTCTTTTAAAGGAATTAATTAAAAAATGAAAAATACGAAGTTGTTCTACTATAAAAAATTAAATATAACTGTTATAAATACGTTTTTAAATTTAAAACTAATTATACTTAATTTTTTCTACTGCATTACAATTTTGTTTGCTATAAATATAACAAAAAAAAAAAAAAAAAAAAAAAGAAAAGAAAAAAAACTCTCCTTCAAATGAATGTACTAAATAAAAATAAGTTGCGTAATAGCCGTTGCTAAGATACGCAGACGATTGAAGCAAAATAATAAATCTATGAAAAATGAAACAAAGAAGCCAATATTTAAAATCGGAAAAACATTAATTTAATAAATTCAAATTCGAAATTCGAAAAAATCTCGATAGGTACACACTTGCAGGGTCCCAGGTACCTATATGCCAAAATCTAAAAATTTAATATGTTTAATTTTTTCGACTGTATGTGTATAACTATTTGATTTCAATAAATATAATAAAAAAGATTTCTTCGCCAAATGAATTTAAGTAAATAAATAGTTTAATAGCCGTTGCTAAGATACGCAGACTTTTGAAACGAAAGAAATTTCTGAAAAAGGAAACATTGAAGCCAATTTTTAAAATCGAAAAAACATTAATTTAAAAAATTCAAATTCGAAATTCGAAAAAATCTGGATGAGGTGCACACCTGCAGGGTCCCAGGTGCCTATATGCCAAATTTGGAAGCTCTGCGATCAATAGTGTGAGCACCAGAGCGCAGACAGACACACACACACACACACACAGATACACAGACACTTCTCTTTATTTATAGATAACATAGTTATCTATATAGATAACATAGTTTTTTGTACTCCTAAATGATTAGTGGCTTTAAATATATTCTTTCAAACAAATCGCAACGATGTTCTTAACAGAAAACTCCATCTCAAGTAAAAGATCTTCTTGAAGAAACAATGCAAAAGCTTATAGACATTGTATGAGTCTATTTGTAAAAGGAATCTAGTATGTGCACATAAGTGGTTTGTTTTTGTTTGAAAAAGGATTTAGATATATTAATTTTACAAACTGTACATACTGATAATTTTACATAATTATTGTTCAAAAGTCTAGCGAGGTAAAAGATAAAGAGTTTGTTCTAAATGTATATCGTAATATAAGTGGGATCTACATGAAATGTCTGTAGGGTGCGGATTGTAAACCCCCAACACTCAAAATTTATTTTCAGATCAAATTGAAAACTGACTCGAATCAACAAATTTCAATCATTTTACTAGTTCAAACGTAAATATCTGAGTTCGAAACTCAAAAATAAAGGAAAATTACTCATCTTCAACAAATCATGGAAAAATCCACAACAATATTTCTGTACTGATAAGTATAAAGGATTTAAGTCCATATTCTTGATTTTTCAGGAGACGAAAAATAAAGTTAAACTAACTAAAAACTAATCAGAAGAATCGATTAGGAAAAAGGTATTTCGTTGACTTATACCCTTTATACCATTCAGTGATTGTCAACCTTCATTTAATAAAGGGAAAATTTTGAATTAAATATTTTATACCATACATGAATGGCAAATTTCTGACGAACCTTTTTTTACCTATGGATTTTCTCAAAGACTAAAGACATAGATTTAAATTCTATACCAATCGATAGAGAATTTTTTTCTGAGTCTGACTATGTACTTAACTCAAAATCGACATTTTTGGACTTAAATCCTTTATACTTATCAGTACAGATTTCTGATGTGAATTTTATCTCATGTAAAGTAAAATTATTATAATAGGCATTGACTGCAACGTCTGATAGATTGTGGTTTATTTTTATAAAAAAAAAAAAACGGATTAAACCAGAACCCTATCCTATGGAATAAATACTTACCGCCAAACCGAATATTTTGAATCTAACAAAGCTTTGACTTTTGGAAGCTTTAACTCTAACGAAGCGGCATCGAAAAACATTATAGTTAACAATTCCGCAGGTCGTATTGCAATCACATAAGATTTGGCAACAATAATCATGTGAGATTCACAGTCTTATATCGATAATCAAAATATTTACATTTTGCATCTTTAAAATATTTTTATCTGAAAACTTACACAAAATTAGATCGTACTACTTAATTTGTTCAGCAATTAGTTTAAATAAATCATTAGATATATTCTACTTAAGAACGAAACTTAAACATAATTTCAAAGATACATTAAAAGTTTAAATGCATTTTTTTTTTTTAATAATCATTTATTTACTCATACTCGAAGGAAATTTAAATTTTTATCAGCTGTGATATGACAAGCAAAGCAGAAAGAACTATATCGAAAATATTCGTGTAATTTCCGTTAAAACTGATCAAAGGAAATGAAAGACATCAAAGAAGATGAGTGGAAATATAATATTTTTATACTCTCCTGAATCAAAATACTATCGATCAGGAAACTGGAAAAAATTTTGATGAAAAGATTTTTATCGGTATTTAAAAACACTTCTTCGTAAAACAGGAAAAATAGAAAAGCAATTCAGAAACTTTTTTTTTTCGGTTCTTTTAATATTTGTTAGTGGAATGAGTAAACAGAATACACGAGAATTTGTTTTTGTCGTTTTTAATTAAAACGTAATGGCGATTTTTTTTTTTTTTTTTTTTTTTTTACTTAACGGAAATAATTATTTACTAAACAGGGGAAAAGGTTTTATTTTAACACGGATCGTACTATATTTTGTAAATTAAAATAAAATATTATTTAATTAAAATTAGAAATCTTAGCCTGCTGCGCTTGTCCCTATATTTTAACATTTTTTTTTTTTTTTTTTCCCTCGTAAACTGTGAAAATATATTTCATTGAATTAATTTTCCAAAAGCAAATAAATTTGGAAACCACACACGGTTCGGATCCCAATTTAATTTTTATTTGCAGTATATTGTTAAAAAATATATTTATTATAGTTGAAGTTTACTATGCTGATGAAGATATAGAGAGTAGATTACACAGGCCTGCAACTAAAAAATACTTTTTAACACAATAGCTGATAGTGATAGATTTTTGGACGCAGATTAAAAAAAAAAAAAAAGGAACCAATCAATTAACTTCATGAAGTACCAGTTTTTCAAAAAATTCAGAATTAAAAAGGGATGGAGCGTAGATACCAAGGTAGATGGACTGCCAATATGATGGTGTACTACTGCTGCATTCTACACGGACAGGACTAGAGAAAGATATAAGGGCTGGCTCGTCTCTTTGTGAAGGGAAGCAGACTGCCTTTCCGTTTACACTCGCGCTGTGACGTCACTACGAGTACAGAGGTAAAGAATGGCCATTGTCCGTTCCGTTGGATGTTAGGAAAGAAACATTTTTACTTCTGTATCGAATACTATACTTCTTGAGCACATGTTTATAGTTTCTTTTTCTAAAAAAAAAAAAAGAAAAAAAAAAAAAGTCTTCATCCTGCGCTGTTGCGACTTGTCGTAACACGCATGCAAAAACAAAAAGTCGTGGAATTATTTATCATGTTTCTCCAAAATTGAATTCAGTTAGAAATGAATGGATTTAAAAATGTTAAATAAGATGAATCGGCCATTTTTATGATCACCCTTCCCCAAAAGAATTTATAAGTCGTTTAAAGCACATTTTGTTGGCTTATAAATTACCCAATGTGTCAGAAAAATTCAATTCCATGAACGAAGATGACAATAATATCCAAACATATTTAAGAGCGAAATTATTGAAAGAATCTTTTAATGAAAATGATAAAAAAGAAATAATCTACAATCCCAAATCTGATGATCAAGAAGAGCTAGAAGCTCTTTTAAAAATTTGTGAAGAGCCATATCCCGAAGAATGGAGTAATTTCTTGCAAGACAATTCAGATTCCATCAATGAAACAGAACTCTTAACGGCCCTCTTCACTTACCGTCGCCGGGAGCCCGAGCCAATGTTATTCTATGGAGAAATTTTCTTTACAAATAACTTATTAACTAGCACATATTTTTAAATTCTGTTTTCACATTCAGAAAATTTCCAACTGTTAAATTGACGGACCTTTTTTAAAAATGTATTTTTTTAATTTTTAATATTTTATTTTGAAATTGCAAAAGGAAAAAATTTCACATATTGAAAATTCGTATTTTGCAGCTTCAAAATAAATTATAAAAAATCTAAAAAATATTTTTTTAAAAAAGGTCCGTCAGTTTAACAGCTGGGAATTTTCAGAATGTGAAAACAGAATTTAAAAATATGTATTAGTTAATAAGTTATTTGTAAAGAAAAATTTCCCATAGAATAACATTAGCGGCGGTGAGTGAAGAGGGCCCTTAATTACGTTTCTGGATATATAGCTTACCGTTTAAGAAATAAAATCTCTAGGTGAAAAGAATCTTTAGGTGAAATTTCGAATAGAGCATCAAACATAAACACAGCTGTTTGGATAAAAATGCTATCGCATGGTGGTTTAACGTTCCTTCCACTGAATGGATCAAAAATGTTAAAAATTTTGAAAAAATATTCAAGAGTTATCATGAGCAGACTTACTCAAAAAAAAAATGTTGTAATGAAACTAAAGAAAAAAAAATCAGAATCCACTTCCCTGACGTTTTAGCTGAAGCTGTAAAATTATATAGTAGAATTAGAACTTTCATTAGAATTAGAAGCCTTGATTATAATGCAAAATTGGTATCAGAACGAAAATCCATGCAGAAAAAAAGGAAATGGATTATACCAACTTAATAAAATCAAAATACAGTATTAATCAAGATTATTTTGCTGAAAGTTCATAAGTTTTATTTATTTATTATTTTTTAATATATAATACTAGTGTTTGTTTAATTTTAACAACTTTAATTAGTGGTTATTTAGTTATCTATCATAACAAAAGTGAAAGAAATAATCTGGTGTGTCACTCACACGACTTTCTCTTACTCTGAAATTTAATACTATAAATACAGGTTGCAGATTAAAAGGTAAGATAACGAGTACTGCTATGTAAACCTGTGTTAAACAATTCATATTAGGCTTCTGAAGAGCTTTATATGATAATTAGTTCTGTGTGAGGGGCCCGTTTCATTAATGCACCTACATTTATATAGAATTTAATTTGGTTATTAAAAAATAATTTATTAAAATAATTTAAAAAAATTATCTTTTATGATAATGCAGACGATTTCCATATTAGAGAAGTAGTATAACACCAAATATCCAAAAACAGTCCATTTTATTCTCAATATTAAAAAAAAAAAAATGCGATTTTTTTTTCAAAGTTTCTTTTTCGTTAAAAGTAAAAAAAAAAATCGATAACTTTGTTTTAAATTATCGCAGATCGATGGTTCAAGCATTCGTTTTAAAGGTATTGGCGAGCTCTTTTAAAAGATACCCATCATGAAAATTTACTCCCCTCGAGGGGGGACTTCCCCCCCAGGGGGGGGGAGGCAAGGCTCCTACATACACAAAAAAAATTTTCCCAGTTAACTATCTCTATTACAAAAGATATATGTTCGTTTCATTTGGTTTAGTGCAGTCTATAGACGTTAAACTCTACTTACCTGCAATTTCCCCCATAGACGTAATGTATTAGAATTCTCTTGATTGTCCCTGTACACGAACCATTTGCTTGATCTTAACGAAAAGCTTACTGTAGCATCCCTATATGATACACATTTAGAATACCAAGTTTGAACTTTTTGCCATAATTTGTTTTTGAGATATGCTGATAACAGACAGACACACACACAGACCATTTGCTAAAAACATGATTTTCGTATTCAGGGGACCTCAAAACGTGTAAATATAACAATCTCGTGTTTGAAAATTTGACCCAAAAACAATACTTTCTCTACCTTATGGGTAAGAGAAAGTAATAAAAAATACAAAAAATAAAATTCTCAGTTAACTTAATATTATCTTTGCATGTTTTCTTTGATGATATATTGATATTTCCTTTTTATTTTTAGAAACTTAAAGATAAAAATATTATTCGTTCTTTAAGTGAAATATCATTTATCTAATATAACGAATAATTATTTATGTAAAAATTAATGTTTCGCAACATTTACAAAAAAAAAAGTTCATTTTTTGATTAAATAAACACATGTAAAGTGTAACATTTTAAAACTATCAATTGAAAATAACAATAAGTTTGATAAAATGTATTGCGAAGTACTATCGAAAAAATTATTTTAATCACTCATATTTCCGAATTTTTTCATTGAAAATTATATTTTATATCTATCCATATATATAAAAATGAAAAACAATAACGAAGTTTTAGTTGAGGCAAACATTCAATTCATTAGAATAGAAGAAAATTGTTTGCCCGTACTGAAAAAGCTCTTTTCCTTATCTGTACCAATACATCCTACAAGAAAGCCAACGCACAGACTGAAATTGAGATTCTGACGTCACGCTCTATCGTCCTTCTTCATAACCAAACCAGTCCCACAAGTATTGTACTTGTACGTACTATGAACTAAAATTCCACCGTCGGCCGTTGGTAGGTAATCTGTGGCCTTCTCGCGTTCGTTTGCACGTGGTTAAGAAAAAGGATAGCTTGTTTATTTTTAATTTTATGATTATACTTATAATAAAACGTCTTAAAAATGCCCCATAAATGTGTGGTGCCCACAAGTCGCTGTAATTATGAAAAAGGACCGCGAATAAAAATTTTTAGGATGTGTTGTCTGTACTCGTGGACTTGTAGGATGTGTTGTCTGTACTCGTGCTGACGTCACGCAGCGGGTAGAAAACCTCTCACATTTTTTCTTAGGATGAGCCAGCCCTTTCTCTCTTTCTCTAGTCCTGTACACGGAGAAGTTCTTTGTACTTTACACAGTACTTTACGCCTACAGAGTAAGTACCAAAAGGAGCTTTCAGGGCAAAAGGGAAAGAAACTTTAAGGATATATGAATTCAAGATGTATTAAAGAATGGTAAAACATTAACTGTTCAAATTAATGTAATTTACAATTAATATACAATCAATATATATTTCGCAAATCATTTCCAATTGATTGACATTTTAATTTATTTGTAAATAAAACACTTAAAAATCGCTTGAAAAGGTCTTCTTTTCCTCAAAATATGTAAAATAGGCTTTCTTGCCTATATATTTAAGCCCACTTTGTGAAATGCACTTATGTGATTGAGAAAACGGATGTTATATTTAAAATCAGTGCATCAAATAATATAAAAAAACAGTCATTGCATTGCAAACACTTTTTCATGACTCAAATTTTGTAGGCCTGTGTTATTATAGTTAATAAGTGCAATTTGTAAACTTTCGCCCATATATATATATATATTCATTTGTATAAATGTTTGTGCATTAATTTAAACATAAATTTTCTCAACCGGGAAAAACATAATTTCTATTGCTATTTACGTTCCGAATTACAGGTACAATGGCTAGAAAGTAAAAAGTCGCCAAGAGGGTCCTATATTAAAGCTGTATTTTTTCATTTTTTCTTTAATATTCAACTGCATCGAAAATATATTAACTTTTTCTACATCGAATTTTTGTCAAATGCTGAATACATGGCGATATTTGAATCCGGTATCGATATCAGGAAATCATTTAATATATATGGATTATAAAATAGAGAAAATGATTATATTTTGGTATAGTTTCAGTAGCCCCACTTGGCGAAATTTGAAATTTGGTACCTAAGTAGCTTGGTCGTTTCTCGTCGAAATCTTTTCTATTGTAACTGCGATAGTCGTTTTAATTCATCGGCAATATGTGATAAAAATTTAAATGTCAGGAAGACGGTACTGTACTAAAGTTGTACCCAAGTCATTTAAAGAATACAGTTTTTTATAATAAATTAGTGTTACTTAACTTACAAAATACTTAACAATTAGCAAAAGTACAATTTTTTTTGTTTAGAATGTGGAAACTAATGTGTAATAACATAACATATTAACTTTTATCCATAGGCCTATTATTACAATGGATGGAGCATTGCTTTATTACGGT
The DNA here is from genome assembly GCA_963930645.1 of Salticus scenicus. Classification (NCBI taxonomy): domain Eukaryota; kingdom Metazoa; phylum Arthropoda; class Arachnida; order Araneae; family Salticidae; genus Salticus; species Salticus scenicus. Next base: position 200,739,713 of record OZ005653.1, on the reverse strand, counting down.
AATATAAGAAAGTTGGCAAAAATGATACAGTTGGCTGCAGTGAAAACGTTAACTTTTTTTAGCAATTATCGCGTAATTGACAAATATTGGTTTGGAATGTTTTTCTTTTTTTTTTTTTTTTTTTTCTATCAAAAGATGAAGAAGCAAGCAAAACATTTAAAACTTTAAATTTTCAGATTTTCAGCTCGATTTTTTTCATTTAATTCAATCATTCAAAGATAAGTATAATTCCCATAAACTTTTATAAAAATAATATTACTTTTTTTTTTTTTTTTTTTTTTTTCCAGGTAATACATGCAATTGTTATTTTTCAATTTAAAGAGAACTAAATATAACAGTTATAAGCATTTTACAAAAACAATTATCTAAAAAGTACGAAATAAAAAAAGCATACATAAGTCTTACGTGTGAAATGTACAAAACGTTTAATCACCATTGCTTGCGGTAAAATATGTTTTATATACAAAACAATCTAACTTTTAAAAGGAAATATAAAGATATCATCTGCGTCAGAGAACGCAGAGTTAACATGAAAAGCAAAACAACAACAAATAAAAAGCCAAATATTTTGTCAAATATAGTCATTAAGCATCTACATACCTAGATATAATTTTTAACTCGTTACAGCAGATTTTTTTGCTCATATATGTGAACCTAATTAAATTTTTAAAATTTTCAATGGATATAGTTTTAAGTTGGGTACAGACCTAAGCCTCAGCCAAGTGTCATTGAATTCCGCAAAACTGTTTTTACGTGATACCCAGTCGAATGAAAAATGTTCTATATACCTCCATCTCTCCCATAAACACAGAAAAAATATTCTGAAACCACTTTGGGATTTCTGATGTCTAAGATGTAAAGATAACACTTTTTTTTTTTTCATTCATAGCGCTTTACTGACAGAAGTCATATTGTGCATGCGCAGATGTTTTTTACCCATATCTCTAAATCTAATCAAAATTTGAAATGTTCGAAAGATATAATTTTAAGCTCGGTACAGACCTAAATCCCTACCAAGTGTCGTTGAATTCCTTCCAGCCGTTCTCACGTGATGACAGGACAAAGACAGCGTTACAGACATACAGACACAACGATCCACAAACACACAAACACGCAGAAAGTTTTCTGAAGTCGTTTTTGGTTTTCATGATGCGTGAAACGTGAAGATATCACAAGATTTTTTGATTCTGAGAAATTTACAGATAAAAATCTGATTTTATTAATATAGATTGATATCTGATGCGTTTAAATCGGAAATTTATCAAAATCCTTCATTTATTTTCCCCTTCACCCCTCGCAAACTATTAGCGGTCCCGCACTGCTTTGTCTGTGTTATATTTATGGGATATATCTTTTTACGTCAAAATTACTGAACATATAAACATTTTATTTTGATTGGTATCAGCATGGTATATTTAGTAATTTGAAAAGTATTATGTGGTCATTATACATGTAATTTCTTGAGCGTGGAAGTTCATTTTTTATAAAAATTTTAGTTTAGTTTTATCATTCACGTATTAAAAAAATATACGATTTTTTTACATTAAAAAAAAAAAAAAAAAAAAATGAAAGACTAAAATGTTTGGTGTTATTTTCCCCAGCATGGTATGTTTAATAATTTAAAAGCCATTATGACAGCAATTATACCAAAACAATTTTGCATGTTTAAGTTTAAATTTTGATAAAGTTCTACTTCAATTTTTTATTTATTCTTTTATTTTTATTCACCTAACTATAAATGAAAATGTTTCCGTTTATGCATGAAAATAAGAACGTGTAAACATTTCGTATTTTCTGCCATCAGCATAGAATATTCAATTATTTCAATGTTATTCTGAAAATTTTTAATTGTTTTTCTTTTAAACTAACTGAGATTTAAGAAGTTAAATGGTCAATTCAGATTCTTTGGATAATTTCCCATTTTATTGCACTTTTTGCGTCTTTTGTTCATTCAGCGATTCGTGAGGAGGTAGCCGGAATAAATAAATATACACTATTGCAAAAAAGTATACACACCCAGAAAAATTGAGCCTTGGCTACAAAAATTAACATGAGGTTAGTGTTCAAGTAGATAAATAAATGACCAAGCATTGGGGCGAAAAAAGCGTTTTATTTACGAGTAGCAATACAAAAAATGTGAAAATCCGTAGGTGGTAAAGCCACCCCTGGCCGCTATAAAAGCCGATGCTCGGTGGAGCATAGAGGCCAATATCCCTCTGCGATCGATTTCGCCCCAAATGTTGCAACTGCTCAGCCAGTGCAGGTGTATTCGGAGATGGCTGGAGTTGCCTTCCCAAAAGTTCCAAAACATGTTCAATTGTCGATAAGTCTGGAGACCTGGCAGAACATTCAAGGACATTGACACATTCGAGACATAGTTGTGACAGTCGTGCAGTATTTGGCCGGACATCGTCTTTCTCGTAAACAGTACTGAAACGACGTGATAGCATTGGAAGTACCACGGACTGCAGAAAGTCATCAACGTACCTACAAGCGATGAAAGTACCTCAAAGCAGGACTAAAGGTGAACGGCTGTCCATCTAATCGTCCCCTAGACTGTCACACCAGGTGTTATAGCTGTGTGTCGCCTGGTAACCAACGCTGAATTGAACTTCTGACATCTCTCCCTCCATCTCCACACACGTATGCGACTATCATCAACACTGAAAGAAAAGCGGTATTCATCGCTAAAGGTGACATTTCTCCAATCAGAGATTGACCAGTCTCTCCGAGAGCGGCACCATTCCAGACGACTCTATCTAGGTGTGGTGTCAGTGGCAAGAACCTTAATGGACATTAAGACCTGAGCCCAGCCTTACAGATTCTTCTCCGAATGGTATCCCTTGATATTACAGGATACCTGAGAGTAGACAGCTGGCGTTGAATCGCTGATAGCATCAATGTTGGTGCGGGCGTGGCTATTTTCTGACTGAGCGATCTTTTCACGCATTAGTGGCCCGGGGACAACCGAAACCACTAAGGCGGCTGACTCAGTCATCTCTAAGCCACTGATTCCAACATCTGCAACTGCCATATCGCTCCGACAATATACAGGCCGATTCGTCTGTTAGACCAACCGGCCTATGTGGCCTATGGTGGGACCTCTCTCAAAGTCAGAAAACTGTTCGTACTGTCATCGAATACGTCTAAAAGGCATTTTTAGTTTCTTTGTTGTTTATCTGAGCGATCAGTCAGGTTCTAATTTCGCGTAAGTGAGCGCACTGGCCCTTTTAAGTGCTACTCACTTGCGCAGTTCGTACGCTCGTTGCATGCTTCTGCATTGCTCACTGCTGCTGCAAGTTAGATCATTCGCATAAAACGGCAAACCACATTTAAATGTCGTGTTTCCTCGTGGAGTCTCAACTGCTTCTGGGTGCATAGATCTCTTTGCAAACAAAGTGAATCACGAAACCACGAAGTGAAAACACGTGAATTTTAATAATGTAGATGCAAATGTTTTTAGTGTATAGTTGCCATTTATCAAAATAAAAATTAAATAATTACTGTTATTTAATAACAAAGTCATAATATTTTTATATGCTTACTACTGTTGTTTAAATTTATCAAAAGTTATCTATTTTCACTGACTCTCGCTGCATTCTTTTTCTTCGTGTAGGAAATTAATTTATTTTCTCAGAAATTATATATACTGCATAACTTTCTTCCATTATCTTTGTGTATGTTTAAATCTTTGCTTTAACTAACAAGGAAACATTCAAAAGGTGTCATCTTCAAAAAGTATTGAAAAAAAATATATGTGATTCTACTCTTCATAAAACACCAGAAAATGAAAAAATTATCAGCTGAAATTAATTACAGCGACCACAAAAAATTATCAAAATTAAGCATATTTGGCGATTTAGCGCTGTTAGGCGATACGTTTGCTAGCACTGAAATTGCCGTGTACGAACAGAACCGTGTTTTGCTTTTCCGCCAAGTACTCAAAATCAATCGCCTAGCAGTGTGAAATCGCCAAATATGCTTAATTTTGATATTTTTTGTGGTCGCTGTAATTAATTTCAGCCGATATTTTTTTCATTTTCTGGTGTTTTATGAAGAGTAGAATCACATATATTTTTTTTTCAATACTTTTTGAAGATGACACCTTTTGAATGTTTCCTTGTAAGTTAAAATAAAGTATTAAATTAATTGTATTAATTTAGTTGTATGGAGAACTAAATAGAAGTGTTAGAAGGTTGAATTTAAAGATTTCTCAAAAAGAAGAGAATTAATGAAAAATTTTATTTATTTTTTTATTATTATTATTATTATTTTAGTTAATGCGCACTACATTAATATTAATTGGTTCAAAGTAAAAAATGTACATTAAAAACTTTATAGTTTTATTTCGTTTTGAAGCTAGAAATCTACACATTACATCTATGAAAACTTTTTGAATTTTTACGCTGTATGTTTAAATCTTTGCTTTAACTAAGTTAAAATAAAGTATTAAATTAATTGTATTAATTTAGTTGTATGGAGAATTAAATTGAAGAAAATGATAACTTTTTGAATTTTCATGATATTTGCTTGGGATTTTTACAAAAATAACTCTATTAATTGGATTATAAATTATGTAAAAGAAATTATGTTATCATTTACGCATAAGCAGTCCAACACTATTTAGTAAAACTGCTCATATTTAATCAGATATTTAATAGTTTTAAATTCTGATTTTATAATTTGACGTCTCTACACAGTTTCTGAGATACCAACTTTTACCATAAATTGGCATACTCAGTTATTGACCGGAAAACAATAATTACATACAAAAAGATATTTAAAAGGGAGTTAATATGACGAGTTTGAAAAAAATCCGTACTGCCGTTTTTAAAGGAATGCACTTGCGAGACCTGAAATTGAGTTATTTATACACAACGCCTATCAATTTTTCTGAACTAACCAAACATGTCATTCAAAAGTACATTTAAGTGTTTATATAGCAACTTTGAAGAAAATCGTTAGAGCCTTTTTTGAGATACAGAATTACGGTCGCACTTCCAATTTCCGATAACCCACTTCCGGCTTTTCATTTTTCACCAAAATTTGGAATCTTCGTCTGTACACCATACTTATATCAATTCAGAAGTTTCGTAGTACTATCTTTATTAGTTTCGGAGATATGACAGCCAGAAGATTTCGTACATACATACGCACACTGACCAATTTCCAAAAACTACTTTTGTGGACTTAGGAGACCTCAAAACGTGTAAATCAAGTCAAAACTCGATATCGATTTTTTGAACCGAATACAATGGTACCTACAGTACGGTAGTAGGTTAATGGAATTTTATATCCAGACAATTACTCAATTTATATTTATTCATTTATTTGTTTAACACCATAACCTTGTAGTCGCTTTGACCAGATTTTTTTTTTTTTTTTTTTTTTTTTTTTTTTAGCTTTTAAAAACATACTTAATTTTCCTTAATGAGTATATCAAAATATCAAATGTAATTTAATAGCTTAGAAAATTTAAAAAGAATTTAAAATAATAATAATAATAATAATTACTTAAAAATAATTACTGTTCTGTGCTAAAAAGTTTACTTAATTTCGTTATTAGACTATCATTTCATTCAGTTTCATTCAGTTTCATTCAGAATCCCCCCCCCCTTTTGTGTGCAATATTAAAATTCTCTTCTCGTGAATATTTGTCAGAATCTGTTCATATCACGTGTACCCAGTATAATTCCTGTATATCGTAATGAAATTTACGTAACATAATGTTATAATCATATCATAAAACTAAATATACGTATAAAATTTATATCACGCGAAATATTAAAAAAAGAAGAAGAAGAAGAAAGAAAAACAAAACAAAACAAAAATTAACCCAGTATCTTGAATGTAAATGAGCCATTTAATTTTCCTTTTTAAGAATTATTTAGGCTTATTATACGCGAAACCAGTTATCTCTTTATCAACAATTTATAATAGTTTCCTTTTTTCTTTCTTTTTTTTTTTTTTACTTTTTTTTTTTTTTTTTTTTTTTTTTATGGAAATAATAGTATACATAATGAGTGTTCTTATAAAAAAGTTCTTTATTTAAGAAAAAAAAATCTTCAAAGGAAAATTTGTCTTTGGAAATAATTAGGTTTATTTCAAAAACGTTTCTTTTAAAGGAAACAAATTGCTAATTTTAAATATGCTAATTTCTTCTTTATCTTAGTGTAACACTTCTATTTTTTCAAGCCATTAAAATAAATAACATCTGTGTTTCTTGTAAAATCTGATACCGTTAAATACTCATATTTCTTTCAGAAGAAAAAAAAATGTGTGTGTATATATATATGTATACACACTATGTTGCGTGATTTTGAAAAATTGTGAAACATTTCATCGTTAACCTTTTATGTTATATATATCTATAAAAGAAAATATAATAAATATAATAAAACTTTTTTACCCTCTTACTTCAGAGAGGTTAGTTTGAAAAATTGTTATAATTCTAAACAAGATTACCTGTAATATACAAAAAAATAAATAAATAAATAAAATTCTATGTGAAGCAACTAAGTAATTTACAGATTCTTTTGTGCATTTATGTTTTCTAAGTATAAGCATTGTAAGTATAAGTATTCTAATTGTAAATATTCTACTTTGCTGGTTAGTTCTATGCTCGTTGAAAACCTGAAACTCAATTTTATTATTATTATTATTATCATTACTATTATTATTATTATTAATATTAATATTATTAGTAGACTATGTATCAAACGGGTGTGATATATTGAACATTAATATATATAATGACCCTCATCTGTCATGAACGAATCCGGTTATTACCGCTTCAAAACAGAAACTTTTGGCAGCCATTTTTTTTCCGTTTGTTTAATTCAATTTAGGAAACATACATATCATTTTCATACATGTTTTGTATCGCACATATTCTTATTTATTTTCTATAAAACCTTGAAAAACTATTCAATTGTAATGTTTAAATGTCTAAATTAAATATAACGGATCACTGGCTATTATAAACATGAACCTATAAATAGAATTATGTAACTTCATGATTATAAACAATGCAATACCAAATAGAAACAAACCAAAACTGTTGCCATTCAGAAAATACAAATTCCAAATGGACAACTTTTTAATTCCGAATGAACGACTCTTTGACTGTTTCATTAAAAAAACGCTTAAAATATTTCTAAAACATATTAAAGCCTTAAAAATCTTAAAATATTTGTAAAAACGCATTAAAGCCTTTAAATATTTTTATCAAACTTCATGGTTTGTTTACATTGTAGGGTATGATTGGCGTCGAGTTTAGTACGTAAATGCCGTCAGTTGATTTTGGTTTTGAAATTAGTGTAAAATGATAGTTGGGATAGAATGTTTGGTTGGGCAAGTAAAAGTCACCAGTTGAAATGAGTATTGAAAGTAGAGTAGTCTAAGGTGATAATGTCGAGTCAAGGTAAAATGTTCGGTTGAGAATGAGAAAGTCCCTAGCTGGATCCTGGATATTTTGGCGAGGTTGTGGGTGAGATAGCTGGTTGGAGGTATCGAGTAGAGGTGAATTCGGGTTAGCATGGAGTGTCTGTAGCATGGACGTACACTATGGACCGCTCACGCTGTGTTATCAGAATGGCCCCATTTTGGTCGCTTTTAGAAGATGGCGCTCGCATCGACTGCCTTTCCACTTCAGACTTGAAAGAGCGCTTTAACGCGAGAATTAAATGAAATAATATTAAATATCTCGAACAAAAAAACATATATCCGTAAAATTTTTGCTTTAAAATATAGCTAATACAAATGTCTAAAAATCGATTTCTGGAATTTTTTTTATTCGGTCCCCAAGGGGGGAGGGAGGGGGCGAAACATGATTTGACATGCGTTAAACGTGATTTCACATAATCCTATATAACTCAAACAAAAAAACAGATACATACGTGAAATTTTTGCTTTAAAATATAGCTAATACAAATGTCTAAAAATCGGTTTCAGGAATTTTTAAAAATCGGTCCCCAAGGGGGGCGGGAGGGGGGGGGGCAAAACGTGATTTCACATTCGTAAAATGTGATTTTGCATAATTCTATATATCTCAAACAAAAAAAATAGATATACGTGAAATTTTTGCTCTAAAATATAGCTAATGCAACTATCTAAAACAACTTTCTGGAATTTTAGAAATTCAGCCCCCAGGTGGGGCAGCAACGGGGGGGGGGCTATGGAGCAAATACAAATAGAAATACAGTTAGGCCGTTCAAAATTGGTACAGATATGTTTTAAAGGCCTGCAAGACGAATGGGGATATTTTCGATTGTGTAAAGTTATTAGGAGGGGCAAGAAGGGGGGGGACAAAAAAATAAAAATAGTGTCAGATCGTTCAAAATTGGTACATAGAGGTTTTCGATACTTACAAAACGATTGCGGATAGTTTTGAATTTGTAAAATTATTAGGAGGGGCGGTAAGGGGGGTGGGATAGTAGGGGGGGGCTATGGGGCAAAAACAAATAGAAATACAGTTAGGCCGTTCAAAATTGGTGCAGGTAGGTTTAAGAGGCCTGCAAGTCGAATGGGGATATTTTCGAAAGTGTAAAGTTATTAGGAGGGGCGAGAAGGGGGGTGGGGAGAGGGGGGCAAAAAAATAAAAATAGAGTTAGATCGTTCAAAATTGGTTTATAGAGGTTTTCGATACTTACAAATCAATTGCGGATATTTTCGAATTTGTAAAATTATTAGGAGGGGCGGTAAGGGTGGTGGGGCCGTAAGGGGGGGGGCTATGGGCAAAAACAAATAGAAATACAGTTAGGCCGTTCAAAATTGGTACAGACAGGTTTTAAAGGCCTGCAAGTCGAATGGGGATATTTTCGATTGTTAGAAGTTATTAGGAGGGGGGGGAGGGGAGGGGGGGCAAAAAATAAAAATAGTGTCAGATCGTTCAAAATTGGTACATAGAGGTTTTCGATACTTACAAATTGATTGCGGATATTTTTGAATTTGTAAAATTTTTAGGAAGGGCGGTAAGGGGGTGGGGTGGTAAGGGGGGGGGCTATGGGGCAAAAACAAATAGAAATACAGTTAGGCCGTTCAAAATTGGTACAGACAGGTTTTAAAGGCCTGCAAGTCGAATGGGGATATTTTCGATTGTGTAAAGTTATTAGGAGGGGAAAGAAGGGGGAGGGGAGAGGGGGGGGGCAAAAAAAATAAAAATAGAGTTAAATCGTTCAAAATTGGTATATAGAGGTTTTCGATACTTACAAATCGATTGGGGATATTATCGAATTTGTAAAATTATTAGGAGGGACGGGTAGGGGGTGGGGCGGTAAGGGCGGGCTATGGGCAAAAACAAATAGAAATACAGTTAGGCCGTTCAAAATTGGTACAGATAGGTGGTAGAGGCCTGCAAGTCGAATGGGGATATTTTCGAAAGTGTAAAGTTATTAGGAGGGGGAGAGGGGGGGGACAAAAAATAAAAACAGAGTTAGGTCGTTCAAAATTGGTTTATAGAGGTTTTCGATACTTACAAATCAATTGCGGATATTTTCGAATTTGTAAAATTATTAGGAGGGGCGAGAAGGGGGGTGGGGCGTATACACTATGGACCGCTCACGCTGTGTTATCAGAATGGCCCCATTTTGGTAGCTTTTAGAAGGTGGCGCTCGCATCGACTGCCTTTCTACTTCAGACTTGAAAGAGCGCTTTAATACGAGAATTAAATGTAATATTTAGCGGTTTTAAAAGCACTGATACATATATATATATATATATATATTTTTTTTTTTTTCTTTTTCGCGTCATCCCCCACAAACACTAAAATACCACATGTTATTAAATAATCACGCATTCTGTAAGATTATTTTGTATAAGGTTTTAAAAATATGAAAAATTGTAAAAACGTTTATCCTGATTGTGTATAGTTTTAATAAAGCTAATAGAAATAAATGACTTTTATTGATAAATTGTATATCATACTATCTGAATGAATTTTTTTTTTTTTTTTTTTTTTTTTTTACATTCTCACACACCGTATAAAATAAAATACTTTAAATTTTCTTACTTTTTAACCATTAATAGCAAGCAACTAGATTCAAGAATTTTAAAAGCACTGATACATACATATATATATATATCAGGGCGCGAAAATTCCGCTCGCCAGCTCGCCATTGGCGAGTGGAAATTTCACTATGGCGAGTAAAATTTCAGTCTAAATGAATTCTTACAATATTCGGTGCTAAAAAAAAAAAAAAAAAAAAAAAAAAAATGATTTAAAAACGTAAAATTATTCTAATCTCTTAGGTACGGTGACCAGACATCCTCTTTTTCAAATGAAAAAGGATTTAGTAATTAATTTCAAAAATTTCACAAAACTGGGAAGCTCAATCGCCTGTTGGCTGTATCGAAGGGTGAACACTAACTTCTTTTTGTGTTAGGTTCGCAAAAGAACAACTTTCTAATAAACTTGCCAAAGCATATTATGGTTTATGTCTATTCAGATTCTTTGAACCACAAAGAAATAAAAGTATTCTCTATATTTGCACGGTTCTTTGATTCAGAACCGGAATCACTATTTAAATTGTCATGAAATCATTAAGAAGGTGGTGCTCCAGTTGGTACGCGGTGGGTTGAAGTGTGTTCTCACTTTTGCATGAATAATATTCCTCATAAAAACAGGCCCAGCAGTGACCCAGAAGTTCTGTCCTCGAAGCTGGTATACCAGGATCGATACCCGGTCGTGCTCATCGGCTTAGCCGTTATGAGTTTTCCATGGTTTTCTGCGAAACTAGCGTAAATATGGGCTAGGACCTAGTGCAGACAATTGGCCTTAATTATAACATTACCACCACCTCACAAAAATAGGCAAAAATTAGTTGAACTTATTTTATGTCCTCCTAGCAAAAACACTCCCACAAAACAACTGCTTTCTTCAATGAACAAAATGTAGACATGTGAAAAAAAAATCCCCTTTATATGCCTACTTTAAGAACTTATTAATTATTAAGACTAATTTAGGTTATACCTGTGAGAACTGTTATAAAATGATGATAAAGAATGATTGTTCGTTAAAACAAATCGTTTCATCTGCAAAATATTAATTTATTTTTTCATTTGCCAATTTTATTTTTTCTTTCATGATTATTATTTTAATAAAAAAAATAATTTCTATCAATTTTTTTTTTTATGTAACTGCATTAATGTACCAAAAAAGAAAAAAGAAAAAAGTTTTTGTCTATAGCAAAAATTAGTAATTAAAAAAAAAAAAATAATAATAATCAATATTGTCCAGTGACACCTATAAAAATTAGGGATTTTTCCTTTCGTATCCATATATTATTAATTTAAATTAAGGTATACTGATCCAAATTCATCACTTGAGGCAAAAAGAATTTCCACCATTTGTGTAAAATGTAGCTTTTGAATCAGTTTTTATAATCCTTTTCATTAAATTTTGTATCCTCTAAAATGACCTCTTTTTCAAAATTGAATGTCTTCTACATTCCATTTTCTTATAAAATAAAAGACATTGCGTGATTTCTCTTGTTTTTCTAATAAAAAATTCTGGTCACCTTATACGTAAACTAGTTGGCATAGGTGGACTCTGCTCAGTTCCCCATCATATGTATGTTCTCATACATTTCTAGTACAAAACATATTATATTCATGTTAAGAGAAATTAATTTGACCAAAAGCTTAACACAGTGACATAACGAAATCCCCGCCTTATAGGCTACCCACCGTTCAGTTCGATATATTTATCTTATTCTAATCTATTATTTTATTGGTGTCAATTTCGTAGTTTAGTTTTCATGCTACTATTTCCAATGCAACAATCCCCAAAATGCATATTTATATGGAATAACGCCCCATTTTGTTATGTTGATAAAATCTTAAATTTCGAATAACTTAAGAAATTTTCCTGTTAGGATATTTGTAGTCAATCATGTCCAAACAAGTATCATAAATATTATTTTGAGGTTGTCTGATATATTTATGATCCTCAAAATGGACGTTTATGCTCAATTTTGCCCTATTCTGCCATGTTAAGTAAATCGTAAATTCCAAATAACTTACGAAATTTTTAAATTGGAAAAATCATAATCTATGATATTCATGCTAGTATCTTAAATGATATTTTTAAAGTGTTCTTACACCTTTACCAACGTGGTTTCTCAACGTGGACGTTTATGCTCAATTTTGTCCCGTTCTGCCATGTTAAGTAAATCGTAAATTCCAAATAACTTACGAAATTTTTAAATTAAAAAATTCATAGTCAGGGATGTTCCTGCCAGTATCTTAAATGGTATTTTTAAAGTGTTCTGACATCTTTACGATGAAATTGTTTCTCAAAGTGGACGTTTATGCGAAATTTTTCCCTATTCCGCCATATTAAGTAAATCGTAAATTTCCAGTGACTTACGAAATTTTTAAATTGGAAAATTCATAGTCAAGAATGTTTATACCAGCACCTTATATAATATTCCAAGAGCAGTCTGATTTCTTTTCATACACGTTTATGTGAAATTTTGCCCTATTCTCCCACGTTAAGAAAATCATAAATTTCGTATAACTTCTAAAGTGTTTATCTTGAATGTTGCGAATGAATAGGGTTCTTGCTAATGCCATAACTAATACTTTAAAACTGGTTCGACCTCTCTGCGATCATTTGTTCGTGAGATATCGTGTACATAGACTATAACATGCTAACACACTAACGGACCAACAAACTAACAGACACCCCACAGACTTACACCATACCCATTTTGATATTTTTGGATTCCTCACACCCGAAAACGTGAAAAAAAGTCAACCAACTCAGATCGAAAATTTTCACTATTATTTAAGTTCCCCATACCTATAGTATGATGGAGAACTAAAAATAGAGTAAGTTAATCATATATTGTGGCGAGTAACTTTTTTTGTCAGCGAGTGTAATCTAAATTGAAATTTCGGGCCCTGTATATATATATATATTTATTTTTCGCATCATCCCCCACAAACACTAGAATACCACATGTTATTAAATAATCACACATTCTGTAAGATTATTTTGTATAAGGTTTTAAAAATATGAAAAATTGTAAAAACGTTTATCCTGATTGTGTATAGTTTTAATAAAGCTAATAGAAATAAATGACTTTTATTGATAAATTGTCTATCATACTATCTGAATGAATTTTTTTTTTTTTTTTTTACATTCTCACACACCGTATAAAATAAAATACTTTAAATTTTCTTACTTTTTAACCATTAATAGCAAGCAACTAGATTCAAGAATTTTAAAAGCACTGATACATATATATATATATATATATATATATATTTATTTATTTTTCGCATCATCCCCCACAAACACTAGAATACCACATGTTATTAAATAATCACACATTCTGTAAGATTATTTTGTATAAGGTTTTAAAAATATGAAAAATTGTAAAAACGTTTATCCTGATTGTGTATAGTTTTAATAAAGCTAATAGAAATAAATGACTTTTATTGATAAATTGTATATCATTCTATTTGAATATTTTTTTTTTTTTTTTTTTTTTTTTTTTTTTTTTACATTCTCACACACCGTATAAAATAAAATAATTTAAATTTTCTTACTTTTTAACCATTAATAGCAAGCAACTAGATTCAAGAAACTAGAAAAATTCATCAATTTGATAGATAAATAAAGCAAATTTCTCTGTGAATAAATTTAAATAATAATAATATCAATAAATAAACGAATCCAATGTATATATATATATGAAAAACCTATTCAGATATTTCACAGGAATAAAGAATATAGCTATGAAAAAATTTATTTATAATTATTATTATTTTTTTTTTTTCAAAATCCAAGAATGAAAACATTCATTATATGTAAATATATCTATAAATATAACCAATTCGCTCCCCCCCCCAACCCCGAAAAAAAAAAAAAAAATAGACGAAATAATATAATGAAAACATAAACATATGATATTTAAAAAATAAATATGAAAATATGAATTTTCATAATTTAAAACAATGAATGTATTTTAAAAATCAGAATTTATTCCAGCATTTCCAATTAAACAAAAAAAAATTGCAAAGCATGTAAAAAAGACAAAATTAAAAAATTTATTATGATTTTTTTACAAAGGCGGTGCTTTTCCCTCTTCCGAGACTCCAATGGTGGTCGAGCGGTTCTGCGCTCAAAGCTGAGTGACGGGAAGTGCCTGGGTTCGATTCCAGGTCGCGCTTGTTTACTTAGTCATTCAGAGTTTTCCGTGGTTTTCTCCGAAAATTGCGTGCATACGGACTAGAATCCCTTAGAAAGACCCCCCCACGGAGGGCACTCCCCTTCAGAGGTAGGACCTACAGTAGTCAATCGACCTTATTCCCAAATCCAATAAATCCATAAACCGAAATAAAGCACTTTTTCCCTTTTATCAATATTTTTCATTTTAAAATTTGCACTTTAAAGAGATTTTTAATCTGTATTATTTACTACTCATTTAAAGCAAATAATTTATTCAAAAAATAAAATTAACTTATATATATATATATTTAAATATGCGCGATATAAAAATCAATGTAATGGAAAGCAGAGTCAATCATAATAATTTGAGCATTCCCTTTCAAAAAGCTAAAGGAGCATTTTTTTTTAATTAATTATTTTATTTATTTATTTTTGGAACCAAAGCCCATAATACTGTATGGGGAATTTTTTTTAATTCTGAATATTTTCTTCTAAAGGATTCAAAAACTGCTTTTAGGTCATTCATCTGACTTTACAGCTTAAAATCAATGTTGGTGTTGGAGATTAAAGCCAGCTGACTGCATTAGGGTCCAAGGCCTGGGTGTGCCCACCGTGGCGGTCCTTCTAAAGGGCCTTTGTCCACAATTACGCAAGTTTCAGGGAAAAAAAAAAAAAAAAAAACGCGCAAAACTCCGAACAGCTAGACCGATAAGCGCGATTTGTGATCGAACCCGACACTTCACGTCCAACAGCATCAATAAGTCAATTTTTGAAAAACTAGAACAGATTTAATGGTCGAGAAATTTCTGAATGGGCAAATGAAATTATGAAAAATATACTGGATAATGTAATTCTATGAATATCCATCTTTGTAACAAACAGTATGATACCACTGTTTCTTGCCTGTAAAATAATATTCTGTTCCTTAACAACATTATAGCTGCCTGGTACTCATAATTTCTAAAGTATTCTCTCAGCTTTTTAATACAAGTTCCTATAGTAAGATTTTTAATTTAAAAATATTATATTGAAGCTTAGAGAACATTTTTCTCTTTCTAGAATGCATTTTTTTTCTACTTGTGCAACAAGAATTGGGAAAAAAAAGAAGGGGAAAAAAAAAACCCCTATCATAACAACATAATTAAAAAGTAATGGTTGGGTTTAAGGCCGACTGCCTGCGCTAAGTTCCTAGGCCAATAGGTGGAATGCCCTCCGTGGGAGTCTTTCTAAGGGGTTCTAGCCCGCATTTACGCGAGTATCTGAGAAAACCACGGAAAACTCCTAACGTCTTGGTCGATGAGCACGACCTATGATCGAACCTGACATTTCTTGGAAGGTAATAAAAATTACTTAAAAAAATTTGATTCAATTTATAAAATCATGCTTATCTTAGGTAAGGTGACCAGACATCCTCTTTTCAATATAGGACAGTCTTCTTTTTCATCGCTCTGCCCTCTTAAACGAAACAAACATTACAGGACTAAAAAGTCCTCTTTTTTATGTTTTTTGTCCGCTATCCTCTATTTCAAATGAAAAGGATTTAGTCCTTAATTTCAAAATTTTTGCAAAACTGGGAAGCTCAATCGGCTGTTCGCTGTGTCGAGCGGTGAACACTAACTTTTTTCTGCGTTAGGTTCGCAAAAAGAACAACTTTCTAATAAACTTGCCAAAGTATATTATGGTTTATGTCTATTCAGATTCTTCGAATCATAAAGAAATAAAAGTATTCTCTATATTTGTACGATTCTTTGATCTAGAACACGAAATCACTATTGAAATTGTCATAAAATCATTAAGGTGGTGGTACTCCGGCTGATACGCGGTCGGTTGACGTGTGTTCTCACTTTTGCATGAATAATATTCTTCATAAAAATAGGCCCACCAGTGATCGAGGGTTCCGTTCTCGAAGCTGGTCTACGTGAAATGCTGGATTCGATACCCGGTCGCGCTTGTTGGCTTAACTGTTAGGAGTTTTCCTTGATTTTCTCCGAAACTAGCGTAAATATAGGCTAGGATCTCTTAGAAAAACCCCACAGAAGAGTCTCTTACTCACGTCTAGAACCCTAGTGCAAACAATTGGTCTTAATGATAACACTACCACCACCTCAAAAAAATATGCAAAAGTTAGTTGAATTCCTTTTATGTCCTTCTAGCAAAAATGCTCCCACAAAGCGACTGTTTTCTTCAATGAACAAAATGTAGACATGTGAAAAAAATCCCCTTTATATACCTACTTTAAAAACTTGTTAACTACTAAGACTAATTTAGCTTATACAGTCAATAACAAAAGTCTCCGAAAACTAGCAAACATTCCTATGTAAAAAAAGTACACTTAATACAGTTTTGTTAAATAAATCCTTGTCGAATCCTGTTTTCAGACTGACAAAGAACAGGATTCGACAAGGATTTATTTAACAAAACTGTATTAAGTGTACTTTTTTTATATAGGAATTTTTGCTAGTGTTCGGAGACTTTTGTTACCGACTGTATTTGTGAAAACTTTTTTAAAATGTTGACAAAGCAAGACTGTTTTTTAAAACAAATCGTTAGATCTGTCGAATATTAATTTTATTTTTACATTAGCCAATTTTTTTTTCTTTTATGATTATAATCAAAAAAATGTCTACCAACTTTTTTTTTTAATCTATCTACATGAAAGTACCACAAAAAAAAAAAAAAAAAAGTCTATATCAAAAACTAATAATTAAAAAAAAAAAAAAATTCTATATTGTCCAGTGGCATCTATAAAAATTAGGAATTTTTTTTTCTGGTATCCGTATTGGAGGGATTTTGAATAGAATTGTGGACTGTATGGTTTTAAAAATCGCTGGTTTAAATTATATTAAATCATAAATCAGTTTAAAATGAATTTGAAGGACTCACCTTCCTTTCAATTGAATTAATAACATCATATTTAAGAAACAATGAATAAAAGCTTGAATAAATAAACCGAGTTGAATACAAACATGAATTATTGACTTTATTTCAGCTCATACGTTAGAATGAATTCTTGTAGCTTACCGCAAGAAAACGCAACCAAAAATTCACAACAAAAAGAACAAACTAGAATAGGTCTGCAGAAACATAACTGCTTCACAGCAAATTGAAAAGAAATTATTTAAAGTATAACTAACAATTAATTGAAAACATAAATAAAATAAATAATAATAAAAGAAAAAAGAATTAATTTAGCGTTTAAAACACATTAAAATATCAATAAAAAGAATGAATTTAAATCAAAGTTTTATATTCTAAAGAGTCATAAAATTGCATAGTGCTGCCATCTATTGTCAAAATTCAGAGTTATTAGAATTCTGAACATTCTCCCCCACCGGGAGAAGGAGTGTCACTTTAGCAATAGGGCGTTGAATTTCACCACTCTGAGTCCAAATGCTGACTACACGAACTCTATTATCAGGTCCTGGATAGGTACGAATAATTCTACCCAGCTTCCACTGAAGAGGAATAGATTGTGAATCATGAATAGCAACCAAGTCCCCAACTTGAAGATCAGTTCGTGGAGTGAACCATTTAGGTCGATTTTGCAGGTGATGTAGATAGTCTCTAGACCATCGCTTCCAGAAGTCTTGCTTCATTCGCTGGATTAGAGTCCAACGAGAAGATAAAGTGAGATTTGGTGAATTTCCACTTTCTGGAATCTCAAGGAATGGAAGTCCTATCAGGAAATGTCCGGGAGTGAGGGCTCTAACATCGGATGGATCTGAAGAAAGTGGCGTTAATGGTCTGGAATTTAAGCAGGCTTCTATTTGACATAAAAGAGTAGTAAGCTCTTCAAAATTTAGAATGGTAGCCTTACAAGCTTTAATTAGATGACTTTTCGTCAATTTAATAGCAGATTCCCATAGTCCACCGAAATGAGGGGAATATGGTGGGATAAAATGCCAATTGATGAAGTTGCTGGTAGCAAAATTTTGAACATTTTCAGAACTAATGAATGATTCGAATTAGTTGCTTAAGATAGTTAGCAACTCCTCTGAAATTTTTTCCGTTGTCACTGAATATGTCTGATGGCAGTCCTCTTCTAGAAACAAATCGTTTTAGGGATGCTAAGAAAGCTGATGAGGATAAATCTGAAACAGCCTCTAGGTGCACCGCTTTTGTGCACATGCAGACAAAAACACAAATATATGACTTCAATTTAACTTTAGATCGAGGCACATTTGGTTTAGTGATGAGTGGGCCAGCAAAATCTAGTCCCACCTTTGAAAAAGGTCGAGTTGGAGTTATACGTTCGACTGGCAACTCACCCATAATTTGTTGGCAAGTTTGTTTCTTCAAACGTTTGCACAAAATACATTCATTGAGAATTCGACGAATGTAAGAGCGACCATTTAGTATCCAATACTTTTGTCTAATTAGGGAAAGAATCAATTGTGCACCAGCATGAAAATGTTTTTTATGATATTGCTCAACAATTAATTTTGTAATGAAATGATTTCTCGATAAAAGCACTGGATATTTCTGATCTTGATTAAGCGACTGATGTCTGGACAACCGTCCGCCAACTCTGATTAAACCTTGATCATCTAGAAATATATTTAAGGATAAATATTTATTGTTGGTTGGTAAAGGTTGATTTTTCCTGAGCAAATTCAGTTCTACCGAAAACTCTTGTTCCTGAATCAATTTAAGAATATGTGTAATAGCACTTGAAACTTCAGGCGTACTGACAAGTCCAATACGTCTAGAATTACGATTACAACTACGAATGTTATAAATGAATCTCAAACACAATGCAAGGATTCTGCAAAGTTTTGAAAAAGAAGAGAATTTGAGTAGAAAATCAGGAAAGGTTTTATGACTAGATGTTGCAACATGACTTAAATTTTCTTCAGAATTTTTTGACTTAACATTTGAAGATTTGACTAGGAATAATGGTAACTTGACACTAGCACTAAGCCATTCAGGCCCAAGCCACCACAATTTGTGATGCAAAAGACTCTTCGGTAGAATGCCTCTTGAGGCACAGTCTGCCGGATTTGACGAACTCTCAACATAAGTCCACACTGCTTGTGGGACAAGTGATTTGATTTTGTTTGCTCGATTTGTTACGAACTGATTTCCTTTGGTTGGAGGAGATTCAATCCAATTTAAAGCAATTTGTGAATCGGACCACAAATAAATTTTATTTACATTAAAGGTTAAAGATTCTAATATTGTGGAACTTAATTGTGCAAGCAAGAATGCAGCACATAACTCAATTCTCGGAAGCGTGACATGTTTTAAAGGATTAACTCTGGTTTTTGCAGCGACAAAGTTAACTGAAATCTCACCTAGAGAAGATAGTGTCCGAAGGTATACCACTGCAGCGTAGGCCTTGCCAGATCCATCACAAAAACCATGGATCTCTATGTGGTTCTCTGGAGATGTTTCACAGTTCAGATATCTTGGTATGCCAATGGACTTTAAGAGTTCAATTTGAGAATCAAATTCTTGCCAAGTTTTCAAAATTGAATCTGGGATTTGATCATCCCAAGCACACTTATCTTTCCAAAGCTCTTGCATCATGATTTTTAACATGATCGTGGTTGGAGCTAGAATCCCAAAAGGATCAAAGATTTGAGCTATCATCGATAGCAATTCTCGCTTGGTATGCACCGATTTGACGCCATTCAAATGAATTTTCAATAAGTCTTCTGCCGAATTCCAAACTAGGCCTAAGATTTTTTGGGAGGAATCTTCGGAAAATTTTACATTTTGCCTAGTGGATTTAAGATCTTCTGGTAGATTTTCAATGACTGCGGGTACATTGGAAGCCCATTTTCTAAGTGTAAAGCCTCCTTGATTTAAAACGTGATTTAGGTCTTTGACCAATTGTTTTGCTGCATCAATTGAATGCGACCCACCAAGATAATCATCCACATAAAAGTTCTCGAAAATTGACTGCGCAGCAATAGGAAATTCTGAACTATAATCTTTGGCTAGTTCGTGCAATGTCCTTATAGCCAGGAATGGGGCACAGGCTGTGCCATATGTTACAGTCAATAATCTGAAACTCGCAATAGATTCATGTGGCTGGAATCGCCAAAAGATTCGCTGAAAGTCAACATGTTTGGGGTTTACCAATATCTGTCTGTACATTTTGGCGATGTCTCCGGTTAAGGCTATTGAATATGTTCTAAACTTAAGAAGAAGTTTAAACAAATCTGGTTGCAACTTTGGACCTATTTCAAGAAAGTCGTTTAAAGAGTGGCCTGATGTTCCTTTAGCCGAGGCATCAAATACCACCCTCAATTTAGTAGTTGTACTATCTTCTTTCAAAACCCCATGATGAGGCATGTAAAAATAATCTTTAGAATCAATTTCAGAATTTGGGACTGGTTCCATATGATGTAAGTCAATATATTCTTGCATAAAGGCATGGTATTGCTCCTTAAGCTCATGATTTTTATTAAGTTTGGATTCTAACAAATAAAACCGTTTTAAAGCATTTGATTGTGAGTCACCTAAATTTGGAACTTCTTTAAAGGGAAGATCCACCATGTACCTTCCAGACTGAATTCGTCTAACAGTTTTAGTGTATTTTTCTTCAGAACTGTGAATTGGTGTTGCATCAGGAAGGGACTCAATTTCCCAAAATTTCTGAAGATCATAAGTTAACTGAGCTGTAGCATGGCAACTAAGGACAGTTTTAGAATGCTGAAAATTGTTTGCATGTATGACACCCGAGAGTAACCATCCCAATTTGGAATTTAAAGCACATGGAGTACCTTTAGGACCCAGAATAGATTGCCCTAAAATTATTAAGGGAAATAAATCTGCACCAAGCAAAATTTCAACTTGACTCGAAACATAAAATTTAGGATCTGCTAAAGATAAACCTTCCAAATGAGGCCATGAAGATTTTCGAACAACAAAATTAGGAAGATTTACCGTAACATTATTTACTATTAAAGCATTCACATCAAAGATTTCATTACTATAATAAGACTTTAAAATAATATTAACTTCAAAAAGAGCAGTTTCTGCAACAATATTATTTACACCCGAGATTCTATGATTTGTGGTTTTCATAGGTAACCCTAATTTTTTAGCACAAGAGCTGGAAATTAATGATTTTTGACTTCCTGAATCCACCATGACTCTACATGGCACAAACCTTCCAGTATTTGATTTTACAAGAACCATAGCTGTCGATAACAAAGTTTGACAACTTTCTTGGGTACTGGTTAAACAACTAGAGTTGACAAAGGATGGACTTTCAATGTTGAGATTAGTATTTTCAATAACAGGTGGAGAATTAACTTTATTTTTCTCGAAATGGAGAAGTGTATGGTGCTTAGCATTACACTGTCGACATTTTGTCGAAATCAAACATTTATTAACGAAATGATTACCACGTAAACAATTTATGCATAGTTTTTTACCCTTCACAATATTCCACCTATCTTCAACAGATTTTTTAAGAAAGTGTGGGCACTTGAAAAGTGCATGAGATTCCGAGCATTCTGAACAGATAGAATTATTGGATTTTATATCTGAATTAGATATTACAGCATTAGACACAGATTTTTTAAATACTACTTTTTGTTTACTTTCAGATTTAGAATAAGTACTATCAACAATATCTTGCAAGCTTCTCGCTTGTTTTTCAAGAAACAAAATAAATTCATCATAGGTGGGAAAAGAATCACTATCTAAAGATAATTCCCATTGCTTCTTTAAATTATCATCCAATTTTGTTTGCAAATTATAAACAAGAATTAAATCCACAAATAAATTAAATTCAAATCCTAAACATTTCAAGTTACGTATTGCTTCATTACAGCTATCTAATAAATCTAGCATTGATTTCCGACAATTTGGTTTCAAAGATTTCGAATTAAAGAATTTGTTTAACTGGGCATAAGCTAGATTTTTTTTATTATCGAATCTAGAAATTAGTGTTGCCCAAGCTTCCTTATAACTTGCTTCAGTTATTGGAAAGCCTTTTATTAACTTATTAGCAGATCCAATAACAGACGCTTTTAAATATTGTAATTTTTGCAAATCGGAAAGCTGAGTGTTCTCATGAATAGTGGTTAAGAATATTTGCTTGAAGCTTAACCAGTCTTCCAAATTACCAGAGAAATGAGGCAAATCAAATTTTGGAAGGTGAATAGATTGCTTCGAAACAGAACAAGAATTTTCATTAACCTGTGTTACAATTTTAGTGTTCTGAAAACAAGAAAGTTCTAATCTTGACTCTATCTGATATTTTATACGAGTAAGTTTCTCTGTCCATTTTTCGATCTTCAATTTCCTTTTTTAATTCATCTAAATCACAAATAACTTCCTCAAATTCATTATTAATTTGTTCTAATTGAGTTTGCCTTTCATGCAAATGACCTTTCAAAATTTTTATTTCTTGAATGTCTAAAGGATCCGCTTCCAAAGCTTTTATCGCTTTGTTTTCAAATTTAGTCACTGACGACCGAATAGTAGTTCTTTTTACTTTTAGTTTTTCAATTTTCGAAACCATTAGAACATTTTTTTTTTTTTTTTTCTCAAATTTGAAAAATATTAATTTTTACTAAAAGATTTCATAATTTAATATATCTCAGGCTCTAGACGGCCAAAAATATGGAGGGATTTTGAATAGAATTGTGGACTGTATGGTTTTAAAAATCGCTGGTTTAAATTATATTAAATCATAAATCAGTTTAAAATGAATTTGAAGGACTCACCTTCCTTTCAATTGAATTAATAACATCATATTTAAGAAACAATGAATAAAAGCTTGAATAAATAAACCGAGTTGAATA
Organism: Salticus scenicus; assembly: GCA_963930645.1. NCBI lineage: Eukaryota > Metazoa > Arthropoda > Arachnida > Araneae > Salticidae > Salticus > Salticus scenicus. The sequence goes on along the minus strand of OZ005653.1, from coordinate 200,716,772 downwards.
CAAACATGAATTATTGACTTTATTTCAGCTCATACGTTAGAATGAATTCTTGTAGCTTACCGCAAGAAAACGCAACCAAAAATTCACAACAAAAAGAACAAACTAGAATAGGTCTGCAGAAACATAACTGCTTCACAGCAAATTGAAAAGAAATTATTTAAAGTATAACTAACAATTAATTGAAAACATAAATAAAATAAATAATAATAAAAGAAAAAAGAATTAATTTAGCGTTTAAAACACATTAAAATATCAATAAAAAGAATGAATTTAAATCAAAGTTTTATATTCTAAAGAGTCATAAAATTGCATAGTGCTGCCATCTATTGTCAAAATTCAGAGTTATTAGAATTCTGAACACGTATATTATTAATTTAAATTAAGGTGTACTGGTCGAAATTCATCATTTGAGATAAAAATGTTTCCACCACGCGGTTGGTAGAGTTTTACGTCGCACTAGTGCTGCGCAGATGGGCAATTAGCGACGGTCTGGAACTCGCCCCTTGTGTTGGTCCGGAGACATGCCATCGCAATTTTGTTCCTCCACGGAAGGGATGGTTCTCCCGCTTCGGTGACCACCAGAGGTACAATTTTTGATGGGAACATGGAGGACATTGCGGCCACGACAGATTTTACGTGCACTAGCCACCATTAGTGTACACGACGGTCTTTGGCCGGCTCGAGTACCGAACCCACAATCTTCCGATTACGAGGCCGGCGCTCTACCGACTGGGCTACCGCGGCCCCCAACACTTGTGTAAAGTAGCTTTTGAATCTGTTTTTATGATCCTTTTCATTCAATTTTGTGTCCCCTAAAATTACCTCTTTTTCAAAATTGAATGTTTTCCATTTTCTTATAAAATAAAAGTATTTAACATTATGAAGATTAAATAACGTAATTTTTTATATTGATGTTTTATGATTATGAGAAAATTATACCTTAAGTGCATATTTAAATCAGAATATTGTAAGTAAAATTTGAACATTTAAGAGAAATGTAATATATATATACTTGGTTACAAATGAAATGTATACCGTATTAAGAAGGAAGTTTTATCTGACATTTGTTGGATGTCTTTGACTCTATTTATTTTTTCACAAATATGCTCATGCTATAATATGCATGATTTACTTATTTATTTATTCATTTATTTTTTATATATATATACATATTACATATATATTATTTTAGGAGGGTAGGGAATAGCTCGATACACCGACGAGATGACACGGAGATTAAGTGAAAAGCTAACTTTATAAAAACAACTTACCTTGAATTTAATACTCTAATTTTTACATAAAATCTCTAATTTTCAGCTGGAAGAACACTAGCTTATAAATTATGAAATGTGAATGTGGCACTGGTGATGAATTTAATTAAATATAATTTTTCTTTAAAATCTCCAATTTTCAACTGAATTTAGGATTTTTTTACTGTGACATCATAATCATTATTTTTAATTTTTGACAAAACCAATTAAAAATTTCTTTTTTGTTAAAAACAATACATTTCTATAATATGGTAATAATAATGATACTAATATAACGTGATTCATCATCTAACATGAAATGGAAGTTAAAAGATTGGCAGTTTGTAAAATTAATTTAAAATGTCAATGCAAAGTGGCATGAAAAAAAAAAAAAAAAAATTAAATTATTTTTAATATATCTTAAAACTCAGTAATTTTGAAATGAATTGAAAAAAGTTTGACTGTGAACTCATATCATTTTTTACCAATTTTTAACTCTTGCCAAAATCGGTTTACAATTCAAGATTTTTAAAATACTTTTAGGTTGATTTCTTTAGAAATCGACCTATTGCAATCACTTCGTTTATCTATATATATATATATATATATATATATATATATCTATCTATCTATAATGAAAATTTTGTCACCACGATAACTCCCGAAATAATACTCGAAATCGAACCAAATTTGGACAGTGAACTAATCTTATAAATATCTTGGATGAGTTCGTTAACCAAGTTGCTCCGACTTTTTGTTTTCAAGTGGCAGCCACTTGAAAATTTCAAACCGACATTGTAAAAAGCATATTTAAAGCAAGATTTGCTTGAATTTTGATGTAAATACAGGCCACATAAGGATCTCAATGAAGTTTATCCGCCATTTTTAATAAAGTGGCAGATATTTAAGTTAAGCGGGACCACTTGAAATCAGGCTACCACTTGAAAATTTAAAATCACTATAACTTCCGTAATAATACTCCAAATCGAACCAAATTTGGATAGTGTCTTATTTTATAATATCTTAGATGAGTTTATTAACCAAGTTGCTCCGACATTTTGTTTTCAAGTGGAGACCACTTGAAATTTTCTAATTCAAATTGTAAAAAGCGTATTGCGAATTTGTTTGAAATTTGATGTAAATATAGACCACATAAGGGTCTCAATGAAGTTTATTAATGAAATTTATCCGTCATTTTTAATAAAGTGGTAGATATCTTAAGTTAAGCGGGGCCACTTGAAATCAGGCTACCACTTGAAAATTTAAAATCACGATAACTTCCGAAATAATACTCCAAATCGAACCAAATTTGGACAGCGTCTTAACTTGTATTATGAATATCTTAGATGAGTTTCTTAACCAAGTTGCTCCACCATTTTGTTTTCAAGTGGAGACCACTTGAAATTTTCTAATTCAAATTGTAAAAAGCGTATTGCGAATTTGTTTGAATTTTGATGCATACATAGACTACATAAGGGTCTAAATGAACTTTATTAATGAAATTTATCTTCCATTTTTAATAAAGTGGCTTATATCTTAAGTTATGTGGGGCCACTTGAAATCAGGCTACCACTTGAAAATTTTAAATCACGATAACTTCCGAAATAATACTCCAAATCGAACCAAATTTGGACAGCGTCTTAACTTGTGTTATGAATATCTTAGATGAATTTCTTAACCAAGTTGCTCCACCATTTTGTTTTCAAGTGGAGACCACTTGGAATTTACAAATTCAAATTGTAAAAAACGTATTCCGAATTTGTTTGAAATTTGATGCATACATAGTTTATACAAGTGTTTCAAAGAACTTTATTAATGAACTATATCCCCCATTTTTAATAAAGTGGCGGATATCTTAAGTTAAGCGGGACCACTTGAAATCAGGCTACCACTTGAAAATTTAAAACCATAATAACTTCCGAAATAATACTCCAAATGGAACCAAATTTGAAAAGTGTCTTAACTTATCTTATAAATATCTTGGATGAGTTCGTTAACTAAGTTGCTCCGACTCTTTGTTTTCAAGTGGCAGCCACTTGGATATTTCTAACCCACATTGTAAAAAGCTTATTTAAAGCAAGATTTGCTTGAATTTTATGTAAATCTAGACTACATAAGAGTCTAAATGAACTTTATTAATGAAATTTATCTGCCATTTTTAATAAATTGGCAGATATCTTAAGTGGGGCCACTTGAAATCAGGCTACCACTTGAAAATTTTAAATCACGATAACTTCCGAAATAATACTCCAAATCGAACCTAATTTGGACAGCGCCTTTACTTGTGTTATGGATATCTTGGATGAGTTTCTTAACCAAGTTGCTCCACCATTTTGTTTTCAAGTGGAGACCACTTGAAAATTTCAAATTCAAATTGTAAAAAGCGTATTTCGAATTTGTTTGTATTTTGATGTATACATAGATTATATAAGTGTCTCAATAAAGTTTATTAATGAACTATGGATTTTCTCGCCAAAAGTCGCCAAAAAAGTCCCCAAGTGGAAAAGTCGCCAAATTTGTCGCCAAATCCATTACCTGCCATATTGGAGCTTTTTAATGCGTTTTTAAGGGAAAATTACGCTATTTTAACGTTAAAACAAACTGGAAATGCAGAAAAGTAATGTTTTATCAACTTACTAAGCCTCTTTGAAAGAATTTCTACAAAAAAGAAAAAAAAAAAAATCAAATTTGCAACAATATCTTAGATTAATTAGTTCACTGAGCAACTTTCTCTGCCATTTTGATCCAAGTGACAGCTACTCAATTTTTCAACACGATGACTTTTGATATTCTGAATTAATTCCAACTATATTTGTACAGTAGTCTTATCTCACAAATGCATTTGATACATTTGTCAACTTGGCCCACCATCTTGTTTCCAAGCCACTTGAAAATTTTAAAGTCACATAAAAAAGTTATTTATGATATTTATGAACCGATTTGCTTAAAACCCCATATGCAGATAGCCTACATCAATATTTCTACTAATTCGTTAATAATTTGTAGCCGTGCTTGATACGGAAAAAGAAATCAACCTACCCTTCCGAATAAGCCGGAAGGACTTTTTTTTTTTTAAAGCTGCAATTAAAAAAAAAAAAAAAAAAAAAAAAACGTGATTTATAATTTAACATGATTTAAATTCGTAAGATTGCAAGCTCGCATGTATTAGCCGAATAATATGAAAAAAAGAATACTGCTAGCACGCAAATTTTAAAATCTTAATGCAAAGTGATCTGAAAAATTACATTTTAATTAATTAAAAAAAAAAAAAAAAAAAAAATCTATCAAACAGAATTTTACTAAGAACAATCCCAACTAAATCAGCCTTTTTTTTTTTTTTTTTTTTTTTTTTGTATAGTAATAGAATATTTATAAGACAACAATTTTATCATTCAACAAAACATTAAAATCAATAGCTTACATTAGGTGGACGAAATAAACTTGGGTTCTTTTCACCTATTTCTTTTTTTTATTTTTTTTTTTTTTCGAACACTTCGATATCCAGAGGTGCAACCCGGTGCGTAACAATGCGACATTATGAAAAAAATCCAATATTAAAAATAAATTAAAAACAAAACTGAAAATAAAACTAAAATTTCGTCTGCGCACAATGCTATTCTACGGAGGTAGTGGACAGTCAGAGAACACATACGACCTCTAGCGGCGAACGAATAATAGCGACCATTTCGGGTCCATTTTTGAGGGAAGGCTGCCGTTGGAGAAAACGGTCCTTCTTCTCTAAGTCCGTGGTCTGTAGTTATTGGATAGTTAGTTAAAAAATTTGAAAACAGGATCTACGATAGTCTTAAAAAAGAGTATTTTGGTAAAATGAAGTGAATCATTTTTTCTTATTATGAGGACTTTAAATACGCAAGCGAAGTGATGACGTCACTTGCCGTTCGTGGATACAAGAAAAATATTTCCTATGTTAAACACCCAATGGATTTTTCGTAAAAAATTATTAAAAATCGAGGGAAATTATTTCCCGATTTTAATCCCCATATTTAGGTTTAGATATGTATTAGTTATCATGTGCATGCGTTAGATTTAGTTGTTTTTGTTCTAAAATTGATAAAATTTGAATTTTAAATTTCAAAACTCTAAATAAAAAAAAACTTCCATATTCCATTGAAAACATAAACATTTAATTTCAAAGGATGATATTTACACAATAAATATCCAACTAATATTCTAATTAAAAGGAAAATGATAAATATTCTATCATAATTTGAAGTGAAATTTGTTTTCAAATGTCTAAATAAAGTATCTGATATAAGATACTAATATGTTGCAGCGGAATAGATTTGATATCGGTCATCCTTGGCAGAAAAAATATATATATATCGCCAAATTATCTGGCGAATATAATTTAATTCCTTTCAAAAATCATGGTTATTTTAAAAACTTATATTAAGAGAGTAATGAATAATATGAAACAATATTTCGTACAATACATATTACGAAAATATACATCTGGCATGTATATTTTCGTAGTACGTTTTTGATCACCAAATACAAAAACGTCAAGGACAACAGAGTTTTGAAATTTAAAATTAAAATTTTGTCAATTTGACAGCAAAATAACTCAATCTAACACATGCACATGATAACTAATACATATATATATATATATATACCCAAATATGGGGATTAAAATCGGGAAATAATTATCCTCGATTTTTAATAATTAAAAAAAAAAAAATCCAATGGGCGATTACCATAGGAAATAATTTTCCACGGATGGTCAGTGACGTCACACTTCGCTTGCGTATAGAGCACTTAATAGAACACTGGGATGTGTTGTTGCTGTTGTGTTGTCGGGCCTATATTTTTTGTCAACCAGCAGTTTTTTTTATTGTCATTCATATTTATTGATTCCGTAGAATTTTTGAAGTGAAAACTTCTTTAGGCGCGTTGAGCACTTTTAGGTGAACAAAAATCATTGAATTCCCGTCATCGTCACCTGACGCTTTTTATTTGAAGTGAAAACTTTTGCGTGAACAAAAATCATTGAACTCACGTCACCGTCACCTGACGCTTTCCATCCTTGTATGATACAAGTAATGTATCATACAATTAACTTGCTAATATGACGTGTTAATAATTATATACTGTATATTGTTTTAAAATCTGGTGCGACTCTACACCACTTCTCTCATCTCCGGACACTGTCTCTATTGCAGTTAGACTTCACAAAACCGTGAGAAAGCCCAAAGCTGCCATTTTTCTCACGTTTTTACAATCTGGTGCGGCTCTACACGACTTCTCTCATCTCCCGACACTGTCTCTTAAAGATTGCAGCCGGAAACGTTGCAGTTAGACCTCACAAAACAGTGAGAAAGGCCAAAGCCGCCATTTTTGCCACATTTTTACAATCTGGTGCGGCTCTACACGACTTCTCTCATCTCCGGACACTGTCTCTATTGCAGTTAGACCTCACAAAACCGTGAGAAAGGCCAAAGCCGCCATTTTTCTCAAGTTTTTACAATCTGGTGCGGCTCTACACGACATCTCTCATCTCCGGACACTGTCTCTTAAAGATTGCAGCCGGAAACGTTGCAGTTAGACCTCACAAAACAGTGAGAAAGGCCAAAGCCGCCATTTTTCTCACGTTTTTACAATCTGGTGCGGCTCTACACGACTTCTCTCATCTCCGGACACTGTCTCTATTGCAGTTAGACCTCACAAAACCGTGAGAAAGGCCAAAGCCGCCATTTTTCTCAAGTTTTTACAATCTGGTGCGGCTCTACACGACATCTCTCATCTCCGGACACTGTCTCTTAAAGATTGCAGCCGGAAACGTTGCAGTTAGACCTCACAAAACAGTGAGAAAGGCCAAAGCCGCCATTTTTCTCACGTTTTTACAATCTGGTGCGGCTCTACACGACTTCTTTCATCTCCGGGCACTGTCTCTATTGCAGTTAGACCTCACAAAACCGTGAGAAAGCCCAAAGCTGCCATTTTTCTCACGTTTTTACAATCTGGTGCGGCTCTACACGACTTCTCTCATCTCCGGACACTGTCTCTTATAGATTGCAGCCGGAAACGTTGCAGTTAGACCTCACAAAACAGTGAGAAAGGTCAAAGCCGCCATTTTTCTCACGTTTTTACAATCTGGTGCGGCTCTACACGACTTCTCTCATCTCCGGACACTGTCTCTATTGCCGTTAGTGCATTAAATGAAATTGTAATATAATTTTTGTAGCAGTAGTTTATATTAATGAATAAAAAAACACTGCATTTAAAAGTATTTCCTGCACAATAAAATATTTCCTGATGATTCAAGAAATACACACGTAATTGTTCACGTTTTCACTTCTGTCTGCACTCCCGGAGTACAAATGTTTTTTTTTTTTTTTTTTTTTTTTTTTTTTAATTTCAGAACGAAAATTGGTACAGCTATAATATTTCCCCACAGCAGAATTTGGCGATTTTTCTTTGGCGCCGATTTGAACGATAACGATGTCGTTCTGAACTGTTTGCGATATAATATGGCAGCCTGCATGCTATTTATTTTGGATTTATGATTTTATGATTTATGATTTAGCTTATGATTTTATCATTTATGCTATATGATTTATAATTTTTAGATTTATGGTTTAGCCATAATCGCCAAAAATAAATCGCCAAATTCAGCTGTGGGGAAATACTATAGTTGTTCCCATCATGATCTAAACATTGTTTTTAAGATTTATCGCTCACATTCCGTCATTTTTGACGGGGTTATATACTACTAACAAAATAATTATATTTCCAGAAAGCTGTGTTTATTTAACTCCTAATATAACATACATTATTTTCTACTCATGCAAAACTTGTATGTGCTTATAGTATATGTTATTACAAAATAAAATACTATATGAATAAATTATATTGGGACAGCACTTACATTTTCAGCCTGAACTTTTCACCTTTTGATGAAATTCTAAAAATATAATTACCTTCTTTGATTTAACATTACTTGGTCCTATAGGCTATAAATATTCCAAGTTTCCTGCAAATCTGCTTTTTTTTTTAAGCAATTTTGTAATATTCAACTTGCAGCAATTTTTAAAAATTTGATAGATTCAATCGAATAAATGAATTTTATTGAGAGCTTGGTTTGGAATATGCACATACGAAACTTCAAACAAATTTTAAAAAATTACTTTTTTTAATGGCTAATTAGTTATTTGTTTCAAAACGAAATGTTATATTTTTTTTCTTTTGTAATACAAACAATTCTATATTTTTAATCCCATAATTTTTTAAACATTAAATAAGTTATTTAGGGAACGAAAATCAAAAATTAATTTTTTTTTTTAAATTAAAACATTAAATTGAGAAATTATTTTTATCATATAAAAATTCATTTTTTTTTTCTGGTATGTGTGAGCGTAAAAAGCTTTATCTTTAATATTTAATAACACCAAAATCATTTATTTAATATTTATGTAATAACATTAGACATTATAGATATTATTTTCCTCTGAACGACAAAGAAGTACATTTCTTTTTTACCAGCTATCCGTTTTTGATTTTTTAATTAAAAATGTTTCCATCTATAAATTCTTTAGTTTAATCCAATATATATGAAAATATTTTATTAGTTTAAGCTTGCGTAATTCACATTCAGGAATTTTTAATAAAACAAACTTCCTGTAAAACCATGAATTATCATTATTCTTTTAAACTTAAAATTAAGAAACTTAGTTTAATATCAAACTCCTGATGGGGTAAGGGAGCCGAGTTTCAATAAGTTTTCTCTCTGAATAGAATTTTGCTCTAGTATGTCTTTTATTGTTCCAATACGCTTAATATTAGAAAATTTTAATAAAATATTTGAAACAAGTAATAAAAATTTTTAAAATAAAAGTTTACCTAATAAGTTTTGTATTCCCTGTTGCGTTTTTTAATCGAAAATTTTGTATGTTCTTTGATTTAGATAGTTTAGTATAGGGAGTCTAGTTTTTAATGTTGCGTATAAAATTTCTTTAAATAAAAATTGTTTTTTAAGGAACTACTGACAGGTTTTCTCCGCTTAGCTGGTTACTGCCTCTTAACGAATTTAAATAATAAAAATAATAATAATTGAACTGTTTAAATAAATATATTTATGTTGGCGACTATTTTCGCCAAATCAAAATTATGGTCAAATACAGTGATATATAGCCATTAATGAAATGTAAAAGACATTTCATTACTTGAATTTCATTATGTTGATTAAAAACACGATTAACTTAAAATAAATTAAATACGCATTCACTTTAGTTTGTAGATAATAAAATCAAGAAAAATACATATAAGAATATTTGACTAATTAAAATTGTAAATAAATCAAAATAAAATATTTAAAGAAAAAGGGGGGGGGGGGGTACATATTTTCTTTTTAATTATTACCAGCACGAATATATTCGATAATTTTAAGCTGTTATGACGTTAGTTGAATCAGAACTGTTTTACGATACATGTTTGCTTTTCAATTTTTTTTTTATTCACGTGTAAATAAATGATGTACCTTTTTATGTTAAATAAATAACCTAAAAATATACTAGTTTTTTTTTTTTTTTTTTTTTTTTTTAAGGGGGGGGGGGGCGTCAGCTTGAAATTACATCTCAAAGAAAAATGCTGGGCAAAAACGAAAATTTTCTCATAAAACATAAAACTTTCAGAAATCTAATAGAAATATTGAAAATTTAAGGTATATTATGGAACTATATGCATCCCATAATCTAGAAAAAAAAATAATAATAATTCAGAACTGTATGTGCTATATTTTTTTTTCTGTACGTCATCCACAGACGAACTCTTACTTTTATAAGTATGTAAATATTCATTTTCAATTAGAGATTCGTTTAATTTTACTTGATTAAGATGATTTTATGTAATTTGTGTTAAAATATTTAGTATTTATTTCTATTTTGTGTCCAATAATAACAATAAATAGAAATCTAACAATAAGTTGAGTTTCTACATTTTCTTTTCTTAAATCAAGCGTTATTTCCTTTTTGTCAAACTGTGTTTAGTTCAAGTTAAAAATTAATTACTTTTTACTTTCTCTTAACCATAAAGTAGAGGAAATATTGTTTTGGGGTCAAATTTTTGAAATTGAGTTTCTGTTATATTTATGTTTTGAGGTCCCCTGAATCCAAAAATTATGTTTTTAGCAGTTGGTCTCTCTGTGGGTGTATCTGTGTGTCTATCTGTTATCAGCATATCTCAAAAGAAAATATAGCAGAAAGTCCAAACTTGGTATTCTAAATGTGTATCATATAGGGATGCTAAACTTTTCGTTGAGATCCCTATTACACAAAACTTTTCGTTGAGATCAATCAAAAGGTTCGTGTACAGGGACACCCAAGAGAATTCAAGTGCATTACGTCTATGGGAGAAATTGCAATTAAGTAGAGTTTAAACATTTCTAGACAGCACTAAACCAAATGAAACGAATATATAGTTTTTATATGCGTTAAAACATGTTTCATGTAGAATATGGTATAGAAATCATTCACTGTTCGTTTACAGGGCTACACAAAAGAACAAGATTATAGTGCGACAATACTTGAAAATTGATGGAAGTGCACTTCAGGTAGTGGCGTGTGGTTACTAATATAGAATTGTATTTATGTGCACCATGTGATGTGTGCAAAAGTTTCAGAAAGTATAAAGGGAAGCCAGTATTTAAGTCATATATATATTTTTTTTATTGTTAGTGGAAGTGCTTTACTACAATATATTTCACCATATCCAGGAAAGCTGCTCAGGAATTGAAATGAATCCTCATAGCCATATGGTAAAAAATGTATTTTTTTAAGCTAATATTTATCTCTTTATATATATATATTTATTTATTTATTTACACGTTTTTGGCTTCCTGAATACCGAAGTGTGTTTTTTCCCGTTTGATCTTTGTCTGCGTCTGTTATAGCAAATTAAAAACAAATAATTTTAGGCAATCCATATGTTGTATTTTGAAGTTAATGCGTTTCTTACTAGAAAAGTTTGTTCAAGAATGGTAAGTTTCAAGGAATTTTGCTTGTGAAATTTGTTTGAATAATTTTAAATGAACTTTAGAATTTAATAACAGTTTTGAATTCTATATATACGTAGGTACAATAATGAAATGGGGGGTTGATGAGCGCAGTAGCCTTCTTCATTTAGAATTATTTGTCAAATAAAGCTGTTCCGAAGCCTAATTTGAATTGTTTCATCATAAGTTTACATAACAGTACTCGTTATTTTACCCCTTAACCTCCAATCGGTATTTATAGTATTATATTTCAGGGTAAGATAAAGTCGTGTGAGTGACACACCAGATTATCTAATTCAATTCTAATAAATTCTGCGTTTTCAAAGCTCCTTTCAGAGATAAAATTCTACATTTAAACCGTTTTGCTCATTTTATTTTTTGTTAAAATATTTATTAGGTAACTTTTAATTATCGTGGTGGAAATTATACAATGAAAAGGCTATGTTTAAAAAACTAGATGCTTAAAATCTTTAAATATTCTTTGAATACAGGAAACTTTTTTATATAGTTTATTATTATTACATTTCAGATTATTTCCTAAATTAAATCTAGTGGCAACTTGTATTTAGGCTATGCAGTAATGAATCACCGACAGTGCAAGTCATGTTGTAAAGATTTCTGTTATTTATATTCATGCATAGCCTAAATCATTTCAACACAAAGAAGAAAAGTTGGAGCTTTAGCCTTTTATTGCCAGGTACCAAATTCGAGTCTCGTATCAGGACTGAATGTTTGAAATCCACTTTAAGCTAGATCCCTATCCAATTAGCGCTAATGTACTAAAAAAAAAAAAAAAAAAAAAATCCATAGAACAATAAAACCAAACTAAATTAAAACTAAATCGTTGCCCGTAATATTGTATCTTCTCATATAAGGAAACTTTAATTGGTAATCGCAAAACATAAGCTTTAACTCGAATAGGATAAGTTGAGTGTTGAAGAAATTTAATCAATACACGATACGCATATCATACAAATCACTAATTTTAACGATGAGATAGTTGAAGAATTTTTATAAACTAATTATTCGACTCTATGGTGGGATTTATTATATCGATATTTAGTGCATTTAATCATCTTTTACTAGAAACAGACTAGTTGCAATCTTTTTTTTTTTTTTTTTTCTTTTTATCCTCATAGAACAGTCACTTCGTTTTCTGCTGAAAATTATATGTTATTTCCAATATAGCTATCTAAGGGCAAGCGAAATAAATTTATTCTATTTGCGCTGTTATAGATTTTGCTTCGAAACAAAATTATATAAAGCCATTATGTAATCCTATAAAGGCTCGAACAAACGGCTTATACAAATATTTAATTTATACGAATTTCACGCATTTATTGGACCAGTATCTGTCAATTTTCTTGATTTTTTAGATTTGTACTTATTTTTCCATCCCCAGTCTACTTTTTTTTATGCTTTTTACTTCCATTTCTGTCATTTTTTCCTGTACAAATGCGGTGGATCACCCCACATCAGAATTGCATAAAATGTCGTAATAGCATAACATATCAATATTGTAAATAGTTGCACTATTTGAATGCGAGTGTTTTGTTAAAACTGCCTTAAAATTTTACGCAGTGTTGTAAATTGTGGAAATTACAATTCTTTAATGTCATTATTCTAAATATATTTAAATAAAGCTACTATATTTATTTTAAATTAGGAAATTATAGATAAAAATTTAGTCTTAGAATTTATAAAACAGTTCTTATAATAACTCATTTTTTTTTTCCTGTAGTACACGGTTGAGAGATAGGTGGCACTGATAAAAATGTGAGGACCCTCGCATAAAACATATGAAAGAATATACCTCAGAAAAAAAAGTTAAGCTACCTGTCGTCACTTCCCCCCTCCCTCCTCTTTTGTCACGGGCTGTCTATTGCCACCAGTGGACTCAAAATAAAAACTGAATTGATATGATAATTATTCTTTAATAATATAACATCCTGATAAATATCTTTCTTTTACATAAGATTGATAGAATTCGGTTCTACAGATGACTGAAAAATTATCTTAATACATCTAAATTCAGTAGAAACAGGAAATCAAAAGTTTGAATTTATTTATTTATTTTTATTTTTTTTTTTTTCTGTTATTTATTTATTTATTTATTTTTTCTTTTTTTCCCTGAACGTACAATTGAGTAAAAGTTGTTTTTTCTTCCCAAATACAAATTATAGTAACAAGTATAACTGTTATGATGTGTAAATGTTGCATTATACGATTTCGATCGTGATAATATTGTAAGATTTCGATTCATGATAATTCAGTTTAAATCGTATCTCAATAAATACTAATATAACAATAAAAATCTGGTATGTAACAACCACACGACTTTCATTACCCTCTATTAGACATAATGCATGCACATTTTGGAGATAATGTGGCAGATAAAACTGTTCAAACAAATTAGACACCTAACAATTTTCCGGTCAGAGAAAAATGATACACGTGTAAAGACATATAAAACAGAACTTACATATCGAGTTAAAAAATAAGAACAAAAAATTAGTGGGGCCATTTTTTGAAACACCAATTTCCGAGACCTAAAACTGACTTACCTAATCAAGATGATTGTCCTTTTTCTGTAATAACTACGTAATGCATGCAAAAGGATATCTACAAAAGGGTTTATGAAGCAATTTTCAAGAAAATCATTAGAGCCGTTTTGGAGAAACCGACTTTTACCAAATCTTGTATATGTTAGGATAGAAAAATTAAGGGTTTGGATTTTAGAATTTTGAAGTAAATAAGATAATGAGAAATGGCCGAACGTGTTAGGTTAGGTATAGTGGATTAATTATTTATACATTGTGTCGTAAGGTGCCGCGGCTCATCAAAACTTTTAAATTATCAAAACTTTAAAATTGAATTAAATGATAATAATTTGAATTAGACACATAAAATAAAAATAGGAAAATAATAATGATTCTTAACTTACCCCAAGTAGGAGAAAGGTAGCTGTAAGGTAAAATTATTTTATCCAATAGCACAATAAAAAAAACATAAATAAAACACCATTTCCTGAACTTAAACACACATTTTCTTTATTTCAATATTGATTAATAAAAACAGCTGAAGTAGTAGAAGAAAGTAGGTACCGGTACCCCTACAAATTGATTTAAATCAAAGTATTGCGTCAAAATGATCAATTTAAAAGGTGTACATTTTAGAAGCTCTAGTCTTTCTCATTGTAAGAAATAACATATTTTAGGGAGTGATTTAACAGCTACGATATCGGATCGGAAGGACTATCATTTCACATTGTTTCAACTTGTATTGTTTAACGATATCTCTAGCATTACAAGATCGATTAATTTTAGCACCTTTTCACCACACGAGTATTTCCATATATGTTGAAGCATCTATCACACAAAATCACTCATTTGTAGAGCTTTTCCTTTGACTTAGAAAGATCGATATTTCAAAACGAAGTTGATCGCAATAACCACTTGAAGTAACTTGTGTATAATGGATTTCGTATTTTAAAAGGATCGTGTGCATAACTCTACACACTGAATTTTTTCTCTCTTTGCCATGTTTCCGTTGAAAATACACAGAATCACTGCATAAAATGCATTTAATTGCAGAATTGGAACCACACTTAAATATTCTGCCCTTCCTCAGGCCTAACGCTTGTTAGGACGTTCTCGCTGGGTAACACAACTGTATCCATCAGGATGACATCAGGTTTGGCGTTGAAACTCCGATCGTTGAAGTAATGCAATGCTTATAAAAAGTCTGCCATATAAAAGTAGTTATTTTAAAGATTCAATAGCCGCTGAATTCGTTAGTGCGGCAGGCCTAGTTAGACCACGCTATGTTATCCACTTCTTTATAGTGAATTACTGGCTTTTGAGTGCAGCCTGGATGATAATTTGGAGTTTGATAAGCAAGATCATCAGGGTACACCTAACAAAAATAGAAATAAAATACTTTTAACGGCGAATGCCATTTCAACGACCGCAGCCGCGGCAAAGCCGCCCTGCGAGAACCTTCTCCAACCCCTTACATTCAAGAGAGAAGAGTCTCCAAAAAATTTCCTCATCCAATTTCTCGCGCCCCCGGAGTTAGCCAATAAGCTCTCGAGAAAGAGACGAGACTGACGTCAGCTATGACGTTCTCTGCGTCACATGGAAAGTTCGACGATGTTCTAGAACATCTCTAGCGCGGGAAAGTACGGAATCTTTTTAGCAATGATGGCTGACTCCCGATTTTACGAATATATCTAATAAAAAATAGTAAATTTGGATAAATGATTTTTTGAAAAGAAAATGCTTAAATTTTGGGCTATAATTATGAGTGATGGCTCAAAATAAAGGGAATTAAATAAGGAATCTCCCTAAATTAGAGTTACAAGGAAATTAATTTTATAAAATCATTTTAAAATGTAAAATCGGAAATTCGGAAAATATTTAAGAAATGCAAAATCGGACTGACATGAATTTTGAAAGAACGGACTTTTAAACCTTTAAATAGAGAAAATAAATGAAATAAATAATAATTAAAGTATTTTCCGGAGGATTTTAATAAAAATAATAAAAATTAAAAAGTGTTACAATTAAGGATTTAATAAAATTAATAAAATTTAAAAGTGTTAGAATTATCATTCTAACAGTATACAAAAGGATATCTAAAAGATAAGAGTTAATACGGCGAATTTGAAAAAAAAATCAGTACAGCAGTTTCCAACGCACTTTCCAGACCTCACATTGACACACTTATACAGGACGCTTATCAATTTTCCTGAACAAAACAATTAATGCATACAAAAGGACATCTAATAGGTTGTTTATATAGTACTTTGAAAACATCGTTAGAGCCGTTTTTGAGATACGCACTTATGATCCCACTTGCTTTTTCGAATGTTCTACTTCAGGTTTTCTAATTTTAACAAAAACTGGGTAAATTCTTTTGTACATCATACCTGTCTCTGTAAATTTCGTCGTTCTATCTTTATCAGTATCAGAGATATGAAAGTCAGAAGATTTTTCACCCATATACATATGTACACACATACATATTAATCAATTGCCGAAAACCACTTTTTTGGACTCAGGAGACTTTAAAACATGTAAATTAGATGAAAAGTCGATATTGAATTTTTCGACCGAATGCAGTCTCCCATTACTTACGGTAATCGAGTAATGGAAGTAATAAAAGGGTAAATATCTATATCTTTCAATATTATAAATAACTGGACTGAGTTCACTCGGTCTCATTTTAAAAACCAATTGTAATGTAAATAGAATGATTTGTTTACGGAAATATTTCTTAGTTGCTTGTCCGGGACGAAGCACGTTTTCC
Source organism: Salticus scenicus (assembly GCA_963930645.1). NCBI lineage: Eukaryota > Metazoa > Arthropoda > Arachnida > Araneae > Salticidae > Salticus > Salticus scenicus. The sequence goes on along the minus strand of OZ005653.1, from coordinate 200,700,203 downwards.
CACTGAAAGATAATTTTCCTAGAGATAAGTAAATTTCAAATCGCATTGTCATCTCGAAACTCTATAAATTTTTATCAAAATCGTTCGAGCAGATTCCTAGAAAACCAGGGGGTTTTTTTGTATAATGTGAACTTAATTGGTAAAAATATTTTATATTTAATGGAATTTTTTATTTTACCGACTGAGTGAAAATAATGCCTGGACCGGGAGTCGAACCCCGGATCTTTGACTCACAAGGTCAGAGCTCTACCAATTGAGCTATCCAGGCCGACAACCGGTCAGCATTACTCACTCAGACAACCTTTAGGCAGAAACATCTGGTCTATCATTTAGATAGCTCAACAGAAATAAACCGCAGGTAAAGGAAAACACCATTAAACAATGGGAGAAAAATAAAAAATTTCATTAAATATGATTTTCTTCCAATCAGTTGATTGTGATTTTAATAAAAGAATTATATTTCTTTCTCCCATTGTTTAATGGTGTTTTCCTTTACCTGCGGCTTATTTCTGTTGAGCTATCTAAATGATAGACCAGATGTTTCTGCCTACAGGTTGTCTGAGTGAGTAATGCTGACCGGTTGTCGGCCTGGATAGCTCAATTGGTAGAGCCTTGACCTTGTAAGTCAAAGATCCGGGGTTCGACTCCCGGTCTAGGCATTATTTTCACTCAGTCGGAAAAATAAAAAATTTCATTAAATATGATTTTCTTCCAATCAGTTGATTGTGATTTTAATTTAAAAAAATTATTTCTTTCTCCCATTGTTTAATGGTGTTTTCCTTTACCTGCGGCTTATTACTGTTGAGCTATCTAAATGATAGACCAGATGTTTCTGCCTAAAGGTTGTCTGAGTGAGTAATGCTGACCGGTTGTCGGCCTAGATAGCTCAATTGGTAGAGCCTTGACCTTGTAAGACAAAGATCCGGGGTTCGACTCCCGGTCCAGGCATTATTTTCACTCAGTCGGAAAAATAAAAAATTTCATTAAATATGATTTTCTTCCAATCAGTTGATTGTGATTTTAATTAAAAAAAATATTTTAGTTTATCGATTTATCAATTTCATTATTATTTACTTTTGATAATGATTTAAAGTTCATTTACTGTTTATAGTCGTGTTAACATTTTAATAATATTTAATAATACATGTTCATTGAAAATAATATGATAAATTTCTGTAGTTTTGTAAGACGATTTTTATTACAGTTTATTGTTATTGTTGTTGTTGTTACTAAGATACTTGTCAACTTTCTTGTACGCGAAAATACTTCGTAGAGAAAGAGGCAGGTTTTAGTCGATAAATACTCTTTAATCAGCGTAACTTCCCATATCAGTACAACAAAGCTGTTATTACATTGAATATTCTTGAAATAATCCAATAGTACTGTTATTTCATCAAATATTCTAGTAGCAGTCAAATGAAGCTGATACTCGTACCGCAAAAGTCACTATTCGTCGAATGTTCTGGGGCAGTCCAAGAAAACAGTCCCTTTTTGCACGTGAGTAATGAAAATAGCGTCAAAAACTCCAAAGCAGAAGTTGCTAGCTCACGAACAATATTCAGTCGTTTGGAATACAATTTCCAATGTGCAATCGTACATAATTGTTGTGATATTTAATCTCAGAACATTCTTTTATTAACTTTCGTTTTTCTTGTTCCGGACTTTCTTTTTTGTTTTTTTGCTTCCCGCCAAAAGATTGTTCGGTACACCTGCCGCATCACGTGACGATGTGTCGCGTCTCTCTACAAGTACATTGTAATACTTTTTCCAATCATGTAATTTTTGTTATTCGGAACTGACGTTCCATTTTCTTATCCTATTTAATCATAATAATTTTTCTTTTGTCTAAGATGAATAAATTTAAAAGGCAAAACATCTAGGCATTCTTTCATTACGCAGCAATATGTGAATTATCCTGATTATTGATATACATATTATGTAAGATAGCAGAGTCTAATCTACATTCATTATAGGAAAAGAAGTAGTTATCACTTTAATACAGAAGTCATATAAATATATATCCATGTATTTTTTCATCTAATTCAAGTATACGATCTGATGATAAATTAAGATGATTTTTTCTTCACCAATGGAATATACGATTACCTGTGACAACCCAGGTAAGCCAAACTTTATTTAATTATATGACTGTTGTTTTTTACAAAGAATTATTAGTAAGAATTATTTGTTATAAAATATATTTAAAATAACTAATTTGAGGAAACTGCGAACTCATGCATTCATTTATATAGTATTCTTCCTACAGATTATGATTCTGAAATTTTGAATTGAAAATTTAGATTTATTCTTGACAAAAATTTTTTTTTTCATTGCACATTGGAAGAAATTGCTACATTTAAAATAATAATAATAAAAAAAAAAATGAAAATGTAAGCCAAAATATTTGTTTTCGTTTCTTCAAAACTGAAGTGACACTAAATCGAAAGTATTGAAAAGTACTTATTTTTATGAAAACTATTTAATTTTTGTGTTGATTTAAAATATTAAATGAATATTTACGAATTGAACAAATATTAACAAAACTATTACAAAAATTTTGTTTAAGTATGTCAGCAACAAAAGATATACAAATTGAACCGCTGAACTCCACAAATTATAATGTGTGGAAGTTTCGTATCGAAATGTACTTGCAAAAAGAGGATCTTTTTACAGTCATTACTGACGATCCTCCCAACCCAATAACCGATCAGTGGCGTTCAAAAAATAGAAAGGCCAGAGCAATTATAAATTTACTTATTGATAATGAACAGATAGTGTACGTTATGAATCTAGATACAGCACGAGAGTGCTGGAATGCTCTGCGCCAAGTCCACGAAAGATCATCGCTTTCCAGTAAGCTTTTCTTACTTAGGAAACTTTATTCCATAAAATTAATTGAAGGTGGTGATGTTAACCAACATATAGCTGATATATATAAAACACGCGACAGACTCACCGCCATAGGTGAAGTCATAGATGAATCGCACCTAGCTGCATTAATGCTATGCTCACTCCCTCCTTCGTATGACGTTCTCATAACAAGTCTCGAATCGAGAGACGAAGCCCAACTGACACCTGAATACATACGAAACAAATTAGCTGATGAATATGCCAAAAGGCTTGAAAACAAAACTATTCAAAATTCAGCGTTAAAAGTCCAATACCATAACAAATCGGAGAAATTCTGCAAATACTGCAGGAAAAGCAATCATAATATAGAAGAATGCTATAAGTTAAAAAATAAAAATAATTCTGCTGTTAAAAGTCACAGTAAAAATTTCAACAAAAAACCCAACTTCAGATCCAACATATGCTCTCAGAACAATGAGAAGCCAGATAGCGCTCAAATTGCAGAGGGGACCAATAAACCAAAAGCTGATAAATTGTATTCTTTTTATGTTGGAGATAAAACTGTAAATTGGGTGGTTGATTCAGGGTCGTCTTCACATATCTGCAATGATAAACTAAAATTTCGCGAACTTAAAAATAACGTTTCTAACGTCACTATCGCGAACGGCACGCAGCTAAAATCTTTGGGTTCCGGTACTGTGGATTTGTATACCGTAAATTCGGAAAACACACAGAACAAAATAACACTTAAAAATGTTCTTTATGTCCCTGAAATAGAAACTAATTTAATTTCTATAAAAAGAGCAACAGAGAATGGCTGTATCGCTGTGTTTGATGATAAAACCTGTAAAATTGTAAATCAGGGTAATACATGCATTGAGGGATATGTGAAAAATAACTTATATGAATGTCAATTAAATTATTCTGAAAACAAACACACAGCGAACATTGTAATACAAACTTGTGATAACGAAAATTGCATAAACAAGTGGCATGTGAAACTTGGCCACAGAAATACTAACCACATTAAAGATTTAGTTAACAAGGACATGGCTGTGGGTATAAAATTAAATGATTGCAAACATAATACTGAATGTAAAACATGCATAATGTCAAAATTAACTGATTCACGTTACACCAAAGCTGCACAATTTAGAGCCTCCGTACCACTCGAACTGGTCCACACAGACTTATGTGGCCCTATGAAAACCCCCACTGTAGGTGGACAATATTACTTTCTTACATTTATAGACGACTACAGTCGTTATACTATTATATATTTGCTAAGAAATAAGTTTGAGGTATTTTCTAAGTTAAAGGAATATGTGGCTATGACCGCAAACAAATTTGGCCGAAAAGTGCAAGCAATTCGCTCCGATAACGGGGGTGAATACACTAGTATGGAAGTAAATGAATTTTTGAATAAAGAAGGAATTGAGCACCAGTTTACCGTTCCTTACTCTAGTGCTCAGAACGGCGTGGCAGAACGTAAAAATCGTACGCTGACCGAAATGGCTCGCTGTCTGCTTAAAGACAGTAATTTGCCGAATTCCTTTTGGGGGGAAGCCGTAAATACTGCAAATTACATACAAAATAGGCTCCCGACCTCCTCATGCGACTCAACTCCTTACGAAAAATGGACCGGCCGTAAACCCGATTTATCAAATATAAAAACATTCGGATGTCGCGCATACGCATATGTACATAAAATACATAGGGGAAAACTGGATAGCACCGCTCAAGAAGGAATTTTTGTGGGATATGATAATCGTAGCAAAGGCTACAGAATTTGCACAAATAATAAAAATGTAATAATTAGCAGAACTGTAAAATTCTTGGAGGATGAAAATAGAGAATCCCACAATAATGAAACATCACAAATCAAGAATGAAAATTCAAATGATGAAATTCCGGTGTCCAAATTACCAATATTAGATACTGATATAAATATAGATATAGCGGGCGATAACGATAGTCCGGATGGCATGCAAACTCTGCCGCGACGATCACAACGATTAAATAAAGGTGTTCCGCCCGACAGATTTGCATTTGCTGTAAATGACAAAAGAATTGATGAGCCTAAGTGTTTTGATGATATACTAAAAATTCAAAACCCAGCTGAAAAAGAAAATTGGCTGAATGCCACACTCGACGAAATGAATTCACTCAGACAAAACAATACTTGGGAACTTGTTGACGCTCAACCAGGGACCAAAGTAGTAGGGTGTAAGTGGGCGTTCAAGGCCAAATACAATAGCCAAGGACAAGTCGAGAAATATAAAGCCAGGCTTGTTGCCAAGGGTTTTTCTCAAAAATACGGGGTGGACTATGACGAAACTTTTGCACCAGTTGCATCGCATACCACTCTAAGAAGTTTCTTGACTTCACTGTATAAAAATTTGAATCTAAGGCATGTAGATATCAAAACTGCTTTCCTACATGGAAATTTGAAAGAAGATGTATACATGCATCAACCCGAGGGTTATGTTGTCCAGGGCGAAGAAAATAAAATATGTAAGTTAAAGAAAGCGATATATGGCTTGAAACAACCCGCTAGAGCTTGGAATTTGAAAATTAATGAAACATTGTGTAAATTAGGATTTAAACAAAGTCAACATGACAAGTGTTTATATATCCGTAACAAAGATAACACGGAAACTTACATTCTTGTGTATGTTGATGACCTACTTATAGCTGGTAAAAATCACAATATCGACATACTAATTAATCAACTTAGGGAAGAATATCCATTAACCGACCTTGGGGAAGCCAAATATTACCTCGGAATAAATATAGAAAGACCTTGTAAAGGGGTAATTACGCTTGATCAAAATAATAAAATACGAGACATTGTAACAAAATTTGGGCTAGATAACGCACGGCCCTCTGACACACCAATGGAACCAGGGTATATAAAATTAACTGATAATGACAATCTCTTACCTAACAACACAATGTACAGACAGGCTATAGGCGCGTTACTTTACATTTCTACAGTATCGCGACCTGATATAAGTGTTGCCGTTGGCATCTTAAGCCGTAGAAACGAAAATCCTAGAGCGAAAGACTGGGAGGCAGTTAAAAGGGTTATTAGATATTTGAAAAATACCCAAGATATTAAATTAAAACTTTGTAACTTTGGTGAACCTGTTCTTAGAGCATATTCGGATTCGGATTGGGCCAATGACCCAAGTGATAGAAAGTCTATCTCAGGAAATTTATTTATATTGGATAAAAATCCAATATTTTGGACTTTTAAGAAACAGTCCTGTGTGTCCATGTCTTCAGCAGAGGCTGAGTATGTCGCAGCTGCGAGTGCTGCACTTGAAATACAGTGGCTCAACAAACTACTGGATGATTTAAATTTGCCGCAACAATGTCCTATAGTGTTGTACCAGGACAACCAATCTACCATCAAGATTGCTGAAAATGAAAAATTCCAGTCCAAAACAAAACACTTACAGCTGAGATATCATCTTCTGCGAAACCTAATACAAGAAGGCCTAATCAAGCTTCAATACAAACCTACCAAAGAAATGACCGCCGATACCCTAACAAAAGCTCTGCCAAAAACTGATTTTAATAGACATAGAAATGCATTAATGAACAATTGAAAATTTTCTGAGCTTAAGAGGGGGTGTTGTGATATTTAATCTCAGAACATTCTTTTATTAACTTTCGTTTTTCTTGTTCCGGACTTTCTTTTTTGTTTTTTTGCTTCCCGCCAAAAGATTGTTCGGTACACCTGCTGCATCACGTGACGATGTGTCGCGTCTCTCTACAAGTACATTGTAATACTTTTTCCAATCATGTAATTTTTGTTATTCGGAACTGACGTTCCATTTTCTTATCCTATTTAATCATAATAATTTTTCTTTTGTCTAAGATGAATAAATTTAAAAGGCAAAACATCTAGGCATTCTTTCATTACGCAGCAATATGTGAATTATCCTGAATAGTAATTGATATACATATTATGTAAGATAGCAGAGTCTAATCTACATTCATTATAGGAAAAGAAGTAGTTATCACTTTAATACAGAAGTCATATAAATATATATCCATGTATTTTTTCATCTAATTCAAGTGTACGATCTGATGATAAATTAAGATGATTTTTTCTTCACCAATGGAATATACGATTACCTGTGACAACCCAGGTAAGCCAAACTTTATTTAATTATATGACTGTTGTTTTTTACAAAGAATTATTAGTAAGAATTATTTGTTATAAAATATATTTAAAATAACTAATTTGAGGAAACTGCGAACTCATGCATTCATTTATATAGTATTCTTCCGTCAATAATAACTCTCTGAACAACACTGGCTTGAAAGTGACTTCAAGCTCTCCCGCAAAAGACAACTCACTCCTATTTATACTTTTTGCAGATGGAGTTTGGCGGTTATTCCATCCATAATCCCATAGAAAGTTCTAGATCTGGGCCCCCATGATTAGTAGAGCTTTGAAACTTCGGGAACCCTAAACTACTATTTTTTGCCAAGTTTATCGCTAGGGATAATTTTACTAAAAGTAAATGAACTGCCTCTTTTTCTTCACTTTGCCTATAAGACCAGTTTAACTGCAACAGAATAAGCAATGCAGAGAAAAGACTTAACCCATTGTAACATTGCTTCGCTCTTCGAGAACTGCACGTCATGGCGGTGTCTCTACACCGTTTTATGATTTGATGCATGGTATTGGATTGATGTGAAACACTTTCGGCTTGCTACTTGGCGACTTCTATGTTTTCACAACAACATTGTTCAATTTTTAATTATATGTATGGGCCTTCTTAGTTTTGTTGTAGCTTAGGGCATAGACCTGTTCTGTGCTTTAGGTTGTAAAATCACACACAGTCACTTTTCTTCAGATGATTTTCAGTTGCCTTTGAGTAGTAGCGTGTCTTCATTCAGTCACTGACCGGATTAATCTTTTCTCGAGCGAACTCATGTATGCTTTCCAAACGTGCCTCTAAATCTCGCAGGTAGTCGTTTGGCGAGGAGGACATATCACATGGTTACCCAAACAGGATATCACAAGGTAAGCTAAGTGTTCTTGAAAACAACATTTCAGACGGTGTCTATACTGTGGTTTCATTCAAAGCACCTTTATAGGCAAGAAGAAACATTGGAAGGTGGAAGTCCCAGTCAGTTTAATTCTTTGAAATAAACAGAGACTGGCGATTTAGAAAAGTCTTATTAAATCTCGCAACAATGTAATCGGTCTCAGGATGCAAGGATGTTATCTGAGACTTTTATATTCCGAGATATCTGCAAAGTCCAATAAATAGTGCTTAATTCAAATTATTACATTGGTCTTAATGTAGAATCATAAGGACTTCTTAGCGTGATAGTCAAGCTTGAATAAGAATATACCCAACAGTAAACGCATCTTGATCTGGTATTGGTATAGCCTCAGGCCATTTTGTGAAATAGTTCATTATCATAAGGATATATCGGTTACTTTTAGAAGTCTGAGGCCATGGTCTAATTTTTATAAATTTTTAAAATGTCTACAGACTTATGGGACACCCTATATATTAATATATTTTTATATATTTACATTGAAGTATAATTTAAATATATATTTTTGCCAATACCTTTTAATTTAAGCAATTTTTAAAAAAGAGAAAAAATGAAATGGTCAATTTTTAATATAACTATGTTCATTTGCTGAATGTAAATGGTCAATTACTAGCAAAAATTTCGTTTAGAATCAATTATTGTAAATAACTTGGATTGTATAAAATAAAATAAAGAAATTGTTCTTAGTGGTTAATCCTTGTACATTGATTTGTACTTAGAAAAATTTCTAAAAATATTGTCAATGATTATATTAGAAATTAAAATGACACTTTAAGAAATTTCCTCTAAATGGTCCATTACTGGTCTGCTTACCCCATTTAAAAAAGTCTATGAACTTTAAATTATTTTTTTTTTCATTCAAAAAATCGAAAATTCTCCCTTAATGAAAATACGAAACATGAAATTACTACACATTTAGCAATATCTAAATAAAAAACGTATATACCGAGTGTCCCATAAGTCTGTAGACAATTTAAAAATTAATAAAAATTGAAGTAGTTGGTATAGTGAACGCGGTTTGAAAAAAAAGTTATTGTCATGAAGGGAAATATTTTTATCAATGGAGAGCGCTGTACGTGAGCAAGTCGCATATTTCCGTAAAAAACTATATTTATTTACATGCAAATGTTTACTAAGCATGCAAATCCTATTCTATATGTCTATATCATCACAAATTATAGTTTTCAAACGTGTTACAACACTTCTAATTGCAGCTTCAGTTTGTGATTCTTGCCAGAGGGAAAACATCTTCCCCAATGGCGCTTTATTCATCAAGTCAGTATTGCAACTAAAACATCATGCATGACTAAGTAAGAGACAAAATATGAAAAAAACTAGGTTAATCATAAAAACATGCGATTTGTAGGACACTAATTTGCATAATTTTCGTTACGCTTCCGTGCAGAGCCCTCTATCAACGAAAAATTTAACTATTTTTAACCTTCCCTCATGAGAATAACTTTTTCGCAAATCGTATTCAATTCTATCAATTCCTTTAATATTTATGATTTCTTAAAATGTCTACAGACTTGTGAGACACCTAGTATATATATATTTTTTTTCTAAGCAAAATAGTAAATTTTTTTCATTTAAATAGTGTTACACAAAATTCTTATATTCATGAAATTCTATTACGTCTTTTCAAAAGTCCAGCGACATTCTTATTTTATGGAATGACGCTGCAATCAACGCTAGCTTAAGTTCATGATTTAAATTTATTAGAACGTATATTCAACCTACTATTTTTAGAACTCTTTCAAAATATTTAACGATGTCATTAAGTTAATGTATGGAAAAATACTTTTGTGCGATGATTCTTTCTAATAGGTGTTCAAAAATACGTAATATGTAAAGAAATATTTATTAGTATTGCCGAAAGAATTTCAACTATTATTTCATTTTAAATTATACATAAGCTGTATTCACTTTATTTTGAAGTTTGGCTTTAGTTTCTATTTAACTGTTTGTTTGTTTGTTTTTTAACGATAAAGCAGTAAAGCAATCTTAAAAAATATACTGGATATTTACTGAGATATTAATATTTTTCTCATTCTTAAAGCTGTAAAATTTGCATCTGATCTATTTTGTTTAGAAAAAGTCAAATTAGGTATAAAGGCAATGCATTTTTTAGGAACAGTGTGAAAGGATTTATATACATGTATATATATATATATATATATATATATATATATATATATATATAAGAAAGTATTGGATTTATGAATATTTTAGACTGCCGATTTTCGATAGCTTTACACGTTTTGAGATTTCTGAAAAACGATTCAACTCTTTTAGAAAATGTCTGTGTCTGTGTTCGTGTGTGTTAACAAAGTTTTTGAACACTGTATCTCATGAAACAACGAACGGATTTCAACCAAACAACATATTTAATTGCAACATGACATAAATTGTTATTGGTTACGCTTTTGGAACATACCGCTAAACAAACAATAAAATGGTAAGCTATATCTCAATTTCTAAATTGCATAAATGCACAAAACTTACTATATATGAGGGCAGTCATAATAATCTGCAATGATACAATTTGTGAATATATCGCCGAAGAGGTGAAAGTGTGAAGTGCTATACATTAACTTCGTTTCAGGAAAGCAACAGCTCAACTTCTCTGATATTTAAATGTACCAAACTTTGTATGTAATGTAGTTGTTAAAACTACATTGATTCAATTTGGATGCATATCGGCCGACAGATAACCTGCTATGCTGCAAATTAATCCTGTTTACGGTAACGCTACATACAACTTTAGCTATTCAATCGGAAATTGCGGACGTTATTCTAATGGGAAGAATATGTTTATTATACTGTAGTAGTATATTCTTTCTAGTTTCAAATACTACACATCTTGCGCTGACGTTAGCTATTTGAAATTGGAATATATCCAAAGAACATTTAAACAATTGCAAATCTCAAATAAGCACACAAATCTTCACTGTTCTAAAGTAATTTTTCTCACAATTGAATTAGGCTAAATAGTTTTTCGCTAAGTTCATTCTAACATTTATATTCTGGAAAATGCGTCCTGGTAATATCATAGTTATTGGAGTTGTACGACTTCCTTTTCTTATTCCTCAAACTATGACTAAATAAGACTAAGACATATGGACTACAGTATTGACAGAAAACAGCAAATCTTGTGAGACCATAAAGGGTTTGTGTAATGACCTAGAACATTTACACATTTCTTTGTCAATCAGAATTTAAAGTTCTAATAAGACTTGGAAAAATCCCTAGATATTCAACCAAATAGACTGTCTGAATGCTTCCCATGTGGCTTATTTGGGACAAGGAAATTGTAAAAAAAAAAAAAAAAAAAAAAAAAAGAAAAGAAAAGGACAGATTATTGGTTTGTGGTATCAAGACTCTGCACTCAAATTAGTGATAGTAGTGTCATTCACGTTAGCTGGTTTAAAGTGGATAGTTTGGCGCAGATTTTTTGTTTGTGCCGCAACCTTCAAATAATGGCCTTGATGCAGAAACTTAAATACAAATAATTATTAAGCTACTACAATGAGTAGTAAGACTACAGTCAACTTTTATTGTAATTTGTTTTATTTTCTTTGCCTGTTTTTTAATGCAATGCACTTCAACATACGATAACATCCCTCAATCACTTTTTGTTTTCGTTTATAATTGTGCTAGGTAGAATTATTTTTTGTTTCCTCTTATCTTAACTTTCGATATTGTAGCTCGAGTAGCTTTAACAGTATTAGCGACTGTGTTTACTGATACTCCACTCCAATAAGACGATCTCAAATAATTTGCTTTTTCTGAAACCGCTGGATAATTCACAGTGTAAAATACAAACTTCTTACAATTGACTAACAGTTTCTTAATATCATATTTAAAGGTTAATACATACCTATTTTAGAACCACCGTATTTTAGAATGAAAAAAAAAACGAAGAAAAAAGTTCAGTATTCACAGAAAGTAGCATGAGATGAAAACGAACAACTCACAGTCACGAATGTGTAAAAAAAAAAATAATAATAATAAAATTAAAATTAAAATAAAAAATTAAAATTAAAATTAAAATAAACACTAGAATGAAAATAAGGTAAAAATAGACAAGAAAAAGTAAGCAAGAAAAAGTAAACAAAGGTTAGGCACATGGCGCCCTGATACTTTCGTCCTGGGCCAGCTACGTCTCGTCTAATATAAGATAGTATTTACTATTTTATCTACAAAAATGTTAGAAGTTGTAACTTGAGTATAATAATAAGAAACCATATTACAAAAATTACATTTTAAAAGCTGTTTTTATTATGTCCATAGCTTTTAATTATTATAATTAATAATATATAATATTCATTTATTAATAATTAATAAGCAATAATTTCATTATATGCAACAATGGCTTTCGAAAATGCGGACTACATTTTTAATTAAGAAATTACAGCAAAAATTACACAAAAATTAATATCCTTATTTTTTTAATTATATACAGTTAAACAAATAAGTTTCTAGAACTCTAAACAAAAGATAAATAAACAATTACATTTTCAATAATGGTTATCGATGCAAGTAATTTCAGAGAAAACAATCTATTTCGATTACAAGCATCTATGGCTAATTAAGTTCGAAATTTTGAAATAGCTTTGCTTAACTTAATTAGAAAAGTAATTAAAGCATTATACTTTAACCGTTGAAATTGAATGTAAAGAGTATTTGGAAAACTATTACCTTATAAGTATCGTTTCCGCAAAAAGAAAAATTATAATTCGAAACACCTAATTGAATTAAAAAGAAAGAATTAAAAGATCAAAAGTGTTCTTTTATTTAATTTAATTATCTCTCGGATATTTGTAATTCTTGCTTTAAATTTAGTTTTTTATATTTTCAGTAGTGATTATTAATTCTACATCGCAAACCCTTAAAACTTATTAACTATACCATCTTTAAACTTCATTACAGTACACTGGTTTTACTAATTACATTTTCTTTGTTTTGTTAAAATAACATTCTTAAAAGTAAACCGATACTTATATATATATTTAATGCTTTGGCAGAGTAAAACTACACAACGAAATTCCAATCATTTTCCGCTGCTAAATGAAACTATTAAAGTAACAGCGGAAAATTTTATATATATTTTTTAATTATTATCATTTTAAATATTTAGTGTATGCATTAATAAAATTAAACAGGTTTATTGTAAGAAAATTTATAACTTTTATCTGTTCTAACATTTTAAATTGTTACTTAATTTACGTAATTTTAAATAGAAAACTGAATATTTTTTTTTTTTAATCGAAACTTCGTTAAATCGTTCTCATCATAGGCGTAACTCAAAATTACGAAACTTTCAGATACAAACCATATCCCTTATAACTAGGAAACCAATCGTAACTGAGTTATGCTACTTTAATATGGGACAAACATCACCTTGAGCCTTTCAAAAAAAAAAATGACATACCTCAAAATTCTAATTTTTGTTTTTTGTGTAGCTCAAAATCTTACTGCAAATATTTTACTCAAAATCACGATTTTTGAGTTACATCTCTTTGTCATGAAACGACGTTATTTGCAATCGCTTAATTTGGATATATTTTTCCACACTATTAAATTAAATATTTTTGTTGTAATATATTTTTTTTTACAATTTTTTTTTATTGTCTTTGAAGGTAAAAAACTAATAAACACTGACTTTCATTAAAGCAAGGAATGTTCTATCTTAGCTTCCGCAAAATACTCTTTTATATAATTAGCCGTTTTATACTATTGCTTGTAGAAAGTTTTACCTAATAGTAGAAAAGTCGAATTTCTGCTATATTTAATTTTAACGTTTTTGCTAGACAGCAAAAATAATCACCTTTCGATGGCGTTTAACATCAATCATGTAAAAAAAATTTAAATGCATTAAATAATCAAAGAACGAATAACCTTTGAATTGTTTTTAGATTTAAAATTTCTTAGACTCAAGCAAAACTTTAGCCCCCTTTGATTTAATTTTTGATTTAGTCATAACAAATTCATTGTGCCAAACATTAAGTAAATATTCTTTTTTGTGAATAGTATTTATTTTAAAATGTTGATTCATTCTTTGACTTTTATTATTAACTATGCGTGACATTTCACACTATAAATAACAATGTTACACAGAACATTCTTTGATAAAATTTCAATGAATGCGGCATTTCAAAACATACACATTATTAACAACGATGATAAATTTTGCTAAGTAGTTTTGTTGTAGTCTGCAATGGTGAATTTGAAGTACATTTTGAAACCGTCCAAATTGTTCCTGAATTGAAATGGTAAATATGCATCGGTCATACAATAACTTTAATATGATTAAATTTAATGCATATAAGCATTCTATAAAATGTGCAGTATTAAACAAAAACAAGAATTTACATGAAGATACACTTAATTTTTTCTAATAAATTGATAAACATTTTAATTTTTCCCTGTTCTTTTATAACGAATAATTTATTCATAACATTTTAATATTATCTTATTTTATTGATTTATACTTATTATTGTTTTATTTATCTTTTTCTTTATCTTATCTTATATTCTAATGAACTTTTTTAAATAACACTAGGGGACTCTGCCCCCTGCTCGCTCCGCTCACCAACCCACGAGGGAGGCTTCGCCTCCCCTCCGACTCACTTTACTTATTAACACATGCAGAGCTCTGCCCGGCTATTCGCTGCTTTCTTTCACTGAAAAGGAGTATTAATAGTGCATATTACGAGACAAAAACAGAAAATTATTATGGAAATCCTCATATTCAATGTCAAATTGAAATATACAATATATATATATATTAATAGAAAGAAATTAATAATATCTAGACCATTTTGCATTACAACTTTAGTATATGACATTTTTTTTTTTTCTTTTTTACAACCTTAGATCCGGACCGCGCTACCCCAATCGGTAGAATGGCGAACTCGTAATTGGAAGATTACGGGTTCTGTTCTCGAGCCGGCCAAAGACCGCCGTGTACACTGATGGTGGCTGGTGCATATACAATATGTCGTAGCCGCAATATACTCCATGTTCCCATCAAAATTATACCTCTGGGGGCCACCGAAACGGGGGAGCCATCTCCTTCGTGTATGACCAAAACTGTGGTGGCATGTCTCCGGAACATCCGTAGAGGAACATCCGTCCCCGACCGTCGCCAATTATCCATAGCGCAGTAATAGTGCGACGTCAAACACAATCTACCTAATTATCTATCTACCTACAACCATATTTTAATTTTCCCGTGTAAGAAAATCAATTTTCTAAAAGTAGAGAAAAAAGTTGATATTTATTTCCTGTCTTTTTTACATCCATGGTTTCGGGCCGCGGATCTCTAGTCGGTAAAGCGCCGAGCACGTAATAGGAAGAGATACCCGAGTTGGCCAAAAACCGTCATGTACACTAATGGTGGCTGGTGCATATGAAATCTGTCGTGGTTGCAAAGTCCTCCATTTTCCCATCCACAGTTTACCTCTAGGGATCACCAAAGCGGGGGGGGGGGGGGGGGATCCCATCCGTGAAAGATCAAAATTGTAATGGCATGTCTCCGGAACATCTCTAGGGGTGTGTCCCGGATCGTCGCCAATTACCCATAGCGCAGTACTGGTGCTACGTTAAATCCCACCTACCTACCTATCTATGTAGAACCATGGATCATATTTTAATTTTCCCGTGTAAAATGACTTCATGATAGAAGAACAACGTCACTGGGAGAAACTTTTTTCAAAATGGGAAATAGAGTACCTTCATAAACTTGTCGTTTTTAGTTAATAACTTCTTTAATTCAAATGATTGAAATTCCTAAGCAGCTGAAATGTCTTCCTTGGCAACTCATTGATACCTCTCATGACATGAAGGACCCTGCCCTCCGATAGAAGATGCTGTCGCAGACAAAAAAATTAACTTTTTTTTAGTGACAGTAACTTTTTTTTAATATATAGAGAAAAATATATTTACAAAAGAAATTATCTGCCAAATTTAGGCATTTTTATAAACTCGTTTTAAAATTGAATTTGTCTGTGTTCATGAAAAAGAAAGTAAATTCTAAAGCTCTTATATTTCTAAAGTTATATCATGAACTTATAATTTTCTAATATACCTATTAATATTTTCCTTCATGTTGCTATCCATAAGTCATAAAACTACAAGTAAATTGAAATTCAAAAATATGTCTGTAAATTAACTAACTTATCAATCATTTTAAGAACAAAATTTAGTATTATTGAATTAATTAAATTATTGAGTCGTTTTAATGCTGAATAATAACAACTAAATCAATCAATTAATGAATTAATAATTTAAGCCGACAGGAATTAACTCACAATCATTCACATATCAACAAATCTACAATATATCCATCCATTCTAATAATAATTACATATACAGAAATATATATACGTAACTAACATGCTTACATATACCTTTTTAAGAATTCATCTTTTAATACTTCAAACAAAATACAGCAGTACTTGATTAACAGCACCTATGCAGAATATTTTGTAAATTGAAAATTATTGCCTTGTTTGATATTTAAGGTACATTTTTAACAAGTTTACCTTAAAAATCTATAAAATAAAAATCTCTGACTACGGAAAAATAAATTTCTCATTTGAATTGTACGTTTTGTGAATGGTACAAAGCACACCTTTACGGAATGTTCTAAATAATACCAATTTTAAACCTCAAACAGATTTTTTTTTTAATGCAAAACACGGCGTTTGAATGATTCTAAATCAATGGGTGTTCAAAGAACATTCCAGTGGTACTTGAGATATAGGATGTATCATTAATATATTAAGATGATGTAAAAATAAATAAATAAATAAATAAAAATTGAAAGTCATTAAATATTTTAAAACCATAAAGGAAAATACCAGAAAATATTTGCTTTCATGTCTATTCTTTTCATTTTTTACATATTTTATTCACTGTTTAAAGTTTAACAGCTGATAAAGAAAAAAAAAAAAACTCATAAATGTTTCCTGAAATCATCTTGATGAAAAAAAAGGGGAAGAAAGGTACTTTCTGTGCGTTTAGACGTTATAATATTTATTGCATTGATGATTACTTATTTAGCATTACCACTCAAACGTACTTTTAACCCCTTAACGTGCGCTGTCCTCGCTGCGAGGACGCAAAATTTAAGATCCAGCTGCAAAAATTCATCCCGGAAATTTTTTAGCAAAAATTTACGTTTATAACATTTCAGAAAAGCCCGGTTTTTTAAACCTTAAAATTTAAAATTTCTTTTAGTTTAATTTAGTTCATGAATTCCGGTAGCAGTGTAATTTAAATGATTCGAATTGTCTTGCGCCGCAAAGGGTTAAATTGTGAATATTATCAATACAAATACAAAATTATTTAATTATTTAACAATATCACATAGTTTCCAGTTTTCATTGAAGAATTTAAAACATTTCTAATTTAGAATAATTTTTCATTCATAAAATCCCTAAAATATAAGATTATAAAAAAAATAAGAATCTGCTGAACATTTTCCAAAATTATTTCCAACGTTTTTATTAAATTATTTGCTTGTTAGAATGCAACGAACCAGAAAGTTTTGCTCCTGATTCAGTACTAAAAATACCATAGTCAGTCACCCGTAACAATATTCTTAGATAGAAGCAATTTTATGCGAGAACTTCTTTGGATTCATTTTAAATGAGTTTAAATTGTGTTTGTGTTTTTATTTTAACTAAATTTTGAATAATAACTAATTCTTGCAGGTTTAAGAGAGACTATTTAAAATACAGTTGAGAAAATTCGGGTTCTTTTTAGTATCGAGATAAATATCATGGTTTATTTTATAAAAGTTTGAAAAAAAAAATAAAATATACAAAATCATATGTCTAAAAAAAACAGGATCGTTACTTAACAAGATAAGAGAATGCTCTTCTACTTCTAAAAATGAAAATCGCAGAGAAAAATATAGTAAAAATAAACTATAGGTTTTAAATGCACACCTTTAAAGCTATATAATATTTTTCTTGGAAATATCTTAAATTGAAAAACAAAAATGTAAAATTAATAAATAATTAATAAGGAATAAAGAAATCTACAAATAGAGGTTTAAGATAAGGAAGTTTTGTGTTGCATAGAGCTACGTGATGGGCATTTGTTCATGGGATTCACTTGTAGGATTGGTTTGAAAATATATCACCAGAGTTTTTATCTTTTTGCGAAGGAGATGCTTATACGTTTAGGTCACCCCCGAAGAAATCGATTCAACAAATCATGGAGGGCATTACACAACGGATTTCACATGCATTAGCCACCATTATTGTTCTTGCATTGCAACAAATTCAAACATTTAAAAATACATTCAAATATACATGTTTTTATCTGAATATGCATTTTTAGATAGAAACATAATATCATGTTTATAAAATTAAAACAGTACTAAAAAATATTTACTCAAATGTTTGTATAAGTTGTGTCCAAATGAAAAGAAGACCTTAGCTGTAGCGGCGTTATATCAAATCCCAGTGAGTTAATGTATTAGCCGATAGATGGCATGGTGGTATTGCTAGATTCGTATGCGTAGTTAACGGCTTCGCATCAATATCCTCATTGCTGGAGAGTCATTTCCGCAGTTTGTTGCATGATGGTTTCCTCCAGATCAGCACAAAGAGATCGGTTGTGGATGAGCTCATACGGCAGAATCGCCGGATCACCACACATGAAATTGCTGTTGAACTGTCGATAAGCGAAGGAAGTGTGCATCACATAATCTACAAAATGCTTGGTCATGGCAAAGTTTGTGCACAATGGATGCCCAAGTATCTATCAAAGAATCAGAAGACAGAGAGAATGGGTGTTTGCCTGATCCATCTATAGAGCCATCCACTCTCTTCCTACGCGCTGGAATCAGTGGATCAATGGCAATAGCAATTACTTATAGTTGTACTATTCAACATGAACTGTAATTATAATATTGTTATTAAAATTTCTTCACATATAACTTTAGTCTCATTTCCATTTGGGCACACCTTGTACTAAACATGTGCATTTTATACTCAGTATTCAAACTGTTTTTATACACATTTTTAAACTTCCTCTAAGAAAATGCAAAATATTTAACAATTTTTAATTCAATACTTATTATGAAATTGTAATTTGAAAAAGATTGCGATCATTTTGAATGTTTCGTGGACATTTAATCAAAGTTGCCAGAAATAGAATAAAGATAGAAATATATATATATACATATATATATATTGTTGTTGTTGTTGTTGTTGTTTTTTAAGTTAACTTTTCTTTACAAAAAAAAAAAAAAAAAAAAAAAAAAAAAAAAAACTGAAGAGATTTTTTAAATAGTTCAAAATTCATTCATATATTTTAAATGTTAAGACATTTATTATATATATATATAATATATAAACTTGGTTCATGGGGTCAAGTGCCGTCTTCCGACAGAATCCACAAGAAGTCTGTTCCAGAGCTTACGGTCCAGGGTCCATTCCTCCTCCAGATCCCTATCTGTCATCGATTTTTTTCATATCATCCATCCAGCTTTTTCTTGGTCTTTCTAGCTTCCTTTTTACTTTCTTCTATCTATATTAATAAAATCAGACTTTTGTCTGTAAATTTGTCAGAATCGAAAAATTTTGCGATATCTTCACGTTTCACACCCCATGAAAGTCGAAAATGACTTCAGAAAATTTTGCCTGTGTGTGTGTGTGTGTGTGTGTGTGTGTGTGTGTGTGTGTCGTCGTGTCCGTATGTCGCTTTTTTTGTCCGGGCATCACTCGAGAACGGCTGGGCGGAATTCAAGGGCGCTTGGCAGGAATTTAGGTCTTCACCCAACTTAAACTTATACCTATCAACTTTTCAGAAATTCCCCCTCATTCCTCCATGGGGGGTAAAAGACTAAAATACGTTTGTCCGGGCATCACTCGAGAACGGCTGGATGGAATTCAACGGCGCTTGGCAGAAACTTAGGTCTTCACCCAACCTAAAATTATATCTATAGAAATTTTCAAAATTATGATTAGTGTTTAAATTGTGGGAAAAAAAACTCCTACGCATGCGCCATAAATATTTTTTCACTAAAACGCTTTGAATGGAAAAATATAAAAATTAATTTTAAAGACTTTATTATTCGCGTGATTCGCACTACAAATTATGAAAAGATTGAAATGAAGTGTTGCCATCTAAGTTTCATGCTTTAGTTAATTTTAAAAAATCTAATTGTCGTATCGAAAAACTGGTTACACCCCAGGATTCAGAAAAATCTTCCCTTTCATTTGGTACTGAATTTGTAACGATAGGTCTGATACTTCTAATTTATTTGTCTCTTTTTACGTTTTTCCGTTGCCACTGAAATTTCATACTTTAGTTATTTTTAAAAAATCTAATTGTCGCATCGAAAAACTGTTTGCACCCCTGGATTCAGAAAAATCGCCCCTTTCATTTGGTATCAAATTTATAAAAATAGGTCTGATATTTCTAATTTATTTTAGCCTTTTTCCGTTTTTAACCCAGATTCGGTAAAAGGTTTTATATTTATGTATTTTTTTATTTTCCAGAAATAAAATGAAATATTTTTAATTTCACGTGAATAATCAAATGAATAAATCACGTAAATACAAAAGTTCGTGATATTTTTTTTTTTTTTTTTTTTTTTTTTTAATGAGGAATTTGCATGTGGATTCATATTTTCATAGAAATATTGGGCATTAGTTTAATATTTTTATTTAATTAAGCAGTGCTTTTCTTTCCTGCAGTAAAACAAAATTTTGTGGTTATTATGTACCTTATGAGGTTCCTTTATGTTCTCCCTTTAATTGTAAATGATTATAATTTGGATTTAATTAAGATTTTTAATTTTTATTTTGTAAATATCAGAAAAGAGTTTTTATTTTATTTTATTTTATTTATTTACTAGCAGGCTTTGCCCGCTTCGCTGGACGTTAAACTTAAATGATTTGTCAAAATGCCATATCTTTATTAATAACCTAAGTTCTCGCTGTGATTGGTAGAGGTTTTCTCGCTCCCAATGTTAGGAGTCTGGGTCCCCACTGTCTTCGGCACAACTTACCCACTTCTTACTTCCCCACCCTCAGCGGGTGAGTTCGAAGTTTTGCAAAATCCCACTAATGCACATAATGCGTACACTTAATCAATATCCACACACCAAAATTCGCCATTCAAAGATAATTCAAAGCGAATTCAAACGGAAAAACATGTTTTTACACATGTTTATTGCCATCCGACTCCGAGAAGGGGGGGGGGGATTTCGAATTTCGTGAAATGCTGTTACAATAAGTGCCGGATGCATACAAACAATTTTAGCACCAAATTTCGTGACCACAGAAGTCTTTAATAGACAGTATTATAAATAAAAAAAATAAATAAAAAATAAAAATTATACAGACACGACATTATTTCATTATTTAAAACATGAAAATCTGACATTGACAGATTTTAATTTAGTGCCAGAGGCCTACTGCTAAACTTGTTAATATCGACAAATTCTTCTTTAGTTAATTCGTGACGATCTAAATTCCACGATAAAGTTTTCATTAAATCAAACCAATGTGTTTCAGCTGCAGATATTGTAACAAATAACGTTGGAAGTCCAGACTGTCTTATAGCCGCAAAACAACGTTTTTTCTCTTTTTCCCAATGAAAGGGAGGTGTGCCTTGGGGGGACTCATGTCAAAGGTGTGCCTTGCGGGGGGGAACTCATGTCAAAGTTGTACCTTGGGGGGGACTCATGTCAAAGTTGGGCCTTGGGGGGACTCATGTCAAAGTTGGGCCTGGGGGGGGGGACTCATGTCAAAGTTGGGCCTTGGGGGGGACTCATGTCAAAGTTGGGCCTTGGGGAGACTCACGTCAAAGTTGGGCCTGGGGGGGGACTCATGTCAAAGTTGGGCCTTGGGGGGACTCATGTCAAAGTTGTACCTTGGGGGGGGACTCATGTCAAAGTTGGGCCTGTGGGGGACTCATGTCAAAGTTGGGCCTTGGGGGGACATCATTCAATAAATCCCCATTCAATAAACCGACGGAAATAGGCCCTTAGCACTATTAAGAGTGTATTATAAAAATTCTACAACGCTGTACCGACTGAAATAGGGGTACCTTGGGGGGGACTCATGTCAAAGTTGTGCCTTGGGGGGGACTTCATTCAATAAATCCCCATTCAATAAACCGACTGAAATAGGCCCTTAGCACTATTAAGAGTGTATTATAAAAATTCGACAACGCTGTACCGACTGAAATAGGGGTAGCTTGGGGGGGGGACTCATGTCAAAGTTGTGCCTTGGGGGGACTTCATTCAATAAATCCCCATTCAATAAACCGACTGAAATAGGCCTCTAGCACTAATTAAGAGTGACCTATAAAAATTCGACAACTGTACCGACTGAAATAGGCCTCTAGCACTAATAAATACAAAAAGCACAGCTTAAGTATCGGAACCCTTTGGTGACTTTAAACATTTTAAGCCATTTTTGCGATGAACTGAATTGGCTATCTCAATTGTGCAGTTAAAGATCTTGGCGAGAAACGTCCGAGCTACTTCGGTGCCGAATTTCAAATTTTGCCAAAGGGATCCAATACTAAAGCTGTTCCATATCGAATCTGGGTTGAAAACGGAAAAAGGGCAAAATATATTAGAAATATAAGACCTATATTTATAAATTTGATACCAAATGAAAGGGGTGATTTTTCTGAATCCAGGGGTGCAAACAGTTTTTTGATGCTACAATTAGAATTTTAAAAAATAACTAAAGTATTAAATTTAAGTGGCAACGGAAAAACGGTAAAAGGGAAAAATTAATTTGAAGTATCAGACCTACCGTTACAAATTTAGTACCAAATGAAAGGGGGGATTTTTGTGAATCCTGGGGTGTAAACAGTTTTTCGATACGACAATTAGATGTTTTAAAATTAACTAAAGTATGAAACTCAGATGGCACATTTCAATCTTTTCATAATTTGTAGTGCGAATCACGCGAATAAAAAAAGTCTTTATCTTAAAAATTTATTTTTGCATTTTATTTTTCCACTAGCAGGCTTTGCCCGCTTCGCTGGACATTAAACTTAAATGAGTTGTCAAAATGCCATATCTTTATTAATAACCTAAGTTCTAGCTGTGATTGGTAGAAGTTTTCTCGCTCCCAATGTGAGGAGTCTGGGTCCCCACTGTCTTCGGCACAACTTACCCACTTCTTACTTCCCCACCCTCAGCGGGTGAGTTCGAAGTTTTGCAAAATCCCACTAATGTACATAATGCGTATACTTAATCAATATCCACACACCAAAATTTGCCATTCTAAGATAATTCAAAGCGAATTCAAACGGAAAATCATGTTTTTACACATGTTTATTGCCCTCCGACTCCGAGAAGGTGGGGGGGGGGGATTTGGAATTTCGTGAAATGCAGTTACAATAAGTGCCGGATGCATACAAACAATTTACGCACCAAATTTCGTGACCACAGAAGTCTTTAATAGTATTATAAATAAATAATTACAAAAAGCACAGCTTAAGTATCGGAATCCTCTGGTGACTTTAAATATTTTAAGCCATTTTTGCGATGAACTGAATTGGCTACCTCAATTGTGCAATTAAAGATCTTGGCGAGAAACGTCCGAGCTACTTCGGTGCCGAATTTCAAATTTTGCCAAAGGGATCCAATACTAAAGCTATTCCATATCGAATCTGGGTTGAAAACGGAAAAAGGGTAAAATAAATTAGAAATATCGGACCTATATTTATAAATTTGATACCAAATGAAAGGGGCGATTTTTCTGAATCCAGGGGTTCAAACAGTTTTTCGATGCGACAATTAGATTTTTAAAAAATAACTAAAGTATGAAATTTAAGTGGCAACGTAAAAACGGATAAAGGGAAAAATAAATTAAAAATATCAGACCTATCATTACAAATTCAGTACCAAATGAAAGAGGTGATTTTTCTGAATCCTGTAGTGTAAGCAGTTTTTCGATACGACAATTAGATTTTTTAAAATTAACTAAAGTATGAAACTTAGATGGCAACACTTCATTTCAATCTTTTCATAATTTGTAGTGCGAATCACGCGAATTCAAAAGTCTTTAACTTAAAAAATTATTTATATTTTATTTTTATATTTTATTTTTATATTTTATTTTTCCATTCAAAGCATTTTAGTGAAAAAATATTTATGGCGCATGCGCAGGCGTTTTTTGCCCACAATTTAAACACTAATCATAATTTTGAAAATTTCTATAGATATAATTTCAAGTTGGATGAAGACCTAAGTTTCTGCCAAGCGCCGTTGAATTCCGTCCAGCCGTTCTCGAGTGATGCCCGGACAAACGTGTTTTAGTCTTTTACCCCCCAGGGGGGAACGGGGGGGAATTTCTGAAAAGTTGATAGATATAATTTTAAGTTGGGCGAAGACCTAAATCCCTGCCAAGCGCCGTTGCATTCCGTCCTGCCGTTCTCAAGTGATGCCCGGACAAAAAAAGCGACGGACACGATGACACACACACACACACAGGCAAAATTTTCTGAAGTCATTTTCGGCTTTCATGGGCTGTGAAACGTGAAGATGTCGCAAAATTTTTCGATTCCGACAAATTTACAGACAAAACTCTGGTTTTATTAATATAGATTTATTTTGTGTATGGAACAGCTTAGATTATGATTTTATCATTTATCATATATGATTTTTATGATTTATGATTTAGCCATAATCGCCAACAAAAAAATCGCCAAATATCGTTGTGGGGTTATACTGCAGTTGTTTCCAATAAACATGTGTAAAAACATGTTTTTCCGTTTGAATTCGATTTGAATTATTTTAGAATGGCGAATTTTGGTGTGCGGATTTTGATAAGTGTACGCATTATGTACATTAGTGGGATTTTGCAAAAATTCGAACTCACCCGCTGAGCAAGGGGAAGTAAGAAGTGGGTAAGTTGTGCCGAAGACAGTGGAGACCCAGACTTCTCACTTTGCGAGCGTGAAAACCTCACCAATCACAGCGAGAACTTAGGTTATTAATATAGATATTGGATTTTGACAACTCATTTAAGTTTAATGTCCAGCGAAGCGGGCAAAGCCTGCTAGTATGTAATATAGAGAAAGTATTGGATTCGCGAAAATTTTCGAAGTCCACTTTTTGATGGATTTACATGTTTTGGGATGTGGAGAACACGAATTAATAGTTTTTAGAAAATGTCTGTCTGTCTGTCTGTCTGTCCGTCTGTCTGTCTGTCTGTCTGTCTGTCGGTCTGTATCATTTTTTTGTGGACGCTGTATCTCACGAACCAATGAATGAAATTTAACCAAACTTGGTATTTAGTTGCACCCTGACATAAACTGGTGCTGATTAGATTTTGAGATCAATCGCTCAATAGGTGGCGTTGTGATCGCATTTTATGCAAATTTTTAACATGGCAGAATAGGACAAAATTCCGTATAAATGGGCATAAAGAGAGTTATTTTACACTTGTGATTGTAAAATTAATATGAATTATTGATAATAGTAGTAGTTAGCTAGGAAAAAAATTTTCTGCATGTGGGGGCATCGGTTCCCCCCTGGGGGGAAGCACCCCCCCGGGGAAGTAAATTTTCAAGATGGGTATCTTTCGAAAGGTCTCGTTGATAATAGTAATAGTTAACTGGGAAAAAAATTTTGTGCATGTGGGGGCATCGGTTCCCCCCCCACCGGGGGGGGAAGTACCCACCCGGGGGGGCAAAGTTTCAAGATGGGTATCTTTCGAAAGGTCTCGTCAATACCTTTAAAACGAATGGTTGAACCATAAATCTGTGATAATTTAAAACAAAGTTATCGATTTTTTTTAGTTTTAACAAAACAGAAAAAAAATCGCAATTTTTTTTTTTTTTTTTTTTTTTAACGAAATTTAACCAAACTTGGTATTTAGTTTGTCCCCGACATTAACTGGTGCTGATTATGTTTGGGGATCAATAGCTCAACAGGTGGCGCTGTGATAGCATTTTATCTAAATTTTAACATGGCAGCATAGGACAAAAATTCGTATAAATGTGCATAATAAGAGTTGTTTTAAACTTGTGAGTGTAAAATTAATATGAATTATTGATAATAGTAGTATGTAACTAGGAAAAAAAATTTCTGCATGGGGGGGCATCGCTTCCCCCCTGGGGGGAAGTACCCCCCCAGGGGGATAAATTTTCAAGATGGGTATCTTTCGAAAAGTCTCGTCAATACCTTTAAAACGAATGGTTGAACTATAAATCTGTGATAATTTAAAACAAAGTTATCGATTTTTTTTACTTTTAACAAAAAAAAAAAAAACTCGTACTTTTTTTTTTTTTTTTTTTTTTTTTTTTTTTTTTTTTTAAATATTGTTACTGATTGAATATGTATAGGTAAATATAGAAGAAAGTCTTGTGGTGGCCACAACATACTAGTTTGATTTGTTTTATAGTTAATAGAGATTTTAGGTAACCTTTCATCACTCATTCTTTTAATATGAACATACCAGATTAGCTGCTTTTTATTTTTATTTTATTTATTTATTTATTTATTTATTTATTTATTAAGATCATTTAAAACTGTTTCTTTTATTCTCATAATTCCTTTAATTCTTTCATATTGTATTCTTCCTGTCCTTGACATTTTGCATGATCCTCTTATGGCAGCCATTTCCACTGCCGCTAACTTCTTTTTCTCTGTCTCCATAATTCTCCATCCCTTTGCTCCGTATAATAACATGCTATTAACAATAGAATTATATATATTATACTTCCACTTCCTAGAGTTCTTCTCACTTCACCAAATATAATTCAGCAGCTTTACAGCCTTCCTTCTTTGGCAAATTCTATGTTTAATTTCATGTGAGTCTTCACCTTCTCTATTAATATCTACTCCAAGGTGCCTATAATGTTCACAGCTTTCTATTTTCATGTTATAATTTAGATTTAAGTCCGTCTCACTTCCTCCTATGCATAGGCGTGTCGTCTTACTCACGTTCATGTATAATCCCCATTTTTTGTATTCTTCCTTACTTTTTATCATCATTTAAAAAATATTTATTTAAAAAAAAAGCGTCATTTAAAATTTCTTAAAAATCTTTCGGCCAAGCCTAAGCGGTCATTTCATAGGATTTTATTTTCATTAGAATAATATAGAATACGAATCGTTTCAACACGATTCATTGGGCTTAACCTTGCATTCCACAATGAAAATTATAATTTTTTTAAGCATTTTCTTTGATAAACTACAAAATCGTTAATAATTTTGAATCAATGCTTATATTGAAATTTTAATTTATAAAAGATTGTCCTTACATTGAACGTTTGCAGATTTTAATAAAAGTCTCTAACGCTAAAATAAAGATAGAAATCTATTCTTCGAAATATGTTTTTCTATAAATTAAATCGTCTGCATTGGTTTTTACAACAAACGTGAAATTTGGATGATACGTCCGTAAAACTATCTATTACCATTTTTATTATTTTAGCGGTGTTCATAATTTACAAATTAATAATTATACTTTTAAAAAATTAGTGGTTTATGGAAATTAAAGTAGTAGTAAATTAGCATTTGTAGACGCGTATATCTTTGATTGAACATATGCATTGAACATTCCCGATGCAATGTTCCATCCACTTCACTTTTTTGTTTTTGTTTTTTTCAAAAATTGAATTAAAAAGTTTAATTTCTAGATAAAAAAGTAAATTTCAGTTTCGGAAATAAGATCAATTTACAAATTACTCATGATGTCATATGAATTTCGTGTAATAAACATGTTTTCATCGTTTCATGTTTATGTAATAATTTATTTAAGAAACAAGCTTGTGGCGTTTGCGTTCCTGCAAACTCCATCTTAACTTAAATACTTATTTAGATTACTAAGAAAACCAGAGTCTTGAATTGAACAAACAATAAGAGTTTATTTGAACCAGATTAATAGGAGGGCGGCCTGGTAATAACTTAGCTCAGTCAGTGTATTACTAAATCGAAATATATAAATCAACAATTTAATTATCTTAAATATCTCACCCCAGCAGATAGTCGAAGGTGTAGAGACGGTCGCACTCGTACTCCGCTAGTATGGCTTCACTATGGATCAGAGGATTCCCTTCGGACCCAACTTGACCTTTCCGAATGCTAGTAGTTTCGCACACCAACACTCATCACTACTTAACTTCACACAACTAAATCTCCACGACTCTACTTCCCGATATTCATCAAAATAAGATTCATCACATTCACTATACTATCCTCCAACATCCACACCATCTACTAAAACCATCTCTATTTTTATACTTCTTCCTACACCCTCCTTTCACTACATTTCAATCCGTTCTTTTAAAAATCACTTCTAATTTAACTAATATTCAAAATCTAAGTCTTTTAATGCGGCACCCTGCCGACACAAAACTACCCCGACCTCAACCTTCACCGAGTCACTGGCGACGAAGTGATTTTAACTGTCCCCACTTTCTACTTTGCTGGATCCAGCTTAATTAAAACAACTGTGGTGACGTTCTGACGTCTCAACCTCACAAGCTTAAATGAAGAAAACAAAAAAATAACTTGTTTAACTTTTGGAAACCAGAGAAGAATTAGTAAAAACATATTTAAATATACATAGGGGAGAAAAATTTTCAGATATGGACATAAAAACAATTTTATTAAACTAAAAACAATATGCATACACTAAAATATTTATAGTTAACATATGCACTCTATATTCAACATTTCAAATAATTTAAATAAATTAAACTCTTCATCTGGTAAACTACAAAACCGTTAACCATTTTTAAATTAATACTTATAATAAAACTATTATTCATAACAGATTTAAATTATGTTGAACTTTTCATGTACATTTGTTGGGAGACTAGACTTGAACACACACACACAAAAAAAAAAAAAAAAAAAAAAAAAATCATTTTCTGCAATTTTGGAATTTTGGATTTTTAAAGGGGTGGAGGGGGTAAAAATGATTTTCGGAGGCGCAGAAGGTAAAAACCACCTTTATAAGCATGACTCGGCTCCAAATTACTTCACGGTGAAGAAATTGCAGATGGGGAGACTAGACTTGAATACAAAAATATCATTTTCTGCGGTTTTGGTATTTTGGATTTTTAAGGAAGAGGAGGAAGTAAAAATGATTTTTGGAGGCGCATAATAACCCCCCCCCCACACACAACCACCACCACAACCACTCTTAGGGGTGGGCGGGGCAAAAAACACATTTTGAAGCTTAAATCTGTTCCAAATTACCTTAGAATGGCGAATTTTTGTGTGTGGGTTTAGATTAATATACGAAAGATGCACTTTGATGTGATTTTTCAAATCTTTCCATTTTACCCGCGAGGGAGGGGAAGTAAAATACAGACAAGGCGCTACAGAAGACATTGTTGCTCCAGACTTGAAGTGTGGCGTGTAGCGAGAACTTTAACATAGATTTTGACTGATTTCATTTTTTTTTTTTTTTTTTTTTTTTATGATATGGTATTTTGAGAATTCATTTTAATATGATGATCAGTGAAGCAG
Organism: Salticus scenicus; assembly: GCA_963930645.1. Taxonomy (NCBI): domain Eukaryota; kingdom Metazoa; phylum Arthropoda; class Arachnida; order Araneae; family Salticidae; genus Salticus; species Salticus scenicus. The sequence goes on along the minus strand of OZ005653.1, from coordinate 200,670,784 downwards.
GCAAAACCTGCTAGTAAACTATAAAATCATTAAGGTTTACAACTCAATAATTATAATAAAATTTTATTGCGTAATTAATTGAAATTATGATGCATGTTTCATGGATATTTAACCATTGTTACAATTTCTAAAATAAATATAGGAATATATATATATATATATTAATTAAACTTTCTAGATTACATAAAAAAGATGCAAAAACGCATTAAAATATACAATAAAGAAAATTAGATATCAATATGATAAAACTTTTATAAAAGTAAAAACAATAAATAAAAAGTAATCATTAAAGTGCTTATACTTAGCATAGACATTCCATGCTTAACATTTAAGATGCATTAAAAAAAACAATAATAACTTTTTCTAGTAAATTACAAAATCGTTAACATTTTCAATTCAATACTTAAAACTTTAATTCGTAACAGATTGAAAAGCGGTAAAAGTTTCAGGTGTATTTAATCAAAGTTGCCGTTACTAAAATGTCGATAGAAAACTATTCTTTTAAAAGTTAAATCTTCTCAAATAACTAGAAGAAAAAGAGAAGACAAAATTTATTTTGTTCTGTATACAATGTTGCGAGTAAAATTTCTAAAAATGTCGATGGACTTATAAACATTTTAATTGGAAATAAATAAATATATTTTTATTAATTAAGAATCTGTTTTAATTCCCAAGTTTAAGCCAATTTGAAAATAGTCTTTACTTGTATAAATTAGTACTGAAACAAAAGAAATCGAAAACATTATTAATTATAATAAATAAAAACTTTACATAAACAACTTAAATTGAAAAAAATTGCTTTGTCTTTTCTAAATTTATGATGTTTTTACAAGTACTGGTATTTATAATTTTAATCACTAGTACTCCAGTGCCTTTTTTAACTACTAATTATACTTGCCCTACTAATTATACTAAATCTTCTAAAAATTTAACATGTGAAACATTAAAGAAATTTAATGAAAATTATTTAAATAATGATTCGTTAATGTTTATTTTTTTAACTACAAAATATTTAATTACTTAATTAATAAGAATTGAAACATTATACATAAATAATTATTTTACTCTTTAAGTACGAGTGTATGTACAGCAAATAAAAATAATTTTCGGTGACTCGACTCGATTATTTTGACTCCACTCGGTGTTTAATTTAATACTATTGTACTTAAAATAATTTGAGCTCATAGCTCATAGTGATATAGAATATTTCACTCTAATCTTCTAAAACTCTATAAGTGCTATATTCACCAAAATGTACACATTTCATGCAACAGTGACCTATAATATGTATATAAATTTTGAGTTCAATCGGATAAGGCATTTAGACATTGTCGCATTCTAAAAAATTTGAGCCCATAAACCATAATGATAAAGAGTTTTTCGTTAAGTTCGTGTAAAAAAAACTACAAATGCTAAATTCTGTAACATTCATACATTTCATGTGATGGTGATCTATAACATGTATAGAAATTTACAGTTCATTTGAATAAGGCATTTAGACGCTGTTGCATTTTAAATAATAAGCCATAATGATGAAGAATTTTTCCTTGTGTCCCTGTAAAAATCTATAAGTGCTAGAGTCACCAAAATCTATACAGCTTGTTTAACGGTGGCCTACATGCATATAAATCATCACCTCAATTTGGTAAGACTATTTTGTAGATACACTTCTTCTCATAATTATAAGGACACCCATTTTTCTATATTAACTTAACATTGAATACTATTATTTAAACAAATATATTTATTATTAATTTTAATTTCATTAATAGACGATATTTAAAAAGTTTTATTGTTTTTCTATCTTAAAAAACTTTAAATACCGTCAAAAAAAGGATTTTCCAGGTGTTCACAATTATAAGGACAGCTCGAATCTTGGTACTTTTTTTTTAATTATTCTTTAAATTAATATTTTTTGGGGTCTCTTTTTAGGGTGAAACAGTCAGACATTCTCTCTGGTATATATACATATATATTTTTTCTTTAATATTCAGTTTCAATACCATTTCATACAGCATAGGTGATATTCTGAATACATTTAAACTATTTAAAATTGCTTTCCACTTGCATGCACTTTTCTAATATAATAAGTTAACAATTTTTCAACCTTTAAGCCACGAGAAAAGCAACAATACAGAAGTTCCTTTCTTCAAACTATTTCCTATTGCTCTAGAAGTAGAGAAAAAATGTAAGTCTTGTTGAAAAAAAATATTATTACCCCCCAAAATCTAACCAAAATCTGAGAATTCCAAGTTTAAAATTTGCGGATATTCTCTTGATGTTCATAATAATAGAAAAAATTACTAAATTCATTCTGCCTCCAGTAGAAACAGCTCCCCAGAGCATCATAGGTCCACCTTTAAAATGCCCGACTCATATCTGTCTTTAAAAAATCTGCTCTGTTTTTCGCTATCTTCAGATCGTGCCAGTAACTGTTAAAACCATTTGATTAATCAAGAATAAAATGCTTTTCATCCGAAAATGCAACATTTTACCATTTAATATTGTCTTTGTTCAACTTTAACATAGACGTTCTTTTCCTCATTAAATGCTTATTGATTATTATAGGTTTTTTATTCATTTTAACGTATTATTAATTATTTTAAACATGCATAAATGTGAACCCCACCTTTCGTTAAAAATTACGAGCAAATTAAGCAGCAGTCATTATGAGTAGAACAGTGAGTCTTCGATCTCTGTAAAACAACTATGATCTCTCTCCTATCGAACCAGCAGTTCAACATTTGATCACATTTCCTTCAGCAATTTTAGATCTTTGAATTTCACTAGAAATTCGGCGAATTAAAATTATCCTTCCACTTAAAAAACACATTTATCATACTTCACTACATGAACGTTCCTTTTTTCGAGGAATTATCAGTAATGTCTGTCCAAGAAAAATTGAAGGCTTATATATGAATTAATATAGCCCAGTAGTTAACGAATTCACATGTCAATTGTAATTTATCCGCTAGTAAGTTAAATAAAAAGAAAAAATCTTGATTGTCCCTATAATTATGACCATCTAAAAACGTGGAGAAAAAAATATTTTGCATTATTTTTTATTAATTTTGTTTCATATTAAAAAAAATATAGCTGTTTTGGTTTTTAGAATACTAGATATATTAAGTGCACTTAGTATAATATTGTTCACAATTACTTTTACATTAGTTATTTCAAAATATAAAGTGTCCTAATAAATGTGAGAAGGAGTGTACTGTCACACTTTCAAATTTTGAGTCCATAGACCATAATGATAAAGAATTATGGTCTATGAATTCTTTCTCATTATAACACAACATAATGATAAAGATTTTTTTTTTTTTTTTTTTTTTTTTTTAATGTGCCTCTGGGAAAAAAAAAAATGTAAGTGCTAGATTTACCAAAATGTATACAGTTCGTTTGATGGTAACCTATAACTATTAAAATGTGCGTTACATGTTCATATTATATCTGAAATTTTCACTTATTTTATGCGATATCAATATTGCATATACTATTACACCATAAAAAAGCTCGTATGGAGGGCAATCCACACAGACCAAAGATCCACGTGCAATCAACATGCCTTAACCCTTACGCTGACATCATTAAATTAGATTTTTATTATGTATAAAAGGTAACAAAACCACTTTAAAACACGTATATACAATATTTTTATTAAAACTACACAAAGCTTTTCGCTATCATAATAATAGCATCATCAGGTGTAATTACGTTACATAGAAACTAGCAATATATAAATAAAGAAGTTCAAATGGTTTAAAGTTACGGTCACAATAAAAATTTTAATTTACAGTTACAATAAAAATTATTATTTTCAGTATTTTTTTTTTAGAGAAAAAAAAACTGAAAATAATAATTTTTATTGTAACTGTAAATTAAAATTTTTATTAAAAACAAGTAGAGTTATTTTAAGAAATGTAAATGGTATTCCATAATACCCTCCTCTCATCTACTATTTTGAAAAAGTATGCACATTTTCAATAAAGTTGGTGCATCAATTTTGAGAAAGCATACATATCCAGTGCTTTTCTGAAGGGTCTCCAAAAACTCGGACCCACCGACTGAATTTTCCAAAATTTTAATGAAAATTTATAAAACATTGTTTTAGTAATTTACCAACATTTATTTATGGAATTTCAACTTATACATTTTGTATAATTGTACTTGAGAAAGCAACACTACTCAAATGTAAGAGAGAGGTGTTTATGTGAAGACTAATTTAATAACGTCATACCATACTGCACGAAAAGTAATAATTTTAATTAATTAGTGTATATTTAGCATTGATATTATAGTGTAATTTGATTAAAGTATAAATTTAAATAAAACTTTAAAAACAGAAATATTTATTTTCGGCTTCTATTACACATAAACTTACTATTTCAAAAAGACATATATTGTTTCAAATTTTCAACTTATCATTTCACTGTATCGTCTTAAAATTTAATACGCATTTCACTTAAACTTAGTTTACAGAAAATAGGGAATTTTCAATAGTCAATATACATTTACCAAGTTTTGTATTCAGTAATAACATGAACAATTTGTTCAACATAACGAACAACAGATATTGAAACGCTAAATTATTATGAGTTCCAAAACTGGAAACTGTGAATTATCTCAAACTGAAAGTGAAAACATTCATTTCACAAATCTATCAAATACTCACTAATACCAATAGTATCTTCGCTATTCATTTTGCATTGTATTCGAGAAATGCTTGCTATTAAACAAACAATAGCTGAAAGACACCTTAAACATTAAGGATTTACAAAGTTTAACATAAAAGGGAACAAAGAACTTTTACTAGTTCACGAGTATGAAGTTTATTAGAGAAGTGCTTTTAGGTTTCATGTTGTAAATTCTGCAGAAAATACATTCCATTTGATTTTCGTGTTACTTCATTAATGTTAAATGAAACCGTGTGTTTTCGTTTCTTGTTTATACATCTTTTTTTTTTTTTTCATAACATGGAGCTAAATGTTTACAAAATTGATAAATAGAATGACTAATCTACATTTTCTTTTGTATATTTAAAGAATAAATATTGGATTAGAGAAAATTTTCAAAAATAAATTTTTTTATGCATTTATAAATTTTACGATCTTCTAAATATTATTTAGTTATTTGTAGGCAGCTTTATCCGAGATTTGTTAAACATGTTGTTTTCAAAATATTACTGATTAATTCATACGTGGTTTTCCATGGAAATATCTTAATATTTAAATCTTTATTTAAACTAGTATTGGATAATTTAATGTCGCATAATACAACCGAAGCAGAGACTTACATGGAAAAAAGCCATAAAATAATGTACTCTCATGTCCTAATTTATCTTTACATACTTAAAAATAAGGATATTCAGTGAAATATCCAACCAATTTGATCCATGTTTTCGAGATCCATATTTCATTACCATTTTTATTATTTTAATTGCTACAATTATATAGCACATCGGTCAAAAATTTGCCTTACAATATTATTATGCCTAATGTTGGAAAAGATGATTCGATGAATAAAATATCAATAAATGGGGTTGTTTTTTACTACATCTTATCTTTATCATATTAGGTCATGTATAAATATGACCTTTTTGTGTGTGTGGGGGGGGGGGGGATTTAATGTTATATAAGCAAAAAATATATTTGTCGACCTACGATATTTGTGTTATTATTCATCGAAAAAAATTTAGCAAAATCCTGTTTTACAGTATAGTTATAATATTCGAAATATTTTAGAAAGAACTTTAATAACATCTTTGTATAAACGACGGACTATTTACAATTGTTTCTATGCAAATTTACATGTAATACTGATAGTAAATTTAACCGCAATATTATTCATATCTCAAATCAAACGACATTCTGCTACAACATTAAAATAAATGCCAGTATATTCTTTTACTTTAACTTTTTCGAATAAAGTTAAAAAGTTGAAGGACTTCGTCTACTTGCCCGCCTGTCTATCCATCACTTCACTTCTATAAAAATCTTTTAAAATACTCTTATACTTATATAACTATTTAGATTCACTACAAATTTCCTATTAAAAATAGTATAATGAGTACTATTGATTTATGGATGCAGTCTCATAAAATAATTCGAATACATTACAATCAATAAGAAGTATCTCTTTAAAATATAATTTTAATATATTTATACAGCGCAAAACGTGATTAAATTAATATACATTTTTCAGATGCACAAAGAATGCTTCCCATAGGTTATCACATAAATGTAGGATTAATGTTTAGGGCCACATAAAAGTATTCAGATACATTACGAGATGTAATAATAAATTCCTCGAAGTACATTTTCATTCTGATATTAAGTTTATTTATTTATTTATTATACTATATTTTTAGTATATTATACATTAAGTATACAAACTTTAGACTATATTGCATTACTGCACAAAAGTAATCCACTTTATGATTTCTTTTCAAAAATAAAGCTTTAAATGTAGTTTCAGCAATATTTCTTCCTGTATAGTTAAAAACAAAGCATATTTTGAGATTTTTCTTCTTTCGATAAAATACAGTGACGTTTAAATGATGTAATTTGTAAGTGTAATTTGAAACTTTTTATAATATGTATAAGCTATTCATATCTTTCTTTTTTTAATATCTAGAAAAATTATCGACTGTCTTTATTTATATAATTTTGAAAAAATAATCATCTGGTTAATAAGTCTTACTAAATAAGGTTAATTTAAAATTTGTAAGGGAAAAAAAAATCAGAAAAAGATTTAATTTTCTAGAATAATTAGAAATTTAAGAATTTTATAATGGTAAATGAACTGAAATAATTATAAGAATCCATTAAAACCATCTTATCGAAATTAAAAGTAAAATGAATTTATAATGAAAAATTTAATTATATGTAGTAATAAAAGTGAAAAATGAACTCTGTATGTAATTAACCTTTAAATCCATATATCTGCAAAGAAATATGATTATTTTTTAAGTTACTTTTTTTCACACCGAATTTCTTTTAACATCCGCTTGAAAAAGAAAAAATTTCCTTAAACGAAAGAAGAAAATATTTTTACAGGAGATTAAAAACCAGAAAATTTATGTTCTTGTTGAAACATTTCGAGGTTTTATTTCCAAATTAACAATTTAAAACAAAATTTAAAAGAAGTGGGATTTGAATTCTTAAAATATATATTAATGCTTGTAAATAACAAAATATTTAATATATCTACGGTGTATATACATATATATATATATATATATATATATATATATATATTCCCCTTTTTAAGTTAAAATGTAGCTCATTGAAAAAGTTTAAAATGTAAATAACATTTTAAACGTTAAGTATCAATATTTATGTAATTCTAATTAAATTTATTAACATTAGTTTAAAATCATGTTGCTTGAATTATGTTGAATCATGTTGCTTTAAAAATATTGCGGAAAAAGCGAATATCATCCAATCTCTTCTGCATTCAGAAAGTTCGATTCGTAAAAAAAGCAGCGTAAAGAAATCTTCGAAGAAAATTTTATTTCCGAGCAGACCCACTGTTTTACCCGCGATTAAGAAAAGAATGCAATTTGACCCGCACCCGACCCAGAAAGCGAATAACACGCGGATCTCAACGGGTAGCCGACTCCATGTAAGACTCTAACCTGGGATCAGTTGGCATAGTTGCAAGCTCTTGGAAAAAGTGTATTTGATATATTTAAACACGCATTTAATTAATGGGACTTTCATTAGCGAAGCTTTCCGACGCATTCGTCAAAAGTTCTCTCAGTATTGTACATAAAAATTTGAAAAATCAAAAACCAAAATATATGCCAATTAGTTGCGGTCACCCCTGTTTCAATTCAGCACTTACATTGCATTTTTCTTATTGGCTATTAATTATTTCGTCTGTAAAAATACGCACATATGCAAGGCGTGTAAATGTTCTTGTTGTTAAAACTATTTACACATTATGTGTGTGAGTATGTTGGTGTTTAGATCTGTGTGTGCGTGTGAAACAATGATTTGAGATGATTGCTGCTTTAAATTAACTATAATTTAAACATCAAATACGGTGTTTACAAGGCTTTTAAACACCTATATTAAAAAATGTTAATAAAAGGATATATTTTCATTCTAAGAGAATTTTCTAAATTCAGATAAATTTCTGTTTAAAAAAAAAAAAAAAGTCTTAATGCGTAGGTATTTTAAAATGAGAAATATTTTATTTATTTATTTTTTTTTTTTTTTTTTCAAAATAAAAACAAATTCCAAGGTATTTTCTACAATTAAAATTTTTACGCACAATAAAAGTATCGCACATTTACTAAGGCATTTTTATTATCGTCAAAGTGTTTTAAATTTAAGAATTAATGCGTGTAACAGAAAAAACAAATCCCAGGGTATCATTTTGTGTATGCGTTTGTGCTTGCTTAAATTCTTCCCCCTCCTCCCCCCCCCAAAAAAAAAAAATATTATTATTATTTAAAAAAAATCTGTATGACTTTTTTTATATCCTTAAATATATATATATATATATATATATATATATATATATATATATATATATATATATATAAACACAAATTCGTTTTTTACTCAAGTAAAAGTTATTTTAACAATGCGTTTAATTCTTTTGCGAGTTTTAAAAAAACTAAAGTCTTAATTATTCTTAAGTTTATTTATTTCTCTTTTTCTAAAGTTTAAAAATATGTTATAAATACGTGGTTCCTTACTGAAGAGTTTTTAAATGAGAATATAAAAAAAGAAAATGTGAAATTTTCTGTTCTTGAAATTAATTATACGTGGCTTGAATTAAAAAAGAAAAAAAAATTAAAATGCTTGAAGTGAGTTTGAAGGAGTTATTTAATCTATGTATACGTTTGAATTTGGTGTTTGAAAGATAAAGAATTTTCTCATGCATTGTTTTATATGGATATTGAGTTAAATTAACAGTAAAAATTATCTATAAACAAGCATAAATACAAAATAAAAATTTCTGCAGGCCGTAATAATTGCAGCTTTCATAACTGTTGCATTTATAAGAAAAGTTTAAATCGCTTATAACAAAAATTTAAATCATGTTTGTAAGGTAAATCAGTTCATCGTGCGACGGTAGATCATTATTTTTAAATTGTTTTTACATATTCCATATATAAACAGAAACAGAACAACAGTATATGCCAAGGTATGTAAATAAATTTAAGTGTCTGAGGCAATAATGATACAAATTATGTGATTGGCATGCAGTATGTGCAAAAGGTTTGAGATGATATGTTTTTCTGTCCTAACTTTTATGTAACAAAATTTCTTAATAATGTAAATTAGTAATTTACACCCCTTCTAAATCTCAAGAAAATGCATCATTAGAACTATTGAGACATATGCATGAATTAAAAATTATTCGGAAATTCGAAAAGTACTTAAACATAAGTTTTGAGACGATTCAGTCTTTCGAAACTTTTTTTTTTTTTTTTTAATTAGGAGTCTTAATGTAATGAAATACACCAATATTTAATATTTAGTTGCATATCCTTTTGCGTTGATAACTGCGCCGCACCGTCCGCGCATGAAACTAACAAGGATTTCTAAGGTAGACATGCGGATTTTCTGCTATTCCAGTTGAAGTTCCTTTCTGCCTTTTAAGAATATTTCTGTGTACAGACTTTTCATCTGATGTGTTCCCAAAGGTGCTCAATTGGATTAAGGTCAGATGACCGTATTTAGCTGTAAACTAATTAATCACCATTTCGAAGTTGTGCTTGGAATGATTATCTTGCTGGAACTTTCATCCACGAGCTTTCTTTTCACGTGTATAAGGCAGCATGTGATCGTCTAAAAAAATGTATAGACATTTTTATCATAATCCCATCAATGTGTACGAGGGGGACGACACCATCATGATGAAAAGCTTTGTAGGACAAACAAAGATTGGACGAAAATCCTGTGGAGCGATGAATCCAAATTCAATTTGTTTGGTAGTAATGGCCGATGTTATATTCAACGTCCAAAAGAACCAGAATGAATCCCTGGTGAATCCCAACAGTGATGTGCAGAAATTAACGACGTTAGAAAAGCTGTTCAGTAATAAAATAAATTTATATATATATATATATATATATATATATATATATATATATATATATATGTGTGTGTGTGTGTATGTGTGTACGTATACATTTATATAGGTACATATAAAATATATATATAAATAAAACGTGATTAAAATCAGTTATCTGATATGTCAGAATTACCTTTTCTTTTTTTTTTTTTTTTTTTCAAATTATATTTCTGCAAGATAAGATGTTATTTTAATACTAAAGAACGAGAATGTCGATTTGTTTAAAATTTTATATCCAATGTGAAGAATTTATAATTTTTAAATAACTCTTGCAATTCAAATTATCTAAAATTTTTAAACTGCAAGTTAAACACACACACACACAAAAAAAAAAAAAAAAAAAAAAAAAAAAAATAGATATTCAGATGTTTTCTGTAAAAGAATTTTTTTGTAAACAAACTATTAAATTCAGAGGCTTAATGCTGGGGTTGAAATAAAACTTTGTGGGAATAATATATATATATATATATGTATATGTATATAGTATACCGGGTGATCCAAAAGTCAGGACAAACTTTAAAAATGAATAATTCGAAAACGAATCAAGATACAAAGATACGGTTTGCACCAAACAGATGAAAAAGAAACCGGGTTTTGTGTGGCAAAGGAAAGAAATTAGTTCTGTTGGCGACCAACAGATGGCGCTATAGTGTTTTATTTCACCAAAAGAAGATTTACAAATGAAAAAAAAATGTTGACAACTTACAAATCACCTTAATTACAGTTAATTAGTACTACTACAGTAACTGTTCAATGTCCATCATTCAGAAGTACAGCTGTGAGATGATTCACCACATCGTTCACAGCATTTAGTAGCATTTCTTGCGTTATGGCAGACACATTTTGGCGGATGGCATCTTTCAGTGCTGCTAGTGATGCCGGTTGGTCGCGATACACTTTTGACTTCCAAGAATCCCCACAGCCAAAAGTCACAGGGTGTCAGATCGGAAGATCTTGGAGGCCATGCGTGATTAAAGTAACGACTGAGAATGCGATATTTCGATGCATATAAGCTTCGACTACCATTACCTGCTGTAGTTGTTCTTTTTTATATCGTTTGTTGCTTTGCATAATCCTACATCAGAAATACGACAGCGCCATCTGTTGGTCGCCAACAGAGCTAATTTTTATTTCTTTGCCACACAAAACCCGGCTTCCTTTCCATCCGTTTGGTGCAAACCGTATCTTTGTATCTTGATTCGTTTTCGAATTATTCATTTTTAAAGTTTGTCCTGACTTTTGGATCACCCTGCATATTAAAGGACATCTAATTTCTAAATCATCAGTAATGAGAAAATTGAAATATCTGGACATTTTTTTATTTTTGAGTTAAAGTTTCTAACAGAAACCATCTACTGAATTCACCCCTACTTACATAACTTAATCTTTCTTTGCGCCATGCCAAGTTGTTTTTAAAACCATTTCATTATTTAAACATATAATTCCCTTTTTTTCACTTTGCATTGTCTAAATAAACAGCTGGTGTGTCTTTTTTTCTAGAAAATAAGATTAATAAATACCTGTTTTATGCAGTATTAAATTTTTATACTTGTGATGTGCACAGCATTAATTTTATGGATCATAAAAAAGATATGTTCAAAAACTGCTAACGATTAAAGGGTTAAAGAATGTGATTTTTCACAAAACAATTAAGAAATGACACCTAAACACCAACATTTATTTATAGAATTACGACTTATGTATTTTGTATAATTGCACTTAAGAAAGAAACACTACTCATTAGGCGAGAAGTTTTTTTTTCCCTTAGTCTATTTTAATAACATCATACTGCACAAAATGTAATTAAATTGAACTACTTAGGGAATGGTTCGCATTATTATTGATGTTTTAGTGCATTATTTAAGTTAATTTAAATTATAAATTTAAATTAAATTTTAAAAATATACAATGCTTATAAATGCTTATTTTCACCTTTTGTTATATATTTTTTCAAAAATGACATATATTGTTTTTCAGATCACTTATATTTAAGAAAATTGCTTTATTTTGCATCTGCGTTATTTCATTGTCTTGAAATTCAATACTCATTTTACTTAAACCCAATTTATAGAAAATTAGGAATTTGCAGTATTTAATATACATTTACCAGGTTTTGTGTTTGGTAATAACATGAACAATTTGTTCAACAGACATAGAAAAGCTAAATTGTTATGAATTCCAAAATTGGAAACTGTGAATTATCTCAAACTGAAAGCGAAAACATTCATTTCACAAATTTGTCAAATACTGACAACTACCAATAGTATCTTCGCTAATCATTTTGCATTGTACTCGAGAAATGTTTGCTACTAAACAAACAATAGTTGAAAGACACCTTAAACATTAAGGATTTATAAAGTTTAACATAAAAGGGAACAAAGAACTTTTACTGGTTCACAAGTTTGAAGTTTATTAGTGGAGTGCTTTTATGTTTCGTGTTGTAAATTCTGCAGAAAATACATTCACTTTGATTTTCGTGTTACTTTATTAATGTTAAATGAAACCTTATGTTTTCGTTTCTTGTTTATACATCTTTTTTTTCATAACATAAAGCTAAATGTTCACAAAATTGATAAATACAATAACAAATCTACATCTTTTTTTTTCTTTGTATTTAAAGAGAAAATATTGGATTTGAGAAAATTTTAAAAAACCGGATTTTTTAAGTATTTATAAATTTTGCGATCTTTTAAATATTATTTAGTTATTTGTAGACAACTTTATCCAATTTTATCGTTATAATCCTCATAATACAAGATTTTGTGAAACATTAATAACTGCGATATGATATGAAATATTTGAACTTAAGAAACTTTTAACTAGAATGTTGATGTTTATTAATGTTCATGCTACTAACGTAAATAATTGTTTGAAGTAGGTACAACATTTTCACGATGCAAATAAACCTGTAAATGAACATTTATTCAAAATTTAGACCTATTTCGTTTTTCATATTTTATAAAAATCTTAAATTCCAGATAGTTTACGGAGTTTTCAAAGTAGAATGTCCGTACACACTCATATTTATCTCAATATCAAAATTATATTCTAAAACTTGTTTGATATCTTAACGTTGTAATTAATCTTAATAATACCCGTTTATGCGAAATTTTTACCTATTCGGCTAATGTTAAAATAATAATAATAATAATAGCGAGGTTACGAAATTTAAGTTCTCCATACCTCTTGTAGGATGAGGTACTAATACACTGACAAAAATTTCACCGTTGGATTACGGTAAAGCTTGGCAGCACAGACGCCTGCATTTTGATGTAACTCTTACTCTATATATTGTTATATATTTAGACTTTAATGGGTCGTAAATGACTGTATTAGACTTATACTTGAACATCTGTATACTGTGATACCTTATTGGATCATGGTTTATGGTCCCAAATGGCAAGTTATTTTCTAAAATAGAATCTGATGTGCTGTTAAAGACTGTAAAAACTGCGTTACATTCATTCCTTGACCGTAAATGACTGTTGGAGTGAGGGTAACACGGAAAAAAGTGGCCTGTTACGCTCAGTAACATATTATTATTTTCAAGGACTGATATTTAGCAGGAAAGCCGAATATTTATGGCAATACAGTAATTTACAGTATAATTATGTTGTAAAAAACAGTAAAGCAACAGTTATTTTCTACTGTGTAAATAAAATGAATTTGTGCGTGAAATACGAAAATTTTAATTTCACTACTATGCTTTCGTTTTCATCCCTTAAAACATTATTATTTTTATTTATTTTTCGTAATTATTTATATTCACATATAAATTTTCACCTCTTCCCCAAACCCTTAATCAAGTCAACAAGTAGTGTAGTATTTTAAAAATTAGTTATTCATAAAAATGCTTATTTTTTATGCTAATCTTTTTTGTCAGAAAAACTAATGAAAAAAAAAAAAATCGATAAATAGGGTTGATTTTTACTATATGTTATCTTTATCACATTGTATAAATACGGTCTTTTTTTGGGGGGGGGGGGGAGGAGGTGGATGGATCAATTTACAATATCGTAAGTTGACAGATACTTTTTTTACTTATTTGAAATTATATAAGTAAAAACTGTATCTGTCAACTTGCGATATTAAAATTTGCGTTTTTATTCATCGAACGAATTTGAATAAAATCCTGTTTTACAATATAGTTATGATATTCGAAGTATTTTAGAAAGAATTTTAATAACATCTTCATATAAACGATGTACTGCTTGCAATGGTTTCTATAAAAATATACTTGAAATGTTGATAGTAAATTTAGTCGCAATTTTATTTATATCTCAAGTCGAATAAAATTTTGCTTACAATATTAAAAGGAATACTAAGGAACGTCCCGCATAAGAATGAGACAGTTTTGATATTTATTAATATTAAAGCTACAAATCAAATTGAATTTAAACTTAGATTAGAATATTATTCAATAAGACTATTTTCAATGTCCACACATAAATAGATGTGTAAACTAATTTTAAGCCTAGTTTACGAAGATTTCTTTTAGCTTTCTGCAAACTTGCTTGCACCATTTCTTTAGAAATTGATTTCAATAATTTAAGGTAAATCCTCTAGAATTGAAGGAAATTTTTAGACTCACTTATTCACTGGGGTGTTTTTAAATAATGCCCCAAAACATTTCAATACTCTCAGCGTGGGACACGTTGGGAGCATTATTAACTTAGAAACAACTTCAATTTTATCAGTGTTCAAATAATCAACATCAACTTTCGTATAATGGCTGATAGCCAAGTCCGGCCAACACAAAATATCTTCATTTTGATGTCTTCATTTTGATGATATTGTAAAGGGATAAAAACATTTTTAATACACTAATTTAAATAACGAGAACCATTTACTGTTGCCTGAAAAAAGACTGGTTTAGAGAAACAATATCGTTTTCTTTTCTGGCGTGCCATACCATTACTTTACTGGGGAATTTTTCCTTAAGTTTTGTCCTGAATTGCATAGCGACAATGTTAGGGTTTGTAGCATGATAATATTTAGTACCAGTACAGAGATATGTGTCAAACTTAAAATATGCCTCATCATCCATGATGGGTTTCTGCCCGTCTCCAGATGAAACCGATTTGTTATAAATTTTAAGGTTATTTTCCTTTGCTCGATGATTTTGCCCATTTTTATATATTTTATTTTTATGCTTTTATATCTTTTTTTAATAAGACCTTACTCTCAGGTCTTTCTTAACTGGGTGAACAATTGTTTTACGTATATTCAATTTTCAAGCAACTTGACGGATAGAAATGTCAAGTGTTGCAAAAAAATTCCATTTAACCATTTTCATAACCTTTTGACTCCTTCTTTGATCTCCTTTTCTAAAACTTTGATTGGTATCAGCATGTCCCTGTTTATTATGTTGTTTTAACACTCAATAAATTGTTGCTGTAGATTTTTGACTATTTTTTAAATGTTTAAAGATAGCAATTTTGCTACGGTTAACATTACAATTATAAAAATGTACAATTTCATTTTTGTTAGTTTTCCTAAAATGAGGTGCCATTGTAGAACCGTTCCTAATATTAGACTCAAACTGGTTTTGTTTTTTACGTATTGAGTTACTATCTCCATGGCATTCGTATAATTTGCATATTTTTGACAAATAGCTCATGCAAAACGAAAGTATTAGTCTCATTATTAGATGAGACGAGCCTTGTTTTATTTTATTTTATTTTTATATTTATTTATTTTTTACTTTTAACTTTTCCCAACAAAGTTGAAAAATTGAAGGATTTCGTCTATTTGCTCGTCTGCCTCTATCCTTCTCTTCGAACTCTTATTTCTATAAAAGTCTTTTAAAAAACCCTTATACTATTATAACTATTTAGGTTCTCTACACATTTCCTACACTGTTAAAAATTTCTGTAAATTTAATGTAAATATTTATCCAGAGTCTCTGTAAATTTACAGTGATTCTTAGTTAAAAGTGAATAATCGAGATTCTCAATCTTTATTCTGTATTTTTACCGAATTTTATTATTTAATTTTTTTAATTAAATTTAAGAATGACTGTTTCTACTTCAGAAAAAGCATTCTAAGTCCGAAGTATATTCTCACCAATAATTAATTAAATTAATATTAGTTATTAAAGTGAATGTATAAAATAAGTTTTTTAACATCTCCGTTTATTTTCCCCTGTAATTTTACGTAACACTTAAAATAATACATTATACGGAATTTTCTGTTGAAATTTTTAACAGTGTATTGAAAATAATATAATGAGTACTACTAATTTATGGATGCACTATCATAAAATAATTCGAATGCATTACGATTAATAAGAAGTATCTCTTTAAAATATAATTTTAATATATTTATACTACACAAAACATGATTGAATAAATATACATTTTTCATATTTACAAAGAATGCTTCCCATAGATTATCACATAAAAGTGGGTTTAACGTTTAGTTTACAGGACCACACAAAAATATCCAGATACATTACGAGATGTAATAATAAATTTCTCGAAGTATATTTTCAGTTCTGATATTAAGTTTATTTATTTATTTATTTATTTACTATGCTAAATTTCTAGCACCCTGTACATTGTGCATACAAACTTTAGACTATATTTCCTGACTACACAAAATTAATCTATTTTATTATTTCTTTTCAAAAATAAAGCTATAAATGTAGCTTTCATAATAATTCTTCCTCTATAATTAAAAACAAAGCATATTTTGAGATTTTTTTTTTATTTCCGTAAAATATAGTGACGTTCAAATGATTTAACGGGTAAGTATAATTTGAAACGAAACTGTTTTATAACATGTATAAACCACTGATATCTTTTTTTTTTTTTTTTAGTTGCCAGAAAAATTATCGACAGTTTGCATTCATATAATTTTTAAAAATTGTAATTTGGTTAATAAGTTTTACTAAATAAGGTACATTTAAAACTTGTAAGGGAAAAAAATCACAAAAAGATTTAATTTTCTAGAATAATTATGTAGAAAATTAATACTTTTGTAATAGTAAATGAAATGAAACAAATATAAAAATCCATTAAAACCATCTTATCGAATTTAAAACTAAAAGGAATTTATAATGAAAACTTTAATGATATGTAGTAATAATGGAGAAAAATGAACTCTGTACCTAATTAACCTTTAAATTCATGTACCTGAAAAGAAGTATGATTATTTTTTAAGTTACTTTTTTTCACACCGATTTTCATTTTGCATCCGCTTAAAAAAAGAAAAACATTCCTTAAATTAAAAAGAAAATATTTTCACAGGAGATTAAAGACCGGAAACTTTATGTTATTGTTGAAACATTTCGAAGTTTTATTTCCAAATGAACATTTTTAAGACAAAATTTAAAGGAAGTAGGATTGGAATTTTCAAAATATTTAATAATGCGTGTGAATATAAAATATATATCTATGGTGCTTTTTTTTTTTTTTTTTTTAATAGCTCTTATTGTTATTTTTAATGAGATATCGGGCAAATTAATAGAGATATTTTAAATAAATTAATCCTCTGATATTATGAGATACATATTAGTACTTTTCCCTCTTTAAAAATTTTGACCGTGTTGCAGAAGTTTGTTTCAAAATAATTCTCATATTTTCTTAATTACTTTTGATTATTCTTCATTTGGTATGCCATTTCTGTTTTTAAAAAATAGTTTTTCTTGTTACACATGTTGCATCAGTGGCCCAACACAGACAACTGTGAATGCCGACATTTAATGTGAACAATTGAATCGAATAAACCAATCTTTAACTGAAACGTGCCCAGCAAATGTCAACAGAAAAGGTGTTATTCTGCAATATGATAATGTAAGACCGCACTGCGGAAGACAAACCGTGGAAAAAAAATAATTAATTGGGGTGGGAAGTTTTACTTCAACCTCCATATTCCCCTGATATTTCACCATTGAATTTCCGTTTATTCTGATCACTACAATAATTTTCAAGTGTTAATTTTTTTTTTAAATATTGATGATGTCAAAATGCGACTTTCACAGATTTTGCTCAAAAAACAATTGACTTTTATCGATCCGGCATTGTTTACTTACACGCTAGATGGCAAAAGGATGTTATATGTTTGAAATTATTGTTTAAAAAAAATCTGATGTGGACACAACATGACTTTCTTATACAACCATAGGAATATATGTATTTTTATGAAAACATTGACAATTTTGTGTAAGGTAAATAAACAGGCGTACTGATTCGTAAATAAACAGGCAGGTTCCAGTCCGCAAACATTCTTTAAAAAAAAATCAAAAAAGTCATGATAATACGATTATATATGCTGCCGAGAGAAATATCTAGTTTTTTTCAGGAATAGTACTCAACGGCTTATTATAGAATATCTCCTTGGCAAATGCACGGCTTGGGGTACAATGAAAATCATTTGATTATTGAATTTTCGCTTTGGCAAAAATTAGTGGCAGGAAATGGTAAATTCTTCCAAAATAATTAACTCAGTTAAAATTGAGAAAGGATTACTGGCTATCCTGAAACAACATTTGCCGCAAAATATTATTGCTAATCTCGCCACACTGCAAATTAGTAGCCAGCGTAGAGTTTTGCTCTTGACATCAAATTTGGTGATTCGGCGTCGAATTTGGAGACTTGGCGAACGAATTTTTCAAAAATTTTTAGTTTAAGATTGCCAAAGTTTGGAACCTCTAACTTTAATAATAACAGAGTTCTGGAATATTTTCGAAAAATTCATTGGTTTATAACGCAGAATTAAATTCTTCGAAAGTTCTATAAATGATTCACAAGACTATAAAAAAAAGAAGAGCGATTGGTGATGATTGTAGATTAGAACTTACCTATATCTTTACGTGTTACTTTCTACGCGGTATTACAGTAAAAGGAGAAACAGGTGAAAGATTTTCATTTCCACAAACGTGGCTTTGACTTAACGTCAAATTAGGCATTCAAATGTAGCGAAAAACGGTAGTAAGGAATTTGCAAAATATGGAAACTTTACCTCAGTAGGAGTCATGTTCTGGAAATTTTGTAATGACGCATTGGTTTCTCGACACCTTCAAAATTCCATAAACCACTGACAATACTTTCGATTAATTCAAATTGCATTCAGACTTCGAAATATTCAGTTGCTCCTGATTTAGCGAAATTTATGGTCTGCACTGCACTGTATTTAACAATGTTTATTTTATTTCTCTAGTAAAAATGATTATTTCATTGGATTGTTTAAGAATATTAATTTTTGTAGAACAAAAAAGAGATTTATTCAACTGATTACTGAATTTTAATTAAATAAAATGCATTCATCAACTAAAATTTGCTTATTTCTTGAAGAATTATTTTCTACATGGTAAAATATCAAGGACGTTTTTTACCAATATCATTAAAGCTCTATCTAGGAGCTGAATATTCATTAAATGAAATACGTTCATCGACTAGAACCTACTTCTGTTTTAAAGAATCAATTTCTACACGCTAAAATGTCGATAACTTTCACAACAATAAAATTACGGGCTTTATCTACGGGCCGAATATTCATTAAATAGAATGCATTCTTCGAAAAGAACCTGCTTATGTCTTTAAGCAAAACTTTCTTCCCGAAAAAAATGTCTTCAACTTTCATAACAATATCATCACTATCTCTATCATTAGCTTCTTTTGAAATCTCTGTGATGGTAGGTCATACATAAGGCCAAAGACTTTCTATTTTTGGTCATTATGAATGTAATTTTCCTAAATATCTTCAAAACGGAAAATCATATAAAGTCCAAAAAGGGAAGTGCACAACTAGATGTTATATGAAACCTATATACCAATTTGCAACGTTCTACATCCAACCGTTTTTGAGTTATGCGAGATACATTACGGGCTCTATCTACGGACTGAATATTCATTAAATAAAATGCATTTGTCTACAAGAGCCTGCTTATGTTTTTAAGCATAACTTTCTACACGCAAAAAATGTCTTCAACTTTCATAACAATATCATTACTGGCTCTATCATTGGCTTCTTTTGAAATCTCCATGATGGTAGGCCGTATATAATGGCCAAAACCTTTGTATTTTTGGTCATTATGAATATAATTTTCCTAAATATCTCCAAAACGAAAAATCACAAAAAGTCCAAAAAGGGAGATGCACAACAAGATGTTATAACAAACCCAAATATCAATTTGCAACGTTCTACGTCTAACGTTTTTGAGTTATGCAAGATACACACACTCACACACACACATACTTACATACAGACGTCACGAAAATTCTTATAATGTTTTGATATGAAACGGGAACTCGTATTAAAACCAAAGTTGCAGGTGTACAACTAGACATCATAACAGTCATCTATATATTAATAGGCAAGCATAAAATTTGTTGTCCCTTTTTAACATATTAATTATGGGAGTAGAGAGTTGAAAATGGTATCATTCGAAAGGTATGGTTAGCCGGAAGGTGCGAATACAAATATTATTTTCTTACGATGTCAAGAAGGTATTTAAAAATACATTTATTTTTTATGCATTTTCCCCCATTTTTTCCTTTTATACACAATCCTTTACATTAAAAAATACCTAAAAGTAGAAAGTTGTTAAATCTGGCAATTTCATAAAGCTCAAATAAAACCATGGACACAGTAATTTGTATAATGTAGCATCACTATACGCAAGCGAAGTGATGACGTCACTGTCTGTCCATGGAGCCATGAAAAAGATTTTCTAAGTTAATCGTCCATTGGATTTTTTGTAAAAAATTATTAAAAAATAACGGAAATTATCTGCCGATTTTAATTCCGATATTTGGGTATAGTTATATATAAGTTACTGTCTACATGTGTTTGATTGAGTTTTTTTTTTTTCTGTAAAATTGATAAAATTTTAATTTAAAATCACAAAACTCCAGAAAAAAAAAATGGCAAACTTCCAGTTTCGAATGTAAACATAAACATTTCATTTCAAAGGGTGATATTTAAACAATAAATATTCAACTAATATACTAAATAAAAGGAAAATGGATTTGTTACTAACTGCAATTAACTGAAATTAGCTACTTATTTTTAAAAAAAGTGTCTTTATTGCTAGCTTTTGTGGGTAGAAGAAGCAAGTAGAAGATACATAAAAACTTTTGATTTCCGGTTTTCGATGAATTTACACGTTTTGAGATTTCCTTGCATTTTAATTAAGTGAAATTGACTACTTATTTTTATTTTTTAAAAAGTGGATTTATTATTCTTTCCTCTGCATATATAAGTAGAAAATAAAAGATTCAGAAAAGTTTTAGATTTTCGGTTTTCGATAAAGTTACACGTTTTGAAATTTCCCGAACTCAATTCGACCATTTTTGAAAAATATCTTTTTTTTTTTTTTTTCTTTTTTTGTTCAAACACTGGACTTTATGAACCAATCGAATTAATTTAACAGAATTTGATACTTGGTTAGGCCTTGGTTTGCCATGGTACCTATTAGCTTCTGGGCTGTATCACACAGCAAAGGGGCGTTTTCACGTTACGATTTTCTCTCATTTCAGGAAAGGCTAACATCTACAGAGAGAAATAGTTATATTAAGTAAAACTCTGCTGATTCAGTTAGAGTGAATATCGGCAAACAATTGCCGCAGCTGTGTTGCAATTGCATTCCGTTTAGGACAAGGCAATAACTTTGCTTTGCCTCGCTTTGCAAAAAAAGAAAAAAAAATGGTCGAGTTTCGACCACAGGGCGATACTAGTACATATAAATTGGCAACATTCTACGATCATTCATTTTTGAGCTATGCGAAATACAAAATCAATTTCGCAAATCTGGATTACTATACTTCCTTGTACTTTGTAAATGGAAGTTAAAAAAAAAAAAAAATAAAAATAAAATACTTCTCAGCCATAATATATGTGGTAGCTTCATAAACGTTTATACATATAATGAGAAAACTCCCCATAATCACATACAACAGCCTAAGCGCATTTAAAGCATTAATTTTTACAGGGGGATCCAAAACATTTTCATTTCTGTTTAATTTTTTACTGGTCCCTTATTCCTCTTCAGGACACAACTTTTGCTGAAATACATCAAGTATAACATGTTCTTTGCACTACCAAAGTTTCAAGATGATTCCAAAGGAACATTTTTAGATATTTGACGAAAAGTCTAACTTCGAAAATGTCCAAATACTTATTGGTAGATAGTGTATTACCGTAGGTAATAGAAATATTGTAATCGGTTCAAAGATTCGATATCGCGTTTTCACGTAATTTATACGTTTTAAGGCCTCCTGAGTCCAAAAAAGTAGTTTTTGGCAAATGGTCAGTGTATGTGTATGTATGTATGTTTCTGCATATGTATGTGGGGAATCTTCTGGCTATCATATCTAATAAATTAATGAAGATACAGCTACGAAACTACAGAATTGAGACAGGTTCGGTGTACAGATAAATGTTCCAAACTTTGGTGAAAATTGAAAAACCATATTTGGGGCATCGGAAACCGGAAGTGCGACCGTAAGTCCGTATCTGAAACTCAGCTCTAACGATTTTCTTCGAAGTTGCTTTATAAACACGCCATTAAATGTCCTTCCGAATGATATAGTTGGTTAGTTCAGTAAAATTGATAGACGCCCTGTATAAATAGCTTGATTTCAGCTCTCGCAAGCACGTTCCTTTAAAAACGGCTGTACGAATTTTTTTCCAACTCAATATATTAACTCCCTTTAAAATATCGTTTTGCACGTAATTATTGTTTTCCGGTCATTAATTGAGTATTCTAAGTTTTTGTAAAAGTTGGTATCTCAAAAACGGCTCTAAGGATTTTCTTGAAAATTGTTATATAAATGCATTTTAGATATCCCTTCTCATGTATTACATTGTTATTAAATGAAAATTAACAGTCATCCTGCTTAGGTAGGTCAGTTATAGATCTCGGTGACTGATGTTTCAAAAAATAACTCTACCTTCTTTTTTTTTCCCTTAATTTTTAACTCACTATGTAAACATTGTTAGTTTCTTCTATATTCAATAGAAGAAAGTATTGGATTCGTAAAAAATTTCGACCTCGGGTGTTTGATGGATTTACACGTTTTGAGAGCTGTAGAACACGATTTGACCATTTTTAGAAAATGTCTGTCTGTCTGTGTGTGTGTGATAAAATATTGTGGCAACTGTATCTCAGGAACTACTGCACAGAATTTCGTACAAATTGGTATGTAGTTGTACCTTGACATAAATTAGTGCCTATCAACTTTTGGTAAAAATTGTTTTACAGGTTGCGTTGCCATCCCGCTTTTTCTAAACTTTTAACATGGTGATATAGGACAAAATTTTGTGTAAATGTGCATAAAGAGAATTATTTTTTACTAATCGTTATGAAATTTACAAGAATTATTTATAATAGAGATAGTCAACGGGAAAAAAATTTTGATATATGTAGGAGCCTCGCCACACCCCCTGAGGGGGGAAGTCCCCGCACAAGGGGAGTAAATTTTCAAGATGTGTATCTCTCGAAAGTTCTCGTCAATACCTTTAAAACGAATGGTTGAACTATAAATCTGTGATGATTTAAAACAAAGTTATTGATTTTTTTTACTTTTAACAAAAAATAAACTTAGAAAAAAAAAATTTTTTTTTTCGATATTTAACAAAATTTGGTATTTAGTTGGCCCCTGACATAAACTGGTGCTGATTAGATTTGGAGATCAATCGCTCAACAGGTGGCGCTGTGATCGTATTTTTTCTCAATTTTTAACATGGCAGTATACGACAAAATTTCGTATAAATGTACATAATGAGAGTTATTCTTAACCTGAGATTGTAAAATTAATATGAATTATTGATAATAGTAGTAGTCAATTAGGGGAAAAAAATTGTGCATGTGGGGGCATCCCCTCACCCCCTGGGGAGAAGTACGGGGGGGGGTGTAAATTTTCAAGATGGGTATCTTTCCATAGGTCTCGTCAATACCTTTAAAATGAGTGGTTAAACTATAAATATGTGATAATTTAAAACAAAGTTATCGATTTTTTTTACTTTTAACGAAAAAAAAACTTTGAAGAAAAATCATTTTTTTTTTTTTTTTTTTTTTTTGTTACTGAGTGAATTTGTATAGGAAAATATAGAAGAAAGTCTTGTGGTGGCCACAACATACTAGTTTTGTACGTCTTTACAATGTTTATCAAGTTTTTCTTACCGGAAAAATTTTAGGTTTTTATTTTGTTAGGTCAATTTTATGTCTTTTGATCACATTTTCTCCAAAAAATGCATATAACATGTGTAATAGTGGGTAATACAAGTCCTGTTGTTGTTTCACAGAATTTTTAATAAAATTAACACACTTTAAATTTTCGTAATTAATATAAACTTTCTATTCCCAAACCTTCCTTGCGTATGAACTTAAAATAGAAAGTTTAAAAAAAATATATGAATTTATATCAAATTTCCTTTATAAAATCAACAATTAATAAAAATTATTCTGTTATGCAGTAGATGTACTGTACCTTTTACATTTTTAAAAATATATTTCGTATGATTATAGGTTTTATTTTTGAAGTAAAATACAATAAAGTACATAAGAGATTATTTACTTTCTATGAAATAATAGTGAGAAATGTTTAAATTATTTGCTTTTTTTAACACTTTCCAACAAGTTGAAAAGTGTTTATAACTTCGGTCTGTCTGTCTATCTGTCTGTCTGTCCGTCTGTCCGTCTGCCTGCCCGCGCTCTTACGCGCGTAAATATTTATGGAAGTTCTTGAAACTGATATATGTTATTCAAGTTCACTATCGGACGTTCCCTATTGAAAATGGAGTTTATACCTCTACTAGTTTGTGTACAGGGACACCCGAAAGTATTTCAAAGCATTGTGTTCTATGAGAGGTATTTATACAAACCATATTTTCATACCTTTACTGTAGACATATTTTAATGAAATTGAAATATGTTATTCGAGTTCACTATCGGACGTTCCCTATTTAAAATGGAGTTTATACCTCTACTGGTTTGTATACAGGGACACCCGAAAGTATTTCAAAGCATTGTGTTCTATGAGAGGTATTTCTATAAACCATATTTTCATACCTTTACTGTAGACATATCTGAATGGAATTGAAATATGTTATTCAAGTTCACTAATGGATGTTTCCTGTATAAAATGGAGGACATACCACCATCGCTTTATGTACAGGGACACTCAAAAGTATTCCAAAGCATTGCTTTCTATGAGAGATATTTCTATAAATCAAATTTTAATAACTTTACTTTTCACGAAGTTTTTGGAAATTGAAATATGTTGTTTATATGCACAAAAGAATGCTTTGCACAGAATATAGCATGATTAGCATTAGATTTACAGGGTGGCACAAAAATATCCAGTTACATTAAGAGCTATTAATAAAAAATTGCTAGAATTGTACTTTCGTTTACGTTAAGCGTTTTTAACACTTTTTAACATTTTTTAAGTGTGAATATGATTTTAGTTTTGTGTATCTGCCTGTCCGCCTGTCTGTCTGTCCGAGCTCTAACGCCCGTAAATATTTATGGAATTTCTTGAAACTGATATATGTTATTCAAGTTCACTATCGGACGTTCCCTATTGAAAATGGAGTTTATACCTCTACTGGGTTGTGTACAGGGACACCCCAAAATATTTCAAAGCATTTTGTTCTATGAGAGGTATTTCTATAAACCATATTTTCATACCTTTACTGTAGACATATCTGAATGAAATTGAAATATGTTATTCAAGTTCACAACTGGATGTTTCCTGTATAAGATGGAGGAAATACCACCATCGGTTTATGTACAGGGACACTCAAAAGTATTCCAAAGCATTGCTTTCTATGAGAGATATTTCTATAAATCAAATTTTAATAACTTTACTTTAAACGAAGTTTTTGGAAAATGAAATATGTTGTTTATATGCACAAAAGAATGCTTTGCACAGAATATAGCATGATTAGCATTAGATTTACAGGGTGACACAAAAATATCCAGTTACATTAAGAGCTATCAATAAAAAATTGCTAGAATTGTACCTTCATTTACGTTAAGCGTTTTTAACACTTTCTAACATTTTTTAAGTGTAAATATGATTTCAGTTTTGTGTATCTGCTTGTCCGTCTGTCTATCTACCTCTCTGTCTTTCCGAGATTTAACTCCCGTAAATATTTATGGAATTTCTTGAAACTGATATATGTTATTCAAGTTCACAATCGGATGTTCCCTATTGAAAATGGAGTTTATACCTCTACTGGTTTGTGTACA
Source organism: Salticus scenicus (assembly GCA_963930645.1). NCBI lineage: Eukaryota > Metazoa > Arthropoda > Arachnida > Araneae > Salticidae > Salticus > Salticus scenicus. The sequence continues at coordinate 200,644,488 of OZ005653.1, read as the reverse complement.
GGGACACCCGGAAGTATTTCAAAGCATTGTGTTCTATGAGAGGTATTTCTATTGGTTTTACTGTAGACATATCTCATTTAAATTGAAATATGTTATTCAAGTTCATTACTGGATGTTTCCTGTATAAAATGGACGAAATACCACCACCGATTTATGTACAGGGACACTTAAAAGTATTCCAAAGTATTGCGTTCTCTGAGGGATATTTCTATAAATCAAATTTTGATAACTTTACTTTCCACGAAGTTTTAGGAAATTGAAATATGTTATTTATATGCACAAAAAAATGCTTTGCATAGAATATAGCATGATTAGCATTAGGTTTACAGGGTGATACAAAAATATGCATTTATATTAAGAGCTATTAATAAAAAATTGCTAGAATTGTACTTTCGTTTACATTAAGCGTTTTTAACACTTTCTAACATTTTTAAATGTTAATATGATTTCAGTTTGTGTATCTGTCCATCTCTCTATCTGTCTGTCTTCCCGCGCTCTAACTCCTGTAAATATTTATGGAATTTCTCGAAACTGATAAATTTTATTGACGTTCACTATCGGATGTTCCATATTGAAAATGGAGTGAGTATCTCTTCTGGTTTGTGTACAAGGAAGCCCAAACGCATTCGAAAGCATTGTGTTCTATGAGTGTTATTTTTATAAATATTTTCCCTATAGAATGTTCCCCATTTAAAATGACATTAATAGGTCCTGTATAACTAGTTTGTATACAGGGACAAAAAAAAAAAAAAAAAAAAAAAAAAAAACATGCCACTGCATTACATTTTAGGACAGAATTTTTTGAAAGTTATATTTAAAAATCTTTCAACTGTAAAAATCATAAAAATACTGAAATGTATTGTTAATATTCTAAAATAATGTTTTGTATAGAATATGATATGATTAACTCTCTGATTTGCAGGGCTACACTAAAATATTCAGAGAGATCAAAAGCTGCAATTATAATCTAATGGCTGCATTTTCTTTTGCGTTAAGCCTTTTTAACTCTTTCCAAAATGCCTAAGAGTAATTTTAAAATCAATTAGTCTGTCGGTGTATTTTTCAGTCCTTCTGTCTGTTGTGTGATAACGTAGGCAAAGAATATTAAAAGTTATTCGATACAACAATTACGTACAGTTGGAAAGTGTTACTAATCAATGCGTACTGCATGATTTTTCTTTCTTGTTTTTTTTTTTTTTTTTTTTTTTTTTTTTTAATATATAAATTATTAAATAAGGCAAAAAAATTTTCAAAGCTGTGTTATTATCTTTTGTCAATTAGTTAAAAACTGCGAACTATTCATTATTATTATTATTATTATTATTATTATTATTATTATTATTAAACAGTAATTGGACTTTCAAAAGAAAGTGTTAAACCTTTTGAAGTGAGAAAAATTTTCTAATTAAAAAAAAATGTGGATCTCTTTTCAAAAAATATAATTTATTTTTTAAATTTGATTCATACTTTCATAAATTAAAAAAGAGAGTTTGTAATACCGATTTATACATACAAGTGATTCAAATTAATTTAGATATATTTATTACTTTTTTATATATTCAATACATGAAAGAGTTGTATTCTCAAAAGTTTTCGATTACCTTTTTATGGTATATACAACATCATTATAAACAAAATATGTTTTATTATGTTTTTTATTCAATAATATATATTAAATATTGAATGATGCAATGCATTGAATTAAATGATTTTTTTTATCCTTGATCCTGTATTCTTTTATCTTTCCTTTCATCTTCCTGATGCATCGATGCTAACTTTTCTTCCAGACTCCGGATCTTCTTTTGCAGTTCTTTCTTCAAATTTCTTCTCAAATTTTCCTATCGATTCCTATTGCACTCTTTTCCATTTTTCTCTCTAATTCTTCCTCTATTTTCTTAGATTGACTTTCTATTTCAGAGAATCTTTCTCTTCAATCTCTCTTCTGTCTTCATAACTTTAGCTTCCATTCCCTCCATTCTGGCCTACCAGTGGTCAATCACTTCTGCGCTCAAAGCTCATAGACGTGAAGTGCCGGGTTCGATCCCAGGTCGCGCTCAATGGCCTAGCAGTTCGGAGTTTTCGGTGGTTTTCTCCGAAACTTCCATAAATATGGGTTTGGTTCCTTTCGAAAGCCTCCCCCCCCCCCCCCCACGGAGGGCACTTCCCTCAGGCAGTCAATCAGCCTTACTCCCGAACACCAAACGCCCTCCATTCTGTTTTCCATAACTGACAATTTATTCTCTATTACTTCTCTCATTGTTGAAAGTTATTTCTTTCTCTCATCTAAATTATATACAGCATTCTCTTGGATGAATTTCATTTCTTCATTCAACCCGGTTTCCATCTTTTCTTGTACTGCTTTCATTTCTTTTATATCTTCACTGAAACTATAGTTCATCTTTTTTACCCAGTTTCCAATTTTTCGATCAATCCAGATTTTAAATCGTTCATCAGGGCAGTTAGACCTTTCAGAACTTTCTTCATTTCTTATTCCATTCATCTAGTTATGACCATTCCGCTGACAATCCCACTTCTGACACCAGAATTATTGCCTACTCAATGTTCATTTAATTTCTTTGAATGAAGGACAAATATTGCAGAGTCTCAAAATTTACTTACAGAATATTCCGGAAGATTGTAGGTCTGTAAACCAAATACCAAATTCAGCTTCACACAACTTAAATAACAGCTGAGAACATAAAACTCACAGCATAATCTGTTACATAACATTAACATGCAGCAATAGTTTACAATTCAATGGCAGAGCCAGTGTTGGGCATAATTGATTAAAAAGTAATTGAATTACAATTGAATTATAATTAAATTACAATTATAATTATTTTACTGTCAATCAAATAACAAGTAATTGATTACAAAAAAATTGAATTATTACAAATAAATTGAATAAGAAATTCAATTTATTTTTAACACGCTTTTATTAGCTTCACCTGTATGTATGTATGTTTGTTTGTAACTTCTCTGGGAGCAAACAAAAAATTTATATTGTAAAAAAAATACTTTCTCTACGTGAACTATGTGGCGTTGAGGTAAGGCGCCGCGCTACTAACCTAAAGGTCCAGCGTTCGATCCCAGTCAGGGGAGATTTTTTAAAAATGTTTTTTGCTTAATTCTAAGTTATTTTAATTAAAGATTTAAATGTATGTAAATATTACGGTGTGTCACTCACACGATTTTCTCTTACCCTGAATTTTAATACTAAGATAGATATTTTGTGCTTTTTAGTTCACATTTCTATAAAAGCGTGTTCTTTAATTTTTTAAAACTATAATATTATTTAGCAGTTACTTGTTATTTGATTGACAGTAAAATAATTATAATTGTAATTTAATATAATTTAATTGTAATTCAATTACTTTTTAATCAATCATTCCCAATACTGGCAGAGACTTAGTCAAGTGGAGCTTTCTATTCCGCAACGTCTTGGCGAGAAACTGACTTTAAATGGTCGGGACGAGGTCCTATTCCTGTAAATTGGGACTTCCTTAACAATCAAGTCAGAACTTCGATAATTGATATATCAATAATAAAAAATTTCTTGCCAAGGTCGCCAAGGAGCTATAAAGTCACCAAATTCATCGCCAAGACCGTTATCTGCCCTGGTGAAGCTTTTTAATGAGTTTTTATAGGAAAATGGGTATTTTAAAGCTAAAACAAGCTAGAAATACAGAAAATTAACATTTTATAACCTGACTAAGCCTCTTTGAATGCAATTACATAAAAATAACTGTTATTATTTACAAATTTGTAACAATACATTTTAATATATAAGGAAAGTTTCAAACTTATAAAAAATATTATGAAAAATATTTAATTTTCTGGTAGTTAGATATTTAAGAATGTTATAATGAAAAATGAACTGAAATAAATCTAAAAGTCCATTAATAATTCTTATCGGAAATTTAAAAAATACAGAATAATGAAAAGTTTGATAATATCTTATATGAAATGCGAAAAATGCACTCTGTATAGCTAATTAACCTTTAAATCCATATATCCATAAAGAAAATAAATATTATTTTATTATTTTTTATTTATTTTTATTTTTATTTTTATTTTCATTTATTTATTTATTTTTTATTTTTTATTTTTTATTTTTTATTTTTTTGCTTTTTTATTTTCTCAAATTTCCTTTCACATACGCTTAAAAAAAAAAAAAAAGTAAATAAAATAAAAATCTTAATTGAAAAAAGAAAAAACTCTCTTGACAGGAGATTAAAAACCAGAAAATTTATGTTCCTAGTCGAAGATTGCGGAAATTTATTTCCTAATTAACATTTTAAAACAAAATTTAAATGAAATAGGGTTTGAGTTTTCAAAATATTTAATAACGCATTTGGGGGAAAAAAAAATCACACATGTATATGTAATAATTAAACTGCTGTAGAAAAAGAGAATTTTTCATTATTTCAAAAGTTAACACTAGGGTAAATTTTATGACATTTCTAAATTTTATAAACTTTAAGGGATTATACATAATATATTAAAATATAAGATTATATTAAACTATAAGGGATATTAAAAGTCAATCATCCTATTTCATTTATTTATTAATTTATATTTATAACTTAACATAATAATTTAGGTAAAGTGGAGTGTAAGATTAAATTTTATACCAACTATCTGAAAAATGTGAGAGCTGGGAATCGAACCTGGGCTCTCCGCTTAACATGCGGTTGCCGAGCTGGTTGTCAGCCAAAGTAGCTCTGAGGTAAAGAAATCGCACGTTAAGCGGAGAGTCCGGGTTTGATTCCTAGCTCTGGCATTTTTCACATAGTTGGTACAAAATTCAATCTTACACGCCACTTTATCTAAATATAATTTTCACGGTTGATGAATTAATAAATTAAATTTCTAAAGTAACATGATATTTGTCAGTTTTAGATTTTTGCTTATTACACTCTTGCATTGGGATCACATTTTCATTTATTTTTAATCATATTTACTGAAAGAGGCTTTTAAGAATGATTTTATATTAAATCGGTTTATCTGTCTGTTTATTTGTCTGTTATCAATTTTCATGAATATTAATTTAGTGTAGAATCTTCATAGAACCTTCGGGAAATGTCTAGAAGCCTCATAGAATAGTCTATAAAATTCATGGAATCTTTACTCTGTTAAAATGAAAAAATAAAAATAACTCAACTTGAGCAAATTTTCACTCATTTACCTAGAAGGAACACGCTTTCTCATCTTGAGTTAAATTCGTGAAATTGAATAAATGAATATAATGCACTCAAACTTGAGTTATTAGTGCTAGAGGCCTATTTCAGTCGGTACAGTTGTCGAATTTTTATAATACACTCTTAATTAGTGCTAATGGCCTATTTCAGTCGGTTTATTGAATGGGGATTTATTGAATGAAGTCCCCCCAAGGCACAACTTTGACATGAGTCCCCCCCCCCAAGGTACCCCTATTTCAGTCGGTACAGCATTGTCGAATTTTTATACGTCACTCTTAATTAGTGCTAAGGGCCTATTTCAGTCGGTTTATTGAATGGGGATTTACTGAATGAGGTCCCCCCAAGGCCCAACTTTGACATGAGTCCCCCCCAGGCCCAACTTTGACATGAGTCCCCCCCAAGGTACCCCTATTTCAGTCGGTACAGCGTTGTCGAATTTTTATAATACACTCTTAATAGTGCTAAGGGCCTATTTCAGTCGGTTTATTGAATGGGGATTTATTGAATGAAGTCCCCCCAAGGCACAACTTTGACATGAGTCCCCCCCCAGGCACAACTTTGACATGAGTCCCCCCCCCAAGTTACAACTTTGACATGAGTCCCCCCAAGGCCCAACTTTGACATGAGTCCCCCCCCCCAACGTATCTCTATTTCAGTCGGTACAGCGTTGTCGAATTTTTATAATACACTCTTAATAGTGCTAAGGGCCTATTTCAGTCGGTTTATTGAATGGGGATTTATTGAATGAAGTCCCCCCAAGGCACAACTTTGACATGAGTCCCCCCCCAGGCACAACTTTGACATGAGTCCCCCCCCCAAGGCCCAACTTTGACATGAGTCCCCCCAAGGCCCAGCTTTGACATGAGTCCCCCCCCAAGGTACAACTTTGACATGTGTCCCTCCCCAAGGCACACCTTTGACATGAGTCCCCCCCAAGGCACACCTTCCCCTCATTGGGAAAAAGAGAAAAAACGTTGTTTTGCGGCTATAAGACAGTTTGGACTTCCAACGTTATTTGTTACAATAGCTGCAGCTGAAACACATTGGTTTGATTTAATGAAAACGTTATCATGGAATTTAGATCGTCACGAATTAACTAAAGAAGAATTTCTCGATATTAACAAGTTTAGCAGTAGGCCTTTGGCACTAAATTAAAATCTGTCAATGTCAGATTTTCATGTTTTTTTTTTTTTTTTTTTTTAACTCTTTTCAACTATATATTTTACTACAATGTAATATATATTAGCATCTTAAGAAACTTTACTCTGTAGTAGGTGTGTGTGTGAGTGTGTTTGATCTCGCATAACTCAAAAACGGTTGGACGTAGAACGTTTCAAATTGGTATATAGGTTTGTTATAGCATCTAGGTGTGCACCTCCCTTTTTGGTCTTTCTGTGATTATCCGTTTTGGAGATATTTACAAGAATTATATTCATAATGGCAAATATACAAAGGTTTTTGCTATTGTATATGACCTACCAACATAGAGATTTCAAAATAAGCTATTGATAGAGCCAGTAATGCCCATAATGATATTATTATGAAAGTTGTCGACACGTATGCGTGTAGAAAGTAATTTGTAAAGAAATAAGCAGGTTCTAGTCGACGAATGCTTTTTATTTTTAATAGTTTTGTAACTCATTTATAGAACTTTCGAAGAATTTAATTCTGCGCAATGCACCAATTGTTTTTTCCAGAATATTCCAGAACTCTCTTATTATTGCTGTTAGAGCTTCCAAACTTTGGCAACCCTAAACTACAAGTTTTCATCAAATTTGTTGGCCAACTCGCCAAATTCGATGCCAAGACCAAATATCTACGCTGTATACTAATTTGGCGAGATTAGCCATAAAATTTTGCGTCAGATTTGTTTTAGGATAGCTAGAAACCCTTTCTCTATTTTAACTGAGTTAATTTTTTTTTTTTTTTTTTTTTTTTTTTTTTTTGTAAAAACTGGGCTGTCTGTACTCGAACGATTTTCGTTGAACTCCAAGTTGCGCATTTTCCAATGAGAGATTCTGTAACAAGCCGTGGAGTACTATTCCTGAAAAAACTACTATATTTGTCTCGGTGGTATATGTAATCGTATTATCGTGCCTTTTTTGATTGGAGTAGAAGGTTTTTTTTTTTTTTTCTTGTTTATTTTGTTTGAGGAATTTATTTATTTTATTAATGATTTTAATACAAATGATTTTAACAAACTGAATCACTTTACAATGGTGATGATCGTTGCACTTGCGTGCTACAGAGGAAATGCGTTGCAGCGTCTTACAAGTGGCTGAAGGAGTAGAAATAACTCAAATATCGATAAATATCGATAACTCAAGTTCGCTTAAAAAAAAGCTACTAGTTAGCTCAAAGAATTCCATTTTTTTACTCAATTTGATTTTAAAAGAATTAACTCCTACTTGATAGGTTAAATTAACTCTTTTTTTTTAAGAGAGTGTGGGACCTCTCACTCTCAGAAATTTCATAGAACTTTCTACAAACTATCAGCGTTCTGAGCATAAGCATTAGTCTTCCCTTGCACCGTGCCTTTCATTTAAAGCCATTAAAATCAACGTGAAATATATTTTCAGTTTGTTGTGATAATAAAAATTACTTATGACAGTTGAAGAGCCCACCATAACTACTCAATACTGTGAGATTGAAAAAACTTCGCATGCGATTCAAAATAAAAAGTGAGGAGTTTAAGGATTCGTCTTGTTTCACGAGAGTGCTTGGTCTTACGCGGTGACATCACGGAAAGGCAATTTGAGAAATTCATTCTGTATGCGTTTCATCATCCTCATTATAGCCTAATCACACACAGTTTGACTACTATTTGCTCTTATACATGAAACGTCACTTTAAATGTCAGAGCTGTTAAAGCGAAGGTGATACAAAAAACACTGTGAAGATATGACGGTCATCGCCAGCGGGAGTTTCTTTGAGAAAGTTAATAAGTAAATTGCTCACTTGAAACGACTAATGTATCAATATCAATTAAAAAATAAATAAATAAATGAAATATATTAAAACAAAATAGTTAAATAAATAAAATTGGCTTAAAAAAATATTTTCTGGATAAGCCTCCAATAAAAAGCAACGAATATCTGTTATTTTACTTCATTAGTAATTTAAAAATCAAAATAATTATAAATAAATAATGTAGATGATTCCCTGTATCTTCTTTTTATTATTATTTATTTAAAACATTGCCCTTTTTTCTTTCTTATATATATATATTTAATTTAAACACTCTCCATATTCGTAATTAACACAAACTAGGTTTTTTAAATTTGTCGTAAATATAAACTTAAAAAGAAATGTTTCTCTCTCTCTCTCTGTGCGTGTATATATATGTATATGTATATATATATATATATATATATATATATATATATATATATATATATATATATATATATATATATATAATTTCCTTTAAAAAATAACAATTAAAAAAAAAATTTATTTTTATTTTATTTATTTATTTATTTTTCATATATCTCATATTATTATAAAGCTTTAATTTTAAGTTAAAAAACAATAAAATTCATAAGAGTTTATTTCATTATAAGAAATAACGCAGAAAAATATTTAAATTATTTGTTTGGTTTTTTAAAGGAAAAAAAAAATCTTTCAAAGGCACGTTATTATTTTTTGTCAATTAGCTAAAAAACTGCAAATCACTTTTTTTATTGCAACATTAATTGGACTTTGAAAAGAAAGTGTTAAATCTTTTGAAGTGAGGAAAGTTTTCTGAAAAAAAAGAGAGAGAGAAAAAAATGTGGATTTTTTAAAATAAATTGCTCTTAGATATTTCAACCTTTTCTCTTGGTTTTATATATTTTTTAGCGTGGCGAAAAGTTTCTTACATTGTTAATTTTCACTTTTCAAAAGACTTAATTTAATTTTTCGAATTATGTTCATAGTTTCATAAACTAAAGATTTTTAGAATACCTATTTATATGCATGTACACATAGCTCATTCAAATTAATTTCGATATATTTATTTTTAAAATTGTATATCAGATATAAAAAGATTGGTTTAATTTCAAAACTCTTTGAGAAATCATTTCCAAGACCTCTAAATTATTGTATAGTCATTAAAAAAAGACCCTCCCCCCCCCCCCCCGTCCCAATTGCCCAAATAATTTAGCCGTAAATTATTGTAGAAGCATGCGGCTGGTTCCAATCGACTGGTAATAACGTCTAGATTATAAAGATGTTCTTAGATTTTTACTTACGGGACGTCTACATATTAAAACTTGCTCCAACTTCATTCTTTGAATATCAACACGCAGTTTTGACAATATTTAAGGGTAACTTGGATCGAATTAGCCCGAGAGGTTGTATAGTTTACAGATTTCTCTCAGATTTTCATAGAGTTATAAGATGCCAAAATATGGGGATGCTAATGGTAAATGAATGTTGACAAATATTAATTCATATCTTCCCTAAAAATTATTACATTCAAATTCAATTATTTTATACGTTAGAATGAAATGATTCAAACATATTCCATGCTTTTTTTCCAATCATTTTCCATGCTTCCTCTAGTTTGAATTTGACCATGTTTTGCTCCGTCGCTAATATTCTCACACTTCTGAAGATTTTTAGGCATTAATTAACACTAGTTGGCACTTACAAAATAGGTTCTTTGTATAATTTAACAATATGCAAATTTAAAAAAATGATTAAAATTTTGCATTTTATGGTTTTACTTGGAACTTGGAAGCTTTAAATGAACCCTAGTTACCTGAAAAACCAAGTATACGGTTATTTACCGCCCACAAGGGCAAATAATAGCCAAATAACCACACAGAGGTCCTCTACTTAACAAGTCACCTAAATATCCTAATGATAGGTATTATGTCTTGGTGAATTCTTTAAAGTTTCTTGGGAAATTGCCTGCTGAATAACTAGAGATATTTTGCTCTTCTTGGACACGTATGATTGACCGCAAACGTGCATCTCTAAGATAACAAAAAGACTGAAGCCCATATGGAATGGGGCAAATATACCTTCGGTCTACTATAACCTTATACAGTACAATAAGACATATGTAAGTCAAATTTCTAAACAGGGAAAACCATCTTAATTATGGGAGTTTTTGAATTTATAAAGTCTTAACAGGCTACAGAGTTGCGAAATTTTCATCACGCCTTTAACTAGTTCTTCCCTTTTAAACATTTTGACGCACCAACAAGATATAAAAAAGGTCAGAATATTAGATTTCTTTGAAAATTAAAAGACTGAGCTAAAAAGGCAAAAAAAAAAAAAAAAAAAAAAAAAAAAAAAAATGCAAGTAAAGCAGATGAAGAGCTTGGCACAAGTATAAGTGTCCTAGCAACACTTTTTGACTTAAAAAATTCCTGGGATAAGTGATATCACACTGTAAAAAACAACGGTAATTTTTTAAACAGAATGGGCTGGCAAAAATGGGTGCCAGCACATTCTTCTGTTAAATAGGGTAATTTACAATGGAATTAACTGTAAAAAGACTCTTTTACAGATGTTTCTAAACAGTAAATTATTTCTTTTTAACAGCAGAATGCACTGGCACCCAATTTTGCTTTCACATTCTTCTGTAAACTCTCTTTAAAAAATGAGTTAATTCCCCATGTCAAGTAAGAGTTATTTTTTTAAACCGACTTGAGTTAAAAATGCAACTATTTGAGCTAATTAACAGATTTTTATTGAAGCGAATTTGAGTTTTCGATATTTATTGATATTTGAGTTATTTCTGTTCATTCGACCACTTGTAAGTGGCAACATCGCTTTCACTACAACCCATTTTTTCGGTAGCACGCAAGTGGAACGATCAACATCATTGTAAAGTGATCCAGTTTATTAAAATCATTAATAAAATAAATAAATTACTCAACTAAGATAAATAACTCAAGTTTGAGTGCATTATGTTAACTCATTTAATTTTATGAATTTAATTCAATATGAGAGGGGGGCGTTTCTTCAAGGCAAATGAGTGAAAATTCAGTCAAACTGAGTAATTTTCAGTCTTTCACTTTAAGCGAGCAAAGATTCCATGAAAATTCTGCATGGTTCCATGAAGTTTTTAGATTTTTCCATGAGATTTCTAGACATTTCCAACAGGTTTCATAAAAATTCTACATTAAATTAATATTAGTGAAAATTGATAACAGACAAATAAACGGACTGATAAATCGATTTTATATAAAAGCATTCTAAAATGCTCTCTTACTATAAATATGATTATAAAAAATTGTGATCACAATGCAGGAGTGTAATAGGTAAAAAGATAAATATGATGAATATTATTATGTTAATTAATAAATGTAAATAAATAAATTCAACCACTTGTATGTGGCAACATCGCTCTCGCTGCAACGCATTTCTTCAGTAGCACACAAGTACAACGGTCAATACCATTGTAAAGTGATCCAGTTTATTTTAATCATTTGTATTAAAATCATTAATAAAATAAATAAATTACTGAAGCAAAATAAATAACTCAAGTTTGAGTGCATTATGTTAACTGATTCAGTTTCATGAATTTAACTCAGGATGAGAGGTCCTGTTCCTCAGGCAAGTGAGTGAAAATTCACTCAAATTGAGATGTTTTCATTCTTTCATTTTAAGAGAGAAAACTACAGTTATTTTTTTACAGTGCAAGGGTAACAAACCAAAATATTTAAAGAAAAATGAACAAATCTGAATTCATATTACAAAACATCTACATGGAAAACTTAGTTTTGTTACCAAAAACTGTAGCGTTTACTTCGCAAGTACAGCAATGGCAAAAACTTCGAATTCTGAGAGAAGCACTCTGTAGAAAACGGAAAAATAAGCAATTTTTAAAACTTCGAAAATTATCATTGTTTATATTTGATTTGGTTTCTTAAGCCTTTGTATAATAATAAAAAAATATTTAAAAATAAGAAAAAGGTTCAAACAAACAGATATGAAGACTATTATCAGTTATAAGCCGAATTTATACTTATCCCACTTAACCTATCGTCAATCATCTATTAGACTCTATGACTCTATGAGTGATGAATATCTACAATTATATTAATTTGTATCAAATACTGTATATTATAATTTCAATTATTGATATAAAGATTCTGATGCTTAAAAATATCAGATATTAATCCAAGGTATTAGGATTGCATTATTATTACCAAAACTTCTAACAAGAAAAAACTTATTTATAAAACAATATTGAAATAGGTAAATGAGTTTTTCTGCGAATTAATCTATAATTACATCGCTCTTTTTGCATAGTAGTGAAGAATTTCAATAATTTAGTTTCATTTTAATTAACATTTAATTCCCATAATAAAGGAAAATTCTAGTTCGATACGGTTATCAATATAACCTTAATGTAAATAAAATAGTGTGTGTTCAAAATACAAAGCAGAAAATAAAGACTTTTATAAATAATTTGAATAAATCCTATGATTCAATCTTGATGTTAAAATGAGAGCCAGGGATATTCAAAGAAAATAGTTTTAAATTTAATGTATAGTAAAGTAATATTTTTCAATTAACCCGTTAGCGCCCAGTGTCCTCTTTTGAGGACAGCTAATAAAATGGAACGTATGTTTTTTGTGGTTTCTTGGAAAGATTTCTGCTTTTTAGTGACAGTTTATAGTGTCACTCTAAATGATCCCTAAAAGTTTTATGTGCCTACTATTAATTATTATTTCATAATTTGGATAGTAGATAGTTTGGATAGTAGTAATTTGGATTCATAATTTTATGATTTTTCATTTGTTGCAAATATATTTGCTTTTTGTGCAGGTACACTAACTTAAATCAAGTTGAATAATAATACACATTTAAATACTTTAGCTTCTAGATCTTTGTCAACATATAATAAGAAATTAATCAGTTATCTCAAAATTTTTCTATCTCGAAGTTTTTCGCTAGAACACTAAACGTCAAAAAATGAAGATAGGCTTTAAATTCAAAACTATCAGAAGAATTATTTAAGCTAATATATTTTCCTGTCAGTTGTCTATATTAATTTAGAAGTGAAATAGCCAGCTATTAATATTTTGCAAAAATTAATTCGGGCGTTAACGGGTTAAACGAAAATTCAAGTGATTTCACAAAAATACTAATCTGGTAATTAAAAAAGTTAATGTATCTCGTGTCTTCATATTCAACTCATGTGTTACCTCCAGGAAATCATTGGTGTTTACTTGCAAAATATTTATAGTATATTACAGTAAGCAACAGCTATAAAATGCCATTTTGTTCCTTCTTAGAATGTGCAGGTTTAGAACTGGATATCTTTGCACTTTAATTGTTGTACTTTGGAATATATATTCAGTGAGTACTTTTATTATCTATCAAGAGCATTATCGATTTATTTTACACATTTCTTATAATATAAAAATAATGTAATTAGGAATTAATATATCTTTTGTTTATTAATTAAGAGGCATTCTGAATTTTTCAAGAAAACAGTTAGAAATCATTATATTAAAGAATTCTTTAATAAATCTCATCAGTGTTATTTAAAAAAAGGTAATACTCTTGAAAAGGGAGAAAAACTCTTGATTTAAAGCAAATTGATAAATAATCCTACAATTATAGATATTATGTTAGATTTTACTCATGATTACAATAATTTTTAATTCAGAGGTACATTTTGTTATATATATATATATATATATATATATATATTTACGTATGCATAAATAGAATACTTTGCAACAAAATTTTTACATTAGCTTTAATCAGTTTTGAGATGCGACAAATGCTCTGCCAAATGTATTGACAATCAGTGTCTGCTCTCCAAAGAAAAGATATTACCTGTGTAGCATTGGAGTATAAACTATTCACTAATCATAAATAATAAAAGAAGAGAAACTTGAACAACCCTTTTCCTTCTTCTGTATACAAAGGATTTTAGAGAAGACAATTTGTATCAGTATATTCTTTTACATCTTTTAGATGTAAAGAAGTAAAATTTCTTACATAAAATTATATCGCAGACCAATAAAAGAAAAGATATATGGTAGTTTAGAAAGTGAAATAGATGAAGAGTAAAAGTACAATAAGGTTCAATATGTAAGCCTCTAGAAAGACACTAAAGAAATAATCCTTTGTAGAACTGAAATCAAAACTGGCACACTTTTTCTACTTGAGTTTGTATGCGGCACCCGAAATAAAACTAAATTTCAATTACATTGTCGTATACCAGTCGTCACTTCATGAAGATTGAGAAACAAAAATGATGTTTTTAAATATTTCTGGAGAAAATAACACAATTCAAATTGAATGAAAATTAATTTGTTTGTATAGACTTCAGAAAAGGAATTATGATGTTCTGATTATTATTATTATTTTTTTTTTTTTTTTTATCATCGCCTAATCGTTAATGTCAAACAATTTTTCAATATTTTTTTTTAACCCTAGTTTTTCTTTACATTATTACAACAGGATTATTAGCCTGTCACAAGAGTGTCAGCCTGTCTCGTAAGTGTTGCTGTCGCTCATGAGGTGTCAGTATAGCAAAGTATGAATATTCTATTAGTACATTTGTTAATTTACATAAATAAATTATTTTTTTAATTAAAACATTTTTCATATTCATTGTAAATGTAGTAAAAATCTATAATTTTTCATTAAACACTTTTTTATTAGAAGTTAAAACCTTTGTTTACGAAACAAAGTAACACTCATGAGATAAATATCTGTTTAAATGCCAATAATTATTAAAATAAATAAGTAATGATATTATTTTTCCTTAAACCAAAATTTTTAATGTATATTAAACTAGGTTTGTAAATTTAACTAATAATACAAAGAAATTTACAGAATGTTTTTTAAAAGTAACACTCATGGGAAAACATTGACTTGTCAAGACTCTTTTTGAATTTTCTAAAAATAAAAAAAAAATAAAAAAAAAAATAAAAACACAAATAATCACCTGATTAGAAAACTATAATTTATAAGGAATAAATCTGCTTAATATTAAAGAAATTCATTTTCTTTATTAGAAGTAATAAAGAAAATTCATTCAAAGAAAGAAAGAATTCATTTTCTTTATTTCTTTATTCATTTTCTTTACTTTATTAGAAGTAATAATTTTTTTTTTTTAATTTCGGAATGCTTAGTCACTAAAATTTTCTTTTATTTACGCAACTGAAATGTTTAAATATAAATTTATGTTTACATATAATTTTATAATTCATTTAATAAACACTTTTGAAAAATCTGAAAAAATTATCACCTGAGTTGAAAAAATGCTGTTTTGTTAAAATTTTTGTAACATAAGACATTTTTTTGCCAAAAAAATAATATTATTATTTATGAAATGAATAATGAGATTAAAACCTAAAAACCTAAATATACAAACATTTACTAAACCTTTTAAATTTATAAACGTGTTTTTTTTTTTTTTTTTTCTTTTTAGAGTTAAAAATATTTGCCTCTTCTTTTCTCTGAAATTTATGGCGATATAAACACAAAATGTAATGCACTCATAAATATTGTATATATCTTTAGATGCACACGTATGACTCGTTTTTTTTATGTCTGTTTGAAGTGGAATTTATTGAGATTAAATTTCTTGTACATTTATTTTCATATAGATTTTATTTTTTTATATTGTTGCATGATAAATTTTTAACAACAAAATAAATATCTGGCTTATCTTAGTTATCGGAAATACATACATCTTTATTTGAAAGTTCACTATGAACGATTTTTATGATTGCGAATGAAAAATTGTTTAAATATCTGTATATATATATAAATTACGTGTCACGATGTTTGTCCGGGGTAAACTCCTAAACTAAGGAACCGATTTTAATGAAATTTTGAACACTGTGTGCAGTTTGGTCCAACTTGAGAGATAGGACAGTTTTTATCTCAATTTATTGTCACAATATTGTTTTATTGAAATTATTTGTTAATTATAGACCTTTATTAAAGTTGCTCCAAAATATCTGTGAGTTCCATAAGTTTAATTGTTGCCAAAAAGAAAAAATACGAGTTCATTTTCTTTCGACATAAAAGTAAATACATTTAATCAAACGTGAACGTTAAAAAATTATAAAAAGTTAAATTATGCATCTCACGAAAATTGACGTCATAATCAATTTAAAGATTTTATTCGCATTGATAAAGTATGTAGTTATACACTAGCGAAGTGTGACGTCACTGACAGTCTGTGAAATCAAGAAAAAGATTTCTTATGTTAATGGCCCATTGTATTTTTTATAAAAAAATATTAAAAAACGAGGAAAATTATTTCCGGATTTTGATCCCCATATTTTTTTATAGATATGTATTATTTATCATGTGCATACGTTAGATTGAGTTATTTTGCTGTCAAATTGACAAAATTTTAATTTTAAATTTCAAAGCTCTGTCGTCCTTGGAGTTTTTCGTATTTGGCGATCAAAAACGTAACACGAAAATATACAAGCTAGATGTATATTTTTGTAATATGTATTGTGCGAAATATTGTTTCATATTATTCATTACTCTCTTAATATAAGTTGTTAAAATAACCATGATTTTTGAAAGGAATTAAATGTGTGCGCTAGATAATTTGGCGATATTTTTTTTTTTCCGCCAAGGATGATAGATATGAAATTTATTCCGCTGCAACATGTTAATATCTTATGTCAGTTACATTATGTATATGCTACAATTTATTTCACGTGACACGTGTGTTAAAAATTTATTTACGACATAACCTTGCTTTTTCAATTTTTGTTGCATTATTCTAATCTGTATCACTTCGTTTTCTTTAAGAAATTTGTGATCTATACATAACGTTCTAAATAAAAAGTAATTATTTCAATATTTTAAAACTTATTTAAAAGTCTGTTTTATTTAACATTAGATTTTAAAAGTTAATTTAAAACTTATTTAAAAGTCTGGAAGAGTTTAAGTCTGTTTATTTGTTTTGTAACGCTAATCTATATGATCGATGTTCGAAACTTTAGTTAATTATTTCTCTTATTTTTCTTTACATTTTCTTTAATAACTTACCAATTTAACGTTCCTGATTAAATTTGTGATTTATATATGTATTTTGCATTAAATTTTGACTCATATTTATTGCTGAAAATGCGATCGTAAAATCTTGCAATTTTCTTATCTTAATCCTCAATGCTTTCCTTCTAGATTAACTTGAATTTACTATTAAAATTTTAACATACTCAGAATCTTCTCACCACTTAGTTAAAATATATTAATTTTTTCAGTAATATATTAATCAGTATATCCCCACAACGATATTTGGCGATTTTTTGTTGGCGATTATGGCTAAATCATAAATCTATAAATCATAAATGATAATCTAAATCATAAATCAAAAACATAAAATAATAAATCCAAAATAAACAACATATAGGCTGCCATATTATATCACAAACAGTCCAGAGCGACATCGTTATCGTTCAAAACGGCGCCAAAGAAAAATCGCCAAATTCAGCTGTGGGGATATACTGAAGTTATAATTATCCGAATATAATTACTGAAGTTATATTATAAGTTATAGTTGTGGGAAACAACTATAGTATTTCCCCACAACTGGATTTGGCGATTATGGCTAAATCATAAATCTAAAATAAAAGCATGCAGGTTAACATATTTCATTGCAAATACTCCAGAACGACTTCGTTATCGTTCAGAAAGGCGCAAAAAAAAAAAAAAAAAAAAAAAAAAAATCGCCAAATCCAGTTGTGGGGAAATACTATATACCTTATCAAATTATCAACGTATTACTTAGCCGCAGCAACGCGTGGCCGGGTCTACTAGTTAATATAATATAATTAAATATCCTTCTTTATTAAAAGTGGCATAGTATCTTTAAAAGGAAACAAACGTTAACTTATAAAAAATTTTCATTATTGTTTAATAAAATTAATAAATTTATTGGAGAATAATAAAATTTATATATTTTTATAATATACAGTCAAACTCCGATATAACGCCCCCCGGAATACCGCCAAACCCGTTTAACCGCCACCTGTACGGGGGAACAAATCTTCTGAATAGGGAACTACAATGTAAAGTATCGTATCCGTTATAACGCCAACTCGATGTAGCGCCAACCTACATTCTCCAGAAAAATTATAACTCTGTTAAAATTCGCTTTTTTTTTTTTTTTTTTTTTTTTTTTGTCAAGCGTTATACTTATTGCCTCTCTTTCGATGCATTCCAACTCATTGCATCATGGATGGGCTGATAAACCAATGGATAAAATAGAGAAGAAATCTTTCTGTGCCGCCCTCGCCGACGCCGATTACGTCAGGCAAACTCTGTGATAGGTTGAAATGAGGAGGAATTCAATTTTCATCGAGAGACAAGACAAAGGCTCTTCTAATTTAATGCGTATCTAAACTGTTATGTTGACGAAAACTTTCGAACTTTTTATTCTTTTACTTCAAAATGACAAAAAGATTTGTTCTTTCAGTTTCTGAAAAACGGCAAATTTGTGAATATAAAGAGATGAATCCAAATGCATCTCAACAAAGCATATCTAGTCACTTTACTATCTTATGGAAAAAGACTATTAGTAGACGTTTTATTGGCGACATATTATGTCAGCAGGAAAAATGGCTTAATGTTAACAATCCTCAGTCAAATATTAAAAAACTGAAATCAGCTAAACATGAAAAGTTAGAAGATGCTCTTTATATGTGGATATTGCAGATGAGTGCGAAAAATGCTACAATAACTGGAGACGTTATCAAGGAATATGCAAAATATTTTGGTAAACAAATGAATATAACAGACTTTGAATACAGTAATGGCTGGCTTAATAGGTTTAAGAAATGACGTGGACTCTCTGAGTATATATGATGTGGTGAAACAGCTAATATCGACGAAGATCTTGTGGTAAGTGGTCGGAAAAATTAAATGCTATTGTTTCAGAATATGAAACTGCTCATGTCTATAATATGGATAAAAGCGGCTTATTTTATCGTTTGCAACCCGACAAAACAATATCTAATGGATCTGTTAAGGGATGTAAGAAAATTAAAGATCGTGTTTTGCTTGTGTTTCGCACGAATGCTGATGGATCTGACAAAAGACCATTAACTGTTATTGGAAAGTCCGCTAAACCAAGAGGCTTTAAAAATTTCAATCCTGCTTTATATGTGGATTATGTGAATAATAATAAAGCCTGGATGACTGCAATTCTATTTCAAAACTGGTTATTGAATTTTAATGCTGAAAGGAGGAAGAAAAAGCGTCAGGTATTATTGATATTAAATAATGCACCCTGTCATAAAGTAACTTCAGTCAGCAATATCCGAATTGAATTTTTACATCCGGATTGCACTAGTGTTTTGCAACCTTTAGATGCCGGAATTATAAATTCTTTCAAAGCGCATTACCGGAAATATCATATCAGACACGTTATTGACCGTATCGGCAAAAATGATTTTTCTGCTCTTTCCCTAAAAGATGAAATTCGGATGATGAAACGAGCGTGGGATGAAGTTTCTACAGAGACTATAGTTAACTGCTGGAGTCATACTGGCTTAAAAAATAGTGAAAAATCTATTGACGAACTAAAGACTGCCGAAATTAAAGATTTAGAGGAGGATATATACAATTTAACTTGCACGCAGCATCGACTCACTGCAACTGAATATATTAATATAGACAAAGATGTTCCAGCATTTGAAGAAATGAGTCAAGGGGAAATTGCTGGACTAATAACAAATAATGACCCAGATTCGGATTCCTCTAATGTGGAGTTTGAAGTTGAAGAAAAAGAAATTAAATCTGACGAAGCAAAAGACTGCCTTAATAAACTAAGGATTTATTTAGAAAAAAGCTCAAACGATAAAAAGATGATTGATAATCTTTTAACTTTAGAAAAAAACATTGAGAACATTTCCGTAACAAAAAAAACCCAAACTACTATTTTAAAGTATTTTTCTCCTGCATAAATATAATTACTACGTAGATCGAAATAAAATACTAGTTATCACATATTCAGTGCTATTATTTTCAATTTTCTCATGCTTGTAATATGAGGTAAGTAGATATTTAATTTTATTTCATTTATATACATTTAAGATTATAATTCGATATAGCGCCAAATCCTTTATAACGCCATATTATTATGCATACCGACGACGGCACTAAATCTGGGTTTGACTGTATATATAAATTAATGTCAAAATACTATTTAAATTTTTAATTTAACTTTCTTATTATTTTTTCGTTTTTTTACCAATGTAACGGTAGAGAAAGTATTATTTTTAGTTCAATTTTTCGAGAGTGGGTTTTTAACACAGTTACACCTGAATCCGAAAAGCATATTTGTCACGACTGGTCTGTTTCTGTGTAAGTCTGTGAATTTATTATTAGTATAATTTAAATATATATATATCGACAAGAAGTGCATATTCAGTATTCTAAATATGTATCAAATGGAGATTCTACTACAAACTCTTTGTTAAAATCGAATAATTGACGTATACAGGGACATCCGTGAAAATTCAAAAAAATTACGTTTAGGGACAAAATTCCCGGTTGATACTCTTTAAATTGTACTATACAAAAAAAAAAGATATACTATTTTTGCATTTATAAAAGAATATTTCGTAGATGTTATGTTATGAAAATCACTTACTATTCGTTTACAGGGCTACAGAAAAGAATTATAATACATTAGGGCTATACTAGGAAATTGCGGGAAGTTCATTTCCAGTTGTGTTATGTTCTTTTCGTACTGTGCAATTTTTAAGTACGCTACGTGACGTAGATATAATTTATAAACACTACACAAAATTAAGCGAATAGTTTATTCTCTATTGGATGTAATTGATAGAAGATGTGTGCTAAATATTACCAAATTCATAAAAACTGCTTAGGAATGACAATTACTTTCTTATACCAATATAGTAGACAAAGTATTAATTTAAATTTCAATTTTTAATATTGATTTTTTTTTTCTACAATTACACGTTCTTCTTTTTGCGCTTTTATAAAACTTCTGTGATTTTGTACTAAAGGCAAACACGCCCATTCCTTTTTAAAAACAGGTGAAATTTAAGGAAATATTTTAAACTTCTTCTTTTTACGTAATACAAAGTAATAATAATTTCAAATTTGCTATAAAAATATGGAATACAGTTTATTGGTATTGGTATATAACATTATTATAAGTATTATTCTTTTTTATTATTGCTGTAAGATATAGACATTTCTCTTTTTTTTTTTTTTTCTTTTCGTGAATAAGTTAATTTTTTTTTAATTAAAACTTTATAAATATATAATTAAATCAAAGTACTATATTTAATTCACACTAATATACAATTTTATGTACAAAATCAACCTATGTTTAGATATAATATTTTTTTAACTTTTCAGCTATCAAATTTTTTATATCGTTGTAAATATTTTTTTTTTAAATTATTATCCTTTTCCGTCAAAATCTTTTGTTTACATCTCCATTCAGTAATATAATTCAGTAATCTCCATTCTAATATCTCCTGTTTTTATATTTTTCTAGGGAATATTTTATAAATATACTTTGTAAACTATTTCAATTTGTACAAAACTGTACCCGAAACTTTTTTACTGATAGCATTACATATATTTCCAGAGAAAAATCTAACTATTTTTTTTTTAGTTTCAGATAGGGGGGATGGGGGGGAATAAAAATAATTGTGCTGAAACTAAAACTCGTTTAAAGTATTTTAAGTTCTGCAGAGAGAAAAATATTTATAAGACGATTTCTCTAACTGCTTTAAACACAGTACAATCATAACTGTTATATTTTAACTAACCAAAGAGAAATGATATATTTTATTTATACTTAGCTATTTTATTTTCTCTCATTTCAATTTATGTTATTAATGCATTTTTCCTTTACGTATCTTTTAATTTTTAATTCTTAGAAAATTGTGCTCTAATTTTTGCTATTGAAGAATACAAAGAATTTTAATAAGCGTCATTTAAATGTATAAAATAAAATAATTGTTCATAAACATATAAAAAGAGACTTATTTACGCTTAAACACTATAAAAACAATTAAAATGCACAAAAACAGACCTTTCGTGCTGATTTTAACGGCTCCTCACCAGCGTTAGAAACATCATGTGAAATATAAACAATTATATATATAATCTGTTCGGAAGGAGACTGTTGTCTCCTTCCGAACTCCAGGACTTTTTTCCATTTAGTTCTGTCCAGGCATAGATTCTGATTAATACCCAATTTTGTAATGGCTTGGGTAATAATACCCTCCATCCAGGTTCTCCCAGGTCTTCCCCCTTTTCTTTTCTTTATTGATTTAAATTCCATAACTTCCTTTGGCAGTCTTTCTTCATTCATTCTCTTCACATGTCCAAACCAAATTAATTGTTATGTTTGTATATAATCACAGATTGTTTCGTCCAGTTTTATCATCTCCTTAATTCTTTCATTACTCATTTTTTTTTTTTCTCGAGATGTTGCAGGATCGTCTTAATGCATCCATTTCTACGGCCAACAACTCCCTCTTCCATCCCTCTGTCATTCTCGAAGCCTCCGATCCATATAATAGTATGCTTTTCACAATGGTGTTATATATATATTTTTTTTCTATTCCTTGTTAACTCCTCACTCCACCAAATTCCATTTACTCTTCCAATTGCTTTTCTTACCTGAGTGATTCGATTTTTTATCTCCAAATTATTTCTACCATCTTCATCTATATCCACTCCTAAGTATTTATAGTTTTTGCATATCTCTATCTCTTCTCCCTCAAGTTGTAAATTTGTTTCTTCTCTTCCAATACATAAGTACTTCGTTTTGTTAATATTCATTGATAATCCCCATTTCTCATATTCTTCCTATTTTCTTGTCATATATTCAAGGTTTTCTTTATCTTCAGCCAACACCACTTGGCCATCTGCAAATTGTAGGGTAAATATTTTTGTCTCATTTGTATGAATTCCCATTGGTTTGCATTTTTTTTTTCTAAGTTTTAAGTACTTTCTCTATATAAATTTCAATAACGTTGGAGATGTACAGCAGCCCTGTCTTAAACCCTTTGTAATTAAAAAAAACCTTCTGATGTTTTTTTTTTTTTTTTTTTTTTTTTTTTCCCCGACTTTGATTTTAATTTTTGAATTTCTATATAGTTCTTTAATTGCTTCAATAATAGTGTCTTTTACCGGCAACTCTTCCAGTGCCTTCCATAGTGTCATGTGTGGTACACAGTCGTACGCTTTTCGTAAGTCAATAAACAGCAATTGTGTTTCCCGTCCAACTGCCAACCTTTATTCGATGGTCTGTTTTAGGCAGAAAATATTATCTATACATGAAATCTCGCCTGCTCGAAATCCACATTGTTCTTCCGCCTCATGTAAATTATATTCTTCCTCTAGAATTCCTTTTAATATACGGCCATATAGTTGAAGTTACTGCTAAAAGTTGAAGTTATCGTTATCCCTCTGTAGTTCTCACATAACTGCCTATTTCCTTTTTTAAATATGGACGTCAAGTGCCCTATTTTCGAATCCTTTGGATTCAGTCCTTCATTGATACATTTTTCAAATAAACTGGTTATCAGTCTGATTAGTTTGCGTGTCCCGTTTTTAATCAGTTTTTATGGTATTCTCCCAGTACCATTTGCTTTACCATTTTTTAAGCTATTTATTGCATTTTATGTCATTTTTAATGTATAAAAATGACATAATATGACATAATATTCCTTAGGGCTCGCCACTTGACTGACCGGTAAGAACTCCGTTTTCGTTTCTTTAGCAGTTTACTATAGTATTCTTCTCGTTGTTTTGTTGATATGTCCTGCGGAGCTTTTATTGTTATACAACAGAAGATAAACAATTACAAACTTAAATTCAAACGCATTACAATAAACCAAAGTAGGATCGTGTATTCAATAGGTAATGCAGATGACTCGTTTAACAGTTTCGGTTGAAATTTCGTATATAAACCTTCAAGAAATATGGCACAATCTAAAAGAGGGTTTTTTTACAATGTTATTTTTAATGTTATTCTTATAAAATATATTTTCTTTTACATAAACTAAAATATTGAATTTGATTCTTGTAGCACTTCTTAACCAAAAACTACATTTTTATTCTAGTTATTTATGAGTTCATAAAATTACTTTCAAATTATTATTGAATAGATGTGAACAATAAGCATGATTTTCTTTTATCAATGCGTTAAATTAGTGAATATACTAAATTTGTTATATACTAATTTAGTATATTCACTAATTTTGTAAAATGATCAGCTAGAGAGGAAATTTGCGTAAATAATTCGGATACATCATAGTTTTTTTTTTTTTTTTCCTCAGTCTGAGATTAATCGGATTTAGTATATAATTTTTATAAGCGTTCACTATTGATTAAAAAAAAAAAAAAAAAAAAAAAAAAAAGATATTATCTGTAATTAAGAAACACTTGCAATGAATTTTAATAAATTTGTAGCCTTTACCTTTAATAAAAAAGCATGTTTTCTAGAAAGAGTTACAAAGACTTATAGTGTTTTTCTGATACAGATTGTTGTCGTGAGGAAAGCTACGGCAGTGTTATTTTAATTATTTTTGTTTTTTCTTCCCATATCCTTTCATCGCCTCTTGTCGTACGGCGCTGCCTTCTGGTTCCCCAGGTCCCAAGTTGGAATCTCGGTGCGGGCATGAATGTTTGTGTTGTTCTATGTCTACAAAAATATTGTGTGCACATGTTTCTGTAAAAATATGGATCAATCGAGGCAAAAGTCATTGTAACTATAGGTCTCAAAAATTGTCAAATAAACTGTCAACTGTCAAACTGCCTCTTGTCGTGTTGAAATTTTCTCTCGCTGAATTTGTGAACTTTAATAATGAGTTTATTTTTAATAAACGTTCCCGCTGGATGAGAGAAGGGACGCTATAGATCGGACACCTATGAGCTGTCCCAGGCTCGCAGAAAAAATAAGTACTGCTTAAAAAAAAAAGACATTATATTCTGTTTCTTCTATAAATTTTAGTTTGCCATATGAAAAGAATTTTCAGTTCTCTTTTGTCAACCACTCACAATCTCAGACGTGAAAATTAATAAAATTCTAATTTCAAAAAGAATTAAGTTTCTTATATATTTTTATCGTATTTCATATAATTTTTGAAAAGTTCACATGTCATTTTATGTATCATTTTTTGTAAAGTACTAAAATATTTACTGATGATGCTTGAAAACTGAATGATTTAGAAAGTTTATATATATAAGAAATTTTTTACAGCAACATTGTATCAATTGAATTATTTTAATTTGTATTAATTCTGATAAATTTTACTTAGTAAATCTAATTTAATTGATTTTTATTTATATATTGTGTGGTCTTCGGGAAAATTTTTTGATTATTCATACAACTCTTATATTCTTTTAAAATTACATTTTTAAATAATAAACGAATAATTTTGTTTTCGTTAAATTAAATATTGCTTCAGATTATATAACTAAAAACAAATTTCTGCTAATATTATACCTATAACCCCAGTTCTTATCTTTCTGAAAAATGAATACATTATCAAAGACACAGCATTTATACTCATTATATAAACATGTAGTTTGCTTCTTAGAATAGTTAATTTTAATAATATAGTGACAAAGATATTTGGGTGTGTAAAAATATCTTGCGTTTTATTTATTGCATAAATCCAATACAAAACATATTAACAAATCTAGAGAAAAATTTTATTTTTTGTATGAATATTGCAGAGCATAATTGTTTCCAGCAAATTTTATTTAATTTTTATATTCAATATTTTCACTAGATATTTATCATCTAAAGGACAATTTATATTTGTTAAAATTATTAGTTAATATAAGTCTTTTATTTTTATATTTTTACTTAACCCTCCTGCTGTGTTCGGGTCCATTTCGACCCAACATCGACATATATGAAAATTGTATTTTATGTAGATTACACTCCA
Source organism: Salticus scenicus (assembly GCA_963930645.1). Classification (NCBI taxonomy): domain Eukaryota; kingdom Metazoa; phylum Arthropoda; class Arachnida; order Araneae; family Salticidae; genus Salticus; species Salticus scenicus. The sequence goes on along the minus strand of OZ005653.1, from coordinate 200,618,396 downwards.
TAAAAATGTTATATAAATTGTTATATAAATTTAATTCAAAAATAGGAAATGAAAGTACTGTTATATATTAAAATTAAAAACTTTGGTCCCATTTGGACTCCATTTGGTACATTTAAAAATGAATGTTTATTTCGTTCATTCGTAATGGTTTGGTTTGGTTTTGGGAATAAGGCCGATTGGCTGCTGTAGGTCCTAGGCTTGAGGGGGAGTGCCCTCCGTGGGATTCTTTCTAAGGGTTCCTAGCCCGTATTTACGCAAATTTCTGAGAAAACGACGGAAAACTCCGAACGGCTTGGTCTACGAGAGCGACCTGGGATCGAACCCGGCACTTCACGTCTACCAGCTTTGAGCGTAGAACCGCTCGGCCGCTGGTGAGCCTCCGTTCGTATTGAACACAGCAGAAGGATTAAACTTACCATGTTGTAACAGCCTTAAAAAAAAATTATTTATTTGTTTTATAAAAAATGTTAAGCATAAGCTAAAATTTATTGAAGAAAAAAAAAGAAAATCTTAAGTAAAAGCTTGAGATTTTATTAAAATAGCAAACTGAATGTTATATTAATTTTTATGCAGTATAGAATTATTTATTCATGAATCGATATACAATTGTTTATTACTATCAAACATACATGAAATTACAGAGAATCGATCTTCTGTGTTTCATTTTTCAATATCAGTACTGAGCGATTTCTATTTTTTTTCCCTCATAATTTGGCAGCAAGGGTTGAAAAAACTGAAAATGAAAATAAATAAATAAGTAAAGTGCTTTATTTGGAAGTTTTTTCAACTGGTGTTTATAAATAGAAAAATTCCCTTTTTCCTTTTTTTTAACTTTTAGATGGTAATTATAAAAAAAATATAAAGAAATGATTTTAGATGGTAATTATAACGAAAAGCATTAATAACAAAAAAAAAAATTAAGGTTTTATTTCAATAATGTTTTTAGTAATAGTTAAAACCCCTAGCATAGTAATAATTACAAAACTTTGAATAAACATCATAAAATGCAATAGACTTGCAAAAATTGTTTTGGGTCGAAAGAACACCTGACTTTGTTCGCCTGACCCTCCGTCAGGCAAACAAAGTAGACACGAGTGCTGCAGTCAAAGCGGCAACGTACCAAGTGACTGCAGCACTAGTGCCTACTTTATTCGCCTGATGAAGGATCGTGTGTTCTTTCGACCTGAAACAATTGTTGCAAGTTTATTACATTTTATGGTGTTTATTCAAAGTTTTGTAATTATTACTTTAAAACGCCAATTCTGTGGTACTTTCTTATTACCCCTAGTATAGTGTTGCATATTTTGATGTTATTTAGATAACTTAATATTTGAAAAGATCTTTTGACAGAATTCATTTCTGTAGCATTTTCATAGCTTTGTTTCAACTGAAAATTGCTTTACAATTTTCTCTCATTATTGACATACCTATGATTGTCTTATGGCACGTATCGAACTGAATAAATAACTGGTACAAACTGAAAGATACAGGTTGAATAAATAATAATTATTATAGCATCATATAAATAAAATTTGCTCGACCGATTTCAAAAGGACATAGCTTTCTTATTGTCTATGGCTTTTCCTCTATAAGTAGCTGTATAGTAATACTGTTTTAACTACACTGGTGGACAAAATTCAAGCAACAACCTGTTTTCTCGTTTCTTTTTCTTTTTTTTTTTTTTTTTTTTTCTTTTGCACATAATTATTACACAAATAAACATATCAACATAAAATTTGGATGGCCTGTTCGTTATCATATTATTAACCAATTTTATGTAACTTTAGCATAAGAATAATTTTTAAGCTAATAAATATTCATTTTTCTCTCAAAAGTAAGCTTTGGAAAAAATGAAAAATTTCAATAATTTTTGGAAAGAACAATTGATGAAACATGGTTATAAGGATGCCTTACAGATAGGCGAAAATGCACACGCATCAATGTGTTTGTTTCTACCTGTGTTCACTTTTACGTTTCTTTTTTTTTTTTTTTTTTTATGTGAATAGCTTTTTAAAACATATACATAGAAACATGAAAATTGAATAAGGTGTTCATTATAAAACTATTTATTGACATTTTTATTATTCTGGTGATGCTCATAGTTTACAAATTATTAATTATATTTTTTTTTAAATCCATTATAACAGTAAAAGAAAAATTAACACAGAAAGAAAAATCGAGATTTATTTTTAAATTTCAAAGCATATGCGTCTTTACCTATTTCTAATGCATCCTTAACACCACTTTTATTAACTGTTCTGTCCTAAAATTATTGAAAATTTTCAATTTTTCCAAAGCTTACTTTTGAAAGGAAAATGAATATTTATTAGCTTACAAATCATTCTTTTGCTAAAGTTACATAAAATTCAGTTAATAATATAATAACAAACACGCCATCCAAATTTTATGTTCATATGTTTATTTGTCTGAAAATTTTGTGCAAAAGAAAAGAACGAGAAAACAGGTTGTTGCTTTAATTTTGCCCACCAGTGTATTATTGAGAAATAACCGAGTTGCCTGGATAAAATTTATTCTGCATATTAATTCATCCCCATGTATGCATAATGTTGTAAATTTCTACATTAATGATGATTTCTCTGGTTTCAGGAATCCGTAGATTGAAGAAACCCACATCATTCCTAATCTACATTGCTAGCCTTTGAAAAGTAAAGAAACGCAGGGAGAAATGTATGACTCTAGATGTTGACCACATAGAGAAGTCTTAAAAAGTAATATGTAAGTTAAACTTCATTTCGATTATTTTTATTAATAATTATATTTTTGCGATACACTCCTCGCAAAAATAAGCCTTGCAATTTTTGTAAAAGAGGTACAAGTTGAAAAACATCCAAAATGTTCCACTTTCATCTACGTACAACAAACCGACAGCAGGGAAAATTTAAAAGAAATAAGAAACTTGTAATGATTTCATAATCATTTGATAAATAATATTAGTTTGAATACGCTACAATTTAATGAATAGGAACGTATAATATTTGTAATAGGTCTGTTACATGCCATAATTATAAGTCTTCAGTACGCATAGTAACTTTAATATTTTCATTGGATCTGCTTCTTTTCTTATTATTTTTATTCTTCTTACCACTTCTCTCTTTGCTACTTATTCTCACTATCTAGGAATCTCTTTCAAGTGCTAATTGCCCTTTTGCTTGAAAAAAATACTTAAATTAATTTGCATTCTACTTAATTCACTGGTAAAATTTTAATCGCTGAGTCCCAACAAAAAAATTGCTAAATTTTACATCTTGAAAACCAAATGCGAAAACGGCAAAGCCACATTACATTGACCTTCGTTTATTAAGCCAAGGAACTTAAATTTATTCAGCAGCTTTAATTCTTAAAATGTGAAATTATGTCTTTGTGTTATATTTCAAATTTTCACTTATTTTATTTAACCTCAATATTGCACAGATTTAAAATAAGCCAAATAAAAATTCAAGTTTACTCTTACATTTCATAGCATTATATCGCTTAAATACAGGCTAGGATCCTATAAAAAGGCTCGTATGGAGAGCATTCCACCGAGACCAAGGATCCACGTGCAGTCAACATACCTTCGCCCTTACACTGGCACCATTAAACTACCTTTTCATTGTGAATAATTTACTCGGCGTGTAAATTCACATTAGTTTGCAGACGATAAAAGTAAAATAAAATAATATTAAAACGTTTAATTCATTGAAAATAACATTCAAATAAACAGATCAAATCAGAATTGCTTAGCAAACCGCAGACGAAAACTGCAATTATAAAAAAGTCAGGTAGGCGTTTATTTGGAGCTATTGCAGACATAAACTTATTTTTATTAATGTTTAATAGCTTTTAAGCAGTGATTCATTACTTAATATTTCTGGAAAATAATTACTGTAGATTAAATCTTATTCCAATATATATATATATATATTATTTAGTATAATACGATAAGTATTGGAAAGATTTTTTCTAGTAAATACAAAACATTTTGAAATCATATAGCTAATTTTAGGATTTATTCTCAGTTTTATGGCAAAAGTAAAGTAAGAACAACCGCTTGTAAATAACAAATTTGTTAAAGATATTTTTTTTTTTTTTTTTTAAATACCTTGTAATATTGAATCACACGTTTTTAGTCAAATAGATTTAGAGATTTTATTTAAAAAATATTTAAGTATTTAAAAGAATTTTTATTAACTTTACACTTTAAAATGAAAACAGACAAAGCTATTTACTCTATTTAAAGTAGTAAATTAATCAAAAGAAGATAATTCAAATACTTATTTGGGAAGAAATTAAAAACTTTAACACTTTCCTGTATTTTCGAAAAGTAATGTATTAAATGTGTTATAGAACTGTTTAAATGCTTTTAACCCTTTTATTTAAAAAGGAAAAAGTAATTTCTGGCTCTAAAAAAGTGACGCTTTTTGAAGTAAAATAGTGAAATTTGTTTCAGTTGCATAATGTAAAATGATAAAGTTTTTTTTTTTGTGTGTGTGTGTGTGTGGTTAAAAAGTTTACATATTTAACATAGATTTAATATAATTTGCTTTTAGAATCTATTTCCTATATTCACTGAAATTTATCGTTCATATAAAAGTTAAATTGTGAGTGCCGAAATTCTCATTTGATCTATAATATGAATATAAAACTGTTAATAATCTGATGGAAGCAAACTTTAAATTGGGTTATGTTTCGCAGCAAAGGAAAATTTTAGTTGTTCATACAACAAAAGTTGTATCCCAATTTGAATTAAATTTTAACATTACAGAAGCTTACTGTATCAGATACAATATCTTATACTTTACAGATCATTGTAAAACATTCCAACTCCACTCTTACATTCTATTTTTTAATTCGTTCTTTTATTTCTTTGGTCTGTTGAAATGTACACATGTACACGCCATATAAATTTTCATGTTATCAGAACTATTTACGCAATATGGATGTCAAAAATACTGAATAGTAATTTTAAGTCAATACTGATTTAAATTAAGCAGTAATTTAAATTTCAAACACGGTTTTACAGGACTTCTTTAATAACACATACATTGAAAAATTGTTAATCAATGTTTATCTATATAAATAAAAAGACTTATTTCATTTCTAGAAGGAATTTCTATACTCAAGCAAATTTCTGTTCTAAAAATTGGTTCGACCCGTAAAGAAAAATATTTGAAATCCTTTTTTTATTTCAAAACAAAAATAATTCTGCAATTAAAATTTCTACGTGTAAAAAATCTTGCACACTTAATGAGGCATTTTTATTACCATCAAAGAGTTTAAAATTTAATGCATGTAACAACAACAAAAAAAAAAAAATCCCTAGGTACTTTTTTTGTGTGTGCTTTCGTACTCCTTCCCACCCACTTATTTTTCTGTATGACGTTTTTTAAAGTTTTAAATAAAAAAGGCATATATATATATATATATATATATCAACGTAAACTTGTTTTTTAAACTAGTAATTTAAATTTATTTTAAAAGTGCGTTTAATATTTTTGTGAATCTTCAAAAACTGAAGTGCTAATTATTGTTAAGTTTATTTATGTATTTACTTTTTTTTTAATTTTTAAATATGTGTAATAAATACGTTTTTTCATTATTAGAGAGTTTTTAAATCAGCATGATTTTTTTTTTAAGTGAAATTCTCTGTACTTGAGATTAAGTATGTGTGGTTTGAATGAAAAAAAAATCTTTAAAATATATGACGGGAGATTAAAAAAGATAATTAATTCAATCTATGATGCGTTTATATTTCGTGTATTAAAAATAAAGGTTTTTCTCTAGGATATTGTTTTATATGGATATTGAATTAAATGAGCAGTAAAAACCTTCTACATTATCCAACCAATAAGTATTTGGACACTTTCGTATTTAGACGTTTTGTCAAATATCTAAAACAATTCTTGCGGAATTATCTTGAATCTTTGATTGTATGAAGAACATGTTATACCTCATGCATTTCAGCAAAAGTTTTGCCATCAAGAGGAAAAGTGGAACGGTAAAAAATTAAATAAAAGTCAAAATGTCTCGGAACACCCTGTAAAAAGTAGTGCTTGAATGTTTCAAATGCATTTTGGCTAAAGCATGTGAATATGAAGATTTTTCTAATTATGTGTATAGAATTCTATGAGGCTACCACATTTACTCATTGAGATATAACGGTTTCTTTAAAAAAAAAATATATATATATATATATATATATATACTACTTTTTTTAATTATAAAATGTAGAGTATGTAGCAACTTCACCATAAACAGCGGATATTTTGTTTACCGCTTTTGGGGCATTTTTGCCTTTCTGGTAAAAGAAAAAAAATAAATAAATATAATGCACTTTGTTTGCTTCCATATTCAAAGGCGTATAAAACTGACAACAATTAACGTATAGTAACCAAAATTTTCACTAAATATGCCCGAATTCCGATTTTTATGATATGTACGCAATCATTTTCCTTCAACCATTCTGATATATTGGACCTGTTCTTATGCCACCTAACGAAAATCGGCAACGAACTTTCCGGACGACCCAATATTTTGAAATGTATGCAAATTTTCTATAAGATCGGTGCATTAGTTTTTGAAAAATCGTATCCACCACTTTTTTGAAGGGTTTCCGGGAACTACGATCCACCAACTGACTTTTCCAAATTTTTATTCAAAATTTATAAAATATTGTTTAAATAATTTACCAACATTCATTTATGGAATTGCAACATATAATTTTTTTATTATTGTACTTGAGAAAGCAAAACTACTCAAATCTAGGAGAGAGGTGTTTACGTGAAGAATATTTTAATAACATCATACTGCACAAAAAGTAATAATTTAAATTAATTAGGGCATAATTATCATTCATGTTGTAGTGCATTATTGGATTAAAGTATAAATTTAAATGAAACGTTGAAAGTAGAAATATTTATTTTTAGATTATTTTATATAAACTTACTATTTCACAAAGGATATATACGGTTTCAAATCTTAAACTTATCATTTCACTGTCTCAAAATCCAGTACGCATTTCATTTAAACTTAGTTTACAGAAAATAGGGAATTTTCAGTATTTAATATAAATTTACTCTGTTTTGTGTTTGATAATAACATGAACAATTTGTTCAACATAATGAACAACAGATACTGAAACGCTAAATTATTATGAATTCCAAATGTGGAAACTATGAATTATCTCAAACTGAAAGCGAAAACATTCATTTCACAAATCTATCAAATACTCACTAATACCAATAGTATCTTCGCCATTCATTTTGCATTGTATTCGAGAAATGCTTGCTACTAAACAAACAATAGCTGAAAGATACCTTGAATATTAAGGATTTATAAAGTTTAACATAAAAGGGAACAAAGAACTTTGACTAGTTCAAGAGTTTGAAGTTTATTAGAGAAGTGCTTTTATGCTGAATGTTGTATTTAAATTCCGAAGAAAATACATTCAGTTTGATTTTCGCGTTTCTGTTAAATGAAACCTTGCGTTTACATTTCTTGTTTATACATTCATCTTTTCATAACATGAAGATAAATGTTTACAAAATTGATAAATACAATAACTAATCTACATCTTCTTTTTTATACTTAAAGAGTAAATATTGAATTTGAGAAATCTTTCAAAAATCATAGTTTTTATGCATTTATAAATTTTGCATTCTCCTAAATATTATTTAGTTATTTGTAGGCAACTTTATCCGGAAGTATGTTGAACATGTTGATTTCAAATTATTATTGAAAAATTAATGCATGGTTTTCCACGGAAATATCTTCATATTTAAATCATTATATAAATTAGTATTAGATAATTTTTACAATGTCGCATGATACAACCGCATAGCAGAGAATTACTTGTAAAAAAAACATAAAACAATACATACACATGTCCAAATGTATCTTTACGTTCCTGAAAATAATGACATGTAAGGAAATATCCAATCAATATGATCCATTTTTGTAAATTACGCATTTCATTGCCGCATTTGTATTGTTTCAATTGCTAGATTTATGTTGCACATCAGTCAAAAAGTTCCAGGACTAACCCACAGAGGGCGTCGCAAATAAAATACTTTTGTTTAGGTAAGGTAATACTAAAAATTCAAAAGATGTCAAAGTTTCATGATATATCGGCCATTCGTTGAAAATTGGAAAACCGGAAGTGGGACATCGGAAAGAAGTGGGACCGTAACTCCATATATCAAAAACGGCTCTAACGATTTTCTTCAAAATTGCTATATAAATACGCTATTAGATATCCTTCCGAATGATATAGTTGGTTAGTTCAGGAAAATTGATAGCTGTCCTGTATAAATAGGTCTTGCAAGTGCGTTCCTTTAAAAACGGCTGTACAGATTTTTTTCAAACTCGCCATATTAACTTCCTTTTAAGTATCCTTTTGCATGTAATTATTGTTTTGCGGTCAATAATTGAGCAAACAATGTTTTGGTAAAAGTTGGTATCTCAAAAACGGTTCTAACGATTTTCCTGAAAATTGTTACATAAATCCTTTTTTGATATCCTTTCTCATGTAGTACGTGGTTATTACAGGAAGATTAACAGTCATCTTGCTTAGGTAGGTCAGTTTATAGAACTGCTTTAGGCTTGAAACATCAATTTCCGAGATCTAAAGATCTCGGAAATTGATGTTTCAAAAAAATAACTCATCATTTTTCTATTCTTATCCTAACTATCATTTTTCTATTCTTATTTTTTAACCCGCTATGTAAACATTGTTTTATATGTCTTTACACGTTTAGTAAGTTTTTTTTACGGGAAATATTTTAGGTTTCTACTACGTTAGGTCAATTTTATGTCTTCTGATCACATTATCTTTCTGATCACATCTCCAAAAAATGCATATAATCCGTGTAATAGTGTGTAATGCAAGTCGTGTGGTTGTTTCACACCAAATTTTTACTTCCATTACCCTACTATCGTAGGTAATGGAAGTATTGTATTCCGTCCAAAAATTCGATAATGAGTTTTCACCTGATTTACACGTTTTAAGGCCACCTGAGTCCAAAAAAGTAGTTTTTGGCAATTAATCAGTGTGTGCGTTATATGCAGAATTTTCTGGCTATCTTATCTTCGAAAGTAATAAAAATAGAACTATGAAACTTCAGAATTGATACAGGTTTGGTATACAGATAAGTTTCCAAATTTTGGTGAAAATTGGAAAACCGGAAGTGGGTCAATTCGTTAGGTCAATTTTTTCTCCTGATCGTATTATCTCCAAGCTTAAAAAAAAAAAAAAATCATGTAATACGTGTAATCGTGGGTAATGGATGTCGTGTGGTAGTTTCACACCAAATTCTTTTCTTTTTAACATACTGGTATAAAGAACTGATAATTTTTTGAAATAAAATTAACTATATACAAAAAAAAAAAATGATTTACCCCTAAACGATTTTGAGTTATAAAATGTTTTGTGAAAAAATCGATGTTTCGTAAAATCTAAAAATATGGATTGCTAATCCGTATTTTGTAAAAGTGTTTATATGGTTCGAAAGAAGATGTAATGACCTTTCAAAGTATACCAGTTGTTAAGAAATGGAATAATTACTCGGTCATACAAGGCGTTTCAAAAAAGACGATCGAGAAAAAGAGAAATTTTCGACCCTTTTTAAAACTTTTTTTTAAAATATGAAAAATTCATATTTTTAAAAAACAATTGTACAATAATAATCGGTAATAATTGGTCTTTCTTTTGGTACAGGTGTATTTTCAATATCTTGAACTGTTCAAACAGGATCGCTTTACAAAAACCCACGAAATTTTCTCTCTTTGCTTTTTCTTTTGAGGTACGCTGTTCTGGAACAAAATGACGGTCGCCTGCGATTTTGAATCGTTTTTTGATTTGACATGGGTCGACATTTTAATTAATATCGCCGCTAATTAGGGTCGCATCGTTTAGCAAATTAGATAACGTAAATCTACGATATATTCTCCATCCGACGGTACCTGTCCGAAGTCCATCCGACCATTAGCGGCCGAGCCTTAGCTGCTTCAAGCCGTTTCTCACAGACAGACACACAGAAACACACACACACACGCGTACAGATTTTAATAATATAGGAGACTAGCTGGCTTCGCCCGCTAGCGGGTCAGTATTTTCAAATGAATCACTAAAATTAATAAATCACTAACAGTAATTTTTAGTGTTAAGAAAAGAAATTAAAAAAAAAAATCATTTCTGATTGGGTAAAAAGTCGGCCCGGGTCCCCACTGCCTTCGGCAGCGCAGTCCCGTGCGCGCTGCGCGCGCACAACTTAAGGAATACACGCGCTGCGCGCGCGTATACTTTCCCTGACCTTTCGTGCCCCCTAAAAAAACCATTTCTGATCGGGTAAAAACTCGCACCGGGTCCCTACTGCCTTCGGCAGCGCAGACCTATGCGCGCGCACGTGTGAAGGTATACGTGCGCTGCGCGCACATATTCCTTCTGAAGTCATATTTTTATTCTTAAGAAAAGAAAACTAACAGTAACAGAAACAAAAAGTAACTTTTAGTGTTAAGAAAAGAAATTTAAAAAAATCATTTCTAATTGGGTAAAAAGTCGGCCCGGGTCCCCACTGCCTTCGGCAGCGCAGTCCCGTGCGCGCTGCGCCCACAACTTAAGGGATATACGCGCTGCGCGCGCGTATACCTTCCCTGACCTTTCGTGCCCCCTAAAAAATCATTTCTGTTCGGGTAAAAACCCGCACCGGGTCCCCACTGCCTTCGGCAGCGCAGACCCATGCGCGCGCACGTGTGAAGGTATACGTGCGCTGCGCGCACATATACCTCCTGAAGTCATATTTTTATTCTTAAGAAAAGAAAATTTAAAAAATCATTTCTCATCGGGTACAAAGTCGGACCGGGTCCCCACTGCCTTCGGCAGCGCAGTCACGTGCGCGCTGCGCACGCACAAGTTCACGGATACACGCGCTGCGCTCGCGTATTCCTTCCCTGACCCTTCGTGCCCCCCCCATAAAAAATTATTTCTGATCGGTTAAAAACTCACACCGGGTCCCCACTGCCTTCGGCAGCGCAAACCCATGCGCGCTGCGCGCGCACAGGTGAAGGTATACGCGCGCTGCGCGCATATACTCCTTCTCAAATCAAATTTTTATTCTTAAGAAAAGAAAATGAAAAAAATCATTTCTCATCGGTTAAAAAGTCGGACCTGGTCCCCACTGCCTTCGGCCGCGCAGTCCCGTACGCGCACAAGTTTGGGGATACGCGCGCGGTGCACGCCTATTAAACTTGAAAATATTACAGCGCCATCTGTCGGTAGAAATTTCTGTATTCCACTGTTCCATTCCAATTCAAAAACGCTTTCTAATGATGTATTACTTATGAAATTATTTTAATTAGTAGCTGAGATACAAAGAAAACTAATTCAGGACACCTCAAAACGTGTAAATCTGGTGAAAACTTTCGATAATATAAAAGAACTTTAAAATATCTTTCGAATGATGTATTAAAAAAAAATTTAATCATAATTAGAAATTGAAATATTGAAATTTGAAAATAATACAGCACCATAAAAGAACACTGATTCAGGAGACCTCAAAACGTGTAAATCTGTTGAAAACTTTGAATTATGTAAAAGACCTTTAAAATATCTTTCGTATGATGTATAAAAAATAAATTAATCGTAATTAGAAATTGAAATACGCGTATTAAAATATTGCAAAAATGTCCGGCGTGTAAAGATAAAATTTAATTTGCAATTAAAATGTAAATCTTTTGTTTATTGACCAAAATCGATGAAATTTGAAATGCAAGTTTGTTTTGTGGTGTAAATATTATATACTAAATGAAATGTGTAAAATTTGAAAAATTGAAGAAAATAGAAAATTGTAATTTTTAATCGCACTACGAAACACGTGACTTCATTGTGACCAGATGTGTTTCCGTTGAAGACTGCTGTAGACGAAAAGTCTGCAAAGCTAAGATGAATTCTGGGTCATTTTTCGTTAGACAATGGTCGACATTTTAATTAATATCTCCGTTAATTAGGGTCGCATCGTTTAGCAAATTAGATAACCCAGATCTGCGATAAATTCTCTGTCCATCGGTACCTGTTCGAAGTCCGTGCGACTTTTAGCGGCGGAGCCTTAGCTGCGTCAAGCCATTTCTCACAGACAGACACACACACACACACACACGCGCGCGTACAGATTTTAATAATATAGGAGACTAGCTGGCTTCGCCCGCTAGCGGGTCAGTATTTTCAAATGAATCACTAAAAATAATGAATCACTAACAGAAACTTTTATTGTTAAGAAAAGAAATTAAAAAAAAAAAAAATCATTTCTGATTGGGTAAAAAGTCGGGCCGGGTCCCCACGCGCTGCGCGCGCGTATTCCTTCCCTGGCCCTACGTGCCCCCTAAAAAAAATCATTTCTGATCGGGTAAAAACTCGCACCGGATCCCCACTGCCTTCGGCAGCGCAGTACCGTGTGCGCTGCGCGCGCACAACTGAAGGGATACACGCGCTGCGCGCGCGTATTCCTTCCCTGACCCTTCGTGCCCCCTAAAAAAAAATCATTTCTGATCGGGTAAAAACTCGCACTCCGTCCCCACTGCCTTCGGCAGCGCAGACCCGTGCGCGATGCGCGCGCACAACTTCAGGGATACACGCGCTGCGCGCGCGTATTCCTTCCCTGAGCCTTCGTGCCCCCTAAAAAAAATCATTTCTGATCGGGAAAAAACTCGCACCGGGTCCCCACTGCCTTCGGCAGCGCAGTCGCGTGCGCGCTGCGCGCGCACAAGTTAAGGGATACGCGCGCGGTGCACGCCTATTTCTTTTCCACCCTTTCAGGCCCTCTTAATTAACCTACGTATACCAATTTTGAACGATCTAACTCATTTGGCTGAGATGCAAAAGGAAACGTAATCAGGACACCTCAAAACGTGTAAATCTGGTGAAAACTTTCGATAATATAAAAGAACTTTAAAATATCTTTCGAATTAAGTATTAAAAATAATTTAATCATAATTAGAAATTGTAATATTGAAATTTGAAAATATTACAACGCCATAAAAGAAAACTGATTCAGGAAACCTCAAAACGTGTAATTCTGGTGAAAACTTTCGATAATTTAAAAGGACTTTAAAATATCTTTCGAATGATGTATTAAAAATAATTTAATCATAATTAGAAATTGAAATATTGAAATTTGAAAATATTACAGCGCCATAAAAGAACACTGATTCAGGAGACCTCAAAACGTGTAAATCTGTTGAAAACTTTGAATTATGTAAAAGACCTTTAAAATATCTTTCGTATGATGTATAAAAAATAAATTAATCGTAATTAGAAATTGAAATACGCGTATTAGAATATTGCAAAAATGTCCGGCGTGTAAAGATAAAATTTAATTTGCAATTAAAATGTAAATCTTTTGTTTATTGACCAAAATCGATGAAATTTGAAATGCAAGTTTGTTTTGTGGTGTAAATATTATATACTAAATAAAATGTGTAAAATTTGAAAAATTGAAGAAAATAGAAAATTGCATTTTTTTATCCCAGTTAAAATCCATCTGTTTATCAATCAGTGGCAGGTGCTTTTTTTTTTCGCTTCCGCTGTCTAGACGATCGTTTGCAAAGATAAGATTCTTGTGATTTGTTGCCAACATTTTTTTATAGTTTAGTTAATTTTAAAAAATCTAATTGTCCGATCGATAAGTCGTTTAAACCATCGGATTCAGAAAAAAAAGCCCTTTCCAATGGTATCTTGTTTGTAACAATACGACTGATATTTCTAATTTATTTTCCACTTTTTCCGTAAAAATGTCGCTTTTTAAGCATTTAATCATGAATTCTGGGTCATTTTTCGGTAGACAATGGTCGACATTTTAATTAATATCTCCGCTAATTAGGGTCGCATCGTTTAGCAAATTAGATAACCCAGATCTGCGATAAATTCTCTGCCCCACGGTATCTGTTCGAAGTCCGTGCGACCGTTAGCCGCGGAGCTTTTGCGGTTTCAAGCCGTTTCTCACAGACACACAGACACACACACACGCGCGTACAGATTTTAATAATATAAGGAGATTATTTACCATATGTCTATGAGGAATTCATTTCAATTCCTGAGCAGCTTTCCTGGACATGATAAAATATTATAGTAAAGCACTTCCACTGACAATAAAAAAGAATGTTATCGCTTAAATATTTGTAGCCATGTATATCTTTTGAAAATTATGTACAGATCACATGGTGCACCTAAATATAATCCTATAGTAATAACGCACTTCACAACATGAAATACACTTCCACCAATTTTCAGCTATTGTCGTACTATAGCCGAGTTCTTTTGAGTAGCCCTGTGAATGAACAGTGAATGATTTCCCAACCATATTCTACATCACACATGTTTTCACGCATATAATATATATATATTCATTTCATTGGTTTTAGTGCAGTCTATAGCTGTTAAACTCTACTTACCTGCAATTTTTGAATTCTCTTAGGTGTCCCTGTACACGAACCATTTGCTTCATCTTAACGAAAAACTTAGTGTAGCATCCCTATATCATACATATTTAGAATACCAAGTTTAAATTTTCTACTACCATTTTTTTTTTTTTTTTTGAGATATGCTGATAACAGACATGCACACAACCACACACACACACACAGACCAACCACTAAAAACATGATTTTCGGATTCACGGGACCTCAAAACATGTAAATATAGCAAAAACTCGCTTTCGAAAATTTGACCCAAAAACAATACTTTCTCTACTTTATGGGTAAAAGAAAGTAATAAGGTGGACCCTTTTCAAAAAATGTAATTTATATTTTTAAATAAGATTCATGCTTTCATAAATTAAAAAGAGGGGAATGGGTGTAATACCGATTTATACACCCAACAGATTCAAACTAATTTAGATCTATTTATTACTTTCTTATATATTCAATGCATAAAAAAATTGGATTCACAAAAATTTTCGATTGCTGGTTTGTGGTGGATACAAGACCATTATAAACAAAATATGTTTCATTACGTTTTTTATTCGATTATGTATATTGAATATTAAATGATGCAATGCGTTGAATAAAATGGTTTATTGATCCTTGACTCTGTATTCATTTATCTTTTATTTCATCTTCCTGGGGCATCGATGCTGACTTTTCTTCCAGACTTCGAATCTTCTTTTGGAGTTCATCTCCTAATCTTTCTTCAAACTTCTACTGAAATTTTCATACCAATTCCCTATTGCACTCTTCTTCCATTTTTCTCTCTAATTCTTCCTCTATTTTCTTAAATATGCTTTCTATTTCAGAAAATCTTTCTTTCATTTCGCATTCGACATTTTCTTTTACTTTCTCTTTAATACTCTCTTCTAAACCTTCATAACATTAGTTTCCATTTCATCCATTCTGTTTTCCATAACTGGCAATTTATTTTCTATTACTTCTCTCGCTGTTGAAAGTTCTTTATTTATCTTGTCTTAATTATACTTAACTTTCTCTTGGATGGATTTAATTTCTTCAGTCAACCTGATTTCCATCTTTTCTTGTGTTGCTTTCATTTCTTTTATTTCTTCACTCAAACTATCTTTCATCTCGTTTTGCCCAGTTTTCATTTTTTTCGATCAATTCAGATTTGAAGTCGTTCATTTGGGCAATTAGACCTTTCAGAAGTTTCATCATTTCTTATTTCATACCTCCAGTTATAGCCATTCAGCAGACAATCCCACTTCTGACACCAAAATTGCTGCGTACTCGGTGTTCGTGAATTGTCTGTGAATGAAGGACATATCATGCTGAAGCTCAAAACTTTTTTTTTTTTTTTTCAGAATATTCCGGAAGATTACAGGTCTATAAATCAAGTACCAAATTCAGTTTCACGTAGCTTAAGTAACAGCTGACGACATAAAATTCACAGCATAAACTGTACCATAGCATTAACACACAGCAATAGATTGCAATTCAATGGCAGATATTTAGTCAAGCAGAGATTTCTATTCCGCAATGTCTTGGCGAGAAACTGACTTCAATGGTCGAGACAAGGACCCTTTTACAGTGTCCTATAAATCGAAAATTTTCCAGTAAATTCCGTAATAATCGAGTTAGAGCTTAGATAATTGATATATTGATAATAAAGATATTCTCGCCAATGTTTCTCGCCAAAAGAAAAGCCTCTAATGAGCGATAAAGTCGTCAAATTAGTCGTCAAGGCCATTACCTGCCCTGGTGAAGCTTTTTAATGAGTTTTTAAAGGAAAATGGGCTATGGCTATGTTAACGCTAAAACAAGGTAGAAATACAAAACATTAACATTTTATAACTTCACTAAGCCTCTTTGAATGAAATTACATAAAAATATCTACTATTATTTGCAAATTCGTAACAATACGTTTTAATTAATAAGGAAAGTTTCAAACTTATTTAATTTTCTGGTACAGTTAGAAATTTAACAATGTTATAATGGTAAATGATCTGAAATAAATCTAAAAATCCATTAATAATATCTTATCGGAATTAAAAGCAACAGGAATATTTAATGAAAAGTTTAATATCTTGTATGAAATGCGAAAAATGGTCTATGTAGCTAATTAACCTTTAAATCCATATATCCGAAAAGAAAATAATAATTTTTATTTTATTTTATTTTTTTTTTAGTTGCTTTTTTTCCCTCACATTTCCTTTCACATCCGCTTTAAAAAAAGTAAATAAAATAAAATTCTGAACTAGAAAAAAAAACTGTCTTGACAGGAGATTAAAAACCAGAATATTTATGTTCCTTATGAAAAATTGCGGAAGTTTCTTTCCTAATTAACATTTTGAAAGAAAATTAAAATGAAGTAGGATTTGCGTTTTCGAAATATTTAATAATGCATTAAAAAAAAAAAAATGCAAAAACACACACACATATACATATATATATATATATATATATATATATATATTAACCTGCGTATGAAAAAGAGAATTTTTCATTATTACGGAAGTTAATATTAAGGTAAATGTTATGACATTTCTAAATTTTAACAAACTTTAGAGGATTTCTTAATATTAAAATTTAATCTTTTTTTTTTAATTGAATTTATTTATTTATATTTATTAATTAACATAATAATATTAATCAATTTTATCTTTTAGCTTATTACACTCCTGCATTGAGAACACTTTTTTTTTTTTTTTTTTTTTTTTAATCAGATTTACTGTAAGAGACCTTTTTGGAATGCTTTTATATTAAATCGATTTAACATTCTGTTTATTTGACTGTTATCAATTTTCGTTAATATTAATTTAATGTAGAATCTTCATGGAACCTTCTGGAAATGTCTATAAATCTCATGGAAAAATCTAAAAACTTCATGGAACCATGCACAAACTTCATGGAATCTTTGCTTGCTTAAAATGAAAGAATGAAAATTACTCAACTTAAATGAATTTTCACACATTTGCCTAGAAGAAACGCACACTTTCATCTTGAATTAAATTCATAAAATTAAATGAGTTTGCATGATGCACTCAAACTTGAGTTATTTATTTTATTTCAGTAATTTATTTATTTTATTAATGATTTTAATAAACTGGATCACTTTACAATGGTGTTGATCGTTGTACTTGCATGCTACTGAAAAAATGCGTTACAGTGAGAGCGATACTTACAATGCCACTTACAATGAGTAGAAATCATTCAAGTATCGATAAATATCGATAACTCAATTTCGCTTAAATAAAAAGCTACTAATTAGCTCAAAGAATTCCATTTTCAATACAAGTGTATTTAAAAAAAAAATTTACTTCTACTTGACATGTTGAATTAACTCATTTTTTTCAAAGAGTACGGGACCTTCTCGAAATTTCATAGAAGCTTCTCGAAATAGCAGCGTTCTGAGCATAAGCATCAGTCTTCTCCTGCACCGTGCTTTTCATTCGAAGTCATTACGATCAACCTGAAATGTGTTTTCAGTTTGTTGTAAAAATGAAAATTGCTTATGACAATTGAAGAGCCCGCCATAACTACTCAATACTGTGAAACTGAAAAAACTTCGGCATGCAATTCAAAACTAAAAGAGAGGTGCTGATTGCTAATGGTTTGTCTTGTTTCACGAGAGTGCTTGATCTTTCAACATCACGGAAAGGCCATTTGAGAAGTCCATTTTTGAGATGTTTTATCATTCTCCCTATATCCTAAACACACACTGTTAGACTACTATTTGCCCTTATACATGAAGCGTCACTTTCAATGTCAGAGCTCTTAAAGCGAGGGCGATATAAAAAATCCCTTTTCGGCAAGCTTAAAGGCAAAGGTAGATTCCTTTACGTTGTATGGAATTACAATTTCAACTTGCAATTATAGTATTAACATTAACATTAACATTAGTTAACATTGGACAATTTGGGCACCATTAAATTTCAAAGTTAATTGTTACGAATTTAGTAAATTGTATGATTTGGCGAGATTTTGGCGACAAAATTTGCGACTTAGCAATGAAATTTGTGATTTGCCGGCAAAATTTGATAGCTGACGACGAAATTTTTGACTGGGCGACGAAATTCGTTAATTCACGACATAATTTGGCGAGCTTGGCTATGGAGAGTTGCAACTTTGGCGTCATTATATTTTCTTCTCATGCGAAAACCTCATATCTCTTCACACCACAGGCCAGTATCTTGTTTCCAACAATATAAAAAGTCAAAGAAAGCTGTAACGTATTATTCTCAATTTCAATCGTAAATTTTAAATTCTTCCTAAACCGGCGTTCTGAACTATTCAACACAAACTATATTTTTATTAAGACTGACGTATTATTTTAATTTTATAATTTTAAATGATTAATTAAAGCGGTTACCATGCTTTTTATTTATTCTGTGATCTTTTTTATTATCGTTTGCACGTGACGTAAGCATCAGATTATAAACTTAAGGAATTAAAGCTATAGAAAAAGATACATACATACAAAACATACTTAGTCAATGGCTTTGTTCCCACACATTTCATTATTTACGTCGCTATTCTGTTTTAAGAAATTTAATTATCAGCTACTATTATTCATTCTACTTAAAAATTTTAGGCTAGATTTATTGGTCAGTAAATGATTCAATTTTTTAAAGTCCAATTTCATAATTATTCAACAAATAGAAGCCATAAAGACTTACAATTTGGTGACAAAACTTGCGATTTAGCAATGAAATTTGTGATTTGGCGGCAAAATTTGACAGTTGACGACGAAATTTTTGACTTGGTGTAGAAATTCGTTATTTGATGACAAAATTTGGCGAGCTTGACGATGAAAAATGGCAGCTTTGATGTCATTATATTTTCTTCCCACGCAAACACCTCATATCTCTTCACAGATCAATGTCTTGTTTCCACAAGATAAAGTCAAAGGAAGGCTGTAACGTATCACTCTCATTTTCAATCGTAAATTTTAAATTCTTGCGTAAATCGGCGTTCTAAACTATTCACTACAAACGACAATTTTACCAAGACAAACGTATTATTTTACTTTTATATTTTTAAATGATTAATTAAAGCTGTTACCATGGTTTTTATATTTACAGTGATCTTTTTTATTATCGTTTGCACGTGACGTAAGCATCAGATTATAAATTTAAGAAATTAAAGCTATAAAAAAAGTCGGTTTCATCACGAAAAATCACTTTTTAACTTGTAACTTTTAAGCAATTGAAGCTATCGAAAAAGTTTAAATACAAAAGTTGTTCTTTAGGGTAAGGCGGTAGTTTGCCTGATTTGAAGTAATTTCCTATTTTCAATATTAAAAAAATTATGGGCAAATGAAAATTTCCACCCCCCACCATTTCCACCCCCTTTGAGCTGGATGCCCCATATACGAACTCGACCGAGATTTTTACTGTCCTGACAACATATCCCAAGTTGGTTAATTTTAAATAAAAATTACTCCAGTTATCGTGTTCACAACTTAACATGGGAAAAAGCGTTATATATATATATATATGTATATATACCTATATATATATATATAAACTTTTGAACGGAGGGTGGTTTTGGGTTCTAGGGATCATGATCGGTGAAGATATGAAGAAATTTTCCAGAAGTCGTATCATGAGAACCATTGCAATAGGTAGATCTCCTATAAGGAATCTACCTAAAAACACCTGTGACGATACAACGCATATCATCTTCATTTGAGAAAAGTAATAGGTAATTTGTTCACTAGAAACGACGAATGTGTCAATATCAAAAATTTTCTCAAAAAATAAATAAATGAATAAATAAACAAACAAACTAATTAATTAATTAATTAATTAATAATAAAATAAAAATAGTTGAATAAATGAACTTTTATTTAAAAATAAAATTTGCTTCAAAAAATATTTTCTGAATACAACTCCGATAAAAAACAACGGATATCTGTTATTTAACTTCATTAATAATTTAAAAATCAAAATAATCATAAATAAATAATGTAGATGATTCTTTGTATCTTCTTTTTATTATTATTTATATAAAGAACTGCCGTTTTTTCTTTCTTATATATATATATATAATTTAAGCACTTATCATATTTGAAATTAACATAAACTAGGTTTTTCCAAATTTATCGTATATGTAAACTTAAACTATCGAAATGAGATGTTTATGTATTTATATAATTTCCTTTAAAAAAAAAATAACAATTAAAAAAAACAATTTATGTTTTTTTTTTTTTTTTTTTTTTTTTTCTGCGTGAATTTTGTATTGTTATAAAATTTTAGTTTTAAGTTAAAAAATAATAACATCCATAAGGGTTTATATGCATTATAAGAAATAACGCAAAAAAATATATAAATTATTTGTTTGCTTTTTAAAGGAAAAAAATCTTTCAAAGGCGCGTTATTATTTTTTGTCAATTAGCTAAAAAAAAAAAAAAAACTGCGAATAACTTTTTTTTATTGCAACAATAATTAGACTTTGAAAAGAAAGTGTTAAATCTTTTGAAGTGAGGAAAGTTTTCTGATTAAAAAGAGAGAGAGAGAATGTGGATTTTAAAAATAAATTGCTCTTAGCAATTTCAAGATTTTCTCTTGGTTTTATAACTTTTTTTTGCATGAGGAAAAGTTTCTTAAATTGTTAATTTTCTCTTTTCAAAAATTTTAATTTAATTTTTCGAATTATGTTCATAGTTTCATAAACTAAATTTTTTTTAGAATACCTATTTAATATGCAAGTACACATAGCTCATTCAAATTAATTTCGATATATTTATTTTAAAAATTGTATATCAGATAGTAAAAAGATTTATTTAATTTCAAAACTCTTTGAGAAATCGTTTTCAAGATCTCCAAATTATTGTATAGCTATTAAGAAAACGACGACGCCGACCGCCCCGCCTACATTCCCCAAGTTATTTAGCCGTAAATTGCTGTATAAATATGCGACTAGTTCCGATCGATTTGTAATAACATCTAGTTTATAATGACATTCTTAGATTTTTCCTAGGGGGTCTTCTATATATTAAAACTTGCCCAACTTCATTCTTAGAATATCAACACACAGTTTTGACAATATTTAAAGATGACTTGGATCAAATCAGCCCGGAAGATGGTATAGTTTACAGATTTCTCTCAAATTTTCACAGAGTTACAAGATGTCAAAATATGGGGATGCTAATGGTAAATGAATGTGACAAATTATTACTTACAAACTTTGAATAAACACCATAAAATGCAATAAACTCGCAACAATTGTTTCGGGTCGAAAAAACACACGACCCTTCATCAGGCGAACAAAGTAAGCACGAGTGCTGCAGTCAAAGCGGCAACGCACAAAATCGTTTAAAATGAAAAGAAAAAGTTTATAAAGTAGAAACTAAATATAGCTACTGGTGTGAGTAGAATTGTACAAAAAACAAGAAAATAAATAAATGAGTGAGATTAAACATATAACAATCTAAGGATAACAAAAATTAAACTAAAATCTAAGTTACGTGAGTAATTTCCAAGCATCAGAGAAGAAAGGAGTGGAAGAAATATCATTAACAAGATTTTTCGAATTTTTAAATATGTAAAATGCTTCATGAATATCCAAATGGGAGGAGCAGACAGGAGATAAAATTATGTTAGTTTTGGAAAAATCAAAACGATGACCTTGAGACCAGCAGTGGGAAGCAATAGAAGATTTGGTAATCTCTTCATTACGAACATTCCGACGGTGCTCATTTATTCTGTATTTCAAACGCCTCCTAGTTTGACCAATATAACCTAAGTTGCAGGACGAACACGGAATTAAATAAATTCCAGAACGGTTTTCGGTGGGAATGGGATCCTTAAGAGAAGATAATTTTATTTTATTGACGGGTTTGTAAATAACTTTGAAACCAAACGGTGAAAGAATTTTAGAGATTTTAAAAGAGAGTGAAGAATAAAAAGGTAAAACAACTGGGATGAGACTGTGATCGTTTAATTTGGGAGCAGAACGTTTAGGATTCTTAAATTTATATAGAGCTTTATCGATGATAGATGGGTTATAGCCACGAGAGAGGGCAAGAGATTTTAAATAATTAATTTCTTTCGAAAGATTAGACGGATCAGAACAAATGTTTGTTCTGATGTTCAGAAATGTTTGTTCAGAACAAATGTTTGTTCTGATCCGTCTAATCTTTCGAAAGAAATTAATTATTTAAAATCTCTTGCCCTCTCTCGTGGCTATAACCCATCTATCATCGATAAAGCTCTATATAAATTTAAGAATCCTAAACGTTCTGCTCCCAAATTAAACGATCACAGTCTCATCCCAGTTGTTTTACCTTTTTATTCTTCACTCTCTTTTAAAATCTCTAAAATTCTTTCACCGTTTGGTTTCAAAGTTATTTACAAACCCGTCAATAAAATAAAATTATCTTCTCTTAAGGATCCCATTCCCACCGAAAACCGTTCTGGAATTTATTTAATTCCGTGTTCGTCCTGCAACTTAGGTTATATTGGTCAAACTAGGAGGCGTTTGAAATACAGAATAAATGAGCACCGTCGGAATGTTCGTAATGAAGAGATTACCAAATCTTCTATTGCTTCCCACTGCTGGTCTCAAGGTCATCGTTTTGATTTTTCCAAAACTAACATAATTTCATCTCCTGTCTGCTCCTCCCATTTGGATATTCATGAAGCATTTTACATATTTAAAAATTCGAAAAATCTTGTTAATGATATTTCTTCCACTCCTTTCTTCTCTGATGCTTGGAAATTACTCACGTAACTTAGATTTTAGTTTAATTTTTGTTATCCTTAGATTGTTATATGTTTAATCTCACTCATTTATTTATTTTCTTGTTTTTTGTACAATTCTACTCACACCAGTAGCTATATTTAGTTTCTACTTTATAAACTTTTTCTTTTCATTTTAAACGATTTTGTGCGTTGCCGCTTTGACTGCAGCACTCGTGCTTACTTTGTTCGCCTGATGAAGGGTCGTGTGTTTTTTCGACCCGAAACAATTGTTGCGAGTTTATTGCATTTTATGGTGTTTATTCAAAGTTTGTAAGTAATAATTTTTACAACGCCAGTTTTGTGATGCTTCTTTATTAAGAATGTGACAAATATTAATTCATACCTTCCCAAAAAATTATTACAGTCCAATTCAATTATTTTATACGTTAGAATGAAGTGATTCAAACATATTCCATGTTTTTTTTTTTTTTTTTTCTTTTCTTTTTTGACTAGTTTGAATTTGACCACGACTTGCTCCGTTGCTATTATTCTCACACTCCTGAAGATTTTTAGGCATTAATTACAACTAATCGGCTCTTAAAAAATTTACTCTTTGTATAATTTAACTATATGTCACTTTAAAAAGATAATTAAAATTTAGTTTTATGGTTCTACTTGGAACTTGGAAGCTTTTAAATGGACCCTACTTACCTGGCAAACCAAGTCTGCGGTTATTTACCGCCCACGGAGGCAAATAATAGCCAACTCCCTTCTTGACAAACCACCTAAGTATCCTAATGATAGGTATTATGTCTTGGCGATTTCTTTAAAGTTTATTGGGAAATTGCCTGCTGAATAACTAGAGCTATTTTGCTCTCCTTGGACACGTATGACTGTCTGTAAACGCGCATCTAACAAAAGACTGAAGCCCATATGAATTGGGGCAAGTTTAACTTCGGTCTACTATAACCTTATAAAGTACAAAAAGAGATATGTAAGTAAAATTTCCAAAAAGTTAAAGCCATCATAAATATGGGACTTTGTGAATTTATAAAATCTTAACAGGCTACAGAGTTGCAAACTTTCCCGTACTCCTTTAACTAGCTCATCGAATTTTAAACGTTTTGACGCACCAACAAAATATAAAAAAGGTCAGAATATTAGATTTCTTTTAAAATTAAAAGGTAGAACTGAAAAGGCAAAATAAGAATAATACAAATAAAGCATATGAAGAACTTGGTACGAGTATAAACACCCTAGCAACACATTTTCGATATAAAGAATTCCTGAGATAAATGTGATCACACAGTAAAAAAACAGCGGTAATTTTTACAACAGAATGGGCTGGAAAAAATGGGTACCAGCACGTTCTTCTATTAAATATGGTAATTTACAGTGGAAGCTTCTGTAAAAAAAGAGACTATTTTACAGATGTTTCTAGGCAGTTAATTATCTCTTTTTAGAAGCGGAATGCGCTGTCTCCCCTTTTTTCTAGCACATTCTTCTGTATAAACTGTCTTTAAAAAATGACTTAATTCATCATGTCAAGTAGGAGTTAATTTTCTTTTAATCGACTTGAGTTAAAAATGCAATTCTTTGAGCTAATTAATAGATTTTATTTAAGATTTTATTTAGATAATTTGTATTTAAGCGAATTTGAGTTATCGATAGTTATCAATGCTTGAATCATTTTTGTTCATTCAACCAAGTGGCAACATCGCTCTCACTGCAACGCATTTCTTCAGTAGCACGCAAATGCAACGATCAACACCATTGTAAAGAAATCCAGTTTATTAAAATCATTTGTATTAAATTGATTAATAAAATAAATAAATTATTCAAACAAAATAAATAACTCAAGTTTGAGTGCATTATGGTAACTTATTCAGTTTCATGAATTTAACTCAAGATGAGAGGGCCCGTTTCTTCAGACAAATGAATGTAAATTCACTCAAGTTGAGTTATTTTCATTCTTCCATTTTAAGAGAGAAAACTACAGTTATTTTTTACAGTGCGAGGATGACTAACCAGAAAAGTTTTTCAAAAAATGAACAAGTCTGAATTCATATTAAAAATCTACATGGAAAACTTAGTTTTGTTACAAAAAACTGTAGCGTTTACTTCGCAAGTACAGATATGGCAAAAACTTTGAATTCTGAGAGAAGCACTGTGTATAAAAATGAAAAAAAAGCAATTTTTAAAACTTCGAAAATGATCATTGTTTATATTTAATTTGGTTTATTAAGGCTTTGTATAATAATAAAAAAAATTTAAAATTTTAAAAAAAGATTCAAATACAGATATAAGGATTATTATAAGCCGAAGTTATACTTAGCCCACTTAACCTATCTTCTATCTTCTATTAGACTATATGTGTTTGTGATGAAGATCTACAATTTTTTCAGTTTCTATTAAATACTGTATATTATATAAAGAAATTAATACATGTAGTTATTAATCCTATATATTATTATAAATATAAAAAACTATTTTTGCATGCATTAAAGTGTGAAATACATAATTAAGCCCTTTCATAAATGTAAAATGTTTCTAATTCAATATAACTTGCATCATTCCATACCAAAAGACAAATATATTAAATTTTGCTCTTAAAATAAATATCTAAGCACACTAAATGGTATAATTAATCCAGTCTATTTATAGTATGCATTTTTTAACGTTTTAATTATATTTACTGTCAATTATTAGAAATCATAGTGGTATCCGGTATTCAAATCTTAATTAAATGTTCTTTACGAAATCTAATAACATTATTTTCATGCAACACGAAGATCGGAAATTTCAATTATTGAGATAAAGATTCTGACATATAAAAATTTCAAATATTATGCCAAGCTGTTAGGATTGCATTATTATTAATAAAACTTCTAACAAGAAAAAGCTGATTTATAAAACAATATTGAAATTGGCAAATGAGTTTTTCTGCAAATTAATCTATAATTACATCTATTTTTTTTTTTATCATGGTAATGAAGAATTTCAATAATTTAGTATCATTTTAATTAACGTTTAATTCTCATAATAAAGGAAAAGTCTAGTTCGATATGGTTATCAATATAATCTTTATGAAAGTAAAACAGATTGTGATCAAAATACAAAGCAGAAAATAAAGACTTTTATAATAATTCGAATAAATCCTATCATTCAATGAGAATCAGGGATATTCAAAGAAAATAGTTCGTATTATTAATAAATACAGTTTGTAAATAATATATTTATAAAGATATATCTGAAACTCTTGAATTGTGATTACTTTTTCATTTGGTACAGTCGGTAACAAAAGTGTCCGAACACTAGCAAAAATTCCTATGTAAAAAAAGTACACTACGTACGGTTTTATTAAATAAATCCTTGTCGAATCCTATTCTTAGTCAGTGTAAGAACATGATTCGATAAGGATTTATTTAACAAAACCGTATGAAGTGTACTTTTTTTGTATAGGAATTTTTGCTAGTGTTCGGACACTTTTGTTACCGACTGTAGGTAGATTGGGTTTAACCTCGCGTTAGTTCTGCGCAATGGGTAACTGGCGAAGATCTGGGACACACCCTTAAGGATGGTCTGGGGACATGCCATCACAATTTTGATCCTCCAAGGAAGGGACCTTTTTTAATTGGGAAAACGTTATTATAAAATGTGGGGGGGGGATGGATTTTTACGCTGCAGTGTGTTACACTACAGACAATTGGCGATGGTCCGAGACTCACTCCTAAATGTAATCTGGAGACATGCCATCACAATTTTGATACACGCGGAGGGGAGGGCTCACCCACTTCGGTGACCCCCAGATGTATAATTTGGATGGAAACATGGAGGACATTGCGGCCACGAAGGACTTTATATGCCCCAGACACCATAAGTAGGCTGACCAGATCAGAGTACCTTTATAATAGAGAAGCATTAAAAATTGCTACAATTATCAAATTATGGATGGATTTTTTTATTCCTAATAAATAAGGACTAAAAATAAAGTGTTAATGATTAATAATTTAGTTTCTACAATTTTTTAAAACTTAGAAAAATGCCTTCAAAGAAAAAGGCAGCCCCATTTGTCCCCAGAAAATGGGGACGTTTGGTCAGTATAACCATAAGTGTACTCGACGGTCTTCAGATTTACTATAAAGAAAATACAATATTTGAAAATGCAATGTTGTTTTCAAAATAAATGTTATTGAGACGCTTTAAATAATGAATCAATTTTAATTTAAATAAAATATTACTTAGATCGAATAACTTAGGAGTTTAAACTAAACATTTATCTAGAAATATATTCAAAATAAATAGAGACCAGTTTATTTTAGGATGTGTCAAAATGCAACTGAAACACATGCTTCTCGTACAAATTCCTTTTAAAATCTGAATTTCAACAAATTATATTATGTATACTTTTGAATGTAAACGGAGTTTGAGTTAAAGAAAATATACAGCTTAAATCTTGAGAAAATTGATATATCTAATAAAGCAACATTTAATTTACTGTAGAAAACGGGAGATTCAAAAATAGATGCAAAATATGCATGCAGTAGAATAAATTTATTTTCGGTGTTATTTCACATACACCATTGATTTTAATGTAAGATATTGAAATAAGGTGTAAATATTTTAGTATATATTCTCATCTACATTAACAGATCTTTACACACAAGCTTAAATTTATATATCACTGGTTTTTCCCGCTTAATTGGTCACTGTAGTTTACTGAATTAAGATAAAAAAAAAAAAAAAAGCAGAATAAATGAAATATTTAAATATTTAAATAAATGTATTTCTATTGGTAACTATTTTCCCCAAATTAGCACCATCATTGGCCAAGGACCGTGGAGAGGCAGTTATTAATGAAGTGAAAAGAGCATTCATTTGTTTCAGTTTCATTATGTTGATTAAAACACTATTAAATTTAAATAATCTAAATATATGTATGGGAAGGTGGTCTAAAATGACGCTCTTAAGGGAAAAATCTTGTACAAAATAATATAACTGTTTAAATAAAAGTTTGTCCATTTGCTAGTATGTTTTACACTATATTTTGCATTATAAACATATTTTAATAATATTGGCCGCGTAGCCTGGTTGGTAAGAGCAGCGAGTTCGTGATCGAAAGATTGCGGGTTCGGTCCTCGAGCCGGCCGAAGACCGTCGTGTACGCTAATGGCGACTGGTGCACGTTAAATTCCGTCGTGGTCGCAAAGTCCTCCAAGTTCACATCAAACATTATACCTCTGGGGGTACCGAACATGCGTTTAACTCGCTCTGATCCGGATCAAAATTCGAGTTTCTGTTGTTTGGCTGGTGCTGCCATCTTTCACCAGCTTATGGAGCTAGAAGTCGTACTTCCTCCCTATGAGGCGCTCCTAATAACGGAAGACGCAACCCTCATGCCTTAAGGGGTTACATCCAGTTGTATGCACGAAAAAACGTGTTTTTTTGTGAATTTTTTGTGAAGAGGCCTTTTATTAAAGAAGTATATACAATACATATACATATAGCAAATTTAATGTATGTTAAGAATCCGTGATGAGTTTACAAAAATATTGGGTTCCGCTGTTCCTGTAGTAGATCTCCTAGAGGACTTCCACAAAAAGGTGTCTGGCGGTGAGCAAGATATCTCTGATCCAAATTATCTCAAATAAAAAAAACCGAAAGATTTATTTTTAGGATAGATGAATACAGGTAATGATCGTAGGAATAGTCAAAATTTTGATTTTTGACAAAATGGCGGCTTCCCCCAAAAAAAAATCGTTTTTTTCATGAAAATTTACACTTGAAAGTGGCTGAAAAAATCAAAATTATTATCAGAAACCTTATTCCTACGATCATTACCTGACAAAAATATCTAAGAAAATCGTGTCAAAATTTCAAGTCAATCGGTCCAGCCGTTTCGGAGAAATTTTGCTCACCGACTTTGAAAACACTGTTTCGAGATAAACGCGTTTAAAGTTTTGGGAACCATTTAAAGTAAGTTAATTTTTTTTTCCTACTTACATCGAGTCATCTATTCCAGGACCATAAGAGGAACCCTCTGCTTCATCATTTGCTTCTAGTACAGCCAACTGTTGTTGTCTACGTGACATTCTCCCCTCGCGCGTGCTCCCTTGCGCTCGTGCGTCAGAGATCAAGATGCGCTCTGCGTCCTCTTTTTCTACATAGGCATGGGCATTAGGCACAAGCGATAGTCCCATTGCGTTCATGAAGTATAGAAGAGATGTTTTTCCTTCATTGAACATGCCGGCAGCAAGATAAGCAGCAATTTCAACGATCTTAGAGCCACATGGGATTATTTTTGGAGTTATTTTCCATATCAGCTGATTATTACTTACTGTATACCTAAAATTTCTAAATATAGCTCTCAGATATAAGATAAACCTTTTACATTCTTATTCTAAGAAGCAAAACATTATGAAAAGCATGGACAAGGGCATAGGGATAATGGAAAACAGCTGCTACTCTGGTTTACGCTCCGCCTACTTTAAAACGCTCGGAGACGTCTTTACAAATATGCAAATTTCTCCGAAACTAATTGCCGGATCTATATGAAATTTTCAGACAATATTATCAAATATATGTACATTCAAAATATGTAAAAAAAAAAAAATCGATTTTTTGAAAATTACAACTGGATGTAACCCCTTAAAGTAAGTCCGGTAGTTCCACTACCGGGGCTCGGAATTTCCGAGTGGCACACGACAACAACAATAATATTTTTAACTCAAATTCAGTAATGATAAAATGGATTTTTGAAAAAGTGTCCAAAGACTCTCTTTACTCTCACCAAATTGCAAAATGATCCTTTATTTAAAAATAAGAGTAAATTGTTTTTTATTGGCAAAATAAAGGATATGAAAGTAATTATGACAATACGTAATAAAATAAATAAGTAAACCAGGTCATATTTTTGTACATGAAAAAATAAATAATAAATATATCAAAATAAATAAAAATTTAGTGTTGTAAAAAATATGTCCTATTTGCTGCCAGAAATTCTCTGTAATTTGAGAAAATACGTTCTGAAAACGTAATTTTTTTCGTAAATTATGCGTATTTTCATAGGTGTTTTAAAACCCACTTTTTCAAAAAATTCTATTCAGATGCGTAAAACTGCGATCTTTTGAATACCGTGGTTGCTTCTTCTTGAGTTGGTACAACTCACTGTAAAAACTATGTCCTATTTGCTGCCAGAAATTCTCTGTAATTCTAGAAAATACGCGTAATTTACGAAAAAATTACGTTGTCAGAAGGTATTTTCTCAAATTACAGAGAATTTCTGACAACAAACAGGACATATTTTTTACAGTGTAGTTTATATGTTAACCAGTAGATAGCACTATCTATTTGGAAGAAAACATATGTGGGCCGTTTTGCCCGCTAGAATCCTTTTAGGCCATCTTTCCTTACATTCGCATCAGCTTGCAGACGATAAATTCAAGATAAAAGCATGTTAGAGTATTTGGTTAATTGTAAATAAATGTATGCAGCAAATATCAGATTTTCACGCCATAAAAAATTATTACAAATTTTAATTTTAGTACTAATTTCTGGCAGCAAATAAGACATATTTTTTACAGTGTAGGGTGATTTTCAAACCAATTGCCAGTTTCATGTCCTAGATTTTCAATCTTAATTTCATGTTGATAAAATCATTATTTTGACACGGTAATAGCATGAAATGGTGAATAATTTTACATTTAATTCAGTGCATTCATTACATTTTATCTAAGTTATGAAATAATAATCATTTAGTATTCCTTTAGTTAGCAGAAAGTGAAATTTCCTGTATAAAAAACCCTATAATATTAATCTATTTTCATATTTTGATGAAACACTTTTTTTTTTCGTATATGCTAGACAATATAAAGTCATATTTTTCAGTTAAACAAAAATGCTTTTGATTTCACTAAAATACTAATCTCGTAATTTAAAAAGTTAAATGCATCTCGTGTGTTCATATGCAGCTCATGAGTGTAACCTCCTGGAAATTATCAGTAATTACTTCCAAAATATTTGTAGTATATTGCAGTAAGTAACAGTAATAAAATAATTAAGATAAAAAGAACTTTTTATATACCGTGTTTTTAAATTTTCTGTTGAATCATATAAACGCTACCGAAGGCAGCGGTAACGCAAAACAATTGGCTAAAAGTGTTAAAAAAGTTCATTGTTATCGTGTTTTGAGTTATTATAAAAGTTTCAAATGGCCGGTAATTTAGTTGAAAATCGATTGCAATCTTTGAACTGGTAACGCTGCCGAGGGCAGTAGGGACCCGAAACAATTGGTTAAAAGTATTTAAAAAATTCATTTTCACTGTATTCTGAACTATTTTGAAAGTTTCAAATGTCTAGCTCGTCGGGAAGTTAGTTAAATAAATTTTCTGTTGAATCATATAAACGCTGCCGAAGGATTGTTGACTAAAAGTATTAAAAAATGTATTGTCACCGTGTTCTGAGCTATCTTGAAAGTTTCAAATGCTACTAGGGAAATTAATTTAAAATCGATTGCAAGCTTTGTACTGGTAACGCTGCCGAAGGCAGCAGGAACCCGAAACTGTTGGCTAAAAGTATTTAAAAAATGCATTTTAACCATGTTTTTAACTATTATGAAAGTTTAAAATTTCTAGCTAGTCGTGAAGTTAGTTAAATAAATTTTTTGTTGAATGATATAAACGTTGCCGAAGGCAGTAGGACCTCAAACAGTTCACTAAAAGTGTTAAAAAAAATTATTGTCACCGTGTTCTAAGCTATCCTGAAAGTTTCAAATGTCTAGCTAGTCAAAAGTTAGTTACAAATCGATTGCAAGATTTGTACTGGACAAACAAACAAACAAGAATCGAAGTTAATAAAAACATGGTAAAAAGCCGTGTTGTTCCTTCTTAGAATGTGCAGGTTTAGAACTGGATATTTTTATTCTTTAATTATTGTACATCAGAATGTGTACTTCATTTCGGTGGGTATTTTTATTATCTCTGAAGAGGATTACCCCTTTATCTTACACATTTTTTTATAATATAAAAATAATGGAATTAGGAATTAGTGTATCTTTTGTTTATTAATTAAGAGGCATTCCGATGTTTTCAACAAAACAGTTATAACTTATTCTATTAAAGAATTTTTTAATAAATCTCATCAGCGTTACTGATAACGTAATTTTTTATGTTCTGATAACATAATTTTTTCGTAAATTACGCGTATTTTTTAAAATTTCAGAGAATTTCTGGCAGCAAATAGGACATATTTTTTACAGTATATATATGCATAAAACGAATACTTAGTACAAAATTTTTACGTTAGGTTTAATCAGTTTTGAAATGCGACAAATGCTCTTCCAAAAGTATTGACAATCAGTATCTACAATGCAAAGAAAAGGTTATTACCTATGTAATATTGGAGTGTAAAGTATTCTCTAACCATAAATAATAAAAGAAGAGAAACTTGAACAACCAAATCCCTTCTCCTGTATACAAAGGATTTTGGAGAAGAAAATTCGTATCAGTATCATCTTTTACATCTTTTAAATGTAAAGAGGTAAAATTTCTTGCATAAAACTATATAGCAGATCAATAAAAGAAAAGATATATGGTACTTTAAAAAGTGAAATAGATGAAGAGTAAAAGTACAATAAGGTGGAATATGTAAGCCTCTAGAACATTACTAAAGAAATAATCCTTTCTACAACTGAAATCAAAACTGGCACACTTTTTCTACCTGAGTTTATATGCGGCACCCGAAAGAAAACTAAATTTCGATACATTGTCGTATACCAGTCGTCACTTCATGAAGATTGAGAAACAAAAGGGATGTTTTTAAGTATATTCCTGGAGAAAATAACTCTTAATTCAAATTGAATGAAAATTAATTTGCTTATATAGGTTTCAGAAAAGGAATGATAAGGTTCTAATTATGTTTTTTTTTTTTTTTTTATGTTGCTTAATCGTTAATGTCCTAACATTTTTTTTTTTCTCTTTTATTAAACGTAGTTTTTCTTTACATTATCAGAACAGGATTATTAGCTTGTCTCATGAATGTTGTTGTCGCTCATGAACCGTTAGTATAGCAAAGTATCAACATTCCATTAATACATTTGTTAATTTACATAAATAAATTGTTTTTTTTTAATTAAAACTTTTTATGTGTTCATTGTAAATGAAGTGAAAATCTATAATTTTTCATTAAACACTTTTTTATTAGAAGTTAAAACCTTTGTTTACGAAACAAAGTAACATTCATGAGATAAATATCTGTTCAAATGCAAATATTTATTAAAATTAATAAGTAATGATACTATTTTTACTTAAACCAAAGTTTTTAATGTATATTAAATTAGGTTTGTAAATTTAATTATTAATACAAAGAAATTTACAGAATGTTTTTTAAAGTTAACACTCATGGAAAAACAGTGACTTGTCAAGACTCTTTTTGAATTTTCTAAAAATATAAATAAAAAAATAAACCTCACAAATAATCCCCTGCTTAGAAAACTATAATTTATAAGGAATTCACACGTGAGTATATTTTTGTGTTTCATGTAAGTCAATTTTTCAAATTATGTAAGGTTGAAAACGGTAAATCATTTGAAAAATCACCCATTTGTGAATATTTTTCAATTAGACAGGAAAATCAAGAACCCGTTATTCCAAAATCTATAGTACTGACAAATTAAAAGGGATTTTTTTAAATAAAAATCATTTATATTACAGAAATTCATTTTCTTTATCTGAAGTAATAATTTAAAAATAAAAAATAAATAAAAATTTGGAATTCACTAAAACTTTCTTTTATTCACGCCACGGAAGAATATTTCTGTTTAAACATAAATTTATAATTCACTTAATAAACACTTTTGCAAAATCTGAAAAAAAATATCACCTGGGGTGAAAAAATGCTGTTTTGTTAAAATTTTTGTAACATAAGAAATTTTTTTGCCAGAAATTAATATTATTATCTATAAAAGGATTAATGAGATTAAAACCTGAAAACTTACATGTACAAACATTTACTGTACCTTTTAAATTTATAAACGTGTTTTTATTTTTTTTTAAAGAGTGAATAATATTTGTTCCTTTTTTTCTCTGAAATTTATGGCGATATAAACACAAAATTTATGCACTCATAAATATTGTATATACTTTTAGATGCACGTATAATTTATATATATGTGTATATATATATATATATATATATATATAT
Source organism: Salticus scenicus (assembly GCA_963930645.1). Lineage (NCBI taxonomy): Eukaryota > Metazoa > Arthropoda > Arachnida > Araneae > Salticidae > Salticus > Salticus scenicus. The sequence continues at coordinate 200,584,077 of OZ005653.1, read as the reverse complement.
ATATATATATATATATATATATATATATATATATATATATATATATATATATATATATATATACATATATATATGAAGTGGAATTTATGAAGATTAAATTTCTTGTGCATTTATTTTCATATAGATTTTACTTTTCTATATTGTTGCATGATAAAATTTCGGCAACAAAATAAATATCTGCCCTATCTTATGTATCGGAAATACATGTATCTTAATTTTAAAATTCATTATGAACGATTTTTATGACTATGAATGAAAAATTGTTTAAATGTTAATATAAATAAATATTCTTCTCTATTCAAAATGACACAAAGGAAACAAACGTTATCTTATGAAAATTTTTGATTATTATTTAATAAAATTAATAAATTTAGTGGGAAAAAATAGAATTTTTATTTTTTCCTTTTTTTTCAAATATTAATGTCAAAATACTATTTAAATTTTTAACTTGCCTTTCGTATTATTTTTTCTTTTTCTTACCAATGTAACAGTAGAGAAAGTATTATTTTTAGTTCAATTTTTTGGTGATGAGTTTTTAATATATTTACCCCTGAATCCGAAAATCATATGTTTTTTGCAACTGGTCTGTTTATGTATATGTCTGTAAATCTGTGAGTTTATTATCAGTATAATTCAAAAAACGCATATTGACATGAAGACCAGATTCAGTATTCTAATGGTATTCATATGGAGTATCATATCCAAAACATAGTATCATAGTATCCAGCTGAATTAAAATTTACGCAAAGAAGTAGTGTGACGTAAAGAAAGTATTTACACAGATTTTACTTACAGTTTTCGATAGCGTGACGCAAAAGATAAATCAATTTATTGAAATAAATAATTTTAATTTATAATGCAAACTCAGTGAAAGTATAATTATTTGACAGTATATTTGAAAATTAAAAGCACTGTTTCAATGTGTAAATATACTTTATTAGACAAAACAAAAGTAATTTTAATGGAATCTAAAAACAAATCTTTTAAAATAACACCGAGGCGCCACTTGAATTTTTATATCATTCCCTTTAAAACTGTTATTTTGAATTTGAAATGCGAACGAAAAAGCATCAGTGTCTGAATTTTATATATCTGTCTGATCTTGAAGCTAAAAATATTACGTTTGCATTATAAATATAAATAAAAGTAGAAAGTAAATGATCAAATAAGAAAATCTATGTATATTTTAACTAATTGCAAAGCGTTACTTAAAATTTGATATCATTATTTTTAAGACTCATATTTCAAATTCTTATAGCCATAAAATAGCGGCGTCATAAACTTTTAACCCGTTAAGGGTTTTTTGTACTGATATCATTACTTTTTAGGGGTTATTCATCAAAAAATTGAAACAAGTCCTTCTGGTTCCTAGGAAGGGTAAACTGATTTATCTTTTATTATGAAGTTGCCACCATTTTTTTTTTTCCAAAATTGTACAATTGTACAATTTTTCAATTCTACAATTTATTAATGGACTTGGTGGATTTCTTAATGAAGGCTTGTATATATGGAGTTTTAAGCAAATCGGTTCATAGAACCTTTCTAATGTAAATTTGAAATTTTCAGTGGACTGTCACAGGGAAACAAGAGGGTAGATTAAGTTGGCAAATGAACATAACAAATACATTTCTGAGATAAATCCACACGACAGATTTAGTTTAAATTAATTCAGTATTTCAAACGTTATCATGCTGACAAATTTTCAAGTAGCCTACTACTTGGAAACAAAATGGAGAAGCTTCACACTAGAAAAAAATATTGTGTGGGATTCTCAAACTCTTTAAAATAATAAGTGGGAAATTTCAAATTTAAGTTAGAATTACGTAATTTACATTTTGCAAGTTTCTTTTTAGAGAATTACAAATGCAAATTAAACAATTTAAAAAAAAAATCAAGTTAATGTTAAAAATGGAAATTTATTTATTTTCTTTTCCCTTTTGAGGCTAAGCTCCAATATTCACAATTTAAATTTTCGTCAAAAGTGCAGGTAACAATTATTTCACAAAAATATTTGGTGGAAAAAAATAGACAAAATATAAATTAAGCTCTACATTTCTATAATTTTAAAAGTAAGATAAAATCATTTGGAGAAAAAAATTATGGAAAATACAAGTTAGCTAAAGTTAATACAAGTTAAGTAAAATACAAGTTAAGCTAAAGTTAATACAAGTTAAGTAAAATACACGTTAAGCTTAAGTTTTATGGAAAATACAAGTTATTTATATATTTCTTTTTAAAAATTAAAAATCTCTTTTTAAAATACAGTTACAGTTTATTCATATATTTACTTTTCAGACTTTAAAATGATACATATTTTAAATATTAACATAATCAAACTAATTTTTTTATTATTATTTAAAGCAACAATGGCTAGGGGATGAAAGAGGGGATAAATACGCTGTATATTTAATAAAAAAAATAAATAAATAAAACATAGAATTAAAATTCATGAAAAATGTGTCAAATAGCAATTATTGAAAAACACGTCAAAATAAATAAATGACATCTTTACTTTGAATCCCATAATAATTTATTTAAAAATATAATTCTCTCTTTCTTTCTTTCTTTTTTTTCTTAATTAATTAATTTCTGCATGAAAAATTCCATTTCATAAACATATTTACAACTACAATAAGCAAAAAAACCCTCCTTTAATTTTAAATAATTATTTCTACATGTTTCTAAGCAATTAAAATTGTCTTTTTTTTTTTTTTTTTTTTTTTTAAGAAAAATAAATTAAATATAGAAATGTATATGGTTTTAATATAAGCTACGAGATGGCGCCACTAGATGGCCAAATTATTACCTTCATGATAAAACCGTATACATTCCAATATTTAAGCTATTTTCCTTTAAAAAAAAAAAAAAAAAAAACTTCTAATTGCTTAGAAACATGTAGAAATAATTATTTAAAATTAAAGGAGGGTTTTTTGTTTATTGTAGTTTTAAAAATATTTATGAAATGGAATTTTTCATGCAGAAATTAATTAATTAAAAAAAAAAAGAAAGAAAGAGAGAGAATTATATTTTTTAAATAAATTATTATGGGTTTCAATGTAAAGATGTTATTTATTTATTTTGACGTGTTTTTCAATAATTGCTATTTGACACATTTTTCATGAATTTTAATTATATTTTCATGTTTATATATATATATATACAGTGTATTTATCCGCTCTTTCATTCCCTAGCCATTATAGCTTTAAGTAATAATAATAAAATTAGTTTGATTATGCTAATATTTCAAATATGTATCATTTTAAAGTCTGAAAAGTAAATATATAAATAAACTCTAACTGTATTTTAAAGAAAGGTTTTTAATTTTAAAAAAGAAATATATACATACATATATATATATATATATATATATATATATATATATATATATATATATATATATATATATATATATATATATATATATATATATATATATTGCAAAAGTGTATGTTTTAATTTAAATTAAGAAATATATACATACATATATATATATATATATATATATATTTGCAAAAGTGTATGTTTTAATTTAAATTAAAAACAAAAGATGGCGCCAAAACTCCATTTGCTGTTTTTTTCTATTCCCTGTGCGGAAGGATACATGAATAGGAATCGCAAATCATTAAGCTACTTTAAAATCGATGTTTATGAATGATTAAATATTTTTTGCTTTAAAAAATTGTAAATTCATCATTATTATGATAAAATGGAATGTCTAAAATTACAAAATACTTCCTTATTTAAAATGTTATCTAAATACTTTTTTGACTAAATATGAAATTTTGAAATCAAAAATATCTTTTTCATAGCAGAAGAGAAAATATATTTAAGTGAATTTGACTTAGTATATATACAATAAATATATAAAAAATGTAATAAAGTATTTTTGCGTTAAAAAAAGCAAAATTTTAAATAATTCATTGACTGCATTCACGTTGGTCAGCCAACCAACGTGCCTTGAAAGTAAGAACCGAATTACGACAATTTCGTCGAATAAAAGCATGCATTTTGGCGGAGTAATATAGTCCTATTTTTAAAGCAACTTTTACAAAAAACAAGAGTTTTCCTGAAAAAAAAACAAAAACGTTACTAGATTCAGAAAGATCCCATTAACAACATATATTAATTAAATTAAAATCGTTCGTGCGGTTTTAGAGATATTTTTTCATGAATTTAGTCCATTACATCCTTACATCCTTACACCCTTACACCTCACATTTTCCCTTTTTGGCTTTAAATTGAGATTCAGATCTCAAAACATACTGCATGTAGAAATGTAAAATTTTCAGGATAGATTAAGACTGAAGATAAAATACTATTTTGAAAAGATCAGAACAAAATATGGCATATTTGCTGAGATATTAAATGTCGGCTTTTACAATTCTCTTTGATGTCAAACTAGCCGTATATATGAGTTCGCAGCGTTCAGTTTGTCCTTCCGCTTGCGTCACTCGAAAAACTGCCGTTTTTCATGATAATTATCACGTTAAACGTCCATCTATTTTGTCTAAAAGCTGGCTGTCCAATATTGTCAAATGGCAATCTGTTCTTGCCAAAGTTTTCAATATTTTCAACTTTTATAATTACTTAAACAATATCACTCCCAATGAGTTCCTTGGCAAAAAACAAATCTTTCCATGTACCTCATTTTTAACTTACCTTTCAGTATTTTGCTGCAACAGATCGTTGTCGTGAGGAAAGCTAAGGCAGTGTTATTTTAATTATTTTTGTTTTAATTCTTATGTTCTTTCATCGCGTCTTATCGTGTTGAAATTTTCTCTGGCTGTATTGGTGAACTACAATAATGAGTTTATTTTTAATAAACGCTCCCGTTGGAGGGGGGAAGGGGCACTATAGATCGGACATCTACAAGAAGTCCCTTTTAGGCTCACAAATAAAATAGGTACTGCTTTTTTTACAACCATTTGATTAAAATAGCTTTAAAAAAAACTTTATATTCTGTTTCTTCGACCATTTTTGGTTTGCCACCCGGCAAGAATTTTCAGGTCTATTTTGTCAACCACTCACAATCTCAGACGTTATATTTAATATAAATTCTAATTTCAGAAAGAATTAAGTTTGTTAAATATTTTAATCGAATTTCATGATTTTTGAAATGTTGACTTAGTGTCATTTTATGTATCATTTTTTGTACTAAAATATTTGCTAATGATATTTGAAAATTGAATGACTTATAAGTTTATATATATAAGACATTTTTTATAGCAACATGACATCAATTGAATTATTCAAATTTTTATTAATTCTGATGAAAAAATTTTTACTTAGTAAATCTAATTCAATTGAGTTTTATTTACATATTATATGGTCTTCTTGAAAAGAATTGTTCTGTTAAATTTCCAGTGTCTTTAACTAATTTTTCAGTCAGCTGATTTTCTCCGTAACGTTAATTTTATAACATATTTCAACAGCTAGCATTTTAATGCTTTTTGCATTATGTCATATATTAGTTTATTTGATTATTTATTTATTCAAGGTTTTTATGTGTATGTGTGTGTATGTGTGAATGGGTGTATATGGGTGTAGGAGTGCCTTATTTCAAAAAGAAAAAGTAAAAAGAAAATTCGCTGACTTTTATTATCATTATGGGAAAGAAATGAAATATTGCTCAAGCGAAACCGGGTAATGCAATTTACATAAATAACATACATAAATAAAACACATTTGCTAAATTTCGTTTTCGTATATTATTGGGTCGTCCGGAAAATTCGTGTCGATTTTCGTTAGGTGGCATACGGACAGGTCTAAATATATCAGAATAGTTAAGAACAAATGACATGCGTACATATTCTAAAAATCGGTACTTAAGGCATATTTAGAAAAAATTTGGTTTCGATTCGTTAATTGTTATGTTTTATGTGCTATTGAATATGGAAGCAAACAAAGTGCATTATTAGGAATTTAATGTTTTTCTTTAACAGGAAAAGGAAAAATGCCACACAAGCGGCAAACAAAATATGCGCGCTGTTTGTGACGAAGGTACTTTAGCTGAAAGAACTGTGTGGAAGTGGTTTGTTAGGTTTAACCCTACAAGGCTCATTTTTTTTTTTTTTTTTTTTTTTTTTTTTTTTTTTAGTGCGCGACAAAAATATATAGGTTGTAATTAGTGATCAGAAGATAGGGAAAACTTATAAAAATAAAAATAAAACCATATTTTACGGAAAAATCAACTTTTTAGCTCAACGTACCGTATGTGGAACATACATAAAAATATGATTTACTAATACGTTTACTATTGTATTATAAAAAAAAAAAAACTTACCTCTGCAAAATATACACTTCGTGATAACACACAGTATTTTTTTTTTTTTTTTTTTTTTTTTTTTTCTAGTCAAAACTGTTCAATAACTATTCTTTTTTTATTTTTGAATTCAGACAAACGACTAACGTATCTTTTTCATTCATATTTCACACTGAGTGCACTATAAGAAAAACACGAACGACAACTTTAGGTAAAGATTCGTATTACTACATTGCTAAATGTCAGTAGCTTCTATCAAGATGTCAAGAGATGTCGCTACTAATAGTTTTATAGCTATAGCAACGATTAAAGTCGGTGTTCCCCATATGGTACTGGGTGCCTTGTAGGGTTAAAGCTGGTGATTTCAACCTTCAAGATCAAACACGCCTGGGTAGGCGGCCTCCACAACAGATAGAGATCACATTAAAGCATTGGTCGAAAATAAACCACACTGTACGACACAGGAATTAACAGAAATGTTAAAAATATCAAAATCCACTATCCACGAACATTTAAATGTGTAGCATTTCAATTTTCCATCAAAATCGACATGAACTTTCCGGATAACTTAATATTTTGATAATTCATATATAAATCATGCATCTCGTAATTAAAAAAATAATTGAAACCGAGGAAAGTTAGATAAATGTATTTATTTGCTCAAACTAAGAAAAAATAACTAAGTTTCAAAATGTATTGAACTAAATAGGGTCATAATAAAATAAAAAATAAAAAATAAATCTATATACCAGAAAAATTAATTATGTTTTATTAATAGTATCATTATTGTTGTTGTTTTAAATTAACTTTAAAAGAAATTCAAAATATAAAGTTAAGTCCTTTATAAAACAGCATTTGTAAAATATTATTTACAACATTATGTTTCTTTAAAAAAGAAATTATCCAGTTTTAACATTTAGTAAAATAAATGCTAAAATGTTAAAAATTAATTTTGAAAAAAACGGCATTTTACCTTTTTTTAAAAAATGCCATTATTTAAATATTTTGAAATATTAAATTTTATTTTGTATGCTGAAGTTTTTTTTTTTTTTTTTTTTTTTTTTTTATAGAAATATTTATAAAAACGTAATGGCACAATTTTGCTTTCATATTCGAAATAAATTTCTATCGGCATTTCCCCTTTTGCATTTGCGTGATCCAATCCAAATTTCGGCTGTATATCAAGTATATTCAATCATGAAGAAAATATATTTATATTTCGGTTATCCACTAAGAAATTCGATTTGCGAGGGAAAAAATGCTAAAAGCAAGAGCTATTCAAACGAGTTACCGTTTATTATGATCTACAATAATTCGAAAAATAAAATATTTTCTAAGCGGTTATTTTTAAATGCGATATTTTTCTCAGTATTTTCATTCCATTTCAAACGGCACGTTCGAGTTTTTCCTATTTTAAAGACTCGGGTATCTTTAACTTTTGAAATTTAAATTGTAAAAATTTTACTTGCCATAAAAATTATTTTAATGTGAAACAAAATGCGGAGTGATATTTTCGAATTAATAGAATATAATCCGTTTAAGCTTTTTTTTTTTTTTTTTTTTTTTTTTTTGTATTTGTAATAAATATACTGCTTCGTTTTTGTTTTGTTTCTGTATAAAATAAATATATGATAACACTATTTAAAATATGTACTTAAAAATGAGAACAAGTACCAACTTATATTTTCCATAAATTAGTTTATGTATGCATTGTTCTCAGTTTTAAGTATCAGTGCATTTTTAAAAGTTGCCATAAAACACTGCAAAAGTGCCCCCTTTCCTGCTTTCTGCTTTTCACCCAAATTTCCTTTGTTCTGAAAATACCGAATAAGCGTTCCCTTACGCTTAACAGAAGACTATCCGAATAGGAGATAGTTTTTCCGTTATATTTATTTACTTATTTATTTTTTATTTATTTATTTATTTTTTATTTATTTATTTATTTATTTATTTTTTATTTTTTTTATTTATTTATTTATTTTTTTTTTTTTTTTTTTTTTTCAAATATTGAGGTTATTTGAAACGAGAAAACGTAAGTTTCCTTAACAGCCGCAAATTTCTTAAAACAATTTGTTGGAAGTAATTTGAAAAAAAGGTTTTTGTTAGTGGAATGCCGGTTAACCAAGCGTGAACTGTGTTTATTTATTTTATTTACAGTCGTCCCCAATTAATCGGGTAACGGATAATCGAATACCCCGCTTATAGGAATATAAAGTTATAGAACCAATTTTTTTTCCCATAGAAGTAATGTTAAATTTCCTCGTTTAAAGAAATATGTTTTACAATGCCACCCCGCTTAATAGCATAAACACTCAAAGTTTCTTAAATAAAATTCCTCTATTTCTGGGCAGATTTTTCCTCTCATTCTCAAAAAAAAAAAATCCGTTCTTCTTTTAAAAATCTTACAATCATGCTCTTTAAACATGAGACGGTATTCCTGCCGAGGTAATATAAATTGTTTTGCAAAAGCCAAATTTATAAAATCAGCAACTGATGAGAAAATTAGAAATTAAAATATAAATTATCTCCAGGAATTAAAAATCACAATTTTTTAAAGTTTTTAGATGATTGAAAAAGAACTTTATGAACTCATAGATGTGGATAAAGATGGAGAAACAGAAAGAGATGAAGAGTTTAATCTTCCAATAAAACCTTTAAATGAAAGTGATAAAGTAAAGCAAGCAAACGATAAATGAAGTTACAAAATACTTTAACATTATTCATCGTCATTTTGAGTCTCATAGAAACGATTATAATCTATTTATGGGCTTTAGAAAAAGAAATCGAAAAATGTTTGGTTAAGTCTATGTTAAAGTAATAAATTATAACCGTTTTTTTTTTTTTTTTTAAGCTATTGTACAGCTTTTATCGCGGGCTTTGAGCGCGGCGACCGAATCAAAAAATTCCGTAACGAAAAAAAACCTAACACAGTTCGGCAGACTTCGGTAGACTTCGGCTGTACGAAGCTCGCACGGATCGAGACGAGCAGCTCCGAAATCGGACGAATACGTAAGCAGCTGTTTGTGAGAAAGTATATAGGTGTATAGGTATCTATCATCTATGTACAACAGTGAAAAGCTGTACGCGTAAAATTTGTGTATAAAGTAGATCAGATAAAACTTGAACATCCCCATTCGACTTGCAGGCCTTTAAAACCTATTAAATACCTTTTCTCTATTAAAATTTGTTTTCTTATCGGTCACCACGCTCAAAAAGTGTAACTTGAATTAATATCAAAGAAAAAACTTGAATATCCCCATTCGACGTGCAGGCCTTTAAAACCTATTGAAATACCTTTTCTCTATTAAAATTTGTTTTCTTATCGGTCACCACGCTCAAAAAGTGTAACTTGAATTAATATCAAAGAAAAAACTTGAATATCCCCATTCGACTTGCAGGCCTTTAAAACCTATTAAATACCTTTTCTCTATTAAACTTTGTTTTCTTATCATTATTGTTATCTTATTCATTAATATCAAAGAAAAAACTTGAATATCCCCATTCTACTTGCAGGCCTTTAAAACCTATTAAATACCTTTTCTCTATTAAAATTTGTTTTCTTATCGGTCACCACGCTCAAAAAGTGTAACTTGAATTAATATCAAAGAAAAAACTTGAATATCCCCATTCGACTTGCAGGCGGTCACCACGCTCAAAAAGTGTAACTTGAATTAATATCAAAGAAAAAAAGTGAATATCCCCATTCGACTTGCAGGCCTTTAAAACCTATTAAATACCTTTTCTCTATTAAAATTTGTTTTCTTATCGGTCACCACGCTCAAAAAGTGTAATTTGAATTAATATCAAAGAAAAAACTTGAATATCCCCATTCGACGTGCAGGCCTTTAAAACCTATTGAAATACCTTTTCTCTATTAAAATTTGTTTTCTTATCGGTCACCACGCTCAAAAAGTGTAACTTGAATTAATATCAAAGAAAAAACTTGAATATCCCCATTCGACTTGCAGGCCTTTAAAACCTATTAAATACCTTTTCTCTATTAAACTTTGTTTTCTTATCATTATTGTTATCTTATCATTATTGTTATCTTATTCATTAATATCAAAGAAAAAACTTGAATATCCCCATTCGACTTGCAGGCCTTTAAAACCTATTAAATACCTTTTCTCTATTAAAATTTGTTTTCTTATCGGTCACCACGCTCAAAAAGTGTAATTTGAATTAATATCAAAGAAAAAACTTGAATATCCCCATTCGACGTGCAGGCCTTTAAAACCTATTGAAATACCTTTTCTCTATTAAAATTTGTTTTCTTATCGGTCACCACGCTCAAAAAGTGTAACTTGAATTAATATCAAAGAAAAAACTTGAGTATCCCCATTCGACTTGCAGGCCTTTAAAACCTATTAAATACCTTTTCTCTATTAAAATTTGTTTTCTTATCATTATTGTTATCTTATTCATTAATATCAAATAAAAAACTTGAATATCCCCATTCTACTTGCAGGCCTTTAAAACCTATTAAATACCTTTTCTCTATTAAAATTTGTTTTCTTATCGGTCACCACGCTCAAAAAGTGTAACTTGAATTAATATCAAAGAAAAAACTTGAATATCCCCATTCGACTTGCAGGCGGTCACCACGCTCAAAAAGTGTAACTTGAATTAATATCAAAGAAAAAAAGTGAATATCCCCATTCGACTTGCAGGCCTTTAAAACCTATTAAATACCTTTTCTCTATTAAAATTTGTTTTCTTATCGGTCACCACGCTCAAAAAGTGTAACTTGAATTAATATCAAAGAAAAAACTTGAATATCCCCATTCGACTTGCAGGCCTTTAAAACCTATTAAAATACCTTTTCTCTATTAAAATTTGTTTTCTTATCATTATTGTTATCTTATTCATTAATATCAAAGAAAATCCTTGAATATCCCCATTCGACTTGCAGGCCTTTAAAACCTATTAAATACCTTTTCTCTATTTTTCTTATCGGTCACCACGCTCAAAAAGTGTAACTTGAATTAATATCAAAGAAAAAACTTGAATATCCCCATTCGACTTGCAGGCCTTTAAAACCTATTAACTACCTTTTCTCTATTAAAATTTGTTTTCTTATCATTATTGTTATCTTATCATTATTGTTATCTTATTCATTAATATCAAAGAAAAAACTTGAATATCCCCATTCGACTTGCAGGCCTTTAAAACCTATTAAATACCTTTTCTCTATTAAAATTTGTTTTCTTATCGGTCACCCCGCTCAAAAAGTGTAACTTGAATTACTATCAAAGAAAAAACTCGAATATCCCCATTCGACTTGCAGGCTTTTAAAACCTATTAAATACCTTTTCTCTATTAAAATTTGTTTTCTTATTGGTCACCACGCTCAAAAAGTGTAACTTGAATTAATATCAAAGAAAAAACTTGAATATCCCCACTCGACTTGCAGGCCTTTAAAACCTATTAAAATACCTTTTCTCTATTAAAATTTGTTTTCTTATCATTATTGTTATCTTATTCATTAATATCAAAGAAAAAACTTGAATATCCCCATTCGACTTGCAGGCCTTTAAAACCTATTAAATACCTTTTCTCTATTAAAATTTGTTTTCTTATCGGTCACCACGCTCAAAAAGTGTAACTTGAATTAATATCAAAGAAAAAACTTGAATATCCCCATTCGACTTGCAGGCCTTTAAAACCTATTAAATACCTTTTCTCTATTAAAATTTGTTTTCTTATCCGTCACCACGCTCAAAAAGTGTAACTTGAAATTATATCAAAGAAAAAACTTGAATATCCCCATTCGACTTGCAGGCCTTTAAAAACCTATTAAAATACCTTTTCTCAAAAAATAGAGTTAGATCATTCAAATTTGGTACATCGAGGTTTTCGATACCTACAAATCGATCGCGGATATTTTTGATATATTCTCATTGCGGATATATTCTCATTTATTCAATAAAAGAAAAAAATTTGTTTTCTTATCGGTCACCACGCTCAAAAAGTGTAACTTGAATTAATATCAAAGAAAAAAAAATACTGCATAAATAAAATAAATAAATAATTACAATTGCATAAGTTGATAAATAATCTATGCAATAGCTTTACCGCGGCAGTCCTCGAGTGCCACACGTATTTTATTTATTTTTTTTTTTTTTTTTTTTTTAATTAAAAGTAAAATTGTAAGTACACTTTATTTTATATTTATTCCAGCACTAATTGCATTTATAAATTAATATAATATTTTAACTTAGTAAAAGTTTTGTTAAATATTTAAATAAGAAAAAGGTATCGATCATTTATCTTTTCACATATAAGAATAAAACCATTATAATTATACATGCAATTGCGTTTCTAGTCTTCCCCGCATAATTGAATACTCCGTTTAATCGAATTAATGTAGTTGAGACGGTAGATATTCGTTTAAGCGGGTACATGAGTATGGCGCCTGCTATTTTCTTTTTTTTTTTTTTTTTTTTTTTTTTTACAGTCAAAAATCAAAACAAGCGGAATCACTTTTGAGAAGAGAGACGTTTCAACAATATTCACATGTTGTATTACTTTTGAGTAAAGTGAGTATTTCAAAAAATAAGAAGACTAATTTTTCAAATCTAAGTAATTTTAATTTGGAGCTATGTTGAAATATCGTGATGTGCTTGAAAATGAATGATAATTAGGAATAACCTGATTTCTTGTTTTCTTCTTTTATGCATAGTTCTTAAACAAATGAACAATTAACATAAATAATATAATGTACTCCTTATCAAACCCTTTATCGAACTTTATATATGTTGACATCGGGAATATTTCTTAAACTACTATTAACTTTTTATCTATGCACATGTTTCCATAGGTTAAATTAAGACCGGTTTTTCTTCCTTTAGTCATTCATGTTTCTTTTGCTTCCATAATGTAGTTTTTAAAATATATGTAAGTCTTAATTAGTAAACATTTTTCATCGCCAGGTTAATAAAAATTTCAATAAATAGTTTTATAGCGAAATCTTCATACGAATTTTATGCTCATATATATATATATATATATATATATATATATATATATATATATAAGTTCTTGGTGTACAATTTAAAAAAAAAAAAAAAGCTGAAATAACAGAAAATTTAAGGAAAAAATAAAAAGGGGATTTAAATTAATTTTTGAAAGTGTATGTATCTTCACGAATAAACGATACATCTTCAATACCACCTTTCATTTAATTGTGCTTTCTGAAATCGTTTAACCCTTAAATGCATAGCGATGTAGATCTGCATCGTATGTTTAAAACCCCATATCTTTTAAAAAAGCAACCTTTGCATAGTGTTTTTTTTTTTTTTTTTTTTTTTTTTTTTTTTACCAAAATTATTTTATCGTTTCCGAACGCAATTAGAATCTATGACAGTTTATTTCTTTATCTGTGACAATTTTCCTTGTTGGCGTGCTATCTGAGTACAATTTCAATTTGGCAGGTGTTACAAATTACGATTATTTATACAAAAAGTAATAAAAACATGCAGAAAAAATTGTTTTCGGATAGAAACAAGGAAAGAGTAACGAATAATATTTATACATTTGCAAATACTAATAAATTTATGAAGAAAAATGTAGCTTTTTTGTGTGTGTGATGTAAAAATACATCAATATGCAAAATCGGTTCTACATAAGTTCACTAATCTTAAAATGGAGGGGTACTAAAAGGAGGGAAGCATGTATATTAGGTGCCTCTTAAATGAAAGGGAAATTTTGTTCTTCTTTTTCTTTTCTTCTTTTTTATTTTTTGAAATCCGATACGCATATCTTCTAATTTTTTTCTATTTGACCCGAAACACTTTTTAGCAAAATATCAGCTCTCTGGGATAATGTTAACTAGTGCTAAATTGACGGGAAAATCCTAATGTAGGGTCTTAGGGTTCGTTCTCTGGGACAGTCATTATCCCAGAAAGCTGATATTTTGCTAAAAAGTGTTTCGGGTCAAATAGAAAAAAAGTTAGAGGGTATGTGTATCTGATTAAAAAAAAAAAAAAAAAAAAAAAAAAAAAAAAAACTAAGAAGAAGAAGAAGAAGAAAAGAAAAAATCCCTTCATTTAAGGGACACTCTAATGTATATGCATGAACAGATTCGATTCTCAATTTAATTTTCTTTGTACTTATGTATGTTTATTATTTGTTCTCAATATTTTTACTTGATTTATTACTGTTAGTTACGAAACGAGAATTTAGATTCTGTGACAATTTCTCTGTTTGATTCCTTTTTGTATCACGTTCCGGAAAAAAATGTACCATATCGCATAAATGATTTGTCACGGGACAGACATTTTTTTTTTAAATCGATTTGAAATCGACAACTGACAGTCGCGTAAAATCCCTAGAATGATAAGAAGAAAAAATTAGTTTTTCAAAAATTTTAAATGTTATTCGTTTTTATTTGTACAAAATGTCATTCATACTTTACTGAAATGATTTTGAAAATTAATTTTTACGTATGATAGGCAGATTTTCTGCAACAAGTTGTTTTTATTTAATTCACTTGATTTTTAACTATAAGTTCTAGTTCGAATTTTTCTTTTATATATATATATATTGTAACATTGTCATATTAATTTTATCCTACTTCTATTATTATGTTTATGTTTTGGGAATTTAATTCGGCGTTTTCGGACTTCATTTATCCTAAGGTTCTTTTTTGCTTTTGACAAATTGAAAGAGATACAGTTCATAAAGAAATCATCATATATTTTTATATGTATGTTGTTAAATGAAATTTATTTTATTCCTGTGTCTAATTATGATCTGTCTTTAATAAATGGCAGTTGCTTTAAAAGTTTTAAGTGTAGAATTTATCCATAAGTAACTAATGTATTAATTTTTTTTCAAATAACGATGGAATTTTTTTTTCAAAAGTTCGTACTAAAATACTTTGCTGATAGTCGAGCAAATTAATTTTAGCTTTATTTGAACCATTTTTTAATATTTAATTTACTTTTGTAGCGAAATACTGCGGTTGATTTATTTCCTTTTGTGAATTTTCTATACAGTTACAAAGTTATTTTGTGTGGTCATTTTGAACCGATGGCTAGTGAAAAGTTTTTTTGTTTTTTTTTAATCATATAAATACATCCACACCTCATCGAATATTAGCAAAAATTTCCTTTTATCCGCAGCAAGATGCTTTTCATAATTGGTTTTGTAATTTGTTTCTCTTTTTACTTAAAGTTGAGCTTCATATGGATAAATTCTTCAGTTAATAGCAGGAGACTTGGCGTTGGAATATTAAAACCCGAATAAACTACTACGTCATAAACGCCAAAGAAAAATATTTGAAGAAAAATAATATATAAGAAAAATATCAAATATTTTTCTTTGGCGTTTCTGACGTAGTAGTTTATTCGGGTTTTAAAATTCTTCAGATACTTAAGTCAATTGACGCTATTTAAAGACAGTTTACAATTAAAAACAGGAATCAAATAAAACTCATTTAATGAAATATACGTGTAAAATTGTAAAATTATTTGACATTTACCTTATTGGCTTTGTCGCTTTCTATTTGTCAAGACAACCCTTGGATAAATGGAATCGAAGAACAATAAATGAATTTTGGAAAACAGAATAATAGATGTGAGATAAAATAAACATTACAATGTTACAAAATAAATTACTTTTATGGAAAATTCGAGTTATAACTTCTAGTTTAGAAACTAAACTATCAAACAGAAACGAATCGTTGCAATATATCTGTCCTTAATACGTAAAGAACGACTTTCTGTAATTACCAATAGAACATATTATTTTTTTCAATTAAATATTCATTAATAATTTCTAAATAATATTTTTAGTTCCCCATCATACTATAGGTATGGGGAACTTAGGTAATCGTGAAAATTTTCGACCTCGGTTTTTTTACTTTTCTACACGTTTTCAGGTGTGAGGAATCCGAAAATGACAAAATTTCTATGGTGTCTGTCTGTAGGGTGTCTGTTAGTGTGTCAGTGTGTCAGTCCGTTAGTATGTCAGTCCGTTAGTGTGTTAGTCCGTTAGTTTGTTAGTCTGTTAACACAATATCTCACGAACAAATGATCGCAGAGAGGTCAGATCAGTTTTAAAATATTACTTTCGACACTGGCAAGAACCCTATTCATTTGCAACATTCGAATATAAAAACTTCGTAAGTTATTAGAAATTTACGATTTTCTTAACATGGGAGAATAGGACAAAAATTCACTTAAACGTGCATTTAATGGAAACTTTTTACTGTAAAAATGTCAGACCAGTTTTAAAATATCAGTTTTGATGCCGGAATGAACATCAGTAACTATAAATATGCTACTTTGGAAATTTCGCAAGTTATTGGAAATTTACGAATTTTTTAACATGGCAGTATAGAGCAAAATTTCACATAAACGTCAATTTTGAGAGATATTTTCATCGTAAAGATGTCAGACTACTTTTGAAATATTATTTAGGACACTGGCATGATTATTAATGACTATGAATTTTCCAATATAAAGATTTCGTAAGTTATTGGAAATTTACGAATTTCTTAACATGGCTGAATAGAGCAAAATTTCACATAAACGTCAATCTTGAGGGATATTTTCATCGTAAAGATGTCAAACCACTTTCGAAATATTATTTAGGATACTGGCATGAATATCATAGACTACGATTTTTCCAATTAAAAAATTCGTAAGTTATTTGGAATTTACGATTTACTTAACATGTCAGAATAAGGCAAAATTGAGCATAAATTTCCATTTTGAGGATCGTAAATACATTAGACAACTTCAAAATTACATTTATGATATTTGTTTGAACATGATTGATTACAAATATTCTAATAGGAAAATTTCGTAAATCATTCGTAATTTACGATTTTATCAACATAGCGAAATTGTAAATTTTTCATATAAATATGAATTTTGAGGATTATTGCATTGGAAATAGTAGGATGAAATCTAAACAACGGAATTGACCCTGATAAAATAAATTAATAGATTAGAATAAGATATATATATATCGAAGTGAACGGTGGATAGCCTATTAGGCGGGGATTTCATTCTGTCATAATATCAAGCTTTGGTCAAATTCATTTCTTTTAACATGATTATAATATGTCTCGCACTAGAAATTTATGAGAACATAAATATGATGGGGAACTGAGCAGAGTCCACCTATGCCAACTAGTTTTTATTTACTTAGTTAAGCGCTAGAAATGTTTTTTAATTGTACATAAAATTTATTTAACAGACTATCTCACAATAGAAATGAAACACTTTTTAAATAATAATAATAATAATGATAATAATAATGGCAAAACGATTTTCTTTAAAAATGTACTAAATTTAACTATATCATGTGAACATAAATAGCTTTTATTTTTACACAATCTTTCTTTAAACAATTCATTCCGCTTATAAAAATAAATATCTAAACATTGATTAACGTTTTAGAACAACAACTACCCTGCATTACAGTCAAACAGGAGTTTAGTAGCAAATAAAGCTCTAAAATGGAAAAAGTTTATTCGTCTAGTTTTCATTGTTTAAGTCTTATCAAAGGGTTTTCTTTTGCAAACTCTAAAAGCAGCCATATACAAATACTTCCCAGTGTTTACACAAAGAGCTTTTCCAGAAAATTGCTTTTCTTTGATTACTTGAACTTTGGTTAATATTTTATGTCATTTATTCTCTTTCTTTAAAACTTTTTTTCTCGTAAAATATCTTTTGTATATTCTATAAAGTCTCTTTAATAAAGCATATTCATCAACTAACTGCTTATGCTTTTTAAACTTTATTAAAACGTCTAAGCTTACTGGGATTTTTAACAGTGAATGAACCTGATATTGGTGTTTGTGTTTTGAAATTAAGGGCTATAGCCTGGTTGACATGCACCCTGTAGGGAGCTTTTCTAAGGAGTCCTAGACCGTATTTCCGTGAATTTTAGGGAAAGCCAACCTAGCTTGGCTTTTCATTCATTTAATGAGTAAAAAACAAACGTGTTTAAAAATAACATTGTGCCTATGTCAGTAAGATTTATGACTGGTGAAATTTCTGCAATAAATATATAAATGAAATCAACCACATGCTGATTTTTTCCCTCTATATATAATTTCAAAAGAGAACTTAATAAAGTATAAAATAATAATATATAGAGCACAGTTTTCTTTAATATGGATTATATTGAAGTATTATGATATTCATTTTTATTAAGATAAAAATATACCAACAGAAGATTTGTGGGGGGGGGGGGGGGGGGGTCAGGGCATAAAAGTGCCAAACTACATTCTATTAAGCTTTGATATAGATTAACGATTATAAAATGTATCGATTCATTAAAAGATTAGAGGGCATCAACATTTTGATATATTTTATTTACTTACTTATTTATTTTTCATTTATTTATTTATTTGTTTTTTAGCCTATTCGTATCGGAACTTTGATTTCGCACCGGTCGCATGTATGCGTTTATCATGTATGAAGGAGCCGGTACCAGAGCGTGATGTACCACATTTTTTAAATTCTGTAATCTAAAAAGTTGAACTGAAAGTTGATATATGAAAGTTTGATCAAATACTCAAACCAAAATATATTTCATAAAACTTTTCCCATAAAAATTGGATGAGATGTTTGTTTTAAAACTATTTATTAACATTTTTATTATTTTGACGATGCTCAAAGTTTACAAATTAATAACTGTATTTTTTTCTAAAAAGTCCCTTTTGGAAGAAAAAGAAAAGTCAATACAGGAAGAAAAATCCAATTTCAATTTAACATTTCGTGGCATGTGATCATTCACCTATCTGTAATGCCCCTTTGACACCCTTTCTCATTTATTTTATTTTTTATTTCTTCCTTTGCTAAAATTGTTTAAATTTTTCCTTTCTTCCAATGTTTACTTTTGAGAAAAATTAGAGTTATGTCAGTTTAAAAATTATTACTTATATTAAAGTTATATAAAATTCGATTAATGATTTGTTAACAAATACGCCACACAAAATTTATATTCATATGTTAATTTGTTTCAAAGTTATGCACAAAAGAAGAAAAAGAGAAAACAGGTTGTACCTTAACTTTTAGAGGCTGGAGTATAGTTCTTTATTATAACAAATAATAAAATTTCACATTTACCACTATCATATTGTCACGTAGTAGATTAGACTTAGAAACCTGTTTGTGGAGAAATGGACAATATTCCTGTGACGTCACAGTGGGTAAAATCGCCGAACACGTGGCCGATATTTTGTAAACAAATTAGATTCAAGATGCCATTTTATTGTTACGCATAACGTTTTCCTAAATATTTCTCCAGTGAAACTTAATAATCAGATATCTGTTCAAACAAGAACAAAAGAGAAATGTAAACAACTGAATCGAATGATTAAGTTAAGACTATTCCATATCGTAAAACTGCAGAACATTTTATGTATACACACATATATATATATATATAATGAATAAAAGATTAATAAGAACATTTTATACACACACAGATATATATAGACAACAAAGCTTAAATAATTAGAATTTCAATCACTTTAATAAAGGAATTTATTAAATGGAACATCCGTTTAAATTTGTTAACATTGCCACAGTTCACATGACAACTTTTAATAATACATATGTTGATTAATATTAAAGTATATTACTAAAACTGGATTAAAAACAAAACAAAGGTATCACTACATTACTCTTACTTCAATTTCATATAATCTGTAACTCTTATAAATAACATTGCAAGATAAAAATTTGTAGAACACAATGCTTTGGTATAGAGTAGAGTTGAGAACTGTTTTCCAAAAACAGCTGATTTTTTATAGTCTCGAACCCAAAGGAGGAATATGGTCCATACTAAAGCGAAATAACACAGAGAACTTTAAGCTGAGTTCGAGACTTTATTTTTCAACTCAGTTGTATTTTATATCAGTTTATATACAATTGATGAAATTTCTAGAACAGAATATTCTAAAATTCGAAAAGTCTATAAATTACATAATACGAGGGTTACTCTGAAATTTTTGAGATTCGCGCGATTATATTTTAAAGTATGAACTATTTTAGCCTGGCAGACGATTTTTACTGGCCATTTGGAAGTAGTTTAGCGTAGCACAAATTTTAAACAGAAAAGAAAATGGAGTTGATGCGAGAACATTATCGTGTTATGATTTCCTATGATTTTAAAGTGGAATTAAATCAAGAAGAATGCGTTCAACACCTACAATTAGCTTTTGGAAATGAAAGTCCATCTCGTGCAGTGGCGCACCCACGGAGGGGGCTTAGGGGGCTGAAGCCCCCTCCAGAACGAGCTGACATAGTAAAATATTTCAGATGTGCATGAAAAAAAAAAAAATACTACTCAAACACAGATATTGTAAGCAAAAATAGTTTATAAATTATACATTAAATATTAGGAATTTTTGAAATCCTTACTGTCAAAAACAAAAACAATGAACTAGCTCTTTGATTTTTAGTTGAAAGAAGTTGCAATTTTTAGGGATGGGCTTCTAAGGTCCTAAACTAGAGAATATACTGTTATCACGAAATCGAGTAAGTATCTAAAAAGTCAGACAGAAGAAGCAATCAGACGTGGAAATAAGCTGGGATGTATTTTTCAGGAAAATGGGATACCAAGCTCATGAAGTTTTTGTATCTTAATTTATGAGTATTTATAGCATCTTTGTGGAAGTGTGTTTTGTCCCTGGGCAAAATTAACACATTCACATCGGCAAATGAAAATTCTCGTTTGATATGAAATAAAAATTAGCCCTGCTCTTATAGTCGTTCCTCTAAAACTAAATTTTAAATTAAAAATGGACTTTGCATATTCGTGTTAAACCCTTTAAATGCATCTAGTACAAATACATGCTAGTGAAATTTCGCATCAATTGCTGAAGATAAAATTTAATTGATCTGATCACAAATGAGTAAAATATTTTTCTAAAAATATACCGATTTAGAGAAATGCCAAAAAGCGTAGTTTACTGTTCAAAATAGGAAAATACCCTGATAACAATATTTTGAGATATTTTACAGATGCTTGGGAGGATGGGGTTAATTATTATTATTTTTTTTTATATAACAGTATGTAGAAAATACAGTAGGGTCCAAGCACAATTTTCATTTTTGCTTCTGATGTCACTGAGATCTAAGCTCCGTTCTTGGATAATAAAATTTTTGCTTGTTATAAAAATTCAAATTTCATAAATATATATTATATTATTGGAATACAATATCCTGTAATGATATTACTCAGAAAGGTAACGCTTGAAATATTTACCAACTGAACAAACTATTCTAAGTAATATATGTTTTAGGATATTAAGAGGTTCTGCCCCCTGCTTGCTGTGTTGGCTTACCCCCACGAAGACTACACGTCCGACTTGTTTCTGTTAATCGAACCTTGAAAGAGCATCGCCCCACACTCCAGATAATTAAATAAAAATAGCCATGTAAAAATTTACACTGAAATTCTGTTCTAATTCATACTTATAACAACTGCAGCTTTTATTTGGCTATAATTATTAAGATTTCTTAATTACTTAAGTGTTACTGCATATACAAATAAAGCATCACAAAAGGGTATTAAAATTGATCAAATTTTATTTTCAATGGAAATATTTGGGTGGGGGCATTTCATTTCGAGTAAATTTTATGTTCACCAGCTTGTCATATTCTTTTGATCGTAGATGGACCTAGAAGATTTTGATCGTAGACAGTTTTTGATCATAGTTGAATCTACAACTTTATGTTCGAAAGTTCAATTTCAACCCCAACTGACCGAATTACTTGCACATTATATACGGAGATAAATTCCACAATTGTGCTATTCAACTTAAATTCAGTTTCATTCATTCATTCATTTATTTCAAAAGAAACATTTAAAACAGATTCTTTACTATGCATATGTCTGCGTACCAGTGGCGGCTCATGGACCGAAAATAGGTGAAGAGCCATTTCACCTAATATTTTACACTGTATTCATTGATAGAGTATAAATTTACATTTAAATAAAATGCGTATTTTTAATTAAAATTATGCATTAAAACTACTTAAATGTTATTTCTCAGCTCTTCATCTATTTTCGGTTCATGAGCCGCCGTTGCTGCTTATATGGACATAAACCTATTACTATACTGTAGGACCCAATTACTCTTCAGCCCCCTCCAGCCAGAAATTCTGGGTGCGCCACTGATCTCGTGCAACCGTATTCAGATGGTTTACAGAATTTCACAGATTTCGTCATTCTCTCCAGGATGAAAAACACACAGGATTGTCCTTGTCAGCAGTAATCCCGGGTAATGTGTCTGCCATTCGGAAAATGTTAATCGACGACAATCGTTGTACCTACCATATGATACAGAAGGAACTTAACTTTGGATCCGCTGCAATACATAAAATTATTCATGAAGAATTGCTTATGAAAAAATTAGTTTGCCGTTGAGTTCTCCATAATTTAACAGAGCATCAAAAACAAGAGCGTATGAGAATCAGCAAAGAAATCTTTAAATTACTTAATGATGGTGGTGACCGCATTATTTCTAAAATAATATTTGGTAATGAAACGTACACACCATTTTTTGATGTTCCAATACGCCAAGAAAACAAAGTGTGGATCTTTGAAGATGATGTCAAACCCACAATGGTGAAATGACAACGTGCCATGAAAAAAGTAATGTATGCTGTTTTCTTTAGAAGTACAGGATTGTTCAAAGCTATCAAACTGGAAGGACAGAAAACAGTCACAGCTAACTGGTACACTACTAAATGTCTTCCAGAAATTCTTAAAGAAGTGAATGTTAGAGGAATCATTCTCCACCATGATAATGCATCTTCTCATTCAGCAGGATTAACAGTTGAATTTCTTCAACAAACACGCATCATCCACCCTATTCACCTGATCTAGCTATGTGTGAGTCTTGGCTATTATTTAATCTGAAAAATAACTTGCGTGGGCGTCGTTTTCATTCCGAAGATGAGATTGATGAAGCTATAAATGCATTTTTTTCATCGATTCCAAGAAATGAATGGTTAGAGGCATTTAATCTTTGGAAAATTCGTTTACAAAAGTGCATTGATGCTACTTTGAACTAGTAGGAGACTACTTTGAACACACCTAAAATTTGGTAAGTTTAACATTAATTACCTAGGCGTATCTCAAAAATTTAGAGTGACCTCGTATCAACGGAATAATTAACATAAACATAATTAGTATAATGACAAAATGAGAATAAACATTTTAGATGTAAACAAAAACTATTTCCAAACAAATTTCCCTTGATGAGGATTGAACTCACAATCTCTGCATGCGTACTACGATGCTTTACCTCGAAGCCACGTCGTTCACAGTTGAAATAACTTTCGTTACAATATCACCATTTTTTTACTATAAAAATCTAGTTAACTTTGAAAAATCATAATGGAAAACATAATTGTCAAATCTTATGTTTAGATATTTCTCTATCGTTGGAGCATAATAGTGCCAAACCACATAAATGTTTAAGATTTTTTAATGAAGACATCTAATTTACGAAAAACATAACAGTAATATCATTAAATTGCTGTAATATTGTTAATTAAAATAATCTCAAAGGTTACTAAGAAAATGGCAACACAAATTTGGGTTATATATTTTGATTTGAGTATTTCATCAAACTCCTAGATCATTAGCATTATAAACACATACGAGCATTATAAAGACATACGCATTATAAGCACATTATATAGTTAGCATTATAAACACATACGAGCGGCCGGCGCGACGCGGGAACGAAGTTCCGATACGAATAGGTTACCAAAGAAAACCTTAATGCCATCGAATGGACAAATCAATACTTTTCATAGCGGGTGACCTATATCAAAGCTTAACCAAATTTGGCTTGTCGCTTTCTTGCCCCGATTCCCCAATTAATATAAAAGTGAATCACGAGTTGTTACTTCCTTATCCAAAGTATAAGGAAGCATAGTAATCCCGATCTGCGAAATGAATTTTGCATTTCACATTGCTCGAAAATGAATGATCGCTGAATGTTGCCAATTTATACGCGTGATTCTAATGATGTCTAGTTATACACCTGCAAGTGTCGTCTTAACATGAGCTCTAATTTTAGAGATATATGCGACTTTACATGATTTTTCGTGACGTCTGTATGTATGTGTGTGTCGCATAACTCAAAAACGGTTGGACGTAGATAGTTGCGAATTGGTACATAGATTTGTTATAACATCTAGTTGTGCACCTCCCTTTTTGGAGTTTGTATCATTTTCCGTTTTGGAGATATTTAGAAAAATTAGGTTCATAATTACCAAAAATACAAAGGTTTTGGCCATAATGTATCAAAAAACGGTAATAACTCAAAAACGGTTTGGACAAATCTTGCAATCGATTTTTAACTGACTTCCCGACTTGCTAGACATTTGAAACTTTCAGAAAAGCTCAAAACACGTTGACAATGCATTTTTTAAACATTTTTAGCCAACTGGTGCGGATACCTGCTACTTCAGCAGCGTTTATATGATTCAACAGAAAAATTATTTAACTAACTTCCCGACTAGCTAGAGATTTGAAACTTTCAGAATAGTTCAGAAACACGGTAAAAATGCATTTTTTTTTTTTTTTAACTTTTATCCAACTGTTTCGGATCCCTGCTGCCTTCGGCATCGTTACCAGTACAAATCTTGCAATCGATTTTTAACTAACTTCCCAACTAGCTAGACATTTGAAACTTTCAGAAAAGCTCAGAACACGGTGACAATGCATTTTTTAAATATTTTTAGCAAATTGTTTAGGGTCACTGCTGCCTTATGCAGCGTTCATATGGTTCAACAGAAAATTTATTTAACTAACTTCCTGACTAGCTAGGCATTTGAAACTTTCAGAATAGTTCAGAACACGGTGAAAATGCATTTTTTAAATACTTTTAGCCAACTGTTTCGGGTCCCTGCTGCCTTCGGCATCGTTGCCAGTACAAATCTTAGAATCGATTTTTAACTGACTTCCCGACTAACTAGACATTTGAAACTTTCAGAAAAGCTCAGAACACGGTGATAATGCATTTTTTAAGTATTTTTAGCCAACTGTCTCGGGTCGAATGACAATACTTTTTATGTATATATTTCTAAAGGTGTATAAGGTTCATAAAGTGTGTCATGTCATGCCCACAGCAGATTTTCTTTTCTTATAAACATAACTTTCTAAAGAGAAAATAATAAAATACAAAATCATGATAGGTAGTACTTAATTTTGTGAGACTACAGAACATTTAAATATAATGATAGTGATTTAAGACAAGACTGATTAAAATAAATATATAAATAAGTTAATAGAGACGGCAATCCCCATTTTTCTTTTTTCTTTTTTTTTTTTAATCTATTTATTTTTTCTGATTAGAAGATAAAGAATTGTAAAACAATAGTACATAATTTTGTGAGACTAGAAAAAATGTTAACATATTTATATTTGTTTAAAAAATAAATAAATAAATAGAAAATGTAATAGAGGAATCAATCACAAGATGTTTTTCTTATGTACATGTAATTTTCTGATGAGAAAACAATTGCAAGGCAATATGTAATTTTGTAGGACAAGAAATTATTTTGAAATGACTACTTAGATTTAAAAAATTACACTGTATAAATAGTGAAATAAATACATTTATTTCGCTAAAATAAGTTTGAGGCAATTAGTAAAATAAATTCTATACGGTAAAAAATAGAGATGAAAAATTTTTAATCAAAACATTCAAATACACTTAATATAACGTTCAGTAATATATGCCTAACAATTGGCAAGAAAATAAAACTAGATTTCACTTATCTGTGAATTTGATTTTATTTTCTTAGAGGAAGTCATTTTTTTTTTTTTTTTAATCAAATGCCTAACAGGCAGGGGTGCAGATAGAAGTGATGTGAATGATAGTTGCTTAAAGATAATTTGCATGTTTCTCATTACCCACTGATCTGCAATAAAAGTTCTGGAAAATCTGATGTGGACAAAACGTGATTTTCTTACACACCAATTGAAATATTATATTGTAATTAAAACACTGACATTTTCGTTTG
The DNA here is from genome assembly GCA_963930645.1 of Salticus scenicus. Taxonomy (NCBI): domain Eukaryota; kingdom Metazoa; phylum Arthropoda; class Arachnida; order Araneae; family Salticidae; genus Salticus; species Salticus scenicus. Next base: position 200,557,800 of record OZ005653.1, on the reverse strand, counting down.
TGGTAAGTGATTCGTAAATTACCAGGCAGGTTCCAGTCCATGAATATTTCTGAAAACAAGTCAAAAAATCTATTACTCAAACCACAATATCTGTGCTAGGATTTCGGGCATATTCCACTGCTTATTACAGAATATGTCATTGGTACATGCAAAGCTCATAGCTCATTGAAATTCACTCGAATGTACTTGGCCTAATTTTATAACCTTTGGCGAAAATTAAGGACGAGAAATGATGCATTATACTACAATTTAACTTCGTTAAAATTGTGGCTACCACATTTTTCTAAAAGTGTTAGTTTAGAGTTTCCAAAATTTGGAAGCTCTAGCTTCAAAATGAACAGATTTATGGAATTTTCCGAAATTATCATACAGATGCAGAACTAATGTCCTCGATAATAATATAAAACACTAACTTTGACAATAAAAAGAGAAGAGTCATTATTCGTTATTTTCCACTAGAATCTGCCTATTTCTTTATGTACTACTTGCTACAAGATATTACAGTTAAAATGCAAACAGATGGTAGTTCTTTCATTTCCACGAAGTCAAACGTTGGCGGCAAACTTTGTGATTTGGCATCAAACTAATCAGTTCGCTATCCAAATTTGGCGAAAAATGATAGTTTAGGATTTCTGAAATTTGGAAATTCTAACTTAATAGGAGCCGCGTTCTGAAAATTTTCGGTAGTATCTATCGGCTTCTTATGCAGAACTACCTAAAAAATTCTATAAAAGATCAATTAAATACAAAACAACTATATGGCACAAACGAAGGCCTGTATTAACTCAAATAGAATTCAAAAATAAAACTTAATTTTAAAGAAGAATTCATTTATTACTTCCTTCTGCATTCAATTTAAGAAGATATTGGATTTGTAAAAATTTTCGATTTCCCGTTTCGATATATTTATATGTTTTGCAAGGTACAGAACATGGCATGACCATTTTTTTTCTCTTAATTTTGCCTGTATATTTGTTTATGTATGTATGTGTCATGAATTTTGTGGCTCAAGAACTAATGCCTTTATATTTATATGTAATTGCATTTTGACATGCATTACTGTCTATTAACTATTTCTGCAGTCCGCTCAACAGTGGGCAGTGTAATCCTATTTAGATTATACGTATACTAATATGGTAATGTAAGACAAAAATTTATATAAAGGTACACGATGTAAATTATTTTTAAACAACCGTTGAGAAATTACAAAAAATATATTAATAATGGTAATAGTCAATCTGGAAAATTCTTTGTATATATAGGAGCATCGCAAATTTCCTCCCTCCCGAGTGTATAAACTTTCAATCTATGTATTTTTCATTTTCAATATCTTTAAAATGAGTTGTTGAGTTATTGAGCTGTGATCATTTCACACAAAGTTATCGATTTCTCTCACTGAAAAAGAAAATTCCTAAAAATTGCATTTTTTAAGACGTGATCTGTAGGGCACAAAATTGACTTTTTTTCGGTATTTAGTGTTGTACTTCTTTGAGATGGAAATCGTCTTTATTCATCATGGAAAATAATATTAATGAATAATTCGCATTGCGTGATTTTGTATAAGAAAATATAGAATAAAATTTTGTGATAGGTACAACATACTATTTTAATAGAGTATAGTCTCTGTTACCTGTTCTTATAAGGCCAAATTCATTCCAGTACAATGAAGATTCATAAGCATTTGTTTAGAATAAATTAAGCAACGAAATCCTTCGATTTTGTTTTTAAGTAAAGGAATTATAAATTTTTAATAATAAACGATGGTGTTAGAAAGAATGAAATAGAATAAAGATGTTCCTATTTAATGATTTAGTGAAACATGTGTACAATGGTGTAAATTCCCTAATATTCTCATATACATCTACTATATGCCTATACACATTCGCATATGTATACTTATAGATGTGAAATTTGATAATTGTCACATGAAACAAAAAGGGTCTTCAATAGGAAACGAAAAACAGACTTAAAAAAAAAAAATCTTATATTTTTCTTGACTTAAATAAAGAAGATTAAGCTTACTTGGGATTACAAACTTTTAAAGTGAATAAACATGTCAAAAAAGAAAGAGAAGATTTCTTAATGTTATCCAGATTGAGAGTTTTAGGTCTAAGTCCATCCCTGAACAAAAGTGTCAAGCTATTAAAGAACTTATTGAGGTTAAGATGGAAAATGTTTTAAAATTCTTCTTCCGCTGTGTTAGATGTGCTTTATCGTATCTTTAGTTTGATAGTTTTTTTTTTTTTTTTTTTTTTTTTCCCTAACATTCTAATTCTACGAAATTTTGATACATGTACATTCATGTTTGTGAAAATTGTCATGTTTGTGAAAAGCACCATGAAGAGATTATCAGAAATATATGAAATATATTACACATATGACTGGTATTAATACAAATAAATTATTAAATTTTCAAAGCAAAGAAACAATACTAAATTTTCGAAATCTGTATTTTGTGTAGCCACCATAAGCTGCAATAAGCTCTGCTATACGACGTGGCCTACAGTCAAACAGATTTTGAATATCTGCCTAGGTAAAAACATTCCATAATAAATGTATGTGTACCCAAAATTCATCTGTAGAAACTGTAGGACGTGGATCACGAGCGAGACACCGACCAACGAAATCCAAGATCACACACACACACAGACACACAGACAGACAGACATTTTCTAAAAACTATCAAATCGTGTTCAGGAAATCCAAAAACGTGTAAATCCATCGAAAACCGGAGTTCGAAAATTTTCACGAATCCAATACTTTCTCTATATTACAGATAGAAGAAAGTAGAAGGGAAAAAGAAAGAAAGAAAAAACGTTCATTCTATTTATAATGGATGAAAAATCTAAATATATATATATAATAGAGGGCGCTACCACCATCCTGCCGAATAGCCATAATGAAATGAGAGGTTTAACTAGCTTTAAATTCTTCCAAATATACTTCGAAATTTGAGATATTTTGAGCACGTGTTTCAAAAAAAAAATTCTTTTTTCTTTTTTTTTACCCAGTAAAAAAAAAGAGATTTAAATCTTTGATTTGTCATCACAATTCCAATTTTAGAAAAAAAAAAACTGCAGTTTAATAAACAGTTCTTAAAATTACATTAAATTATTGTTAAAAATTAATTACTTCCTAAAACTTGATGGAATTAAATTTCTATAACAGAAATTCCATAGTTAATGTATCTACAAAATAAATAAAAGAAATGACGTTCGTTCTATTTATAATGAATGAAAAACCTAAAAAATCTGGAGTGATTCCACTCGACTTTCAGAACATTGAGTAATTAACAGTTTTGTACATAAAGTAAAGAAAGAGGAGTTCTTAAACAAACAAAAGAGAGAAAACCATAATAGAGTGTTTGAGTATTTTTGTCCATATATTACACGATGTTTTATTTAACGCTACTGAACTTGGAGCCCATAGATCATAATGATAAAGAATTTTTCGTTGTGTCCCTGTAAAAACCTATAAATGCTAGATTCACCAAAATGCTTATAGTTAGTGCAACAGTGATTTATAATTTTCATATAAATTTTCAGCTCAATTGAATATGGTGTTTAGATGCTATCGCACTTTTAAAAATTTGATCCCATAGGGCATAATGATGAAGAATTTTTCTTTATGTAACATTTCTTTATTTAACACTGTAAGCGCTACATTCACCAAAATCTATACAGATTGAGTATCTGTGACCTATCACATGTGTATAAATTTTTTGCTCAATTGCATAAGGCGTTTACATGCTATCGTACTTTTAAGATTTTGGCCCTATAGGCCATAATAATAAAGAATTTTTCTTTGTGTCCCTGTAAAAAAACTATAAGTGCTAGATTCACCAAAATCTATAGGGTTCGTAGTATGGTGACTTATAATATACGTACCAACTTTCAGCTTATTCGAGCAAAGCGTTTAGACGCTAGCGTGTTCACTCACAGACATACACACATACATACACACACGCATACACACATACACATACACACACACACATACATACGTCATCGCAAAAATAGTGAAAACGGACTCAGGAGATCTCGAAACGTATAGAAACATCAAAATCTCAAATTCGGATTTTCGACATGCTTACAATACTTTCCTCACTATAGTGTTCGGAAAGTAAAAATATAGATGGCGCTGCCATCGTCCTACTGAAAGGCCACCCAGAAATGTAAGGTTTAACTAGCTTTAAATTCTTCCAATATACTTCTAAATATCTGATTTTGAGCATAAGTTTTAGAACAAAAAGTTAATACTTTTTTCAATTTCTTTTTAAAAATGTGCATTTCGAGTGTAATAGATTAAAATTTTGTAGCCATAATTGAAATCTCTAACAGCCGAATTATACTTTGTGTGTGGGTTGACCAATCAAATAATACCTTACTTCACTGTCATATCATTTGGATAAAATTTATTTGTAATTGGTCCACATTAGAGAATATTATATAGATAGCTGACAGTGTATTAACGGCCACATGAATGATTTCCCTATCAGCCTGTGGGGAAATTTTTAAAAGTTAATTTACAATACCTTTAATAAAAATAATTTACAAAAATTTCTATTAAAAAGTAAGTTTCCAATGTCGGTGTATTATCTATTCATAAATTAACTTTCTTAATTATATGGGTTTTTTAGTTAAATCAACAAATTAAAAAATATTTTAATATCTTATTTATACATGTATGTTTATTATAATAATGAATAACATTATAAAATTATTAAAATTAAAAAAGAAAGAAAGAGAAAAAAGAATATATTAAATAGCATCAATATAATATGAAACTTTAGTTTGACTGAAACTTTAGTTTGGTTAGCTAATAAGTAATATTTGTTTTATGTTTCATATTAGATTACATGGGGTTAACCTCTAAGAAAGATTTATACTGGAAAAATGTTGAACCCTGTCAGTATAACTTCCTAAAATTAATGGACATGCGCTCGGTTGGAGCTAGACTTGTCTAACTCCGATGGGATACCTAATTAACTCATGCTGGTTATTTCTTAGTCGAGGAAATTGGATAATCATTGAAGCGTTCACAATGTATTTATTGAATTAATAAAAATGTCGTTATATATATTTATTTATTTTTATTTTTATTTTTATTTTTTATTTTTTTTTTTGGGGGGGGTGGGGGGGGGCAAATTATTAAAAGAATTCTATTTACTAAAACTTACATTCAATCAATTTATTATTATATGTGTTATTCTGCTCATGACTTTTTGCCCATCGTTCCGATATCTGCATAATTTGTGCTCATAAAGATTCCGAAGTTTCTTGTTAAAGAACTGATCCTGGTAATTTTTTACGTCTTCCAAGAAACAATAGTGTCTTACTATCCAAGATGTTTTGAAGCGACCTAAATAAATGGTAGTCGGAAGGAACATGATCGTGGTGAATGAACCAATGGGGTGAATGGACCAAAATATTCCAATCAAGTTGTAAAAGTTTCTGTTGGGGCTTCGCTTTGGGTGGCCAGAGACATGTCTTGATAGAATGCAGCTTTCTTTCTAATGGACAATTCAGAAAGTTCAATTGTGTGCTCCCATTCACTTAACTGTGAAGAGCATTTTTCTGAAGTAATAGAAGCTTTTTATATGAAATTGTATTTTGTCACGCTAATAAACAAGGCGCCTCCATTTTAAAGTAAATATAAACTATACTGTTTGTCGCTCATTGGCTTAGTTGGTTTGAGCGTCACGTTGATTACGAAGACGTTGAGAGTTCGATCCCCGAGGGTCTAGTGTGTTAATTTTTGCAGAAAATTAGTAGAAAAGGTGTCAATTGACAAAAGAAAAATTTTACCTTCACTATACAGTATCCTAAGAATTTTTGTGAAGAGTTTTTTTTTTTTTTAAAAGCTTTTTTTTTTTTTTTTTTTTTTTTTTTTTTTCGGTATTGAAAAACACAAAATATTTTAGATATTAAAAAAAGCACAAAATAAAAAGTTTTAAGTAAAAAATAACTAAATAGTTTTTGAGAAGCTTTTTATTGAAATTGGATTTTGTCCTCGTGTCTTCATGTCACATTGAAAAACTAAACGCCTCCACTTTAATGTAAATGTTAGCACCTTTTTTCATCACTTGTTAGCTCAATTGGATAGAGCGTCATGTTGATAACGCGATGGTTGTAAGTTCGATCTTCGAAGGCCGGTGTGTTACTTTATTGCAGATAAGTAATATGAAAGATGTCAAATGATAAAATGAAGATCCTTCGTTGCCTACACACTATCCTAAAAATTTTTGATTATTATTTTTTTTTAAAGCTTATTTAGTTATTAAAATGCACAAAATAAAAATGTAATTTAAAAAAAAAAAAAAAAAAAAAAAAAAAAAAAACTGGAAGTTTTTATTTTATAGCCCTAAAAAGCATTTTTTTTTTTTTTTTTTTTTGCAAGGACATGCTATAAAAAATTAAATAAAAGTTTCAACAATAAGATAATTGTTGAAACAAAAATATAAATAAATAGACAATAAGACTTCTTCACACACCATAAATTTTAAGCCAGCACAACCGGTTTCGAAAGGACGTAGCCTTCCTTCATCAGGTGAAAAAAAAAAAAAAAAAACACGTGCTCAATGTTTTTGCACGTGTTTTTTTTTTTTTTTTTTTTTGCACCTGATGAAGGAAGGCTACGTCCTTTCGAAACCGGTTGTGCTGGCTTAAAATTTATGATGTGTGAAGAAGTCTTATTGTCTATTTATCGTTTGTACACCAGTTTTCCATTTAGTTTTGGTGAAAAATATAAATATTTAAAGAGAAATATAAATATTTCACTTTGCAAGAGATGAAAAATTTTAAATGTTCAAAATATTTTAAAGAGCATTCGAGAGCAATATTCTTTTTGTATAAGTATTTGTTGGAAACTTTTAGCATGTTCTATGACTTTTCTTTACTGTTCTTTGATTTTTGGTTAGAGCGTGTCATGGGTTCGATTCTCTGATGTGTTAATTTTTGCAGATAATTAATAGAAAAGGTATCAGTTGATAGAAGAAAACCTTTCAAAGTCTTAACAGTATCCTAAGAATTTATTATTCGTTTTTTAGAAGCTTTTTTTTATAACTAAAAAGCAGATAATAAAATTTTAAGTTAAACAAAAAAAAAAAAAAAAAAAACATTTTTTAACAGTAGAAGCTTTTTATTATGGAGCCCTGAAAAGCATAAAATAAAAATGTATTCTTGCAGAGACATCCTATAAATAAACTAAAGTTTCAACACTAAGAAATTTTTGGAGAAAAATATAGATATTTCACTTTTACAAGAGATGAAAATTTTTAAATATTCAAAATATTTTAAAAAGCTTTCGAGACCTTTGATATGGCTTAACGATTACTCATATAGAAACTAATGACCAAGAATATTGGTCTTGGTAGATTTTTAAAATATTTTGAATATTTCAAAAGTGAAATATCCACATTTTTCTCTAAAATTTTCTTTGTGTCTAAACTTTCATTTATTTATAGCATGTCTCTGCAAGAATAAATTTGACAAAGGCAAACATGAAATTTGTGGTACACTTTTAACGTATTAATTATGGCAGTAGAGGGTTGAAATAGGTATCATTCGAAAGGTATTATTAGCAGAATACAAAAATTGTTTTCTTACGAAGTCAAGACAATATTTAAAAATACTTTTACTTTTTATGCATTTTTTTTTTTTTTTTCACATTATAACATGCGTTTTTTTGTATTAAAAAATTTCTATTGTAGGAAGTTGTTAAATCTGGCAATTTCTTAAAAGTCAAATAAAACCATAGACACAATAATTTGTATGGATGTAGTAACACTATATTCTCGACTACAGATTTTTCATTCTAAGAGACAACTGCCATTACACTGGTAGAAATTTGAGTGAAAAAGTGGTAAATGGAAAGTTTATACTATTAAACATATATAGAAATAAAAAAAAAAATTTGATTTATGAAAGTTCTATTTTTTTCTCTAATTTATTTAAGACATAATTTCATTTTTCACTTACTCTTACCCATAAGGTAGAGAAAGTATTGTTTTTGGCTCAAATTTTCGAACGCGAGATTTTGTAATATTTACACGTTTTGAGGTCCCCTGAATACGAAAATCATGTTTTTAGCAAATGGTCTGTGTGTCTGTGTGTCTGTGTGTGTGTGTGTGTCTGTCTGTTATCAGCATATCTCAAAAACAAATTATGGCAGAAAGTTCAAACTTGGTATTCTAAATGTGTATCATATAGGGATGCTACAGTAAGCTTTTCGTTAAGATCAAGCAAATTGTTCGTGTACGGCGACAATCAAGAGAATTCTAATACATTACGTCTATGAGGGAAATTGCAGAAAAATAGAGTTTAACATCTATAGACTGCACTAAACCAAATGAAACAAATATATATTTTTTGTAATAGAGACAGTTAACTGGGAAAATTTTTCTGTGTATGTAGGAGCCTCGCCTCCCCCCTGGGGGGAAGTCCTCCCCTCGAGGGGAGTAAATTTTCATGATGGGTATCTTTCAAAAGAGCTCGAAAATACCTTTAAAACGAATGGTTGAACCATCGATCAGCGATAATTTAAAACAAAGTTATCGATTTTTTTTACTTTTAACGAAAAAAAAAAAAAACTTAGAAAAAAAATCGTACTTTTTTTTTTTTTTTTTAAATATTGAGAATAAAATGGACTTTTTTTGGATATTTGGTGTTAAACTACTTCTCTAATATAGAAATCGTCTGCCTTATCATAAAAGATAATTTTTTTAAATAGTAATTTTAATAAATTATTTTTAAAAATGAGAAATATTTTTTAATAACCGAATTAAATTCTATATAAATGTAGGTGCATTAATGAAACGGGGGGTTGAGGGGGGCGGTAGCCCCCCTCACACAGAACTAATTATCATATAAAACTGTTCAGAAGCCTAATATGACTTGTTTAACATAGGTTTACATAACAGTACTCGTTATCTTACCTCTTAATCTCCAACCTGTATTTATAGTATTAAATTTCAGGGTAAGAGAAAGTCGTGTGAGTGACACACCAGATTATTTTTTTTCTTTTATGATTTACGTCAGCTCTAATTTGAAGACTATTTTAAAACTAAAACATAATGCTGAATTAACTAAAATTGACTACTTTTTTTTTTTTTTTTTTTGATGACTATTTATTTTTAAAAAAGTGGATTTATTATTCTATCCTCTGTACATATAAGAAGAAAGTATAAGATTCAGAAAATTTTTAGATTTTCGGTTTTCGATGAAGATATACGTTTTGCGGTTTCCCGAACTCAAATCGACCATTTTTAGAAAATATCCGTCTTTTTGAGTTCGAACATTGTAATTTGGGAACCAATGGAATTAATTTAACCGAATGTGATATTTGGTTGGACCTTCATTTGACATGGTGCCGATTAACTTTTTGGCTATATCACCCAACAGGGGACGCTTCCACGTTGCGATTTCCTCTCATTTCAGAAAAGACTCAGCATCTACAGTGTACCAAACTTACAGAAAGATATCAAATAAAACACTGTTGATTCAGTTTGAGTGCATATAGACAAACAATTGACGCAGCTGTGTTGCAATTTTATTCCTTTACGAGAAGGCAGTTATTTTGCTTTGCAAAAATGTGGTCGAGTTTCGACCACTGGGCTATACTAGTTTCAATAAAATCTTTAAATTTTATGGACTTCCAGTCGCGCAAATTGAGTGCAAAAATTTTTTCAATCTTGGAATATTTTATTTAAATAAGTCATATTCTTCATCATTTTTTACTTCCTAGTTATCGATATTTTATCAACAGCTTAGAAAGCCACATATTACTCAAGGATCATGGAATCATGTTTTCAATTTCCTTTTTAATTTTGCGTTATGCTTTAGCATTAAATTCCTTATTTCTTAGCTTTATCCTAAGCTGCAGTTATTTATATTACTATTTTGAATTCCGTCTTGTTTCTAAATTACATGAAAACTACTACTTCGTACTACTAACATTGAACGGCCCTCCCTAGAAGCTTGCTTTCTACCATTCGCTTAGACCTAGAACCATGTGCAATCAAATTGTACACTATCACAATCACCTATGCTTAGATTAATAGGTGCCGGGTTCAAACCCCGATTCAAACACGCAGTGGTTCGAAATACATTTTAAGAAACTGGTTCTTGTTTATTCAGCTTTGGTGTGGGTAAAAAAAAAAAAAAAAAAAAAAAAAAAGGAAGACAGTAAAGGGATAACCAAACCGAACCAAATTGAAAATGAAACAATTTATTACGTTATATATTACAAAATATAAGTTTTAATGACACGAATTTAAACTAAAGAAATCAAAACATGGGAAAAGTATTAGAAAATGTATTAAAATCTTACTCTTTCCTGGCAGTATTATTTTTCTTATTATAGTCAAAAACGCAAGAAGTTGGGAGTCTTTACAAATACCCACCAATAGAAATGATCGCAAGGAAAAAGAGCTTACTTTTCAATTTTAAGCCCGTTTCTTCCCTTTATTTTGTAAAATTGAGATTTCTTTTCTGAAAATTGCATACTTTTTGAGAATATCCTTGAAAGAAAATCTAAAGAATCTTTAAAAGAAAATACAACGTAAGACTTGACATTCATTTTAATGAAGCCATGAATTTTTATGTCTATGCAATTCGATCTTCAAATATTTCTGTGTATTTGTGTATCTGGCATTTTTTGTTAGAAGTTTTCGTGTTGATTTTCTTGGTAATTTTTTTTTATTATTATTATTTTTATTATTATTATTATTTATTATTATTATTCAAGTAAAAGAACAAATTTATTTAGTCTTAAATATACTCGTCTTTCATTATGTTATATCAACTTGCATAAATTATATCGTACTACGCATTTAAAAATGAGTGAATTTCTGTAAAGAGATGTGTCCTAAAAGAAATCTCCAGAAGTATCAAATTAATATTAAGCACTTTTACAAAATTTTAAATAAATATAGTTTAAACTGATCTGCACTGCAATCTGAAACAAACGAACGTAGTTCAATCTCAACTCATCGAACGCAGTTCATTTAAAAACCAAATCCTTTTAATTTTTATATTAAATTATACCGGTATTGATTATACTGAATACTCATGCGATGCAATGTAGTGCTTATTTTTTAACTTTTTTTTAAAAAATAAAATGCACATATATTTACACATATAAATATCATTTAATTATTTTTAATAACTCGATCAAAATTGCACTCAACTCCCTCCCTAGTGTTTAATCATACTTTTACTTTTTTCTACACTCAAAAGAAGAAAGTGTTGGATTCGTAAAAATTTTCGACTTCCGGTTTTCGATAGACTTAAAAGTTCTAAAGAGATCCAGAACACGACTCGACCATTTTTAGAAAATGTCTGTCTGAGTGACGAATATTTTATGGCAACTATATCTTATGAACTACTGCACGGAACATCATATAAATTTATAAGTAGTTGCATCTTGATATAAATTAGAGCATATCAACTTTTGTTACAAATCGCTCAACAGGTAGCACTACTGTATTGAAATTTCTCAAATTTAAATAAAGGATATATCTCAGGTTGTAGTGTGTATAATCAAACAAAACTTAGTAATGTGAGAGAAATATTATTAAATGTTATACTGATTTAATTTTGGGGGCATATAAGCCGATAGACTGTCCTGCTATGATGCAATTTTACCGGGATCAAGAAAGCTATATCTCAGATTCTGTATATAATATTGTAATATAACTTCTTTCGCAAACTTTTTATTCAAAAAACCTTTTGAAATGAAGCCACAAAAATTAAAAAATAAATAAACAAATAAATAACATATTTTTATTCCAAAATGGACAAATGTTTTGAAATACTATTAAGAACCCACGGCTCCCAGAGCCATCCTCTCCTTATCCTCCTGAATCTGTTATTGCTTGACATGTATTGCCATAGGAGTTATACATGAATACAGCATTTCAGCTCGCTCGGATGATAGAAAGTAGATTAAAACACGTAAACAAATTTTTTATTGTAATTGAAAACCCAGGAACCCTACTCCTCTTGCCTCCAGCTCCATCACTGGTTGACCATGTTTTATCATCGTAGTTATACAGGTGAGCAAAATTTCAGCTCAGCCGGATGATAGAAAATGAGTTAAAATTCGAAATAAAATTTTAAAAATAGCTGAAGGCTCGGTGCTCCTTTCCTTAAGTATATTACTGATTCAACATATAAGGTACGTCTCAAAATGATAGTGCCACCCATATATTCCGGTTTGTCCAAAGAAGGAGACCATAAATGAGGAACTGCAGGTTTACAATAAACAATGGATAGGTTTTACACTATTAGTATTACGAATTAAAAATTTAAGCAAGTCGGCACATAAAAAATAATACTTTTTTTTTTCTTTCTGTGTTTGTAGCTAAAAATGAGTCTCAAAATTTCAGAGCCACATGTATAAATTACTGGATAAGCAAATTTTATCACTCTTATGCTATTAAACTGCGCTGAAACGAAGATTAAAATGAGAATTTCATCTGATTTTACCATCTAAAGATATTAGTTTGCATTTCTTTTTCATATTTAGCTTCGATGAGTTTATAGGGGGGTGCAAAATCATTGTCTGGGTTGAAAAGGAAAAAGATTGTTGAATTATATGGGAATAAACCGTCTATTAGAATAATTGCAAGAACAATCGTACATTCTCATCATGTGGTTGGAAATTATTTGAATTTCCGTGGAACGTAGGAGACCAAAAAGTCTATTGGTCTCCATCCATTGCAGTCAAGATAGAAACGTTCCATTATTCACCTGATAAACAGAGCCAACACAAGTATCAAACAAGTAGCTTCTTCTCCTGATATAATTATTTCAAAAAATACAATGTATCACGCACTAAAATAGTGTAAAGATCTTTGGTATCGAAAAATGCAAGCACAACCTAAACTGACATTACTCCACAAGACTAAAAAAACGAATTTTGAGACACTTCTTCAGCTACAAATATCGAAAAAACTTTTTTTTTTTTTAATGTGCCAACTTATGTAAATAATTTTATGCGTAATAATGTAAAACCTATCGAGTATTAATTGTATAACTGAAATTCCTCATTTATGGCCTCCTTCTTTGCATAAGCTGAAATATTTGAATGACACTATCATTTTTTGATACACTTTACGGAGTTACATATGTCTGCACAATTTCAACACAATCGGATAGTAGAAAGTAAAGATAAAATTCATTTGCAAGATTTGATCCTGACAAATAACAAAAACGAAGTTAAATAAAACATGTAAAAATGTATAAAGCGTTCAGTTTTAGAAATTTGGATATTAAAAATATACAAATAATTAAGCAATATATAAGTTAAATACCAACAAAAGCTGTTTATTATTCATCATCTATTGCTTTGATTTTATTTTTGCTTAGAAATATAAATGTCGTCTTTTCTTCCACATATGAAAATTAAATCAACATATTATTCGTAAAAAAAAATCGATTTGAATTTTGAAAAATTAACAATTAATGAGTATTTTTTGAAAAATTTTACAAGTTTACAGCTTTTAAATACATCTACTCTATAAATATATTAAATAAACTTACGTACAATTTAAGACTGTGATTTTTTAAAATTTCTATTGTAACTCGTGATTATTTAATCAAACAGAAATACTAAATTATTCAAAACACTTAGAACTAACCTAACTCAATAATATGCATCGTAATTAAAAATTCTGTTTCCGAAGCTTTTGAATTTTTAAGCAATTATGTCTGCTTAATATTTTATGACAGTTATATAAAATTTACATGATTCTCTGTGGGAATAATAAATGTTAAAATATTTTAAATCAAGTTAAATTTTTGGGTAAAACTATACTTGAAACATATACGATTAAAATATAAATTTTATTATCATAAATTAGAATTTCGGAATTTGAAATTCGGAATTCGAAATTTAAAATGAAAATACTTTAAAATACTCATCTCCAAGATTTATATTACCTAGGGAATTCAACATCCAATGTAGAACAAAAATTTTACCTGAATGACTATCATTATTAGGATAAATATATTTTTTTAATTTTCCATGATTGGGTAAAAATAATCCTCATTATACACATTTATATGAAACTTTGGCCTATGCTGACATATTTAAAATTAGTAAATAACTGAACGATATCTCAACTTATTGGGTGATATGAGTAGTAAGCCCAGCGCTTTGGGTGACGGAAGTGACGTCATAGGAGGGGGGAGGAGGGGGAGGAAACCGGAAGTGACGTAACGGTTGGTTGGTTCCTTGATCGTGAAAGATGACGGGGGTAGAGTTTCTTTTTTTCCGTTGGCAACCTGGACTTCTTGTCAGAACATGTGAGGGAGGGGAGAGTTTTCTTAAAGGGACAACACAGAAACCTGTCAGAACATGAAAGAGAATGACGTCATCAACCGAAAAGAGGACAATGTAGTATATTTTTTAATTAATTTTTAATGAGTAGTTCATTAATCAATTTTAATAAGTAAATTTTATTATTGTATTGATTATTAATTAATTATTTAACTGACTATTTTAATTCGCTAGATTTTTTTACAAAACGATATTGCCCTGTAGGAGGTTCGAACCCACCATCTATGGCATGCGAGACCAACGCGCTACCGATTAAGCTACGATGACGTTCCCTCGAACTGCCTTTTTTTATGTTTTCCCCTCTTAGGAGACAGGGGGTGGGAAGACGTTTCCCCCACCTGCGCCCAAGTGGACTCGTCCAAGGGGATCCAGCCAATAAGAAGGTAGATAACTGATGTCACGATCCTTACGCCGGATATTTAAGGACCCTCCTGAGCTATCGCGTTCACTTTCTTGTTTGACGTTTGACCTAGTCCAAGAAAATTCTTTGCTTGCTCTTTTACTTCTCTTCCTAGGATTACCTTCTTTCTTCAGAAAAAATGAAACGCTCATTCAATACTGTTGGTTCAAACGAAAATCAGGTAAGTATTTTTTTTTTTTTTTTTTTTTTCTAATTTTTTACTATCATTGATGCATTTTTCTTTTCAGATTTTTAAACAATACTAAAATTTCATTTTCTTTTTGCAAATTTTATTTATTTTTACTTTTTATTTATTTATTTTTTTAAGTATTTTGAAAAAAATCTAATTAAAAAATATTTCAAGTTTTATTTTCAGTTTTTAATCTGTTTTTAAGATTTTGTTTCTTTTTTAAATTAACACTAATGTTTTCTGAAAGTTTTTTTTTTAATCATGAATAATTTTTTTTGTTTCTTTCCTTAATATTTTGAACTCGTATATGCAATTTTCTTTTCTGAATTTTGATTCATTTAATTTTGTTCTATAAAATGTTCTTTTTTTCATTTTAGGTTCTTTTTGAAGATTCTGAAATACCCTTCAATGATTCCGATGATGAAGTAAGTTCCTTTATTTAACTCGTATTTTTTGTATAATATTGTACTATTTGTAATATTGATATATTTAACGATGTATTTATTTTTCAGTTGATGGATGAAGCGTCGCAAATTTTCATCGAAAATCCTATGGATTTCGATGAAGTTTCTCAAATATTTGTGGAGAATCCCATGCCTTTGCCGCTATATTACCGAGTAGGAACAGGATTTGAAGTAAGTTTGTTTTTGTGTTCTTGAGTGTAATCTCTTTTTTTTTTTTTATAAGTGTCTAATTTTCTGTATTATTATTCTAGACTTCTGCTCGACCTGTTGGAGCCGGACCTACGTATACGACTGGTGGAGAGACTTCCCGCGTAAGTACTTACTTTTATGCATAGATTTTTTTTTTTTTTTACGATCGAGCTTATTGTATATATTTTCTTTGTTTTTACAGATGGAGGACGCTATTATTATCACCGAACGTCTACGTCGGAGAAACAACAAATATCAAGCAGAAGAAATCCGTTATGAGGCCCGTGTCGACCCAGACAAGCTTCCCTCTCACGTGCGATATGTACCCATGGTTGCAGTGATTGACTCTGTGAATCAATTATTTACAAGTTTGATTCGCCGTTCCACGCAGAATTTGGAATCCACAGACCTGATACGATTTTGTATTTGGGCGGAGGGATTGGATAAGCCAATATCCACGAAACTCATTTCCGTCTCTGAGCTCACCGTTGAGAAAGTGATGTCTGCCGTCATGAAGGTCCTCCAGTCGAAAAATAAAATCCAGCTGGATGAGGGTTTTTCGGTGGATGTCATGACAGTTCACAGACCCATCGGTGCTGGAAGACGAAGAAATTCAAATATTGCCGTCGATCGCCTGCAAAAGAAATCTGTTCTGAGTATTCCCGAGGATGAAGAAGGACTCTGCTGTGCGAAGGCCATCCTGTTTGCTAAAGCCCATTTAGAGAATGACCGCAAGGCAATTACAGCCATGAAACGACGTGACCGTCCCGCTCTGATAAACCGTGCCCGAGCTCTACATGCTGCAGCCCAAGTTCCCCTAGGTCCTTGCACGTTTCGGGAAATCGCTCAGTTTGAAGAGCATCTCAACATTCAGATCGCTGTATTGTCGTCCGATAATCGCAATCGAGTAAGTTTTACTAAATGTGCATATTAAAATTATTTTTTCTTTATTGACATTTGCTGATTTTATTTTTATTTTTTTATTTTGTAGGTTTCATACAAAGGTGTGGATAGACCCCAGAGAATCAATTTGTGGCTTCACGATGGACATTACGACGTCGTGAAGTCATTGAAAGCCTTCTTCGGTAGTAATTTTTATTGTGAACGGTGCGATGTGCCTTATGAGAAACAATATGAACACCGATGTGCCGAAGCATGTTACGTGTGCATGAGAACAGACTGTCGACCGGGCGAACCTCAACGATGCCTGGACTGTGATCGTCTCTGCCAATCGAGTGATTGCTTTGCAGCCCATAAAGCCCTAACAGAGAATCAGGAATTCTCCCTCTGTGATCAGGTAAATGAATAGTCTTAGTTTAAAAAATATATATAAATAATGTATGTGTAAATGTATGCATTCATGTTTTTTCTTTCTTTCACAGATTTATCAGTGTCGAACGTGTTGCAAAGTAATTCGTAGAAGAGATTGTCCCAAAGACATGCACCGCTGTGGAACAGCCAAATGCCCTTCTTGTGACCGCTTTGTTGTATTGGCGGAGCACCAGTGTTACTTGCGGCAAGTGGCCCCCGAAGAATCCCAGTGAAAAATTGATCTTTTTTGATTTTGAAACGGACCAATCTTCGGGAACACACGAAGTTAATTTTGCCGTGGCGCAGTATACTGATGGCCGGGAGGAGGCATTCAAAGGATATACAGCCTGTGCAGATTTCTGTACATGGTTGTTTACTCCTCGACACAAGGGCTACACAGCAATCGCCCATAATATGAAGGGGTAAGTAAATTTTCTCTCTGTGTTTATTTCTGATTTTTTCTTATCTTTATCCATTAAACGTATTTTGTTCTTTTTTCAGATTCGACGGGCAGTTCATCATGGAATGGTTAATCAAACAAGGTACAACACCAGAAGTAATTCCGTGCGGGAGCAAATTGATGTCTATTCATTTGAAATCTGTCGACGTTCGAATCATCGATTCGTTAAATTTTCTCCCAATGGCCCTGTCAAAACTGCCCGGTTGTTTTGGCTTCTCCGAATTACGGAAGGGATATTTCCCTCATCTCTTCAACACCCGTGAGAATCAACACTATGTTGGACCCCTTCCAGATACCCAATACTATAGTCCTGACACGATGTCAACTGCAGCTCGCAGTGCATTCCTGTCCTGGCATGCAGAAGAAAAACAAAAGGGGGAAATGTTTGATTTTCAAAAGGAAATGTATTCTTATTGCAGGTAGGTGCTTAAGAATTCTCTATTTTTAAAAATAAATAAATAAATAAAACAAAACAAACAAACAAAATATTTTTAAACTAATATGTTTTTTTCTTTTTTTTCAATTTTTCAGTTCGGACGTAGATATTCTTCGGCGTTGTTGTCTCGAGTTTCGAACACAGTTTATGGAAATCGCCAACGTGGATCCGTTTCGGTAAAGTATTTTTTTGTATTCTTTTAAAATATCTCTATGAAAAGATTTAATTTATAAATATTTAACTTCTTTTTTATGTTTTAGGTATGTGACGATTGCATCTGTTTGCATGGCAACATACCGAAGCAACCACATACAGCCCGATACGATTGCTATGGTTCCCGTGCACGGTTACATCAACAAAACCAATTTCAGCCCTGATTCAATTCGATGGTTGGATTTTGTAGCCTCAACACAAGGGTTGCATATCCAGCACGCTCTCAATGGAACGGGAGAGCGAAAAATCAGAGGAATATCGGTAGATGGATTCTGTGAAGAAACCAAGACCGTCTACCAATATCAGGTAAAAATTATTCTGTGATTAATGAATCATTTTATTTATATATTTTTTTTTAAATACTATTTTAATAAATGAAAATATTTATTTTTAGGGTTGTTTCTTTCACGGCTGTTGCACGTGTTACAATTCAGACGTGACCCATCCTTTAAAAAACGTGACCATGGCAGCATTAAGACAACAAACGGAGGAGAATGTCCAGAAATTACGCGACCAGGGATATCAGGTAGTCGAGATGTGGGAGTATACTTTTAGAGAAATGAAGAAGGAGTCCCCGGAACTAAAATCTTTCTTGAAAACACACGACTTGAAGGACCGTTTAAATCCAAGGGATGCATTTTTTGGGGGACGAACCAACGCAGTAAAATTGTTTCACGAAGGCAACGTGAAATATGTTGATTTTACGTCGTTATACCCATGGGTAAGTCTGTTGTTTGTTTTGTTTTTAATTTTTTAAATTATTTTCTCACCTTAAAAATGTTCTCTGCATGTGATAGGTATTTTTTTTAACACTTTTATTTCATTGTTAGGTAAACAAATATTGCCTTTACCCCGTTGGTCATCCCACCATTATAACAGAAGGTTTCGGTGATATCGACCAATATTTCGGATTGGTCCACTGCAAAGTACTCCCACCACGAGGGCTCTATTTACCCGTGCTGCCATACCGATGCCAAAAGAAGCTGATGTTTCCGCTATGCCGGACCTGCGCTGAAACCTTGCAGCAAAGTCCTTGCTCCCATACCGATGATGAACGTGCTATTGTCGGAACATGGGTAAGCGAGGAGCTGAAGCTGGCGAAGAAGAAAGGATATCGAGTCACACA
Source organism: Salticus scenicus (assembly GCA_963930645.1). Classification (NCBI taxonomy): domain Eukaryota; kingdom Metazoa; phylum Arthropoda; class Arachnida; order Araneae; family Salticidae; genus Salticus; species Salticus scenicus. The sequence continues at coordinate 200,538,668 of OZ005653.1, read as the reverse complement.
AGTAAGTACTAAACATAATCTCGTTGTTTTGTAAATGTATGATTTTATTTGAATGCTCATCTAATAGTTTTTATAATTTTTATTTCAGATCTACGAGGTCTACCATTTCGAACAAACATCAGACTCTCTGTTTAAATCATTCATCGATTGTTTTTTGAAGATCAAGCAGGAGAGCAGTGGTTGGCCTTCAGACTGCCTGACTGAGGAACAGAAAGCCCACTACATTCGCCAGTACGAGGAACGCGAAGGTGTTAAATTAGACCCGGCATGCATCAGCAAAAACCCTGGGCGCAGACAAGTAGCCAAATTAGCGCTAAATAGTTTTTGGGGACGGTAAGTATAATTAAAAATTTTTCGTTTTATTTACAGTTATATTTTTTTATACATTTTTATAACTTTATTTCTTTTTTCATTACAGATGGGGGATGAACATTAATAAGGATCGGCTGACGTTTGTCAACACTGTCCCGAATTTCAACAAAATGATGGCTGATCCTACTAAAAACGTAAGTACCTTTTTTATTTTATCCATCGATAATTATTTATTTTATTCCATTTCATGTTTTAATTTTAATTTCCTCTTTTTCAGATCAAAGATGTTTTTCTCCCTACACCAGAGGTGGCAGCCATCCAATGGAAAGCTGACGAGGAATTTATCGGGCAGGACACCGCTACAAACATCTTTTTAGCGGCTTTCACTACAGCTTGGGCTCGTCTCAAGCTGTACAGCGAAATGGACAAACTTGGCCGCAGTGTTCTGTATCACGATACAGATTCGATCGTTTATGCCAGTGATGGTACAAACGATCCGCCCCTCGGCAACTTTCTCGGTGAATTCACCGATGAACTGGATGGTGATGTGATATCCGTGTTTGTATCTGGTAAGTGTTTTAAATTTCTCTCTTTATTTATTTATGTTTCTGATCTCATTTGAAACTTATTTTTTACTTTATTAAATTCATTTCTTTTCTTTTTTAGGTGGCCCTAAAAACTATGGTTTTGAAACAAAAAGTGGTAAAACTTGTTGCAAGGTAAGGGGGTTCACCTTGAACTTTAAGAATTCCCAATCTTTAAATTTCGAATCTATTCGGAAGTTAATTACGGAAATGAGTGAAACTCAAACGATCCCAATTACAGACCCAGCAAAAATCACCCGGGATCCAAAACGCAGAAAGGTCATTAACAGAGAACAAAGGAAACTTTACAGGGTGGTCTATGACAAACGTGTCATTCAGCACGATTTGACCACCCTACCTTACGGGTATTAAGGAACATGAAGAAAGAAAAAAATATGTATAATAAAACAACAAAAAATGTAACGAGAAAATTTGTAAATTTATTATTAACAATAAATCATATTTATTTTTTGTAACTGAGTTTGTCTTTTTTTTTCTTTTGAAAAATTAAAAATGTTAAATGAAAAGAAATAAAACAACAACTGAAAAAATTCAAGCAAGAAAGAAATTTATTAAAAAATCATTTTTTTACAAGTTTAGCCATTTTGATGAAGTCAATTTTTTTCTTCCAGGTTTTGCATACATAGTTTTCACATACGGTGTACGTTTTCTCTTCGGAGAGGATTTCATAACAGTTAAATATTTATTTTTGATAAACTCTCGTGGAAAATCACAAATCTTCAATTTTTCATTAAATTCTTCAAAGGCATCTGGTTTTTTTATTCTGTTTCTTAATAGGAAATTGATTAGTTGAACAATATCAGAATCAGGGATAACATTATTGTCCACTTTAACTTCTTTATTTTCATTCCAAAATATTTCATGCTGTCTTAAAAATTCTATAATTTTCGAAGCAGTTTTTTTATGTTTGACAGGAACGGTGTTCAAAATTTCACTTTCTGTAACAAGATTGTTTTCAGGAGGATTTTCCGTGACTGGAACTTCGGAACGTTTCACAGTATTCACATCTGGGAATGACACAAACTTCTGCAAAATCTGTATGTATAGCTTTGCTTTTTCATCTTCTTCTAATTTTCTTTTCAAAATTTTTTGAATCTGTATGTCTAAATCACTCAAATGTTCTTCGGCAAATTCTTGATCTCTATCCATTGGAATTAGTCTGAATTTACGAGCGAATTCCATTTATCAATGTACTCAGTACAGACACGGCAGCGGGAATGAGAATAGAAAGAAAACCTTCTCCTTTTTGAACAAGGAGTCGCCTTTTCTTAAATAATGGGACTTTTCTATCTCCTAGACGACGCAAAGTTTTTTTATAATGGGTTAATTTGTTTTTCTGACGTTTGGTGACAGGTACGTTACCCTTTAATAGGTTTAAGGCGCATTCACACACACCTTTTATGATACTGTTAGGACACTTTCTAAGAAAGGCTGCTTTCTGTTTCGTCTTGCTTAACAATCTGAGATGTTCCAGCGTCGACATCCTGAATACAAATGATTTGTGGGAAGCTTATATTCTCCTTTATAAATACGCCGAAAGCAAATGCTTTCGCCAGTGCGCAGTGTTTAAAAAACGATTTATGACTGGAGCATTTCACATCTGCTTCCTCTAGTGAGACTATTTTGGGACAATCAAAATCATTGAGATTAAAAATTTTTCGTTTAGACATTTTCTCTAAAAATTTTGTTTTTTCTAATCCTTTGGTAAAAATCTTTTTATGGGAAATAAACAAAGATGAAAGTATAACTTCTAAAGCTGAATAAGGTAATTCTCCACTCTCCCAGCGTAAACCATGACAATAACGAGTTAGCCATGCAAAAGATTTTCTTTTTTTGAGGGTTAATTGTTCCCATGGATAAGGAGGGAGAAAGCTCCAGCGGGCATGATAATTAAAGTCCACGGCATAAAAGGCCAATTCTTTGACAACAAAATCTTGCGAATTTATCTGAAAGCCCTCAAATTCTACTACAGCTGAAGACATGTTCACTGAAAGATGCACTGAATAGAAATGATTTATCGAGGTTCATACACGTAATGTTTATCACCCGAAAATATTCCTGTGCGCAGGCGCAAACGATCATCTGCCCTTGGGCGCAAATCAATAAGCAAATAACCAAATTCAGGTGATGTAGCATCGTAAAAAATTTCTTGGAAAGCTCGAACTTTACCTGGATACATTTGGCGAGCTAAGATATTAATTTGAGTTTTATCCCTAGGATTTCTAAATAAGAAAATATATTGAGAATTTAGATTAACATTTCGCATTTCTTTACCCTGAACAAAAATATTTTGAGTTAAAAATATAACAGATAAATTTTGGTGATGACTGCCTTTCGTAAAAAGATTACTTAAGCGAAAATCATTCGCTAATTCTGACATTAAATCGTCTATGACAATTAAAGCATTTCGAAGTGAGTTAAGATTAGACGGTAGTCCTTCTTCAAAATTCACATCTTTCATTGAATTAAAAAGAGGTTGGTATTTACCGTAACAATAAATAATATTCGTTGGCATGGGATTAAACATCTTACAATCAATCAACTTTTTAACTAGAAATGTTTTTCCAGATTGCGTGGGGCCAGAAATAAGGCAAGTAGATGGGTGTTCTAACTTGAGAAGTTCCATTTTTTAAATGATAAATTTTTCAAAATGATCCTACTTTTATACTCTTTCCGTCAAAATAAAACATGCATTTTTTTTAAAGTAGAAAAATATTAATAAAACACATTAAAGAAAATACAAACACATTTATTAAAAAAAATAATTTTTATTTTTTGAAAATCATATTTACACCATATCTTTTTTTGACAAACTGAAACATTCGAAAATCATTCTTCTTTCTAGACAGTACATTTACAATAGATTTCATACAGAGTCCTTGACATCGTTTTATTACAAAAAATATACAATATTGTCCACAGACATTGGACGTTAAACTTTGAAGCGTTGTCTTGTTCCATTGAATTTGAGAATACTTCTTTACAAATCTTGTTATGTCTTCTCCATAGGTTTCGGGAGGTAATCCGTAAGAGTCGAAAAAATCAATAGTCTTTTGGTCTTGAATGTAGACAGCCAGCCAATGGGATCCCTTTTCATCATGTTTATCAGTATTGAGTACAAATGCACAAGGGAATTTTCGAATGACAGGTATTTTGTCAGAAGGAAAAACACCTACAAAATGCCTAGCAGAAACAGGATCGCGAGATAAAACTGTATGAATTTGAGACGAATTCATCAGTTTCCAAAATCATACAAAATATTTCGAGCTTTGTTGATTTCAATTAAATTTTCAAATTCAGCATACACGATCAGAGAGATTGTTTGTATTAGAGGAGTACTAAATTTAAGTTCCAATCTTAGATTGCTGTGACGAATAAGGTTAAGATGAGAACCATCACATAAGTCAGGTGTCAAATCAAAACGAAATAAAGAATATCCCTTTGAAAATTCTGACCTAGATAAATACAGTCCTTTGTTGTCGGCATTCACAAATAAATTTTGATAAGCACGGATAAATAAACCATTTTCAAAATTAGGCTGAATGGGATTATGAGGAACAGGTTGACCATCTACATAGACGCCTATGAAGTTCATATTGTAATGTTGAAATTCAAAGGGGGACTTTTTATAGTTGCCGTTAAATGCATCGTTGTCTACACAGGCAATTACAATACGATTCGGCATTTGACCAATAAAAATGTTATCCTGAATAAAACTCATATTTCCAGCAGGAATGGAATAAGTTTTGCAAAGAACTCTATCAATAGGATACTTGGCTGTCGTTTTTTCTAGGCTTTTCGCATGTCCCAAAACAACACCTGGGCTAACCCTTATTTTTCGAACAAATAAAGAGGCATGATCGAGGAATACTTTGAATTCCCCTTCACCCCCTAACAAGCAAAATTCTGGTTTGCTACGAATAAGTTTAATTTTCACGTCGACCATGTTAAGTAGTAGTCTTTCTTGGTGAAACATATCCAAGTGCAAACGACCCATCATATCAACTGAAGCACTTAGTTTAAACAGTTCAGCACGTTTATTAAAACCTTCATTAGGGTTAGGATCTGCTGTGTCAAAAACATTCATACGGCCAGCAGTGTCTTTGTAAAATAATTCTGAGGAAAGTTGAGAGGTTTTCACATCATATCCATGATTTAGTAATGTTTCTATCATAGCTCTATAGGGATACGTATTATTACTGGATGAAACAAGTCTTTCATTTAGGCTGATGTCTACTTGGGAAAACATAGAATGTAAGAAAAGGTTCACAGGGCCGACTTTACACTTATCTGTTATAGGCTTGCCATCATTTTTCAAAATTTTTACTTTGATATACAGCTGAGTTTGCGACAAATCAAGATACTCTTCACCGCTTCCAGACACATTAAATTCTACAGGACCGCCATCCGATGCATTGGCAAGAGGATGAAACTCAACCCATTGGCCTCTTTCAATAACTGTTTGAGTGGGTGGTAAAGAAAATAGTTCTAGTTCTGATTTAGCGCATTCTGGAGAATCTTTTAAAAGAAAAGCCATTTTATAGAGTATGTCTAATCAAAAATATCACGTCCTTGCACTTTCCGTGCTTTCGATGAAATGAAACGTTTGGAAGGTTTGCGTTTCCTTTTAAGCTTTCCGTGACCGATCATCTCATCCGCTTTTTGAACAGCTTTTCTGGCTAGTTTTTTTCCGGTTTCTTTCGTTCGCGTTTTGAGAGAAGATTTTAAACTTTCGCCTGACAATACATCGTTTGCTACCATAGTGCCAGTTCGTAAAGCTTCTTTTCCGACTGTTTTGGCACCACTTATTAAAAAGGGCATTGCGCTTCGGAATAGTTTAGCAAAAAATCCACCTATCCCATGTCCTCTCTGCAAAACGGTTCCCTGATAATAAGGCAAACCTTGTCCTGTTTGCCCGGCATAATAATCTTCAAATTTTTTCGTACAACACGTATAAGGCACCAACATTTTTATTGATCCTTCTTTCACGTCAACAAAATTGAAAATGAGAGTTATTTGAAAAGAAAGGTCCTTTTTATATAATTTGCCGTAAGCGAAAATGTAAAGTGACAAATATTTTGCCTCTTTCAAAAGGTACTAAAGCCCCAGAATGAAGTCTTATATCAATGTGTATTGTTTGGAAATGTTGCCGAATAACAGGTAAGTAAAAAGGTCTTGAATAATGAGCATTTACAATTTCGCCGTCGTTTCCATCTACCGTGACGATTTTTAGCAAAGGAGCTTGTACATCACCTACGATTTGGGGTTCTGTTAGATCACAGTATACATATATCACTGGAAAAGAGCACTTTGGATCGGCAACAAACGGACTTTGTTGAAATCCTGAATATTTTCCTGGTTCGAATCCCAATAGTTCCGCTATACCTTCGTGGAGGATTACTTTTGATTTTCCATCCGTCTTGATAGTTACTCGTTTCGTTACTGGGTGATACTGAAATTCAATCTTATTTTTATGGGATTCTATTGTCATACCTCGAATAAGATCTGGTATCGTTTCATAACAACCTGGGGGGACTCTTCTACCTTCGAGTATTCCATCACCCAAATCAAAACCAAATAAATTATTATCATTTCGAACGTTATACCAAGTATGGGGATAAATGAAATCGACTAAAGCCATTTCCCATTCGCCATTTAAATTGATTGGACTAGGCAGCTGCGTCGTAAATTGTGATATTTTATTATGCGGGAAAAAGCTCAAAGAGCTGTCACTGATCAGTGTGACGTAGAAAGACATTGTTTTTAAAATGAAAGTTATGTTACACAAATGCTCTATTTATATCATTTTGACATCGCTGACCCATGTATTGAATTTTTGAGGATAACCCTGAAACTTTACGAAGTATTCAACTCTTCCATGACGTTTTCTTTTTTTCAAAACTTTTTCCACTGGATAAAATCCAGAATCCGAAATTTTTTGTAACTCTTGCTTGTAAAAACTTCCTTTTATAATTTCTCCTGCCAAATCTTTTAATTGATAGACAACAGGTACACGAGGTAAAATTTTACAAATTGTAAATATTTCTCTTGTCCAGTTTTGTTCATATCCTTTTTCAAACAACATTTTTTCTCGACTGATGCGAACAGTATCTCCAACTTTTAAATCTGTAAGATTAGGTTTTGGAACCAATGTTTGCTGATCATATAGCGTATGCCAAATTTTCTGTTGGTTTTCTAACGTCACCGATGCAGGCTCTGTTTGTATACTACGATGCCAAGTATGATTATAACTGTGTACTAATTTATCGATGTCGTCGATGTATCTTCTTGTGTTCATTTCAGTAAAATATTTCCACATCTTAGTTTTCAAAGTGCGATTAAAACGTTCAACCACCGAAGCCTTGGTTGCATTATGTGTAGTGAAAAAATGAATTTTCTTCTTTTTAAAGTAATCTTGTACAAGATAGTTCGTAAATTCTTTACCCGAGTCTGTTTGAAGTCGTTCGGGTAACCTTTCCGCAAATATTTTTTCAAAAGCTTGTTTAATAGTCATAGACCTTTTATTTTTCAAAGGTATCGCCCAAGCATACTTTGATAAAATATCAATGCAAGTTAGTAAATATTTATAACCATCGTTATAATTAGCTAAGGATTGCATGTCCACTAAATCAGACTGAAACTGCTCGTTGATGCCTCCTACAATAACACGATTTCTTTGGAACCTGTGTCTCAAAGGCTTGTGCAAAGTATATGAATCTTTCGTTTGAAGCCATTTCTTGATGTCTTTGGTTTTTACGCGACCTTTTAAAGCACGCTGTAAAGCACTGACACCACCGAAACTGGCCGGATGTTCTGGATCCCGATACGTCTGATTCAATACTGCTTCCATTACAGCAGTAGTTGTGATCTAGCCGAACACTTATATTCATAATGATTCAAACAAAACGTATAACCCAGTATTTATATATTCACAAAACCTTAAATATTTTCTAAGTGATAAACATGAAAAGAGTCACACACACACAAGAAATTCTATAATAATCAACATTTATTTACATTAAAATGTACATAATAAAGAATCAATTACAAGAAAACAATAATTTGTTAAAAATAAGTTCTTCTTCCTTTTCTTCACCAACATACATTTTTTCAATAGTTTCATATAATTTTTCTACATCTAAGGAAGGGAAAAATTCTTCTACTCCTAATACTGCTTGGAAATCAATATTTAAGTTTTTATGAACTATATCTCTGGCTACATCATCCCAATTAATCGAGAACAATGCTTGGTGAAAATATTCTGACCATTTTTCAGATCGACTTTTCGTCAAACAGTCATGCATAAAACTGGCTTCATACGAATCTCGACAGCCACAACAATTTATAAGTTCTGTAATTTTTATTGTAATAGCTGCAGCAAGACCGTTTTGAAGTGAAACAAGAAGTTCTAAAAATGCATCAGGATTCTCCACGGGTTTCAACCGTAAATTTGGATTATCGAGTTCTTTTCCAATGCAATAGGATAAAGTGTAAGCGATCAGCGCTTGTTTCACGCGATCTGTTATTAAACACTTGTTGTCACAAAGCTTTCCTAACTCAGCATCGCTAAGCACAACATATTCAGATAAAAACTGCATGCTTAAATTTTTTCTTTGAAATAATCTTTGGAAAACAAAAAATTCTTGATTATTCTTCATTTGTTTCGAAATGCATAAATCTCTGTCTATAATAAATACCTTATCCGATGACTTATGATTTAAAATAGCATTTACTTTCCTACACAAAGAATACCATACTTTGGGTGATAAAGAAACTCCGTCTTTCGTTGCATGTAACTCGCCGTTTTCTGCTTTAACATATCTCCTGATGTGCACTCGAGTTTTTCCCATATAATGATTGACTGCAAGGAAATTTTCTCCACCTAGGTATTTCATATCCAAAGAATCAGCCCATTCTTCTTCCACATTTTCTGCAAACATCTGTTCCTGAAAAAAGTAATAAAAAGAAATCATTAATAAATAATCAAGATTTTTAGTATTAAACGAAAGAGTATACTACTTTATTCAAAGGGAAAATCTTTTTTAAAAGAGAGAAAACTTACTTTAGTTCGGTCTTCTTTTATTTTCTTGCATCTTTCTTCTGTTTGAACATGTTTCCGCTTGTTAAGTCCAGGTGTTTTCATCATACGGAAAGTTAGATTAACACGCACACCAGTGTGTTTCTTCTCCTTTGGAATTCCATGGCTCCAGAATTTATTTGTTGGGGGATTCATAACCAAAAGAGAGTTTGACTTTAATTCCACTTTTTTATCCTGGTAATTGGGTCTTTTAAAAATCATAGTACGTGTTTCTCCAAAGCTTAGGGAACAGATAGGGTGGTTTTCCTCTATGTCGGCTTCATCATCTTTATGTTGACCAATACAGTCATTTCCATCCTCGTACCGATTTATCAACACGAAATTAAAATTGACACCCATCATAGTTTCAATAAGACTTTTTATTTCAAGAAGCAAAGGAGGCCAAGGCTGGCTGATTAGTGTCAGTCCTGAAAAAGTATAAGATAAATCAGGGTCTCCAAAAGCAGCAATCTTCCGCGAAATAGGATAAGATTTATTTCGAATACGTATATGGCATTGCTCCTCGGGTAAATAAACAATTTCTTTTTCTAGTCTTTCAAAAATTTCTTCTGAAGAAGCAAATACATTTTCGTGGATCAAAAGATTAAGCCCGTCTTCCATGATTACGTAGCGAAGAGAGAGCGAATTGAACGGCAGGAATGAAGCGAGACTAAAATGTGAAGGTATTTCGTGATGTCTAGGATTTTATACCCAGATTTACTGTCTTATCTTCTCAGCAAACGCATCAGGATTGGATAAAAATACGAATGATGTCACAGTGCTTTCTTGTAATTGGCTGGATCCCCTTGGACGAGTCCACTTGGGCGCAGGTGGGGGAAACGTCTTCCCACCCCCTGTCTCCTAAGAGGGGAAAACATAAAAAAAGGCAGTTCGAGGGAACGTCATCGTAGCTTAATCGGTAGCGCGTTGGTCTCGCATGCCATAGATGGTGGGTTCGAACCTCCTACAGGGCAATATCGTTTTGTAAAAAAAATCTAGCGAATTAAAATAGTCAGTTAAATAATTAATTAATAATCAATACAATAATAAAATTTACTTATTAAAATTGATTAATGAACTACTCATTAAAAATTAATTAAAAAATATACTACATTGTCCTCTTTTCGGTTGATGACGTCATTCTCTCATGTTCTGACAGGTTTCTGTGTTGTCCCTTTAAGAAAACTCTCCCCTCCCTCACATGTTGTGACAAGAAGTCCAGGTTGCCAACGGAAAAAAAGAAACTCTACCCCCGTCATCTTTCACGATCAAGGAACCAACCAACCGTTACGTCACTTCCGGTTTCCTCCCCCTCCTCCCCCCCCCTCCTATGACGTCACTTCCGTCACCCAAAGCGCTGGGCTTACTACTGATATGCACCGAAAATTCATAGGCACTTATTTATATCACGATATTAAATTTTAAGAAATTCTGTGCATTCGTTATTGCTCTATAGCTGCTACATTTTTTTTCTTCATACCTACATGCAGACACACAGGCACACGCGTAGAGCAATATCTTACCAAAAAATAGTTACGACGTTTCTAGGATTTTTTAAAACATGTAAAACATTCAAATACCAGATGTCAAAAAAACTTACGAATAAAATACTTTTTTTTTGTTAATATAGTAGAAAGTAAAAGTGTGTTTTTGGAAAGAAAAATATAATATTTTAAAGCTACATTTATTAGAATATTTAATATCATTTTCAATTTCAGCATGATAACAATCGATACCTTTGTTTTAAATTATTGCAGATATACGGTTCAACCATTCGTTTTAAAGGAATTGATAAATTCGTTTGAAAAACGTCCATATTAAAAACGTACATCCTTACGGAGGTGAAGAAGGGTGGGGGGGAGGAGAGATGCTCCTATATATATAAAATTTTCTCTCGTGGACTATTAGTATCATAATTTTTTTTCCCTTAGTTTTACATCGAAAATTTATAAAGAATTCTCATTATGTATACTTATACGAAATTTTGTCCTGTACTGTCGTATTAAAAATTAGGAAAAAATGGAAATAATTATAGTTTGGGCTTCACCATCCTGAAGATGGACCCATAGCTATAGAAAAATAATAGAGAATTTTCTTAGGCTCAATATATTCAGCAACATCTTCCTTTTTGGCAACGATGACCACATGTTCTTGTACAAAACTTTTAATAGAGCTAGAATCTTCTTTAACAACTTGAGAAAACATAGGTTTTTGCTGTTTCAAAAGTTCAAATTGGTCAACAACCGCGGAATAATCTTCTTGCAGAACATGTTCATCGTAGTCTTTTTGAATATTACTAACTAACAAATTTGAGACTAAATTTGTAAGGCGATTTAGATGCTTGATAATTTTCGAGCCGTTAGCTTTAGAAATTTTACTGGAGTCTAAGAGAATTTGGTCAATCTCTTCTCTCGCATTGGCACTTGTTCCCACAAAACAGGATGAACAGGAGTTGAAGTAGAAGAACGAGTTGAAGCCATGTTTACAAAAACAGCAACACTAAAAAATAAACAAAAAAAGAATGGGAAAATTTCCCAAAAATAGCAAAAGCTTTAGAGCCTGTCTTTGGCGGTTTGGCAAACCCGTAGGTTGCCACCCTTGGGACCACGATGAGGACACCAAAAGTTGGTGCACTGTAAAAAAATAACTATTACCAGCTGCAATCTGTGATTTATTTTATCCAATCACAGAGAATTTCTTGCAAGAAATTCTCTGTGATTGGATAAAATAAATCACAGATTGCAGCTGGTAATAGTTATTTTTTTACAGTGTGCGAATAACCGCCAGGCAGTGAAATAAGACAGGAAGAGAACAGCACAGCAAGGCACAGCAAAAGCACACAATTACCACACAATGATAGCCATAACTAACAAACAGCTACTGTAAAATTTCACTGCCCCTCAAGGAGGAAAAAATGGAAAGACAGCACCACCTGTTACGAGATTTAACTCGAAATGCTATTAGTCTCGATTTCAAAGTCCAACTAAATTCCAAGTTTGGTTACATTTATTTCATTTGGTTCGTGAGATACAGCGTCCGCAAAATTTGGGATGCACATTCAGAGAGATAGACTGGCATTTTCAAGGGCAAATTGTGGATATCTCAAAATATGTACATGCACCAAAAAACGGAGGTCAAAAATTTTCACGAATCCAGTTCTTTCTTCTTATGTATTGAGAAGAACATAAAATCAGTTTTATGGAATAAATAAATGAAAAACACCTTATTATTTTACGTACATTTTTCTGAATATTTATGATACTTGACAAGGCTTCTAGTATGAGTTAGCTTCAACATTTGCATAACAAATTATGCAAAAAGAAAAAAATTTATCGTTCACACATGTGCATTTCAATCAATTTTCATATAAATCCCAACATTTCGTAAGATATTTAATATTGTTATCTTTCGATTGCGGTATATTCACTCTAAAGACATATTAATGCGATTATAACTGATAGGACTTATATGATTATACTTGCGTTATAGAAGAACAGATAATTTCACATATTTAATGTCACAAAGTGGTTGTAAACACTGCACATTTTTCTAAATTTATTGTCGATCTTTTTAATTATTGTGGCAACCCACTCTTCACTGAAAAACATAAAGTCTGTCTTTTCTTTACATTTTCAAAGTTTAAAAACATTTCATCAAATTAGCGTTTATAAATGAAAAAAGACTGTTCTTTTGTAAATCTTGCTAAACGTTTGAACAAAAGTATTTATAAATATGTATACATATACATAACGTTACAAGATTATAGCGCGCAAGGAAAACATATAAAATGCCAAAGAGTATTTCATTACATATTACGATATTATCACAAAAATCAAAATATATATAATCACGAATATGAAGCCATCCACAATACTTACTCCAAAATGAACTAGAAATACCCATGCTCACCAATTACGAACAAACAAAAATCGAATGAGGATATTTTTGAAAGTCTAAACTTATTAGCGGGGCAGGGAGGGGGGGGGGAACATAGAAATTGAGTTAGACCGTTCAAAATTGGTATATGTAAGTTAATTAGGAGGGGCAGGAAGGCGCGTATCTCCTAATCTGTGCACGCGCAGCGTGCACGGGATTGCTCTGCAGAAGACAATGGGGACCCAGTCCAACTTTTTACCCGATGAGAAATGATTTTTTTTAATTTTCTTTTCTTAAAAATAAAAATTTGAGTTGAGAAGGAATATGTGTGCGCAGCGCCCGTATATCTTCACACGTGTGCGCACTACGCGCATGGGTCTGCGCTGCCGAAGGCAGTGGGGATCCGGTGCCAGTTACCCGATGATAAATGATTTTTTTTTCTTAATAATAAAAGTTTAAGTTGAGAAGGAATATGTGCGCACAGCGCAAGCATATCCTCACACGTGCGCGCAGCGCGCATGGGTCTGCACTGCCGAAGGCAGTGGAGACCCGGTGTGAGTATTTAGCCGATCATAAATGATTTTTTTTTAATTCCTTTTCTTAAGAATGAAAGTTTATGAGTAAAGCGCGCAGCGCGCGCACGGGTCTACACCTGCCGAAGGCAGTGGGGACCCGGTGTGAGTTTTTACCCGATCACAAAGGATTCTTTTTTTTACTTTTTTTTTCTTAAGAGTAATGTTACTGAGTGATAATATGCAATTTTGAGAATTCATTCATTATAGTGATTCATTTAAAAATAGTGACCCGCTAGAGTAACAAATGTAATCCGTGATAAATTTTATAAAAATGTTCAAAAACTGAAAAAATCTCATCAGGGACCGTGCATTCTTTATAGAACAAAATTATCACATACATATATATATGTATTATTTATGTATCTATGTCATCTCAGGATCTCACTTTTTTTATGTTTCGGTTAGGTATGTCTATGCAACATGCACTATAAAAGATTTTGCCAAATTACCCACTGCCCCGTTTGGGGTGGCCAGGGCAAAAAACGCGTTTTCAAGCTTAAATGTGCTCCAAATTACCTTATAATGGCGAATTTTGGAGTGTGTGTGTGTTGATTAAGTGTACGCAATATGCATCTTGATGTGATTTTGCAAAACTTTCAGCTTTATCCACGAGGAAGGAGGAGTAAAAAGCGGGTAAGGTACTGCCGAAGGCATTGGGGCTGCAGACTCGACGTGTGGCGAGCGAAAAAACCGCTACCGAAGATAGCGGGAACTTTAACTTAGATTTCGACTGATTTTAATGATTTTTTTTTTTTTTTTTTTTTTTTTTTAATTAATAATATGGTATTTTGGGAATTCATTTCAATATAATGACCAGCGAAGCGGGCAAAGCCCGCTAGTAAATTATATTTAAGATTCAATATTTAATCAAATATAAAGTTAAAATCAACCTTTTAGATTATAAATTGTTTACTTTTATATGTTATGCTTTTTCTAATATTGAATATATGTTGTTTACATAAATAAAAATAATAATAATAATAATAATAATACTGATATCTTTTACTTTGTGATCCAGATGTTATTTCTTCTTATCTATTTTTTACCCCAGAGTCGAACGACAGTATACTGAGTAATAACGTACGATGTTTTTCCGATGAAACTACAAAGATGTATCTTTTTTACTCATTTTATCACCAAATGCAATAACATGAGAAATCACTTAAATAGATTATGCTCTCTTTCAACAAAAAAGAGCATGTACATCGAATATATGTCAGAGAATATCTGTTATTAAATATATTTTTAGCTTTTCGATTGGTACTTTTCAGTACCAAATAGTGATGTGTTATTTGTTATTTCAATCTCTTTACCCTGAAAATACTGATTAACCTATTAAAGTTTTTGGTTATATTTCAGTCCAAATAAAATATAAATATAGAATTTTTTTATAATTGCTGTATATATGTTTTGAAAGTTTTTAATTAAAATAATAAAATAGAATTTCAATTTTGTAAATTCAAATTCGAGGTTGAGGTTCAACTTTGAATGTATTTTCTGTCGCACTAAGTGCTACTGTAACCTCCATGTATATGCACAAATTATAGATATATTAATATATATAGATCTATCATCCCCATGTTATCGAGCAAAAAATTTTGATGCCGAAAAAAAGTTCTAAAATCAGCCATTAGAGAGTATTGAAAAAAAGAATAAAAAGAAAAATGAATTTGAAACTGTATCAGGAGTTTTTCATTCACCTTTAGTAAATAAATTATTCATATATTTTATTTACTAAATTATCCGTGTGTATTCCTGTGTGTAATTTACTCGGGGAAAGGCAGTCATTATAGAGTGACTTTTCCCGAAAAAAAAAGCCTCACTTTTTCCCTCTCGCTGACCAATCTATGTCTTATTACTATATCTATGGTACAAATTCATTATTGTAATACTGTTCTATTTTATTTTATTGCAAATTTAAATAATTGTTAATGGCAATACTCAAAAGTTGTTGACTTCGATTTCGAAAGAATAAAATGTTGTGTTCGATATGAAAAAATGTTTTTCTGAGTTTTTTAAGATAAAAATGATAAAATACTACAAGTTAAATAAAGTCTAATAATTTGTGAGTTATATTAAATGGAATTACCTCCTTAACTTACACTACGCTATGGGTAATTAGCGATGGTCTGGAACTCATCCCTAAGGGTGCTCCGGAGATTATACCGGTATAATTTGATCCTCCACGGATGGAATGATTAGTGATACATGCAAATTCAAGGCTGCGTTCTAATTTCTCCAGTAAAAAAAGCGCTATTTTTTTATATTAATAGCATATTTCTTCCAAAGGGTTTACAGTTTCATCAATAAAATGCCAATTTTTACAACTAATTATTTCATTGTTTCTGACATTAAAGCTTTAAGATTCAAATAACTGACACTTTGAAAATTACTTATTAGATCTCAGAAGGAGATATTCTTTCAAAATAGAAAAAATAATAAATAATTAAAAGATAAAAAGAACGTTTTATATACCATGTTTTTTAAATTTTCTGGGTAATCATATAAACGCTACCGAAGGCAGCGGGAACCCGTAACAATTGGCTAAAAGTATTAAAAATTTCATTGTTATCGTGTTTTGAGCTATTATAAAAGTTTCCAATGGCCGGGAAGTTAGTTAAAAATCGATTGCAAGCTTTGTACTAGTAACGCTGCCGAAGGCAGCAGGGACTCGAAACAGTTGGCTGAAAGTATTTAAAAAATGCATTTTTATCGTATTCTGAACTATTCTGAAAGATTCAAATGTCTAGCTAGTCGGGAAGTTAGTTAAATAAATTTTCTGCTGAATCATATAAACGCTGCCGAAGGCAGTAGGGACCTGAAACAATTGACTAAAAGTATTAAAAAATATATATTGTTACCGTGTTCTGAGCTATCCTGAAAGTTTCAAATGCCTAGCTAGTCGGCAAGTTAGTTAAAAAACTATTGCAAGCTTTGTACTGGTAACGCTGCCGAAGACAGCAGGAACCTGGAACAGATTGCTAAAAGTATTTTTTTTTAATGCATTGTCACCGTGTTCTGAGCTATCCTGAAAGTTTCAAATATCTAGCTAGTCGGGAAGTTAGTTAAAAATCGATTGCAAGCTTTGTACAGATAACGCTGCCGAAGGCAGCAGGAACCCGAAACAGTTGACTAAAAGTATTTAAAAAATGCATTTTCACCGTGTTCTGAACTATTCTGAAAGTTTCAAATATCTAACTAGTCGAGAAGTTAGTTAAATAAATTTTCTGTCGAATCATATAAACGCTGCCGAAGGCAGTAGGGACCTGAAGCAGTTCCCTAAAAGTGATAAAAAAATGTATTGTCTCCGTGTTCTGAGCTATCCTGAAAGCTTCAAATGTCTAGCTAGTCGGGAAGTTAATTAAAAATCGATTACAAGATTTGTACTGGACAAACAAACACACAAACAAACAAGAATCGAAGTTAATAAAAACATGGTAAAAATCGAAATCTGCCCCCAACAGATGTTCACTTTGCACATATTTTCCTCACACATTTTTTTTTTCCTGATTCATAAGAAATGCACGATTTTTCTTTCTTGTCTTTAAAAGTATTCACAAAATAATTCTTTGACTCACTATTGATTTTATTATATCTTGTAATAATTGAAAGTATTTCAGAATTTATCAGCGATGCCTTGTGATATGTTTGATTTTGCATTACTGTAAGTACCGTTCACTTAGTAATTATCTGACTCACTTTCACTTTTATTATATATGTATTGTTAATATAGAAAAATGTTTCATAAATAATATAGAAAAATGTTCCGTAATATAGGAAAATGAGTATATTTTTACTTTTTTTGATTTTTAACTATCAAATTATTCTTTGATTCACTCTTATTTTTACTACATCTCGTAATATAGGAAAGTATTTTGTAATTTATGAATGATAATGCATACTTTATTATTTCTTTTTACTACAATACGAATGTGCCTAGCACACGTGAAAATATATACGAAATTAAATTAATTCTTCATTTCCCCTTTCTACAAGTTGAAGCTATAACTATGTCCCGTAATATGTAAAAGTGTTTTACGGTATTTTATTCCACGTAGCCCACTGCAATGGTGATGACGCTTTTATAGCAACTTATTAACCTGGAAGGACTAATAAGTCTTCATATTTATAATAAAATAAAACTTTTTGTCTTAATGTATTTAACTCATGTCTTTTAATTTGATTACGTTTAAAGGGTGTTTAATCACAAGAACATTACTTACAGTCGGTAACAAAAATGTCCGAACACTAGCAAAAATTCTTATGTAAAAAAAGTACACTTCATACGGTTTTGTTAAATAAATCCTTGTCGAATCCTCTTCTTAGTCAGTCTAAGAACATGACTCGATAAGGATTTATTTAACAGAACCGTATGAAGTGTACTTTTTTTTACATAGGATATTTTGCTAGTGTTCGGACACTTTTGTTACCGACTGTATATTACATTAATCATAAAAAAAAAAAAAAAATCGTATCATCTGAGTGAAGCATATGAATATGTTGTTAAACTTTTAAAAAATATAATATCCTTGTATAAAAAGAGAAGATTGTGGTTATGTAGGTTTAACGTCGCACTACAGTTATGCAGTGGACAACTGACGACGCGACGGTCTGGGAATCACACCTGAAGTGGTACGAAGACATGCCGTCACAATTCTGAAGGAGGGATGGATCCCCGCTTCAGTAACCCCCAGAGAAACTATTAACATAACATTAATACCCCTCAGAGGTATTGATATTACGGAACATAGGGAACATTTAAAAAAAAGTGACAGTCATTGGCCGACCCGAGTAGCGAACTCGCAATCCTACAGTAATATATAATCCAAATACCGCATCCCCAGTTTTCTACGATCCCTGTTCTTCATTTTGAGAATTTGTGGATTTAACATGGACAATTACCGTCACAAACGTGGACAACTAACATGGATTTAATATGACGACGAACTGGGATTTACCGCTAGGGATGGTCGAAAGACGTGCTATGATAATCTTGATCCCCGCTTCTGTAATGTAGACAACATATTAACTTTACGATACATGGAGGACTTAAAAGACCATTTTGTTGGGTACCAGCCAACATCTCCTATAATATTGTCTAAGACCTATACCGCGGTTTATATCATGGAAGCTAAGACTGTTTACATCCAATCTACACTACCCTATAGATATTACCCTATAGATATTATAGGAAGTGTTGATTAAATGTAATCAGCCGATCTTACATAACGTAAAACTCAGTTCGGAGGCACCAGCCATCATTAATGACTATGACAATCTTTTGACTATGATGATCTATGACTAATCGTCCGATAATAAGCTCGACGCTCTAACAATCGAGCTGCCACGGTCCCAAATCGAAGAACTATTCGTATGTTTAAAAATCTTTACTGTATGCGTAATAAACAAGTTTCAAAAGCATATTTTCTCTAAATTATAATATACATTTAGTCTTGTAAAAGAAATTTTACTTTTTTTTTTTTTTTTTCGTGAAAGTCTTCAAATAAAATACATCAAATATTTTTTCAATTCCTTATATAGAATACTAAAACAAAATTTGCCAACTTTTATAATATATCCGTAGCCTTGTTAGCCCGACCTTTATTTTACACCACATTATTTGTAAAGTATATTTCTCCAATATGTAGCTACATTAAAGTAAATAAAAAAATATATTTGAAAAAAATTGGCATGATAGAAGATTGTTCTA
Organism: Salticus scenicus; assembly: GCA_963930645.1. Taxonomy (NCBI): domain Eukaryota; kingdom Metazoa; phylum Arthropoda; class Arachnida; order Araneae; family Salticidae; genus Salticus; species Salticus scenicus. Next base: position 200,519,513 of record OZ005653.1, on the reverse strand, counting down.
TCAATGCTCCGGAAAAAATTATAAAAGTTGGCATCTGTGTTCAATTGTTTTGCGTACATTAGCCTATTCACAAAACTTGTAGGAATGATATAAGAGGAGCTGTCATGCGGCGTATCTGCATGCAGAGTGAATGAAGCTAACTTCTCCACTCAAGATGACTGACGCTATACTTGTGCTATGGCAGGAGACCTATTCACTATTCAATCCACTAAAATATTTAGCTAGTGCAATGTTACTTAATGTTATCTGCAATTACGACTTTGGCTTCATGTTTATTTATTTATTTATTTTTTTTTTTTTTTTTTTTTTTTTGGGGGGGGGGGGGATAGTAAACTTCTTTTACACAATTCCACCTAGATTCAAAACAAGATTTAGTATTCTATATAAGCAACTGAAAATCATTACGTCATTGGATGTAATTATTATAAAATTTTTCGAACGATAAGTTTTGTTTGAATCGATCGATTAGTTTCGTTCAAAAACAAACAATTAGTTTTATTCTGTTGTATACGGCATCGTTTTTACTAGCATGAAATTTTTGCATTTAGAGTTCAAAACATTTTTTTGGCACATGATTTGATACAATATAAATGCTAAACAAGGCTGAAAGAAAATCGCAATTTTTCACCAGATAATTTATAAATATTTACAGTAGTTTTACATAATTTATATTTTTATTTCTCTATATTTTAAAAAAACTTATTGTTGCTGGCGTCATTTTTTTTTTTTTTTTTTTTTTTTTTTTTTGGTCTGTGAAAGCTTCTTCTCGCGGAGGGCAAAGTGCTTTGCATCGTGAAAAGTATCAATTTGTTCCGAATACTCGAAGAAAGACATTTCGGGTAGTTAGAAATTTGTATCATCTTAATTAAAGAAGTCATTAATTAAAAACGTCGGGTTTATAAATGTACTATATTTGCCATTATACAAATAATTTCTCTTATTACATCATTTTCCGCAATGACATCATTCTCCACAGGAAAATTAAAATGTTATCAAAGGTGTAAAAAAATAAAATAAAATAAAAATAAAACAAAATAAATGTCAATGTTGCTATTATTAATATTTTTTTTTTTTTACTTATAGAAAACTGAATTTCTTACTGGCAATTCCTTATGTTTTTATCTTTTTTTTTTTTTTTGTGTGTGTGTGTGTTCTTTTTTTACGAATAAGGAAACATCTAATGCCTATACTTTTTGCTACTAAACTTTTTAGTTAATTCAGGGCAATATATAATACTCTTCATACATACTTCTAGTGTACAGTTAGGTAATAATTTTACACGTTCAAAAATATCTGAAAAGAAAAAAAGTTTATTATTATTATTTTAATTTGGAAAAATCTCCTATAGTTTAATTTTGAATTCTCTCGTGCTTACTTCTGAAAATAACGAAGGATAAAATGTTCTCGGTTCTTTATAAGAGTTTCAGATGAATTTTTTTCTTCCAATAATATTAGAAATATGAAATGTATCATAGAAATGTTTAATTTTATAATGGTTAAAATTTAACAATGCGAAATTAGAAGATGTTGTTATTATAATTGAGTTTGAATTTGACTATATCTTTTTTTTTATGCTAAAATATATCCGAAGTATTTTGAAATGTGTTTTTGACTAAAAAAAAATAATAAATGCACTTTAAAGACAAAATGAAATGCAGTTAGTTCTACAGATATTATTTAATTTAGTTTTTTTTTTTTTTTTTTTTTTTTTTTTTTTCTCCTCTCTTTCAAAATATTTAGGCATTAGAACCTTTTTCAAAAGAAAAAGCTTAATATAAATTTTTGTTTGACTTTCCTGCGAAATAGCGCAATGAGTGCTTATAAGAATGATAAATTTAAAAAATAATAAATAATACGAATCATAAGCAATGCTATTTTGGATATCAAACTTCCAAGCCTAAATTAAATTACTTAAAAAAAAAAAAAAAAAAAAACTTGTTATAATATAGTAATATAAATATAAATGATATAACTTTCAGGTTGGTCCACAATTTGGCGATTTTCTTTTGGCACCATTTTGATCAATAAGGATTTCGTTCTTGATTCTTTGCAACATGATATGGCGACCTATTTGCTGTTTATTTTTTATGAACATGAAAGCTCATTCTCATCATTTATGAAGATAACTTGATCGACATTTAAATATTCAATATTCTATTCTTGCTATTTTACTTAACGAAAGATAGACCTATTTCCGGAAAAGAAGGTGAATGTATTAGAATTTTTTTGAGTGAATTGTTTAGAGAGAGAGAAACGTTTTTGAAATTTTTGATAAAATGTATGTTAGGAAATCTGGTTTATATAATCGTAATTTCCCGGCAACTGTAGAACATTTAAATGGTGTAAATGTACGGGAAGCATATACATATACATTTATGCACATTCATGATCCTTACAGTATAGAACTTTATGCAGTTGTTTTCTCATGCAAAGCGAGGTAAGTTAATTTAAAATATTTGTTTTATTAATATAAAAAATAGGCTTAATTTATTTGTGTACATTACAAAACAGACACCGTTTTGAAAAACACGTTTACACTTTATTTACGTTTTGGAATCCATGGCAACCATTTCTGAAAATCACATTTCACCGTAATGCCAAGAAAATCACCAAATAGAGTTGTGGGCCAACCTAAAAGTTGTTCCAAAAGATCACGACATTTAGGTATTAGGTTTTTTTTTTTTTTTTTTTACAAGCAGTTACAGGGGAACGGTTCCAGTTGTGGGCACAGTTTTGATTTTGACTTATAACTTTTGATAGAGTAAATATTATCCAAACATATGAATACAATAGAAAGCTAGAACCCTTTGCTAGCTTTTGATAATGTAACTGCATCGATTCCATCAATCAGAAAAATGTTATCACCAATTTTGTGAAGTGGGCATTTTTTGCCAAAAATAATTGTGTACCCGGTTGTGAGCACACTTGAAAAATATGTTAAAAATGGTAATATAATAAGAAAGACCTCCATAAATACAGAAAATAACAAAATTCATTCATTTTGTAAGGATTCAGTGGCCAAAATAACAACAGAAAATGGCATTTTTCCAATTTTATTCGTCATCTTCTTCGTCCTCCAAATCAGAAGTGCAATGCTAACAACTAAAATAATTTGCATGTATATTGGCACACTTCAAATGCATCAGACGACCCCACTCGTTGCATTTGATTGAGGTGGCTCTTGTTATGCATGGTAGCAGGTGCTCCAAACTGATGATGCAGCAGATTGTGGATATTCTTATTTTTAGCGCGCTTGTCCGGCAGTTTGACAGGTGCAGTTGCCTTACTTTTTCCAGGCTTCTTCTTGAGGGACACGGATGCTGTGTGGAAGTCCATATTCTCGGGCAGTCGATTTCATGGATTTCTTACCTACTATAAGCAATCCTATATGGCTTTAACCAAAACATTAAAATCCATTTCTTTTGGATCGATTGACTTTTCTGGGATTCACATGGTTGAAAATGCCTAAAAATACATAAAAACACTAATAAAATATGTTATGTTTTCATAAACGACCATATTTCAAAGTTTGTAAGTCAAACACACGCTTTAAATGAAAAAAAAAAAAAAAGTGTGACCACAACCGTTACATGAAGGTGCCCACAACCAGGAATGGTAGCTATTTTTATAATGACAGAAAAAGTGATTTTCAGTCCACATTTTGGCTGAATTCGATATTGCATCCGAAAATATAATGAATATACTGCAGGAATATACATTACACTTACATTTTTTAATTCATTCATTTCGACTTATGGCATTCTGATATATTCACAAGTTACTTTTGTGTTGCTTTTTTTTTATGCTTGCACTTACTAAGCAAATGCGTCTATTCACTTCGGTGTTAGCACAAAAACTACGTACTATCACAATACAAGTTTGACAGCACTCGAATTCACCATATTTGCATTCTGTTAAAAGATATGGTGGGGTGCCCATAACCAGAGAATGCCCATAACAGGAGACAAAAAAATTCCTACCAAAAAATTCAGCGCCAAATAGTGACAAAAATTAAAAGTCGTCAAGGCGATCATATACTAAATAGATATTACGTCTAGATATACGTCTAGATATTACGAATTTCATTCTATTCAAATATATATATAATATTCAAATATATATATAATATATATATATATATATATATATATTACTGATTTTTAACATATTTCATTATAAAGAAAGTAGTATGAAATATTATATATTTCTATTTGACATTAAATATAGAGATTTTTGTAATATTGTTCTGTTTTTGTCTTGTGTTATGCAGTTAATATTCTTATTCAGTGAAAGTCAAAGTAGCGAATAGGCGGGTAGAGCCCAGCAAAGCAAGTCGGGGGGTTGGTGAGTGGAGCGAGCAGGGTGCAGAGCCCCTAGTGTTATAAAAGAATAGAAGATAGATGTAAATTTTGCAAAAATTTAAAACTAACAAACAGCAGAACTTAAAAAAAATCAAATGCTGTTTTTTAATCCTTGGATAATTTAAATTAATTTTAATAAATATAACAATTTTCTGCTTAGATTTTAATTTGTATCTGCCGTAAGTCAAATCATTTTTTCTGAAAAAAAAAGGGGGGGGTATGAAAAAAATATAGATTTACTCATATAACTGACCTATTTTTATAATTTTATTTTATCTTATAAAATAGTTCCATATATATTTCAGAGCAAATGCATCCCTGCTGCCTTAAGCATCACTAAAATCATGCTGATGTTGCAGATCTTCTAAACGATATTTATGATGTCAGTATTATGGGAACAGATCAAGAGCATTAAGTCACGTTTATTTGATGACTTTAAAGATCATTTGTGAGAAATATTTTCTTCATAAAGTCTATTTTTTGAAGTATGAAATGTACAATGGCTTCAGAAAAGATGGAGAGAATTAGAAATTATCTTACAGCTTTTTTGTTATATTCGATTATGAAGAATTAGATGTTATAGGTAAAAAATGTTGAAATCATCGAACTTTTATTTCTAAAATAACAATATTTCTCTCTTTAAAAATAATTTAAAGATAAATTATTATTTTTTAATGCATTTGATGAAATATTTCTAAGGAAAAATAGACGCAGAATGAAAGCAACTTTCTAAATTTGATGGCCATGCATGGGTCATTTAACAAATCTTCGTGTATCAATAACCACGAGTGTCATGTATGCCCCCAATTGACTAAAGTATTAGAAAAGAGGTGTACTTGAACGTATCCAACGTACTTTAAAAGCAACTTAAATAAATTTTAGTTGGCAAGCATTACTGTGTAAGGGGAACTTTCCATCCCCTTAAGTCCCTTATTTTTCTGACATATTCATAAAAAATATTCAAAACTTAAATTAAATTTAGAAAATTATTTAAAATTATTCATAGAATTCACCCTTACATCACTTCTTGAAACATATTCAATTAATTTTGAGTAGTCCTACATGTTTTCTACCAATCGTATGCGAATCAAATTGTATATTTAAACTTAGCACAGTAAAAATATCACATGAAAATTTTAAATTAACTAATTTCTTGTAATATTCAAATGTACCTCTTAATAACTCTTATGTGGCCCCTGTAAAATTGTAGATGAATGATCAATGCTTTTCACACCATATTCTATAGGAAACAAGATTGTATGTATATAAAATTATACGTATGTTAATTCCTTCATGTTTAGCATTTAAGATGCACCAGATGGGAATTTCCCTATAGATGTTACGTATTTGGTTTCATGTGTCTCTAGTAATTTTCAAGTAATATCGCTGTACAATCTAGATTTAAAATACTGAATTGATCTTATCAGTTTTTCGGTTTATGCATTGCTAAACCGAGCTTTGATTTGCTTGTACCTTGAGGTGTAGGTTACAGCTTCTGCCAGCATTGCCTCAAATGATCCTATGCAGCAACCCAGCTGGCGTTGGGTTGGGTTGGTTGGGTTTAACGTCACATTAGTGCTGCGCAATGGGTAATTGGCGACGGTGTGGGACGCATCCCTGAGGATAGTGCGGAAACATGCCATCACAAGTTTGGTCCTCCGCTGAGAGGATTCTCAGCTGACTAAGGGAAAAAATAAAAGAATGAGAAGTTTCCAAAAAAAAAAAAAAATAAATAAATAAATAAAAATAAAATGAACAAGCGTTTTAGGAAGTTAAAAAAGAACTAAGGAAATATGTACCAAGGCCTATTTTTGAGAGATCCCCGTGAAACCAAACACAATAGACAAAAGCATTAAAGACGGTAATTCCAGTAATCAGAAGAAAAACAATTCCACTTCTAAGGAACAGCTGATAGTAGATGGAGTTGTTGTTTATTTTGATATAACCTGAGAGCAAAAGCGTTATGTTTATATTTAGTGGTAGAAGGTTAGAAGATCAACCACCGCCTCTATGATTCAGTTGGCAAGAAGTTGTCTTCTGGAACATAAAAGGTCCAGATTCCATTCCCAGCAAGGCATGGTTGCCTGTGACATCCTCATGTGTATAAGAAACTGCGCACTGTAATTATAAATATATGCAGTGGCGTATGCAAGGGGGGGGGGTTTAACCCCCCCCCCTTGACAAAATGTATGATAAGAAAAATTAGGCTGTTCCTTACATTTTTTTTCACATTTCAGGCGGAAAAAATGTATGGCAAGCGTAGAATATTTTTTTCTACGAAGTGGTTTAAAATTATGACTAACTTTTTTTTTCATTACTCTGCGATAAACACTCCTGAAAATAACTAAACCACTTCATTTGCGCCGCGCGAAACATGATTCCCCTGAAAACAATTCTCTGAAAGGATTTCACCTTTACGAGTTCATATTCAAGGACAAGAAGGGTCGACCATATGGGGAAGGGGGACCATTGAAGTAGTGACCTTGAAGGAGTGACCCAAATAATACCCCAACAGTAGAAGGCATTTTAAATGAACTAGCGAAAAATTCTCGTCGATTAGACTTCGCTCTGTAAATAAGAAAATTCAATGAAATATTTTGCGTAAGCGTAACTATGTATTGTATTTTATGTTTTGTGTAGCAGTTTGTACAGGCTCTACGTTATTCGTCGCTAATTAAAGATTTTTTAGTTTGATCTTCTAATTGGTGAGTTTATTTTACTATTTTTCATTTTTTTACTCTTATTTTCGGCAAGTAATTATGATATCTTAAAAGATTGTTAAACTCAATTAAAAATAAACTTAATTAAACCTAATTAAACTTAAATAAACTTAAACTTAGTTAAACTTAAATAAACTTAATTAAACCTAATTAAACTTAAACTTAATTAAAAATTCGGAAGGACGAACCCCCCCCCCCCCCCACCCCCCTTGGAAAAATCTTGGATACGCCCCTGAATATATGTGTAACATAAATCAGTCGAGATAAAAGTCATTATAACTATAGGTCTCAAAGCTGCCAAATAAATACCAACTACCAACCTCCAAAAAATCTAATTTTGGAATTTATATGATCTCTAAATGTGTAATTATAGGAAAAAAATTCAGTTCGATAAATGCGATCCCAAATCAATAGTTTCTCTCTTTACTAATAACAGAAAATGAAACGAAGTCTTTTGCTTATTTTTCTTTCTTTTGTATAATCTCTTAGTTTGAGTTCATTCACGCCAAGACACTTTTATGACCTTTTGAAGAAAAATTAAAAGCTTTCTAAAGCAAAATAAGAAAAAGTTTGTTAGGCGATAAAATAAAGAACCCTTTTAATCACTTCTATTTTATAGCCTCATAAATTGAACAACTAGGAATTTTCCTATGAAATTAACTCTAGTTGTATTCAGGGTCATAAATTTTATATTCTGTAGATTTCGTTTAAAACCAATTAAGTGGAATGAATAGTCCTTTGATATGAAAATGCTTAACAAGCATGTTATCAGCTTTCTTTAATTTTTGGTGTGGTAATTTTAGTAATTGTATTTCATTTATTGTTATCTTTAATCTCTTTTATATTGCTGGTTTGTAGTACTAATAAATTTTTTATTCATAATAATATGAAATATAAATTTCTACAAACAACGTCAATATATATGAAAACGAAATTTCTAAAATAATTTAACAAATTATGTGCATTATATAGAATTTTCTTTTAAAAGTCTGTTACCTTCTTTTAACACACTCGAGAAGGCGTGTTTTCCTATTTTTAACATGAAACCACACCTATTACACACACACACAGTCTGTTTGTAATCTGTTTCAAATGCGTTAACACTTTTCAATAATCTAGCAATGTTTATGGTTTCAGTTTATCTGCTTGTTTATGTGTTCATGATCTTATTTCTGTAAATATTTTTAAAATACCTTGTAACTAATACGAGATATTTAGGTTTATTATGGCATGTTTCCTATTAAAGATACAGTCGGTAATAAAAGTGTCTGTGCACTAGCAAAAATTCCTATGTAAAAAAAGTACACTTCATACGGTTTTGTTAAATAAATCCTTATTGAATCATGTTCTTAGACTGACAAAGAACAGGATTCGACAAGGATTTTTTTAACAAAACCGTATGAAGTATATATATATATATATATATATATATATTTTTTTTTTTTTTTTTTTTACATAGGAATTTTCGCTAGTGTTCGGACACTTTTGTTACCGACTGTACTATAAATAGCTTTAACAGTTTGTGTACAAGGCTAAAAAATGAATTCGTACATCTTACGGTCTATATGAAGGTATTTCTCAAAAATAATATTTTAATACATATATATTGCATAAAGCATTCCAAAATTTACATACAGTCGGTAACAAAAGTATCCGAACACTAGCAAAAATTCCTACATAAAAAAAGTTGAGTTAATACTGTTTTGTTAAATAAATCCTTGTCGAATCCTGCTCTTAGACTAAGAACATGATTCGACAACGATTTATTTAACAAAACAGTATTAACTCTACTTTTTTTATATAGGAATTTTTGCTAGTGTTCGGATACTTTTGTTACCGACTGTACATTATTCAGAATTTTAAATGCATACTTCCTATAAAATATGTTATGATTAATATAACATAGCTGCCAACATTACTAATTTTGAAATCAGATTTATCCACCAGTATTTTTAAAAAGGAATCTACCCTATATAGTTTCGTCGAATAAATAAAATCAAATCAATTGAAAATATTTATAAAAACTCTCCGGTATGAAATCTCCGTTGAAAATAACGGAGACTTGGCACCTATGGTATGATTTATTGGTTTATAAGACCCTACAAAAGCTTTTCCATACATTATTGAATATAAAATAAAAATGATTTAAAGTGCCTTACCATTTGTTTTATATGTTTTTAACCCTTCCAAGTCATATGCACTTTTTTCCAAAAAAGTGAAAATGACTTCGTTTCAAATTACAGTTTAAGAGAGTCTAACTGCCTAATTCTCCGTCATCCTCAACCGCAGGTTAATCAATAAACCGCAGGCACGGACTAAAAGGGAGTTGACAGTCTAAGAATTCATTACAGGCTATTTCATCTCGAGCAGTTTTTAATATTTTTATCCTGGGCTAAACGCAACGAATTTGAATTATATTTTTTAAATGCAAAAGAAAAAGAAGATTTTAATAAAAATAGAATAACTAGCATTAACCCTTTGCCGGTCCTATTTAATTTCATTCCTTTAGTCAGTGTTGCCAAATTTAGACTTTTTTATTCAATATCCAAAATTAAATTTTAGCTGCAACGGTTGCCTAATGACATTGAAGGTTATTCGTCCTTTATGTTTGTTAAATATCACTCCTCAAACTTATTGGTGATAGTTGAATAAAAGAATCCTTAAAATTGGCAACACTTTTTTTAGAGTTCTTTAAAGCGTAAGAGCCGGGAAAGGGTTAATGATTCGTTTAGAATCACAAATTAGTTTATTACATAAATTTTTCTGTAACAATATTATATTACTAGTATATAACCTCGTTCAAAAACACTCAAAACCGGCTGCAAACAGAAACAATAACAATATTTGAATCATTCATATGAATAATGGACTCTTCCCAGTTCCGTCTGCTCAATCATGTGATAGAGGAAAACGAATAATCGAATTCTCAGAATCGAATTCAATTAAATATTGTTCTGAAGAACAAAAATGTTAATATTTAATATAAAATAAAATAAAAATAATATTCTGCATCTGTAAACAGCAGAATAATTGTATTTGTAAATTTAATAATTTTAAAAAAACACTTTATGTGTTTATTTATTTTTACCTGTAAGAATCGATTTTTGTATGTTGTAGTGTAACTATAACATTAACTGATCTAGCAATAAATAATAGGTTGTTCTTGTGGAATGTTTATGGATTATAATTTGAAATTTTAAAATGTTTTCATTTAATTTAATTGCATAAAGGTGTTACAACAAGTTAATTAACTTAGTTACTGGTCTAAATGGATTTACGCAGTACGATATTGCACTGTCACTTATTTAAATACCAAAAATCAGAGTGTTTAACATGTTCTCCATGAACATCAATAACAAATATAAACTAAATGATGATCGAAAATGTATACAGCAAACAAAAGATGATGAATAATGATATAAAATGGATTAAAAATGATGATGTATGAAAAAATAACACAGATTAAATACGATTGATCAAAAATAAGAATAGAAAATATGTTATTTCAGCAATCGCTATAGGTAAACAAGACTTCGTCAGCTATTTGTTTTTCCTCTATCATATGACCTCTGACGTCAGGTGGGAAGAGCCCATTATTCATATGAATTATTATTCATATGAATAATGATGAATACTCATGAAATTCAATAAAGATAAATCATTAAAATTACTAGCATTCGTTCAATTCATAGAAAATACTTCCATATGTATTATGTATTCCTATGTAGGTATTTTCGTATGTATGTCATAAGCTTACTTTACACATATTTTAAGAGATTTTTTAATGAAACGCTCAAAGAGTCGTTCATTCAGAATTAAAAAGTCGTCCATCTGGAATTTGTATTTTCTGAATGGCAGCAGTTTTGGTTTGTTTTTATCTGTTATTGCTTTGTTTATAATAGTTAGTGATCCGTTATATTTAATTTAGAGCTTTAAACTTTACAATTGGATAGTTTTTGAAGGTTTTGGAGAAATTAAGAATATATGAGATACAAAACAGATTATGTGTATATTTCCGTAAGTTGAACAAATGGCATGGGAGTACTTAGGCCTAAATATGGCAGCGATAAGTTTTCTTTTGCGTTGGCTAGGGCAACAGCGTTTCTCGAAGATGAGTACGAACCGGTATTGTTCCTTTACTTGCAAATTATATAAATTGAGTTTTTTTGTTTGGAGCTATTGGTTAAAAAAGCCGATAATCGTATTCCATAACATAATAAAAATTATCCTATATAGAAGACCAGATGATTTAATAACTGAAGATGGATTATTATTTTAAATGCAAAAGTTATTATGAATAAAAAAACAGGTTCCAAGATATCATTAAAATTTCATCCGGTGGACCATATATACAGCGATGAGTTAAGACAACTGAATTCCTTTTGACAAAAAAAAACTTTTTGATGGGTGAATGGATGGTTAAGTTTTATGTCGCACTAGGGCTGCGCGATGGGCAATTGGGGACGGTCTTGGACTCACCCCTAGAGATGGTCCGGAGACATACCATCACAATTTTGATCCTCCATAGAGGGAATGGCTCCCCCACTTTTGGTAGCCCCCAGCGGTATAATTTTGATGGGAAAAGGGAAGAAAACTATTGAACAGTGTTCAAAATTCTGTTTGCAGATAATAATTGACATCCTTTTTCCTGGCGAGTATGTTCCATTCTCTGTCAAGCCGAACGTACGTTGAAGAGGTTGGTTGGAAAGTTATTGGGCTTAATGCCAATTGACTACGCTAGACTCCTAGGCCTATAAGTGGAGTGCCGTTAGTGGGGATCTTTCTAAGGGTCCTAGACCGTATTTACCCGAGTTCGTACGTTGAAGAGAAAATATTTCTCCCCCCCCCCCCCCCGCCGAAGAGCCCAGTTGAGAGTTCGACCGTTAATGAAGGGTTGTTGCATTCGCAGCATCCTTTTCGCTGCAACTCTAAGTGTGATAACTAGATTAGGTCAAAATTTTATGAGAATATTCTCTTAAACTGATGATTCAAGCTCAAGTTATATTTTTATCACCAAATAAAAAGTGTTTTAATGATTAGAATATGTGGCTTTTCTCTAAGAACTGACATGGTAGCTAAAAAAATTTAAAAATTAATTTTTTGGGGTTAATCTAAGACTTTGGGGATGTGAAAAATCAGTTCATAAAAATAGGGAAAGGATAAAAATTATTATCTGACTACTGGAAAATATTCTGTAATTTTAAAAAGATATTTTTATATGTAGAGAGAGTTCCAATTCCTCTTTTAAATAATTATCAAAATGATTTTCTTCGTTGTTTTCAAATTTCGCGAATGCAAAATTTTTCATGCTTGAACTGCTGTCTTTAACTTTATAATTTTAAATTAAAAATTCTTTTAATATCACTCTGATTAATTTATTTTAAGCTCTAACGATTTTAATTCAAACCTTTCTGTCATTTTATAATTTGCATACACTTTATAAAGTACGTATATGCAGTTACATTACATTTTTGCATGGCAGTGTTTTATTCAACATTATTACTGATATTAAATTTAACTATGTGATTCTAATTTTGAAAGTTTTGTTATAATGATTTAGTTACTACTTTGAATTAAATAATTATTAAGTAACACTCTTCTTTTCAAACTTTTTTCATATACATTGTATTTTTTCTGTTCTTTGGTTAGTTTTGCCTCATTTCATCACAAATTGGTTGTAAAAAAAGTAGGTTTAATGCAGCAGATTTCTAGAATCTACTACAGTAAATTGCTCATCCCTTCATTATTCAAAATTAAGTAGTAGCATAAGTAATCAACTCAAAAATTTTATGTCAAATAAAAAATTTTATTTAATGAATAATTATTTTGCTTAACTGGCCGGGCAATTTTTTCATCCGTAAAAAACATTTCGCGTGTACCTTTTAATGAATTTATGTAGCATATAATTTTAATGGTAATATTAAATTAAGTTTCTTGAAAAAAAAATCGTAAATATTCACTGGCATAGAATTAAGCTTAATATTTATAAAATACTCAAAAATATTGTTCAATATTTTTATTTATTTATTTATTTTTATTTATTTATTTTTTATATGAAGACAAAATAGTAAATAGTAAATATAAATTTTTGGAAAGCACCAAAATAGTATATTTAAAAAACCCTTTAGAGCAATTATTATTTTTTTATTATTATTATTTTTTTTAATCTTCAACAAGTTTAATTATAATTATTTTATAATTTTATAAAAAATATTATTAAGAATTAAATTTCTGCACCTGTACCAAACTTTATTGCAATTAAGCTGATTTGTTCGTAGGATTTTTCGCTTAAAAGTTTTAAAACCTTTAAACCATATAATAAGAGGGGGAGGGGAGAATAAGTAGTAACAATCGTAGTGTAAATTTGATTGAATTCGTCGGAGATGTACTTATGTAATTTTGTTATAGTTTATAAAAGCTGGTTCTTAACATTTTTCAATGTACATGTTGCATTAAACAACATATCCGATGACATTCCATAAAGTATCTGAACAACTTTTTGAGGCCATGCGAATTAATCATTAACGATAATTATATATCATTAAAGATAATTATATAATTATAAATATGTCCACTCTTGGATGTTCCCCATTGAAAATAGAGTAAATACCGTCACTGGTTTCTGTATAGGGACACCCAAGAATATTCCAAAGCATTCCGTTCTATGAGAGGTATTTCTATAAACCAATTTTTAAGAACTTTATTTTGCACAGACCTTAATGAAATTAAAATATATTATTCACTAGCAGGCTACGCCCGCTTCGCTGGTCACTATTTTTACTTTCCGAACACTATAGTGAGGAAAGTATTGTAATCATGTCAAAAATCCGAATTCGAGATTTTGATGTTTCTATACGTTTCGAGGTCCAACGAGTCCGTTTTCACTATTTTTACGATGATGTATGTATGTGTGTGTGTATGTGTGTATGTGTGTATGTGTGTATGTGTGTATGTCTGTGAGTGAACACGCTAGCGTCTAAACGCTTCGTTCGATTAACCTGAAAGTTGGTACGCATATTGTAAGTCACCATAGTACGAACCCTATAGATTTTGGTGAATCTAGCACTTATAGTTTTTTTACAGGGACACAAAGAAAAATTCTTTATCATTATGGCCTATGGGACCAAAATCTTAAAAGTGCGATAGCATCTAAACGCCTTATTCAATTGAGCAAAAAATTTATACACATATTATAGGTCACAAATACTCAATCTGTATAGATTTTGGAGAATCTAGCACTTATAGTTTTTTTACAGGGACACAAAGAAAAATTCTTTATCATTATGCCTATGGGGCCAAATTTTTAAAAGTGTGATAGCGTCTAAACGCCTTATTAATCTGAGCAAAAAATTTGTACACATGTTATAGATCACAGTTGAACTAACTGTATAGATTTTGGCGAATCTAGCACTTACAGTTTTTTTACAGGGACACAAAGAAAAATTCTTTATCATTATGGCCTATGGGACTAAATTTTTAAAAGTACGATAGCATCTAAACGCCGTATTGAATTGAGCTGAAAATTTATATGAGTATTATAAATCACTGTTGCACTAACTATAAGCATTTTGGTGAATCTAGCATTTATAGGTTTTTACAAGGACTCAACGAAAAATTCTTTATCATTATGATCTATGGGCTCAAAGTTCAGTAGCGTTAAATAAAACATAGTGTATTATATGGAGAAAAATACTCAAACACTCTATTATGGTTTTCTCTCTTTTGTTTGTTTAACAACTCCTCTTTCTTTACTTTATCTACAAAACTGTTAATTACTCAATGTTCGGAAAGTCGAGTGGAGTCACTCCAGATTTTTAAATGAATCATTATAATTAATGAATTCTCAAAATTGCATTAATTTTTATCATGTGAAACAAAAAAAGAAAAAAATGATCGGGAAAATGTCGTACCGGGTCCCCACTGCCTTCGGCAGCGTACACATGTGCGCGATGCACACACAAGAATGCATATATAGGAACGCTGCGCGCGCGTATTCCTTCATCACCCTTATGGATTCTCAAAATTCCATGTTATTTCTCATAAACTTCTATTCTTAAGAAAAGGAATTAAAAAAAAAAAAAAAAAAAAAAAAAAAATCATTTCTGATCCGGTAAAAACTCACACCGGGTCCCCTCTGCCTTCGTCAGCGTAGACCCGTGTGCGCGCAGTGCTCGCGAATTCATATATACGCTCGCTGCGCGCGCGTATTCCTTCACCACCCTTCTTGTCCCTCCTTAATTTTACACTTTTGAAAATATCCTCATTCGACTAGTAGGCACCCAAAACCTATATATACCAATTTTGAACGGTCTAACTCAATTTATAATTTTTTGGCCCCCTTGAGGACATCTTAAAACATATAAATCAGGTGAAATCTCGAATAATTGCCATTATTGCCCTCTATTGGATAAATTTAATGTAGGTTATTCGATAATATAAAAGTACTTTAAAATAACTTTCGAATGATGTATTAAAAATAATTTAATCATATTTAGAATTCAAAATATTGAAATTTTAAAATATTGTAGCGCCATCTGGCTGTAGAAATTTTTGTAATCTACTGTTCAATTCCAAATCAACAAAGCTTTAAAATGATGTATTACTTATGAAATTATTTTAATTAGTAGCTGAGATACAAAAGAAAGCCTAATCAGAAGTCCTTAAAACGTGTAAATCTGGTGAAATCTCGAATTCCACTTTCGATAACATAAAAGCTCTTTAAAATATCTTTCGAATGATGCATTAAAAATAATTTAATCATGTTCAGAATTCCAAATATTGAAATTTTAAAATATTACAGCGCCATCTGGCGGTAGAAAATTCTGTAATCTACTGTTCAATTCCAAATCAACAAAGCTTTCAAATAATGTATTACTTATAAAATTATTTTAATTAGTAGTTGAGATACCAAAAAAAAAAAAAAAAAAAAAAAACTAATCAGGACACCTTAAAACGTGTAAATCACGTGAAATCTCGAATTCCATTACTTACGGTAGTCGGTTAATGGAAGGTGACAAAAATGTGTGGCGTCTACTCTTGAAATTCAATTCAAATAAGTTTCAAAATAACATATAACTTTTGAAATTATGCTAATTAGAAGCTGAGATACAAAAATGATATAAACACTATTATAAAACGACTTATGTCTGACTTTTTCGTGGTTTTCTCCGAAACTTGCGTAATTCCGGGCTAAATACTGTTAAAAATCAATAATCAATAGTATGAAATGTGAAAGGAGTATCAGAATTCGAAACTCTGCAAAATATAAAAGAATAAAGGCGTTCTGGGTTTTCCGTTGTTTTCTCCGAAACAACCGTTCCTTTTCTACGTTTTTGCCCCTCCCCCCCCCCTTTCCGTCCCTTCTAATAATTTTACACTTGAAAATATTCGCAATCGATGTATCTTTCCTTAGAACCTAATAATACCAATTTCAAACGCTGTAACTCTTTTTTTTCCCTTCGCCCCCCCCCTCCCCCTCAAGCTCTTCCTAATAATTCTACACTTTCAAAAATATTCAGAATCGAATTATCGGGCGTTAAAACCAAATATTACGAAATTTCAACGGCATATATCAATTTAAAATATATACTGCAAAATATAAAACAAAATTTAATCTATTTTTTTTTTTTTTTTTGTTTATCCGGATATTTTCATGAAAATTGAACAGTAGCTTTATAATATGCTGTCTAAGCCGAATATTAATTCAAATGTAACGTGAATGAAAATTTGAAAAAGTTTGAAAATTACAATTTTTATCCCCACTGTAAAACACGTGACATCTTGATCGGTTACTATCATTTCCTTTTTCATGGCAGACGTCTGGCATTTGAAATGATGTTGCCACAAAAAATTCATACTTTAGTTAATTTTAAAAAATCTAATTGTTGTACCGTTAAGCCGCTTGCACACTTAAATTCAGAAAAAAATCCCCTTTCATTTGGTACCGAAATCGTAACGATCGGACAAATATTTCTAATGTATTTTCCACTTTTTCTAATTTTAACTCTGTTAAAATATCTTTTTTTATGCAATGGCGGTAAATTCTCAGTCATTGAGATCGTTTTCTGATTAGGCATGATTCTACATTTTAATTAATATCTCCACAACTAATTAAAATTTTTAAATTCTGTTTTGAAGAGGACCTCGGAAAGGCTCCAGAGCATCCGTATGTCAATTCTTGTATTTCTGCGTTCAATAGGGACTGAACGTATAAAAGAACAGACAGACAGACAGACAGACGGACAGACAGACAGACAGACAGACAAACCTTTCCATTTATTATTATAGATATATTTGCGCAAAAGAATGCTTTCCATAGAATACAGTATGATTATCATTAGATTTACAGGACCACACAAAAATATCCAGTCACATTAATGGGTATTATTGGAAATTTGTTGGAATCGCATTATCGTTTATATTAATCGTTTTTATCACTTTCTAAATGTTTTCAACATTTTCCATTAAGGTTGAAAAGTGTTAATGACTTTGGTTTGTCTGTCTGTCTCTCCGCACACTAACTCCCGTAAGTATTCATGGAATTTCTTGAAACTGTTATATGATATTCAAGTTCACTATCGGATATTCCTTATTAAAAATGGAGTGAATAACTCTAATGGCTTGTGTACAGGGACACATATAAGTATTCCAAAGCATTGTGTTCTATGAGAGGTGATAAGTAAACGACGGACCATATATTAATAGAATTAATTTTATTTTTATTTCTTGAGTTGGAGAAAGTTGACGCTTACCGGCCAACGTATTTTTCTCTACTGGTGAATTTTTACATTGCCTCACTAGTGGGCGTAACAAAAGGGGCTTACATGATGACACAGATTAATTAGTATTTGTGGGAGAGAGAAATACTTAACAAGAGGCATTTTTATGAACTATATTTTAGTTCCTTTACTTTACACAAATTTCAATGAAATTGAAATATGCTATTCAAGTTCACTATCGGATGTTTGCTATAGAAAACGGAGTAAATGCCACCACTGGTTTGTGAACAGGGACACCCGAAAGTATTCCAAAGCATTGCATTCAATGAGAGGTATTTCTATAAACCAAATTTTAATAACTTTACTTTGAACAAATCTTAATAAAATTGAAATATGTTATTCATATGCACAAAAGAATGCTTTTTACAGAATGTAGTATGATTAGCATTGGATTTACTGGGCCACACAAAAATATTCAGTTATTTTGAGGGCTTTTATTGGAAATTTGCTGGAATTGCATTTTCGTTTACATTAAGTGATTTAACACTTTTAGCATTTTTAAATGTGAATATGATTACAATTTGTGTATCTATCTATACGACTGTCCATCTGTCTATCTGTCCGTCTGCCCGCCCTCGAAGCCCGTAAATATTTTCATATTTTTTTAATATATATATATATGTTATTCAAATTCACTATGGAATGTTCCCTATTTTAAATGGCATTAATAGGTCCTGTGCAACTGGTTTGTGTACAGGGGTACCCAAAAAATTGCCAATGCATTGCATTTTAGGGCGGACATTTTTATAAATTATATTTAAAAAAACATTCTATTGTGAAAATTATATAGAAATTGACATTGTGTATATTGACTACTTGTGTATATTTTTGTCAACGTAAAATAAGGGGTTAAACACGAATACTCAAAGTCACATTCACTTTTCGTTTCTGTATTGTTTTGTTTAGAAGAACGATAAAAGGCGGGGTTTTAGAAAACAGGAATTCTTGTTACTAACACTAATGTCTAAAAATCAACATTTTTGTTTAATTTCTTTGCATTCGATGTTGTTGTTATAATAATTTGACCCGTAAATAAAAAATAAAAATATTTTGCTCAATTTTCTCCGTTATTTTTGAAGATTTGCTTCGTTATCTCATTCAAAAATTTTTAAGAGACGGCCCCCTAAACCACTCCAAAAGAAAGATTTATTTATATCTCGAAAACTAATAACTGGAATGAGCTGCAAATTTGCACACCCATATTTTTCAGCATTAGGATTCATTTTATGTAAAAATTAATATAGGTCATAATTCATAATTTTTATGAATATGAATTTATTAATATTTTTCAGAATTAAAAATATTTTTCAGAATCAAAAGTAATGATGGATTATGTTTGGGTTTCTTCACTATATCTCGTAAAAAAAAAAAAAAAAAAAAAAAAAAAAAAAAAAATATCGATCAAGTTATTTTTTGGGAAGATATTAATAAAAGTTTGAAATATGAATTTAACATTAGCACCTTCAAACTTTGAACGCTTATAAATCTGTGAAAAAATAAGTAAAATATACAACCAATATACTTTTTCGCATTGTCGCGATCTCAGGAATTCAAATATAAAATAAAAATGGGGCATTACCATTGAAAAAATCAAAGTTAGTGCGCGTTTTAATATGTAGACGACCCCCAATTCAAAATTTCCGTTCATTTTCTGAATCTACTCTCAATTCCCCGTCGAATGATACCTATTACATTTTTGTGCATTGATTAGCAACGGAGTTACATCGAGTGCTGCGTTTTTTTTTTTTTTTTTTTTTTCCCGACTGTACATTTGGAAAGTGTTAATAATCCATGAGTGCCGCACAATTTTTCGTTCTTGTTTTTTATTTCCAAGTTATAAAATATTTTTCCTTCTTCTTAAGAGCTGCAGTAGCCCGGTCGGTAAAACGCCGAGCTCGTGATTGGAAGTTTGCGGATTCGATACTCGAGTCAGCCAAACACCGTCGTATACACTAATGGAGGCTGGTGCGCGTCATATGCGTCGTGACCTCAATGTTCTCCGTGTTCCCATCCAAATTATACCTCTGGGGGTCACCGAAGCGGAGGTGCCATCCCCTCCTGAAGGATCAAAATTGTGATACCATATCTCCGAACCATCCTTAGGGGTGCGTCTCAGACCGTCGCCAGTTACCCATTTCGCAGTACTAGTGCGACGTTAAACCCAACTAACCAACCAACCAACCTTCTCCTGAAAGTTTTCAATCATATGAATTAGATCTGAAAAAGAAAAGAAAAAATTTCAAGCATATAAGACATTTTTTTGTTTTGTTTTTAATGCGCAGTTTAAGTTTTCAGTTTGAATAAAGTTTTATAATCTGTGATATATTTTAGTCTAAATAAAATATATTTTAATGGCAGTTACATTCGTAAGTAATTTTATTAAAATTGAATTGAATTTAAAAGTGTAATTAACTATAAAAATATTTATGCAAATTTTAATCTTTGAGACTGATGTAATTTTTTATAGAAAATTTATTGCAATAAATTAATACAGATGAATTCACATCCTGCACGCTATATAATTCCACTTTAACTGATAAAAAAAATTCCTTATTATACTTCATATCACATGCATATTTCTGCCTTAAGCATCACCAAAATAATGCTGATGATACAAATATTTAAATGGTATCAAGTGCTTTGGGAAAGATCAAGAGTATTAAGCTAAATTTATACTGGATGATTTAAAAGAACATTTATGGCGAATATTTTTTTTTAGAAGTATTTGCTGCAACATAAAAGGTTTTCGAAATCGTTTAAAAAGGGAATGTTTAGCTTAGTGACGATAATAAAAATAAAATTACATACGAACTATTGAAATAAATTCAAATTAAATGAAAACAATACTGAATATTCGAAAATTAAGTTCACGTTATAAAATAAATATTCTTTTAAAAACAATGCTAAAAATCTACATTATTTTATTAAATTATTTTTTAAAATATCTTTTTTTTTTTTTTCAAAGTGTGTGTGTATGCGTGTGCTTAATGATGAGCTCGAATAAGTTGATATACATTGTAACAGCAAATTTAAACAATCATATAGGTATTTGAGAAAATAAACACTAGTACTACACTAAACACTAGTAAACACTAGTAATAAACACTAGGCAGAGCTGCACGGCTGCATTGCCTGTGCTATAATATTGGGACTTTGAAATATTATCTTTCCACCGACAATATCTATATATCAAAGTGACACTCATATGTATATCTGTTTTTATTTTATTTTATTTTTTTTTTTTTTTTATTTATTTTTTTTTTTTTATTA
Organism: Salticus scenicus; assembly: GCA_963930645.1. NCBI lineage: Eukaryota > Metazoa > Arthropoda > Arachnida > Araneae > Salticidae > Salticus > Salticus scenicus. The sequence continues at coordinate 200,498,384 of OZ005653.1, read as the reverse complement.
TTATTTTTTTTTTTTTTTTTTTGCGAGGTAAAACGTTTTAACCTCTTCTTGGGAGAGAAATTCCAAAAATTGGTTATAGGTTATCTATTATATTTTCAAGTACGAATCTTGTGAATAACTGTTTTTTGAGTGAATTTTGTAAAATCGCCTCTTAGTTCGTATGGAAGTGTATTTTCGTGAAATTTCTTGTTTCTGAGTGTAGAAGTTTGGGCTATATAAAGATGAATCAATCTATTTATATGCTGCTAGTGGGCTTTACCTTCTTTACTGGTCAATCAATACATTTAAATGAATTATCAAAATTTTAAATGATTAGTTGAGTAACTTTATATTAATCATTATACCTCACTGCCTGGTACCCCACTGAATGTAACAGCGTTTTATACAAGTGCAGCGCGCGTGCGCAGAGGAACACACGAAAAGACTACTAAAAGACTTACTAACACACGAAAAGATCCTAACCACACATGCCCTCCTCTAACTTCTCCCTTTTAATTATACAGCCTCGAAAGTAAACGAAATTGATTTTCAGCCACCGAAAACCCAAATACACAGTTTTTGTAGCCCTATCTATATCTTTAATTTTAAAATACTTGCCCCTTCTCTCTTTATTAGATTTACAGCTTCCAGTGTATGCGCGATCAATTCCTTACCCCAAAAAGACTTATTAAAAGAGTTTTTCAAACCCTAGATTCATTTAAAAGTTTTCAAAAATCAGCCGCCCGCTTCTTTTCTCTTGCTAATTTTACAGCTTCAGAAGAGTGCGCAATCAACAGCTCATTCTCAAAAACTTAATATGTTAAAATATATGAGATAATGCAACTATTGTTATACTGATAATGCTTATCAATGTTAACTATACAGTCGGTAACAGAAGTGTCCGAACACTAGCAAAAATTCCTATGTAAAAAAAGTACACTTAATACTGTTTTGTTAAATAAATCCTTGTCGAATCCTGTTCTTAGTCAGTCTAAGAACAGTATTCGACGAGGATAGCAAAACTGTATTAAGCGTACTTTTTTTATATAGGAATTTTTGCTAGTGTTCGGACACTTTTGTTACCGATTGTACATATATACGAACGTTTCGCACATTTTTCAAAAAATATCTTAATTATGTGATGGTACCGCCCATGCAAAATTACAATTCAAAATAATTCATAAATATTTGAATACATTGTAGAATATGTGGAAAATGTTTTAAATAGATTATATTAGGCAAAGCTTTTAGATATTCCCTGATCTAGACTTCAAATAAATTTATCAGAAAATCTCTTTGCAATTTACGTTTTGAAGATTTGAACAAAAGATTAGTTGCTTAAATTTTTAAATATATTCACCTTTTCTGCTCATAGAAACATGATATTTCTCCCTGTATTCTATTTTAAGTCTCATAAAATCAATGCATTATACACAGCTTTATTAAACCACATAAAATACATACATTAAGTTATATAAATAACTTGCGTTGCGCAATTTTACTCCCTTCTAAATAAAATTATTTAAATATACGAGATTTCAAGAATTCAAAATGTATTTGTACGCCGATATTCAATTTAAACAAATTTTGCCGAAAATGCAAATTTTTACTCAATTTATTAAGCTTTTACTATCAACGCTCTAAAGAAGATGGGAATTCTGGTAATCATGTTAAAATGTAAATAATGAAATTTGTTCATTAAACAAGTTTACAGAAATCTTATATTAAGTTCGTACTTGCATGTTACAAAGATTTTATTATTAAAGTTAATTATAAAATAATATATAAAAGATATAAAAAATCAAGGTTAGAAAATAAAATTAATATTTTTAGAATTGAAATTTTCATTGATTAATTTCAATCGAAAATTTGTATTAAGTAAAACTTATATTAAACAAATTTATTTAAATGTTAAAAAATACGAATATTCATTTTTTGTTGTTTTTGACTAATGACGGATTTATAAACATTTTAATAATTTATGAGTATGAGGAATGTTTCTATTATCATTATTATTGTTGTTGTTGTTATTAGGACTGAGGGCCTATTAGTCTCAGACAGCGATTTTTGCGTTGTCGTTTTCGATAGTTGGACAATTGTCGAAATCATTTTTCGATAGTTGGACATTTATCGAAATCTAAAATTTATCGAAAATATAATTGAATAATTTGAAAGCGATGTTATAATTAGGAAGAAAAAAAAACTAATGGTCCTCCGTCCTAAACTAAATTCTGCTTTTGTCAGAATTTCATCAAAATCTTTTCAAAATGACATTGACATGAGTCTCCTCCCCAAGGCACAACTATGACATGAGTCCCCCCCCAAGGCACAACTTTGACATGAGTCCCCCCCCGCAAGTTTTATATTATGGTTGAAAAAATTAAAATAAAGGCAACAATTAAAAATGTAGATGTCTATTTCAAAGGAGGAAATGTGCTGTCTCGATCCACTCCTGTAGAAAAGTGTGGAAAGTTCCGGAAATTTCCGTATCTCATCAGCCAATGAGATTAGAGCTTCCATATTTGGTATATCCTTAATAAGGATTTTCTCGCCAAGGTCGCCAAAAAAAATCGCCAATGTGGGAAAAAGTCGCCAAATTTGGTGCCAAATCCATTACCTGCCTTATTGGGGCTTTTTAATGCGTTTTTAAGGGAAAATAAGGCTATTTTAACGCTACAACGACTAGAAATGCACAAAATTAGCACTTTATCAACTTACTAAGCCTCTTTGAAAGAATTTATACAAAAATAAACACAATTATTTTATCACTACGGCCTATGGGAAGAATTTGTATGTACCGCGATAGCGGCCGCAAAGAACCTTCGATTGACTTGCAAATTGGCGCACACGTTCCAGCTTTGCATATAAGCAGCTGTATAATTTTTATTGCTATATTTTTTATAAACTGTGTACAAGGACACGCTAAAATTCTTAACATTACGGCGTATGGGGTGAATTACGTTTAAACGCATTTTAATATCATTACTTTGCAATGAAGAAAATGAAACTAGCGTATGTGAGTAAGATGCTTAAACTTATGTTGTTTGAAGAAAATATGTGCTCTTAAGCTTTCTAATTAATGTACAGGATCTTACAAAAGTGTTCTGACAATGTCACGTAGTCATCCAAACGATGTTACATTTGGAACAATTATTAATTTTAAACGCAAAATAAGCTGAATAGTTTTTACTGGTTTATACAATGTTTATGGTTCGTTTACAAAGACACATGAAAGAATTTTGTAACATTAGAGCCTATGGACAAATTTTTAATTTAAGCGCGCACTTTAATGAGTTTATGCTGAATTGAACTTAATAAAATTAACATACATTATAAAGATGCTTAAAATCATGTTTACTCTTAAAAAAGGTTATGTATAGACTAAATAATTTATGTGACCACACAAAATAATTCCGAGTATGTACTGCAATCATCCAAATGATGTCAAATTAGTTTGAAAAATTAATGAGTTATAATTATTTAGGTTTATTCTTATTATTGGCGATTATAATGACTGTGGCTACTTTTCCGGGATACATAAAGGAATTTCCTACTATGACGGTCTATAGTCGGTATTTCTTAAAAGCGTATTTTAACATGGTTACATACCGATCAAATATAATGAAATTTTATTAGAATTTTAAAAGCATGTTTTCCTGTTGAAAATTGTGGGCAGAGAATTGATAATTAGTTTAAAGGTTACGCAAAATATTTCCGATATGCTATGTAATTTTTATTTTATTAAACTCAGTGAGAACTTAATTTTTTCTTTTCAGATTACTTGCTAAAAAAGGTATTCGAAATTTCAAAATGTATCAAAATTCTTTAAAAAATATATTTGAAAATATTCAGTTTCTTTCAGAATTTATGGAATTGTTTCTGTCTGCATATAGAATATAGAATATTGATGGTTGACATATTTCAAGATACCTCATCAATCTAGAGAACCTATATACTGAGAGTGATGACAACAGAGCAGCTAAGCAGTACCATTTTCATTTTCGACCGCTTACAGTGTTGCCGATTAGAAAGATGATTTGCTAAAAATTAGAGCTACTCGCCAACTGTAAATTAACTCTGTATTAATTTAACTCTGTATATTAAAGTAATTCAGTAATAACATTTAATTTAGAGCAATATTATTATACTACTTATTACTTACGTGCAATAATAGTATTGTCCGTAATAACTATAAATAACTAACCCGTAATTCACTATACTTAAGTGAATAAAAAAAAAAAAAAAATCGCGTTTTGTTTATTACCACTTTATAAATAAAACTCGTCTGGACAAATGTATCTGTAATAGACATTTAAAATAGCATATATATGACATGGGATATGAGCAAAGTCTATATCCAGTATAACAACTAGCTTTTATTTTTATTATTATTATTATTATTACTAGTCAGTCTGTACTGCCTATTCGTTCGACTTTTCCACATGTATTTCTAAATTTATTTCTCTTAGGCAGTTCAAATTAATAGACTGGTTTAATGAAATTTAAAACAAACCGCTTCATCTTTTACACAATGATATTCAGTTTGAAGACCAAACGTTCATATGGAAATAAAAATGACATCGTATTCCTTTAATTCAAATTTTATGACAACATGTCTATTTATTTATTTATTTATATTATTAATACTCCATGACGTACTTGAATTTTACATTTGTAACATTTTTTTCCCCTATTTATTAGTTACTGAAATATATATGTATATATATTTAAGATATCTCTGTAGGTGGACCAATGAATTTTGTATGTCTAATTTATCATTTGAATCAGTAAACGTATCTTCCAAAACCATGCAAACAATATGTAAAATTTTATTTTATTTATCTCAATATATTGTGGGATTGTGATGTAATTTTTTCCGTTAAATTATCCTTTGATTATTTTATTCAGTTGAAATTCATTCGTGGAAACCATGGATAAATTCTTTTTTTTTTCTTTAATTCAATACATTGTTTTAGCTATAACATCATTTTTAGCGTTAGTTTCAGGAAACTTGAGATTCTATTATTCAGAAGGTTATTACAAGTAAAAGCAATACAGTAATGGCAGTATTTTGGAAAATGATACAAAAATTTGCGTTAAATGGAAACACTCTGTTATGATACTAAAGATTATTAAAACTGTTGCAACTATATACGCTCATTATCTTAATATTAAAAATGCCGTATTAAAAAATCTGGAACGAATCTACTCGATTTTCCGAATATTAAGTAATTAACGGTTGTTTAAATTAATTAATGTAAGAGAAGTTTGGAATCAACCCGCTTAATCGAATAAGGCATTTAACACTGTCATACTTAAAATAATTTGAACCCACAGGCCATAATTATAAGGCATTTTTCTTTGTGTCCCTGTAAAAAAAAAACCTATATGTGTTAGATTTATCAAAATCTATACAATTCCTACTACGGTGACTTACACCCCGCGACAAAAAGATGGGAACAAAGGGTTTTTTCTGTGATTTTTCCTAAAATAACGTTATCTAAATTGTGCTTAGCATTTATTATTATTATAAAATAACACTATTCCTGGACTAATTTTTGTTTTAAGACTAATTTAGAAAAGTTTTAAGACTAAAATTTTTCTAATTTAAGACTACACAGCGCGACAAAAAGATAGGAACAAAGGTTTTTTTTTTTTTTTTTTTAATTTTGAATATGATTATTTTGAATATGATTCAAATATTTAACATGTTTTTGATATGATAATATTTTGTTATGATAATAAACGATCAGCACAATTTAGATAATGTTATTTTATGAAAAATTTAAATAAAAAAAAAAAAAAAAATTAAACCTATGTTTCTATCTTTTTGTCGCGCAGTGTAGTCTTAAATTAAAAAAATTTTAGTCTTAAAACTTTTCTAAATTAGTCTTAATACAAAAATTAGTCCAGCAATAGTGTTATTTTATAATAATAATAAATGATAAGCACAATTTAGATAACGTTATTTTATGAAAAATCAAAGAAAAAACCCTTTGTTCCTATCTTTTTGTCGCGGGGTGTAAATTTCAGTTCACTCGAACGAAGCGTTGAGACGCTATCATGTTCATTCACACACGTACACACACACACATATATATCGAAAAATCGTGTAAAATCTTAGATATCTCTAAAAACCAAAATTGGTGGTGTACAGTTAGATATCATGACAACAACAAACTAGTTGGCATAGGTGGACTCTGCTCAGTTCCCCATCATATTTATGTTCTCATAAATTTCTAGTGCGAGACATATTATAATCATGTTAAAAGAAATGAATTTGACCAAAGCTTGATATAGTGACAGAATGAAATCCCCGCCTAATAGGCTATCCACCGTTAACTTCGATATATATATCTTATTCTAAAATCTATTAATTTATTTTATCAGGGTCAATTCCGTTGTTTAGTTTTCATGCTACTATTTCCAATGCAATAATCCACAAAATTCATATTTATATGAAAAATTTACAATTTCGCTATGTTGATAAAATCGTAAATTACGAATGATTTACGAAATTTTTCTGTTAGAATATTTGTATTCAATCATGTTCAAACAAATATCATAAATGTAATTTTGAAGTTGTCTAATGTATTTATGATCCTCAAAATGGAAGTTTATGCTCAAATTTGCCTTATTCTGACATGTTAAGTAAATCGTAAATTCCAAATAACTTACGAATTTTTTAAATTGGAAAAATCATAGTCTATGATATTCATGCCAGTATCCTATATAATATTTCGAAAGTGGTTTGACATCTTTACGATGAAAATATCCCTCAAGATTGACGTTTATGTGAAATTTGGCTCTATGCTGCCATGTTAAGAAATTCGTAATTTTCCAATAACTTACGAAATTTTTATATTGGAAAAATTCATAGTCATTAATATTCATGCCAGTGTTCTAAATAATATTTCAAAAGTAGTCTGACATCTTTACGATTAAAATATCTCTCAAAATTGACGTTTATGTGAAATTTTGCCCTATACTGCCATGTTAAAAAATTCCTAAATTTCCAATAACTTGCGAAAATTTCAAAGTAGCACATTTATAGTTACTAATGTTCATTCCGGCATCAAACCTGATATTTTAAAACTGGTCTGACATTTTTACAGTAAAAAGTTTCCATTTAATGCACGTTTAAGTGAATTTTTGTCCTATTCTCCCATGTTAACAAAATCGTAAATTTCTCATAACTTACGAAGTTTTTTAATTCGAATGTTGCAAAAGAATAGGGTTCTTGCCAGAATCGAAAGTAATATTTCAAAACTGATCTGACCTCTCTGCGATTATTTGTTCGTGAGATATCGTGTTAATAGACTAACAAACTAACGTACTAACACACTGACACACTAACGGACTGACACACTGATACACTAACAGACACCCTACAGACAGACACCATAGAAATTTTGTCATTTTCGGATTCCTCACACCTGAAAACGTGTAAAAAAGTCAAAAAAACGAGGTCGAAAATTTTCACGATTACCTAAGTTCCCCATACCTATAGTATGATGGGGAACTAATATAAATTTACAACATTCTACGTTTGTTTTTGAGCTGTACGAGATATAAAATCCATTTCACAAATTATGATTACAATACTTCTCTTCCATGTGCTTATTCGGAAAGTTAAAAAAAAAAAAAAAAAAAATAAGAAAAAAAAAAATGTATTTTGGGATATTTACAATAGACGCAACAAATTGTTTTAAAAAAGGTTTGGTTTTACAGAGAATTCCTTTCAGATTGCTTTTAAAAAACACTATTAAATAAATTCCTAAGATAACTTTTATAATTTCCTTAAAGATCCTTGCTAAAGAAAACTGAAATTCATCATTTTATAAAATATTATCGGCATAAATATCTGAAATATTTTAGTTCTGAATCAGAATTGTGCATCATTTGAAAATTTTTAACTTTGAAACTTACTTTTCTGTTGTTACAGAAAGATACACGCTTCAAATGGTCGTCACATGTCTAGTTTTCTTTCTACTATCAAAAATATCTTATTCAAACTTGATTTTAATGATTCGGCGATATCTGAATATAACAACGATAAAGTTCCTCGTTAGCGGGCATAAAATAAGTTTTGACTGAATTTTAGACAGTTCTAGTGAATTTAATCTTTCCTTATTTGATTTTATGTAAAGTTATCATTAAATTTCCTTATAAATTTTTTAATATTTTTGATATTATTATTATTATTATTATTATCATCATCATCATTGTTTCATTTTACTATCAATATAGTTTGAAAAAATACTGTTTTCATTACATGTATCAAAAACAATTTTTCATTTTGCCTATATATTTACTATGAATTTATTTAGTAGACTAGTAATGGTAAAAATTATATAGAGAGCTATCGGGTAACTCTAGGATAGAGACCCACCAGCGGTCGAGCAGTTCTGCGCTCAAAGCTGGTAGACGTGAGATGCCAGTTTCGATCCCAGGTCGTGCTCTTCCACCTAGCCGTTCGAAGTTTTCCGTGGTTTTCTCCGACACTTGTCTAAATACGGGCTAGGACCACGTATAAAGACCCCCATGGAAGGCACTCCCCTCAGGCCTAAAACCTTAGTGCAGTCAATCGGCCTTAATTTCCCCCAACACACCAACCAACCTCTAGGATAGATCGCCACAGAGGAGAGATGACCAGTCTAAATGTTTCCTAAATTTGATCATAGGGGGCAACATAAGCTTTTTTCGTAGGAAATAGTTCAATGAATGCATTCATTGTGATTGTGACGTACAGCTGTATTTTTCGATTATAAAAAGTAAATGAGATTTTTATGTTTATTTAATTTAGTGATTGAATATTTTTGTTACTTTAGGTATCTAACTGTTTTACAATATGTAAATTGCTTCTTCTTCTTTTTTTTTTTTTTTTTTTTTTTTTTTTAAACTAGGGTAAAGACACCGGTGTTCGCCACCCTCACAAAAGTCACGTTAAAATAACCATTAATTAATATCTATAAATATGAATCCGCTCGAGCTAGGTTCTCCGGTTCTAAGGAATCTAGCGCGTGCGGATTCCAATTCATGGATGTTATTAAATGCTTAATTTAACATGCCTTTTGTAAGGGTGGCGAACACTGGTGAAAATTTTAGGGATGGTAAACACTGGTATCTTTACCTTTTATAGGAACTTTTAAGACCCATATATAAACCAATGTTTACTTCTAAGCCTAAAACAAAGACATACAATAGCGGAGTGACGTTTTAAATTAAGTGGATATCTGTCCTTCAGTCTCAGAAGAGATGGCTACTTTTAAAACATCATATGATATTAAACCAGTTCCTGATGTAACCATGACAAAAATAGTTGAAGAACATATCAATGGTATTTATAGCACGTTTTATGGCAAATAGTAGCTATGATTTTGACATCAGCAGAAAATATTGAAAAACGTCGGAAACTTTCATTCCAGAAACCAGATAAAGTTGATAAAAAAGCTTAAAACCGCGAAAAAGTCTAAAATAAATGAAAAAAGAAAAAGAATACATGCCTCTTCCAGTAGCAATGAAGATTAAATACATCCGAAATTATCATATTCTACAGATTCCAAGGGAATGGCATTTGATGAGGTTTACTGCGTTCATTTTGGAGAAGAATACAATACCACAATTAAAACGAATGACTGGGTAAAATGCATGATATGTCTTAAGTCGTTCCATGAAACTTATACAAACTATCAAGACCTTTGCCAAAAATGTGGTAAAAATTTACGAAAAGTGAAGGATTGAAATTATACTTCAAATTTTGTTTATTCAAATTTTATTCACTCATTTTCTGCGATATAATTGCATCTTTATAGATTTCTGTATGTTGATCACGATTTACTATGTAAAATGTGTTATTTTTTGCTATTTTAACTTCATTTTTCTCTCTTGAATTGGATAGCCATCTGCCATTTTAATTTCAACTAATATTTAATACATTTCCCTAAACTTTTTTTTTACTTCCATTACCCTACTACCGTAGGTAATGGAAGTATTGTATTCGGTCTGAAAATTCGATATCGGGTTTTCACCTGATTTACACGTTTTAAGGTCCCCTGAGTCCAAAAAAGTGGTTTTTGAAAATTGGTCAGTGTGTATGTATGTATGTGTGTATGCGTGTGTGTGTATGTATGTATGTGGAGAATCTTCTGGCTATTATAGCTCAGAAACTAATAAAGATAGAGCTACGAAACTTTAGAATTGAAATACGTCTGGTGTACAGATGAAATTTCCAAATTTTGGTGAAAATTGAAAAACCGGAAGTGGGACATCGGAAACCGGAAGTGGGACCGTAAGTCCGTATCTCAAAAACGGCTCTAACGATTTTCTTCAAACTTGCTATATAAACACTCTATTAGATGTCCTTTCGAATGATATAGTTTGTTAGTTCAGGAAAATTGATAGGCGTCCTGTATAAATAGCTCAATTTCAGGCCTCGCAAAGGCGTTCCTTTAAAAACGGTTGTACGGAATATTTTCCTCTTATTTTTTACCTCGCAATATATAAGCATCCTTTTTTATGTCTTTATATGTGTATAAAGTTTCTCTTACCGGAAAAGTTTTAGGTTTCTCCTTCTTTAGGTCACTTTTATGTTTTCTGATCACATTATCTCCCAAAAATGCATATAATACGTGTAATAGTTGGTAATGGAAGTCGTGTGGTTGTTTCACACCAGATTTATTTTCAATATTTAATTATTTTTTGCATAAAATATGATGAGCATATGTATAAGAATTTTAAATATGCATATATATATTTCTTATATTTGCATTTTAAGAATTTTTATTTCAATCTTTGAAAACTATGATTATGTTTCCTAGACTTATCCTAATTTTAATAAATGAAGAATAAATTATATGTATATTTCAAATGCTTATATGATAAAATTTTCAAAAGTTACTGAAATGTCAAAATAATTCTCAAATATATCGGATTCAATCGGAAAATGTTCTCTCTCTCTGATACTCTTTTCTTTCCTCCAGAAAATATTGAATTGAAGGCTCGGAACATTCTTTTTTACAAGGCGAAACTAACTCTATTTTCTTTTTTATCTTTTATCGCTAGTAAATATAAAAAGAGTTGCAAAATCCATAGATTCCGAACTTCTTTCAGGTATTCAATTAATTTTTTTTTTCTTTTTTTACCTTTTTCCTTCACACCACATTTTTGTAGAATGAAATGTTTGTGTTTCTCTAAAAGCTCAATAAATCTTTTTCTGTTACGTAATAGAATGAGATGAAGGAAATTATAGTACACTAAAAATCTCACACAGTACAAAATCTTAAAAAATATAAAGAATGAAATGCAATTCATTGAAATCAATCAAAACCTCGGTAAAGGTCCCACTATTACGGCAGCGTCTTTTCTATTGTAACGTGTGGTGCATAACCCGTTGCCTGAGAGTCAGCGCCTTATACGGAAGAGCTGCGTACGTGCAAGAAAAAGCGAATTCATGCATGAATTATTTTAATAAATTAAGACAATCTTTGTCAGATAGTAATCGAAATGAACAACATGAAAATAGTTGATTACGCACGCAAATAAATCGATTAAATCAGTTGGTAAAACTTAATCGTATTGCATTTTAGTATAATTCGAAAATTAGATATAACTTGATAGCCAGAAAATTTGATATCGATACCATCTACTTTAAAGCAAATAAATTTTGTGCACATTGTAAAACATTAACATTTAAAAATAAAATGGCCAAAGTCATAATATATTCAGTACTTTGAGGTAAGGAATTCTGCTGTGCTTTCGCAGCGATAAGCAACGATTCGGCTCGAATGCTGTATATTTAATAATCTTAAAGCTATAATTACGTCAGTTTTATCAGAAATTTTCTGCCCGTACAAGTTTAATTTTTTGTGAAATTTTATTTCAGTTTCTTTATTCGGGTTTAATGTGAGCAATCATCATAGTAGTATTAATATTGATAGTAATTACATTATTCAAATGTAGATCACCTCTGTAGTAAATGTGCAGAGGTTGTTTTAACGGAACCATTGGAGAACATTGCAGCCACGACATATTTTATGTGTACCAGTCGCCATTAATTTACACTATGTCTTTCTCTAATTGAAGTATTGAACACGCTATCCCCTGAGCGCGATGGTCTATCAACTGGGTTACTACGACCCATAAATAACCCTGAGATTTAAGTGTCTGAACGTAGCGAAGACTACACAACGTACGTAATACACAACGATATTATCTTGGGCATGTCTGTAGCTACGATTAATATTAAAATATTTCATCAAGGTCGTCTCATCAAGAACAGGTAGGTTGAGTTCATTTGAGAGGGTTTAATTTCTCTCAAGAGCTACGGATTTAAGCTATTGGGAACAGTCGAGGATTCACCTCTAGAGGTGGGCCGGAAACATGTTCTCATAAGTTTGATCTACCGTAGAAACTATTGCTCCCCTCCAGTGTTGGGCATAATTGATTAAAAAGTAATTGAATTACAGTTAAATTGCAATTATAATTATTTTACTGTCAATCGATTAACAAGTAATTGATTACAAATAAATTGAATTATTACAAATAAATTGAATAAGTAAGTCAATTTATTTGAAATCAATTACTTGTTAATTGATTGAAAGTAAAATAATTATAACTGTAATTTAATTGTAATTCAATTACTTTTTAATCAATTATGCTCAACACAGTATCCCCTCTTATGTAACCCTCAGTTTTTTTTTTTTTTTTTTTTTTGCGTAAAAGGGAGGACATTGCAATCACAACGGAATTTACGTGCACCAGCAACCATAATTCTATGCGATGATTTTGGGTTGGCTTGAGTATCGAATCTGCAATCCTCCAGGTGCTAGCTCGACGCTCTCTCAACTGGGCTACTGCGAAAGCCTAATCAGACCCTAGCCATTTCAGTGCCTCAGTTGAAATGGGAGTTACACTTACCTCGCCCAAGACTTGATCTCGTAAAATGGTAATTTTAATAATGATAGAACAATATTCGTCTCATTAGTTTCTAATATAATATCATTTAGAATTACTTTTTTAGGTGTTTAAACAATCTGTAAGCAATTTTAAAGTAGAAGTATTTATATCACAGCTTATTGTAACCATGTTTCAATTTCTTTCTCTTATTGTTGGTACGTGATCCTCTAAAAATATGTACATGATTACAGATCTTTTGTTGGCAATGTAATCAGCAACATTTTGTCAGTAAAAATTTCCTTAAAAGAAATATTATATAATTTATTGTAACACTGTATTAACTTATAAAACATACCACCTTCATATATTTAAAAAAAAATAAAAATACATTTTAAGCACAATCATTCTTTTTCATTCTTCTAGTAAAAAAATAGAGGTATTCAGATAAAATATCACCTCTGATGTGACAACGAAATTAGTAAACTTCAAATTAGCGACTTACCTCTTTTAAAAAATTAGTTCTTTGAAATAAATCTAATTATTTCTAACGAAGAATTCCCTTTGAAGTTTTAACAAAAACTTTCTTTTCTTGATCTAAAAAAAATATTCATTATGTATATCACTTTTCGTAAACGAAAAAAAAAACTTATAATTTATTGCTCAATAGAAAAGCGGTTACATGTATAATTTGTTAAAATATTTTTTTATTTGAAAATAAACTGCTTCTTAAAAATTCATGAAATAGTTAACTTTTTTTCTTTTTTTTCCTTGGAGACAAATTCTCTTAATGTCAATTTAACATTGTAACACGCCAGGAACTCTTAAAAAAAAAAATAATAATAATTAAAATATTTTATGATATAGAATTGCTGATTTTCAGCAAATTATTTTAATATTTTTATTTAATATCGTAGATGATAGAGGATAGAAAGAATCAACTACAATGCTAGAATTTCTTGACTTCTTTTAAGATCACTAATCTCGAAAAAAAAAATGCGTTTATATATATATATATATATATATATAAACGCATTTTATATATATATATATATATATATATATATATATATATACAGAGTGTTCCAAAACTCGACCGACAACTTCAGTATGGTGGTAGAAGACATTAAAGGGGTGGAAACCATAAAATATGGCGTTGCGAACCACGTTGAGAGGATGAAAAATCGTGAAAAACAAAGGAGTTGCATTGGATGCGCGGGGCCCGTTGCATGGCCTCTGCCAGATCTCTATCCGTGAGGCTTTTTCCTATAGTGTCAACTTAAATCACTCGTTTATGTGACGGTAGAATCTCATAGAGCGGATTGTTGTTGCTACGACAGACGTCAGAAGCATACCTGGCATCTACGAGCAAATCCGGAAATCGTTTTTACGCAGTTGGCAACTGTACAGTAGCGTCAGCAGAGGCCACTTACTCTTGCAATAATTAATCAAATAAATCTTTTTGTAGTTAATATTGTACTTCTGTCGTTCCAGCGTGACGTCGAAACTTGCATGCGTTTTTCGCGATTTTCAGCCTCTCAACGTGATTTGCGGCCCTATGTTCTTAGGTAAGTTTTCATTCTCTTGATGCCTTCTATCGACCCTCTATATATGTCGTCGAATTTTGAAACGCCCTGTATACAATCGTTATATATATATATATATATATATATATATATATAAGTAACGTATTGTTAGTAGATGAGGAATGACAGTCACTCAAATAAATATTCCACAATAAGTTGATGCAGTCGTTTTATTGAAGACACTTAGTCATTTTACACTTTATTAACAGTCAATCAATCTGAGCACGCTGACATACAGATCCGTAGACGAGTCGGGCCGAAAACGTCCCGTTAACGGCGGAACTGCAAACCAATCCCCCTCCTGGGACCGTTAAAATAAACTTTTTATTGACGTGAACTAATTAAGCAAACGCTTCCATGAAAAAGGCCCCGATTTTCGGATGCTTCCGCTTAAATATGGATATTTGTGGGCGAGGTCAAACTCCTAATATGAATTCTTATTGGATAATTAAGTAAGCTAAAATCCAGCCCACATTCTCTCATTGGTTGACCCGGATATCCAGGATTTCGTATTTCGCAATGCCTTGCGGCTTATTTCGACTATTGCATAATTTTGATTATGAAACTTCTTTTAACTCCGATTCCCGCGCTATGATGTGTTTTGCTGAAAAACTAACTTTACTGGGGCTCTAAAATAGAATTCTCACAAAGTTGTTCTTAAAATTAAGATTTATTCTGAGCTAATACTATTAAGATATCACTTAATATTAATTTCTAATACTAATTTTAGAATTTGAATTCTTTCAATCCTTTCATATCCCCCTCCCTCCAAGCCGACGCTCCCCCATACTTGCCTGCATGTATATGGGAAGTCACCCAGAGACAGAAGATATTTCAGGAAAAACTTTTGTCTAGGTTATCTTTTTTAAGTAGGAGTTATGGTCTTTCCCTTTATTTATAAAAAAATTAATTTTTCTTTTTTCTTTTTTAATTTATTTACTTGTATGTTGAACTGGTCAACGTACTCGCCTGATACATATAATGGTGTTTACAGCACTTGTTTACAAACATAAGAAAAGTTTAATATAATGTATGAAAACGTATGACATACTGTACGAGAAAAAATATTATAACATAACATGTTTGCCGGGGTAACATATTTGACAAGATATCTTTCTTTCTTACAAACTAGTTTGTGTTGAGGAAAGTCTTTAAAACATAAAGTCCCTTTTGGCCATTAAAAGTTTTTGAATGTCTTGAATAATAACCATTGATCTTTGACAATAAATAATTGTTGATAAAAGTCTGATCTTCTTGGTTATTGAGTCTATATATAATATGTATAACAATAATTATAACATTGTAAACAAATAGCATTCTTTGTGTATCTTTTTAATAATGCAAAGATCTTTTAATAAAACATAAAGTATATTAAAAATAATTGTATCATAGTACATTTTTAACAATTTCTAGAAACTTTATTTACATACCAACACAAATAATTTTTTCATAAATATAACATTTAACAGACACATAAAACTATTTAATAAACACTTTAATCAACTCTAATAATACTACTAATACTAAGAATACCAGTACTACTAGGCATTTTCTTTTTACAAACTATTTTCACAAAACCAACTTAATCACTTTCTGTAAGTAATTAATTGTTTTAAAATACTACATTGGTATCAGCATAGAGTTTGGTTAGCCATTGGCAAGCCAAAAAAAAATTGTTTTGTGGGTAACTTGACCTTTGAAATTGTGAGAAGTCAAGTCTTTCCAAAAAGGTGAGTTGGGATAAAGGTGGAAACTGGCGAATTTCTACAGAGGGCAAAAACAAATCAGTTTTCCCGTGCTCTCTGATCACTTTACAGTGGTGAAGATCAGGAGATCACGAGAATGATAAATAAAAAAAAAATACCTGGGGCATTGAGTTGATCCCTAACTAAAATTATTCATGACTTAATTTGAATTTTCGAGGGTTATTATAGTATCTTAACTTAGATGAATGAACAATTTCTGAATTTCTTTTAAAATGGGGACTGGGTTTGTCTATTTCAAAATTAACTTCAGATATTTGTTTTAAGATATTTGTAGAAGGGCCTGAATAAGGTGGACTTAACTTACGTGTGTTGGGATATTGGAATTCTTCATAAATAATTTCATCACCAACTTTAAATTTAACAGGGAGAAATCGAGCATCATATCCGATTTTGTATTTTTTATGATATTGTATTGTTTTTTCTTTTGCTATTTTTCTAGCTTCATCAATTGAAGGATAGTAACTATTGTTTACTAATAATGGATCATATGGTAATTCTCCTAATAATAAATAACTAGGTGGGAACTGAGTTACAGAGTGAGGTGTTAAGTTATATTGATTTAAAACTTCACCAATTAATTTACTCCAGGGAATTTTGTTTGAAGAAGAATTAACCTTACACTTTAGACGCGTAAGAATAGTCTGATTCAGGCGCTCGACTTTCCCGTTGCATTCGGGATGATGGCTATTTGTCAACAAATGTTTTGTATTATAATTTCGAAGGAATTTTTTGAAACGAGATGCCGTGAATGCTGCATTCCTATCTGTTAACAATTTTTTAGGTACTTGAATTTGAAAAAGTTGTTTTAAAAAGTTTGTATAAGTTTCAGTGGTAACGCTTTTTTATAGGAATCCCCTCACATAACGGGTTGCATGGTCCACGACCAAATGCAAATATTTTTTTGTAGAATTATAGTAGTTAAACCCACCAACAGTGTCCAAAGACAAACATTCAAAAGGTTTATCTGTTGGCGGTACTTGCTGTAATGAACTAAACCGTTTTTGTCTACATTTTTTATTTATTTGACAGGTATGACAATGTTTTACAAAATTTTCAATATCTTTATTAATATTAGGCCAATAATACTGTGGTGTAATTAAATTTATCATTTTATAAATTCCTGGATGTCCAAATTGAGTGTGGGTTTTCTCTAGGAGGAGTAATCTTAATGACATCGGGACTATTATCTTATACAAACCTTTCTTTTTAATTACAATTACATCTTCAATTTCAAGAATTTTCTTGATGTTAATACCTATGTTTTCTTTTTTCTGGTTTTCTTTAATTTCATTTTTAAGTCTAGGAGGTGTACATGGTGTGACATATTTTCCAAAACACGCAATCTAGATAGCATATCAGCTTCAATATTTGTTGATCCTTTTTGATATTTAATTTCATAGTCAAACATACTAAGTTTAAGGGACCAGCGGAATAATCTTCCTCTTAAATTTTTAACATTTTTTAACCAAGTGAGAGACGCATGATCCGTATGTATGACAAAATTTCGACCGTGCAAATAATGATAAAAGTTATCTAAGGCATCAATAATTGCTAAACATTCTAATTCCGTAATTGCATAATTTTTTTCATAATCTCGTAAATTTCTTGAAAGATATGCCACTGGGTGTAAAGTACCATTCACATCTGCCTGCTTAACAACACATCGCACACCATGACTCGAGGCTTCAACAAATAAATGACAGGGAGTCCTGGGATCATAAAGTCTTAAAATAGGTTTACTTATAAGAGCCTTTTTTAGTTTTTGGAAGGATTTTTCACAGTTCTGGTCCCAAACATAGGGGACATTTTTCTTTAATAAATTATTTAAAGGAGCTCTTGTTTTGGCATATTTTGGAATAAATCTAGCATAAACGTTAACTGATCCCAAAACTCTCTGTAATTCCTTGACATTTTTTGGCTGTTTCAAATTTTTTATTATCAGGGGTAATTAAGCCATTAGTTATTTCATATCCTAAGAAATTAATTTTTGTTTTGACAAAATTGCATTTTGATAGTTTTAATTTTAAGTTTTCTTTAACACATATATCAAAAAGTTGTTGTAGGTGTTGGAAGTGTTCATCTTCTCACTGTGAAAATACAATTATATCATCAAAATAATTACAGGCAAAGTCTATTTTGTATTTATTTAGAATCCTTTTAATGGTTCGATTGAAGATAGCAGGGGCATTTTTAAGCCCAAAGGGAAGGTATTTCCACTCATATAATCCGAAAGTTGTAGCGAAGGCCAATTTTTCAGTATCTTTTGGGTGAATAGGAATGTGCCAATATCCATTTGCCAAGTCAAGAGTGGAAAAAATTTTTGCTTTAGCTAGTTTATCTAACAAAGTATCTATTCTGGGAAGTGGTTCAGCATCTGTTTTAGTGATTGAACTGAGTTTACGGAAGTCAATACATAATCGCGTCTTCTTTTCTTCCTCCCGTTTATACACCAAAGTTACAGGTGCGGAATAAGGTGAGCAACTTTCTTTTATAATACCGGCCTGTAATAAATCTTGAATTTGGGTTTTAATTTCCTCTTCTTCCTTAGGGGAAGTTCTATATGCTCTGAGAGAAATAGGTAAATCAGAAGTTAAATGAATCCTTTGTGGTTCCATATGAATTCTTCCAACATCATATTTAGATTTTGCAAAAATTTGGACATATTTTGATAATGAAGTAGGAAGTTTTCCTTCTCTAGCAGACTGAGGATTTACGTGGTTCTCAGTGGCTTGAGTGTACTTGAACTCCCTTACTCTATTGTTTGTTGGAATATTAAAATTTTTCCTTTGACTATTGGTATTTTCACTTTCAGAAGTTATATGTAAAGTTTGTGTACATTTAGATATAATTTTTAACAATGGGAGAATGGTATTATTTTGTTTTACCAGCTTTTTAGCACAATCAATATTCAATTGAAACAGGCAACAATGTGATAAGCTAAGGAGAGCATAAGGTAAGTTATTATCTAATATAAACATTTTAATATTTTTTGTAATATTACCAATTTGTAATTTAAAGTAACATTTTTCTCGAATTGTCAATATCCCCTGTGTTTGAATGACATGTAATGGTGAAACCTTTTTCGTTTGAAGTTTAAATTTGTGGACAAAATGTTGAGGAATAATGCTTAAGCTGCTGCCCGTATCAAAGATTAAAGGAATGGTAGAGTACGATTCTGGATTTTTAACACCTTGATTAGTTTGCTTGCTTTTTCTTTGGATATCCTTGTATATAATGCGACCGGTCGCTGCAAACTGTCAATAGGTGTTATTTGTGCCATCTGTTGTATTATCTACCACTGTTGACTCTTCTGTGACATGAGTTGGATTTTCTTGTTTGAAAGGGCATTCACTATGCCAATGAAAGGCATTAGGGATGTTGAGTTTTGAACAATATTTACACGGGAGAGGAAGCAAAGTGCGTTGAAAGTGAATGTGTATATTTGGGTTTGAAAAATGGGGTCTAGGTCCTCTTAGATTGGGTCGAGTATTGTGTGTCCAATTTGGTCTATTTTGATTTCGGTATCCCATATGTGGTCTCTGCACATTAGGAAACCGGTAACTCCAGGGTTGTGGTCGGGGAGCATACTGAACTGGGTTTCTATTCTCCCTGTCTTGTGGATAGGTGAACCTTTGAAATTGACCTGGCAACTTGTTTGGAAGGGGATCAGCAGATTTTTCAGGTATTTGCAGTTTATTTAATTTGCGGACAAGATCCCTCCATTCATTTAATGTTTTTGGCGCTTTAGCCATAACAAGTTGTCTTAAAGTCAGTGGCAATCCGTCGGTTAATCCTTCCATGAGAAATTTGGGCTCTAGGCCTAGTGCTCGCCCTACTTGGAGTTTTTTATGATAATATTCTATGACATTTTCACCTGCTTTAAAGAAAATGCTCGAGAAATCTGTTAAAGATGTTTCACCAGGTGTCATGAATGCCTCTGTAAAAATTTCGACCAAGTCCTCCCAATGAAGCATGTTTAAACTATTGTTTACGTACACTGTGAGGACTTTACCCTTCAAAAATCTTTGTATATTACGGACTCGCCAAACCTCATCTTTTCGAGTCTCATTGCACCAGGCTTCGAAATACGTTAGCTAGGCCGTCCACATCCTGCCGTTTTCAGGGCAAAATGCATGAGGACATTGTCCTCTCTTACAGTGGGAGATTTATTTACACTTAAAGATTTCTTTACGTCATCTGATTCATCTGCATTACCTATTGATTTTACAAGTGTGTTTGGGGAGGGCAGTTTACTCACATCAAGTAGGTCATTTTCTAAATTTGTGTCTACAAGTAGATTTTCATCTGTACCCTTGGGGGGTGTCAATACACCGGTTGGGGTGTCACCTTTGGACATGGTTAATTTTATTCACAATTCAAAATTTTGAAAAAAGAAACTCTTTTTTTTTTTTTTTTGAAACAGGTAAATTATTTAATTTTGCTAATTAAATTCGGTATTTATTAATTATCACAGCTTTAAAATAAATATTCAATAAATTAAATATCACCAAAAACAATTTATTACTCATAAAACTTTTTTTTTTAAATATCTCACTTAATACAAATAGTCTGCCTTTTATATATATATATATATATATATCACAGTTATATCAATCACCTAAATAAATCCTCCTAATAAATAAATATAAATAACACATAATAAATAAATAAATCAAATTTATTGACTTTCAAACTCCTAATATGAATTCTTATTGGATAATTAAGTAAGCTAAATTTCAGCCCACAGTCTCTCATTGGTTGACCCGGATAGAGGTCTGCACGGGCCGGGCTTCCAGCCCGAGCCCGAGCCCGAGCCCGAGCCCGGCCCGGCCCTCGGGCCGGGTTCAGGCCGAATTTTTGAATTCGCTCTCGGGCCGGGCTCGGGCTTAAAAAAATTTTTCAGGTTCGGGCCGGGCCGGGCCTGAATGAAATTTTCTCTTTTGAATCTTTTTCTGGTTTCCTCGTTAATCAACGAAAAAGGAAAATGATAAAATATTTCTTCAGTCATTCATTTTGCGTAATTTTACAGGCTTGTATGTCACATAAAGTTCTATTTTTTTAAAAAAGTGTCTGTTACGTCAATTTAATTGTCTATCAGTCTGTCTATCCGAAATCTAATTTTTCGCAAATATTTTTAGCATGCCTCGAAATTAATATATTTTATTTAAAGTAATATTAGATGGTTTCCTATTCAAAATAGTATGCATGTCACTACCAGTTTGCGTACATGTACATAACAAAAGAAATTAGATACTTTACTGTGTATAAGGGTTTGTTTCTTATGATCTGTTGAGTTTAGGTGGTATAAAGGATATAAAAATCTTTCCGCTGTAACTTTTTCTCTAAGGCTCCTTTTCTATTTCTCTAGTGGACGAAAGTAGCATCATTTTTATCATGGGCAGGGCAAAGCAAGTTTTCTATTGAATATGGTTGGATTAACATTAAAGTTTTGTTTACCGGAGCACATGAAAGATTCGAATACATTATGGTATATAAGAGGAAATGGTTGAAAGTGCATTTTCAGTAGTATTAACCATTTAAAATACCTTCCTATATTGTTTGATGAATGCTAATATTTTCGATTTGACTTTCTGTTTGTCCTTGTGCCTTGTCTATAATAATGAATTTCTGTTTATATATAATTGTCTTGTAAAATTTCAGCAGTTTTGTTAAAGAACGTACTATTGTTTGGTTATATAAAACCTCTGCAAAACACATACTAAAAACATTTTTCATAAAAAGGCTTTATTTATTTATTTTTTTTATTTTTTTTTATTTTTATTTTTATTTTTTTTTTTTTTTTTGTTATTTTACATATTTTTGAATCGGGCCGGGCAGGGTCGGGCCTGATTTTATTGTTTTTTTGTCCGGGCCGGGCCGGGCCATAAATCATTAAAAAATAAACGGGCCGGGCTCGTGCCGCATTTTTCGACTTCATAACGGACCGGGCCGGGTAAGCAAAGTTTTCGTACGGGCCGGGCCGGGCCGAGCCCGGGCCTCGAAATTCCGGCCCGTGCAGACCTCTAGACCCGGATATCCAGGATTTCGTATTTCGCAATGCCTTGCCGCCTTTTTCGACTATTGCATAATTTTGATTATGAAACTTCTTTTAACTCCGATTCCCGCGCTACGATGTGTTTTGCTGAAAAACTAACTTTACTGGGCTCTAAAATAGAATTCTCACAAAGTTGTTCTTGAAATTAAGATTTATTCTGAGCTAATACTATTAAGATATCACTTAATATTAATTTCTAATACTAATTTTAGAATTTGAATTCTTTCAATCCTTTCATATATGTGTGTGTGTGTATGTAAATTGAGTAAATTAATAATGCACTGCTAATGAATATGTAAGTAATAATGAATGGTCACTAATAATTAATATAAATTAATGAATAGTCACTAACAAAGAATAGTCATTAGTAATTAATATGCATCAGAAAATGAATATGTGCATGCAATTTCTGAACTAAAACAATAGTTGGAAGTTTTTCAAATTTATGTTACTTGCTTAGTAAGATTTTATTCATTAAAATTCAACACCAGTTTTTCATTGAATTTTATTGCAGTATATTAGTGGTATTTAACATATAGGGCTTGCTGATGTATAATAATGAAAATATCGAGTTTTAAATTCAGAATAAGAAGTTTAGTAAATAAAGCTAGAAAAATAATGAAAGATAAAAAAATAATAATAAACATATATTTTATGTTTTTCGTCGTTTGATAATTAAAAAAAAAAAAACTTAAAATATACGTTGTTGTTTCTGTAATTGCATTTTGTGTGAAGCCTGCTTAAATGTGATATGCGAATTCTAAATCTAGTAAGATAACATGTATATTTTGCTACACCATATTTAAGGAATTTTTGGTTAATCGGTAGATGGGACCTTCATTAATATGAATGTGATGGTAAAATCTGCTGAATCGTTTGTAAATTGGAACAGAAATGTTCCAAAGATAAAACATCAGAAGACTACAAACATTGTATCTAAACATTTTACTCTCTCATGTTCAAGAAATTTCGCAAGTAATCCTGGTTTACTGCCAGTCTGACGGATGAGCAACTGACCATTTTGTTTACACTTAACCAATATTTCTTCAGTGTTGGCCTTACCCGTTTGAATATTTTTTTTCATAAACTGCTGTGTTTGTAAAAAAACAGCTTTATTTTTATTATTCCTTTGTACTGATCTATACGCGTTCACATTTTCTGCAGCACTAATTATTACTGTAATAATGACATTTTCTGCTATAATGTGTTCATATTTATGTACACGTCATTAAAATTGATTTTAAAGTAAGTATCTGATGAAGAAAACTTACACTGATATGTCATGTTCAGGGCTTGATTAACCTCTGAAGCTAGAGGAAGGTCAGTATCAGTTCGGGATATTTTTCATTTGGGGAAAGTTTTCTTATAAACTTATTTGGACTATAAATTTAATTTTCAGGTATGTTTTAGCCATAACTCAGATTAATGTTCCTTCATCCATATATATAGTCATATAAAAATTTATTATTGTCCATTCTCCAATGCAAGTCCAAAACAAACAAAACCTATTCTACTTGATAAGGAATGGATGTTAGTACAGAGATGAGCATTTCCCGAAATTTTTTCTCTGACGATTTCCTTCCTCCCCTATTTTGATAAAATCGCAGTAAAACTGACTTATCCGTAATAGCGCTCATTTGACTCATATCGAAAAACAAACGCAGTAGACCAAAAATGTTTATGTTTATAGTTCTTTTACATTTATATGTCTGCATAGTTTCCATCACAACATCAAGATCGCATATGATTGGTTAATAACTTATTGATTCAGAGTAGAGTCCTGCATCGAGTCGGGTACCGCGGTTACCCGCGGGTTACCTGGGTTGGGTGCTGGTTGAGTTTTCATTAATTTTTTACCCTCAGTTCAACCTGCGGGGCTACCTGCAAAATAAATTTTTCGAAGTACATTTTATGAAATTTTAAAAAATGAATGTAACCTTTTAATTGTGCAAATTGAATAACATTCGCTTTCTCTGCAACAATTTAAAGCTGCATGATTCATAACCTGAGTTTAATTACAATTGCATAAATATTAATACTTAATGCATAGAACTATCTATACGAAAATTATTTGTCTTCTAAGGCCGATTTGCTTCCTTATTTTACTTTTTCTATATACTGTCAAAATATTTAGAATAGCACATTTTTTAAGAGTAAGTTTTATTACATTTGAAATTTTGTTATAATAAAATTGAATTTTGTTTATAATTAAACTAGCAATTATTAATATAATTATAATTACATACAAGTAATTTTCTATGATTCTCTGAAAACTTCATTCAATATTATAACTGTATTTTGTGTAATAGAATTTTAAATCGCTTTCTTAACATATAACATTTCTTATATCATAAACTTTTTTAATGTCTTTTTTAATGTCTTTTATAACATAAATTTAAAATTACTTTACTACGGGTTGCGGGTTAGAGGCTGTAGTTTCGGGTGATGTTGCGGGTCTGGTGAGTGTTAATTTTGACCAATCTGCGCAGGACTCTATTTCAGAGCATTTAGATTTTTTGTGGTTAAATAATAAATTTTTTCTAAATTCCTTTCTCTTGCATTAGACGAACTTTCATCAGATAAAAATTAAATATGATTAAATGTGAAACTGATGACTCGAAATTCTGCTTTCAGTCATTTTGAAGCTTATATTAGATTTTAAATTGAAAAACTTGGGCTCCCCAAGTTTCTTTCTTTCTTTTTTTTTTTTTTTTTTTTTTTTTTTTTTTTGTAATCAGGCCCTGATCATATTAGTGACATGATGATATCACCAGGCCTGTTAACAAACGATTTAGCAGATTATAACACTAAATTCGTATTAAAGAAGATCTTATCTACTGATTACTTAAAAAATTTCTGAATTTGTGTGGGTAAAATATATACTTTTCTTAGTAAAATTATTTATCAAACACATAGGTATTTCAACATTTTTTGTTCGGACACTTTAGTGTTTTAAAAATTACTTATAACTAACTTGATTTTTATATAAACTTCATTTTATTATTTTAATATTAATATAGGATGAATCTGTGATCATTATTATTTAATAATTTTTACAGAAATTTCTTTTTAATTAATTTTTTAAATATAAAGAAATTTTTTAATAAACTAAATATGTTCCTCATATTTGCTTTCGTGGTTTTGAAATCAGAATAAATACACATCTTTATTTTATTTATATATATCTAAATCAAGTAAAACATCTTATAAAAAATATTTTTTCTTTCTTCTATATCCATAAGAAAACTAGTATGTTGTGGCCACCACAAGACTTTCTTCTATATTTTCCTATACAAATTCACGCAGTAAGAATATTTAAAAAAAAAAAAAAAAAAAAAAAAAAAAAAAAAAAAAACGATTTTTTTTTTTTTGTTTTTTTTTGTTAAAAGTAAAAAAAATCGATAACTTTGTTTTAAATTACCACATATTTATAGTTCAACCATTCGTTTTAAAGGTATTGACGAGACCTTTCGAAAGATACCGATCTTGAAAATTTACATCCCCCCCCCCCACTGCCATGTTAAAAGTTTAGAAAAAATACGATCACAGCGCCACCAATTGAGCGATTGATCCCCAAATCTAATCAGTCTCAGTTTATGTCAGGGGCCAACTAAATACTAAGTCTGGTTAAATTTCGTTAAAAAAAAAAAAATACGATTTTTTTCTAAGTTTTTTTTTTTGTTAAAAGTAAAAATAATCCATAGCTTTGTTTTAAATTATCACAGATTTATAGTTCAACCATTCGTTTTAAAAGTATTGACGAGACCTTTCGAAATATACCCATCTTGAAAGTTTACTCCCCTCGAGGGGGGACTTCCCCCCCAGGGCGGGTGGCGAGGTTCCTACGCATACAAAATTTTTTTCCCAGTTGACTATCTCTATTATAAATAATTCTTGTAAATTTCATAATGATTACTAAAAAATAATTCTCTTTATGCACATTTATACAAAATTTTGTCCTATATCACCATGTTAAAAATTTAAAAAAAGCGGGATGGCAACGCAACCTGTAAGACAATTTTTACCAAAAGTTGATAGGCACTAATTTATGTCAAGGTGCAACTACATACCAATTTGTATGAAATTCTGTGCAGTAGTTCTTGAGATACAGTTGCCACAAAATTTTGTCACACACACACACACACACACACACACACGCACACACAGACAGACAGACAGACATTTTCTAAAAATGGTCAAATCGTGTTCTACAGCTCTCAAAACGTGTAAATTCATCAAAAACCCGGGGTCGAAAATTTTTACGAATCCAATACTTTCTCTATATTACATATAGAAGAAAGTAAATATATTCATAACTTCCAACTGGTATGGTTGTTGAACACTAATCTTTCTGGATATAAATTTTCCCCTTATTTAATCTTAGACATAAAAAAATTCCTATTAAAAATTTAAAGTAGAAAAAAAAAAAAAAAAAAAGTACCAATTGGCAGCTCTATATATTAAATTTGTACAGGAAGACAATCTTAATATTCGCGGACTTTTCATTGAATGAAATCCTTGTAAATGTTTGCTTATTTTAATCAACATAAAAAAAAAAAAAAAACGTTAATAATTTCAGAAAAGCAAAAAATTTTATCTACTTTTAATTATACGCTATGTCTACCATGTACAATAGAAAATTTAAACTAACAATGATAAGATTTCCAATTTCATAGAAACTTTAAAGCTTCTAATATGATTTCAGCTTGCATGCGGGTAAACAGCTTTTTACTTTCTTTTATATTCAACACTCTCAGAAATGGTTACTCAAATTTCACGAAAATTTCTTCATTTTTGACGAAAGTGTTTCTAGGGATATGCTCCGAGCGAACATTTCGTCAAATTGACGAAATTTGTTTCGTTACCTATTTGAGAATACGAATTTCGTCAAAAACTAGTTGGCATAGGTGGACTCTGCTCAGTTCCCCATCATATTTATGTTCTCATAAATTTCTAGTTTGAGAGATATAATCATGTTAAAAGAAATGAATTTGACAAAAGCTTGATACAGTGACAGAATGAAAACCCCGCCTAATAGGCTATCCACCGTTCACTTCGATATATTTATCTTATTCTAATCTATTAATTTATTTTATCAGGGTCAATTCCGTTGTTTAGCTTTCACGCTACTATTTCCAATGCAATAATCCTCAAAATTCATATTTATATGAAAAATTTACAATTTCGCTATGTTGGTAAAATCGTAAATTACGAATAATTTACGAAATTTTCCTATTAGAATATTTGTATTCAATCATGTTCAAACAAATATCATAAATGTAATTTTGAAGTTGTCTTATGTATTTATGAGCCTCAAAATGAAAGTTTATGCTCAATTTTAATAAAGAAGCATCTTGACTGCAGCACTCGTGCTTACTTTGTTCGCCTGATGAAGGGTCGTGTTTTTTTCGACCCGAAACAATTGTTGCGAGTTTATTGCATTTTATGGTGTTTATTCAAAGTTTGTAAGTAATAATATGCTCAATTTTACCTTATTTTGGCATGTTAAGTAAATCGTAAATTCCAAATAACTTACGAATTTTTTTAAATTGGAAAAATCATAGTCTATAATATTCATGCCAGTATCCTAAATAATGTTTTGAAAGTGGTTTGACATTTTTACGATGAAAATATCCCTCAAGATTTACGTTTATGTGAAATTTTGCTCTATGCTGCCATGTTAAGAAATTCGTAAATTTCCAATAACTTACGAAATTTTTATATTGGAAAATTCATAGTCATTAATATTCATACCAGTGTCCTAAATAATATTTCAAAAGTAGTCTGACATCTTTACGATGAAAAAATCTCTCAAAATTGGCGTTTATGTGAAATTTTGCCCTATACTGCCATGTTAAGAAATTCGTAAATTTCCAATAACTTGCGAAATTTTCAAAGTAGCATATTTATAGTTACTGATGTTCCTTCCGGCATCAAAACTGATATTTTAAAACTGGTCTGACATTTTTATAGTAAAAAGTTTCCATTTAATGCACGTTTAAGTGAATTTTTGTCCTATTCTCCCATGTTAAGAAAATCGTAAATTTCTAATAACTTTCGAAGTTTTTTAATTCGAATGTTGCAAATAAATAGGGTTCTTGCCAGTGTCGAAAGTAATATTTTAAAACTGATCTGACCTCTCTGCGACAATTTGTTCTTGAGATATCGTGTACACAGACTAACAAACTGACGGACTTACACACTAACAGACTAACAGACTAACAGACTAACAGACACCCTACAGACAGACACCATAGAAATTTTGTCATTTTCGGATTCCTCACACCTGAAAACGTGTAAAAAAGTCAAAAAACCGAGGTCGAAAATTTTCACGATTACCAAAGTTCACGATTACCTAACTAATAAAAAAATATTTTCTCCTTCTTATTTCGTCAAATTGAGAAAATTACTTTCGTCACTTGTTTAAACATAAGAATTTCGTCAAAAGTAAAGATACATTTTTAGTTCCCCATCATACTATAGGTATGGGGAACTTAGGTAATTGTGAAAATTTTCGACCTCGGTTTTTTGACTTTTTTACACGTTTTCAGGTGAGAGGAATCCGAAAATGACAAAATTTCTATGGTGTCTGTCTGTAGGGTGTCTGTTAGTCTGTTAGTCTGTTAGTGTGTAAGTCCGTTAGTTTGTTAGTCTGTGTACACGATTTCTCAAGAACAAATTGTCGCAGAGAGGTCAGATCAGTTTTTAAATATTACTTTCGACAATGGCAAGAACCCTATTTATTTGCAACATTCGAATTTAAAAACTTCGTAAGTTATTAAAAATTTACAATTTTCTTAACATGGGAGAATAGGACAAAAATTCACTTAAACGTGCATTAAATGGAAACTTTTTACTGTAAAAATGTCAGACCAGTTTTAAAATATCAGTTTTGATGCCGGAAGGAACATCAGTAACTATAAATATGCTACTTTGAAAATTTCGCAAGTTATTGGAAATTTACGAATTTCTTAACATGGCAGTATAGGGCAAAATTTCACATAAACGTCAATTTTGAGAGATATTTTCATCGTAAAGATGTCAGACTACTTTTGAAATATTATTTAGGACACTGGTATGAATATTAATGACTATGAATTTTCCAATATAAAAATTTCGTAAGTTATTGGAAATTTACGAATTTCTTAACATGCCAGCATAGAGCAAAATTTCACATAAACGTCAATCTTGAGTGATATTTTCATCGTAAAGATGTCAAACCACTTTCGAAATATTATTTAGGATACTGGCATGAATATCATAGACTATGATTTTTCCAATTTAAAAAAATTCGTAAGTTATTTGGAATTTACGATTTACTTAATATGCCAGAATAAGGTAAAATTGAGCATAAACTTTCATTTTGAGGCTCATAAATACATTAGACAACTTCAAAATTACATTTATGATATTTGTTTGAACATGATTGAATACAAATATTCTAATAGAAAAATTTCGTAAATTATTCGTAATTTACGATTTTACCAACATAGCGAAATTGTAAATTTTTCATATAAATATGAATTTTGAGGATTATTGCATTGGAAATAGTAGCGTGAAAGCTAAACAACGGAATTGACCCTGATAAAATAAATTAATAGATTAGAATAAGATAAATATATCGAAGTGAACGGTGGATAGCCTATTAGGCGGGGTTTTCATTCTGTCACTGTATCAAGCTTTTGTCAAATTCATTTCTTTTAACATGATTATATCTCTCAAACTAGAAATTTATGAGAACATAAATATGATGGGGAACTGAGCAGAGTCCACCTATGCCAACTAGTTTCATCCTAGTTTCGTGATACAGAATAAAATACAAATTATAGAATATTAAAATTACTTACAAGCTCGTTGCTTTAGGCATTAAATCCTAATTATATTTAATAAAAATATAAATAAAACAGAGCAAACAAATAAAAATCATTTGGACATTTATTTGACAGCTTTGAGACCTATAGTTACAATGATTTTTGTCTCAATTGATACATATTTTTACAGAAATTCACAGACACAAGCACACACAATATTTTGTAGACACAGGACATCACAAACACCCATGCCTGCACCACGATTCGAGCCCGGGACGTGAGACTCCAGAAGGAAGCGCCCTGCCGACCGAACCACCAGGTCGGCAAATAAAAGTCATTGTAACGTAAAGTGCAAACAACACAGGAAAAAAAAACAATATGGCGGTAATAAAAGCTAGCACATGCTATTGTGAGTAAACAGCTTCGTCAAATATTTAAGAGTTCACGTTTCCTCAAAAATCACGTGATCGCTTGGCGAAATGGTTGTCAAAAACAACGAAGTTAAGCCCGAGGATGTCTGAATCGTCAAAATTGAGTATATTATTTCTGAGAGTGAATAGAAGAAAGTATTGTATTCGTAAAAAAATTTTGACCTCGAATTTTCGATGTATTTACACGTTTTGAGAGGTCTAGAACACGATTTGACATTTTTTATAAAATGCCTATGTGTGTGAGTGTGACAGAATTAGGATGGAAATCGTCAACTTTCATAATGGAAAATAATTTTAATAAGTAATAATTGTAACAGATTATTTTTACAGAGTGAATTTGTATAGCAAATTTATAGAAGAAAGTCATGTATGGTGGCCATAACATACTGGTCTTATTTTTTTTATTACGCCCATTATTATTTTGTTATTATTTAATTTCTTCCCAAAGTAGAATTAAAAAATAAATAAATAAACCTTTTTAACAGTTACAGCAAGAGAACAAAAATAATTATGGTACTCTCATGCACAAAAAAATAAATAAAATAAAGGGGATATGAAAATAACTGTAACTACGAGTATTTTTATGAAACAACATTCATAGAGCATGCAGCATAACATTGTTTTATTTGATGAATATATTTTATTACCATAAAGATAAAATATGATCAGTTTCGTTTATCAAATTTATGTAAATGATGTTATCTTTAATAAAACAACTACTGATACGTATTTCTTAATAAAAATATACTGCTTGCTGCCTGAGGAAAGGAATCCCAGAATCGTGCTGATATTGCACATTTACCAAATGAGATTTATCATAGTGTTATTAAATAAAAAAATCTGATGTGGGCACCACATGACTTCCTTATACACTTTTAGAAATATACATAATGTTAAAAAACATTGTCACTGGACCCGAAACAGTTGGCTAAAAATATTTTTAAAAAATGCATGCATACGTAAAAAAAAAAAAAAAAAAAATAAAATAAAATTGTGCCTTGAGGGGACTCATGTCAAAGTTGTGCCTTGGGGGGACTCATGTCAAAGTTGTACCTTGGGGGGGACTCATGTCAAAGTTGTGCCTTGGGGGACTCATGTCAAAGTTGTACCTTGGAGGGACTCATGTCAAAGTTGTGCCTTGGGGGGACTCATGTCAAAGTTGTGCCTGGGGGGGGGACTCATGTCAAAGTTGTGGCTTGGGGGGGACTCATGTCAAAGTTGTGCCTTTTGGGGACTCATGTCAAAGTTGTACCTTGGGGGGGGACTCGTGTCAAAGCTGTGCCTTGGGGGACTAATGTCAAAGTTATGCCTGGGGGGACTCATGTCAAAGTTGTGCCTTGGGGGGGGGGACTCATGTCATAGTTGTGCCTTGGGGAAGTTTTAAATGTCTAGCTGGTCGGGAAGTTAGTTAAAAATCGATTGCAAGATTTGTACTGGTAACGCTGCCGAAGGCAGCAGGAACCCTACACAGTTGGCTAAAAGTATTAAAAAATGCATTTTCACCGTGTTCTGATCTAGTCTGAAAGTTTCAAATGTCTAGCTAGTCGGGAAGTTAGTTAAATAATTTTTCTGTTGAATCGCATAAACGCTGCTGAAGGCAACAGGTATCGGAAACAGTTAGCTAAAAATATTTGAAAAATGCATTGTCAACGTGTTCTGAGCCTTTCTGAAAGTTTCAAATGTCTAGCTTGTCGGGAAGTCAGTTAAATTGCAAGATTTGTCTAAACCGTTTCTGAGTTATTACCGTTTTTTGATACATTATGGCCAAAACCTATGTATTTTTGTCATTATGAACCTAATTTTCCTAAATATCTCCAAAACCGAAAATCATAGAAAGTCCAAAAAGGGAGGTGCACAACTAGATGTTATAACAAACATATGTACCAATTCGCAACTTTCTACGTCCAACCGTTTTTGAGTTATGCGACATACCCACACACACACAGACACACACACATACAGACGTCACGAAAAATCGTGTAAAAACCCTTATATCTCTAAAACGAGAGCTCGTGTTAAGACGACACTTGCAGGTGTGCAACTAGACATCATGACAGTCACACGTATAAATTGGCAACATCCAGCGATCATTCGTTTTCGAGCAATGTGAAATACAAAATCCATTTCGCAAATCGGGATTACTATACTTCCTTATACTTTGTATAAGGAAGTAAAAAGAGCTTGAAAATACCAGATTATTATTATCTGGTAAAACTTAAATGATATTCATGGGGAAAATTTTCTCTGTAAAAGACCTTTTATATCTTGAGTAGACTTTAATCTTTTAAAATATAACAGAAACACCTCTCAAATCTTAATGGTGTTACTTCAGATTTGGTAAAAATTGCTATCGAGACATTATTATTCAACAGACTAAATAGGCATTTAAATTAGTTTTATTCATTTTATTAAGAGTCTTTTTACTTTCCGAACACTATAGTGAGGAAAGTATTGTAATCATGTCAAAAATCCGAATTCAAGATTTTGATGTTTCTATACGTTTTGAGGTCCCCTGAGTCCGTTTTCACTATTTTTACGATGATGTATGTGTGTATGTGTGTATGTCTGTGAGTGAACACGCTAGCGTCTTAACGCTTTGTTCAATTAACCTGAAAGTTGGTACGCATATTGTAAGTCACCATAGTACGAACCCTATATAGATTTTGGTGAATCTAGCACTTATAGTTTTTTTACAGGGACACAAAGAAAAATTCTTTATCATTATGGCCTATGGGAGCAAAATCTTAAAAGTGCGATAGCATCTAAACGCCTTATTCAATTGAGCAAAAAATTTATACACATATTATAGGTCACAAATACTCAATCTGTATAGATTTTGGAGAATCTAGCACTTATAGTTTTTTTACAGGGACACAAAGAAAAATTCTTTATCATTATGCCTATGGGGCCAAATTTTTAAAAGTGTGATAGCGCCTAAACGCCTTATTAATCTGAGCAAAAAATTTGTACACACGTTATAGATCACAGTTGAACTAACTGTATAGACTTTGGTGAATCTAGCACTTACAGTTTTTTTACAGGGACACAAAGAAAAATTCTTTATCATTATGGCCTATGGGACTAAATTTTTAAAAGTACGATAGCATCTAAACGCCTTATTGAATTGAGCTGAAAATTTATATGAGTATTATAAATCACTGTTGCACTAACTATAAGCATTTTGGTGAGTTTAGCATTTATAGGTTTTTACAGGGACACAACGAAAAATTCTTTATCATTATGATCTATGGGCTCAAAGTTAAATAAAATCGTTAAATAAAACATCGTGTAATAGATGGAGAAAAATACTCAAACACTCTATTATGGTTTTCTCTCTTTTGCTTGTTTAACAACTCCTCTTTCTTTACTTTATCTACAAAACTGTTAATTACTCAATGTTCGGAAAGTCGAGTGGAGTCACTCTAGATTTTTTTAAGTAAATTATTGTTAACTAATCTTCATTGGGCATGTCTAATTTTTACCTATAAGCTTATTATGCATTCTGGAATATAATTTAAATTCTGTGGTGAATTATTTAATAATTTATGTGTTAATAATAAATGTGATTTTTTCACCTTGCGCGCAGGATGTCTTTGAAACTTTTTAATATTTTTTTCTTGAAATTTTCACGGATTATGTAACATATCAGATCCTTCAAACGGAACCTAAATTTGTTCAAATTTAGTTTAAAATGTATTTTTTTTTTTTTTTTTTAAGTGTAAAGATCATTTATTTTTTAATAAAATCTGAAATATCACCTGTATGAAAAATAGGGGGGTGGGGGTGAGAGGTGGATACAAATTTAGGTTCAGTTTGAAGGATCTTATATGTTACATAATATGTGAAAATTTCAAGAAAAAATATTCAATAGTTTCAGAGATATCTTGCTCGCAAGGTGAAAAAAACACATTTATTATTAACACATAAATTATTAAGTAATTCACCACAGAATTTAAATTATATTTCAAAATATATAATAAACTTATAGGTAACAATTAGACATGCCCAATGAAGCTTAGTTAACAATAATTTACTTAAACAAAGACTATAATTAAATCGATGTTTTTGAAGTTCTAAGGGTCGTATGTCCCCTTAACCCTTTCAGTCGCAGTGTTCCCGTTGATGGAACACCTAATTTTAATTCTCAAGTGCAAAACTTACCCCGGAAATTTTTTAGCAAAAATTTACATTTACAACATAGCAGAAAAGGCCCTTTTTGTAACGGGAAAATTTAAAATTTCTTCTACTTCAATTATGTTCGTAAATTCCGGTGGCAGTGTAATTTAAATGATCTAAATTATCTTGCACTGCAAAGGGTTAAAATACTCCGGAATAAATTGAAATTTTGGGATCTATGCAACTTTTACGAGTTTTTGTTGTCGATAATGTTAACTTATAAAGTGATTTATTTATTAAATTAAATATTATTTGAATTTAATAAGGTTTACTTACAGATGTTTCAAACCGAAAATTTCTCGAATAGGAACAATGCTAATTTTTTATTTTTTAAATATTTATGATCAGCTATGTGTCTAAAAGCCATTTTTAAAATTAGTTTAGTAATTTTTAAAATAAATTAAGTGGTGAACCTTAAAGGGTTAAATGATTTTATTTAACTTGATATGTTGTTTATTTATGTATTTATTTATTTTTGTGTGTTGGTCAGATCTTACAATTTTTATTTTCGCCCGCTTCTTATCTCCTTATTGAGCTATAATTATATATATATACATTACTCTGATGACAATACATGCTCAGCTAGTTAGTTACAGATTCTAGAAAATGACCCTAGGACCCTTCCTTCAGTTTAAAATTTGTTTCGAATTTTAACTCATATCCTATAGAGCTGAAATTATGCAGACACGTATCATTCCAATGACAATAGATGCCCAAGTAGTAACGGATGTGTAAGAACGACACAGAAAAAGATTGACTTTATGAGACAAAATAAAACAAGTGCATCTAGCTAAGATAGATGTAAGAATTAAAAACTAAAATTAATATTTCATAATTAGGAAACTTCAGATAAATTTAATAGGTTATTGAAAAACTCTTTCACACTCAGAAATTATGCTAAGATGAACAATTTGATTCAATACATAAAATAACCTTGGTTAGTTGGTTGGGTTTTTATGTCGCACTAGTGCTGCGCAATGGGCAGTCGGCGACGGCCTGGGACTCACCCCTATAGGTGGTCTAGAGACATGCCATCATATTTTTAATCCTCCACAGAAAGAATAAAATACACTTGGAAAACAAAATTATTGTTAAAAAGCTTTTAAAATTCAAACCAAATAATATTATGGGGTTACATGGTTTTGAAAACTTAAAAAGAAGTATGTTTTCTTTCTTTCTCTCTCTCTCTCTCTCTCTATATATATATATATATATATACGTGTGTGTGTGTATTAAATAAAATTTTTATTCAAAATTGTGTACATATAAAAAAGTAACATTTAAGAAATATTTTAGAAAAAAAATTTTTAGAAAAATTTGAAAAATTCAGCCGGAAGTTCTATACTATACGTTTGGTAAAATGTTCCGAAATTTTCACTGTTTTTATATACAACTCTAACAAAAATTCAGATTTTTTTTTTTTTTTTTTTTTTTTTCCCATAATGATTCGTTCGAGCGCTTGTCAATTCTATTTTGAAGAAGTGTGCAACATTTCAATAAGATCGGTGCATTCTTGTTTGAGAAATCATGTTCACCGCTTTTCTGTAGGTTCTGCGGAAACCTGAACCCTCCGGCTGAATTTTCCAAATTTTTTTAATGAAAATATTTTAAAATATTATTGAAATGTTGCTTTTTTATTTGCTCAATTGTTTGAATAAAAATTTTATTTATTATATTTAAAAAAAGAAAAGAAAAAAGAAAAGAAAAGAAAGAAAATATGCTTTTTTTTAGTCTTCGGACCCATGTAACCCCTTAATAATCATAACTAATAATGTAATATTCAAAGATTAAAACGATTTAGTTTGTAGCATTTCTTTTCTGAATTATGATTTTCTATACGGTTTCTATTAAAAAATAATTACCTTTCTAAAGAGCCACTTTTCTATAGTAAGGTAGTTGGCCTTCTTAGAGAGGTTACGTTGTATTCACAATAGAACTCATTCGTTTGCAGCCCTAATTTAACAAGGATCCAGTTTAAATGAAAGAATTTTTTAATTTCTTCTCTATTCAATAGAAGAAAGTACTGGATTCGTAAAAATTTTCGACCTCGGATTTTTGATGAATTTACACGTTCTGAGAGCTGTAGAACACGATTTGACCATTTTTAGAAAATGTCTGTCTGTGTGTGTGTGACAAAATTTTGTGGCAACTGTATCTCAAATACTACTGCACAGAAATTGATACAAATTTGTATGTAGTTACACCTTGACATAAATTAGTGCCTACCAACTTTTGGTAAAATTGTCGAACAGTTGCGTTGCCATCCCGCTTTTTCTAAATTTTTAACTTGCTGGTATAGGACAAAATTCTGTATAAATGTGCATAAAGATAATTACTTATTTTTTAAGAATCATTATGAAATTTACAAGAATTATTTATAATAGAGATAGTAAACTGTGAAAAAAATTTTGTATATGTAGGAGCATCGCCTTCCCCCCCCCCTCCCCCCCTGGGGAGGAAGTCCCCCCTCGAAGGGAAAAATTTTTCATGATCGGTATCTTTCAGCTCGACAATACCTTTAAAATGAATGGTTGAACCATCGATCTGCGATAATTTAAAATAAAGTTATCAATTTCTTTCATTTTTAACAATTTTTCTTTTTTTTTTTTTTTTTTTTTTTTTGTATGTAATATTGAAAATAAAATTGACTTTTTTTGGAACCAATTTCTTTCATTTTTAACAATTTTTTTTTTTTTTTATGTAATATTGAAAATAAAATTGACTTTTTTTTTAACCAATGATCTGTGATAATTTAAAATAAAACTATCGATTTTTTTTTTTTTTTTTTTTTTTTTTTTTAACCAAAAAAAAAAAAAAATTAATATCGAAAATAAAATTAAATTTTTTTTTTTTTTTTTTTTTTTTTTCGTTATACTATACTTCTCTAATATGGAAATCATACTGAATTATCACGGAAGATAATTTTATTAAATAATGATTTTAATAAATCATTTTTACTAGGTGAATTTGCATAAGAAAATATAGAAGAAAGTCATGTGGTGGCCACAACATTCTAGTTTATACTTCGTTTAATGTTAAAATTTCGGTTATGAAACACCTTTATTACGAGGATAAGTCAAATTCAGCAAGGAATTTTTCGGAAAGCTTTTATATTCCGCAGAGTTTCTTCTTCTTTTCTTTGGCAGAAAGAAATTTCGTCTAAATGTCCTCTCGCCAAAGACTTCAAAAGTTCTCATTGCTTCACTTTGTTCTAAAAATATAAGTAACAAGTAATATAAAAGTCAATTTTTTAAAGTCAATTCCTATTTACAAACACTATCGAAAAAGTTTTTATATACCATGTTTTAAACAGCTCTTATCAATGTGCATAAAATTTTTGAAGTGACAATGATGTCAATTTTTGTGAAATGTGTAATTTAACTTTTTATAATTTTTTAATATTCACGTTTAATTAAATGTACTTATTTTTATGTTGAAAAAAAAATGAATTCGGTTTTTTTTTTTTTTTTTTTTTTTGGTGCTAGAGGCCTATTTCAGTCGGTTTATTGAATGGGGATTTATTGAATGAAGTCCCCCCCAAGGCACAACTTTGACATGAGTCCCTCCCCAGGCCCAACTTTAACATGAGTCCCCCCCCAAGGTACCCCTATTTCAGTCGGTACAGCGTTGTCGAATTTTTATAATACACTCTTAATAGTGCTAAGGGCCTATTTCAGTCGGTTTATTGAATGGAGATTTATTGAATGAAGTCCCCCCAAGGCACAACTTTGACATGAGTCCCCCCCAGGCCCAACTTTGACATAAGTCCCCCCCAAGGTACCCCTATTTCAGTCGGTTTATTGAATGGGGATTTATTGAATGAAGTCCCCCCAAGGCACAACTTTGACATGAGTCCCTCCCCAAGCCCAACTTTGACATGAGTCCCCCCCAAGGTACCCTATTTCAGTCGGTACAGCGTTGTCGAATTTTTATAATACACTCTTAATAGTGCTAAGGACCTATTTCAGTCGGTTTATTGAATGGGGATTTATTGAATGAAGTCTCCCCAAGGCACAACTTTGACATGAGTCCCCCCCCCAAGGTACCCCTATTTCAGTCGGCACAGCGTTGTCGAATTTTTATAATACACTCTTCATAGTGCTAAGGGCCTATTTCAGTCGGTTTATTGAATGGGGATTTATTGAATGAAGTCCCCCCAAGGCACAACTTTGACATGAGTCCCCCCAGGCCCAACTTTGACATGAGTCCCCCCCCAAGGCACAACTTTGACATGAGTCCCCCCCAGGCCCAACTTTGACATGAGTCCCCCCCAAGGCCCAACTTTGACATGTGTCCCCCCCAAGGTACAACTTTGACATGAGTCCCTCCCCAAGGCACACCTTTGACATGAGTCCCCCCCAAGGCACACCTCCCCCTCATTGGGAAAAAGAGAAAAAACGTTGTTTTGTGGCTATAAGACAGTTTGGACTTCCAACGTTATTTGTTACAATATCTGCAGCTGAAACACATTGGTTTGATTTAATGAAAACTTTATCATGGAATTTAGATCGTCACGAATTAACTAAAGAAGAATTTGTCGATATTAACAAGTTTAGCAGTAGGCCTCTGGCACTAAATTAAAATCTGTCAATGTCAGATTTTCATGTTTTAAATAATGAAATAATGTCGTGTCTGTATTTTTTTTTTTTTTTTTGGCAACAATTAAATTATAGCTAATATTTTAATGGCTATATTAACGCTATTAGGATGTTATTATTTTCATATTTTAATTAATTATAAAAAAAACTAGTAAAAAATTCGAAAATCGGATTTTGAAGTATTGTGTTGTCACCGTGTTCTGAGCAATCCTGAAAGTTTCAAATTTCTAGCTAGTCGGGAAGTTAGTTAAAAATCGATTGCAAGATTTGAACAAGATATATATAGGGAGAGTGTGAACTAATAGTAGGAATTGAAGAAAAATGACACGAGAATAAACATTTGAACTTATTCACATCCATCCCTCTTTTCATACAGTCGGTAGCAAAATAATTGAAGCACACAACCACATCCACAGTTGTTTTTTTTTTTTTTTTTTTTAGTTTGATAGCTAATTTTTATAATCAGCTTACTTTTTTATAAATATCATAAAGACTAAGATCATGACTCCCCAAATATTTACTTAACAAAACAGCGTTAGGTGCACATCTTTTGAATACGAATTATTGCTAGTGCTTCAATAATTTTGCTGCCGACCGTAAGTCACAAAACAGGAGTGGTTATGCGGGCAAATGTACTTCTTTAAATATCCTGAGAAAGATAATAACTTAATACAAACAAAAGAGAAAAGGATATTTGACAGTATATTTAAAAATTAAAAGTATTGTTTAATGTAAAATTATACTTATTTGAACACCTATTGCACTTTTCATTTTTGATTATTTTCTGAATTATTCAATAGCTCAAATTTGTTTAAACGCCTGATAACTACTAAATGTTCAGAAAGTCAAATGATGCCAATTTAGATTATCTTTATATTTGTAATACTTTGTACATTAATAGTAAAAACCTAAGCACATAATATTATGTAACACTGCGTGCATTAATCACAAAAATATAAGTAAATAATTAAAAACGGCTTTAATAATTTTTTTGAAAATTGTTACATAAATCCAATTTAAATATCATTTCTTATGTATTACTTGGTTATTAAAGTAAAATTAACAGTCATCTGATTAGGTAGATCAGTTTTAGGTGTCGGAAATTAATGTTTTGAGAAAAGGCCAAACCAATTTTTTTCGTCTTACTATTTTTTAATTCGCTATGTAAATCTATTTTATATATCTTTACATGTGTATAAGCTTTCTCTTACCAGAAAATTTTCAGGTGTCTAATTTGTTAGGTCAATTTCATGTCTTCTGATCATATTATTTCCAAAAAATGCATATAATACACGTAATATTAAGTAATGGAAGTCGTGTGGTTGTTTCACACCAGATTTTTTAACTATGTAATGTTGAAGATTTGACTAAAGTTGAAGTTTCTAATTGTTCAAGTAAAAGGCTCCGTAAAAATATACTATTCTTTGGAAACATAAATAAATATGAAGACAGATATTTCTACAAGAGAAAAGTTTTTAAAAAATGTTGATGAAATTTCACAGCTGAAAATTTATTGAAACATATTCTTGTTCTTCAAAAAGTTTTCCCTCAATCAACTAGAAAAATGCCTGTCATTTACGACCCCGTATCACTTTCAGGTAAAAATGCATCTTGGAATTTCAAAAATATTTCTAGCATATACTCGATAAAATTTTCTACAAACAACTGAATGAAGTTATAAATTGAAAACCAAACCCAATTTATTTTTCAGTTTTGCCTTTCTAAAAGAATTTTACAATTTTCGAAAGTCGTTTTAAAATATAATAGAATTTTTTAAAACAAGTGTCACTTATTTTGTACAACTTTAAAATTAAATTTTTCTTAATGCATAACAGTTGAACATGAAATGTTCGTTTAAATGTTTAAAAATGTAAATCTAAAGATTTTGTTTTAAGTTAAAAACATTTTTTCCTTCACCTAAAATATTTTAATTAATGAATTCTATAAATTATATTAAAGAGCTATCTAAGTTACATTTTACTGTGGGACCTGTTTATTAGCACATTCTAATTTTACAAAAATCATTATGATATTCATTTATTTGTGGCCTGTTTGCTCGTCTGCTCAGCTAGATATCCACCAGTTATATAAGGCAATTATAAAACACAAATGGTGTCTTTTGGTTAGGGAGCCCAAGCCTGACATTATCTTTTAAAAGTAAGTTTTTAATAACAGCTGTTATGTACAGTTATAAAACAAAATAATGACTCCCTACCCCCACAAAAATATGCGCATGCACTGATTCGCAGGGACCGATTTACGCACTTGGAGGCCCAGGGCACTCATGTTCAATAGGCCCCTTTTCCTCGTACTTTAATATTGCAACAAACAAAACAAACTGTATATTTTTTAATCGCGCGTCTAAAAATTCTCTTCTTTTCACTTTTCATTTTATTGGTAAGAGTAAGGCTTAACTAGATCTGATGCTTGTCTATCGAATCTACATACATCGCGCCCATGTATGTGCGCTGTTGTGCATGCCTTGGAATTAGTTAGCTTTAGTAAGAGTTTGGAATGCAGAATCGGTAGTATTCAGTTGTATTTGCTTTTAGCGAAAATATTGCAATTTTTTTTATGTGCTGATAGTTTCCTTCAAAGATTATACCGCTTATTTATAAAACAGTGCAGTAACACAATTAGTAGTAAGTATATATGCAGTAATACAGTGCAGTATAAATTTTAATAATCCATTGACGAAAAAACAAAAAACAAAGATCATTATAGCAAAATTTGGAAAATTATCGTTTTAACTATTTTTTAAAATGTATGATGGAATTTCTTGGAGGCCCCCTCAGCATGTGGGCCCAGGGCACATGCCCCGAATGCCCTGCCTTAAATCAGGTACTGCTGATTCGGCTACAAATCGTAGCATAATTACTAGTAAGTTGTAGCCATTTTAAAACTTATTTCTGTGTTTTCCATGTTGAGTGCAGTCGATTTTAGTCTTAGAAAAATGTAATATTATGAAAGAAAGTCTATTTTCAGCCTTACCAATGACATCTTTCAGATACTTTTTTTTTTTTTTTTTTTTTTTTTAGGAAAAATTAAATAATTTTGTTTCGGATTATCACAGATTCATTATTCAACCACTCGTTTTAATGATATTCACAAGCAGTTTTGAAAAATACTCATATTGAAAATTTACGCCCCGGGGAAATGGAGATGAAGTACACCTACATATACACAAAAAAAAAAAAAAATCTTAATCGACTATTATTGTTAAGAGTAAATTAAGGGAAGGTAGACTAAAATAATCCTAAAAACGTGTATAAAACAGTCTAACTGTTCAAATAAAACTTTGGCTCTTTGCTGGTGTCTTTTACACTATATTTTGCAATATGAACATACCTTAATAATATTTTTAACTTAAACTGAGTAATGAAAAAAATAGATTTTTGAAAAAGGGTCCAAAGTATCATTTTACCCTCCCCAAAGGGCAAAATGATCCTTCATCTATATTAATAAAATCAGAGTTTTGTCTGTAAATTTGTCGGAATCGAAAAATTTTGCGATATCTTCACGTTTCACACCCCATGAAAGCCGAAAATGACTTCAGAAAATTTTGCCTGTGTGTGTGTGTGTGTCATCGTGTCCGTCGCTTTTTTTGTCCGGGCATCACTTGAGAACGGCAGGACGGAATGCAACGGCGCTTGGCAGGGATTTAGGTCTTCGCCCAACTTAAAATTATATCTATCAACTTTTCAGAAATTCCCCCCCGTTCCCCCCTGGGGGGTAAAAGACTAAAACACGTTTGTCCGGGCATCACTCGAGAACGGCTGGACGGAATTCAACGGCGCTTGGCAAAAACTTAGGTCTTCACCCAACTTAAAATTATATCTATAGAAATTTTTAAAATTCTGATTAGTGTTTAAATTGTGGGTAAAAAACGCCTGCGCATGCGCCATAAATATTTTTTCACTAAAACGCTTTGAATGGAAAAATAAAATGCAAAAATAAATTTTTAAGATAAAGACTTTTTTTATTCGCGTGATTCGCACTACAAATTATGAAAAGATTGAAATGTGCCATCTGAGTTTCATACTTTAGTTAATTTTAAAACATCTAATTGTCGTATCGAAAAACTGTTTACACCCCAGGATTCACAAAAATCACCCCTTTCATTTGGTACTAAATTTGTAACGGTAGGTCTGATACTTCTAATTTATTTTCCCCTTTTACCGTTTTTCCGTTGCCACTTAAATTTCATACTTTAGTTATTTTTTAAAATTCTAATTGTAGCATCAAAAAACTGTTTGCACCCCTGGATTCAGCAAAATCGCCCCTTTCATTCGGTATCAAATTTATAAATATAGGTCTGATATTTCTAATTTATTTTACCCTTTATCCGTTTTCAACCCAAATTCGAAATGGAACAGCTTTAGTATTGGATCTCTTTGGCAAAATTTGAAATTCGGCACCGAA
Organism: Salticus scenicus; assembly: GCA_963930645.1. Classification (NCBI taxonomy): domain Eukaryota; kingdom Metazoa; phylum Arthropoda; class Arachnida; order Araneae; family Salticidae; genus Salticus; species Salticus scenicus. The sequence goes on along the minus strand of OZ005653.1, from coordinate 200,454,666 downwards.
GTAGCTCGGACGCTTCTCGCCAAGATCTTTAATTGCACAATTGAGATAGCCAATTCAGTTCCTCGCAAAAATGGCTTAAAATATTTAAAGTCACCAAAGGGTTCCGATACTTAAGCTGTGCTTTTTGTATTTATTAGTGCTAGAGGCCTATTTCAGTCGGTACAGTTGTCGAATTTTTATAGGTCACTCTTAATTAGTGCTAGAGGCCTATTTCAGTCGGTTTATTGAATGGGGATTTATTGAATGAAGTCCCTCCAAGGCACAACTTTGACATGAGTCCCCCCCAGGCCCAACTTTGACATGACTCCCCCCCAAGGTACCCCTATTTCAGTCGGTACAGCGTTGTCGAATTTTTTAATACACTCTTAATAGTGCTAACGGCCTATTTCAGTCGGTTTATTGAATGGGGATTTATTGAATGAAGTCACCCCAAGGCACAACTTTGGCATGAGTCCCCCCCCCAAGCTACTCCTATTTCAGTCGGTACAGCGTTGTCGAATTTTTATAATACACTCTTAATAGTGGTAAGGGACTATTTCAGTCGGTTTATTGAATGGGGATTTATTGAATGAAGTCCCCCCACGGCACAACTTTGACATGAGTCCCCCCCAAGGTACCCCTATTTCAGTCGGTACAGCGTTGTCGAATTTTTATAATACACTCTTAATAGTGCTAAGGGCCTATTTCAGTCGGTTTATTGAATGGGGATTTATTGAATGAAGTCCCCCCAAGGCACAACTTTGACATGAGTCCCCCCCCAGGCCCAACTTTGACATGAGTCCCCCCCAAGGTACAACTTTGACATGAGTCCCCCCAAGGCCCAACTTTGACATGAGTCCCCCCCCCCAGGCCCAACTTTGACATGAGTCTCCCCAAGGCCCAACTTTGACAGGCCCAACTCGAATTTTGTGAAATCCAGTTACAATAAGTGCCGGATGCATACAAACAATTTACGCACCAAATTTGGGAACAACTATAATATTTCCCCACAGCTGAATCTGGCGATTTATTTTTGGTGATTATGGCTCAATCATAAATCTAAAAATCATATAGCATATAGCATAAATGATAAAATTGTAAGCTAAATTATAAATCAAATCATAAAATCATAAATCCAAAATAAATATCATGCAGGCTGCCATATTATATCGCAAACAGTTCAGAACTTCATCGTTATCGTTCAAATCGGCACCAAAGAAAAATCGCCAAATTCAGCTGTGGGGAAATACTATAGTTGTACCTAAATTTCGCGACCACAGAAGTCTTTAATAGAAAATATTATAAATAAATAAATACAAAAAGCACAGCTTTAATATGGGACCCCTTTGGTGACTTTAAATATTTTAAGCCATTTTTGCGATGAACTGAATTGGCTATCTCAATTGTGCAATTAAAGATCTTGGCGAGAAACGTCCGAGCTACTTCGGTGCCGAATTATAAATTTTGCCAAAGGCATCCGATACCAAAGCTGCTCCATACACAAAATAAATAAATAAATAAAATAAAATAAAAACTCTTTTCTGATATTTACAAAATAAAAATAAAAAGTCTTAATAAAATCCAAAAAAAAATCATTTACAATTAAGGGGAGAGCATAAAAGAACCTCATAAGGTACATAATAACAATAAAAAATTTTGTTTTACTGCAGGAAAGAAAAGTACTGCTTAATTAAATAAAAATATTAAACTAATGCCAAATATCTCTATGAAAATATTTATCCACATGCAAATTCCTGATTTAAATTAAAGAAAAAAAAAAAAAAAAACACCAACTTTTGTAGGTTAATTATTTATTTTTCTCTCTAATTTTTATTATTAAACACGTGAAATTAAAAATATTTCATTTTATTTCTCGAAAACTAAAATATATATAAATGCGCATCCGAATCTGGGCTGAAAACGGGAAAAGGGGAAAATAAATTAGAAATATCAGACCTATATTTATAAATTTGGTACCAAATGAAAGGGGCGATTTTTCTGAATCGAGGGGTGCAAACAATTTTTCGATGCGACAATTAGATTTTTTAAAAATAACTAAAGTATGAAATTTAAGTGGCAACGGAAAAACGGAAAAATAAATTAGAAATATCAGACCTATCGTTACAAATTTAGTACCAAATGAAAGGCGTGATTTTTCTGCATCCTGGGGTGTAAACAGTTTTTCGATACGATAATTAGGTTTCTTAAAATTAACTAAAGTGTGAAACTTAGATGTCAATCTTTTCATAATTTGTAGTGCGAATCACGCGAATAAAAAAGTCTTTAACTTACAAATTTATTTTTAACACGCTTATATTAGCTTCACCTGTATGTATGTATGTTTGTTTGTTTGTAACTTCTCTGGGAGCAAAACGTGATTGCACAAAATCCTTCATATCTCAAACAAAAAAACAGATATCCGTAAAATTTTTGCTTTAAAATATAGCTAATACAAATGTCTAAAAATCGGTTTCTGGAATTTTTGAAATTCGGTCCCCAAGGGGGCGGGGGGAGGGGGGCAAAACGTGATTTCACATGCGTAAAACGTGATTTCGCATAATCCTATATATCCCAAACAACAAAAAAAAAAAAAAAAATAGATATACGTGAAATTTTTGCTCTAAAATATAGCTAAGGCAATTATCTAAAAACCAATTTCTGGAATTTTTGAAATTCAGCCCCCAGGTGGGGCAGCAAGGGGGGGGGGGCTATGGAGCAAAAACAAATAGAAATACAGTTAGGCCGTTGAAAATTGGTACAGATAGGTTTTAAAGTTCTGCAAGTCGAATGGGGATATTTTCGATTGTGTAAAGTTATTAGGAGGGGCAAGAAGTGGGGGAGGGGAGGGGGGGGGCAAAAAAATTAAAATTGTGTCAGATCGTTCAAAATTGGTACATAGAGGTTTTCGATACTTACAAATCGATTGCGGATATTTTTGAATTTGTAAAATTATTAGGAGGGGCGGGTAGGGGTGTGGGGCGGTAAGGGGGGGCTATGGAGCAAAAACAAATAGAAATACAGTTAGGCCGTTGAAAATTGGTACAGATAAGTTTTAAAGGTCTGCAAGTCGAATGGGGATATTTTCGATTGTGTAAAGTTATTAGGAGGGGCAAAAAAATAAATATAGTGTCAGATCGTTCAAAATTGGTACATAGAGGTTTTCGATACTTACAAATTGATTGCGGATATTTTTGAATTTGTAAAATTATTAGGAGGGGCGGGTAGGGGGTGGGGCGGTAAGGGGGGGCTATGGAGCAAAAACAAATAGAAATACAGTTAGGCCGTTGAAAATTGGTACAGATAGGTTTTAAAGTCTGCAAGTCGAATGGGGATATTTTCGATTGTGTAAAGTTATTAGGAGGGGCAAGAAGTGGGGGAGGGGAGGGGGGGGGGCAAAAAAATAAAAATAGTGTCAGATCGTTCAAAATTGGTACATAGAGGTTTTCGATACTTACAAATCGATTGCGGATATTTTTGAATTTGTAAAATTATTAGGAGGGGCAGATAGGGGGGTGAGGGGGTAAGGGGGGTTATGGGGCAAAAACAAATAGAAATACATTTAGGACGTTCAAAATTGGTACAGATAGATTTAAGAGGCCTGCAAGTCGAATGGGGATATTTTGGATTGTGTGTAAATATTTTAACCAAAAACTTACATACTGTAGCTATTTATGTGATAAATAATAAAATAATAAATATAGTTTAAAATATAGTTTAAAAAGCATGCTTTCATAGCACATCGAACTAAAAAGTGAAAAATAAATATAGTTTAAAAAAACTAAAAAACACGCTTTTAAAGCACATCAAACTAAAAAGTGAAAAATAATTCTTAATATAAGCTGAAAACAATAATGAACGAAAAATACTAGTATAATTGTGAAAAAGGCGTGGGTTGCTCGATATACGAAAAATATGGCACAAAGCACCCCACGCTCTTTTCACAATTATACTAGTATTTTTCGTTCATTATTGTTTTCAGCTTATATTAAGAATTATTTTTCACTTTTTAGTTTGATGTGCTTTAAAAGCGTGTTTTTTAGTTTTTTTAAACTATATTTATTATGTTTTATTTTACCATTCAAAGCGTTTTAGTGAAAAGGTGTTTATAGCGCATGCGCAGGCGTTTTTACCCACAATTTAAACACTAATCATAATTTTGAAAATTTCTATAGATATAATTCTAAGTTGGGTGAAGACCTAAGTTTCTGCCCAGCGCCGTTGAATTCCGTCCAGCCGTTCTCGAGTGATGCCCGGACAAACGTGTTTTAGTCTTTTACCCCCCAGTGGGGAAAGGGGAGGAATTTCTGAAAAGTTGATAGATATAATTTTAAGTTGGGTGAAGACCTAAATTCCTGCTAAGCGCCGTTGAATTCCGTCCAGCTGTTCTCAAGTGATGTCCGGACAAAAAAAGCGGCATTCGGACACGATGACACACACACACACACACACACACACACACAGGCAAAATTTTCTGAAGTCATTTTCGGCTTTCATGGGGTGTAAAACGTGAAGATATCGCAAAATTTTTTGATTCCGACAAATTTACAGACAAAAATCTGATTTTATTAATATAGATAATACTGTCTATTAAAGACTTCTGTGGTCACGAAATTTGGTGCTAAAATTGTTTGTATGCATCCGGCACTTATTGTAACTGCATTTCACGAAATTCGAAATAACCCCCCCTTCTCGGAGTCGGATGGCAATAAACATGTGTAAAAACATGTTTTTCCGTTTGAATTCGCTTTGAATTATCTTTGAATGGCGAATTTTGGTGTGTGGATATTGATTAAGTGTACGCATTATGTGCATTAGTGGGATTTTGCAAAACTTCGAACTCACCCGCTGAGGGTGGGGAAGTAAGAAGTGGGTAAGTTGTGCCGAAGACAGTGGGGACCCAGACTCCTAACATTGGGAGCGAGAAAACCTCTACCAATCACAGCGAGAACTTAGGTTATTAATAAAGATATGGCATTTTGACAAATCATTTAAGTTTAACGTCCAGCGAAGCGGGCAAAGCCTGCTAGTATATATATATATATATATATATATATATATTAATAAAATCAGACTTTTGTCTGTAAATTTGTCGGAATCAAAAAATTTTGCGATATCTTCACGTTTCACACCCCATGAAAGCCGAAAATGACTTCAGAAAATTTTGCCTGTGTGTGTGTGTGTGTGTGTGTGTGTGTGTGTGTGTGTGTGTCATCGTGTCCGAATGTCGCTTTTTTTGTCCGGGCATCACTTGAGAACGGCTGGACGGAATTCAACGGCGCTTGACAGGAATTTAGGTCTTCACCCAACTTAAAATTATATTTATCAACTTTTCAGAAATCCCCCCCCCCGTTCCCCCCTATGGGGTAAAAGACTAAAACACGTTTGTCCGGGCATCACTCGAGAACGGCTGGACGGAATTCAACGGCGCTTGGCAGAAACTTAGGTCTTCATCCAACTTGAAATTATATCTATAGAAATTTTCAAAATTATGATTAGTGTTTAAATTGTGGGTAAAAAACGCCTGCGCATGCGCCATAAATATTTTTTTCACTGAAATGCTTTGAATGAAAAAATAAAATATAAAAATAAATTTTTAAGTTAAAGACTTTTGTATTCGCGTGATTTTCACTGCAAATTATGAAAAGATTGAAATGAAGTGTTGCCATCTAAGTTTCATACTTTAGTTAATTTTATAAAATCTAATTGTCGTATCGAAAAACTGTTTACACCCCAGGATTCAGAAAAATCACCTCTTTCATTTGGTACTGAATTTGTAATGATAGGTCTGATATTTCTAACTTATTTTTCATCCGTTTTTCCGTTGCCACTTAAATTTCATACTTTAGTTATTTTTTAAAAATCTAATTTTCGCATCGAAAAACTGTTTGAACCCCTGGATTCAGCAAAATCGCCCCTTTCATTCGGTATCAAATTTATAAATATAGGTCTGATATTTCTAACTTATTTTTCCCTTTATCCGTTTTTCCGTTGCCACTTAAATTTCATACTTTAGTTATTTTTTAAAAATCTAATTGTCGCATCGAAAAACTGTTTGAACCCCTGGATTCAGCAAAATTGCCCCTTTTAATCGGTATCAAATTTATAAATATAGGTCTGATATTTCTAACTTATTTTTCCCTTTATCCGTTTTTCCGTTGCCACTTAAATTTCATACTTTAGTTATTTTTTAAAAATCTAATTGTCGCATCGAAAAACTGTTTGAACCCCTGGATTCAGCAAAATCGCCCCTTTCATTCGGTATCAAATTTATAAATATAGGTCTGATATTTCTAATTTATTTTACCCTTTTTCCGTTTTCAACCCAGATTCGATATGGAACAGCTTTAGTATTGGATCTCTTTGGCAAAATTTGAAATTCAACACGGTAGTAGCTCGGACGTTTCTCGCCAAGATCTTAAATTACACAATTGAGATAGCCAATTCAGTTCATTGCAAAAATGGCTTAAAATATTTAAAGTCACCAAAGGGTTCCGATACTTAAGCTGTGCTTTTTGTATTTATTTATTTATAATACTGTCTATTAAAGACTTCTGTGGTCACGAAATTTGGTGTGTAAATTGTTTGTATGCATCCGGCACTTATTGTAACTGCATTTCACGAAATTCGAAATCCTCCCCCCCCCCCCCTTCTCGGAGTCGGAGGGCAATAAACATGTGTAAAAACCATAGAATAATAATAAGAAGAAGGAGCATGCCAATACTCTTAATGCTTACAAACCCCTTCTAGTGAAATGCCACTTATGTTCCTTCTTCCTTTATTATTATTCTATGGTAAAAACATGTTTTTCCGTTTGAATTCGCTTTGAATTATCTTAGAATGGCGAATTTTGGTGTGTGGATATTGATTAAGTGTACGCATTATGTACATCAGTGGGATTTTGCAAAACTTCGAACTCATCCGCTGAGGGTGGGGAAGTAAGAAGTGGGTAAGTTGTGCCGAAGACAGTGGGGACCCAGACTCCTAACATTGGGAGCGAGAAAACCTCTACCAATCACAGCGAGAACTTAGGTTATTAATAAAGATATGGCATTTTGACAAATCATTTAAGTTTAACGTCCAGCGAAGCGGGCAAAGCCTGCTAGTCTATATTAATAAAATCAGACTTTTGTCTCTAAATTTGTCGGAATCAAAAAATTTTGCGATATCTTCACGTTTCACACCCCATGAAAGCCGAAAATGACTTCAGAAAATTTTGCCTGTGTGTGTGTGTGTGTGTGTGTCATCGTGTCCGAATGTCGCTTTTTTTGTCCGGGCATCACTTGAGAACGGCTGGACGGAATTCAACGGCGCTTGGCAGGAATTTAGGTCTTCACCCAACTTAAAATTATATCTATCAACTTTTCAGAAATTTCCACCCGTTCCCCCCCTAGGGGGTAAAAGACTAAAACACGTTTGTCCGGGCATCACTCGAGAACTGCTGACGGAATTCAACGACGCTTGGCAAAAACTTAGGTCTTCACCCAACTTAAAATTATATCTATAGAAATTTTCAAAATTATGATTAGTGTTTAAATTGTGGGTAAAAAACGCCTGCGCATGCGCCATAAATATTTTTTCACTAAAATGCTTTGAATGGAAAAATAAAATATAAAAATAAATTTTTAAGTAAAAGACTTTTGTATTCGTGTGATTCGCACTACAAATTATGAAAAGATTGAAATGAAGTGTTGCCATCTAAGTTTCATACTTTAGTTAATTTTAAAAAATCTAATTGTCGTATCGAAAAACTGTTTACACCCCAGGATTCAGAAAAATCACCTCTTCCATTTGGTACTGAATTTGTAATGATAGGTCTGATATTTCTAATTTATTTTTCCGTTTCCACTTAAATTTCATACTTTAGTTATTTTTTAAAAATCGAATTATCGCATCGAAAAACTTTTTGCACCCCTGGATTCAGCAAAATCGCCCCTTTCATTCGGTATCAAATTTATAAATATAGGTCTGATATTTCATTTTACCCTTTATCCGTTTTCAACCCAAATTCGAAATGGAACAGCTTTAGTATTGGATCTCTTTGGCAAAATTTTAAATTCAGCACCGAAGTAGCTCGGACGCTTCTCGCCAAGATCTTTAATTGCACAATTGAGATAGCCAATTCAGTTCATCGCAAAAATGGCTTAAAATATTTAAAGTTACCAAAGGGTTCCCATACTAAAGCTGTGCTTTTTGTATTTATTTATTTATAATATTTTCTATTAAAGACTTCTGTGGTCACAAAATTTGGTGCGTAAATTGTTTGTATGCATCCGGCACTTATTGTAACTGGATTTCACGAAATTCGAAATCCCCCCCCCCTCCCCCACACACAACTTCTCGGAGTCGGAGGGCAATAAACATGTGTAAAAACATGTTTTTCCGTTTGAATTCGCTTTGAATTATTTTAGAATGGCGAATTTTGGTGTGTGGATATTGATGAAGTGTACGCATTTTGCACATTAGTGGGATTTTGCAAAACTTCGAGCTCACCCGCTGAGGGTGGGGAAGTAAGAAGTGGGTAAGTTGTGCCGAAGACAGTGGGGACCCAGACTCCTCACGTTGCGATCGAGTAAACCTCTACCAATCACAGCGAGGTCTTAGGTTATTAATAAAAATATGGGATTTTGACAACTCATTTAAGTTTTCTGTCCAGCGAAGCGGGCAAAGCCTGCTAGTCTAAAAATAATTTTAATTGTTTTTTATCTGCAAAATAAAGGATATAAAAATAATTATAACAGTACATAATGAAAGTTTTACAATCAAATAACATACATAATTTATTTATGAAATTAAAAAAAAATAAAATAAAATAAAAAGTGTCTCAAATAACTAAAATAAAAAGAAGATAAAATATTTGAAAATTATGATCCAAAAATAACAGATATAATAATAGACCCCCAATAAAGTCAGAAATAAATTAAATAATGCCTATTTTTGCCACATCTAATCCAAATGAAGGATTCATAATGATCCACATGATGGATTCAAAACTATTCAAAAAATGGATCATTTTATCTGACAGCATGGCCATCCATTTTAGGTCATATTACTGGATGACACCAAGAAACATAACAAAATTTTTAAGTGTAATATACATCTAAAAACATATTTTATTAAGTTAACCAAGTCATATTTCTGTACATGAAAGACCATATATCTAAATAAAAAGGAAAGTTAGAGCCTAACTTATAATAGATTTTATAAAACCCTTTTTTTTTTTTTCAAAGAATTCTATTTTTACGCGTAACACTGCAATAACTTGATTACCGCCATTGCTTCTTCTTGACTTGGTAGTTTATATGTTACCCGGTACATAGCGCTACCTGTCTTGAAGAAAATATGTGTGGATCATTTTGCCCGCTAGGATCATTTTAGGCTACCTTCCCCTATTTTAACTTCGCAACGAAGTCACTTTCATTGCATACACTTATACAAAATTTCGTCCCTTGTTGCCCTATTAATATTATGAAAACCAGGACAACAGCGTCACTTGTTGAACGATATGCACTAAAAGTTACTAGACACTAATTTATGTCAAAATACAATCTATATTAATAAAATCAGACTTTTGTCTGTAAATTTGTCAGAATCGAAATTTTTTGCGATATCTTCTCGTTTCACACACCATGAAAGCTGAAAATGACTTCAGAAAATTTTGCCTGTGTGTGTGTGTGTCATCGTGTCCATGTGTCGCTTTTTTTGTCCGGTCATCACTTGAGAACGGCTGGACGAAATTCAACGGCGCTTGGCAGGAATTTAGGTCTTCACCCAACTTAAAATCATATCTATCAACTTTTCAGAAATTCTCCCCCCCCCCCGTTCCCCCCTCGGGGGTAAAAAACTAAAACACGTTTGTCCGGGTATCACTTGAGAACGGCTGAATGGAATTCAACAGCGCTTGACAAGAATTTAAGTCTTTACCCAACTTAAAATTATGTCTATCAATTTTTCAAAAATTCCCTTAAGATCCCCCCTGGGGGGCAAAAGACCGAAATACGTTTGTCCAGGTATCACTGGACGGAATTCAACGGCACTTGGCAGGAATTTAGCTCCTCACCCAACTTAAAATTATATCTATCAACTTTTCAGAAATTCCCTCCGTTGTCCCCTGGGGGGGGGGGGGGGGTAAAAGACTAAAACATGTTTGTCCGGTTTTCATTTGAGAACGGCAGGACGGAATTCAACGGCGCTTTGCAGAAATTTAGGTCTTTACCCAACTTAAAATTTACATCAATCAACTTTTCAGAAATTCCTCCACGTTTTCCCTTGGGGGGCAAAAGACAAAAACACGTTTGTCCGGGTATCACTTGAGAACGGCAGGACAGAATTCAACGGCCCCTCGCAGGAACTTAGGTCTTTACCCAACTTAAAATTATATCTATCAACTTTTCTGAAATTACTCCCCTTTCCCCCTGAGGGAAGCAAAAGCAAAAACACGTTTATAAGCATAACTCGGCTCCTAATTACTTCACAGTAAAGAAATTGCGCATGGGGAGACTAGACATGAGTACAAATAATACATTTTTTACATTTAGGAATTTTCGATTTTTAAAGGAAGAGAGGAAGGAAATTTTGAAAATTCCTGATTTTTGAGTGGACCTCTACCAAAAATGGAACAAATATATATAAAAAAAGGCTATGCGACATCCTTAGGATATTTCTAAAAACTCATTTTATTTTTGAGGGGGGGGGGGTACCAGGGGGTAAACTCAAGACACACCTTTTAGCGCTAAATTTGTCCTGAAAAATCTATGGGATCTGCGGTAACGAAATTTGGTACATAAATTGTTTATATGTGTCCGACCCTTATTGTAACTGGATTTTACGAAATCCCCCCCTTACCCCTTGGTGTCGAGAGGGCTATAAACACGTGGAAAAACACGTTTTCCCTTTTGCATTCGCCTTAAATTATCTTGGATTGGTGAACTTTGGTGTGTGGATGTTGATTAGGTGTACGCATTCTGTACTTTGTCGAGATTTAGCAAAACTTCAAGCTTAGCCACTGTAAAAGGGGGAGTAAGAAACGGGTAAGTTGCTGCCGAAGGAAGTGGGAACATGGACTCCTCACGCTGCAAGCGAGAAAAATCTCTACCGAGCACAGAGGGAACTTTAACTCAGGTTAATTAATAATGATATGGAATTTTGACAACTCATTTCAGTATTGTGTCCAGCGAAGCGGGCAAAGTCTGCTAGTATCTAAATAAAAAGGAAAGTTAGAGCTTAACTTATAACAGATATTATAAAACCTTTTTTTTTTTTCAGAGAATTTTATTTTGATGCTTGATTACCGCCATTGCTTCTTCTTGACTTAGTAGTTTATATGTTACCCGGAATATAGCATTATCCTGTTTTGAAGAAAATATGTGTGGCTCATTTTGCCCGCTAGGATCATTTTAGGCTACCTTCCCCTATTTTAACTTCGCAACGATGTCACTTTCATTGCATACACTTATACAAAATTTCGTCCCATGTTGCCCTATTAAGATTATGCAAAACAAAACAACAGCGCCACTTGTTGAACGATATGCACTAAAAGTTAATAGACACTAATTTATGTCAAAGTGCAATTAAATATAAAATTAAATGAAGTTTTGTTTATTAGTTCTTAATCTAGAAGCGGCAAAGGATTTTTCAGGCGCATACATGCCGCCATACATCATTTTAAAATTGTCAAAACGCATTCAGGAACTCTTAAAACACATAAAATCACCAAAAACCAGAAGGCGAAATTTCTTTTAATAAATATAATAGATTCCTGTATGAATATAGAAGAAAGTAATAATATACATATGTTGCAGTCAAGTAAAAATCAATCGGAATCTAACACAATATTAAAAGCAATTTAGATTTAGATTGGATATTGTTTAAAATTAGCAGTCCAAACAATTAAATTTACAAAAAAAAAATGTAAAATAGTAAAAATTTTGGCATTTTCAGTTGTAAATGTCCAATGATTTATTAACAGAATCCATGCTTCGGTTTATATAATACAAAATCTTAGCTATTATATAATATCAAATAAATGCAACACTCCAGTTTCATGCAAAATAGCAGCAATCAACTTAGATTCACGTGTAGATCTTGAAAAATCGGGTCAAAAGAAATAATTTTTCCTAAAAGGAATTTAAATTTTTCAAGAAAGGGCCATTAGAGAACACTCGAAGCGTACAATAGATAACCTGTAAATCAAAACAATGAAAAGATTTGATTTAATAAGTCAAGTTCAAAGTGATTTTTAGTGCTTCACTACATATTTATTGGTATTAGACATAGTGGCATAATAATCAGCAATAACAAAGCAACTATCATAATGGGTAATAAATTTCAAAATACAATAGATAGCTCTTTTGATTACGTGCATATATTGCTTGTTCAAGGAGGTGGAATCAAAATTTTCAGTCATTTTATCTGTAAGGTAATCCTCTAATTTGGACTGATGCCAGTGAAAGCAAAAATTGAGGATTAAGTAGGCTTCTCACATTTAAGTTAAAAAAAAAGTGTATCTCTGAGAAGTGAAGAGTAGGCGCATTATTATTTGCAGTATTATTATAATTCTGTAAAAAACATTTATTCTCACGAGGGAAGACGGGAAAGAGGTAAGGCATGGTCTAATACGCGATATCTCATTAGACTGAAATATAGTGGGAAAAGTTTCCATATTATTCCCCATAGCAACAATAGTTTTTCACAAAAAGTCAAAAAATTGTGGAAAAACACTGTAAAAGTAAGTCACAAAACAAAAACAGTCTTTAACAATTAGAACACAGAATGTCCCAAGTGGGTGGGGCTGCCGACGTTACAGAGCGGAAACTATATAGACACAAATAACTCAAAGAGCTTTATTTAAAACTTGCGGAACAAAGGTAATAACCGAAATATTGCAGAAGAAAGACGATATATATAAAACCAAAAGAAGGAGAGCAGATTTGCAAGCGGTCAGTACGAAAAATAGTTCTAAAAAGAACTTCTATGCTATCTTGCGAAGAGATCTATCTAGAAGACATCATACCTGATCGGAGATGTAACTCATGATAGTTGTAATAAGTTAATCTTTATTATTAGAATGGATGACTGGCACTACTAATCTATTCAAAATGCACCGAATGGTTTGTAGCGCCATTTACAAATTTTCACGAATCGGAAAGCAGTTTAAATGAATAATAGGTCATGTTTATGATAAGGGGGGGAGGTTCCTGGGGTATATATTTTAGAAATAAGCGTGGAAGACAACAAAAGTGAGGGGTAAAAACGAAAACCTTTTCCGCGTAACGCGAAGTCTAAGGCATATCGACCGAATAGATAAATAAATAAAAGACGGTAATCGTGGTAACCCACGTAAGAAAATAATATTATTGCAACGAAAAAAAATGAAATTTCGCAATTTGTTTCAATTTAATGCTAACAAAAACATTAAATAGACGTTATTCTAAAGAATGAAACAAATTTATAGCTGTATAGTTAGCTTTGGGCAGGAATTGCGCAAAACAACGTTTTTTCTCTTTTACCCAATTAGGGGGAGGTGTGCCTTGGGGGGGACTCATGTCAAAGGTGTGCCTTGGGGGGGGACTCATGTCAAAGTTGTACCTTGGGGGGGACTCATGTCAAAGTTGGGCCTGGGGGGGACTCATGTCAAAGTTGGGCCTTGGGGGGGACTTCATTCAATAAATCCCCATTCAATAAACCGACTGAAATAGGCCCTTAGCACTAATTAAGAGTGTATTATAAAAATTCGACAACGCTGTACCGACTGAAATAGGGGTACCTGGGGGGGGGACTCATGTCAAAGTTGGGCCTGGGGGGGGACTCATGTCAAAGTTGGGCCTTGGGGGGACTTCATTCAATAAATCCCCATTCAATAAACCGATTGAAATAGGCCTCTAGCACTAATTAAGAGTGTATTATAAAAATTCCACAACGCTGTACCGACTGAAATAGGGGCACCTTGGGGGGGACTCATGTCAAAGTTGGGCATTGGGGGGACTTCATTCAATAAATCCCCATTCAATAAACCGACTGAAATAGGCCTCTAGCACTAATTAAGAGTGACCTATAAAAATTCGACAACTGTACCGACTAAAATAGGCCTCTAGCACTAAAAAAAAAAAAAAATCGATAACTAAATTTAGAAAAAAATGGAAAAAAAAATTAATTAATAAAAAGAAAGAAAGAAATACAACAAGAATTTACAGGTTTCTCTGCCCATTCCTATATTTTGAAATGTACAGCAGACAAGAAAAGATAAGCTTGATAAAAGGTATAAAAAAAGCAGAGGTAATACTGTTTGTTAAATAAATTCTTGTCGAATCATGTTCTTAGACTGATTAAGAACTGTCTAAGACAGGATTCGACAAGAATTTATTTAACAAAACAGTAGTAACTCGACTTTTTTTATATAGGGATTTTTGCTAGTATTCGGATTCTTTTGTTACCGACTGTACATGCCTTTTAGTTTAATTTACGATTGAGTAAATACATAAAGCATTCACTTGTTTCTTTAGTAGGATTGTAATTATATTCAATGATATTTATTAAATTTCATAAGTAAAACGATACTTCAGAAAGATGAGATATCCAGAATTATCATTGCATAATCTGAAGGAAAACTTATGTGTTGTGTCAGTACACATGAAAATCGACATGAAAGAAGAAGTTTTCATTCAGATATTGTTTCATTGCAAATTTATATCTCGGGAATCGTGCACCCTCTTGTGACAAACAATATTTTTCTACGAATTGAAGGTCTTTCTTCAACAGGCTTTGTTTTATCCTTCAGCAAAAACTAAAAAATTTTCTTCATTGATATAATTTTTTTTAGGAGTGTCTAATTTGGCTTTGCTAAGAGGTCTGAGCACAGATACAGTCGGCAGCAAAAATATCCGAGCACTAGCAAAAATTCCTATGTAAAAAAAGTGCACTTACTACGGTTTTGTTAAATAAATCCTTCTCGAATCATGTTCTTAGACTGACTAAGAACAGAATTTGATAAGAATTTATTTAACAAAACTGCCTTAAGTCTACTTTTTTTACATAGGAATTTTTGCTAGTGCTCGGAAACTTTTGCTGCCGACTGTAGTCGGTGGGTCTGAAGCTCTTACAAATTTGCAAGGGTGGGTTGTAAGTTGCAAGCAATGTGTCACGCTTGGGTACGATTTTGCAAGCGGAAATGTTACGTTTTCATGTAATGCAAAAAAAAATTTCGATTTTATAATATAACTTGAAGTGAAAAAAGCTGTGTATTGTTGATTGTTTGTAAACAAACAGAACACAAGTCCAAAAACACAGGAAGTTTTCGAGCGAGCTTTTGTGGTAACCTCGCATTTGGCGTGATAGAGAACGGTTCATTCTACGCCGTGGTGACCACGTGACTTGAATTAAAAACATTAACAAATGTATTTGAAAAATTTTTTATCCTTATTTTGGCCCAATATGGCGATAAGTTGAAAATTTAGAAACCCGTACTATTAATAAGGAACCAATCACAATCTAACAAACAATTTACAGAAACTCTCTGAAATGTGAAATGTTCTAATGTTCTCTAAAACAAAAGCGCGTGGAGAAGAGAACGAATTGAAATGTGAAACAGTGAAGAAAAGCCGAAGAATCTTGTATATATTTTATCATACTTATTGTTGATTTCAGTTTTTTGTGATTTTTTTATGAAGGTTTTGGTAAAAACCATAGCTATTTATTTGAAAGAAGGTTTTTAGTTTATATAATCATGTTGACTAGATCAAATAAACGATTAAAAATTAAAGGTAAATCGGATTTTTTTATTCGTGAATTATATCTAAGAGATGACATCCCTTGTCGCAGTCCACTTTGTAAATCGTGTGTCCTAGAAAAAGGTATCATTTTAATATTGAATTTATTTGGCCGCAATTGAAAAAATATATGTTTTCTGTTGTAAGTTTTCGTGGTCATTATTATCTTAAATTGTCTTACTCTTATGTTGTGATATAGATTCAAGCTCAATGCAACTTGATAAAGATGTTACTCATTATGCTATACCATGTCTGGACATACTAGAAAAGTTTTTGGAAATATTAGAATGTGAAGATATTAAAGGAATTATAATCTTGCAGAGTTTGCTGGCAAAAGTATGTAGCTTTAATAAGTCCACTAGAAAATAATAATTATTGAATTAAAAATTATTTTGTACTGGTTATTAATATATTAACAATATATCTGTTTGTAAAGTTTTACAATTAAAATGTAGGTACTTCATTTGATAAAATTATCCCTATTGCTTAATTACACCAAATATTGATTCAAATGTAAAGTAACCAATCTTTTTCCATCTACAGCATGAATGGCAACATTCATATAAATCTAATTTTACTAAAAAATAATTAAATAAAACTGTATGACATTACTAGCATATCTGTTTTATTTATTTTTTTTTTTTTTTTTTATTTTTTACAAACATCTTTTTGCTATATGATAAATAACTGAATCTGTTAACTGTTTTATTTCAGTAAATTTTCTAACATGTGAAAAAAAATTCTGTAAAAATAAATAAGAAATATAAATGCATGTTCAAAATATACTAATACAGGGTTCATACTCATCAGGGAAAACCTGGATTACTGTGGGAATTTGGATTTTTTTTTTTTTTTTTTTAAGTGGAAAAAGTCAGGAAAAGTAAAAATTTTCATTAAAAGTCAGGGAAAATCGATTATGAAACCTGGAAAAACAAATATTTCTTTTCTCTCAAATTGTATTTTTCTTGTTTGGCTTTATATCAAAATTAAGTATCATGAAAATGCACATATAAACACATATAAACAATGATTTCTACCTGAATGTCTATAGTGATTGGCAGTAACATGACATCATACCAGTGGAAGTAGATGTATTTTCGCCTCTCTAGAGAGACATTTCTTGTAGATTATGTCGCTAATATTTTCTTGAAAATTGTCTGGAAAACTCAGGGAATTTTTTTCGCATATTTGAGTATATGAACCCTGTAATAATGAGACTTTTAATAATTAAATTAGTACATATCTTCCCAAAACACATTTTTCCTAAAAATTTGTAAAACTATTACAGTGGAGCACTGTTTATATGTTTTTCAAGGGGCCGTTCCTGAAAAACGTATAACTGAAAATTTGTTTTAACAGTAATGCACAATAAAGTATTTTAATAAGTCAAATAAATTTTCGTGATTTCCTTTACATTTATTCGACTAAGATATATTTTTAAAAGGTAGGATAAGAAATAAATGATAATTAAAAATATAGAAATTCAGAAAAATTCCTCAATATTTTGATTTGAACGTTTAAAGACAAAACCTTTCATTTTCTAAATGAAAATGACATTTTTGCAAATGATTAAAAGGAAAAAAAAAAAAACTTGTCTCTCCAACAGTAATGTCAAATAAACATGATAAGAAGTAAGTAAGTCTTCCAATATTCTATTCAAGTTGCCCAAAGGAAGTGAGTAATAAATCTTCAAGTTTACAAAATGCCTTTCACACCCCATCCCTGGAATCAATTAAAGGAGACAGTGTTGGAGAGGGGGGTCTACAAGTGGTCACTTTTAGAAATCCCGGCTACTTGTATGCCTACCAATCAACCCAGTCCTCAACTGCTTGTTTCTGCAAATTTTTCTACCCCCCCCCCCCTCCCTGCTTCCCCCAGGCTATTGATATAGATCACGCTTTCTAAGAAAAAATAATCAAAAAAGATAAGAATAAAACATGGAGAGCATACATCTTTTTTTTTCTTTTTTCCTGAAATGAAACTCAAACTTGGGATTCTACAAGGGAAAAAAAAGAAACATAAAAGTGAAATTAAGAATTTACTCGTGTCGTATAAATGAAATATTTTAACATTAGAATTCAATAGAATGATTTGGGACCGAAGTTGAAAAACGTACTATAAATGTGGAATGTATAAAAGGTGCTGCACTGTATAAGCATCGAAACAGCTTTACTATAGTAAACATATTTTTAAAATTAATAACGTGAACATTTTTAACTGTAATAGAAATTTGAGCTACTTCACCACGAAAAAAAGTTTGGATGGTTTTTAAACTTTAGCACACAAAATTCAGTGTTATAAATGATGTATAATTCAAAGATTTTCCACAAATTTGCAAATTACAGTCTTGCATGAATCTGAAAATCTGTACAGAAGCAATCACAGAAGAAACAAAAAAATAAACAAAATCACTGGATGCAACTAATTTGCCGTGCACGAATCTGAAAATGTGAAAATACTTGAAAATTCATACTGCAGCAATCAGTATCATGATATTAAAAAAATAAATAAAAAGTCACTGGATACTCTGTAATTTGTGGTGCATGAATCAGAAAATGCATGAAAATCTGTACTGCATACTGCATCAATCACTATCATGCACTATTTTTTCCCTAAATAATTCTATTTATTTAAAAATAATTAGTAACTTTGTTTCATTGTACCCCGTCTTACTCTACCAATTAATTTGACTTTTTCAGCAAGTTTGAATTAGAATCAATCATGATGATTCACAAATTAATGTTAAAAATCATCATATGTTATCGTCATTATATTTGATATATGCTGTGGCCAAAAAGATCTCAATTCTTAAAAGTTTTTATCCCTCTCTTTTTCTATTACACCAGTTGTAAAAAAGTTTTGAAAATTAAGACACATTTAACACAGTAACTTGAGTTGCTTTGTATATATGATTAGATTAGTTATGTTATTCTATCTAGAGATGCAACGGATCTAAATTTGGCCGGATATCTGGTATCCGGCTCGCAGTACTTTTTACTTTCCGAACACTATAGTGAGGAAAGTATTGTAATCATGTCAAAAATCCGAATTCGAGACTTTGATGTTTCTATACGTTTCGAGGTCCAACGAGTCCGTTTTCACTATTTTTACGATGATGTATGTATGTGTGTGTGTATGTATGTATGTGTGTATGAATGTGTGTATGTATGTGTGTATGTCTGTGAGTGAACACGCTAGCGTCTAAACGCTTTGTTCGAATAAGCTGAAAGTTGGTACGTATATTGTAAGTCACCATAGTACGAACCCTATAGATTTTGGTGAATCTAGCACTTATAGTTTTTTTACAGGGACACAAAAAAAAATTCTTTGCCAAATTTTTAAAAGTGCGATAGCATCTAAACGCCTTATTCAATTGAGCAAAAACTTTATACACATATTATAGGTCACAGATACTCAATCTGTATAGATTTTGGTGAATCTAGCACTTACAGTTTTTTTACAGGGAGACAAAGAAAAATTCTTTATCTTTATGGCCTATGAGACCAGCGATAGCATCTAAACGCCTTATTCAATTGAGCTGAAAATTTGTATGAATATTATAAATCACTGTTGCACTAACTATAAGCATTTTGGTGAATCTAGCATTTATAGATTTTTACAGGGACACAACGAAAAATTCTTTATCCTTATGATCTAAGGGCTCAAAGTTCAGTAGCGTTAAATAAAACCTCGTGTGATATATGGAGAAAAATACTCAAACACTCTGTTATGGTTTTCTCTTTTTTGTTTGTTTAACAACTCCTCTTTCTTTATTTTATCTACAAAACTGTTAGTTACTCAATGATCGGAAAGTCGAGTGGAGTCACTCCAGATTTTTCTTCTTTCTTTCTTCCTAGTATTAAACATTTAATCTGACTAATCTAAACTCTAAACCACCATTATTTTCCTTTTTTACACGTGTTATGTATTTCGTTTAAATGAAATTCCAATGGAAACAATTTCATAACTATTAAATGAAACCTATCTAACTATCCTAGAATAAAACCACTGATTTTTTTTTTTTTTTTTTAATATATAGTTTTCAAGAAACAAACAATTATTAAAATATAAGAAGCAGATTTATTTATAGTAATATTCAAATTAAAAATTGTTAAAATTAAAAAACAAACATTTTTTATAAATGTTAAAAAAATTACCATCTCTTTATTTTCAACTTTAATATTGCTGGAAATAAGTGCCTTTTTAAGTTCAGTGTTTGTTTCTTGCCAATTATTTTAGATAATACTTCAACAATTAGATTATAATGAAACTTTACATTTAAGTAAAGCAGCTTTTGTATTCTATCATTTCTCACTTTATGATATATATTGAATATCAAATGATATATATTGACAAATATTGAATTCTGAAATAATTTAGAATTTAATTTTAGAATGAATAAATAATTTTAAAAGTGGATATATTTCCTCAGGCATCATTTATGAGCAAAGAAAAAACAGAATTCTGCCACAAAATGCTGAACAATTGTTACTTTTACATCATAATTTACCTATTTTGAAAAACATTAAAAGTTCTTAAAATTTTAGTACATTTCATTTTCATAATTGGAAAACAAATTTAATAATGTATTCATTCAACTATTTATTGCACATTATTTAGTATTAGACAATAATGAATCGTAATTTTTTTTTTTTTTTTTTTTGAATAATTGTATGCAAGATTTGTAACAAATATGGAAAAATTAAAAGTAATTTTAACTTTTTCATCTCAGTCTCAGTAATCTGTTGATATTGCTAAAACAATTTCTCCGAGACCATTACATTACTTCAATATTTTTAGAAGAAAACAAATATATATAATTGTACACCCTGTTTTTAAGTACCACAATTTGTTTCTTTTTTATGTTATATAAATTTTAAAATAACATACTTTGAAAATACTTATATTGGTGGTTAATTTCATAGCAATTGTAGAAATGTGAAAGATTCAACAAAGTGTATTTTTTAAGTATGATTTCTTTAATAACAGGAGACTTGGCGTTGGAATATTAAAACCCGAATAAACTACTACATCAGAAACGCCAAAGAAGGAAAGAAAAAAAAAAAAAAAAAATGGTGTTTCTGACATAGTAGTTTATTTGGGTTTTAATGATTTCTTTATTTCAAAAATATCATTTATTTTAATTCCTTAAAAAGTAAGTAAATATTCATTTTAAAAAATTAAAATACATTCTCTAATGTTATTGTAGTGGATTATTTATTAGATATTATTTGTTATACTCTCATATATGTTATTTCTACCCATTTCTCAATTAATAAATTTTGGGCCGGATGTTACTGCCGGATAATAGAAATATCCGGCCATTGCCGGATATCCGTTGCCTCCCTAATTCTATCCATAATCTGTATATAAGTTGAAGTATAGTTTCAACATGCATGCATTCTTTGCATAAAAGCAGACCCTTGATTAGAGATATTTTATGATAAATTCTTTAACTTGTTAAACACCTGCCTTTTATAAAAAAATTTTAAAAAATTGTTCAGGTGATTACTCAAATTTAAAATGACAAATATTTAGCTGTTCACCTCTGTGAGAACTAAAATTATAAAACATAGTATATATATACCCTATACATAAATACTTTTTGTTGTTAAAAGAATTGAAAAAAATTAATGTTGAATGATAAAAGATAAAAACTTTATAGTAATATTATAATTCTTATTCCTCATAGACAATTTTGCATACAGGTTATTATTTTTGTAAAATTGTTTAAAATTCTTGTTAGTGTTTAATTTGTTTTAAATTCATTTTCTTTTTTTTTTCCTATTAGGTGATATCTAGTATTGGGGATCGTTATGCTAAGAGGGTTCTAAATATATGTAAAGATGCTCGAAAAGGAAGTGCAATGTTCTTAGATGAAATTTGTAAACAAACTCATGTTGAGAGATTTCCTAATGAATCTCCTCAAGACTGTCTAAGGAGGTACATATTTGATTATAAATCTAGTTTTGTTTGTAAATTTAAACTAACTTTGCTTATGAATATGTACAGTTGAGGATCTATAATCCGCATACCCATAATTCGCAATTGTCTATAATCCACACTCACTTTGCAAATGTAAATAAAAGACTTTGCAGTAATGAAAGTGTGATATTTTGGATGTATATAAGAAAATATGATGTTAATTCACATACTAAAATGAAAAAAAAAAGAGTGTAAAATTTAATTTAGGTATACCTAATTCATTTTTAAGGAAAAAAAAAATTATACTTTTATTGTCTTATACTTTTTTAGCGAATCTGAACATCGTCCGAATAACATTCACTAAGGACCATTAGTGTAAATGTTCTTTTTAGGGTGGTATTTCAAAAATACACAAGACTATTTAAGGAAAAATTTATACCAGCATTTGTTTTGAAGATAAGATCTACAATGCAGTCATTAAAAACTGCATCAAACTAATCACATTGCAAGTATCTGGCTGCATACAGTCCAGAAGTAGGAGTACATTTTTTTTTTTTTTTTTTTTTTTTTTTTGATGAATCACTCATTTAAGTGTTTAAATTATATGTTGCTTCTATTTCATTAAATAAATTTTATTGAACTTTTTAATTACAATGCAATTTCTGAATTAAATTGTATTGTTTTATATATTTATTAGTATTACCTTCATTACATTATATAAAAACAAACAATTCTAATTCTAGCTTCATTAAATAAAGTTTATTGTTTTATATACCTTATACTAATTCATATAGCGAGGAAATGTCATCAATGATCTATAATTTGCAAAAATCTATAATCCACACAAGTTCTAGAACCAAGGTGTGCGGATTAAAGATCTTCAACCGTATTTCTCAAAGTAACCACTGATGAGCTATTTTATGTTCTTAAATTTTTTTATTGTTTTTATTGTTACTTTTAAATTCCTGAATCTGTATACAGTCAGCTCTCAAAAATCCTGGAACTCTAAAGTTCACATATCTTTTACAGGGGTGGCACCAGCAAGGAGGCCGTAGGGGAATAGATCCCGATGGGGGAGGGGTGCACTTTCCCCTCCATTGGGGCATATTCCTAAAATCTGTCAGGAGAAAAAATAACATTATTAATTTTTCTTCCTTTAGCAACAATTTTTTTTTTTTTTTTTTTTTTTTTTTTTCGGTCCCCTTTTGTGAATTTGGAACATTAAATTTTTTTCAGAGAATTTGCTTAACTCCTTATCTATAATAATAAAAGAAGATGTCTGTCTGTGCATCTATACGTTCAGCCCCTACTGAACGCAGAAATATAAAATTTGACATATGGGTGCTCAGAAGCCTTCCCGAGTTGTTAGTGAAAACAGAATTTAAAAATTTTAATTAGTTCCGGAGATATTAATTAAAAACGTCGACCAGTGTCTAATTAAAAAGCGAGCAGATCGTAATTTCCGCCCTTCAGCGTGTTCCTCAAAAGAGAAAGCAGAGAGAGAAAAATTTCGCGGGTTTTTCTAAAGTGGTCGCTGCCGATCTGTTGGAAATATCAAAAATACACCTGTACCACGAGAAAGAGCATTTATTACCGATTCTTACAGTAATTTTTTTTTTTTTTTTTTTTTTTTTAATACGGATTTTTTATATTTTTAAAAATTTTTAGAAGGGTCGAAAATTTCTCTTTTTCTCGATCGTCTTTTTTGAAACGCCCTGTACGACCGAGTAACTGTTCCATTTCTTAACAATTGGTATATTTGGAAAGGACATTTAATCCTCTTTCGAACCATATAAACATTTTTACAAAATACGGATTAGCGATCCATATTTTTAGATTTTACAAAACATCGATTTTTTCAAAAAACATTTTATAACTCAAAAACGTTTAGAGATAAATCATTTCTTTTTTTTTTTTTTTTTCATATAGATCTCGCTTCAGCAATTCAATTCCCAAAAGATTGAGAGAAAATTTCAAAAACTGAATGAGTTATAATTTTTTTTATTTTAGGCAATGGCCATTCCATAATGAACTGAATACTTCTTGCTATGGCAACTGACCTTGACAGAGAAGAGAGAATTCGATATCCGTCCACAGACGACCATCTGCCATGAAAAGGGAAATGATTGTAACCGATCAAGATGTCACGTGTTTTGTAGTGGGGGGGAAAATTGCAATTTTCAAATTTTTTCAAATTTTCATTCACGTTACATTTGAATTAATATTCGGCCTAGACAGCATATTATAAAGCTACTGTTCAATTTTCATGAAAATATATGAATAAATAAAAAAAATGACATATTTATTGGAAGAAGATTAAGTCTTCTTTTATATTTTGCAGTATTTGCAGCCGTTGAAATTTCGTAGTATTTGGTTTTAATGCCTGATAATTCGATTGTGAATGAGTTACAGCGTTTGAAATTGGTTGGCATATTTAGATTTTAAGGCAAGGTAAATCGATTGCGGATATTTTCGAGTGTAAAATTATTATTATTGACGGAAAGGGGGGGGGGAGGAGCGAAGGGGCAAAGATGTAGAAAAAGAACGGGAGTTTCGAAGAAAATAACGGAATACCCAGAACACCTTTATTTTCAATATTTCAATTTCTAATTATGATTAAATTATTTTTAATGCATCATTCGAAAGATATTTTAAAGTTCTTTTATATTATCGAAAGTGGAATTCGAGATTTTACCCAATTTACACGCTTTAAGGTGTCCTGATTAGGTTTTCTTTTCTATCTCAACGACTAATTAAAATATTTTCATAAGTAATACATCATTTGAAAGGTTTGTTGATTTAGAATTGAACAGTAGATTACAGAAATTTCTACTGCCATATGGTGCTGTAATATTTTAAATTCTAATGAGCGAGGAAGGTGTTGTATGTTCTAAAACAGGGATAAGGTGCTGCAGGCGCCACCGAGTGGGGCTTTAATAAAGTCAGAAATTTGAAAGATCTTAACATGGTGAGCGAACAGGCTGTTTCAGATGTTGAAACTGGAAGAGGGCGCTACCGAGCAGGAATTTACTGCGATTAAATTTTTCAATAAAGCTATTTTCACTGTATGTCAATAAGCTGTTGTAAGATCTGAAACGGAAAAAAGGCGCCACTGAGCGGGAGCTTCATAAAGTCGGATTTTTCAAGGATCGCGAACCAACTGGTCGCCGAAGGCGGCTAGTTTTTAAATAAAGAAAATATTATGATCCTGATTTATGAAATGTTTGTTGTATCTTGTGTAACTTAAAAACATTAGCCTTAGATATCGAATGTAAAAATTGTGTATTTGAGATCTTTGTAACATTTTATTACTCACTACCAATTTTCTTTTAGGGTTTTTGAGTTTTGTCATGATGTTCCTATATTAGAGTTCTGTATTGGTGGATAACCTGACTTTACTTGAATCCGACTTGACCCTCGGGTCAGTTTCTCTTGTGGGTCGGGTTTGTATCAGGTCAATCTGAAAACACCTTTCAGGGAAAAAAATAGCAGAAATTTGTTTTATATAATTACTAGCAAAAGCAAGCCCATGCAAAACTTTCACATTTTATTTCTTTTCTTATTTACCTTTAAAATTTGAAACTCATAAATCTTAGACCAATTTTCCCACACAATTTTAATTTTAATTCATCAGAAGCTAAATTATTATTAGAAACAAATCAATATTGTGGGATGAAACGCTAATGATAATCAAACCAATATCATTCACGAAAGACTTAAAAATAAAAATCATGTTTGACGACCTAATTTTCATACTTCGCGAGGCAGAACAGACTTAATAGAGGACCCCCATGCACAGTAATAAAATATTTACTACAACTGTCCATATCTCTTTGAATATTAAATGTGTTTGTTTTAAACTATATTTAGGCATTTTTTGTCATGTTTTCTGAAAGTTTCATGAAAAAAAAAAAACTTTAGAGTTATAAAATAAGAACTTGCGAAAAATGTTTGCTTTTTTTAATAAAATATTTATAACTTTTTAAATATCCAAGTTAGCCTCACAAAACTCTACACACATATATCATAAAACATTTATAACTACCGTAAAATCCCAAAAGTACCCCCCCCCCCCTTTTTTTTTTTTTTTTTTTTTTTTCTCCATCCAACAAAGCTACATCCAATCTTAGGGCGCACTTACGGTACGTCGGCATTGCAAGTTAAGTTTGGCATTGAATTAAGTTTTAATATTTATATATTATTTCTAATTTAACTAATTTTTCATAAAGTGTCTGATGCATGTTATCAATGGAATTATTACACAGTTTTTTTTTTTTTTACCTTTAATGTAAGAAATTACCTTTAATATTTCCTTTTAAGTAAGTACCATAAAATCCCGAAAGTACCCCCTCCGTCGAATATAACCTCCCCTCCCTTTTCTTCATTTTTTAAAAGAATCTTGATTGTAACCCACCACCACCACCTGAAATTTATCCGTTTTGCTTTTCAAAAAGGGGGGGTTACTTTCGGGATTTTATGGTAAGCGTTTATTACTTACATCTAAAATTTGCAGATGAATAGATGCACTTCCAGATACAGGGTAGTCATAAATATTTTTTATTTTATTGGATTTGTCATTCGCCTTCTAGAGACCTTAGTGACAAAATCTTTGCTGGAAAAATCTGAGGCAAGACATGTTTTCCTTATTCCCAAAATTCAAGAAGAGAGAAATTCAAATTCATTTTTCGAGATAATCGACAAAACGTAAAAAATTTAAAGTGTTTACGTTATTTTGTTCAACACTTGTATGTACAGTCTTTGATAATAAGACATTTATAAAATTCTTAAAATTTCCTACAGTTGGCTTAGATGACTTGGCAAATTGGTTACGATTACACATTATTTAGTACAGTTCTCATCAGAGGGGAAAATTGGGTGAGAAATTTTTTGCCCTTACTAAGAAACAAAGTGAGATTTATAAAACTATAAATATATTTTTAAAAAATAAATAAATAAGCTGAATTTAAATATATTTTTAAAAAATAAATAAATAAGCTGAATTATTGTAAATTGCTAATAGTGACTAATTTTACAGCTCATTGGTAAAATTTAAAATTTTAGTTTAATTGCTTAAATGTGTCATTTTTGAGATAGACCGTTATTGATGAAATTTTTTTATACTTAAAGTACAAGATATTCACTTAAAAGTAGAAATTTTTCATATTTTTTCTACTATTTCATTTTATAATTAAAATATATTTTTGCAGATGATCAGCAAAATATGTTATTTTCTTATCCAATATTTTTGAAAACTTTTTAAAATCATTCAATTTTTATGAAGGTCTGTTTAAATTTTTCTGATTTTTACAAAATATCAATTTCAGGATTGTTGATTTTTATAAATGGCCTGCTTTCAGACCAAAAGTTTTATTAAATTAATCCTAGAAGAGAGTGCAAATTTCTCTCAATGTTAAAAATTTTGTATGAGAAAAAAAAAAAAAAAAAAGTTGTGATTTTGTCCTCTAATAGGAATCTTGCATTAAATTTAAATAACATTTTTTGTGTACCAAAATTTCTTTCGTGACATGTGCTTACTTACATACAGTAAATTATGGAACAATTTTACATGTATGTAACATGTAAAATTTTTAATGGCAAATATCTGTATTATGCATGTAAACTTAATATCTTTTTCTAGGTGCTGCATAAAAACTGCTGAATATTATGCTGAACATCTAGAGGGCATAATACCCATAGTTTTAATCACAGATGAGGTTCAGGTATATAATTTTTCACTAATTCCTAAGCCACCCATTTAAAAATAATGTATTTATAGTCAATGAAAGAAAACATACTACTACTACTACTATCATACTGCTTGGTTAATAAAAACATCCCTAAATATTTTTTTTTTCTTTTTTTTCAAACTTCAATATAGTCGAACCTTGTTAACGTGAATTACTTTTAACGTGAACTGTTTCTACAATCCTCATCAAAATGAAGATTAGTTTAGTTATATGAAGATTAGCTACTGGTAGCATGAACTACTACTGATAACATGAACTCATTTTTTATCCCCCCTTGAGATTCACGTTAATGAGGTTCGACTGTATTATATTAATACATGTTCATAATATTTTATGATTGGTTGGTTTGTTTTTTATTTATTTGCTAGCTGGGTTTGCCTGCTTCACTAGACATGTATTTAGATGAATCATAAATCTCATTTTTTAAATTCCTTTATTTATTAATAATATAATCTTATATTTAAAACCTTAAAAATATGAACAGTTATTATTAGTTGCAAATGAATTAAACACAACTCTGAAATGGCAACGTTCTTGAAAAAGAAAAATTTTTGTTCTAAGAAAAGTTTGTTTTCATTATGCAGATGAATAAAATATCTATCTATAACATGCAAAAGCCTTCTGATATTGTATTACAATTCGGAGTTATGTTTACGATTTTTTACTACACTGAAACCCCGATCTATCATTCTCGTATCCATCGTTTTCCCGCATTGATCATTTTATTTTTATGGCCCCCGCACAAATTGTATTATCAATAATGTTAACAGAACCCACACATATCGTTCTTCAAAAAGTCATTTTCTCGCATTCATCATTGTAAAATTTTTCTTATGACCGAAATGAAATTGAAAATCAAACGATTCCATATGGCATTCAAACTGGACTTACTTCTTTTATTTTAAAATAATTCTTTTCCTCCTCCACGGAGGATCAAAACTGTGATAGCATGTCTCTGGACCATCCTCAAAGTAAGTTCCAGACCGTTGCCATTTGCCCATATTGTAGCACTAGTGCGATGCAAAACCCAACCAACCTTAACCTTATGCTGCTTTAGGTGAAGAGCAGGGATTGTGCAGATATTGCAACATGTGTCTATGGATTACAGAATACAGAGGGCCCTATGTCACCACACTGCTAATCGCCTTCGAGAGCAGGAGAGCGTGTTAGATTCCTGCGCTGGAACTAGGTGTCTTTCCATTTCTTTATATTGTAATTCTGTCATGTGCTATCTATCTTTATCTGACGAAGATTTACAAACTGACTATAAGTCAAACATACAAATCTGATGTATATGTGTTATCAATCAATACTGAATACGGATTGTGTGTGGTTGCTCGGAGAATAAGTTATTCTACTTTGTGTAAAGAGGAGAATGGATACATCCAGTATGGCAAGCTACTACATTTTTTCACATTCCTGAGGCTGAGCCTATGCCAGTGCCAAGTGTGTCTGCCATAATTATGGCATTTGAAAATGCATGAATTTTTTTATATGCACATGAAATTACAGCGAAGGATCAGAAAATGTTGTAAATCTGGAAAATCCTCATTTAATTTATAAAATGAATAAAAAATCCAACATAAAATTACTGATTTTAAAAAATTAATATCACTTAATTTTCTACAACTTTGATTTATTTTTTTGACAGTTTGAAGAGAAACAAATTAGTTTTAATTAGTAGTATAGTATACTATATATATATTGTGTGTATTATTTAATAAACATTGTTTTATTTGTGTTTTGACTTAAACCCGCATTCATCATTTTTCTGCTTTCATCGTTTTTCTTCACGCACCCCATGAAAAACGATGGATCGAGGTTCCACTGTACTTATTTTTATCACTAGTGACTAGTAAATAAAAACCTCACATAATAGTTATATAGCATAGCAGTTTTCTCTGTGAAAATACTTGTTTCCCTATGAAAGATGTCATTTTTGTAGACAAAAGTATTTCATTTGGGAGATTTTCTGAAAATGACATCATTTTAATATCTTATAAAAAAAAAAAGGGGGGGGGGACAATTTAGGAGGATTCATCTCAGCACGTCTCGGCCAGTCAAACCCCATGTTTACTTGTAGGAAACCAATCTCCATAAATTCCATTTTCACAATTCTTGACCATTTAAATGAGTCCTTGTTTTTCCAAAATTGTTTTTTTAAAGTTTTATTCTAAAGCTGTTAAATGCATGGATGTCAAGTCCTTTATTTTCAAGGGAGACTTCTTATTGGAATTTTTTTTTTAATTGTTTTGAATAAACACCATAAAATGCAATAAACTCACAACATTTGTTTCGGGTCGAAAGAAAACATGACCATTCGTCAGGCGAATAAAGTAGTAACAAGTGCTACAATCAGATGTGTTGCTGCTTTCATTACAGCACTCATGCCTACTTTGTTTGCCTAACAAAGGGTCGTATTTTCTTTCAACCCGAAACAATTGTTGCGAGTTTATTGCATTTTATGGTGTTTATTCAAAGTTTTGTACTTATTAATAATGGGAATTGTTTTATCATAGGTTAACATGGGATTTGGCTGACCTTGATTCTTAAATGTAAATTAAAAATATAAATTAGTTGTTTTATTAAGCTATAATATTCTGTAAGCAAGGGAAAAAACAGAAAAATGATTCTAAATTACAAGAAATTTTATTGAAAAATACTTTCCTTAACCCTTTAATGTTCACTACATACTATCTTTTGAAAATTGCTAAACTAATTTCAAAAATGGTTAATAGATATATGGCTAATCATTAATATGTAAAAAGAAAAAAATCCCAGTTACAGAAATAGTGCAGATTGTTTAATGCTCTGCAGCTTAGTTTGACACCCCAAAAAGAAGTGCCAGGCTAAAAAATACAAATATAATTTACATTATATCTCTAGATTATAGTACTTAATCAGGGAAATTATGCAAAAATCAGGAAACTTTAGCATTCTGGAAATATTAGGGAATTTTGTAAAAAATCAAATATATATATATATATATGGAACTTTTCATTTTTGCTTTGCAAAGATGACTGAAAAACTGCCAAACGAATGACGTGTTAGCCAAGGTTGCACAGGATTAGCTGCTTCTTAATTGAATTTCACCAAATTAATATTAAAAAAAACTCCTGATTTTCTTTTATTATTATTATTTAATATGTTTAATGCAACAACTTAAGGGTTAATTTTATGTTCTGGTGTTAATATGTTGTGCATTAAAAATGATTTAAATATTTATATTTTGACAATTTCTTCCAAATTTGAACTTTTATTCTGTATTTTCTTTTTATGTATATTAACAAAGTCAACAATTAACAAAGTCAACAAAGAGAAAAAAAATGATTGAAATATTTTTACCCATCAGTATAATTTTTGAATTTCCATTGTTAGGTAACAGAAATCATGGAACTCTTTCTCTGAATTTCTGTAGCCACCATGTTAATGTATTTTCTTAATAGATGCAAATTTTACATATTTTATTAATCAATTGCTAATAACACTTCTTGTGGCACTGGACTTGATCTAGCATTCCGGGATCTCAAGCAAATTTTGTTTTGCTGCAGATAAATACAGAAAATTTTTTTGCTTAGGAAAAAAAATTAGCATTTTTAATGATTCAGAAATTTTTAGTTTGAAATATCTACATATTAATCTGATTAAATTCAAATAATAATTTAATAAATGAATTACTTTGTAAATAAACACTATAAATTACAAAAATTCGCAACAGTTGTTTCAGGTCAAAATATTAGCTCAGCCCATTGTTATATGAAAAAAAAAAATAGGCACAAGGGCATCATCTAAGCAGCAAACTTCACTCGCATCTACTAAGAAATATAAAGCA
The DNA here is from genome assembly GCA_963930645.1 of Salticus scenicus. Classification (NCBI taxonomy): domain Eukaryota; kingdom Metazoa; phylum Arthropoda; class Arachnida; order Araneae; family Salticidae; genus Salticus; species Salticus scenicus. The sequence continues at coordinate 200,423,422 of OZ005653.1, read as the reverse complement.
ATTTCTGTATATGGCTTCATCTGAAACATCCATTGTTATAGTAGTGCTGCTATCTACTGAATGAAAAACAAAAATGTTAAATGGGTGGTTTTAGTTGAAACTTATGAATATTAAAGGATAAATTTTTCTTCAAAAACTATGCAATCATATCTACAAATGCTTCACAAAAGTATAGAAGAAATTTTTATGATTTCTGTTTCATAAGAGAGTTAATCAAACTAAATTAACTGTTTAAAAAAAATTATTCTTTAACATAATTTTGCATCCTGTTGCAAATCTCAGTTGCTTTTTTCAGCTTTTACATCTGTTGCTATCATTGTCAAATTTTTATTATATTTGCCAATTACTTTTCATTAGAACCTTTAACTTGGCTAAATTTTTTATTAGATTCTTGAACTATAGCTTTTGTTTTATATAAACAGACTCTTTAAATTGTTCTTTACTGGAGAGACTTTTGGTTGAATCCCAAGCAATTCATTGATTATAATCTTCCTTAGACATGTTGATAAATGTACAAAAGAAAAAAAAAAAAAAAATCTGTTTTTGATCACTACATATGCTTAAAGTAGTTTTTGAACTGTTTATTGTCAGTGGTAGACCTACAACTCTCAAGGCCCATGGCGAAAGGGTCTCACTGGGGCCCCCTTAGATGGAGCCCATTCTGTATTGAGGCCCCTCTCACACTTCTTCACTTACGTTTATTACTATAAAGAGGCATTGGAGTAAGTTTAAAGATTGATTTGGTAGCCTAACCCAATAAGAAGGCCAGGAGCATTGGCCTTGCTTGTCATGCTTTTGTCAAGTTTTGCATAAATAAGTTTCTTTTGGTTTTGGAGTTGTTGCTGTAAGGTGACTTTTTGTACATTAAGGGCGTGCATCCGCAAATGAAGATTTCTATTCAACATGGCCGCCCAGGTTCTAAGAAAAAATCGGGGTTGGCCTAACTTTAAAAACTGACAGCCAAGAGCTCCAATCAGTGAATAGTAGAATTCCCCTATTAGTTGAAAAATTATCTTCTTGACTACCTTAATTATTTTGACACTTCCTCTCCTAGCTGTGGGGTGACAGAGGTGATAAGAGACAGTTTCCCACCTGTATTCAATTATCTACAAGAACGCCGCTAAAAATATATACAAACTATCGCATCGCTCAGTGAAATATTTTGTGAAACATAAATCACTAAAATAAATAGATTTAAGATTTAAATTCTAATATCAAGAAATTTAATCTTATTAAATGAATAAATGAAAATTCTTTACACAAAATGTTTCGGAACAGAAGAAAATGTTTTTTTTAATTATAAATACATGCATAAAATATATGAATATTATAAAAAAATGTTTATTGAATTATTTATACTACATATATAGTTTCAGACAGTACATAAAATAGCTTTAAGTAAATTTAAAAAATTAAAGTTTAAAAAATTAAGTAGAATTACAGTTCAAGGAAAAATTTTATTTATTTATTTTTGGGTCGAATTTTGATGGAATATAATACGACACACGCAGAGCTGCAAATACTTTAATTAAGAAAACGTTAAAAATTAAAATAATACGTTCATTTCCTGATATTTTAACTGTGGATCTATGATAAATAACACCCGTGAAGTTGGAATATTTACAAGGCTTTTAGTTTAGAACCTCATCCCCCACCGCCCTTATTATTTCCCAAAATAATTTACATCTCTGCAGAAAGGAAAAGCAATAAATTCTAAAACATTTAGGATAACAAAATTAATAATCTCAATAATTTTCTACTTGCAACTTTAAGTAAAATCAATCCTATGCAGAGGTCCCCTCCTAGGTGATTCTAAACTGCCCTGTTTTCTGCAATTCTAAATTCTGCTCTTCCAAACTTCACAATTTCATCGCTCCAACGGCACTATTATATATTTCCTAACCCATAGTTTTATTTTTCATTCCTTTATTTAATTATTTTTAACAAATTATTATTATTTTAAAGTTATGTCCAGACATTACAATTTACAATTTTTTAAAGTCATAAAATTAGTTAAATAATAATAAAAAAAAAATCTTTATGATATTAAAGAAAAAACTTCAAATGAGACTCTTTCTACCGTCTATGTCTGTGATGGGTTGGTTTGTCTGCTGTTTGACACTGATAAAACAAACAAAATCAAATTTGTCAAATCAAATCAAAAATATTTTATCAATTTCACCCACGATAGCTAATTCTTTTAGCAGAAAAATGCTGGAAAATCTTTCTTTATCTATGCATATTTTTAATTTATTTTAGTAACTTCCTTTTATATAAAAATCAACCTCTGACTCTTTTTTTTTTACAATATATATAAATGTCATAGTAATGGGGAAAATGTTTTATAAATTATGAATGGGAGCATGGGTTCTGAAACAGAATTTTTTTTGTTTAATCTGTCTCTCTTCCCCCCTCCCTTCCCCTCGTAAAAACAAAAATTTTTTGCTATTGTTCGTATTTAGAAGTATTTTACAAGAAACAATTAAGAAAAGTGCCCTTTCTTCCGGTATCTTTTTTTCCGCGATCCGGAAAAAAGGGCACTTTTCTTAATTTGCGAGTCGAAAAAGTGCCCTTTTTTCCCCAGGTGCCCCTTTTTCCGGGATCCGCATAAACTTGCACCCATTTGGCGCAACTTTTGTGACAACGATTTATACATACCACATGACACCATACTGCGAATATCCCATTCGAAGCACAGTATAAATATACAAAGAAAAAATTCGCTTATTCGATTTTCATTGAATTACTAATTTAATTAACACATTTTCTTGAATAGCAACTCTACCACTAACCAAAAGATTTTACTCTCTAAGCTATGAGAAGTGTTTGGTTCGATTCAAGGCAGCACTCGTCAGCATAGCACTAGGAGTTTTCCATCATTTTCTCCAAAACACACGTTAATATGGATTAGGACCCCTTAAAAAGATTCTCACAGAATCCATTCCACCTAGACTTTTTCTAAATTAATAATAATAATAATGAATACGAATTATAATAGCTTTAATTATAATAGCTTTAATTTTACAGCAAATGCAATACAGGTTTCAGATTCTCTGTTTTAGGTTCGGACGTCATAATTACAACACTATACTATAATAAAAAAATTAATAAAAATTAATATCCATAATTTGAAATGGACACAAAATGAAAATAAGATAATTATTCCGTTAGAATTTTATGCTTTTGTATTGTTATTATTATTATTTTGCCGGAGATTTGCGTTATTTATATCATTTTTAATAGAAAACGTGCCATAGCTACCTTGAATAACATATATCAGTTTCAAAGCATTCTACAAAAAAATAAATAAATAAATAAAAAATAAATAAATAAAAATAACGGAATGTTGAAAAAAAAGAAAAAAATAATAATCTGGTGTGTCACTCACACGACTTTCTCTTACCCTGAACTTTAATACTATAAATATAGGTTGGAGATTAAGAGGTAAGATAACGATATTATGTAAACCTATGTTAAACAATTCAAATTAGGCTTCGGAAGAGTTTTGTATGATAATTAATTCTGTGTGAGGGGGGCTACCGCCCCCTCAACCCCCCGTTTCATTAACGCACCTACATTTATATAGAATTTAATTCGGTTATTAAAAAATAATTCTATTTTTTAAAAATAATTTATTAAAATTATTATTTAAAAAAATTATCTTTTATAATAATGCAGACGATTTCCATATTAGAGAAGTAGTATGACACTAAATATCCAAAAAAAGTCCATTTTATTCTCAATTTAAAAAAAAAAAAAAAAAAAAAACGATTTTTTTTTCTAAGTTTTTTTTTTTTTTTTTCGTTAAAAGTGAAAAAAATCGATAACTTTGTTTTAAATTATCGCAAATCGATGGTTCAACCATTCGTTTTAAAGGTATTGGCGAGCTCTTTTGAAAGATACCCATCATGAAAATTTACTCCCCTCGAGGGTGGACTTCCCCCCCAGTGGTGGTATTTACTCCATTTTATATAGGAAACATCCGATAGTAAACTTGTATAACATATTTCAATTTCATTAAGATTTGTGTACAGTAAGGGTATGGAAATACATGTATGGTTTATAGAAATGCCTCTATAAACCACAATGGAACACAATGCTTTGAAGAACACAATGCTTTGAACACAATGCTTTGAAATATTTTAGGGGATCCCTGTACACAAATTAGTAGAGGTGTAAACTCCATATTCAACAGGGAACATCCGATAGTGAACTTGTATAACATATTTCAATTTCATTAAGATTTTTGTACAGTAAGGGTATGAAAATAGGGTTTATAGAAATGCCTGTCATGGGACGCAATGCTTTGAAATATTTTAGGGGGTCCCTGTACACAAATCAGTAGAGGTATAAGCTTTTTTTTTTCGTTAAAAGTAAAAAAAAAAAAAAAATCGATAACTTTGTTTTGAATTATCGCAGATCGATGGTTCAACCATTCGTTTTAAAGGTATTGGCGAGCTCTTTTGAAAGATACCCATCATGAAAATTTACTCCCCTTGACGAGGGACCCCCCACCCAGTGGGGGAGGCGAGGCTCCTACATGCACAAATTTTTTTTCCCAGTTGACTATCTCTATTACAAAATATATATATATTCGTTTCATTTGGTTTAGTGCAGTCTATAGACGTTAAACTCTACTTACCTGCAATTTCCCCCATAGACGTAATGTATTAGAATTCTCTTGATTGTCCCTGTACACGAACCATTTGCTTGATCTTAACGAAAAGCTTACTGTAGCATCCCTATATGATACACATTTAGAATACCGAGTTTGAACTTTCTGCCATAATTTGTTTTTGATATATGCTGATAACAGACAGACACACAGACCATTTGCTAAAAACACGATTTTCGTATTCAGGGGACCTCAAAACGTGTAAATATAACAAAATCTCGCGTTCGAAAATTTGACCCAAAAACAATACTTTCTCTACCTTATGGGTAAGAGAAAGTAAAAAAGAGGAGAAGCATTGAAAGTTACAAATACTTCAATTACAAATAATAATAATAATAATAAATAATAATGACATGTTAATTTTTTAATATTCTTATTTTTGAACATAATAAGAAACAAAGCTAAGTTACGGTTTAATATTAACAAGACCTAAATCACAACCCCTATCATACTAAAATACTTTGTATGTGCACGGCAATAGAACAGACTTTTTCAAACTCTAAAACCTAAAAATACTTTAATTGAAAAAAATATCAGCAAAAAAATTGAAATTTAAGAAATAAAATAGTATATTGATTTTAAAATATTTATATTCATAATCTAAATATTTTGTATCGTGACTGAAATTTGGAATTTTCTTTGAAAAAGGAAAACATAGAATAAAGTTTTATATTCAACTATAATATTAAAAAGGAAAGAATTTTGTTTATAAATTTTATCCTTCATATATATATTGCCCTTCGCACAGATACATTCATTAGTATGATAGATAGTCCCTAATTAGACGAAAAATAAACAGATGAAAAAATTGCCACAACACACAAAAGTCAATTTGGTCAGTATTATATATATATATATGCGCACATTTTAAACTACAAGTATGAATATTGGCAAAAGCATTTAATTACTCTCTGTACATTTGTTTTTATTAAGATATCAAACAAAATAAAACTGCTGTACAAATAAATAGGAAAAAGAATTCAAAGCTATACACAAATAAACTTTTATTGACAAAAACAACATTACAAAATATCAGAAAAATTTAGTAATTTTTAATTTGATTGGTTAATCAATTATTATTTCTGATTTCTATGTGCCTTCTCTCATTTGTCTATTATTCAATCAGATAATATGTTTAATTACACAGGCATTCAAAAATGAAGTTTACAAAATTTGATTTGATGATTTCAGCTGACCTTTGTGTTTTTTGATATGCTGAAACCGAAAATGCAGCCCATTTTTCTCTATCACGTATTGATTTTTGTCAATACAGGGTGTTTACCGACACAATTTCTTATATATACCAACATAACAATCGGTTTGTTGGTTGGTTGATATGGTTTTAAGTCACACTAGGGCTTCACAATTTCAACAATAGGCCTCTATGATTAATTAATCACGGAGAAATACTATAAAACTTATTATATAATTATATTGGTGGAAGAGTAATGGAAGAAATTGTACCCTGTTTTGACAAAAATCTATACGTGATAGAGACAAACTGGCTTCACTTTCGGTTTCAGAAAACCAAAAAACATAAATATCAACCAAAATTATAAAATCAAAATTTTACATGTCGGCCTGTGTTATCTCCCGTGGATAATTTTTAAGTTTAACATCAAATGAGTTTTCAGATACATTTTTCGATGCTGTAACATATTTTATACATCGAAAATTCATTTGTAAATGATAAATTCATTTGTATTTGACAAATGAATTTATCGTTTTCTTGCTTTCAGTTGTATTTCTTTCATTATTTACATATACTATATATACATAAATATACACACACAAATAAATATATGATGTAAAATAAGGGCATGACAAGGTACTATAAAAACTGAAAAATAAATAAATAAATAAAAATAAATTGGAAATTAAAAGCCAAATTACATTTTTTGCATTAAATTTGTTGCATTCATTTTCTTATTTAATCAAATAAATTATCACATTTTTCTAATTAAAAAATCAATAACAATGAACGTATTTGCATTTGCAAAACAAAGATATCAAAGGGTAGTATTTAAACTCAGGAAAGTAAAATAAACAAGAACCGAAAACTGAAAACTATGTACACTCTAGGAACAAAATAAAAATGTTCTCTATAATAATAGCCATATTTTTTCAGCGGTTACGCTGAGAACTAACATTATAGCTGCAATAAAACATCGAAATAAATACAGTAAAATTTTACCCATGGCCTTCAAAAAACAAAAAGGTTAATTTGACAGAAAACAAATACCATCACTTTTGCAACATTGTATTGAGAAAATAGAAAACAAACCTTTATCCATAATTAGAAATAAATAATAAGAAAAGTAAATTAAGAATTTATTTCATGGTTTAGTTTAAATTAACCGAATTTACTTTTTTTTTTTTTTCAGGAACAGCTTTAGTATAAGATCTCCTTGACGAATTCGGCTAGTCACGCATAATCATTATAAATAAATCACATAATATCGCAAAAAATTAATAAAACGAAAACAATCATCACGTAGTTTTTTCTAAACTGCTCGAAACAGCTTATCTTTTACTTCATTAATGATCACTTGAAACATATTTTATAAAGAAAACTAACTTTTTTCTTCTTTTTTTAATGAATACATTATTGTTATTGTTATTATTACTATTATTTATAAAACATTTGTTATCTTACAAACTGTTCGTCAGTCATAACCTACTTTATTTTCGCGGCAGACATTTTAGTCTATGTGAGTATTGAAAATATAAGTAAATTTTTAAATGGCGTAAAATTAGTGAAATAAAAACAATAGTCATATAAATTATCTATTTCCAATGTATCTAAGTCATGATTAAAAAACAAAAACATATTAAATAAAATAAATGAATAATAATATAATACGCCAAAACATCGGCAAAAAAAAAAAAAAATCAAAAGTACGGGCTATGAAAGCTCCTATCTGTTGATGTGAGATTTCATAGCAGCTTCAAGCTTTTTGAAGTGAAAACTTCTTTAGGCGCATTGAGCACTTTTTGGGTGAGCAAAAATCATGGAACTCGCGTCATCGTCAGCGAACACTTTGAAATTCTGCAGGCGTTCGTTGACGTTGTATATATATATATGTTTGTATGTATTATCTACTATTATTATTATTTTATTTTTATTTTTCGCGTGTAAATGAATTTATGCCAAGGACAAAATAAATTAATTAAATTAATTAATAAACTCATAAGTTCATTTATTTATTTATTATTATTATTTATTTATTTATTTTTATATTTTTAATAAAATATTTAATAATTCTAAAACTATTACAGGGATTTTATTTAATGTCTTTTAATTAATTGAAATAATTTTGTTTAAAAGCTCAATTCTGAGTCCTTGAGTTATTTCGCATCTTTTTGCGTTCAGATTTCGTAAAGAGGTAGTCGGAGACACAAACATTTTTTTTTTTTTTTTTTTTTTTTTTTTTTGTAATATATATAAAAAAAAAATATATATTAGATTTTTAAGCAAAGAGTTCTCTCTCTTTCTCTTTTTTTTTTTTCTTTAATGCATTTGGACTCTTAAAAAGAAAAATTCTGTGTGGACCCAGAAAGTATGTTTTAACGACACCATTATTCCCCTTCCCCTTTCGACATGAACGATATCATCAATCAATCTTAATGACTTCCCGTAAGTTTCGCGGGGCGTTTCCGATGGGAGGCGGAGAAATCTGCTGAAATTGAGGTTTTTCAATTTAAGAATTAAAGTTTCTTATATTCTCATTAATAGAGATTTAAATAAAACAATTTATAAAAACATTAATAAAAAGCTTGGTTTTCTTGAGAAAGCGACACGCTATACAGATTTCAGATATTGCAATTTGTTTATAAGTTAGAGGCTAGTAAAGCAACACAAGTGTATTTTTCGCATTTTACAGCTTAAAAATAAAGGGTTAAAAATTAAATATAACAGTTTTTGTTTCACGGGTCTTCAGTGTATGGTTGTGAATTTTCTGATTGTGAAAACAGAATTAAAAAAAATTCATTAGGTAATGTGTAATTCTATAAACAAATTTCGCCATAGAATAACACAGGCTTTGGATGACCTTGACGATCCGTGATGCACCCCCTTAAGGCTCTTTACACAGAAACCTATGACTTAAAGTGGAATTGCAGGAATATTTTAGGTCAAAATAATGGCATGACAACTTCATCAGATATATATACTGAAAGGTTAAGTTTCTCCAGAGGCCTGGGGTGGACTACCCCATCTTCCCTACCTTTGGTACACCACTGTTTATTATTTGAACTACATTTCTCTTAACATTTCGAGTGAGTGAAAGGGATTTTATTTTGAACTAAGTAGAAGCTATCAAAAGCAGATTTATACCAATAAGGTATAAATCCACTAAACTGCTCTTTAAAAGCAGATTTTACCCTCTTTGAAATGTTTTTCAATTACATTCATTATATTACAAACAATATTAAAACTCATCAATAATCAGTTTTAATGTGCTTTTTTCCTAATAGCTAATCAAGAAAAATATCATGAAGGATTTAGAAGAATTGCAGGAAAATTACTAAATGAAACCAAAGAAAAACAGATGAATATGTACAAATAATCATGGTTTGGTTTCATTTGAGAAACGTCCATTTTTTTAAAATTAAAAGCTCTTCAATAAACTTTGAAATAAATCACAGTAGTTATTTTAAATGTCAATTACCAAAAATAAAATTGATTTTTATTAAGACATTTTATAAGTCATCACTTCTGAATTAGGATTATGATAGTATTTATTTCTGTAACATTTTTATTGTTAGTCTACTCTAGATTCTAGCATAATGAGGAATAATACACATACAGAATGTATTTGAAAAGTTTCAGGAAATATTGCTGTTAAGTAAGTGTAAGTACATATGTGAAACTGACTGAATAATGTGGCAAAGACTTTCAGGCATATGTATCATATTATGCATAAATCATGTATGTGGGTTATTATCATAGAAAAAATAGAACAATGAACAAGCATCAGAATTTGTCTTACATTAGAAAAATCTTCCACAGAAACCTATAAAATAATTAAATTTGTATATGGTTTTAATGCTATGAGTTGTTCACAAATGTTTGTATGTTTTTTGAAATTTAAAATTGGAAAAGACTTGAGTGTAGATAATGAGAGACCAAGTTGTTCATATTCGAATCGATGAAAATGTTAAATGTGTGCCATTGGTGAAGTCCGACCTCCGAATAATAGTAGAAGTGATTGCATGATTATTAAACGTAATTTTAAAATCTGTTTTGCGATTATGGTGGAGGAATTCCACATGTGAGGCCTGATTTATTGGTTAGTGAAAACTGGCACCTCTTGCAGGATAATGCACCATTCATAAGTCCATCCTTGAATATGAATTTTTGGCGAGAAGACAGATTGTATGCATCGACCAACCTCTCCTTCCTATACTCACCTGATTTGTTCCTATAGACTGTATTTAATTTTTATTTTCTTCTATCTTCAATAGAAGAAAATATTGGATTCGTAAAAGTTTTCGATTTCGGGTTATTGATGGATTTACACGTTTTGAGAGCTGTAGAACACGATTTTACCATTTTTAGAAAATGTCTGTCTGTCTGTCTGTGTGTGTGTGTGACAAAATTTTGTGGCAACTGTATCTCTGGAACTACTGCACAGAATTTCATACAAATTCATTGGTATGTAGTTGCACCTTGACATAAATTAGTGCCTATCAACTTTTGGTAAAAATCGTCTTACAGGTTGCGTTGCCATCCCGCTTTTTCTAAATTTTTAACAGAGTGATATAGGGCAAAAATTTTCAAAATGGGTATCTTTAGAAAGTTCTCGTCAGTACCTTTAAAACGAATGGTTGAACTATAAATCTGTGATAATTTAAAACAAAGTTATCGATTTTTTTTACTTTTTACGAAGAAAAACTCAGAAAAAAAAAATCTTTTTTTTTTTTTTTTTTCTCTCCCCTTAATTTTATCTAACTCCCACGGTTTCCGTGTTCTGACAAACTTAAACTAATTTTTGCTTTTTTCCCCTAATTTTGTCCAAAGTCCTATGGTTTCCGTGTCTTGACAAACTTTAACATACTTTGCATTTTCACCCTAATTTTGTCAAAGTCCCACGGTTTCCGTGTTTTGACAAACTTTAACATATTTTTGCATTTTCCCCCTAATTTTGTCAAAGTCCCACGGTTTCCGTGTTTTGACAAACTTTAACAAATTTTCACATTTTACCCAAAATTTTGTCAAAGTCCCACTTTTTTTTTTTTTTTTGTCTCCCCTTAATTCTGTCGAACTCCCACGGTTTCTGTGTTCTGACAAACTTAAACAAATTTTTGCATTTTTCCCCCAATTTTGTCAAAGTCCCACGGTTTCCGTGTTTTGACAAACTTAGAATAATTTTCATATTTTACCTAAAATTTTGTCAAAGTCCCTTTTTTTTTTTTTTTTTTTTTTAATTATTGTTACTGGGTGAATTTGTATAGGAAAATATAGAAGAAAGTCTTGTGGTGGCCACAACATACTAGTTGAAGTTGAAAATAAAGATGAAGAAGGAATGGTAAGAATCAATAGGAGACATTGACGTAACAGTGACATTGGAACTCAATAGTATTGGATTTCAAGAATTCCAGAAGGTGTTTTGGATCTGCACACTCATTTTAAGCATTACATTGAATTGGTAAGAGACTGTGTCGAAACTTTGTATCACATGTAAGTATATCCTTTGTGGTATATGGTCTCTGTGCAATCACTCATAGCATAGAGCTTTTTAAATATATTGTAAAGGAAAAAAAAAAACTGATCCATCAGATTTATCCTTTTCTTCTTTAACATTGACTGTTAAAAAAACAACTTTTCAAAGCTCCAAGTATTGCGCAATACTATTTGTGAATTTTCCCCCCCTACCATCGAACTATGTCACGTGACTCACTCAAAAAAGAGAGCTACGATTAACTTTTGTTTTAGTTAGAAGTGTGGTATTGCGGTGTGCAAATATGTAGCAGTGGCTCTCTAACCGATTAACCAAAAATGTTTCATTTATTTTTGTAAATAGTTATTTCTTTTGTGTACTGTGTATCATCGTAATGTGTCCGTGAAATTAAAAATTATGTTTTTTTTAAGTGTAACAATGAGGCGAGTCATCTTTATAAATTTTAAGAACATTTCATTCTGCATTCGTTGTTTAAATTGGCATCCCAACGTTGGGCCGAATGACTAAGTGATGTCGGCGATTAAAGAATGGAAAATAATTACAGATAAGTAAATTTTAATATTTATTTGATGATTGTTTGAACAGGAGCTAAAGGAATTTGGGCATTGTGCAGAGTGTGTTAATAAGTTAACACTTGAAAATATTGATTATCCTAATCAATGATTAGATATTTCTTAGAATCTTAATTCTAGATATGTTTAACAGTCGATCATCCTGATCTTAACGAATTTTAGATCGCCCAGATCTTATTATATTTGCATACCAGTTTCCTTTAGTATCTGTAAGTTATTTTTGATTCATAATTGTTGATATATTAAGATTTTGATAATTAAAAACAAGAATGTAGAATGCTATTTCTTAAGAAATAAGTTGAAATAATGGTGTATTGATGTAAAATAAAATATATTCTAATATAATTCTAACATAGAAAAATAAATCAAGTAAATCATAGCATCGAGTTGCTTAGAATAAATTAAGAACAACATTTCTGTTTTTTGGCGCCATTGCGTTTTGGAAGAAAAATAAACAAGTGAACTTTCATTATTATTGCGTAATCGCTTTCAGTAAAAGCGAAAAGAAAAAAGCTTTGTTTACTTTATGATTTATTATGACACTTTAAAAGATTAAATAAAGGTTGTTGTATAAATATCTTAATCTTATTGAATAGATTTATTTCTGATAAATGATCATAGAATAAATATTATTTTCTCTTGAACACATTTACGAATTATAAAATAATAAGCAACTCATAATAATAATAATAATAATGAAAGAATGAATAAACAATTTTTTGTTGTTGTTGAATAAAAGGAATTTTACACAGATTTGTTTATAATAAAGATATATTAAATAGACATCTTGTTTGTTTTGTTGAATTGATAATTATATTTTTATCATTTGCATTAAAAATAAAATTTTGGTGGAATCTGTACATCAATTTGAAATATCTTGTATTTTCAATTACTCAAAAATGTTTCAGGAAGAGTATTTCTATTTACTTTGAAATAATTATTTGAAAATAGGGGTTAAAAGAGTTATTATTTCCTTTATATGTTCTTTATTGCTTTAGTTCTTGAATTTATTTATTGAATAAATTGGTTAATTTAAGTTGTTTAACATATAACAATAATATATATATATATATAAGTGATCTCTGTGATTTATATAAAATATTTTGGGCTATATACGTTCGCGTACTGCACATTTTTAGATATATATTAAATTATTAAAATTCAGTTTAATCATGTCTTATATGGCTAGAGGAAAAAAAACAGATCTAATTGAATTAGCGGGTGAATTAGATATAAAAATAGATGAAAATTTAAAACTTTTAGACATTAGAAATGCTATAGTCGAAAGTCCAGATTATGATGCAGAATTCACAAAAGAATGTTTGAATCGCATCATACGGGATAGGAAAGAAAAAGAAGATTTTTCGCTGAAAGAAAAAGAATATGAAAGGTTATTTGAACTAGAGAAAACCAAATTACAGGCACAAGCTAGTGCTGCTCCTGATGCAGTATTACCTACCATGGCCCTTTCTTCCGTAGACACAAGCATGCCAAAATTAGAAATAAGCAAATTAATCCCAAATTTCGATCCGAAAACAGCTGATATAACCTTATATTTAGATTTATTTGAAAAAACAATTAACATTTTTGAAGGTACCAAAACCAAAGTGGGTCGTATATCTTGTAGGTCTTTTGCCAACTGATGTCGCCAAACTAATTGCAAAAGAATCAGTTGATGATGCTCAGAATTATGATAATGTTAAGGAAATTCTCTTAAAACGTTTTAAATTAAGTGCTGAGAAGTTTCGACAACTTTTTGCCCAACACCGTAAATGTCCAGAAAGTACATGGCGAGATTTTTATTTTGATTTGCAAAACTATTTTGATGGGTGGCTTAAAGAATCTAAAGTTTCATCGTTGGAAGAGTTAAAAGATTTAATACTGGCAGATCAAATAAAAAAGAAAGCTCCTCCCGAATACAAAGAGCATTTTTTGGACCACTGGAGCGAGTGGAACAATCCTCTTGAACTTGCCGATAAACTAGATTCATATGAAGAAATTAGACTAGTAAGAAATAAAAATGTTAGAAAGGAATCCCCTAAATTCCCACATGGAAATACTTCCCAAAATTTAAGAAATCACCCCCAAAATTCTAAAACTGCGTCATCGAGAGATTATACGAAAAATGAAGATCGACCACGTGTTAGTTGCTATGGTTGTGGCAAACCAGGTGTTATTAAGGCTAAATGCTCCGCCTGTTCCCCCTCTTCTAGAAAAAGTTCAGCTGAGTTCAAAACTATTCACCTTCAGTCATTATCTATCGAAGAACCTCAGTCGACACTTATAAGAGTAAAAATTAATGGAATAAATGGAATAGTGTGTGCTGACACTGGAGCCAGTCACACTATAGCTGGTGAAACATTATATCACCTCTTAACAAAACGAGGTGTAGCATTTGAGAAAACTTGTATGAATGTAACGTTAGCTGATGGTCTCCAAAAAGAAACTGAAATCTATTCAGCCGAAGTAGATGTACAAATTGAAGGACGATCTTTCCGAATAACTTTGTTTGCGTTACCTACTGCAAAGAATAACAGAACATTGTTGGGAAATGATTTTTTGCGTACTGCTGGAATCGTTTTGGATATTCGAAATAATATATGGTATTACCATGATAATCCAAAGCAGAAATTTGATTTCAGTGAAGATGATTTCAGGCCGTCTGAAAATCCAGTATATTCTGCTGAAGTTAACGAACTTATGTTAAAAGAAAATGAAGGAGCCCATCTTTCTGATGAACAAAGGTCAGAACTGAATAATTTATTGAATGAATATGAAGATATCTTTGAACCAGGGGAAGAACCGACTAACAAAATTCAACACTATATTGACACTGGAAGTAGTCCTCCTGTCGCAGTACCGCCGTACCGCATGTCCCCAGCAAAGAAAGAGATGTTGAAGAAAGAGCTAGACGAGTTGTTAGCTAGCGGAACAATAGAAGAATGTGAATCTCCTTATGCTTCACCGGTGGTATTAGTACCTAAGCCTAATGGTCAAGTACGACTTTGCGTAGATTATAGAAAACTAAATTCTATTACAAAGACTGATAAATACCCATTACCCAGAATTGATGATCTTCTTCACGAAGCTAAACATACCCCTTTTATGTCAACCATTGACTTAAGGAATGGGTACCATCAAATTGAAGTAAACCCTGCAGACCGTGACAAAACTGCTTTTATTTGTCCATTTGGAACTTTTCGATTCCGGAAAATGCCTTTCGGCCTCAAGAACGCCCCATCAACATTTCAACGTATGATTGATAATTTTAGAAATTCCTTAAAGAACATATTAGTCCTTTCCTATTTAGATGATATTATCATCTTGTCTGAAACTTTTAATGAACATTTAGATAATTTGAGTGCAGTTTTTAGGAAATTACGAGAATTTAAGTTGCACGCTAACCGTGAAAAATGCAATTTCGCTTGTAACCGTGTAAAGTATCTGGGACATTACATTACTAGTAAAGGACTTGAAGCTGATCCTGATAAAATTGCTGCAATACAAGAAATACCAGCTCCAAAGAATGTAAAGCAACTGCAGTCCTTCCTGCAAACTTGCTCATGGTATAGAAGGTTTATCCCAAAATTCTCTGAAGTTGCTAGACCTTTGACTAATTTGACGAAGAAAAACGCTGTTTGGGTTTGGGGAGAAGAACAAGAAACATCTTTCAAAACCCTAAAACATCTTCTAATGAGTCCACCCATTCTCAGTCAAAATGATCCAACTAAACCATATATATTAAGAACAGACGCTAGTAACTATGCCCTTGGTGCAGTTTTGTTACAAGGCACTGGAGCAGAAGAACATCCAATTGAGTATGCAAGTAGGTTACTCACAAAGGCCGAAAGAAACTACTCCACGACTGAAAGAGAGGCCTTAGCCATCGTATGGGCTTTGGACAAGTTTCGTGCATATATTGACGGTCAAGAAGTCACTGTAGCAACCGACCATCAACCTCTTAGATGGTTAATGAACTTAAAGTCCCCAACAGGTCGCCTCGCGCGATGGGCACTACAGGTACAATCCTTCAACCTGAAGATAGAATACGTGCCTGGTAAGGCTAATGTTGTTGCTGATATGTTGTCCAGACCCTTCTGTCCACACGAAGAAGGAAAATGTGAAATTTGTTCAATTTCAATAGATATCCCTCCGCGAAGTCCAAGAGAAATACGAGAAGAACAATTAAAAGATGAAGATATAAAGAAAATTATCGAGTCTTTGGAAAGTATAGAGAAGAATGAAGATTTCGCTAACTGGAGTAGTCGTGGTTACTTGATGAATCAAGGCGTTTTATATAGATATTCTCCCGAAACAGAATCAGAAGAAGCGCAATTAGTAGTCCCGGTTCAAGAGCGAGAAAGAGTGTTAAAAGAGCATCATGATGCACCCTCAGCTGGACATTACGGAATTGAAGGAACATTCGATAGAATCGCAAAGCGGTACTACTGGACTGGTATGCGAAGATATATTACAGAATATATTAAGAATTGCCCTGATTGCTGTCGTTATAAACCTAGTAACCAGAAGCCATCTGGATTATTACAAACACCGATCTATAATCAACGATTTGAATCCCTTTCAATTGATTTATTCGGCCCTTTACCTAAAAGCAATGAAAAGAAATGGATCTTCATCATAGAAGATTGTGCCACCAAATGGGTGGAACTATTTGCATTAACTTCCGCAACTGCTAAAGAGTGTGCGATCACTCTAATAGAGGAAGTGTTCCTTAGGTATGGTTTGCCTAGAAGGGTAATAAGCGACAACGGGCCGCAGTTCGTAAGTGCTGTAATGCAACAAGTTTGTTACATCCTGGGAATCGCACAAACCCTAACTCCGGTTTATCATCCACAGGCAAACCCTGTGGAAAGGAAGAACAGAGATCTAAAACCCCGTCTGGCCATGTTGGTTGGGAATGATCATACTACCTGGAGTGAGAAGCTACCAATAATTAGATTTGCCCTTAACACAGCAAAATGTGATTCAACTGGCCAGACCGCTGCATACCTCATGTTTGGGCGAGAACTACGCACTACCGATGATATTGCGCATGATTTCCGAAGTGTTGTGCACAATGATAATTTCGTTCCCGAAATAACACCGTACTTGAAGAAATTTGCCAATTTCACTAAACAAGTACGAGATCGAATTGAGGAAAGACAAGACCAGCATAAACGCTATGCAGACAGAAAATTTAAAAAGGCTCCTTCTTTCAAGCAAGGTGACAAGGTATGGGTTAATACCCACCCCATTAGTGATTCTAGTAAGAAGCGAACTTCCAAATTCATGCCGAGGCGCGATGGCCCTTATACAATTTTATCACAGAGATCACCAGTTTCGTATACATTAGGTACTACAGATAATCCTTTTACTCCCATAGGGAATTACCATGTATCCGCTCTGCAACCATATACAGGTCAGGACACTACTCCTGTTCGTCCGATCCAAAGGAGAGGTCGACCGACGAATACTACAACCTCAACTAGTAGGAAAGGTGGTCAACAACGAGAACAGTTGCCCAAACGCCCTGCTGTGCCCACCAGGAAGCAACCCCCCAGAAAAGCAAGCTGTATACCGAGGACGATGTACACAGCTTGAGGGGAAGTCTGTAAAGGAAAAAAAAAAACTGATCCATCAGATTTATCCTTTTCTTCTTTAACATTGACTGTTAAAAAAACAACTTTTCAAAGCTCCAAGTATTGCGCAATACTATTTGTGAATTTTCCCCCCCTACCATCGAACTATGTCACGTGACTCACTCAAAAAAGAGAGCTACGATTAACTTTTGTTTTAGTTAGAAGTGTGGTATTGCGGTGTGCAAATATGTAGCAGTGGCTCTCTAACCGATTAACCAAAAATGTTTCATTTATTTTTGTAAATAGTTATTTCTTTTGTGTACTGTGTATCATCGTAATGTGTCCGTGAAATTAAAAATTATGTTTTTTTTAAGTGTAACAATGAGGCGAGTCATCTTTATAAATTTTAAGAACATTTCATTCTGCATTCGTTGTTTAAAATATTGTATACACAAACAAAATTTAACATAACCTGTTACAAAATCACATTATTTGTTCTCAGAAATTTTTAAATCTTGTACTGGCTTTCTGATTTTTATTATTATTTTAATTATGCAATTATATTTATTTTTATTTAGACTTATTCAGCTGCAATAAATGACAAGAATATTGAAGTGCTTTCCATGAGGGAATATTTAAAAAATAAATGGGAAAAACTACAATCTCTTCTTCAGCTTTATGAATCTTTGAATTTGGCTTTATCAGAACGAAATTTAACAGGTAAACATAAACACATATTTTAAAGTGCCTTACTATAATTTTTAGGGTTTATACCAATCATGAAAATTAAGTGGTCTAAAAGAAGTACCTTGGTTATGATTTAGTGGTCCAAAGATATAAAATGGTCGTCATTAAAAAAAAAAAAAATACATAAATAAGTGCATGTGTTTAAGTATTTTTACTGCATATATATCAATGCATATATGTAAAAATAGCATAAACACTAAATATTAGGATATTATAAATGCAATTTTTTTTTTTTTTTTTTTTTTTTTAATGTTTCTGTTTTTATTTGATATTACTAGCAAACCCATGTGAAATTTTCACACTTTCTTTTCTTATTTACTTTTAAAATTTAAAACTCATAAATCTTATATCAACTTTCCCAGCCAATTTAAACTTTTATTCATCAGAATTCATCACAACTGTTGTTGAAAGGGCATATTTCCATCCAATTACATAAATGTTTTAATTTTTGTAATTGAAATGTATGTGTAATGTAATATGTATGTGTATAATATACTACAATTACAATGTAAATATATTAAATATCTCGGTAAATAAGAGCATTTGTTTAAAATGGCACATATGCAAACAATAAAAAACTTTTTATATAATTAGATGGTCAAATTATATATAGGTTTACACATACCAAAAGCCTAAATATCTTCAAAATGATGCACACAAAAGTACTGGCTACCTTTAAAGATATTAGCTAAAATTGATTTTTTAATAAGAATTGCTGTTTTCTTTGTATAAGTCAATCAATAATTTGCTGAATTATTTATTTTACTAGTGATTATTTATTCTATAATTATTAATTTAAAATATATATATTTACATATATATATATATATATGTGTGTGTGTGTATTTTTAATGTAATGTAATCATTCAGTGATAATATAATACGACCTAGTTAAATAAAATATCACTAACAAAAATAAATTATTAACTATAAACTTCTGATTATCTGCAGAATTAAATAGCCTGGTAAATGCAAATACTATTCAGTTTTCTAGATTGTTTGTCTTCTTTTATATTTTTTATATCCTTTAATTTTAGACCTAATTGTGTATGTGTGTGTATATATATATATATATGTATATGTGACGATATGGAATGATAGAGAGATGACAGTCACTGGCACACAAAGAACACTAAGAATTTTTTCACGAAACAGCCTTATTTCCTGAAAATTGCAAGTTGGGACTTTTATGGAAAGGCAATGGAGTCCAGGCCGATGCCTCGCAGATCTCCAGACGAAGTAGTGGCTCCGGCTGCGGAATCTGTTAGGAAGACTGTAGCTCCTTCGTAATTTTAGAGGAGAGTGGCATGAAGTATTTACCAATTGAAAACCGTGGCAAAAGTCCTCCTGTTGTTTATAATTTGGCCTTTTATACGTGATTTATGATCTGTTCGTTGGTCACTCAGGTCACCTGGGGCTCTAAAAGAATTTCTGGGATCTATGCATGATGGATGCCACGCGAGTTGCAAATTGCATTAGTGTCAGCAAATTTTGACTTATAATTTCGTTCATTTTCTGATTTCTGAGTGATAGTCTTTTACCATAAAGCAATGTTTACAGGGGCAATTACGAATTATTCACAATTTATAATTTCGACTAGCGATTTTCACACGTTTAAATTGGGTTTTTAATCATTTAAATTTGTCTATTTTTATCCCTTTCATATATATATAATACACATTGTAATTTATTGTGGCAAAGAAGCTAAGGAAGATTGGAATAATTTGAGTTTTCTGTAAACAGAGATATATATTTTTAACATGTAGGTTTGTGCGAGTATAATTATTTACATTAGTAATTAAATTATACTCGCACAATAATAAGTATTTAGTCATTGAATATTATAATTTGTATCAGTATTGCACTTTCACTTTAGACTACCTTTAACATAAAATAACCCAGAAGAAGAAATCTGTTATTCACATTCAGATTCCTTTAAGTACACTTGAATTTTTATAAGATAAAATACTATTCTCAATCCAAAGTCTTTCAATTTTAAAAGAGTATTTTATAACTGCATTGATATTATAAAGTCCTGATTAAAATAAGTGGTATATCGAATCTCTTTGTGTAAAATACATCGATTAGTATGCTTCAAAAAGTGTTTTTTTTTTTTTTTTTTTTAATGCTACAGTTTTGTAATTTTCTTTGATTTGTATTAGAGTCCTAACTGACCTAAACCCAACAGGTGAATTTAAATCAACTGAAAACCCGACCCAAACCTGACAGCAAAAATTTTAATTGACCCAAATCTGCAATACAAAATGTTGACAACCAGCACCCAACCCAAAATCCTACTTTCTTTCACCCGAATGAAAATGAAAATTTATTATTTATCTAAATCATGCAAAACACTTTTAAGTTATAAAGTAAATTTTCATTCTCACACATTTGATAAATCATTTTTAAAAGTATTAAAAATGTAATTATTAATACACTAAGTTAAATATGAAAAGTAGATTAATAATAATTTTAACTGTTTATGTTTATTGTATGTTTCAAGTGTATAAAAAATATGGGCTTCAAGTTTAGTGTATGTATAGTTTATTGTTTAATGCTTATCCCACACACGTACAAATAAGAAAACAATAGTGTGTTACAGATTTCCAGCTAAACATCCGTTTCTATTCTTATCTAAGTCTACCATTTCAGTAATTTTTTTAAAACATCTGCAAGAAAAAAAAATATTAATTATCAGTTTAAGTTCACAGTCTGTTTCAAAAGGATGTAAGTAATCAAAATAGATTAATCATACATCTGGTTACTGTCTTAGCAGAAGCCTGTTTTTCACAACTTTTATTCTAAGTAATAATAATAATAACTTTGTTTCTTTGTAATTGTCTTAGTTGGATATGGATATTTATTTTAATATTGGTAAGCGTATATTCACTTATGGGTATACGAGGTACGTTCAGAAAGTAAGTTCCATTTTGAAATAAAAAAAAGAACAGGTACAGATACAGCAAATAAATTTATTGCACAAAAATCTACAACCCTTACACTATTTTTCGACATAGCTCCCGTGATTTTCCAGGCATTTGTCGTAGCATGGTACAAGTTTTTGTATACCCTCTTCATAGAATCTTGCTGCCTGTGTAGTCAAGCAAAGAAGAAAGTATCGTTTCCATGGAAGTGGAGCACATGCACAACAATTACTCTGTGATAAGCAGAACAAAATGACACCATTTTGAGCCATGTTCGCTAGGAGCGAGGTTGAGGCTGTACAGAGTTGTGTATGAAATGCACACAACCAACAGCAAGCTCAAAATAATGTCATTTTGTTCTGCTTGACACAGAGTGACTGTTGCGCATGCGCTCCGTTTCCATTGGAACGGAACTTACTTTTCAGTTTACTTGACTACACAGGCGGCAACATTCTACGAAGAGGGTATACAAAAACTTGTACCACGCTACGACAAATGCCTGGAAAATCACGGGAGCTATGTCGAAAAATAGTGTAAGGGTTGTAGATTTTTGTGCAATAAATTTCTTTGCTGTATCTGTACTTGTTCTTTTTTATTTCAAAACGGAACTTACTTTCCGAACTTACCTTGTATATATCAAACAAATTTCTACTTATTGAGTTAAAAATCTTTTGAAATATATTCTCTAGTTGACATTATTCATTGAAGACAGAACTCAATCTGCAGTAAAAAAAAAAAAATCTGGTGAACCCGACCCACACAAAAAATAAATCAGTCAACCCGACCTGCAAGAGAAAAAGTTTAGTCGACCCGACTTGTACCTGAACTGTGGGTTGTGTCAAGTCGGGCTCAGGCAAAATCGGGTTAACCAATCTGATACGAGACCCAGAAAACCCATTAAACATCGCAATATGAATCCCACTGAAAATTTTTTAATTTTCTTATATTTTGGGTTTTAATGTGCATTTCTAATCACATGCAGTTTAAATAAAATAATTAAAAAAATATTTTGTTAAAAGATATATGTTTCCAAAATGGGAGATTTGGTACTTTATAAGGGTAGAATAGATGTCAATAAACTGCAAAACCCTTTGAAATTAGTTTTCTTGATCCCTGTTTCTTATAATTTAAGAAAAGAACTGTTTTATTTTATATCCATTATTTTAAACCCCTGCACTCGAATGAGTTATTTTTGCTGATGTTTTGCAGAAAAACAAACATCTTTGTTTGAATAATTGAAAAATATATATATGTTGAATTTACATTACAAACTTTTTGAAAAAATTACCAACAAAGCTAGGTGCTTCAATATTTAATGTAAAAAATAAAATTATATATATCTTAATTACTTGCAGAGAAAACAATTCTTAAAAATTGCCCCCGTAGTGGAAGCTTTGGTTCCTAATGAGATAATTATTACAATATATGCATATATTATACATATATTATTATTAGTTATTTTAACTATGTCATAAGATGATTAGATTTTGCATATGCCAGCTTTAGATCAAATTAATTTCAATTTCAGATCCCTCATCATATGGAACTTACCTGCCTACTGAAGTATTACAAGCTGGCATTAAAGCAGGTCGATTTGTCAAAGGACATTTGCAAGTTAATAAGCATCATGCTTCTCAAGAAGCCTTTGTGGCATCCTCAAAGTAAATAATTAACAGTAACTTTTTTCTACTAGTACTTTTTTGAATAGTAACTTTTTTCTATTTAAATATGTTAGGTATGTTTTCTTTATTACCGCTTGATTAATCTTATAGTATGGGGTTCTAGCCATAAATATTATTGTTCACAGTGCTTCCAGGTCATAAGAAACAGAAGCTGTGATGAAAAAATAGTCTGCAATAATTAAAATAAGTCATTTTATTTAAAGAGTCACATATCAACATGGGAAATATTTCATGACTAAAAACATTATTACTTTTCTAATTAGTCTTACAGACATTTCAGAGTGTTGCACAAGTAATATGATGGAGAGAGAGAGAGGGTAATGAGAATACATATTTAACAAACAGAAAGTTAAGAGCGATGTGTGTGAAATTCACTATCACGGCCATAAGCAGATTGGCAGAAATATGCCAAAAGTTGAAAATATCGCCGATTTTATAGTCAAATGCTTTCCTTTGTCTCTCAAATAAAATGATATAAATATTTTGAATTTAGGTCATCCATTACAAAACCTTATTCAATTTTTTATGCCAACTTGCATGCCTATAATCGTCTGCTTCATGGAAACTGGAAAGACTGAAATTACTTTGACATAATTTAGAATTATAAATCACCACTTAATGATGTTTTAACTGACATTTATTGCTAAGTTTGGCTATAATGAAATAAACTTGCACAGTTTAGAATAATATATTGTAATTTATAGAATAAACAAAGACTGATAAATGAGAGCAGTTTTTATTTTTTTTTTTAATAAAAGATTTAGCTTTGATTGTAAAGAATGAATTATTAATTCTTAAAAGAATACTTTTTTATTTTCAAATGATTTATTTAATAGATTAACTAATAAGCTATTTTTAAAATTAAGATATTTATAAAGCGACAAATGTGCTTAAATATAAAATATAATTTAGAATTTTGTTGTATATTTTAATAGAAATTTTTATTTTTTGAAAATATAATATTTAATTATTAAATTTATTTAAAAAGGCAATTAAAGTCAATGAATGTATATGAAGAGACTCCTTCACAAATGTGATGTTGTTTAATTCATATTTTAATAATTTACTATTATTATTGCAGTGCCACTTATAGCAGTGCCAATTGCCTCTAGCAGTTTTGTCAAAAAGCAACCTATACAAAAGATTATGTATGAGTAGCCAATATAAAATATTCAACCAAATACAATATTTACATTAAGAGAGATAGGTTAAAGAAAGCTTAATAATATACCTTAAACTTAAACATCAAATTTCTAAGTATTTGAATGAAACAAAATTAGATGTTAATATCTTTAAGGATTAATATTTAAAAATAATAATAATAATAATTTTATTGTCATGTATTCAAATGTCCTTACTAAAAAAAAAAAATTTTTTTGGCATTTTGTTATTTTATAAATAGGATGTTTTCTAAAGAAAGTGGTGACATTTTCATTTGGGGAATGATTGATCGAAATAGGGCAATTCATGGTGATGAAGTTGTTATTGAAGTGTATCCTGTGAATCAGTGGAAATCAAGATGCAAAAGTTTGGTTGAAAATCCTTATGAGGGAGGTGTGTGTTTATTATATTCATTTTGAGTAAACTATCCATCTACTATATGTATTGTTGCTAACATTAATGTAATCCTATATGATAAAAAACATTGATCTGATGACTGATCCACTATATTTTTTAATCTGTTATATATGATACCATTATGCTCTGCAAATTTTTTGAATGGTCCTCGAGAATTTAATTAAACGAAAAATGTTTGGTGCTGTAAATATATTGTTGTCTGCGACAATTGACAATTGAGTAGTCTTTGAACAATCCCCCCCCCCCCCCCACACACACACACACACCTTTTTTTTTTTTTTTTTTCCTAATCTCTCTCTATTCAGGGTTTTTTTTAAACTATCCTATATTGTTTTTTTTTTTTTTTTTCATTATATATTCAGCAAAATTCATACAAGCAAAACTGTGCTTTAAAAGATTCAAATATCAGTACACAATGTTTGATAAAATTAGCAAAAGATATATGCATATCATAATTTTCTATCTGAAATTTATTCAAAAAGTATATTTATGCTGGGTCAGATGGGGTAATTATGACCACTCATTACATTTTTCAATTTTTTATTCTTTCTCTAACAAAAATAATTTTCTTTAAAATAATTAAGGGGTAATTTTGACCTTTCATGCCCCATTATTTTTATTACTTTTCTAGGCTTCTTTATTTAAAATTAATAGGGTAAAAATAAAATTAATTAAACTTTATTTAAAATTAAATTATTAAAATAAATAATAAATATCCCACCAAAAGCACAGAATTACAAAAAGTTGGGGGTAATTATGATCACTAGTAGGGAATTATAACCCCTTTGTTTTCTCTTTATACTGGCCAACAGGGTTTAACCTGGCAAAAAAAATTACTTTAGCATTTTAGCGAAAATACGCAAGCACTATTTTAGCTTTTTCGAAAGTTAATTAATTCTTTGGATACCATTGATTTATTTTACTTGCAAATTGAAAATTAAAAATAAATCCAAATTACTATGTAAATAATGATTCCCAAAAATTTGTCCTTTCGTAGTTTTTGCCTGCAAATATTACAAAAAAAAAAAAAAAAATCTGAGTTATTTATTATATAGAGATATTTTATACAGTTATCCAGTTTTAGCTTTTTAGCGAAATTCTGACCGACATGTTTTAGCAAAATGCTAAAAAAAACTAATGGCAGTTTAAACCCTGCTGGCCAATATAAATTTTGCTATGAGCATTGAGACCACTGTCGTTGTTTTGATTTGGTGTTAATGTATTTCTAACTACAAATAATTCTGATATTTGCTGTTTTAAAATATACCCTAGGAGTTTAAATACACAATGAATAATTTCCATTTATTAAATCGAACTAGCAGGCTATGCCCGCTTCGCTGGTCACTGTATTTAAATGAATTTTCAAAAGAATTGAATCGCTATTTTTTTAATCACTTTATTTAAAAAAAAAAAAAAAATTACATGGAAATTGTTTTAAACTTCACTTTGAGTACCCGCTGCCTACAGCAGCTCTTTTCCCATCTGCACTGCATCGAGTCCAGGTTCCCATTGGCCGGCATTGCCTGTATAAAGATCTTTCTTGGGCACTTCCATTTAGGTATTTCATACTTGCTAATTCTCCTTTATTTTGGGACTGTCTTCCATTCTCCCTTATTCTGAACATTTTATAGTTACACCTATAATTTATTCAAAACTTCAATAAATCTTTAATTTTTTAAGCAAGTTTTTTGCTTTTTGCTGAAAAAATTCTCATGCATCTCAATAGATAGCACTATTTTTAATTAATAACTACTAGATTTTTACTTAATAATTAAATTTAACTTACATATATACAGTTTTAACAATTTAAGCCATATATTAAATTATTAAATATTCTCATAAGTCAAAAATCCATCAATGTTGTGTAGGCCTGAAAATGCCACTTATAGAATCTGTTATTTTGATCCTTCAATTTTGACAGGTATGGTATTTATTGACAACAGATGGACGTGCTATTATTCAAGAACTACAATTATATAGATGACTGTGTCTCAGCATCTACTAAATATTTTAGTTTTTGAACCATGTATTTTGTAGCCCTTGCTCTTTACACTGTATTACCATATGATTCCAACCAATATAATAAATAAAAGAAAAATTAGATTTTTTTTTTTTTTTTTTTTTTTTAAGGAATTAAATAAACCAAAAATAAATAAATTTTAATTAAACTTAATTCTTTATATTATATTACCTTTTTTTCTCAATTAATACAATAATAAAAAAATAATAAGAAGAAAACTTTCAAAGCAGTCGAATAAATTAAAAGTAAAAAGTTGTTATAATTTAAAAAATATACATAAACATAAGAGTTAGTTTTTTTTTTTTTAATTTAATGTTTAATGTTTTCTACTGTTTTACCATTTGATTTCAATAAATATAATAAATTAAAAAATATAAAAGAAAATAAAAAAAAAAAATAAAGAAAGAAAGAAAAGATTTCACCTTCTAATGAATGAATTAAATAAATTAAATTAAAAAGTGTAATAGCCATTGCTAAGGTACACAGACGATTAAAATGAAAGAATGAATTTTACAGGGCATTTAGTGTGGTCCCTAAAGTCCCTAAAAGTCCCTTAATTTATTTTACGTCCCTAAAAGTCCCTTTTTTTTTGCAAAATGGTCCCTAAGTCCCTTTTTTTTTCTTTGCCTATCAAAAATCTTAAGATTTTTTAGGTATGCCGGGGAAAAAAAAACATTCAAATGCGATGAAATTGCTTAGGCACATACTTTATATTATCTACAGAATACTGAAATGACTAATTTTTGGTAGCCAGTTATCTGATGTGTAACAGGGACACTAATATTCATAGATAATTCACCAAATGGGCCATGGGGGAAGCAAAAGCTAAGATTAAAGAGGTCATTGTGCTAACTGTCCTCTCACCATTGCATAGCGCGATACTACAGTTAGTTGTACTGCATGCATTAGGTCAGAAGCTCGATTATTTTCAGTTCAGTAATGAGCCCAGTTACAAATTCAACTCTGATGACTAGCAAAGATATGTATATCTTTAGGTTAAAAAAAAAAAAAAAAAAAATGTTGCAGTACCCAGGGATCGATCCAAGCAAAAATTGGGACCCTTTTGCTGCTCCTTTTCAAATTTCTAAAATGAGTCCCTTTACAAAATTCAAATCTATAAAATAGGCCCCTTCACAAAATTTAGATTTATAAAAAAATCCCTTTCATAAGATTTTGTTTTGTAAAAATGATAATTTTGTAAAATTTTTCCATGTTTCCAGTATTAATTTTAATGAGTTCAGTGAAATGCTATTAACTTGATATTAAACATCAGATAGAGTAATTGCTAAAATGAAAGGTTTCATAGAGTAATAATTTTTTTCACAAAAATAATCAAAATTTCACAAAAATAAATAAAAATTTCCCAAAAATTATTTGTTTTTCACAAAAATGGGCCCCAAAAATTAAAACCTGTGTCGACCCCTGGTACCGTAACATTACTACTTTGCTTTGGCCTGGTAATAAATAGTTTAGATTTAAGTCTGAATGGAAATCTGGTACCTTTAATGCAGTTAAGGGAGCACGTATCAAAATTTGGTACAATGAAATACTTCTTAATACTAAATGAACATATCCAAAAATTATCTCAATGCCCAACTGTTCTGTAGTCATCAAGGCCAGTGGTGGCCCCATAAAGTGTTAATGGCATAGGATTTCCACTACGGTCACATTTTCCACATGTTATGCATTTTGCTTCTACAAAATGCATAACATGTATACAGAATGCGAAAATTAAACAAGAAATTTTTGCTTTTTTTTTTGCTGAAGCATTTTATTAAACTGTTATTAAAAAAAAAAAAAATAAAATGTTAAATTTTTAACACAGAATAAAAAGAAACAAGAACAAAAAATCATGTGGTACACATTGATTATTAGCATTTTCCAATTGTACATACTTGTTGTGTCGTTATAACCTTCAGTATTCTTTATCTACGTTATCACACAATGAAAAGGCAGACACGTAAACTATATCACTCTTAAACATTGTTAGAAATTGTTAAAAATGCTTGAGGTAAACAAAAGTGTAATTGCAGCAAATTTTCAAAAATAGTCCTTAATGTAACTGAATATTTTTATAGTCCCTTTAAATTTTATTGCTATTCGTACTACATTCTGTAGAAAACATTCTTTTGCACACATAACATATTTCAATTTCATTAAGATTTGTGCCAAGTGGTAGTGTGTGCCTGTATGGTTTATAGAAATACTTCTCATGGAATGAATGCTTTGGCATATTTTCAAGTATTCTTGTACACAAGTCATTGGTGGTATTTACTCTATTTTCAATGGGAAACATCTGATAGTGAACATGAATAACATATTTAATTTCATTAAGATTTGTGTAAAGTATATTAAAATCAGGTTTATTGTAATACCTTTCATAGAATGCAATGCTTTGTAATACTTTTGAGTGTCCCTGTACACAAACCAGTAGAGGTATTTACTCCATTTTTAATAGGGAATATGGGATAGTGAACTTGAATAACACATATCAGTTTCAAGAAATTTCATGAATATTTACGGGAAATAGAACACGGACAGACAGACAAACTGAAGTCTTTTTCAATCTTATTGGAAAGTGTTAAAAAACACTGATATACATTTCATTGTTTTACTATGTATGATCATTGTATGAAATGATGGGCATATTACGCATAGTTCTTTTATCGAGAAGTATAAAAGATTTTATTTATATCACATCCTATGGGGACTAATTTTCTTAAAACAAATTAAGTTATTTAAAAGTATGAAGTGAAACTATTATACATTTCAGAATATTCCTACAGAATTACCGAAATTGCATGTTTACTATTCATTTTCTTTTACAGGGATGCCTAAAAATTTCAGATATATTACTTGTATGTTCATTGACAGATATATGAATTTGGGAATTAAAACATACTGACATCATGTTCACTTTTATTTATTTACTGAAATATTCAGCAGTTCAAATTTGTTTAAACACCCAATAACTATACTAAATGTTCAAAAAGTTCATGGAAGCCACTTCAGATTTTTTTTTTAAGATGTCATTATAAAGTTTAAAACTTAGTTTGGAAAAGAAAAATGTAACATAAAGAGACATCTATAATAGCATACGAACAGGTATCATAAGCCTAATAGTATTGTAGCATTTTGCTTAAGACGGTTTTTTGATTTTAGCTTTTTCAGTAAAAAAAAATTATGAACTCAGGTTAAACCCTGTAGTGGCAGCCGATGTTGGTATGATTCGTATTTTCACTTGTAGCTTTGAATTGCATTATTTATTTGGCTAATATCCAACTTTGTTAGCAACACAGAATGAAATGGGCTTGTACCTTTTAATCAAAATGTCATTATTATTATTATTTTTTTTTTTTTTATTTTATTTTTTTTTTTTTTTTTGTCACATCATGAAATGTATTGCATGTTTTGTCTGCCGTTCAAACTTTTATAGACATATAATTTTTTCTGTTATTTGCAGCAGTTCATGATAGTTGCATATAGCATACTTACTGCAAAACTCAGACTGCACCTGCAGCATATTGTGCAATTTTTTCTTTGCACATCTTAGTTCAATTTGCCCTATTCTGCAAAAAATGACCTTAGAGCTAAATTCTTTTAATAGTTAGTATGGTTTTGCTTAGGTTGTTTATAAAAAAGATTTTTGAAGCAACAAACCACTCCAGTGGCTGAAAAGTTCTCATCTGAAACCTAGTTAATAAGAAATGCCAGATTCGAATTACACTTGTGGGCCTTGCCTAGCTATTTGAAAATTTGGTTTTCACTGAAACTCGCATAAATACAGGCTAAAATCCCTTAAACGGATCCCCATGGAGGGCAAAACACTCTAGGCACCTTGAGTAGGTAATAGACTGTTCCTCTTGTTGACCCTCCCACACACTTAGGACAACAAATTTTGAAGACAATAAATTGATGGGAAAATATGTATATTCTATTTGCCAAACATAGCTTTAAATGTAAAATCTGAAACTTTTCATTTTGTATCATAAAAGCAGTAAAAGTGAGTGCTCATCATAGAAGTTATTGGAGGACCAAGAGTCTCATGGCTTTTAGAACTCAATGCCTGTATCTTAAGATATTCAACAAAACCAAAAGAGTATGAATTCTTTTGACACTGGCTGTGTATATTTTTAAGTTATTTGATTTTGGGCATTACACTTGGCTCATACATGATAGGGGATCATAAAAGAACGCATATTTATGTATATTACTGATATTTAAGCATAAAATAAATAGGTCCCTAAAGTCCCTTTTTTTTTCAATTTTGGTCCCTAAAGTCCCTTTATTTTTGAGGGAGTTGTGCTAAATGCCCTGATTTTAGAAAATGAAACAGAAATGTCAATGGATAAAATTGAAAAAAGAAGTTAATGTAAAAAATTCAAATTCGAAATTTGAAAAAAAATTTCAATGAGGTGCACACCTGCAGGGTCCAAGGTACCCTTCTGCCAAATTTTGTAGCTCTGTGATCAGTAATTTTAGCACCAGAGTGCAAATACATATACATATTGGGCTTAGAAAGCAGAGCACGCAAATTATAATGCATATTGATGAGTCCATATTAAAACGAAACACTTTTAATTAGACGAACACTCACATGACATAGTTACATATAGAGAAACAAAAATTCAACAAGGTACAGGTAAAAGATGCGCCGTACGAACAGTCCAAGTGGTGGCGTGCCAGTCGTTATTGGAATGATCTATTATACAGTGAAGGAGGGTAAATACAAGAGGCATTGGTAATGGAAAATAAATATAACCTAACACCCCCCCCCCCCCCCCCCCCCCCACAATGTCGACGTATTTATCCAAATAACAATGTTACATCTTTCAATCCCATAATTTTACAACAGTTGTAATGTTTTGATGATGTTAATGCTTTTGTAAGAATATCAGCCCCCATATTTTCAGTAGACACAAAATTTAAATCAATAATTCCATTTTTCAGTGCATCCCTTATGAAATGATGCCTAATATCTATATGTTTAGTGCGCTTATGAAAGATCGGATTTTCAGCTAATTTAATAGATCCTAAGTTATCTGTAAAT
Organism: Salticus scenicus; assembly: GCA_963930645.1. Classification (NCBI taxonomy): domain Eukaryota; kingdom Metazoa; phylum Arthropoda; class Arachnida; order Araneae; family Salticidae; genus Salticus; species Salticus scenicus. The sequence continues at coordinate 200,391,912 of OZ005653.1, read as the reverse complement.
ATACTCACTTTTTCAATTTTGCCTTCAGATAACTCATTTAGTAATTTACATAAATATATCCCTTCCTTAGTGGCATCGGATAAAGCCATATATTTGGCTTCCGTTGATGAGAGAGCTACAGTACACTGTTTACGGCTTTCCCATGTAATTGCACTCCTGCAAAATATAAAACAGTAACCTGTATATGATCTACGGTCATCGAGACAATTCCCCCAATCCGCGTCAGTGTAACCGAACAAAGGCTCATTACTTTTTCTAAATACAAGTCCAAAATTTATTGTTTTCTTTAAGTATCGTAAAACTCGTTTAGCGGCAGTCCAATGAGTTTTATCAAAACAAGTTAGAAATTGACTTAATTGACTGACGGAATTTGCAATGTCCGGCCTGGTGGAAGTTGCAAGATACATCAAACTTCCAACTAATTCACGGTAGGGATATTCGTTTTCACAACATTTTTCGGCCTTTTTTAATCGAATGCTTGTATCCATAGGACAAGCTACGGGCTTGGCTTCTGTCATGCCAAAACGCTCTAACAGCTCTCTAATATAACTATGTTGACTCATTGTTATAAGGCCATTTTCTAACTGAAAATTTATCCCTAGACAATATTTAACTATGCCTGAATATTTAACATCTAGTTTTTCATTAAGATGAATTTTGAAGTTTTCTAACATATCAGGGTCCTGTGACATCAACAATATGTCATCAACGTAAATCATTATAAGAGTCAACCCTTTATCACTTTTAATATAATATAAACATGGATCTGCATTTGTTTGTTTTGCTCCGAAATCATTCAAAATTTTATTTAATTTAGTGTTCCAACACCTCCCGGCCTGCTTGAGCCCATAGAGCGATTTTTTTAACAAAAGAACTTTATTCTCTACATTTAGATATTTAAGAATCTCGGCTGCTTTATCAGATATGTCCCTATCGCAATTTTCATTTATAATTATTTGAAGTATTTCTTTAAAGTAATCGGGAACTTCCATAAAAATTTCCTCATCTAATTTTCCATTCAAATATGCTGACGTTATGTCAAATTGATGTATTTTTATTCCTAATTTAGCAGCATAACCTGCTAAGATTCTAATAGATCCCATTTTTGCTACCGGAGAAAAAGTTTCACGAAAATCTATACCAAATTTTTGACTAAATCCGCGAGCTACTAATCTCGCTTTATATTTCAAAAGAGATCCATTTTGATCATATTTATTTGTAAGGACAAATCTACCTTTTATGCATTGTTTCTGGGCCTTTCTACCACTTCGAATGTATCATTTTTTAATATTACTTTTATTTCGTCAGTCATTGCTTTATACCAATTCGAAGCTTCCGGACCTTTCAAGGCATTATTTATTTCTATTTCCGAATTAAAACTATAAACAGCATTTGCAATTGATTCCGGCTCCCTAATTATTTCGCGATTACGCAATGACAATATGTTTTTCTCTTCTGAATCTGATGGCGCAGAAACAAGGTCACGTGACAGTTCATCTTTTTCATTTTTTATTTTCTGAGGAGAAATTTTTTCTGACTGCATGTGTGAGTCATTTTGCGATTCGCTTAATTGTATTTCTCTTTCAAAAACATCTGGATACAATTGACCTATTTTTGAAACATCATTAGATTTCGCTTCAAAAAATTTTACGCTACGGGATATAATTACTGTATTTGATTCAGGAAGATAAATACGAAATGCTTTAGAATTTTCTGAATAACCCACAAATATTCCTTTTTTAGACCTTGGGGAAAATTTATGTTTAGGTTGGTTATTGAAATAATAAGAAGTGCAACCAAAAGATTTAAAATAGCTAACGTTAGGTATTATATTATTCCATAATTCATATGGGGTTTTTCCATTTAAAGCTTTTTGTTGGGCATCTATTCCTTATATAATTAGAAGTATTAATAGCTTCTGCCCATAAATTTAAGGGTAATTTTGATTGTGATAATAGACAACGGGCCATTTCGACGAGAGTTCTATTTTTCCTTTCACAAACACCTGATTGCTCCGTGCAATAAGGGGTTGTTAATCTATGCTGAATACCATTTTCTTTCAAGAAATTTTCAAATTCAGTCCCAATAAATTCGCCCCCATTATCACTCATGAATTTTTTTATTTTTATAGATTTTTCATTTTCCCAAAGAAGTTTGATTTCTTTAAAAGCATTCAATGCCTCATCTTTAGTTTTTAAGAATTTTACTGCACAATAACGAGAATAATCATCAATAAAGGTAATAAAATAAAGGGACTTACCTATTGAGGGGATCCTAATAGGCCCACAAAGATCCGAATGAACTATTTCTAACATTTTTGTAACACGATCTGAGTGCTTAGGAAAAGGAGCACGGGTCATTTTATTTAACGCGCAAACTTCACAATTGAAGTCGGATACCTTTTTAATATTTAACCCCCTAATATGACCCTTTAAATTTGAATCAATCAAATCTTTTACATTTAGATGACCCATTCTACAATGCCATTTTTCCACATCGGCAAAAATATTTTTAGAACTATCGATTGATTCACTCGAAAAATTAACTGCATTATTTATATTTGCATTATTATCCCACAGATAATAAAGTTCATTTTTTCTGTCCGCAATTAGAGTCACATTTTTTTGTCTGTTATTTATAATAGCACATTTGTCTTTAAAAGTTACAGTGAAACCTTTGTCGCACATTTGTGACACGGACAATAAGTTCGTTTTCAATTCTGGAACCAATAGAGCATCATTGATCTCTACATTTTGAAGTTTTGAGTTGACTTTTATTTTAATTAATATTTTACCAACACCGGACACATCGGTTGTTTCATTATTCGCTAAATTTACAGATTTTATATCCGTATCCTTTAAATCATGAAAATTCGAGTCATCTTTCCCCATATGTCGAGTACAGCCGCTGTCGACACACCAAAGATTCTCGGATTGTTCTTTGAATAATATGTTCGTATTCGTTGAATTTGTGCTGGCCAGTAGTCCTAAACTGTTTTGTCGATATTTAAATGATTTATCTTTTTCACACTGATTTGCACGGTGACCGATACGTTTACATTTCCAGCAAGTAATTTTTGAATTATCTCTTTCGTTCTGAGTGTACTGTTCAGTAACCTTAGGATTCCTTTTATTTTTATTCCACGGAGCAGGTTTCTTTCGGAAATTCCCAATCATGAACGCTCCATCGTTCAGTCTGTCATCATGGCGTCTGGCGTCGTTTTCTTCTACTATTTTTATTCGTAGTACTTCTGGTTTCGGTAGCTCATCCCTGGATTCTATTGCGCACCGGAAATTTTCATAACTGGATGGTAGGCTGTATAACAACATCACAGTTAACAAGTCATCATCTATTCTAATATCCATTTCAGATAGTTTATCGACTATGTCAAAAAACTTTCGAAGATGATCTCGAATGCTCACAGAAGAGGAATCTGCCATTTTATGTTGAATAAGCGATTTTAACAGTGACGCTTTTCTAGCGGGGCCTTTAGATTGATATATTTCTTCTAATTTTTTCCATATATCCAGGGATGTTTCACAGTTTTTTATTTGTTTCAGTTCAGAAGGCGATATACACAAAATTATGTCGGCTTTGGCCTTTTCATCCATATCAGTCCATTTATCGAACGCTTCTTTTGATTTCGCATCACCTGCCACGAGCTCTGGCTTTGGTTTCGAGCCAGATACATAAATCCAGGATTCATTTTTTATTAAGAGTGCCTTCATTTGTACCTTCCATGTCTCGTAATTACCTTTGTTTAGCGTTTCGATACGTAGTGTTCCATAAGACGCCATTTTTAAACGTGGTCGTCTATCTAACAGATAAAAGTCTATTTATCGTAAATAAAAATTAATTTGCTCTGGGCCCATAACCTATTGGGCTTAGAAAGCAGAGCACGCAAATTATAATGCATATTGATGAGTCCATATTAAAACGAAACACTTTTAATTAGACGAACACTCACATCACATAGTTACATATAGAGAAACAAAAATTCAACAAGGTACAGGTAAAAGATGCACCGTATGAACAGTCCAAGTGGTGGCGCGCCAGTCGTTATTGGAATGATTTATTATACAGTGAAGGAGGGTAAATACAAGAGGCATTGGTAATGGAAAATAAATGTAACCTAACAATACACACACAGACAGACTCTTCTCTTTATTTGTATAGATTAAAACAAACAGCATCTTGCACTAGAGAAGTTATAAATTATTTTAACAAGTCAAAAGAAATATCCTATGGCTGTTTGTATGTAAAGGAGGGAAAGGGGCAAATTAAATACGGTAGCTTAAATTGTTGATTCTTCTTTGTTGTAATGTCCCTTTTTTTATTGGATGTTGGAACATATTTCATCAGTGAACAGATATAACTGCAGCAAAAAGATAAATAAAGAAAAGTGGACATGATATAATTTTCATGAAACAGAAAAATATAGTACACTGAAAGTGGAACTATTACTGTTGAAGTCTATAGCTGATTTGGCAGAAAAAGCTGAAGCAACGAAAGATTTCAGTTATTCTTCAAGTTCAATAATCAGAGCCCAATCAATCCAAAAAGGGGCCCAGGGTCCAATGTGCATTCAAGCCCCCTAGCTGTTATTTTTCCCATGGTTTTTGCCACTTTTTGGAAAAAATTGCTAAATTTTTCCATTATTTCACCCAAAAATGTATATTTAAATAAAATATTACCTTTTCAAACTTTTCATTGTGCTTTCAGAAATAAAATTTTCATGAAATGTTATTTTGCAAAGCATTTTGTTTATTATTAATTAAAATGTTTTGAACTTAAAACAAAATTTTGCTCCCCTCCACCCTTTCCCCACTTCAAGAGACACCCGAGTGTCAGTGTGGAAGAATGAATAAAATAAGGAAGAAGGGTGATTCAGCAGAAAAAAATGAGAAAAAATAAATTTTAGTCATATTTGAAACAAAATAAATAAAATAAAATAATTACAAGATAAAAAGAACTTTTTATGTACCATGTTTTTAAATTTTGTGTTGAATCATATAAATAAACGCTACCAAAGGCAGCGAGAACACGGAACAATTGGCTAAAAGTATTAAAAAAATTCATTGCTATCGTGGTTTGAGCTATTATAAAAGTTTCAAATGGCTAACTAGCCGAGAAGTTAGTTAAAAATCGATTGCAAACTTTGTGCTCGTAACGCTGCCGAAGGCAGCAGGGTCCCAAAGCAGTTGGTTAAAAATATTTTTAAAATGCATTTTCACCGTGTTCTGAACTATTCTGAAAGTTTCAAATGTCTGGCTAGTTGGGAAGTTAGTTAAATAAGTTTTCTGCTGAATCATATAAACACTGCCAAAGGCAGTAGGAACCTGAAACAGTTGACTAAAAGTATTTAAAAAATTTATTGTCACAGTGTTCTGAGCTACCCTGAAAGTTTCAAATGTCTAGCTAGTCGGGAAGTTAGTGAAAAATTTGATTGCAAGCTTTGTACTGGTAACGCTGCCGAAGGCAGCAGGAACCTGAAACAGTTGGCTAAAAGTATTAAAGAATGCATTTTCACCGTGTTCTGAACTATTCTGAAAGTTTCAAATGTCTAGCTAGTCGGGAAGTTAGTTAAATAAATTTTCTGTCGAATCATATAAACGCTGCCGAAGGCAGTAGGGACCTGAAACAGTTGTAGGGTTCCCACGGGTCAGGGAAAACCTGGAAAAGTCAGGGAATTTGAAATTACTGAAAAAAGTCAGGGAAATATCAGGGAAAATTGTAAATATTGCTCAAAAACCTGGAAAAATAATGATATAAACCTGGAGAATGCTTTTTGAGCATTCAATTTGTATCACAAGTAATGTTACTATGTTGTGTTTTATGTTGCGAGCTATGTTCTGTTTTATACTGTGAGCTATTTTTTATGTTGCAAACCAAATTTTATGACTGGAATTTTCTAAAAATAGACCTGGAAAAGTCAGGGAATTTCATTTTTGAAATTGAGTGGGAACCCTGAGTTGACTAAAAGTATTTAAAAAATGTATTGTCACCGTGTTCTGAGCTATCCTGAAAGTTTCAAATGTCTAGCTAGTTGGGAAGTTAGTTAAATAAATTTTCTGTCGATTCATATAAATGCTGCTGAAGGCAGTAGGGACCTGAAACAGTTGACTAAAAGTATTAAAAAAATGTATTGTCACCGTGTTCTGAGCTGTTCTGAAAGTTTCAAATGTCTAGCTAGTCAGGAAATTAGTTAAAAATCGATTGCAAGATTTGTACTGAACAAACAAACAAGAATCGAAGTTAATAACAACATGGTTATAAATAACAGATAATTTAAAAGAATCAATGTAATTTTATGTAAAAACCTTTAATTGGAAATTTTTTTTTTTTTTTTTTTTTCCCTTGTCTACTGCTAGAAAAAGCCAAACTATGGTTTGTCAAAATGGTTTAGCTAAACGATCGAAACATCTTGCTAAATTAAAGGTGAATGTAAAATAAATAGTGAAAATGATTATAATTTATTTATTATGAAAAAAATAATAGTACTTTTCTGTTATTGGGATGGGATTCAGGTACAGTTTAAAAAAAAAAAGTAATAAATTTAAGGTATTTAGGTATTATCCCTTCAACAAATAAACTAGCTGAATGATGAATATGCACTGAAATTAATTTTCTTAAATAATTAAATGTAAATTACATTTCATTACTTGAATTCTATTATTTTGATAAAAGAAAAAAAAAAAAAAAAAATACAAATTTTATATGATTATACTTTGACTATATTATTGACTATTTATCATGATATTTGACCACTGGTTTTGATATGACGAATATAGCAATTTAAAAATATCTATCATTAAATGGGCAAAGACAGACTATTATAGAATGAAACAATTAGAGTTGCAGAATTTAACTCAATTACATGTGTAAAAAATACACCATTTATAGTAAACAGAATATAAAAGACTTTAGGATCCCTCTCCCCACACTGCGTGCACATCTAATTTATCATTGAAGTATTTATTCGAACATTGAAGTATTTATTCGAAGATTTTTCATTGATTTTTATAAAAAGTTTTGATAATTAAAACTTTTACAGTCGGCAGCAAAAGTATCTGAGCACTAACCAATAATTCTTATATCAAAAAAGTACACTTAATACTATTTTGTTAAATAAATCCTTGTCGAATCATGTTGTTAGAACTGACTAGGAACATGTCTCGACGAGGATTTATTTAACAAAGTAGTATTATGTGTACTTTTTTTAGACAGGGATTATTGCTAGTGCTCGGATACTTTTGCTGCCAACTATAGCATACATATTTGTTCTTATTTAATTTATTTTCCCTAACAACACATCTTCTCCGAAAGGCATCCTCAGGATGTTCTGTGGGCAAGTGTGTTGTTAGGGATTTGATATTTCGGTGGTGTACAGAATATACCATGCGTGTACTTGTGTTCAAATATTAAGGTAGTTAAAGGTTAAATAACTTTTTAGTACGAAATGATTATATTTTTTAATAAATAATTCTTCTATATTATGGCAGGATAAATTTCACAAGTTTATTACTTTAAAACTTATTTAAAATAGTATGATCTGTAGATTCAGTTATTTTTATTTTCTTTATTATTTAATTCATCTCCCGATTATATGCATATTTTAGGTGATGAAGCCGAAAATAATCCTGAAATAGCTGAAAAGTTACCTACTGGAAGAGTTGTTGGGGTATTAGAAAGATGTTGGAGAAATTATGTCGCTACATTACCAGATGAAAATAACGTAATGACTATTTTACTTTGTATAAATTTATGACATTTTTGTGATAGCATTGATTTTTTTTTCCTGTAATAGAGACGGCACTAACACTTTCATGTCTTGCATCAGTGTCTAATATGATTTTTGTCGAGCTGTTGATACATCAAAATAAGTGAAGATGTTAAAGCCTCTTTAAGTCTCTTGAATGCTTTTTTCACATACTTCTGTCCACAGGAACTTTTGGTTTCCATCAGCTTGTGGAGAGGTCTGGCTGGAAAAACCTTTCACAAACTTCCTGTAGTATGTATATAATCACAAGAAACTTCGCAATTGATCGATATTTTTTGAACTCCAATTCTCACCTGTAGATATTTTTTCAAGTTCAGTTAGTTCTCACACCTTCAGCAGAGATTGTAAGACTGAGATAACTTACCTAAGGGCAAAACAAGTTGCACCTGTTAGGATTCAATTTGAGGTTAGCCATTCTCATGTTTTTCAGCACCCTACAAATGTTTCTTAATTGTTCTTCAAAAGTACGCTGCAGGATAATAGTATTGTCAAGGCACACTAGACAGGCTTCATAGAAAAGTCCTTTCATGATTCTCTGCCGGGCATTCGAAAGTTGTAGGTGCATTACATAATCTAAATGGCATAACCTTGAATTGCCACAATCCTTGTTCCATAGTGAATGTGGTCTTATCACAGTTGTCTGGATAAGTTGTCTACTTGCCAGTAGCTATTCTTCAGATCCAACATTGAGAACCACTGATTGCCAGACAGTGTGTTTAATGTGTCATCAATTCTAGAAAGAGGGTAACTATCTTTCTTCATAATGTCATTCAAACAGTGACAGATGAGAGGATGATTTCCTGTATCGATTCCTTGCTGGTTAATGTTCGTCCTTTCGACATTTTCAGGTGTTCAAGAAAACAGGTCTCTAAATTCATGGATTTGTTTGTCTGCAGCATGTCTCTGTTCACTTTCTAATTTTGCATTCTTGAGCATTTCAATTGTTAAAAGTTCAAGAGACTCAGCCTTATGCGGTTGGGTCTACTAGTCAATACATGTAACTGGAGAGCAGGTTGCTATCATCACACCTTTCTTCGCAATCTTTACTTTATCGCTTACGTTGGCAACTCTTACAGAAATAATGCTCTTTGTAAGATCAATTAGAATTAAGCTACGAGAACTCCTTTCAGGTTGTTTTCTGAATTTGGGTGTTCAATCAATCCATAACGAAAGTATTATTCTTTAGGAAGTATCTCAGTATGTGGGAGGATGAAAATTTATTTTGTGTCATTGGACAACTTCTTTTGATATGTCTATCGCTTTTACAGCTCCAGCACTTAATCTTTAGATTCTTATTTTTTTCATTACTTTCCAAACTGCAAAGTCTTGTGAACTCTGTCAGATTTTTCTTTCTTTTTGATCAGCCTGAGACTCATACAGAGAGACTGCTTTGATAGTGTGATGATCTTTAACAGGAGGCTTATTGTGCTACCTCAATCCTCAGTGAATGTGCCAAAGTTGATCCAACATCCTTGACATTGGCAAGTCTAAGACCTTTTTTGAGTCTAGATCATGCACGGCATGAGTGAAATGCTGGAGTCCCAAAACATCAAGAATTTCAGCATGGCAATCTGAGAAAGCTGAGTGTGGCAGTCTCTCTGAATATCTGATGCCAGCTATGTAAACCTTCACCTGCTTTCTGATAACAGGACTGATCTATATCTTTCCAGCATTTCTCTCCAAAATGCAGCTCTATTGCCCTTGTCAGAGCTTTGAAATCATACTGCTGTTTTTTCAAAAGAGTTTGCAGTATGTCAGCTGTGTCGCCTTGTAATGATTCTGACATATGAAATGTCTTGGCAGTAGGATCTCATCCATTAGCTTCAGCTGTGATGGAAAACTGTGTCTTATGTACTAGCCAAGATGATCTGTCATCATAGATAGAGAGCTTTATTGATTCTCGATTCAGTATTCTTTCATCTTTTCTTTCACCTTCCTGAGGCATTGCTGCTAACTTTTCTTCCAGACTCTCAATCTTCTTTTGCCATTTATTTCCAAATCTTTCTTCAAACTTCTCAAATTTTCATATCAATTTTCTGTCACACTCTTCTTTCATTTTTCTCTTAAATTCTTCCTCTATTTTCTTAAATTTATTTTCCATTTCAGAAAAATCTTCCTTTCAGCTCATGATAGACATTTTCTTTTACTTTCTCTTCAAAATTCTCTTCTGTTTTCCTAACTTTAGCTTTCATTCCATTCATTCTGTTTTCCATAGCTGACAATTTATTTTCTATTATTTCTCTCACTGTTACCAAGTCACCCTTCACTGATGAAAGTTTTTTATTTATCTCATCTTGATTAAATTCAACTTTTTCTTGGATAGATTTAATTTCTTCACTTAAACTGTCTTTCATCTATTTTTGCCGTATCTACATACTGTCTTTCATCTCATTTTGCCCAGTTTCTATTTTTACGAGCAACCCAGATTTTAAATCGTTCGTCTGGCCAGTTAGATCTTCCAGAAGTTTCTTCATTTGGTCTTCCATACCTCTAGTATGACCATTTAGTAGACAACATCACTCCTGACACCAGAATTGTTGCATACTCAGGGTTCTTGAAGTGTCCGTGAATGAATGACAGGTCTTGCTGAAGCTTAAAAGTTTATTTACAGAATATTTCAGAAGATAACAAATCTGTCAGCCAAGTATCAACTTCAGTTTCACTAGAAAACACAGCTTAAATAGTAGCTGACAACATAAAAAATCACAGCATAAACTGTACTATAAGCATAACATGCACAGCACAAGCTTCATTCAATAGCAGAGGCTCGGTCAACACCTGCAGTTACTTAGCTGCTAATGAATTGAATGACCAGAATACGATCTTTTTATATAGCCTTGTATATTTAAAGAATGTTCCCGGTATTTCACAAAATATTCAATTTAGAGCTTAGATAATCAGTATATCGATAATAAGGATTTTTCTTGCCAAAGTCGCCAAGACCATTTCTGCTTTGGTGAAAATTTTTATTGGGTTTTTAAATGATAAAGAGATATTTTAATGTCAAAACAAAACAGAAATGCAGAAAAAGAACATTTTATAATGCAATTAAGCTTCTTAAATGAAATTACATAAGTAAAAGGCTATTATTTGCAAATTCATAACATTACTTAATTTTCTTATACAAGTTTGTAAAGGTCTATTTCAAAACTGTTGATTTTTATAAATGACCTGTTTTTGGACCAAAAATTTTATTAAATTGGCCCCAGAAGAGTGTGAGAATTTATCTCAGTGTTAAAAATTTTATATAAGAAAATAAACACTTGAGATTCTTGCACTCTAATGGGGAACCTGCAATTGATCATAATTTTTAACTTTGATTATTTTTATAGGATTCCAGTTCATCTTCTAAGAGAGAAAGAATTCTTGTTATTCCATATGATTATCGTATTCCTAAAATTCGTATTTTAACAAAGCAAGCTGAGCATCTGAGAAATCAGCGGTATGCATAATCTGTTTTTTATATTATTTTATTTTTAACAAAGAATTTTTTTTTCTTTGTAAAATTTAAATGATATTCTGATCAATGGTAAACTGATTTGTTCAACTGTTATATAGCAAGAAATTCAGACATGTGACTTTTCAAATAATTTTCTTACATAATAAAGAAAATGTTTTTTCCTTATATACATATATATATATATTCTCTTTTTACAGTGTAGTTGTGAGAATTGACCATTGGGAAAAAGATTCTCAGTACCCTAATGGTCATCTAGTTCAAGCACTGGGTGAAATAGGCAATCTGGAAACAGAAATTCAAGCATTGCTAATTGAACATGATATTACAATTGGAAAATTTTCACAAAGCTTAGTAAGTATTTTCAAATTATAGATTATAAGAATTTAGTCTGTTTCATACTACAGTGAAACTTGAATAATTCGAACTTGATTAATTCGAAATTCTGGATAATTCGAATTTTTTACTCTGTCCCTTGAATTTTATATTAAAATAATGTTAAAAAATCGTGGATAATTCAAATTCTATTTTGGATAATTCAAATTTTTCATACGATTACCTTTAAAATATTACAGTAAAATTTGTTCCCAAGATTTTTCTCTGCTAAAGTGCATTATATATTTTAACAGTCTTTCAAAAGAAGGATAAGGAAAGACAATAGAAGCTCCTAGCTAGTGCATCAGAAGATAGGGTGAATACACATGAACTTTGAGGTTTTTTTTTTATTGGAAGTCATGTCTAATGTAGAAGATTCTATTTTTGTATCAAGTCATATGCTATGACATAAAGATTGTACTTAAAGAAGAAATAAAAAATTTCTGACTATTTTTTAAAAAGTGTTGAATAATTAAGCTCGTAAAAAATATTGATTTAATGGAGGGGATGTAACAGTATACTTAGATATAAATTTTATGTGTTAAATCTTTGATCGTAGAGTTTTAATTTTTAATTTATCTCTTTTTTTTGGCAAAATAGTATATGTAATTTGAATTTTTGGATATTTAGATTTTTTCTCTGGTCCCTTCAACTTCGAATTACCCAAGTTCTACTGTATTTATTTTTTGTGTTATTGAATACTTGAATCATTTCACTTTTTTTAATATATCTGTTCAAATTTAATTTTGACCATTATTCAAATGGAAAAATTAATGTAATTTATTTATTGCTACATTTTTTTACTATACATATTATCTTCAATTGTTACAACTTTCCTGGATTCTCTCAGATTTTTTAAGGCTGTTCTAAAAATCAAATTCTTTTCATAAAAATATTAAATATTAAATATTTAAAATTACATGCAATCCATATTGTTTTTTCTTAACAGAAACACATACAAAAAGCTTTTATTATTAAAAAATGAGCCTTTCTGTTTCATAACTGCCAGTACCTTTCTTTGTACAAAACATCAAAAACTAGTCAAATCATCATTCAGCCATTAATTTTGCATAGGGTGTGCATTAATATAGAATGCTCATCTCCCAGCAGCATTGATGCAATGAATTTAGATTAGAATCAAACCAATAACAAAAAATTTTTTTTTCATTGACCCAAACCTTATTTCTTCATATCCGTAACCCGAAAACTAATTTAAATTTAATGGTTCATCTGAATATCATGCAAAACTTTTTAAAGTTATAAAATAAAAAAAAAATTTCATTCTCACAGAGTTAGTAAATCATTTTTTTAAAAATTTAAATGAAGTTACTGATACACTAACAGAGATGCCAACTACTACGGTTTGCCCGTAGTTTTTACGGAAATAATAATTAAGTAATTACGGCCTTACGCACAACATAAAAAAATTACGGATTACACATTTTTAAAAAAATCGCGGATATCGTTCGTTAAAAAGAATAAAACCCTATTTACGATCGACGATCAAACATATGACGGAAGCTTTCTGATTCCCAATCCTTCTGCGTCCACAACATAAATGTCAATATTCACTTTAAATTTGCTTAAAAGATTCTAGGAACAGGGTGGCGAGCGACCGGGAAAACCGTGAAAACCGGGAAACGTCAGGGATTTTTTGGTTTCTGGAAAAGTCAGGGAAATGTCAGGGAATTTGCTTATTAGTCAGGGAAATTTTTTAAGTAAAAAAAATGCTGCATCCAAAAGAAATATATTTTTTTTCCATGATTTATATGAAAGAATCAGTAATTTTTCCTGACCAATTTCCGAAAAAAGAAAAAAAATAAATAAATAAATAAGTGTGACCCGTTCAAATTGGTTGGAAAGAAGAGCGGCAGGCTAGCCACTTCCGTTGCGCGAACGAACGAGACTTTCATTGTTTGCGGGTTTTTTTTTTTTTTTTTTGAAGGAAGTTTGGGAGACGAAATGAGAGTCCCTAACTTGCAGGGTTGGGTTTTTGCCGGCAAAAATGCATTTTCGCCAGGACAGCGGCAAAAAGTGGAAAAAAGCGGCAAAAATGGAAAAAAATGGAAAAAATGGAAAAAATTAGGAAAAGTGGAAAAATAAAATTAGAACAACACAATTGCCTTTCAATTTTTACCCTTTTACACTTTGGCACCTCAATGAAAAAAATGTTTGAAGATTTTTTAATTTAAAAAGTAATTATAATTAATTAATTAATAATAATAATATATAACCAGTGTCCGACAAATTCTGGGTGCCAGGGTGACTATAAATATCCACTGGTGACCAGTTACGGCACACTGACAAAAAAAATTTCATGCATTTACAATATTTTTTATGTATATTTTGTTTTTCCTCTCACCTTCTTGTCTTGGTATAAAAGATGACATTGCTGATGTATTGAATGAATAGTATGAGTTTAGTGTTTTCTGAAATATTTAACAATTATTTCTGTTTTTGAAAGATGTTTTCCATGAAAGATAAATTTCCATATTTGATAAATCTTCTTACTACTATACTGGTACTTTCCATGTCAATATCTTTGTGTTAAACAATATTCAAGCATCATAAACACTATCTAAAGCAAACTATGTTCGAATTTACAACGAGAAAGTTTAAATAGTATGATATTTCTCAAATGGATTCTCTTTAAAGGAATTCTGTCCTGAAAAATTAATAGACAAATAGTATTTTAAAGCCAAAACTTAAACACTCTCAATATATTTGATGATTATATTAAAGGTAAAAATAATATTTATTTCTGTGGATTTTTTTTTTCCCCAATAGTTTGTTTTTATCTTTATAAATAAAAAATAGTTATTTTCTTAAAAATTTCCTTAGTTCACATTTCTAACTGAATAGTTCATTTATTCAATGTAAAATAATATGTGAATGATCTGCATTAATTATACAATTATGAAATATTATTAAGTTTTGCTGTGAGTATTGTCATAGAAATAATTCTGTATTTCTGGCCCCTAAGATATTGAAACTTTGTCAGTCCCTGAACATAACCATAAAAATAAAACTACAAAATTATATTTTTATTTTATTGAAGCAAAAAAATCTTAAGTAAGCAGGAGTCTATCCAGGTAAAAATTGGGTCCCCTTTGCTGCCCCTTCACAAAATTCCAGATCATAAAAGGGGACCCTTCACAAAATTTAAATCCATAAATGGGAACCCTTCACAAAATTCAAATCCATAAATGGGGACCCTTCACAAAATTCAAATCTATAAATGGAGACCCTACACAAAATTTAAAGTTATGAAATGAGCCTTTTTATTTTATAAAAGTAATCCTTTTCCTACATTTTCAGTATTTTAAATTAATTGGTTCAATTTGATATTTAAAAACTACTTAGAATGACTATTAAAATGGAAGATTTTACACGATAAATATATTTTCACAAAAATAAATAAAAAATTCACAAAAATATTTTGTTTTTCACAAAAAGGGGACCCAAAATTTAAAACCTGAATCGACCCCTGGTAAGACATATTCAGAGAGAGAGAGAGAGTTTACTTGAAATTTACATTTCAATTCCAAAAAATGCATGATCAGTGACTGACTGGCAAATTTTAGAACACCTGAGTCAATAATTGACTCAATATTTGACTTCTCCCCACTGTAAACAAAAATATGTAATACATTGAAAAACACAAATATTCTAGTAATTAATTATTGAAGAATATTTTTTAGATAGGTAATTTAAATATTTTTAAAAATTAAAAAAAATTATCTTAATTGTTGATGCTAAAAATTTCATTTTAAAGAAATTTTAGAATGCATTATTTTAATGATTTACATAAGAATCAGCAGATCAAGAGTGTAATTAAATCTCTGGTTTTAATTTGTTTAAAATTATAATTTAAATATTAAAATCATGTAATTAAAATCCCTAAAACCCTGTTTGAAATGCTGGTAATTTTTGCCACTGGCAAAAATTGTGGCAAAAACTATTTTTGCCGGGGTGGTTTTTTCCGCGGTTTTTACCATGGTTTTTTCCACTTCGGCAAAAATTGGCCAACTCTGCTAACTTGAATATAAAATTTTTAAAAGATTTAAAAACTGCTATGAACGGAGATCCAACTGAAAAGAAAATTTTGGATTTGGGTAGCTGTGGATTATATACGCTGTAAGTATTTTATATTCTATTTATTTCTAATAATATTTTTAAGTTAAGAACTAAATGTAAAGCTAGACAAAGCTGATAATTCGGAATTGCTATAATCTCGCCAATTCCGTAATTTTTATTATTAACTTAATTTTGGAATATGGTAATTTTTTCTATTTATTTATTTTTTTTTTTATTTTATTTATTCGCGTTAAAAGATTTTTGCAGCTTCTTTTAATTAAAAACTTTCTAAATCTGGTCAAATCATGTTCCGGACCTCTCAAAACGTGTAAATCCATCGAAAACCGGAAGTCGAAAATTTTTACGAATCTAATACTTTCTTCTATTAAATATAAAAGAAAATTAAAAAAAAAAAAAAAAAAAAAAGTCAATCCAACCTACAATTTCTTATTTCATTAATAAACTTTTTTACAGTGTTAACCACAAAATGTAATCTAAAATTGATTGTTTACACTCTTTAACCGACGCACAGTGGGGTATTTGACGAATCTGGCTGGCCAAAAGTCGATTTCAAAATTACAACGCAGGTGTACAAATATGGGTGTGTGATGAAGATAAATAAATGGGGAATCGTATGATACCACTTTTTTCTCGTATAAACAAACTGGAAATTCTCGGTATCAGTTGAAATTCGAATGTTTCGTTCAGCAGAGTTTTGTTCATTAGTTGCCAACTTCAGCGTTTCCTTTTTGAATGTGGATTATTTTTATTTGGAAATTGTATGAAATTTAATTGCTATGAAAAGGGACGAGGCAGATAAGTGTGTAAAGGTTTTTATTATTTTAGTTGAGGAAAAAATATATTTTATACTTGAAAAGGAAATTTAAAATAATGCATTTTTTCTCTCTTAATTTTTTACTATATTTTGAAAATTCGAATGATTTAGTTATATTTCCCTGCCTTTCCCTGCAATGATTTTTCTTCTAGCAATAAATATAGACTTTTATCTTGTTATTTATGTAAAAACTAGTTCCGCATTCTTCCGCTTTTTAAAATAAAGGCTATTCAAAAAATGTAGGTCTAAATTTTTTTCAATGCATTTCAAGAGGCTAGTTATAAAGCTTCGAAATTTTTATATTATATAAACTTTACTGCAAAACAAATTCTTAGAGATATTAATAAAGTGATCACATGTGTATATTTTTCAGACATTTTCATTTGAATAAAGTAAAGTTTTATATGTTTTAAAGCTAAATTAAATTAATGCATTTATTAAATTTAGATTTTGCTTTTGTATTTTCCAAAAATTCGGAATAATCAATTGTATTTCTTAAAAAAATATTTTTCTATTGAGTAGAGACACCTTTTTTAATGTTTAAACTGGCGCAACTATTAGAAAAAAGAACTACAAAAAAATTGCCGATCACATAACATTTATGTTTTATTTATTTATTTTTATTTGTACTACGTCTTTATTTTGATCTAGGACAATTAAATACCAAAATAATTACTCACAGTGAATTGTTTAACATTACTCTGTAGTAAAGTGCATCAAATAGAAAGATAAAATTAAGATATATTGAAAATTACTTTTTTCAAATCATTATTTTTTTACAGGGTTGGGTTTTTGCCGGCAAAAAGTGGAAAAAACCAGGCAAAAATGGAAAAATTGGCAAAAACGGAAAAAATTAAGAAAAGTGGAAAAATAAAATTAGAACAACACAATCCCTTTCAATTTTCACTCTTTACACTTTGACACCTCAATGAAAAAAATGTTTGAAGGTTTTTTAATTTAAAAAGTAATTATAATTAATAATAATATATAACCAGTGTCCGACAAATGCCGGGTGACTATAAATATCCATTGGTGACCAGTTACGGCTGACTGACAAAAAAAGTCATGCATTTACAATATTTTTTATGTATATTTTTGTTTTTCCTCCTACCTTCTTGTCTTGGTATAAAAGATGACATTGCTGATGTATTGAATGAATAGTATAAGTTTAATGTTTTCTGAAAAATTTAACAATTATTTCTGTTTTTGAAAGATATTTTTCCATGAAAGATAAATTCCCATATTTGATAAATCTTCTTACTACAATACTGATACTTTCCATGTCAACATCTTTGTGTTAAACAAGATTCAAGCATCATAAACAATATCTAAAGCAAACTATGTTCAAATTTACAATGAGAAAATTTAAATAGTATGATATTTATCAAATGGATTCTCTTTAAAGGAATTCTGTCCTGAAAAATTAATAGACAAACAGTATTTTAAAGCCAAAACTTAAACACTCTCAATATATTTGATGATTATATTAAACTTAAAAATAATGTTTATTTCTGTGGATTTTTTTTTTTTTCCCCCAATAGTTTGTTTTTATCCTTATAAATAAAAAATTGTTATTTTCTTTAAAAATTCCTTAGTTCACGTTTTTAACTGAATAGTTCATTTATTCAATGTAAAATAATATGTGAATGACCTGCATTAATTATACAATTATGAAATATCATTAAGTTTTGCTGTGAGTATTGTCATAGAAATAATTCGCTATTTCTGGCTCCTAAGATATTGAAACTTTGTCAGTCCCTGAACATAACCATAAAAATAAAACTACAAAATTATATTTTTATTTTATTGAAGTAAAAAAGTCTTAAGTAAGACATATTTCAGAGAGAGAGAGTTTACTTGCAATTTACATTTCAATTCCAAAAAATGCATGATCAGTGATTGACTGTCAAATTTTAGAACAGCTGAGTCAATAATTGACTCAATATTTGACTTTTCCCCACTGTAAACAAAAATATGTAATACATTGAAAAACACAAATATTCTAGTAATTAATTATTGAAGAATATTTTTTAGATAGGTAATTTAAATATTTTTAAAAATGAAAAAAATTATGTTAATTGTTGATGTTAAAAATTTCATTTTAAAGAAATTTTAGAGTGCATTATTTTAATGATTTACAGAAGAATCAGTTGATCAAGAGTGTAATTAAATTTCTGGTTTTAATTTGTTAAAATTATGATTTAAACATTAAAATTGTGTAATTAAAATCCTTAAAACCCTGTTTGAAATGCTGGTAATTTTTGCCACTGGCAAAAATTGTGGCAAAAACTATTTTTGCCAGGGTGGTTTTTTCCGCGGTTTTTACCATGGTTTTTTTCACTTCGGCAAAAATTGGCCAACCCTGTTTTTTTATGAAGATGGAATAAGAATATCAAAGTTTCTCACGTTTTAAATTTAAAATGAAGAACAGGTGAATTAATGTCCAATATTAAGAAGATATATTTATAGAAAAGAATAAGAATTGGATAGGAGATTTGAAATTCCTAGATGTTTAAACCATTCTGAGAAACCAGTAAGAGACTTCAGTGAATGAAGTGAAAGATCTAAACAAGAAAAGCTGAAACCCTACGTAGCTCCACAGATGTTGAAGTGCTCCCACATACTAAACAAACTAAGTCAGAAACTTCTGGAAAAAGATGTGCTGTTTTCATACTAAAAAAAGTTACTTTTACTCCAAAATGAGCAAATATATATATATATATATTGTCAAAACACATATAAAAACGTACACAAATATCACTATTGCAAGACATCGTTATAGGCTAATTTTTCAAGAAACCAATACCATAGGTGACAACTCTCCTAATTTTAAGAGACAGTTCATACAAGAAAGTTTTTATAAACGTTTTCAGATTATGCAAACACCGAAAATATGCTTAAAAGATTCTTTTATAAAAATATTGGTGACAAATCTGATTTAAAAATTAAAAAGTTTGGCAGCTATGCAATAGAAAATCATAAGAAGTACTCAAAGAAAAAAGTCCTTTATGTATCGTGTTGCAGCGTGTGAAATTGGTCTGTTATCCTGAAAAAAAAATAATTTACAATAAATGAAACTTGTGCTGAAAATTATATAAAGGATTTACTTCAGTTTACAGCGTCGTGATTACTTGAAGTGGCCACAGAGTTCACGTGAAAAAATTTGCCGAATATCCAGAGAAAACAACAGAACTCTGTTAGGAATATCCTTGGTATCTTATAAAATATCACCCACAATGCACAAAATAATACACACCCCACTGTAATTCAGCAAGCTATAATACCAATTAGTCAATTGTTTGACGGAAGAGCTGAAGCACGCAATAATTATTTTCGCTTATATCGGAAAAACCTTTGCACAAACAATTTTAAGACTTTCTTGTAATCGTGATGTTCTTAATAGATTACGTTTGGGAGTGTTAAATGGAATGAGATCCACAATACAAAAAAAGTCAAATTGTTAAAAGAAAAAAAAAAAAAGCACCAGAGAGTTATTACCGATTGAATCTTCTACAAGCATATATGACATATAGAATCCCATTTACAAAGAAACAGATGATAGATCTTTAATATGCAGTGATGATGAAATTTTTCCTTACTTATTTATTAATTGAATGAATAATTATTTTTATTATTACCATTCTTATATGAATATTTTTATTTCTTATATGCTCCTATTTATGATATCTTAAATAAAATATACTATTTGATTTTATATTATATTTATTACTTTAGAGTATTTATTGTTTTACAGTAAATAAACACTCCAAAAAAGTTTTTTTTTTTAAAATAAAAATATTAATATGCATCAAAAATAATAGTTTCGTGACTAAAGAATTGATTGAAATTGGTTTTTAACAAAAAAAAAATTTTGGCCAGCCAGATTCGTCAAATACCCCACTGTGCGACGTTTCTGTGGGGGGAAGAAGAAAGAACATAAATAAAAAGAATATTATAATTTCCCATCTGCAACTTCCCATTTCTAGCAAACGCCGGATTCTCTCACTCTTGGATTCTACAAAGAAAAACAAAGTACAGTTATCTCAAACAGTAGTGAAGGAGTGAAGAGATCATTGATTTGAATCTATTCCCCCCTCCACTCGCCTCAACCAGACTGCCGCGGCAAAATATTAAATCAACATTGAGCTGACAGCTGTGATAATTAAAAGGGAGTTCCAAACTGCATTTTTCAGTGATAAATCGATTGTGCTCATTAAAAAAAAAAAATAAACATAGGAAAAAAAAAAAAGGCTGATCCGTCTGACCTTTGACCGTTGTTTTTCTGGAAAGGGGGGGGGGGGAGGTTTATCAATTAATTATTCACCATTAAATAAAAAATAAAAGTTGGACAAGGAATTCTGTACTAATTTGTTAACTAACAGTGGGAATATAAATGCGGGAAAAGCGCGTATATGAAATTTTTTTAAGTGGGATTTTTTTAAATATTGCCAGATTCCCGCGTTGTCGTGCGAACCCTGCGGTCGGAGTTTACCGTAGTTTTCTCCGAAAATCGCTTTGATTTTAATAAGTATTTTTCCGTTAAAATCTGTAACTTTGATATGTAAACATAAGATGCAAAATACATTAAATAATCATAAGTTAGTTTATTTATTTATTTTTTTAATTTTCAAAAATTTAATTGAAAAAAGAAAATTCATCTTTATATAAAAACATACTTGCCAACTTTTCCGGTTTTCCCGGAAGACTTCCGGATTTTAAACATATCTTCCGGACAGATGATGAAATCTTCCGTTTTTGAAAAAGTCGCGGATATCGTTCGTTTTAAAAAGAAAGCCCAAATGTTCTACGAAAACTCCTGATTCCCAATCTTTCTCCATCCATAACATAAATGTCAATATTAATTTCAAACTTGCTTTATGAGATTCTAGAACATGTAAAGAACTAGAATTGTTAAATATTTCTTTCTGATGTAATTATTTTTTGCCCCTCCTCACCCCCCTCCTCCTTTCATTTATCTCCAACTAGTGATCAGCAATCAAATGTTCTGCAGAAGTCTTTTGTTTCCTAATCTTTATCCATCAGCAACATAAATGATAATATTTTAAACTTCTTTCGTTAGATTCCAGAAGTAGAGTTGAATTGAAAGAGTTTAATATTTCTTACTCTGTAATTATTTTTGTATACCCCTTCCCCGGATTTTGATCAATGATCAATTCTAGAAACAATAAAGCAATGGAAGTGCTCAATATTTCTCACGTATGTAATTATTTTTAGATCTTTATTGTTGAATTTAATGAATCTATTTATTTTTCCTCAATTAAATTAAATATTTGTATGTCATATTTATACCAAATGTGTAAACATGGGGAAAAAATGAAGATTTTTTTTTTTCTGGCAGAAAAATTTATTCCAAATCAATTTAAAAAAATTAATACTCAGTTGGTTTTATGCACGTTTGAAACTGACAATTAGCTACTGCTACTTTTTTTTATATGTATGATTAATGTACATGCACAAAAATCATTTTCTATATTTATTTAAAAAAATTAGTTATACTTTAACTTTACTAAGTTTTTTGTCTATTGTTAAATATATTTCTTACAGATTCTGTTTTGTAGATATTTATATGTTGAAGAGAAATAACTTCATTTAAAACTTTTATATATTTAGTATAATCAATCTATAGTAAAACGTTTTTATAGATTGCTTCTAAATATTAAAATTGTAAAACTGTAGGTTATTAAGTCAAAGAGAGAGAAAAAAAAAAAAAAAATCTTCCCTTTTTTTTTTTTTTTTTTTATGAAATCTTCTGGTTTTTCAATAAAAATCATCCCTTTTTTTATTAAAATTGGTTGGCAAGTATGTAAAAAGGAAAGGAAAAATGGTAAACTCCAAAAAATTGAAAAATATTATAGGCAACTCTTATACACAAGTATCTCTCAAGGTAGAATTTCAAATTTTGGAATCTAGTCATACTATTCAAAGTCCTGTCATAAAAAAATTAAAAAGTAAATAAAAGTGGATAAATATTTTGATATATGACATTTTTTTTTAAATAGCAAAATTTTAAATTTATTTATTTAATTTTTTTTTTTTTTTTTTTTGGGGGGGGGGGGGGGGAGAGAAATGTAATGTTATTTATTTTCGTGTAATCTGTGTAAACTTTGTCGGCGTCTTGTGAAAGCCTAATTGTTTTCGTAAAAAGGTCAGGGAAAATTCAGGGATTTTTTTGGAAGGAAATGACTAGCCACCCTGAGGAACTATAAAGAAATAAAATTGTTTGATATTTCGTGCTCAAGTAAATTTTTTCATGCCTCCCCCTCTTTTCATATGTCCAAGTACTAGCAATAGTCCATTAAAAGCTCTACAGAAGCTTTTTGTTCCCCAGTCTTTCTCCATCAGCAATATGAATGTCAATATTCATTTTAAAATTCTTTTATTATGTTCTAGAACCTATAAAAGAGTAGAATGGTTTTATTTCTCAAACATCTATTAATATTTTGACTCCCCCCCCCCTCCTTCCCATCTGCAGCTAGTGATCAAGAAATGTCTATTTACAGTAAACAAATATTGCATGTATAAGATAACCAAATTTGTTTAAAGTATATCAATAAATTATTTTGAGTTTACATTTATATTTTCTACAATTATTTTTTTTTTTTTTTTTTTTTTTTTTTTTGAAAAGGTCAAATTTTATTTATAATTTTAAAAAATAAATGACAAAAGGAACTTATTAGTTTAATGCATAAAAATAAATCATTTTTGAGTGTATAACATTTAAAATATTTTTTTTTTTTTTAATTTGAACTTAAATTTACATCAGATAAGACCGACTTACCAGACTACTGACAAGTACCCAAAACTACTGAAAATTTTCTTGTCTACTACTGAAAATTGTCCTACAAGGTTGGCATCTCTGCACTAAGTTGTAAATTAAAAAAATCTGAAAAACAGATTAATAATTTTTAACCATTTATGTGTGTTATGTACTTCAAGAGTACAAAAATATGCTTTAAGTTTAGTATATAATATATATATATATATATGATTTTTCTTTGTTTATTGCCTTTCTGCAATTTGTATATAATAATTTGTGTACACATATATTTAAACATGGGAATATGTAGTATGTTTATAATTATATGAAAGAAATTTCTGTTTATTATGATAAAATTTTTTGAAATATGCTCTTAAGCTGACCCAACTCATTGGAAACTTAAACCTAACCCGCAGAAAAAAATATTCAGTCAACTTAATCTGAACCCAACCCATAAGAAAAATAAATCAGACAACCTAGCCCCCAGGGAAAAAATTCAGTCAATCTGACCCATAAAAAAAACTAGTTGGCATAGGTGGACTCTGGTGAGTTCCCCATCATATTTATATTCTCAGAAATTTCTAGTGCGAGACATATTACAATCATGTTAAAAAAAATGAATTTGACCAAAGCTTGATACAGTGACAGAAAGAAATCCCCGCCTAATAGGCTATCCACCGTTCACTTCGATATATTCTAATCTATTAATTTATTTTATCGGCGTCAATTCCGTTGTTTAGTTTTCATGCTACTATTTCCAATGCAATAATCCTCAAAATTCATATTTATATGAAAAATTTACAATTTCGCTATGTTGATAAAATCGTAAATTTTGAATAATTTACGAAATTTTCCTAGTAGAATATTTGTATTCAATCATGTTCAAACAAATATCATAAACGGAATTTTGAAGTTGTAATGTATTTAGGATCCTCAAAATGGAAGTTTATGCTCAATTTTGCCTTATTCTGACATGTTAAGTAAATCATAAATTCCAAATAACTTACGAATTTTTTAAATTGGAAAAATCATAGTCTATGATATTCATGTCAGTATCCTAAATAATATTTCGAAAATGGTCTGACATCTTTACGATGAAAATATCCCTCAAGATTGACGTTTATGTGAAATTTTCTCTATTCTGCCATGTTAAGAAATTCGTAAATTTCCAATAACTTACGAAATCTTTATATTGGAAAATTCATAGTCATTAATATTCATGCCAGTGTCCTAAATAATATTTCAAAAGAAGTCTGACATCTTTACGATGAAAATATCTCTCAAAATTGACGTTTATGTGAAATTTTGCCCTATACTGCCATGTTAAGAAATTCGTAAGTTTCCAATAACTTGCGAAATTTTCAAAGTAGCCTATTTATAGTTACTTATGTTCATTCCGGCATCAAAACAGATATTTTAAAATTGGTCTTGCATTTTTACAGTAAAAAGTTTCCATTTAATGCACATTTAAGTGAATTTTTGTCCTATTCTCCCATGTTAAGAAAATCGTAAATTTCTAATAACTTACGAAGTTTTTAAATTCGAATGTTGCAAATGAATAGGGTTCTTGCCAGTGTCGAAAGTAATATTTTAAAACTGATCTGACCTCTCTGCGACAATTTGCTCTTGAGATATCGTGTACACAGACTAACAAACTAACGGACTAACACACTAACCCACTAACAGACTAACAGACACCCTACAGACAGACACCATAGAAATTTTGTCATTTTCGGATTCCTCACACCTGAAAACGTGTAGAAAAGTAAAAAAAACGAGGTCGAAAATTTTCACGATTACCTAAGTTCCCCATACCTATAGTATGATGGGGAACTAATAAAGCAGTCAACCTGTACCGAATCTAATACGCAAGAGAAAAAATTTAGTCAACCAGACCCAAACCTAATTGCAGGTCAGGCTCGGGTAAAATCAGTTTACTGGACCTGATGCTGGACTCTAATTCAGATTTTCACTTAAAATGAAATTAATCACAATTATAAAATAAAAGTTTAATTTAAAGTTAATTGAACTTCAGAAATTTAAAACATTTTGTTATTGATTTGTTATTTTTTTATACAAAGTGGGTAACATTGGAACGTTTCCAAATTCCCTGACTTTTCCGTGACTATTTTTCAGCATTTTCCCTGACTTTTTCCTGGCTTATGCTGTTTATTTTCCAAACAAATTCACAAAATTAACGAACAATTCAGCAATTTAGAATAATGAGCTTTCAAAAATATGGCTTATTTTCATAAAATTTGTCAAATTTTCTTGACTTTACATGAAATTCCCTGACTTTTCCATGATTCTCTGACTTTCACCGACTAGTAGCCACCCTGTTATAATATAAAACTTATTAACTCAGACGTAAAGGACTAGGTTTTTACACATATAATTTTTATAAATTGTGAAATAAATTTTTTGACAGAAAGTAATTGCTTAGGTTTCCCCCCCCCCCCCCCCCCCACTATTACACATATTTATATGTATGTGTATAATATATATCCACACACATTAAAATAATGCAGTTAGAGAAGTCTAAGGATATGTATTCAAGAAAAAAGAAGAGAGTATAAAGGAACATATTTCAGGATTACCATTTGATTACATGGTTGAAACTTTATTTTTGAAATATGAACATTATCAGAATCAGTGTTTTTCATGTAACATACTGAACATGAAAAAATATTTCAAGAAAAAGCATTGGAATGTAAATATTATAAATTTTTAAATACGTTATTTTATGCTAGAAATTTCAAAATTTTCAATTTTTCTAGGTGGAAATAAACCCTTTCAAGAAAAAAAAAAAAAAAAAAAAAAAAAAAAAACTTTTTTTTTTTTAATCCAAAATTTCTCGTTTTTTTTTTTTTTTTCCAGACTATTCCCATCTCTATGAACTAATCTTTGTAAGCATAAATTCCATTAATAGGCTAAAATAATTTTTCTTATTTTTCATGGAAAAGAATTGCATATATTGGGAATTAGGTTTAACTATTCAACTTATATATATTTATCTATATTAATTATAGTGTAACCCCCGTGGCAGAAACACGGCGATATAGTCGCGGACACATAAAAACGGCTTGCAGACAGTTTTTGTCTGCACTGATAAAAAAAATTTGTCTGCAACTTTCGAATAACAATTTACTTAAAAAAAAAAAAATTCTGTATCAAAACTAATACTTTTATTATTTATATTGTGTTGTGTCAAACATTGCTATAAAATATTTAATTGAATGAGATGAATTGAATGAATACACACAATTGTTTATACTATATCATTCTGCAGTAAAATTATATTCGTGTATTGTTGCACGAGATCACCACTGATGTTAAGCCCCCCCCCCCCCCCCCCCTTAATCAGCTTTCAGGCTTTTTGAGTGTAAGCCATTTTCACCCCTGATTACACGCAAATTTTGCAGACAGATTATGAAATTTTAAAAGCCTGTTGCAGACAGCTACAAAACTTTCTGCCACTGGAAATGTAACCATGTTTCCTAAGACTATCAGTGAGGATGTGTCTGAAAGCTTAGAGGGGTGCCAAATTGACAGACTGGTCGAATTCCAGACATTCGGTGCTCTCTTATTGCTTATTTTCTGTCAATCGAATGACTATCACCCCTATTTTAACGCTAGACTCATCGAATTAGCACTTGCGCAGAGGCTTCCATGGTCTCAAGAAATGGGGTTGAAGAATATACTTTAATTTAGTATTGCTTTTTATTGCTTTAATTTAGTAAGATCCACGATGTTTTCCTATCTTAGCATTATTATTAATTTCTTATTAAAAAATTGTTCTTGCTTAATTTATTTTCTAATTTAAATTAATTTTGTTAAAAAATTGTTAAATTATTTATTCTGTTCAACACAACTTCTGCCTGAATTTCATTCCTGTTTTCCTCTCCTTTTTGTTTTTATTTGGGTAAGGTTTCACCCATTTATGAAAAGACTTGACTGTATGTCTTAAGATAAAAGATGGCTGGATTTTTGCTAAGGAAAAAAGCGACACTATTGGATCTAGTCACGAAGAGTCAACTTGAGCTAAGCTGAATGCAAGTATGAGATGTGATGATGAATGTTATACAGTCTAATCTTGTTAACGTGTAGATGCTTAACATGAATTGTTTCCACAATCCTCAACAAAATGAAGCTTAGTTTCTGATAGCATGAACTACTGAAAACATGAACAATTTTTTTTCCTCTCTCTCTTGAGATGCACATTAATGAGGTCCGACTGTATTAAAAAGAGTAAAACTAAAATTAGAGGTGCTTCAGTACCTGACTCCAATACCTACTCAAAAAAGTTTGTGATGTTTTGGTGTGTCTGCTGCTGAATTCCATACAAGTCTGCTTCGAACTCTTAAAATTAAAGGTGTGTCCTGAATCCTATGCCTCAGCTTCCATATCTACCCAGAGATCATGTAATTGATGTGGCTTAGGCTCAAAAATAACATCCGTGTAAGAGTGCTCACATTTCCCTTTTTCAGCCCTCTAAATAATCTTCCTTAAATACCCCCACCCCTTTTTTTTCTATGGCCTCATTAACTCTTTCCTTACCAAAGCTCCAATTCAGCTATGACTCTAAAATACCAAAACGCCCGAAAAAATTTTTCCCCTTTCTCCTCGACTCAGATGTCAAAGCGAAAGTAATCAATCTTTGAATGGGAGGGAAGGAATCAAAATAGTATTAGTATTTTCCCCGGAGTGGATCTAGAGGGAAATTTTTCCATAGAATTGCACCTAGCAGGGAAAAAAAAGAAAAAATCTTGAAAGAGATTAAAATTCCATTGCAATTGTAAATAGTTAACTTCTTGTTCGTATTGTGAAGCAGATTCTAAGAGAATGTTCAGTTTTGTTTGCAATAATCGTCTACATAGAAAATACTATATGAAAATACAAAAGAGTGAATAGGATTTATAATGATAAAAGCATATTTCAGTGAAACATGAAAATGTTTGAAACTGAGATTATTAAAAATTTTAGTTTGAGTATTGAGGGTACAATTCTAAACATACTTTTGAACAGGAAAATAAGCATACAAAACTTAATAATAATAATAATAAAAGAATTTTTTCGGGTGATTCAAAATAAATCATTCTGAGGGTATTAAAAGCAACACTTTATAGAAGAAAGATATATATATATATATATATATATATATATAAAACTACTGAATTGAATTAATATATATAAAAGTTTAAAGACTAGAAAACCAACGGAAGAATTACAAACCAATGCGCAAAAATGAAGCCAAAAGGAGATGCAAAACTTAATATAGGAATAAATAAACAAATTCCTATATTAAAGTATATATTTATTATTTATTCAGTAAAGTTTATACTTTCAGTTCCTAAAAGTATATTATTTATTCCTATATATATATATATATTTAAAATGATTAATTTTAAGTAAAAGTATTTTATGAAAATAATAGTAAATAAACAAATACTTTCAAATCTCTGAAATCTCTCTCTCTCTCTCTTTTATTTTATTTATTTATTTTTCTTAATTTTCACGTAATAAATTGCTTCAAAAATAGCTGATCTCTTACTTGTTAATGAAAAAATCAGATATATTTTTTAAATATTCTATGAATACTATTGCTATATTGGAGAAAAATTATCATAAGAAACTCATACAATCATTATAAATATATATATATATATATATATATATATATCGTTTCACTTTATTTGTGTGAAATTATATTATTTTCACAGGAATTTTCTTGTGCTTTCGAAAATTATTTACTATGTAACGAAATCTAGGTGGTGTGGTGGTATTAGTGTTAAGACCAGTTGACTGTGAAAGGGTCCTAGGGCTGAAAGAGGAGAGCCCTCCATGGGGGAGGTACCTTTCTAAGGGATTCTAGTCAGCGTATATGCAAGTTTTGGGGAATACCACGGAAAACTCCGAATAGCTAGGCCAACGAGCATGAGCTAGAATTGAGCCCTGCACATCACGTCTACCAGCTATAAGAGAAGCTACCTCTAGTCCACTGAGTGGAAAATTAAATCTAAGGAACAACAAAATGCAGCACTAATGCAATTTAAACAATCGATTACAGAAATATATTTTACCATTTCATATTATACCAGATTCCTTGCATTTCACATTAATTGTTATTATTATTTTTTTTATTATGATTATTATTTTTTATTATGATTATTATTTTTTTTTCAAAATATACAATTTTTGTAAGCAGTTAAATTATAATTTAAAAGTAATTAAATTTGGAGTTGTTATAATATATACATATATATATATATATATATATATATATTGATCTCTACAGCTAAAAATATTTATATATTTATTTTTATTTTTATTATTATTATTTTTTTTTTTTCTAAATAACTTTTTCTTTTCTTTTAAAAAATTTTTTAGAAGGGAAAATTTATGGAAATATGCAAATTCTACATAAAATAATATTTTATGTACAATTTTCGATTAATATGATTCAAACTAATTATCCAGATTCTGTACTTCAAATGCCAAACATAAAAAATTTAGAGCTATCATATCACGGCATCATATTTTAAATTTATTGCAAGCTATAAATAACTAACTTTCTAATTAAAATAGATATATGATTTTGCTCTTGTTTTGAATAGTTTTCAATTTTATGCGTATTCATAATTTATAATATATATATATATATGAATGCACACATGTAATCGGTGCTAGCATTCTTCTCCTTTCTAATGTGTTCATATATCTTCTTGTAAATATCACGAAAAGACTTATTTTTACTTATGCCCCACACACATGTGTATATATATTATAATTTTCATGTTTTTTTTATTCATTTATATTTATCTGAATTATTATCAGATTAGCTGAATTCCAAATAATATATTAAATTGATTTCTCTCACTACTAATCCTGTCTATTATTGAAAAGTAGGAAGCTGCGAAAAAAAATGTCAGGAGAAAATTCAAATGACTTTCACTGTTATCTAGCACTTTTTAAAAATCTCACTTTTTTTTACATTAAATGTGTAATAAATAAAAGCCATTAAAAAGTTTGTAATGTGATTTATCAAAATATTTTGTACACGACCAATCGATGTACCTTTATTTTTATTCGTTATTTTTATTATCTTTACATTTTCATTAATCGTATTATATAATTGTCGGTAATGGATTTATAATCACTTATTTATAAAGTTACACCCTTTTCTTATAAGGTCAATTTTTAAAGACATGTCCAACTTAATAGTAATACTGCATTGTCACACTGCTTATATCATCACTTTAATAAAATAAGTAAAGATTAAAAACGACAGCAGCTCAGAAAACAGGAAAAGAAAGCGCGATAGAAACAAATTTTTCATTTTTCCCTTTTAAAGTTCTATAAAAATCTCTCTTCTGAGAAGAGGCTAACAAAGAGAGGATTATCTTTCAGACACACCCTTTGACAACCGTCTTGACAGGTACACTGAAGAAGCAAGTGGGGACGAAAACATCCAGGCGCTCTCGGGCGCTTTCGGTCGTCTGAATGTACGGGCGTTTGGGTACGCTCTGGTAAGGAAAGAGTTAAGAAACAAAACATCATGTTTTTTTTTTTTTTTTTTTTTTTTTTTATTATAATAATAATAATAATAATAAAGCTTCTGTTACTGTGTGTAATCCTCCAACCGCAGTCTTAGTGGCTCTTTTATTTATAGTTGTGCATAACAAGAGAGCTTATCTTGTTTTTCTTTTAAATTATTTTTTTGGTGAAAACAATAATTTTTGACATTCCACAGCATGTTGAAAATTTATACTAATGCATCTGTCAAAACATAGCAAACTTAAATGAAGACAAATACAACCCATGAAAAGTCAATCTGAAATTGTCCAGGTAGATTATTGACAGACTGACATTGAGCCATAGTCCCATGTTCGTTTCCTGGCTAAAACATTTCTCTCTTATAAAGTCATTCATCTTTCTATTTAAAATTTTCTTAATTAGTATGTTTTCAGGTACAAAATTAATGAAAAATATGTGGATAATTATTAAACAATTGCTTGAATTTAATGTAATATGTTTTAACATAGTATAAAAATAAAAAGAGCAAATCTAATATGATTTTATACAATCTTTTCAATTTTACTATTAAAATCTCTGCAATTTTCTTAATAAGTTATTAGTTATGGCGTATAAGATAAGCAGTTGTTTTATTATTGAATCACTTATTAATAATTCTTTTACAGATACAATATATAGTTAAAATAATTGTTTCAGATCAGTGCTTTTATTTTACTACTAATAGTTTTTTTGTTTTTTTTTTTTTCATCAGCTAGCAGCTATATTTAGATCATTTTTCAAAAATATTAAATCACTATTAGTTCCCCATCATACTATAGGTATGGGGAACTTAAGTAATTGTGAAAATTTTCGACCTCGGTTTTTTTTACTTTTCTACACATTTTCAGGTGTGAGGAATCCGAAAATGACAAAATTTCTATAGTGTCTTGTCTGTAGGGTGTCTGTTAGTGTGTTAGTGGGTCAGTCCGTTAGTGTGTTAGTCCGTTAGTTTGTTAGTCTGTTAACACGATATCTCACGAACAAATAATCGCAGAGAGGTCAGATCAGTTTTAAAATATTACTTTCGATACTGGCAAGAACCCTATTTATTTGGAACATTCGAATTAAAAAACTTCGCAAGTTATTAGAAATTTACGATTTTCTTAACATGGGAGAATAGACAAAAATTCACTTAAACGTGCATTAAATGGAAACTTTTTACTGTAAAAATGTCAGACCAGTTTTAAAATATCAGTTTTGATGCCGGAATGAACGTCAGTAACTATAAATATGCTACTTTGAAAATTCCGCAAGTTATTGGAAATTTACGAATTTCTTAACATGGCAGTATAGGGTAAAATTTCACATAAGCGTCAGTTTTGAGCGATATTTTCATGGTAAAGATGTCAGACTACTTTTGAAATATTATTTAGGACACTGGCATGAATATTAATGACTATGAATTTTCCAATATAAAAATTTCGTAAGTTATTGGAAATTTACGAATTTCTTAACATGGCAGTATAGGGCGAAATTTCACATAAACATCAATTTTGAGGGATATTTTCATCGTAAAGATGTCAAACCACTTTCGAAATATTATTTAGGATACTGGCATGAATATCATAGACTATGGTTTTTCCATTTTAAAAAATTCGTAAGTTATTTGGAATTTACGATTTACTTAACATGTCAGAATAAAGCAAAATTGAGCATAAATTTCCATTTTGAGGATCATAAATACATTAGACAACTTCAAAATTACATTTATGATATTTGTTTGAACATGATTGAATACAGGGGTGGCGTCAGAAGGGGGGCCGGGGAGTTTGTGCCCCCCCATCGGGGCAGATTCTCAAAATCTGTCGGGGAAAAAATACCCTTTTTTCCCCTTTGTTCAGCAACAAAATATTTTTTCCTTTTCATCATTCGGAGTTTGTCTTTCTAGAGAAGTTCCCCCCCCCCCCTCCAGAAAAACTAATGGCATGCAACTGCGATGGCTTTGCTAGCATTGATATACTATGTATTCCTCTTCTATGTCAGTTGGTGGGAACGACAACAGGAAAGAAAGCGACAAGTATTATTACAAGGATTGACCCATTCCTTATCTATTCCTTATCTTCTAAAATCACACTTGCGATACTTCTGTGTCGCTTTTTTATTGCCTATTATCCAGCTCTCTTTGAAATGGACAAAAAGCATGTAGGCTACGTATGTTTTCATTTCCCTTTTTGTCTGTGAACAGCAACTAGACCACACACACACATATGATTTTTTTTCTTCCCTGGAAAATTTTAAGAATAAGATATCTCTTTCAAAAGTACATCGGAAAAAACAATCTTAATCCCCCCCCCCCTTAATAATAACAAAAAAGAAAGAAATTTCATTCAAATAGATCACAAAAATATAATTTGCATATTGATTTAAGTCACATTTCCTTTAATTCTACTAATTCTTATTCAGGATACTGTTTTCAAATATTGTGTGTCTATGTCGGCTGATGTGTCGCTTTTGCTTTAGAACTTAAAAAGACAGCTTTAACAATGAGAAATGAAACAAGTAAAATAATTGAGACCTTTTAATAAGATTTGTTTTTTTGCATTCTATTTCTAAAGAGAAAATTCTTTTAACTATTTGTGAAATTTTACAACGATAATTTGTTTAATATCTGTCAAATTCAAAGCATTAAAATATTTCCGTGTAATTAAGAGTCGTTTTAATAATTATATGAAATTAAAATTGTTATACTATTTATTTTACATCGCAAGACTCTGCATCACCAACAAATTAAAAATGAATTTCTCTTTTTAAAATTTACTTTTAATTACTTTTTGCTAGAGAGTAAGGGAACAAAAGGGAAGGAAAAAAAAAAAAAAAAGGCAATCGGGGAACAATACAACTTTTACCGATTTTTAATGCTTGTTTGTATGAAAATCAAAAATTTCGGAAACAGTAAAGAATATTCTTGCTCTATTTTATCAATTCAGCCGGTCATGAATGTTTATATTTTATTATTATCTTCAAAAATCATATTAAAATTTTTCATTCAGCATTTTTTTTTTTTTTTTTTTTTTCATAAAAAAAAATATTATCCACTCCGTGGAAGATCAAAATTGTGATGGCATGTTTCCGGGCCATCCTTAAGGATAGGGTGAGTCCCAGACCGTCGCCATTTGTCTATTGATCAGCACTAGTGTAACGTTAAAATCCAACCAACCAACCAACTGTAAAATATATTAATAATTATGAAATAATTCAGCCAACGACTGAAACATCTGTCGGTTCAATTTATAAATGTTAGAATAGTGAAAAACTACCTCAGAACTTGCAGTGCAGAAAGCAGGTTGCAAAATTTGATGATTTTAGGGATTCACAGTGCAAGATCAAAGAAATTAGATTTAGAAAGAAGTAACAATATTTGATAAAACCTATCCCAAAAGCCGAATTCAGTTACAATAATACGTAAATGGATTTTATTTATTTTTAATTTTAAATTTAAATTTAATGCAATAGATTCCCAGAAATCCACACAAATTGGAAAAAAAAAAAATGTGTATTTTGGAATTTTGTGAAAATTAGCATTTATGAAACGAGATTTTGATACTGTAATGCATAAAAAATGTGGAAAAATACAAATAAGTATGCTTGGAAAATAATTAACATAATTAAAAAAGAAAAGAAAAAATTAAAGAGAATAAGCAACTTAGTAAAAAAAATATGCATATAATGAAATTTAATTTAATTTTTTCTTGAATTAAGAAATTAAAATTTATCTAATACAGTAAGATACAAAATTTTACACAACATGTGATACAATATAAGCTTCTATTACAAGTATATTACCTTTTATTACTTTTTTTTTTAATATAGGCAAAAATAGTTTTTTATTTTATTTATTTATTGTTATTTATGAACAATTATTATTTCTTGTTTATAGCATTAATGCATTTAAAATTTATCATCAACGGAAAGTAATCTGCATAAAATTGACTTTCTGTGTTTCGTGAGATTCAATTTCTGATGAATCATTGTTAATATCAGTGCTATCTTAACCTTTTCATATTAAAATTTTTACTGTCGGTTTGATAGTTACATTGGTTACAACATGCGGATTTCTGGAAGTCTACTGCATTTGTTAATGAAGTATTTAACATTATGAAGATTAAATAACGTAATTTTAATATTGATGTTGTATGATTATGAGAAAATTATACCTTAAGTGCATATTTCAATCAGCATATTGTAAGTAAAATTTGAACATTTAAGAGAAATGTAATATGTATATACTTGGTTACAAATGAAATGTATACCATGTTAAGAAGGAAGTTTTATCTGACATTTGTTGGATATCTTGGATTTTATTTATTTTTTCACAACTATGCTCATGCTCTAATATGCATGATTTTTTTTTTTTTTTTTTTATATATATACATATTACATATATATTATTTTAGGAGGGTAGGGAATAGCTCGATACATCGACGAGATTACACGGCGATTAAGTGAAAACCTAACTTTATAAAAACAATCTACCTTGAATTTAATACTCTAATTTTTCCCTAAAATCTCTAATTTTCAGCTGGAAGAACACTAGCTTATAAATTATGAAATGTAAATGTGGCACTGGTGATGAATTTAATTAAATATAATTTGTCTTTAAAAACTCCAATTTTCAACTGAATTTAGGAGTTTTTTACTGTGAAATCCTAATCATTATTTTTAACATTTGACAAAACCAATTTAAAATTTCTTCTTTTGTTAAAAATAATACATTTCTATATTATGATAATAATAATGATAATGATATAACGTGATTTATCATCTAACATGAATTGGAAGTTAAAAAGTTGGCAGCTTGTAAATTTAATTTAAAATGTCAATGCAAAGTGGCCTGAAAGGAGAAAAAAATCACATTTTAAATTATTTTAAAAATATCTTAAAACTCAGTAATTTTTAAATGAATTGAAAAAATCTGGAGTGACTCCACTCGACTTTCCGAACATTGAGTAACTAACAGTTTTGTAGATAAAATAAAGAAAGAGGAGTTGCTAAACAAACAAAAAAGAGAAAACCTTAACAGAGTGTTTGAGTATTTTTCTCCATATATCACACGAGGTTTTATTTAACGCTACTGAACTTTGAGCCCTTAGATCATAAGGATAAAGAATTTTTCGTTGTGTCCCTGTAAAAATCTATAAATGCTAGATTCACCAAAATGCTTATAGTTAGTGCAACAGTGATTTATAATATTCATACAAATTTTCAGCTCAATTGAATAAGGCGTTTAGATGCTATCGCTGGTCTCATAGGCCATTAAGATAAAGAATTTTTCTTTGTGTCCCTGTAAAAAACTGTAAGTGCTAGATTCACCAAAATCTATACAGTTGGTTCAAATGTGACCTATAACATGTGTACAAATTCTTCGTTGAGATTAATGAGGCGTTTAGACGCTATCACAATTTTAAAAATTTGGCAAAGAATTTTTCTTTGTGTCCCTGTAAAAAAACTATAAGTGCTAGATTCTCCAAAATGTATACAGATTGAGTATCTGTGACCTATAATATGTGTATAAAGTTTTTGCTCAATTGAATAAGGCGTTTAGATGCTATCGCACTTTTAAGATTTTGGTCCCTTGGCCATAATGATAAAGAATTTTTCTTTGTGTCCCTGTAAAAAAACTATAAGTGCTAGATTCACCAAAATCTATAGGGTTCTTACTATGGTGACTTACAATATACGTACCAACTTTCAGCTTATTCGAACAAAGCGTTTAGACGCTAGCGTGTTCACTCACAGACATACACACATACATACACACACACATACATACATCATCGTAAAAATAGTGAAAACGGACTCGTTGGACCTCGAAACGTATAGAAACATCAAAATCTCGAATTTGGATTTTTGACATGATTACAATACTTTCCTCACTATAGTGTTCGGAAAGTAAAAAGTTTGACTGTGAACTCATATTATTTTTAACCAATTTTTAACTCTTGCCAAAATCGGTTTACAATTCAAGATTTTTAAAATAC
This sequence comes from Salticus scenicus, assembly GCA_963930645.1. Classification (NCBI taxonomy): domain Eukaryota; kingdom Metazoa; phylum Arthropoda; class Arachnida; order Araneae; family Salticidae; genus Salticus; species Salticus scenicus. The sequence continues at coordinate 200,355,060 of OZ005653.1, read as the reverse complement.
TTGTTTTTCAGCTCCAATGCAAAAAAAAAAAAAAAAAAAAAAAACGGGATTTATAATCTAACATGATTTAAATTCGGAAGATTGCAAGCTCGCATGTCTTAGCCAAATAATATGAAAAAAGGAATACTGCTGGCACGCAAATTTTAAAATCTTAATGCAAAGTGACCTGAAAAATTACATTTTAATTAATTAAAAAAAAAAAAAAAAAATCTATCAAACAGAATTTTACTAAGAACCATCCCGATTAAATCAGCCTTTATTTATTTTTATTATTTTTTTTAATAAGGGGAAAATTGCATTAAAGACGGTCTATTCGTTTGGATGTTACAGTGCCTCAAACACACAAAGGCTTCAAACTTATAACCCCCTCCTCTTTCTTATCTTATTTGGTGTTAAAAATAATACGGTACGGAAGCACTTTATTAAACGGACAAACAAACAAACAAAAAAAAAAAAAAACATTGTATATTTGACATAGCGGATAGACACTGACAGAAAGGTGCATGGTGTTAAATATGTCTGTAAAAATGTTTCTACATATAGTGCCCCCCTGTCGGGGAACCGGTGCCCCCCCGTCGGGGAATTTCTGACGCCACCACTGATTGAATACAAATATTCTAATAGGAAAATTTCGTAAATTATTCGTAATTTACGATTTTATCAACATATCGAAATTGTAAATTTTTCATATAAATATGAATTTTGAGGATTATTGCATTGGAAACAGTAGCATGAAAACTAAACAACAGAATTGACCCTGATAAAATAAATTAATAGATTAGAATGAGATAAATATATCAAAGTGAACGGTGGATAGCCTATTAGGCAGGGATTTCATTCTGTCACTGTACCAAGCTTTGGTCAAATTCATTTCTTTTAACTTGGTTATAATATGTCTCGCACTAGAAATTTATGAGAACATATACATGATGGGGAACTGAGCAGAGTCCACCTATGCCAACTAGTTTTTAACTGATACTGATCTGCAAAATGGATTTTATATCTTGCATAGCTCATAAAGGAGTGGCTGTAGAATGTTGCTAATTTATATTTGTGTCTGCCATAATGTCTAGTTGTACACCTTCGTCTTTGGTCTTGACTTGAGCTCTCACTTTAAAGATATCCATGATTTTACACAATTTTTTGTGATGTCTATATGGGATTTTAGCTTTTCCCCCCCCTCGTTTTCTACATTCTAAAGTGCGGCACTGCGGAGACATATAATAGGCGAGACGTATTAATCCTGGACATTGTGAGTTTTTTTTTGTTTCTGTCCCATGCTATTTCTATGGGTTTTTAGCTTTTTCCCCCCCTCGTTTTCTACATTCTAAAGTGTGGTGGTTATGTGTGTATCTCTCATAATTCAAAAACAGTTGAACATAGAATGTTGCAAATTTGTGTGTTGGTTTGTTATAACATCGATTTGTGCATGTCATTTTTTGTCTTTCTGTGACTTTCCATTTTGGAGATGTTTATGAAAATTATATTTATTATAACCGAAAATACAAAATTTTTAGCCATTATGTATGACATACTGTCATAGAGATTTCAACAGCAGCTAATGATCAAACCTTAATGATATTCTTAATAAGGTTGTCAACATTTTTGTGTGTAGAAAGTAGTTTATAAAGACTTAAGCTGGTTCTTGTCGACAAATGCACTTTCTTTAATGAATATTCTTAAAACTATTTTTAGTATTACAAAAATCAATAATCAACAAATATTCTCGAAACAATCTAATAAAACTATCATTCACACCACAAAAGTCGAGTAAACAGCATTAAGCAACCACATAGAGCTAATTCAAGAACAATGATCAACTGCTCAATATAAAGTCTGAATAGAATTTGAATTCATTGAGAGTGTTGTCAATGGTTTATAAAATTTTTGAATTAGTTCCGTGGCAGAAAACAGTGATTCATTCTAGAAAAAATTCAGAACTCAGCATCTATTGAAGTTAGTGATTCCAAACTTTGAAAATCCTAAACTACCACTTTTTACTAAATTTAGGAGCCAAATTGCCTAATTTGATGTGAAGTCACAGTCTGCTGCCAACATTTGCCTTCGTGGAAGTGAAAACACTGCCATCTGTTTCCACTATTACTGTAATACAGTGTAAAAAATCTGTAAAGAAATACACAAATTGCATAATCTTGCTGTCGTGACTTATGGTTGGAATAATGGTTTTCTCTTAGCTTGTTTTCAGGAATGTTCATGGACTGGATCCTGCCTATTTACAAACAACTTACCACACACAAAAATGTCAATGTTTTCCTAACAATATGTAGATTTCAATGGATGTATAAAGAATCCATGTAGTGTCCATGTTTTTTTTTTTAATATATGTATATATTTATAAATAAAACTTAAAAAACATTCTGTTGTAATTGCTCAAAATTTTAAACTGAGTCCTCATTACCATAAGCAGTGCCTTCCCTATCCCCACCATGTCAAGTCCAGACACTTCAATTTGGATGTTTGTCAGATGACAGTTGCACTGCTGTTATTCAACAACTATGATTTTACAGATGACTATATCTCAGTATCTGCTGAGCATTTCAGTTTTAACACCATGATTTAGCAAAACCTATTTACATTGTTTTCCCAACCCTTGCTCAATTATGATAAAATTATCAGTAAAATAAATTTATAATTAAATTTTTATGAATTATAAAATTTATAAATAAACTTAATTGTTATAAATTTTAATTAGATTTAAAACTTAATAAGTTTAATTCTTTCTACTATATTACCATTTGATTCTGATAAAAGCAATAAAGTAAATGTTAAACAGTTACTTTTAATGGCAAACACTGAAAAGAAATATCGCATTTAATGCAATCTTTTTAAAATTCATCAATCACATCACTTAGGGAAAAATATCATCAAATTTATTTATTTTTATTTATTTATTTTTTATTTATTTATTTATTTTCAATCGAAACATTAAAAAATTTAATTTTAAATTTCAAATTTAATAAAATTCGAAGCAGTACTTCCATGTTAAAATTTTGACTATGTGAAAGAATGAAAGGTAATTATTAAAAGATGATAAATTTAACGATCTTATAAAGCATTTGTTAAACCAGAAGCTTTTAAACATTATTAAAACGAAAAACCTTACTTGAACTTCTGTAATTTAGCCAGAGTCCTTTCAAGGGAGCTCCCCCCTCTTTATCAGTGAATGGCTTTAGTGGTCTGCTTCATACAGTGAACTGTTTCTTTTCCGTCTGTTGGTTTAGTAGGTGTTGCTATGATCGGCACAAACTCATCGTCAGCTCGTTGCCATTTATTGAATTATAATTTGAAAAATTATGAAAAAATTGAAAAATTTAACAAAAAAAAAGTTACATTGGAATGATTAAAAGAAAAAGAAAAACATATATCAAAAAACATCAGGCCGATATCAAATACAGAAAAGCTACCACACATTAGCGAAAGCATGATTACTCCTCTACCAAGTTTTGTAGCTCAGCAATCAGTGGCATGAGCTTCGGAATGCAGAGTGACACCTCTTTTTATGTATATAAATTAATAATCTTTGTTTTGGAACTCACAACATAATTTTATTTTATTCAGATGAATGAATTACCACAGTGTTCTGAAGAAAATCCCTGGGTAATGGATGGAGAAGAAGTTCTCAAAAGAAGAGATCTTCGTGAATCACACCTTATTTTTAGTATTGATCCTAAAGGCTGTGAAGATGTTGATGATACATTATCTGTAAGGTAAATTTATTTTATTTTTATTTTTGCATTTATATGATATGCATTTAACACTAACAAGGGAACTCTTTCAAGTGCTGATCACCGATTTCCTTCAAAAAATTACAAAAAATAGTTTACTTTGCACTTAATTCACTGGTAAAAAAATTAACTGCTGAATCGCAACAGGAAAGCCGCAAAAAATTATTTAACTTTACATTTTGAATTCCAAATATTAAAAAGTCATCACCAAATCACATTAACCTTCCTTCAATGATGCCAAGGAACTTATGTATAGGAGGGTAGTATTTTCTATCGCTCTAGGGGTTACTGAAGCAAAGAAGCCATCCCCTCCACAGAGAATCAGAATTAAGATGGCATGTCTCCAAAATATCCCTAATGTGAATATACAGTCGGCAGCAAAAGTATCTGAGCACTAGCAATAATCCCTGTCTAAAAAAAATACACTTAATACTGCTTTGTTAAATAAATCCTTGTCGAGGCATGTTCTTAGTCAGTCTAAGAACATGATTCAACAAAGATTTATTTCACAAAACAGTTTTAAGTGCACTTTTCTGATATTGGAATTATTGGCTAGTGCTCGGATACCTTTGCTGTCGACTGCAAGGTCGTCTTCAATTTCCCACTACGTAGCCATAGTGCGACATTAAAACCCACTCAACACTCAACATATTTTCTGAAAAATAGAAGTTTCTATTTAGAAAAAGTGACGTTATGTTTTATGTTAGATCCAATATTTTCAATTATTTTATGTAATGTTTCAATATTGCTAAAATTTAAAATAATTCAATTTCAATTTCAGATTTACTTTTACATTACTCCAGATTATATGTAATCTGGAGTAATTTAATGTCTGAAGCTCTCGGTATATGCATTTATATAAATTTGCAGACGATTTAAAAATTAATCTGAATTATAGGTTGGTTGGCTGGCTGGGTTTTATGTCGCACTAGTGCTGTGCAAGGGGCAATTCGTGACCAATCTGAATTATAATATTATTAACATTTGAAGAGCTTGTTTCCGAAAGGTGTTAAGTCAAAAATTTCAAAAATTGACTTTTCGATGCAAAAGGTCACAGCAATAACAATATATTTTCAACAATAAACTCTAACAATATATTTTTTAACAATATATTTTCTAACAATATATTTTCAGTAAGTAAAGTCCAAATGAAGTTTAGTCATAATGAAAACTGAAAATGAAATCCGTGTTTTTTTCCAAAAAGAATTAAGTCACAAGTAAGTTTTGTGCCAAAAGGGATTAAGTCAAGTTTAACCAATTGCAGCGTGCCTTGAGATCACGTGGTTTGTCTGGCCTTGGATGAAAAGTCAAAAGTAATGAAAAGAATGCTGTTGTAGATTGTCACATTGAGACGTTTTTTTTTTTTTTTTTTTTCCCATACAAAAATATAAAGAGAAATGTACTTAAAAACTTTATTATAATGTGTTTGTAAAAGATTTTTATCTTGGTTTTGGAACCCTGAAAAACCTCTTTGTGTAAATTCTTTGTTTTTTAGGGCATTTTCTATCTTTGTCACTTGTCCTTTTAAAGAACTTCGCTTTCTGTTTAGTATAACACTGGCTGTAATTGTAGTCATTGTACTATATATTACATAAAGCAACTTACTAAAGGCTCCTTATCGATGCTGACCAAAACTATGTTGTCGATAGTTTAGTGAACTATTTCTTCATTGACGCTGGTTGAATGAAACTCTGCTATTCATAGACATCACAAAAACATTTATTTAAATAAATTGTTGAGTCAAAAAGAGATTGGCAGTAGTTGGTTTACTGCGCTTCGCTTGCATATACTCACACACAATCCCAAAATGGCCCATATTCCAGTAATAAAATTCTAATAGTAATCTCATTCACAGAGTATTTCAGTTTTTAAATGCGCGCGACAACAAAAGATAAATTCTTTTTAACCATGTAGGAAACACTCCTTTCTACAGAATTTTCTCATGGATGATAAACTGCTATAAGAGCTTTGTTAATTCAAAAAATGTAGCTGAGTTGTTGCATTCTGACAATAACAAGTTGTGTATCATTGTCACTGGAAAAACATATCTTTAAAAAAAAGTTTTTTCATTCATGTTATTGCCAAATTGTTTAGCTTTTATATGTGAGATAAACTAAATAACTCTACCAAATTTGTGGTATAATCTTCTACTATAAAGAACATTTTTTTCCCATCATTATTTTTGGATAAAGGTCCAAATAAGTCTGTGGTGAGATATTCAAATCTTTGTCTGTAAACTGTGGAAGGGAGGTAATAGAAGATGAAGCTTTAAGTTCTTTATAATTTTTCATTGTGTATTAAAATGATTGTGTAGTAAATATATAATTTATTCTGAGTTTGATGAAAAATTACATATTTTGTATAAGCAAGGTAAACTGAAATACTTATAGATACATTGTGCAAAAGATATATACATTTTTTCAACAATACAGTTCAAATGCAATCAAAATGTAGATACAGTGTAATGTTAAATGAAAAAATTTTTCATCAGTGTTTAACATTATGAAATATAACTTTTTAAATATTTATCAACATTTATTTATCTTTTGTATTTTATACCAATTTTAGAGACCTTCCAGGTGGTGATCGGGAATTAGGTGTTCACATTGCCGATGTAACTCATTTTGTAAAGCCTTTATCTAAAACTGATTTAGAAGCAAGAAGCAGATCAACTTCTCTTTACATGCCTGATCGTCGTTATGATATGCTTCCTCATGTTTTGAGTGGCAATCTTTGTTCATTATTAGGGAATGTTGACAGGTAAATATGCCTAATTAACTGTCTATCTCTTTAATTATTTATACAAGGGTCACTCAGAAATTTTTGAGATATGGCTGAATGGTACATGTTAAACTTATCAAATATTAGGAGGAGGGTTCACAGTAATTCCCTCGAACATCAATGCACTTTTGTAGGCAAAATTTCCAAAGATTAAATACTTCAAGGCATCCATTTCTTAGTATTGTTGAAAAATATTCTTGTATAGACTCATCAATCTCATTTTCAGCAGGAAAATGACAACCATGTAAGTTAAGTTAAATAACAGCCAAAAGTCACACATATCAAGATCAGGGAAATATGGTTGATATTCTATTGCTTTGATGTGTTTTTGTTCAAGAAATTCAGTTAGAACTGTAATATTTTATTCCAATTGTTGCCTTTTCAAAACAAATGTTTATGTGGAACTATAAAAGTTCCTTTGAAAGGGAAATGTTCATTATTTTTTATTTATTGTTTCTATCTGAATAAAATGGTAATGTAGTTGCAAGGATTAAACTTATTAAATGTGAAATTTGGTTAAAATTTATAGCTATTAAGTTAATGTATCATTTTCATACTTTTATTATAACAGAGCGAGGGCTAGAAAAACTAAGTTTTTACTACTAAAACTAGGTTTTAGAAAAACTAGGCATGATGCCAGGACTATATTCAGTGGATTTTATTTTAGTTTTAAGTTTTCGTTTATAAAAGAATATAAAAATAGATTTTTTTGTTTTTTAATTCATTTGAATAGACCAATGAAAAAGGCAAAACTCGCTACTAAAAAAACCATAAATAGTTGCACCACAAAATAAAGAATTTTCATCCATCCAGATCTTATTGAGATAATCAAAAATCTGGAAAGAACAGAGTATTTTAAGTAAAATTTCTTATTACTGTTAAAGAGGAAACTTAATAGCCATCAAACATGTGTTTTTTTTCTTCTGTGTAGTGTTTGCAATATTCTCTTAAAATATCAGTGTTTAATGACCTTTCGTGCTGATAATGATAATTCAGAATAGAATTTGCCAACTTGTTCATAAGATTGATGATTGTATAATAGAGAGTCAAAAATACGCACAGCTTGGGACCAGAGGTTGTGCATATTTTAGGATTTTGATCCCCATAGAAAATTATTTTTACTTTGAATAATAAAAGCAGAGTATTATTCAAACTAAACATATATTAGTGGATAATAACACAATTTCACTTGAATATTAAATTATTGGGTATACAGTAGAACCTTGATCCATTGTTTTTCAAAGGGTGAGTGAAAAAAACAATGAAAGCGGGAAAACGGAGAATGCGGGTTAAAGTCAAAACACGAAGAAAACAATGTTTATGAATTAATACATACAATGTATACAGTATACTACTAATAAAAACTAATTCTTTACATTCCAACTGTCAAAGAAATAAATCAATGTTATACAACATTAAGTAAAATTTATTTTTAAAAATCAATAATTTTATGTTGGGTTTTTGTTCCTTTTATAAAATAAACAGTAGATAATTTTTCCAGATTTACAAAATTTTTCTGGTTCTTTTCTGTAATTTCATGGATTTATATAAAAGTTTGTGCATTTTCAAATGCCATAATTGCATCATCGGCATGAAAATTATCCTCTGTTTCTTTGCCATTATTTTCATTTTTTGAAATCACACATTTCTTCTATGCTTTAGGATACCGCATGTAGCAACGTCTTGATTAAAGCAAATATTATCACTAAATTTTGCACCAGATGCATCCTCTACTACATGCAACTACTCTTCATCTGCATTATCAGCATCATCATCATTCTCTTGCCCTTCTGTTTGGCCTTCCATGGTGGATCAAAATTGTAATGGCATGTCTCAGAACCACCTCTAGGTGACAGTCCCAGACCGTCAACAATTACCCATTGCGCAGCACTAGTGCGACGTAAAGACTCAACCAACCCTTCTGTTTAGTATTCTTCTTCATATTTTTGCACATAACCACAATTCATGAACCAATTTTCTGGATTACTAAAGAGGTTACTTCTTGCCATGCTAAAATTACAAAATGAATAAATGGTCCGGAAACATGTAATCACAATTTTGATCCTCCATGGAAATGGGGAAAAGAGTTATTTTAGGATGAATGAAGTAATTCTAGTTTGTATGCCATATGGAACCGTTTGACCTTCAGGAGAAAACTTTTACAAAGTCAGAAGAAAAATTTCACAGTGATGAATGCGGGGAAACGACTTTTTGTAGCTCGATACATACGGGTTCCGTTAACATTATTTAAATACAATTTGTGCAGGGACCATAGAAATAAAACAATCAATGCAAGAAAACGATGGATGTGGAAACGATAGATCGGGGTTTCACTGTATAAGAATAACACTGAACATTAAAAATTATCATGAAAACAATAAATGAAAATGAAAAATTATTTGTTAAATTTAGATCTATTCATGTACTTTGTTTTAAACTACAATTGAACATGCATACATACTTAGTTCAATTGTAACACAAATTTGTTGTTTAGAAATTTTCAAAATTTCTTAATTAAAATTTCATGGTCTATTGGAGTTGTACCATGATCATTATATTGTCACTTGATATAGCTGTGTTTGCAGACTCGGTGACCTTGCCAACGTATAATATATGAGAAATGCTGAGCTGCTTATCAGCCAGGGTAGCTCAGTGTTTAGAGTATCCACGCGTTAAGCAGTAGGCCCGAGTTCGATTCCCAGTTCTGGTATTTTTCACATAGTTAGTATAAAAGTCAGCCTTCCACTCCAATCTATCAGAAACGAATTTGTTGTTCTAAGAGTTTGTCTTCTTACAATTAATGCCTTTATCAGATAGTATTTTTAAAAATCAGTTTGTTATATTGTATACCTCATTGATGATAACATCATCATCATTTTCTTTTGATGGATTAAATATATTGTCAATTTCACTGTTGGTAACTTGGTTCTAACTGTTTTTCATATTATTATTGTAATCATAAATTGTAAGCACAGTATCTACATTCAAGATCTTTTTAAAAAATTTTTATTTGCAGTTTTGTAACTTATTAATGGTGAATTTCATTGTTTATATCTGACAAAATGTGTGGATTTCAGACTTTGGCAGACTTCTAGCTCTCTACTGTATTTGTCTCACACACATTTTGTTTCAGTTTTGACTTTAAAATGCATATATAACTTTTCCTCCCACCAGAGGTTTGCACTGATTGAAATTTTCAGGATTAATCTGTATATATATATAAATTACGTGTCACGATGTTTGTCCGGGGTAAACTCCTAAACTAAGGAACCGATTTTAATGAAATTTTGCACACTGTGTGCAGTTTGGTCCAACTTGAGAGATAGGATAGTTTTTATCTCAATTTATTGTCACAATATTGTTTTATTGCAATTATTTGTTAATTATAGACCTTTATTAAAGTTGCTCCAAAATATCCGAGTTCCATTAATTTAATTGTTGCCAAAAAGAAAAAATACGAGTTCATTTTCTTTCGACATAAAAATAAATACATTTAATCAAACGTGAACGTTAAAAAATTATAAAAAGTTAAATTATGCATCTCACGAAAATTGACGTCATAATCAATTTAAAGATTTTATACACATTGATAAAGTGCTAATGTAGTTCTTATCATAGATATAAGTAATATATATAGATCTCTCATCCCCATGTTATCGTACAAAGATTTTTGATGCCGAAAAAAAAAAAAAAAAAAAAAGCTTTGGAAACAGCCATTAAGTAGTATTTAAAAAAAAGAAAAAAAAAAAGAAAAGAAAGAAAGAAATATGAATTTGAAACTGTATCTGGAGTCTTCCATTCCCCTTTAGCAAATAAATTATTCATAAATTTTATTTGCTAAAATATTAGTATGTACGTCGTCTTTTCCCAAATGAAAAGGAATAACTTTTTTCTCCCCAATGATCACTCTATTCTATATATGCTATACTATATCTATGAGTTCTATACGCAAGCGAAGTGTGACTCACTGACCGTCTGTGCAGCCAAGAAAAAGATTTCCTATGTTAATTGCCCACTGGAATTTTTGTAAGAAATTATTAAAAATCGAGGAAATTTATTTCCCGATTTTAATCCTTATATTTGGGTATAGATATGTATTAGTTATCGCGGGTGTTAGATTGAATTATTTTGCTGTCAAATTGACAAAATTTTAATTTTAAATTTCAAAACTCTGTCGCCTTTGGCTTTTATTATTATTATTATTATTTGGCGATCAAAGGCGTAACACAAAAATATACATGCCAGATGTATGCATTGTACGAAATGTAATATGTATTATTCATTGTACGTATGTATGACATGTAATATGCATTGTACGAAATATTGTTTCGTGTTATTCATTACTCTTTTAATATAAGTTGTTAAAATAACCATGATTTTTGAAAGGAATTAAATATTTTCGCCAGATAATTTGGCGATATTCTTTTTTTTTTCGCCAAGGATGACAGAAATGAAATCTATTCCGCTGCAAAATATTAGTATCTTACATCAGATATTTTATTTAGAAATTTGAAAACAAATTTGACTTCAAACTATGATAGAATATTTATCATTTTCCTTTTAATTAGTATATTATTAGTATATTAAAATTTAAAAGCATGGTACATAAAAAGTTTTTTTTTTTTTTAAATCTTATAATTATTCTTATCTTAATCCTCAATGTTTCCCATCTTTATTAACTTGAATTTACTATTAAAATTTTAACATACTCAAAAACTTCTCACCACTTCGTTAAAATACACTAAACTTTTCCAAAATCTTTTTCTATTTAAAATGATACATGTATTTACTTTAAATGTTCAATATTTCATAAGATTTCCAATTTTAAAGTTTTAAAATATTTATCAAATTTACTTATTTTTCTGGTTTAGCCTTATTGTTTTCCTTTTTATAACTACAGCTGTTGCCCTCTTTAAAATATTTAAAATGATGAGGTCATTTTATAGTAAAATTATCCATTATAGCATATATTATATTTCACTCCTCCATAAAAATTGATTTTAAAATCGTCTGTTTCTTTTATACTTTTATTTTAATAGAATTTTAATAGAATTTAATTTATATATTAGTCATTTTAGCAATTTTATCCAAAGTAGCATTAGAAATAATATATATCACTTCTCCATTAAAATTTATAGGACCCTACAATAAAATTAATTTGTGCTTAATATCAACACTACGAAAATTTTTTACAATCGCTTCCAAATTTTGACCTAAGTTTCAAATCTCAACCCTGTGGGTTTTTTACATCGGCTACAACGTTTTCGTCTTTGTTCGTAAATAATAATTTGACTGTACTAAATAGTTTACAGCCGTATAATTCAACGTATAAATTAGTCACAGCAACGCGTGGCCGGGTCTGCTAGTTTATATCTATAAAAAAAAAATAGTTGAACCACAAGAGAAAATAGGATGGTATAAGCTTGTGAAAATGTGTACTGTAAACAAATTTATCTTTTATTAATGAAATTAGGGAAAAAATATAGTAAATCTTGAAAAATCAAATCTTTATGTAAATAAAAGTGATTGTATGTATATATGCATGTCTTAAATCTCTCTTCCCAAATCACTGAACCGATTTCAACCAAATTGGGCATAGTTACTGCTTCTTACCAGGGTTAAAATACTGTTAAAATCTGACATCTCTAGTGCATGAGCAATGAAAAAAACCCTCTCAAAATTCACATTTTTTATTATTTCTATAGTAGTAATGCAACTAGAAACATAAAATTATATATGTAGGCTATTTCTAATGTATACATTCTTTCTGGGTAAAGGTTTTTAAAAATTCAAAAGAAGTGAAATTATTAATATTTATATCTATAATTACACTTGTCAAAATTTTATACATGCAATTTAAACATTTTACTGTGGATAAGTCAAAAAGACATAGTATAGTGTCTTAATATAATTAAAATTAAAATATTTTAGTTCCCCATCATGCTATAGGTATGGGGAACTTAGGTAATCGTGAAAAATTTCGACCTCGGTTTTTTGACGTTTTTACACGTTTTCAGGTGTGAGGAATCCGAAAATGACAAAATTTGTATGGTGTCTGTTAGTGTGTTATTCCATTAGTTTGTTAATCTGTGTACACGATATCTCAAGAACAAATTGTCACAGAGAGGTCAGATCAGTTTAAAATATTACTTTCAACACTGGCAAGAACCCTATCCATTTGCAACATTCGAATTTAAGAACTTCGTATGTTATTAGAAATTTACGATTTTCTTAACATGGAAGAATAGGAAAAAAATTCACTTAAACGTGCATTAAATGGAAACTTTTTACTGTATAAATGTCAGACCTGTTTTAAAAATATCAGTTTTGATGCCGGAATGAACATCAGTAACTATACATATGCTACTTTGAAAAATTCGCAAGTTATTGGAAATTTATGAATTTCTTAACATGGCAGTATAGGGCAAAATTTCACATAAACGTCAATTTTGAGAGATATTTTCATCGTAAAGATGTCAGACTACTTTTGAAATATTATTTAGGACACTGACAGGAATATTAATGACTATGAATTTTCCAATATAAAAAATTCGTAAGTTATTGGAAATTTACAAATTTCTTAGCATGGCAGAATAGAGCAAATATTCACATAAACGTCAATCTTGAGGGATATTTTCGTCATAAAGATGTCAAACCACTTTCGAAATATTATTTAGGATACTGGCATGAATATCATAGACTATGATTTTTCCAATTTAAAAAAATTCGTAAGTTATTTGGAATTTACAATTTACTTAACATGTCAGAATAAGGCAAAATTGAGCATAAATTTTCATTTTGAGGATCCTAAATACATTAGACAACTTCAAAATTACATTTATGATATTTCTTTGAACATGATTGAATACAAATATTCTAATAGGAAATTTTCGTAAAATATTCGTAATTTACGATTTTACCAACATAGCGAAATTGTAAATTTTTCATATAAATATGAATTTTGAGGATTATTGCATTGGAAATAGTAGCATGAAAACTAAACAACGGAATTGACCCTGATAAAATAAATTAATAGATTAGAATAAGATAAATATATCGAAGTGAACGGTGGATAGCCTATTAAGTGGGGATTTCATTCTGTCACTGTATCAAGCTTTGATCAAATTCTTTTTTTTCAACATGATTATAATATATCTCGCACTAGAAATTTATGAGAACATAAATATGATGGGGAACTGAGCAGAGTCCACCTATGCCAACTAGTTTTATAACATGTTAGAATGACATTAATCACTTTAAGAAAATCTCCTAAATGAAGTACTATCGCCTTTGAAAATGACATCATTTCTTAGAAGTCTTTCAATGGGAAATGCACATTTTTCTAGAGAAAACTGCTATACTTTATTAGTATTATGTGGACCTTTATTTACTAGTGATAGAATAAGTAGTAAGAAATAGTAATTTAACTCCAAATTATAATATCAGAAGACTATTTGCATGTTACTGATACATATTTTATTCGTCTTCATGATCAACAAGCTCTTTTCTTAGAACAGCAATACTTCTAAATTTCAAACATACAACCTTAATTCTTCATGTCAACTTGCCGACTAGTTTTGCATGGGGCACCCCAGCTTGTTCTCCGGCGATATGGTGTCAAAATATTTCTGTCATTTAAAAATTTCACTTGTATAAATCACATTTAAAAACATTCCCTAAACATGAATGGGTTTAATGTTGTACTAAAGCTACAAAGTGGGCACTTGGTGGTGGTTTGGGATCCATCTCTACAATGGTGCGTTGATATGCTATCATAGTGTTTGTCTTCCATCGAAAGGATAACTCAGCCTCTTCGGTTCTTGAGTGGGTATTTTTGGTGAAAATTTGTGTTGATTTAAAAAAATACAAAGCATTTGTAAAAGTTTATTTAATTATTTTACGTTTATTGGGAAATTTCTGGAACAAAATTTTTAAATAATGATGGCCAGTAGAATTGTTTGGGAGGAAAAGCAGATTGCCTTTTAAATCTTGCTTTAAAAAAGAAAGAAAAAAAAATGCTAAAATTATATATGCATTAATTAAGCTCAGAATTTTATCAAAGTTTGATCTAGTGAAAAATTGGGTCTATTTCAGGTCTTTCACAAAATTCTACCTCATGAATTTTATATCGACCATTTACTCAAAAAGTGATTTTTTTTATTATCATTATTATTTTCAACATTGTACAGATTACTGACATTACTGGGATTAATTTAGAAAAAATATTGTTCTGAATGAAAATTCATAGTAATGATTACTGAAAACAGAAAAGTTATTCTATGCTGAATATGATTTTCTTTCCATTTTCCCCCACAAAATTTAAACGCATTTCACATTAAAAAAAAAAGGGAAAAAATATTTATTTTTATTTCTCTCTCTCTTTCCAGAAGATCTTTAATTAAAAAAAAAAAAAAAAAAAACCTGCTTCAGTCCTTTTCATAATTATTGTAGCATTATTTTTCAATTCCTATTATTAATTCACACTCTCCCTATATATATCTTGTACAAATCTTGCAATCGATTTTTAACTAACT
Source organism: Salticus scenicus (assembly GCA_963930645.1). Classification (NCBI taxonomy): domain Eukaryota; kingdom Metazoa; phylum Arthropoda; class Arachnida; order Araneae; family Salticidae; genus Salticus; species Salticus scenicus. Next base: position 200,339,999 of record OZ005653.1, on the reverse strand, counting down.
TCCCGACCAGCTAGAAATTTGAAACTTTCAGGATTGCTCAAAACACGATGACAACACAATACTTTAAAGTCTGATTTTCGAATTTTTTATTAGTTTTCTTATAATTAATTAAAATATGAAAATAATAACATCCTAATAGCATTAAAATAGCCTTAAAATATTAGCTATAATTTAATTATTGCCAAAAAAAATTTACTAGTTCATTTTCTTTTGACATAAAAATAAATACATTTAATTAATTGTGAATATTAAAAAATTATAAAAAGTTAAATTATGCATCTCACAAAAATTGACGTCACTATCACTTTAAAAATTTTATGCACATTGATGAGAGCTCTATGATTCATCAGAAAATTTAAAACATGGTAATATAAAAAGGTTTTTTTATCTTACAATTATTTTTATTTCATTTTGCACGTGCGCTTTTTTATTTCTTAATTCAAAATTATTTTTAAAAACTTTTTCGATTATGTTTGTAAGTAGGAATTGACTTCAAAAAAATTTTCTTTTATATTACTTGTTTAAAGAGTGTTAGCTAAAGGAAAATAATTGAGGGGGAAGAAAAAAGAAAACAGGACTTTTGCTAACAATACTAGTAGGAATTCGGTAAGAGGGTTGTATTTGTAGGTTGGTATTTTTATTAACATATGTATCGAGTTATTTTATTTTTATTTTTTATTTTTATTTATTTATTTATTTTTTATTTATTTATTTATTTATTTTTTTTTGTGTGCATAGCTGCCAACTCTCCCGAAAAATTCGGGAGCCTCCCGAATTTTGAGGCAATCTCCCGATTTCCCGAAAAACATTAATATCTCCCGATTTTTTCAAAATTTTTATCACACACCACCTAATTTTCAAATGTTCTACGAAAGCTTCCGATTCCCAATCTTTCTTCATCCACAACGTAAATGTCAATATTAATTTCAAACTTGCTTTATGATATCCTAGAACCTATAAAGAAATAGAATTGTTAAATATTTCTTGCTCATGTTTTTATTTTTTGCCCCCCCCCCCCCCCCCCTCTCCTTTATTTATCTCTTAACTAGCGATCGGCAATCAAGTGTTTTGAAGTCTTTTATCTCTCAATCCATCTGCAACATAGATGATGATATTTATTTTAAATTTGCTTTATTAGATTCTAGAAGTAGAAGGCTGATTTTTACCAACTGTGGGAAAAATACCAGAACCGGGAATCGAACCCCGGGACTTCCGCTTAACGCGCGGATGCTCTAACCACTGAGCTACCCTGGCTGATAACCAGCTCTGCACTTCTCACATAATTTACGTTGGCAATTTAATTTCCAGGTTGATGAATTAAATTCCTGAATTCAGAATTGAATGAGTTTAATATTTCTTACTCTGTAATTATTTTTTTTTTATCCTCCCTCCCTTTCCCCCATCTCTGGATAGTGATCAATGATCAATTCTAGAAACAATAAAACAATAGAAGTACTCAATATTTCTCACGTATGTAATTATTTTTAGGCTTTATTGCTGAACTTTATGAATCTATTTATTTTTCCTCAATTAAATTAAGTATTTATACATCATATCTATACTAAATTTGTAAACTTGGGGGAAAAATGAAGAATATATTTTTCAGATAGGAAAAATTTTCCCAAGTCTATGTATGTGTATATATAATTTCAGTATGGTTAGAATTTAATATAATCTAGTAGTATTTTTAATTCAGTATGTTTTATTTAATTATTTTCTCATATTTGCAATAAGAAGAAAGCCCATAGATACTGCAAAATTTCCCTTTTATTTGCTCCTTCTCTTTCCAACAATTACTGTACTATTAATGTTCTATTTATGGCTTAAACTATGTTGTATACAAAATCTCCCTAATTTTGTTTCTTAAAGCTTGGAATCTCCCTAATTTTGATTCTCAAAGGTTGGCAGCTATGTGTGTGTGTGTGTGTGTAAGCCCTCCCCCCCCCCCCCCTTCTCCCCATTGATTTAAGTACCCTAGTTCGAAAAATTGAAAATTATTATTATAAAAATGATTTATTTAAATACAGTAACCAGCAAAGCAGGCAAGCCCAGTTAGTTACATAAAATAAAGAGCTAGTTACACTTGTTTTTCTTCCTATTCATAGTTGTTTTCATTTTGATAACAAGTACAATGAAATAAATTTCAACCTTTCACGAATAAGTGTTTAAACTAGGATAATATGGCATTTATTTTTATTGTTGTTTATTTATTTTTCTGTTAAAAGGAATTGTTTTGTTGAATAAATAATTTATATTTTATTGTTTATGATTTATTTTAAATTGGATATTTAATTTTAGATATGCAGTTAGTGTCATTTGGCATATGGATTCTGATTGTCAAGTGAAGGATGTATGGTATGGAAGAACAGTCATAAAATCAAGCTATAAACTTTGTTATGAGGTACTGTTTTATAAAAATCTATGTTTGTGTTTGTTTTTCTTTATCCTTTTCTGTAGTTTGTTAGGTATTAACATCTGTAAATTAATGTATTCTCTATTTAAACAATTCTATAACACATTAATTAATTATTTTAATAACTTTTAGGATGCTCAAGCAATTTTGTGCAATGTTCCTAGAGAAAAAATCATTCCCGAAATACCTGAATTACAAGGGCTTTCAGGAGAAGAATTAGATATTAAGTATGTTCCTGTTGTTTATACAAACTAATGTAATTCTGTAATTTTTTTCAGTGGGCTGTAATCTCCTTTTTTTTTTTTTTTTACTAATTTTTTTCAGACATAACACACACGCATTCAAAAAAAAATATATATATATATTTGTTATATGTGAGTAAAATCATTTAAATTGCGCTAATTACCATTTTGTGTACAAGGTGGATTGTAAATTTATGTTCAATGTTAGGAAGTTCAACAATTTATTGTTTACATACTTTCCAAGGAAACCAAAACTTGTTTACAATATGGAACATGCTGCTTGGGGATGAAATATAAAGTATTTTAATGATAATTGCCATATTAATGCAAAAGATGAGGGGATTACTTAATATGAAAAATGATAATGCATTACAAAATATTATAAGTAATGCTCACGTTTCAGGCACCTACAATATCCTGTTTGCTCACTGTGCAAACAATCCTAAAAAAATATGACTGTCCTTGCTTCTTTACCCACCTACAACAGCTGCTTAAACACCATGCAAATGACCCTTAAAAATTCTAACAGTATTGCAACTTTTGAAAAATCTGATTGTAGCAAACTAAGAGCTCAGTGGCGCATATAGTGTCCTACATTCATTTCAGACACTTATACAGCCTGTTTGCTTATCAGATTTTGAAGGGTTGTGAAAACAACCCTTCAAAATTTTGATTGTAGCAAAGTGTTTTAAATTTTTTACAGCTTCAAAAGTATGTGCATTTATTCCGCTATCACAAAGAAATTAATATGTTTCACTGTTTTATTTATTTTTATTTTATGGATGTAAGTGGATTAAGTAAATGTGATTATAGGCAAACTTTATTTGAAGATTATGTTATGAAAAATGAACAAATGACAAAGTCTCTTTTCTTCAAATACAGTTATTAATCAAAGTTTTTATTGAAGTTAAGTTATTGTTATTTTTAAAGGTTGGAATAACTGTTTAAGATGATTTGGAAAATAGTCAGAATTTTTCAACAAACAAGAATCAGGTTCAGATTATGTGACTTACTCATGGAGTGACGTTAATAGAAAGATGTGCTTTTCATGTTGATGATCAGAATTTAAAATGTGAAAATCATTATCTTTGGGTTGCAGGGATATTCAGAACAAATTCCATGGCATTCTTCATTCAGGATTTCAGCTGCAAATAAAATGATTGAAGACTTTAACACATTAAGTTAAACTCTTTGTTTTGGGAGAGTATTTTCACTTTTATTATATCAAAAAGAAGGGAGAGTGTTGGGGAACAACGATCCGTGCATGAATTTCTTATATTGTTATTGGGATGTGGTGTAGAAGTTAAGACTGATTGACTACTCAAGGGTACTGGGCTTGGGTAGAATAGCCGCAATGGCTAGGCCAGCTAGTTCAACCTGGGTTTGAAATGTCATTTCCTTTTTTGTCTTAGGTAGCAGAACCTCTTGACAACTGGAGGGGCCCTAAAATCATCCTGTTCTGTACCTTTGCAAATAGGAAATTCAAAGTGTTCATTATAATGATTATAGTTTGCCTTAAATTGGTCTAACAAACCTTGAGACTGTCTTAGAACACTTTCATTGTATCACTAAGTTTCTTTTTCCAAGCGTTTCTATGACTCAGGCATTAACTTTAATTTTAAAAATGCTAAAATCATGTTCATTTTTTTTTTCCCCTTCAATACCCTTTTTTTTATTATTATTTTTCTTTTATTTATTTATCTCTTAATTTTTGTTTATCTATATTATATAATTTTTTTTTCTATTTTATTTATTTATTTATTTTCTGTGTCTGTTCTGTAATATCTGTATGTTTTTTATTAGTCTTCTGTATATACTTTTTGCATTTTCCTATTGTTTACCTTTCATCTCTTCATATTGACAGTGTCAGTCATTACTTTTCTCTTATTCCTTTTCTTTTCAGTCTATTTTTTCTCTCTTTTGACACATTTTTGTATGTACTTAATATAGAAAATATATGTATACAAAATGTTTTTCGTAACACATTGTTTAAAATTTTAATCATGATATCTTGAGAAGTATTTCAGTTCCTTCTAGAATCTGAAGTATCTAATTTTTTAGGTTTAAAGCTTTAAAGAAAGCTGTATTTGATCTATATCATGTAGCCAATGTTCTTCGTAAGAATAGGCTTGATGCTGGTGGTTTGGAACTAAGTAGCATTAATATGAAGTTTGAAATTGATAAAATGCTTCCATCAATTGTGTCAGATATTAAATCAGCAAAGGTAAATTTTTATCTGTGTAGTTCTTTAATTGAAATAAGACTCTCTGCTTCCTTCCTCTCAATTTGCTTTTAAATGTATTTTGTTCTGCTACTAGCATCTAAAAGTTTAATTAATTTTCTTGATAAATTGTTGAATTGTTGTGTTATTTGATTTACTTTTTTACAAAATGTATATACAGATGCTCAGTGATATCATAAATTGTTAACAACTTCTTGGATATTTTAAAAGTAAACTTTCTCTCTCCCCCCCCCCTCATTTATTTATCAAAAAATGTGAATTATATATATATATAGAGAGAGAGAGACTATTATACACATTGTTCATGCTTTAGTGACTAACAGAAAATTATCTACCCAATTTTTTTTATGCAATTTTGGAAACAGGCTTATTGGTATGGCTAAGACAGCACTGGTAGCTTTTTTTCTGGTGGTTTGTCTTTTTTTCTTTCTTTCTTATTATTATTAAAAAATATTTTAAGATTCAACTCAAACTTTAGCAAATAGCTTATTTAACATTATTTTAAATTGGTAATGTAAGTGTATGTTGATTTGGAAAAAAAATATAATGAAAATCTCTTTGAAATGCTTTGAACGATGACTCAAATGATGATATTGCAATAAATATTCCATATTTCTTAATTACGGTTTACTAAACACTTATTTACATATTAAATGTGCAGCATATACAGAATTTATACGATTATAACATAACTTAGGGTCTCCCTTATCGACCCTTCCATGTCCATTGCCTGCCAGACAAGACAGAGAAGCAAAACAATACATGTACTGCATGTGTCTTGACACACGGCAACCCCTGGTGGAGAGAATATCCATAGCACTCCCCACCGAACTTGAATGAGTTCACCATCAATTTCCAAAATATTTAATATAAACAATTGTTAAATCCACATATTTAAAAATAATTTGAATGTCTAAATAGTCAGTTAAAAATAAGAAAAATCTAATGTTAAGCATTAAAAAATTAATTTTTTTCTAACTAGAAAGTGAGAAGGAGTGAGTGGGGAAGGTTCTGATGACTCACTGTACAGATATGTAATAGGTCTAGAATTGATCAGAAAAACAGTTTCTAATTCTTTAAGAGAAAGAGAGGATCTACCAATAATGTTCTTTAAGCAAGTTTTAATCGTACATATCTGCCATTCCCAGAAACCTTCCCACCAAGGACTCCTTTCAATGATGAATTTCCATTCTATACCTTTAGAGGCAGACAGGTTTTTTACCTCAGGGTTATCAATTTGACTCCACCATTTTTTCAATTCACTTTTTGCCCTTTTAAAGGCTTTAGCATTATTACAATATAAAACAGAACTTAACCTTCACGAGAAATAAATTGTCTGAAACCTAATAAAAATAAATCTGTACTCATATCAATAACTAATTCCAAATGTATAGATCGAGTAACTGCACAAGTAAAAATTAGTAACATTTTTTGCAGTCAATAGTAAAAAAGGGTCCAGCAAAATCCACACCAGAAACATCAAAGGAGGGATGTCCCTGAATTCTGTAGAGGAGCTACCACCTGATTACCAACTTTCACTGAAAAACATCTACAAATCAAACAGTTTTTTGGGGACTCTTTTGATGAACTGTCTGCATTTAAGAATCCAAAACTGTTCTCTTAGGTGGGTTAAGGTAGCATCTACACCCAAATGGCCCATTTTTATGCGAGCATCAAAGATGAGTAATTCAACGAATTTATCATTGGTTGGAAGCAGCAGGGGATGTTTGGCCTGCTCATTTTCACTTGAAAACTGCAAGCGTCCCTTCAAACACAAAAAGTTATTTTGGTTAAGTTCACAGTTTAAATTGTAAATTCGTGAATTTTTATTTACAGTATCCTGGGAGAGAAGTTGCTGGATTTCTCTCCCATAATGCTTATGTTGAATTGTCTTAATCCAATAATCAAAGACCTCCTTAAGTTCTGAAGCACAAATTGGTCCACAGCATTTTTGAGAATTTGGCTTGGTCCTATATTATCTTTCCACATTAATTTACACACATACCGTTCTCCATTAAATTTTAAAGAATCCTCAAAATTTCTAATTAACTGATTAACCTTTTCCGATAGATTTTTGATTTCATTCGGAAATTCTTCAATTTCCCAAAATAATCTTAAATTATTTAAAATAGCATTATTTACAATAATCATGTTTTCAGAACAACTACTTTCATTATTGTCCGCTCCAGTAATCAGCCAACCAAATGCACTATTCAAAGCTGACAAGTGTTTATTTATAGGTATCCTCTCCCCATAAATTAATTCCCAACAAACATCAGCCCCTAAGAGGATGTTAATATTGTTATCTGAGCTAGCTGAATCAGCCAACTTCAAATTCCGTTTCTGCATTAAGTCTCTCATTTTTGTGCCTGGAAATTTCACAGTAGCACCTGTTATAGTGAGAGAAACAAACAATTCCTGAGTTTTTTTAAAAGAAGAATTTGTACTTTCGAGTGTTACTTCAATAACTCAATAAACTTTATCTGTTGGGCATTTCATTCCAAAGAATAAACTGATAAAGTTTCATTCTGAATGGTTTTTAATTTTAAATCATTCGCTAATTTTTTACTAATAAATGATTTTGAGTTTCACAGTCAAACATTAATCTTGATAAGGAAGATTTATTTTCCGATTCAGCTATAACAGTGCAAGCTTGCAAATAAACATTTTTAGAACAGTTTGTACTTACATTACATTGAGAAATGAAAGTAATAACTTCAGAAACATTAGAGCTGTCCCGTTCATTTTCGTTTTCATTAGAATTTAAACTACGGGAATTTTTACAATTTTCTCTATTGTGCTGTACCATGAAATTCAAGGGTTTATAATTTTTTCTACAAACTGACTTGTGTTGAAATCTAGAAAAACATATTTTGCAAACAATACCTGATTTACAAGCTTTACTTATGTATTTGAGTTTAAAACATGTCCAGCACCGAGCTTCAGACTTAAGTTTAGTAATTTTCTGTTCTATATCTAATTTCCTACAATTTACAGAATCATGAGAGTTTAATTCGCAAAAAATACGTGATTTTTTTACTTGTGTGAGTACTGTTGCTGCAGTTGGTATATTTTTATGTTCAGAGAAATTTTTTTGATACATTTGTCCAGTTTGATAACTCTGATGAGCAGTACGTTTAGTTTCACAATCTTTAAAAGAATTTGTTACAGTTTCACAAATTTCACGCGATTCCACTTCATTTCTTAAAAACATAAAATTTATTTCCGAAGCCTCACAATTCTTATTGCGTTTTCTGCAAAATTCTAAAACCAAATCTTGGGGTAATAATTTGGTTTAATAAGTGACCATATGATCATTTGGTAACATTTAAAGCATGTAAATTTCTTATGTTTACCTCTATCTCATCATGTAATTTACAGAATCCTTTAACGTACGACGAATTCTTCACTGGTTCTAAGTTAAGTAATTTAGACATGTGTAAATTAATTATATAGTCAGTACGCTGTTTTAAAAGATCTATGCAAGAATCATAATTCTTTTCATTTAATTTAAACCCAGCAACAACATAATTAATAAATGGGGGGGGCAAAAGCAGACTTTTTAAATATTGGAATTTTTCAATTTTAGTTAGGGAATCATTCGACCCTATCGTACTATCAAAAAAATTTAGGAATTCCATGAAATTAGAACCACCAGAATAATGAGGAATCTCTAACTGGGGCAATTTCAATGCCAAAGAATTTTGTTCTGAAAAACTTGATGTACTCTCATTGCTGTTTATTTATTTCTTTAAATTTAGATTTAAGTATAATTTTAGTTATAAGAATTTTATCTTCGTATTCTTCTGATTGAGTAATTTAGATTTTAAATTTAACAGGATCATTAATAAAATCTTCAATTTCTGCATCATATTCTTTTAACAATTTCGATTTCATTCCAATAATTCATTTAAATTGTCAAAAGTTTCATATTCAAAATCTAAAGTGTGAACGTTTTTAATTAATAATTATGCTCAATTTATCCATTATTAATTTCAAAAAAGCTTACCTCCAAGTAAGTCATCTAAAAATAAATTATAAGCAAATGAATGAAAAATATTTCTATTTTTATAAAATGCATATATATTCTTTTTTCATTTCCGTTCAGCTATCATACTGCATGAATCATCACTTTAGAAGATGTTTTCTTTTTTTATCATTATGAAAGAACATAAAACTTTTTTTCTTTTAGTTTCCAATAAATTTTTTTCCTGGCTGATGCACCAAATTTGAATGATGACTCAGCGGTAGATGATATAAGGTGCAATAAATATTCCATAGTTCTTAATTGCGATTTACTAAACACTTATTTACATATTAAATGTACAGTATATATACAGAATGTACATGATTATAACGTAGAGACCCTTCCATGTCCGTTGCCTACCATATAAGACAGAGAAGCAAAACAATACATGTACTGCCTTGTGTCTTGACACACGGCAACCTCTAGTGAAGAGAATTTCCGTAACAAATGCATTTAATTTTATATATAGAGGTGCCAATTATTACGATTTGTCTGTAATTATTACGGATTTACGGCAATAATGCTTTACGAGCAACATATAAAAATTACAGATTATACGCTTTAAAGACAAAATCACGGATATCGATCGTTAAAAAAAAAATCCTTACTAATGATCGACGATAAAACGCACAACGGAAGTCTTCCAATCCTCAAACTCTCTCCATCCACAACATAAATGTCAATATTCATTTTAAACTTGCTTTATTAGATTCTAGAAATTATAAAGAAATAGAATTATATAATATTTCTCGCTGATGTAATTTTTTTTACCACCCCCCACCCCCTCTTTTCTGATCATTCCCACCCCCTTTTTTCTCCAACTAGCCATCGACGATTAAAAGCTCTGCAAAAGCCTTTAGTTTGCCAATCTTTCTCCATCCTCCATCAGCAACATAAATGTCAATATTCAGTTTAAACTTGCTTTTTTAGATTCTGGAACCTATAAAGAAGTAAAATTGTTTCACTTCTCATTCATCTAATTATTTATATTTTGACCCCCCCCCCTCACACACACGCACACACTTCCCAGCTAGTGATCAAAGCCTACTTCTAGAACCAAAAATGTGATAGAAGTGCTCAATATTTCTCACATATGCAGTTATTTTTAGACTTTATTACTGAACTTGATGAATCTATTTGTTTTCCCTTTAAATCACATACTGTATCACCAAACAAAAAATATGCAAGATGCATAAAGAAAAGAACAATGTTTTAGTATTTAATGACATAAAACAGTTGTCTCAAAGAAAAAAAAAAAAAAAAAAAAGACTATTAAAAAAAAATAATAGTAAATAAAATAAATTTTTGTAACACCCCCCCCGAAAAAAAAAAAAAAAGAGAGAGAGAGAGTGACAGCCAAAATTAGGTTTAAAAAAAAAAAAAAAGAATCTTTCATTTTGTAAGAGATAAAGAAAGAAATGTATATTTATTTACTTTTGTTCAGAAATTTTTCTTATTTTTTAATTAATATATCATATATTTGTTTACAAAAACTGTGCAATTCGTTATTATATGTGAGTTTGCGCGTAAAACATATTCCGTGAGGCAGTTCACGTTTCATAAATGTATAACTCTGATTACTGATTGCTGTTATTGAAACTTGGCACCACTGTATATATGTATATATATATATATATATAATAAAGATGATCTATTAAGCATAGTAGAAGTCAAGCAACAGATACAAGATCACTGAAACACCAATGACCAATAAGATAAAAAAAAAAAAAAATCATCAGTGGATGAAATACACTAATGTAAAGAAACCAGATCTATTATTTAACAGCCTGCAAAACAAACGAATCAATAAAGTAAAACAACAAATCTTAACTTAAAACCATAAACTTATCAAAATTAATGAAAAAACAACCCAAGAAACACAAGATAGGAAGAAGGAGGCAGGCGGCAAGACTTGTGACTTGCCTGTGGGGTTACACTAGTTTTACGCCGGCAACACTCCCCCAGCCTGCCACAACCAGAACAGGAACCATATGGATTTAAAAATGCAAAATTTCAAAGCAGATGAACAACATTGAAACCACGAAGCCACAATGAAATTCACCGATTGATCACATTGTGTTTAACAGTATAATTAGAACATTAAATATAGTTGACAACTCAAAAAGGAAAAATCTGAAATTTTATTGGAAAATGAAAGTTTGCATAGTAATACAAAGCAAATGCAACAAGCCTTCTATTTTTTTTTTTTTTTTTAATTTAATTTCACAAACCCACCCAACCATCCAGCCTTACAACACCACCCCACCTCCGTAATCAAACATCTGCCCACCCAACCGCCACCTTTTTTATTGTCTTTTATTATTTTATGATTTTTTTTGTTGATATACACAAGAGTGTACACAGCTTCTTTTTTTTTTTTTTTTTTTTTTTTTTGTACTGACAGAGACATGGTTAAGGATATAAAATTGAAAATACAAAGTTTTTAGGAAAACCCATTTTAGCAGTGGCTGTGATCAGTTTATTAATATTCTTGTTTTTAAACTTCGCAGAGCATAAATTATTAATTCGAAATAAATGATTAATGATGATGTTTCTGAATACCGAAAGATGCAGACATGAATTAAAATGTGTAAATAAGTTGACATTAAAACAAAAATCTTGCCGTTTGTCATCTTGCCGTTTATATATATATATATATATATATATATATATATATTAGGATAAAAAAGAGGTAAGAATTAAATTAATATTTTTATATTTTAGAGTATTATTTTTATATTTTAAATTAATATTGCAAAATAAAGTAAAAAAAATCTTATAAGGCCTAAAGTAGCTTTTAATTAATTGAAAAAACAAAATAGAAATTCATAATCGTGTTCATTTGAAAATGATGAGTATAAAAAAAAATCTGTTAAAGTAAATTGGAATAAACATGTCAATAAGTTAAGTTAAATGAGTAATAAATTAAGTTTAATAAATAGTGGGGTGCTGGAAAGATACAATATAAGAATTAGCAATGTTAAAAGAAATAACTATAAATTAGAGTTTGATTACTTATGTCAGATGTAAAGCTATAAATATTGTGTTAATGAGTTGGCGATTTGGTGCGTACTGGCATCACGGTGTCTAGCAAATACGAAAGTATGGCCAATAATAAACAAAGAAGTGGTGTGTTATTAAATAAGGTAGCCAATAAAAGAAATAGGGAGGAGTTTATGATTATGCCAGACATACACCAAAATTACGGGTATAAAAAGACGAAACTTTCCAAAATTAACGATCTTCCATTATTAGCTCTTGTCAGTAAAATCTAGTAAAGCTGTGCCACCGAATTTGAAAGTTAACGTACGAGGTCAGGGTGACAGCAAATTCCATTTAGTGCGGTCGGGGCCGCCTTCAAGACACCACCAACCTTACCGGACTCAGATCCCCAGCCCTGAAATGCATTTTAAATAAAGAAATGTTCTAGCAAACCTGACTGTTTTCCTTATGTGATGTTCGTTTACATGACTTTGCATGTTGTGTTATTATTACAGATTGTTTTCTTTTTTTATATATAAAAATTCTGGTAATTTATGTTTCTTATGCTTTTTAGGAATTAGCAGTTCATAAAACTGTTGCAGAATGTATGATATTTGCCAATCACTGGGTTGCCAAAAGAATCTGTGAATCTTTCCCACATAAATCAGTAGTAAGTTATTTTTTCAATCTTCAAAATGAATATTTGTGTTTTTTTTTTTTCTAAATTTATTTAGAAGAAAATTTATTTTAAAAAGAAAAAAAAAAAAACAATTTTTTTTTTCTTTTTACCCCACCTTGGTATCTCTAAAATACCATTATGTTCTTGTAGCATTAAGTTGTATCAAAATAAACTGATTCATTTAATTACTCTCATTTGAATTTGCATCATTTTCCCTGCAGTTTGAACTTTCATTCATGTAAAAGATGTCACCTCAAATGTTAACTTGCTGGAATAAATTTTCAAAAAGTAAAGCATCTGCAAAAGAAAAACTATAATTAATGTAAAATTAGTAATATTAACCCTTTAATGTTTACTGCATTTTTTTTTTTAAATTGTTAAACTGATTTCAAAAATGGCCATTAGATGCATAGCAATAGCTGATGATAAATATTAGATAGAAAAAATTTGCACTTTTAACTTTTGAGAAATTTTTGAAGATGAATAAATTCAAACACTGATTAATTTAATTAATAATTAACTGTGTAAGTAAATGGTATAAATTTCAAAAACTTGCAATAGTTGCTACAGGTCAAAATAATACCACAGTTCTTCATCAGGTGAAAAAACTAGGCACAAGTGCATCATCGAAGAAGCAAGGTACACTCTCACCTACAAAGAAATTTTAAATGACTTCTGCATATGGCTTCCTCTGTAACATCATTTGGTACATTTCAGAGTGTTCTATCTACCAAACAGAAAGAGCAAAAGTTAAAATATCGATTAAAATTAATAGAAAATGTTATATTAAAAAAAAATGTTAAATGTTTGGTTTCAGTGTAAAAACCAATAAACATTAAAGGGTTAAGAAAAAAATTCTTTAAAAATTTGCTTTATAAAATGGTGCAATTAAAAACAAAAATGCCTCAAAATAAAGTAATATTAAATTGAAGTTTGTATAGAATAAATTATATGATTCATTTAAGTAAAAAAATTTATAATTCTAATGGGAATTGAAAATCAGTGCATTCTAATAAGAATTAAAAATCAGTTCATTCAAATTAGGATTCCAGTAGTAGGAACAGTACAGCATGTTGGCAAGGGCTACAGATTGTTTAAGGTTCTACAGATTAATTTAACAGGTGTATAAGAATTCCAGGTTTTAAATACAATTTGCATTGGATCTCTAGATTCTCTTTCTATTGTATATTCTTAATTTATTTTCTTTGTTAATGAAAATTTTTGCATATTTTATAAATTGCTAATACTGCTTGTGATACTAGACTTAGTCTAACATTTCTGGATTGCAAATAAATTTTGATTTGCTGCACATAAATACAGAACACTCTGCTACCGGGATCAGGATTAAACCCTTTTTGGTTAGATATTCTTATAAATTGTAACCCAAAAACATTTATTATTATTTCTGAAAATTAATATTAAATGTTTTATATTGAATTAAAAAATGCTAATAATTTTTATCAGCAAGCAATTCTTGCTTGAATAACTGGTGGTCATACTCATGATTCATTGACTTACATTCATTTCCCTGTAAATACGCCAAAGTTTTAAATTAATACAAAATGCCCTTTGGTATTATAGGTGTCAAATCTATTGTTTTTAGGCATTTAATATAACTATTTATGTAAAAAGAATTATTAATTATATGTGAAGCATATATTGTAAAATGCTTTTCCAGTCTTACCATGAAAATAGCTTTTCAATCTTTTTTGGACCATCAGGGCACAAAAACTATATTGAAATCATTTATCACTGATTATTTTATTGCTTACATTGCCAAAAGAAGCTTGTTAATGAATATCAAATGTATGCCGAATAGTTTTTTAGTATAAGTTTTAACAGATATTATGTATGAGAAAAAAATTCAAAACATGGCGCATTAGAATTACAGAAAATACAAAATTATGTTTTCCATTCAAGCCAGGAAATCTCACAACAAAAACATAAAGAAAATAAGACCAGTTGCACCATCTTTTCATGATATTCAGAAATAAAAAAAATAATTGGGAAATATATCTATAAGTAGCGACAAATTTGCTTCCAACTGTGCAAATTTTCTCTTTGTTACATAACATGTACAGGCACAAAAAAAACCTGACCATATGACTAATGACATCAATTAAAGAAGGAATTAAGAGTAATTTAATGAAAGGGTAAATAAAAAGCAATTCATACAAAAAATTCAAGTTTTTCGTTTGCCATTCTTTCTAGACTTCTGGTATGATTTCCTAATAACTTTTATACAGTAAAATCCCATTACAATAAATTCTGATACAACGAAAAATCTCATTATAACGAAATGCAAACGAATTCCCTTATCAAATGTAATTCAAATAATGTAAAAAGAATCTCAGTATAACGAAATATTCACTTTTCAATATTCTCGTTACAACAAAATAATGATACGGCAAACACTTTTAGTTGCACTATTTTTCTAGCTCGTTTTTTTTTCCTTTTAATGTTTTATTTTGAAAACAATCATCTTTCTTGAGAGCTCAAGGGGAGGGTACTTACTTGCTCAGAGCACACTTCCCTTCTCCCCACACCTTTACTTGTTGGATGTTCGAGAAGAGCCAATCAGTGGAAGCCCATTTAACAAAGAGTAAGCTGGGCACAGTTCCTTTTCCCCCTTCCCTTTTCCCTACCTGACCAACCTTTCGCAAATAAACTCATTCAGAAGCAGCTTCATCTATGTGCATCTACTGTGAAAAAATGGCATCAACATCGATTAAGCAAAAACAGTTTAGTTTGGAAGGAATTAAAAAAAAAAAAACATAATTTCTGAAGTTGAGAAAGGAATGAAAAAATCTGATGTCGCAACAAAATATGGAATTTCACCTCCCACTTTATCCATTTTTTTAAAAGATAAAAAAGCATTTTGAAACAATTTCAAGTTCATGTCCAAGAGAAAACAAATCAGAAATGCTCAATTTCAAGATGTGGATACTGTTATTTATAAGGGGTTTTTGGATGTTCGTTCTAGAAACCTCCCTCTAAGTGATTCTATAACTAGAGAAAAAAATATAGAATTTGCAGGGATGCTAAATGTTAAAAAATTTCAAGCGAGCGTCAGATGGTTGAATTGATTCTGAGAACGATACGGTATATAGTGGCAAAATGCATTTCAGGCGAAGTAAAAGGTGTCCCAGTTCAATCAGTAAAAGAATGGTGCTATGAAGAGGTGGTAAAACTCATCAAGATGTATAATCCTAATGATGTTTTTAACACTGATGAAGCTGGAATATTTTTTCAGTTAGAACCAAAAAAAGACTTTGGCGTTAAAAGGAGAGAAGTGTATTGGAGGAAAACTTTCCAAACAAAGAATTGCAGCTTTATTTTGCTGCAACAAATCAGGAACAGAAAAACGAAAATTGCTCATAATCGGAAAGTCTATAAAACCCCATTGCTTCAAAAATTTTAAATCCTTACCATGCATCTACAAAGCCAATAAAAAAGCATGAATGACACAAGCATTCTTTAATGAATGGTTGATAAATTTTGATAAAGATATGGAAAAACAAAATCTGAAAATTCTTCTCCTCATAGACAACTGCACACCACACAATGAACCTCCGAAATTGAATCACATTCGTATTGAGTATTTCCCGCCTAACTGTACTGCAGTACTTCAGCCTCTTGACCAAGGCATTATCAGAGCCATAAAATCACGATACAAAACTATGTTATTAAAACGTTTACTCTGTGACCTCTAAAATAATGTAAACAGAAAGGACAACATGAAAGAAACAATTGATATGATCTGTGGATCATGGGGGGGATATAATCCAGGAAACAATAGTCCACTGTTGGAAAAGCTCGTGCATTGACAATGGTTTAAATGAAGCATCAACAACTCAAGAATCAAACAATGAATATGAGGAGGACACCATTGAATATGAGATGGAATCCATTTGGAACTCAGTGAAAGAAAAAAACTTCTGTGACTCAAAGTGTAAACGTTAAAGATTTTTTAACTGCAGATGACAATGTTTTAACTTGCTATGCATTAACAGAAACAGATATTGTGCAGTCTATTGCTGATGATCGCGATTTAGAAAACGATGTAGAAAGTTCTGAAGAGGAGGTCAATGAAGATCCTCCAAAAGTTGCCTCTGCTGAAACCTTAGCAAGTTTAGAAAAAATGCACAATTTTATTTCTTTACAAAATAATGAACCAGATAGTATATTTTCCAGTGTTCATCAGTTACACAATTTCTTATTGTCTGCAGCATCAAACACACTTGTACAAAAAAAAAAAAAAAAAAAAAAAAATCACGGATTATATGCAATAAATTTTTTTATTGTATGGTTTGAGGATCATTGCAATGGTGGTAAGTCAATTTTTCAGATCTATAAAAAAATTAATTGACTTTACGTTACTAATTTTTTAGTAATTATACTAATTTTTATTAGTATTTTTAATAATTAATTATATTTTGAGGATCCCAATTGCAAAATTATGTATATAGTTCGACATTTGCAATGAAATTTAGTTTTTTTTTTTTTTTTTTTTTCTATTGAATTCCGTTACAATGAACAAAATTTGCAGTCCCATGAAATTCATTGTAACACTATTTTACTGTATTATATTTCAGCTTATTTTTAGTAAGACTTACTTAGTTTAAAAGATTAAGCAGGAATTTAAAAATTGATCCAAGTGTCCCATCTTTTCCCTAAACAAGTCATCTAGGTACACTATATGTCACATTATAGTCATTTTATGTACAATTGACTATGAAATTTTCAATGTGTTAGGACCAAGGCTTTTCCAGATTATATATCATTGCTTTGTTTACATACTTTTTTCTTCATATTGGAGTAAAAACCTACAATGTTAATGTAAAAATTGAAATACAAATTATATTAAGTAATTTTAATTATTCAAAACATCAATGCGTATTTAAAACAAAATTATTAAATAGGATAAGAAAAAATACAGACCAATCAGCAATTATTTGAAATGCAATTAAAGTAAAATATAAAAATCAGCAATTAAATAGGAAAATTGAAATCTACTAGGGGGCTCTGCCCCCTGCTCGCTCCGCTCACCAACCCACGAGGAAGGCTTTCTCTTACCCCGACTTACTTCGCTCATTAACCCCTGCTGGATTTTGCCCGACTATTCGCAACTTTGCCTTTCATTGAATTGGAATATTAATAATACATAACACAAGAGAAAAGTTGAACAATATTATAGAAATCCACCATATATGGTATCACATTGAAATACACAATATTTAATATTATATCGTTTAAAATATGTGAAAAATCTGTCTTAACGTTCGACAGTTTAATAACACTTTGCCATTATTTTGAGAGAAAACATATGTTAAACAGCTAGACACACAAAATAAACAACGATAGCACTAACTGTTTAGAACAGAGAGAAATTCTTATCTAAACGATTTAGCGCTACAGCTTTGGTATACGATCCAATAAATTTTTGTCACTGTTGGACAATGAATTTTTCGGGTATTATTGCTTGATTAAAGAAATTATGAACTTATTTTTTCTAATGTCTATATTTATTACTATTGAATTTTTTTTAGTTAATTTAGGGCAATATGTAACACTCTGCATTTATTTCTAATGTACAACAAGGTTTAAAATGGTGCTTACAACAGTAAACATGTAACTTTTTAAAGTGCATTTTTCCTAGAATATGATTTAGTCAGATCTATTGAAATTAAATATCTTATGTGATTATTTTAAACATTTCATTAGTAGTAGTACGACAGGACAATTTCTTTCAGATAGCGATTTTGTATTGTCGCCATGAATGTGCCAAGATGCCCGTCAATATCTGATTTTATCATTTTTTAAACTATATTAAATACTAAGTTAAATCGGGGGGGGGGGGGGATCACACTTTTCGAAACCTACTAATAAGCGAAAAATTCATCCTTCATTATATTGTAAAAACGAATTGCCGATTTGGAGTATTCAACATAGACCATCACCATTCATAAATTGGATGGCTTTTGAATGTTTCTTGACAATATTTTCTGAATAAATATTCATGATGGCTCCTGAATACTTGTTGGCAATATCTATCTACTGGTATATATTGAACATAACATCGATATCTCCTGAACTTGTGTTAATGATTGGCTTCTAAATGTTTGTTGGCTACAACTTCTGGATGTGTACTGGTTACACCTTGATTTTTTTACATATATATTATATAATATTGAATTTAGAAAATAAAAAATGCGTGTGGAGAATGAAACATAATGATATTGGATAATATAATTTAATTTAATTTATCGAGACATCAAGGTACAGGAAAAACTACTTTAACCATTTTCTTTCTAATAGTACAGATAATATTTTAACTGGAGATATTTTGTATATTTAGCTCAAATAAAAAATGTTCTTTTTTTCTCTCTTGAATTAAGTTAAAAAATATTTAAAATAAAATTGAAAAAAAAATGTGCTAAAGCAATGGAACAGTTTAACCTCTTGGCGAAATTTTAAATTTGGCACCGAAGTAGCTTAGACTTTTCTCGCAAAAATCTTGACATGCATAACTGAGATAGATAATTTAAGTCATCGTCAAAATAAATGAAAAATTTAAAATCTGGTAGTGAGGTCCTGTATTAGGCGTAACTAAAATATTTTAGCAATGCAGCTACTTCATTCCATTACATGGAATAATAGACAAAAAAAAAAAAAGTCCTGTTGTATTAAATTAAATTCTGTTATCTGCAAAGTTTTACATCAATGCTTAAAACACAAAAATATGTTGTGAATTTTATTATTATTATTGCACTATTTTATAATTTTTCTCGGTACTTACGTATTAACGCCACCGCAGCAAAAGTTGCGCTAATGCGCCAATAAAGAGCAATCTTGTTGTTCGCACGCAAGAGACATAGGGGGACAGCGAGACATCTTTTGGAATCTTATTTATCAGAGTGAACATCTATAGTATCTCCCCACAACCAGGGATGAGAATTTTCAGACTTTTGTAGGAATTTCAGAATTTTCTTAATTTTTTTTAAAAACAATTTTCAGGTTTTTTTTTGTTCTAAATATTCTTATTTTAGTTCAATTTTCTTTCTTTTGATTGTTTCTAAACTCATTTTCATATATTCTCCATTTTTGCTTATAGAAAGTATGATTTTGTGTATCTGTTTCTTCTTTTATTACTAAAATTACCCTTAAGTTTTGCTGATACTTTCAGACTTTTTGTCTATTTCCCACTCTCATCTCTGCACAACTGAATTTGCGATTTATATTTGGCGATTATGACTAAATCATAAATCTGAAAATCATAAATGATAAAATCATAAGCTAAATCGTAAATCATAAGCTAAATCATATAATCATAAATCCAAAATAAGCAGCCTGCAGGCTGCCGTAGCCATATTATATCTCAAAGAGTCCAGAACGACATCGCTATCGTTCAAAACGGTGCCAAAGAAAAATCGCCAAATTCAGTTGTGGGGAAGATACTCTAGTTGTACCTAGCTGTGGTGGCGTTAATACGTAAGTACCTTTTTCTCTGTATTTAAGGCATGGCTAGAGTTAAAATGGCTATTGTGGTTGCGTAAATGAATTCCTTAGCGAAAAACGTACGAGTTTATTCATTTCTAATTTTTAAAAAGGAACAACTATAGTATTTCCCCTCAGCTAGATTTGGCGATTTTTCGTTGACGATTATTGCTAAATCATAAATCTAAAAATCATAAATCATATAGCATAAATGATAAAATCGTAAGCTAAATTATAAATCATAAATCCAAAATAAATAGCATGTAGGCTGCCATATTATATCGCAAACAATCCAGAACGACATCGTTATCGTTCAAATCGGCACCAAAGAAAAATCGCCAAATTCAGCTGAAGGGAAATACTATAGTTGTATCTTCATACCAATCGTTGTTTAACATAATTATTATATTCATTAGTAAATCTTTTTCGCCTAACGTTAAAATAAAAACTAATAATATAAACTAAACTAATTGTATAAACTTAACTAATAATATAAAATAAAATAAAAATATAAACCAATTTTCATTTCATTTTTATTAAATTTTTACTTAATGTTTTTAAAATATCGGTTATTTTCATGTTTTGCTATTCTAAATAATTTTTTTCTTCTCTCGAGCATCTCGAAGATGCTAATATTTCAATTTTCTTATTTACACCATTGATCACATTTTAATTTTCCTGAGGAAAGTGACGTCAGAGACACAGAAAAAAACGTCATAAGAGAAACTTTTCCCTCCGGTGGCAAATAGAGTACCTTCATAAACTCGACGTTTTTCTTAATAACTTCGTTAATTAAAATGATAGAAATTTCTAAGCAGCTGAAATGCCTTCCTTGAAGCAGTCGGAATACACTGATACCTCTCATGATGCAGGCCACTTTGCCCTCCTCGAGGGGATGCTGTCGCAGACAAAAAAAATTGACGCCCGGGACAATTACTTTTTTTTAATATATAGAGAAAAGAAACTATACTGGGTGTCACTGAAATCATGAGCCAGACTTTGAGGTTAGGTAAATTACCTATAAAGCATTTTTTGTACAGCAACATGGAGTCAGAAATGAAAATTTTCAGTGGGCGCCAAGTCCACCCTCCACCCTAGTGTTAGTTTTTTTCAGTCACTTATTATTGTGCATATTTTCTTGCTGTTTTCTTACTTCCCCCCCCCCCTTTTTTTTTTTTTTTTTTTTTCCACATTCTAAAGTACAATGCATTTCTTGTTTTTCCACCTAAACTTTTCATTTCCAACCCTATATTGCTATCCAAATGTGTTTCATCTACTCTAAAAGTTTGGCTGATGAATTCAGGGACACCCTGTAGTGCAAAAAACAATTTAGATTGAATATACCAATTTCAAACAAATAGATTGAATCCCTGCCAAAAGTTCTTCAATTATTATTATTATTTTCGGTGGGGGGGGGTGGGGACTAATTTACTTAATTGCTGACTACAATTTTGTTAATATTTGAAAAAGAGCTGCAGATTATAAAATAGTGGATTTCACGGGGTCGGCTGTATTATTTTCATTATTTTAGTAATAATTAAATTATAATTTAATTTATTTGTACCACATTTCCCCTCCTGACAAATACTGGAATTTCACTCTTGATTGCTAGTCTTAAACTGTTCTCTTAATTCTTTATGATAAAATTTAATTTAAAAAATTTGTGCATAAGAGATGTATTGAATTTTCGCTTAAAAAAAAAAAAAAAAAAAAAAACATGTTTCTTTTGATACTTGTTATCTTAACTGTTATAAAAAGCTATGCCAATTTATTTTAAATTTTAAGCTGTTCAAATTTCATTGCGCTATAAACATTTTAACTAACTTTTTTTAAACTATGATAATATAAATTTATTATTTTACAAGAAAAAGTTAAATATCAAGTTGCTCTCTGAGAGATAAATATTAGAAACAATTGTTCTAAGTCAATTTATTTATTAACGTATTTTGCTGTTAAGAAAAAATAAATTATCTTATTAATTATCAAGCATAATAAAAAAATTAATAGAAATTTGTCATGTTTTCTAAAAATGTTACTCAAAAAGTACTTCATCAGTGCATTTGTTAATTGTTAGACAAATTTCTAGATATTTAGATTTAGTCCTTATTTTAGATATTTCTTGACAAATATATCATTATTTTGCAATTACAGTTACTTAATTCATTTTTATTTTTATCCATTTTCCAGCTGCGAAGACATCCTGATCCAAGAGAGGCAGATTTATTGGAATTGCAAAAATTAGCACTCAATAAAGGATTTTCTTTGGAAGTCAAATCTAATAAAGAATTAGCTGGCTCACTTGAAAAAGCCGTTGATAGAAAGGACCCTACTATTAATCAAGTAAGTTGATTTTGTAATATTTTAAATTAATAATTATTTTAATCTAAAACAGTAGTGACTGTAAACAGTGATAGTTGTACTTGAGTATAATTCAGTCTTGTCTATAATGGAAAACTTCTAAGCTCTAGCAAAAAGTGCTATATATATATATATATATATATTATATCATCTTTATTATATATATATTCATAAAGTACAAATTTGCTAAGATGAAAGCTTGTTCAAAACTAAATGTTTACACTGCCCCATAAAATTTAGTTTTTAGAAGTTTTTACTATACTAATAAAAAAAATATTTATATAACATGCATTGTAAAAAAAAAAAATTATTTTCTTACGAAAAGCTTTTAATAGTCTATCACTATTACAGTTTTTGCAATGAAAATTTGTGCATCAATATGTGTGTGAGGGAGAGTTGTATCTGTTTATTAGCTGCACAATAAAGCAAAGCAATTTTCTTTTTGAAATTTATATTAATCTTATATAAATATTTATATTAATCTGCATCTGCAGAACTTCAGAAACTCATGGGATAGGGTGTCCACTACCTGGAATAACCCTGAAATCAGGTCCCATATTTTTAAGAAAATAATAATAACATTTTTTTAATTGTACATTAAAAGTAATTTGTTTTATATTTGTTCATTTAATTTTTTACACTCAGTATCTTTTAGTTTTAAATTTTGCATGCCAGTGTCAAACATAAACTGCTATACTGGTAGGAACATCAATTTAGGTTACTTACACGATGTAAAAAGAAAACTTTTTTTTTTTACTTCCTTATACAAAGTATAAGGAAGTATAGTAATCCCGATTTGCGAAATGGATTTTGCATTTCACATTGCTCGAAAACGAATGATCGCTGAATGTTGCCAATTTATACGTGTGACTGTCATGATGTCTAGTTGTACACCTGCAAGTGTCGTCTTAACACGAGCTCTCGTTTTAGAGATATAATGGAATTTACACAATTTTTCGTGACGTCTGTATGTATGTGTGTCTCTGTGTGTGTGTGTCTCCGTATGTTGCATAACTCAAAAACGGTTGGACGTAGAAAGTTGCGAATTGGTACATAGGTTTGTTATAACATCTAGTTGTGCACCTCCCTTTTTGGACTTTGTATGATTTTCCGTTTTGGAGATATTTAGGAAAATTAGGTTCATTATGGCCAGAATGTATCAAAAAACGGTAATAACTCAAAAATGGTTTGGACAAATCTTGCAATTTATCGAAATCTAAAATTTATCGAAAATATAATTGAATAATTTGAAAGCGATGTTATAATTGGGAAGAAAAAAAAACTAATAGTCCTCCGTCCTAAACTAAATTCTACTTTTGCCAGAATTTACACAAAACCTTCTCAAAATGACATTGACATGAGTCCCCCCCCCAAGGCACAACTTTGACATGAGTCCCCCCAAGGCACAACTTTGACATGAGTCCCCCCAAGGCACAACTTTGACATGAGTCCCCCCCAAGGCACATCTTTGACATGAGTCCCCCCAAGGCACAACTTTGACATGAGTCCCCTCAAGGCACAATTTTATTTTTATTTTTTTTTTACGTATGCATGCATTTTTTTTTTTTTTTAATATTTTTAGCCAAGTGTTTCGGGTCCAGTGACAATGTTTTTTAACATTATGTACGTTTCTAAAAGTGTATAAGGAAGTCATGTGGTGCCCACATCAGATTTTTTTTTTTGTACATGGGAAAAAATAATTGACCATTCTGGGGATGAAGGATCTCGTCCATAATTAAGTAAAAAATTGTCATAGGAATCAAAGATTAGCTTTTAATTACTTTCTCTTACCAATGTATATAATATAGGACTCGAAATTAACAGTGGTCCACTGGACTAGTGAAGTTTTTCAATTTTTTTTTTTTTTATATATTTTATTCTTCTCTAAAGCAGCCTTTAAATCTGTTACAGAATAGTATGTTATAACAGTAGTAAGTATATTTCATTATAACTGTTAATGCCTAATTCTCTGTAATTTTTCATTTATTTTCACTTTAATACTTTTTTTTACTTTCCGAACACTATAGTGAGGAAAGTATTGTAATCATGTCAAAAATCCGAATTCGAGATTTTGATGTTTCTATACGTTTTGAGGTCCCCTGAGTCCGTTTTCACTATTTTTACGATGATGTATGTATGTGTGTGTGTATGTGTGTATGTGTGTATGTGTGTATGTCTGTGGGTGAACACGCTAGCGTCTAAACGCTTCGTTCGATTAACCTGAAAGTTGGTACGCATATTGTAAGTCACCATAGTACGAACCCTATAGATTTTGGTGAATCTAGCACTTATAGTTTTTTTACAGGGACACAAAGAAAAATTCTTTATCATTATGGCCTATGGGAGCAAAATCTTAAAAGTGCGATAGCATCTAAACGCCTTATTCAATTGAGCAAAAATTTTATACACATATTATAGATCACAAATACTCAATCTGTATAGATTTTGGAGAATCTAGCACTTATAGTTTTTTTACAGGGACACAAAGAAAAATTCTTTATCATTATGCCTATGGGGCCAAATTTTTAAAAATGTGATAGTGTCTAAACGCCTTATTAATCCGAGCAAAAAAATTGTATACATGTTATAGATCACAGTTGAACTAACTGTATAGATTTTGGTGAATCTAGCACTTACAGTTTTTTTACAGGGACACAAAGAAAAATTCTTTATCATTATGGCCTATGGGACTAAATTTTTAAAAGTACGATAGCATCTAATCGCCTTATTGAATTCAGCTGAAAATTTATATGAGTATTATAAATCACTGTTGCACTAACTATAAGCATTTTGGTGAATCTAACATTTATAGGTTTTTACAGGGACACAACGAAATTTCTTTGTCATTATGATCTATGGGCTCAAAGTTCAGTAGCGTTAAATAAAACAACGTGTAATAGATGGAGAAAAATACTCAAACACTCTATTATGGTTTTCTCTCTTTTGTTTGTTTAACAACTACTCTTTCTTTACTTTATCTACAAAACTGTTAATTACTCAATGTTCGGAAAGTCGAGTGGAGTCACTCCAGATTTTTTTTTTTTTACTTCTAATACTTAGGATGTTAAATATGTCACATTTAGCTCATTTATTAAAGAATAATTTTTTTATTTATATATGACTTCATTTGTATTTTTAATTAATAAATAAATAAATAAAATTCACATTTGCCTTGTAAATTTATTTTATGTTACTAATTTTTAAATACTTTTAAAAATATAATAGAATGAGTGAATGGACCAGTGAAAGTATGAACGGACCAATGACATCTCAAAATTACTGGTCTTGCAGACCACTGACATAATTTTCTTAATTTCTACTCTTGTGGTAGCAAAAGTATTGGGTCAAATTTTTTAAATTGAGTTTTTGTTATATTTACACATTTTGAGGTAATCTGAATCCGTGAAACAAGTCTTTAGCAGTTGGTCTGTGTGTGTGTGTGTGTCTGTTATCAGCATATTTCAAAAACAAATAGCAGTAGGTAGTCCAAACTCAGTATTCTAAAATGTGTATCATATAGGGATGCTACAATAAACTTTTTGTTTGGGATCAAGAAAATGGTTTGTATACAGAGACATCCAAGAGAATTCAATTATACCTATGGCCAAAATTTACAGTAGGAATAGTTTAACATCTAATAGGCTGCACTAAACAAAATTAAATTAACATATATTTATGTAATTTTTTTTATGCAAAAAAGCATGCTTCATATAGTTTATGGTTTGAAAAACATTCACCATTCATTTGCAGGGCTACTCAAAAGAACTAGAATATAATGAGACTATACTTATAAATTGCTAGAAATGTTTTTCAGGTTGTGCTGTGTATTACTAATATAGGTCTATTTCTGTAAATTAAATACACAATGTGATGTGTATATAATTTATAGAAAACATTCAGGGCTACCAATAATTAAGCAAAAACATTCTTATTTATTGAATGTAGTTGGTGGATATGCTCTACTAAACTTAATGCCCAGAAAAACTGCTCAAGAATGAAAAATAATTCCTCATACCCATATGGTAAATAAAGTATTTTTTAAGTTAAATTTTCAACATTAGTTTATTGTATAATACACATTTTGAGGTTCTCTGAATGCTAAGATTAGTTTTTAATGGTTGATTTTTGTGTATGTCTGTTATAAGTGTAAATTAAAAACAAATAATTGCAGGCAACTTTTATTTTGAAGTTCAGTACTTGAATAGTTTGATTAAGATTGATAAGTTTTGAGGAATGGTGTGGGTGCAAGTTGCCTGTATAATTTGGAATAAACTTCTAAATTTAATAATAGCCTTGAATTATATATAAATGTAGGTACTACAATCAAATAGGAAGTGATTGAAGGGGATAGTATCCCACTCAACCCCTTCTCCCGTATTTGTCAAATAAAACTGTTCCTAAACCTAGTTTGAATTTAAAATATATAGATAAAACGAAGTATAAACATTAATTAAAAACATTAGATAAAAAACCTAAACATTACTTTGTGCATCGTTGCTTAAATTTTTGTTTAAAAATTATATAAAAACAGGAAAATATAATACAGCCTTAGCTAAAACTTTCAATAAACAAAACATTAAAATCAATTTTGATAAAACCACTAAAATATCCAATTACGATGATTACAACTACGCGATGTTTAGAGAATCAATAGAAATTTCCACCAATCATGATGTATACAACAACAGCTGTGCAGTAGTCCCAGACCGTGCATGGCGCCACCTTCTGGCAAAACAAGCTCAAGTCTTCCACAGAAGATGTCGTTCTGAAGAGGACCGGGTACCCGGTTGAAAAATTTAAACAATGACGCACAAAGTAATGTTTAGGTTTTTTATCTAATGTTTTTAACTAGTTTGAATTGTTTTTAGTGCAGGTTTATATACAGTATTTGTTATCTTAACCCTCTATCTGCAATTTATCTGTATAGAATTGAAATGCAGGGTAAGAGAAAGTCGCGTGGGTGCCATATCATATTGATTTTTCAGATTGTTGCAATAAAAAATAGAGCTTAAAACCCGGAAAATCCAGAAAATTTGCTAACAACTTTGAATGGATAACCTGTATGATTTATTTTAATTACCAAATAGCAGAGATGATTATGTTCAGGTGCTAATCCTAATTTCAGGGAATTTTAGTCTAATCCATCTGTATTTTCATATCTTCTATAGCATATTTTGTTTTCATTGATTATTTTATCAACCAGGTGATATGTGAATGAATTGTATATTTCTATTAATTAGCTAATACAAGATGCAAAAAGATTGAGTGCTTCTGCATAAGTTCACAGATTGTAAAGCATCCTTTATAGTATACATAAATTTTTTATTGAAAATTGTAATATTGAATCAACCTACATTTACATACCTCTTTGTGTGTGTATGAGGGGGGGGGGGGGATGTGCATGCATGCATGCATGTGCGCACATGCCTAAAATCTTTTAATGTGTCTGTGGGATTTTCAAATTCAATTTGTATTATCATAATCTGTCATCTGACTTTGTTGAACTTCATCATGTTTATAAGGTGAAGCATTTCTGTCTGTGTGAATGCTGGTGATTAAAGAATAAATGCTGTTTTACCACGTTTTTATTAACTTGCTTTCTTGCTTGTTTGTCCAGTACAAATCTTGCAATCAATTTTTAACTGACTTTTTGACTAACTAGACATTTGAAACTTTTAGACTAGCTCAGAACACGATGACAATGCATTCTTTTAATACTTTTATTCAATTAATAAATGTTTAAAAATTTATTATAATTGCTGTCTTTATTATGCATTTGATCATTTTCTTTCAAGTTGATGGAATAATTCAACAAAAAAAATTTTTTTTTTTTAAGCATTTATTAATATATAGAATTGTCAAGTTTATATAATTCAATAGAAAATTTAAAAGCATGGTATATAAAAAGTTCTTTTTGTCTTGTAATTATGTTTGCTTTCTGTTACCTCCCAGACGATCAGCTAAATGCTGTTCTTTTTATTTATTTCTTTATTTTATTTTATTTATTTATTTATTTCTGGCCTATTATCAGGGAATTTTTATAGATTTATTCATCTTTTAGCTGCTATACAATTAGTAATGTAGAGAAAGTAAAAGAAATCGAGTTGGCATTATCAAGTGCAAATTTTTATAGTTGTTGTAGTGGATTTTACTGGTAAGACAAAATGCCTCTTATTATTCTTTCTTTATTCTTTACTGTGTGAGTAGCACCAAAAGTCTTCAGCATCAGAAAGTTTCTCTAAATCAATGTGCACTAAAACTATTGCACCTATAAAAGATAATTTATCTTGAGTTAGCAGTTTTTCTCGATTTAATTTTAACGTGTCTAAAAGAGAAACAGAGAATTGTGAAATATAAAGAAAAAAATCCAAATTTATCATAACTGAGAAGCATATTCTGTTGTATTGTGGAGAAGCTAATTGAATATTATTTTGGTAACATTATTTCAGCAGGAAATATTTTAATGATCCTCAATCAAATGTTGAGAAACTAAAATTTTTTAAAAAGAAAATTAGAAGATGTGGATATTACCAGTAAATGCTAAATATGCCATAGGAGTCATTATCAAGGAATATGCAAGAATTTATAGTTAACAATACAAATTTCTGCTTAATATTGTAATTTTTTTATTTATCGTTTTCACTCTTCTCAAAGGCTCTAGAAGGAACTGTGCATATTTTACTTTTTAAAGTTAAATATCAAATTAATTCAAAAAGATTTAAAAATATCTAGATTATTTGATAATACAAAAATACTAAATAACCCAAATGAATGTATAAATTTCAGAAAACTTATTCTTTATTTAAATGGTTGTACAAAGAAAAAAATAAATAAATAAAGATCTTTTTGTGGCTAGTAGGTATAAAAATTGTAATACAAAATAAATCTGAACCAATTTATTGAAATAATGTACAATTGTTTATTTTGGGTGATACTTTGTAAATAAACCATTAATTAGTAAAAATTTCTCGATTTTCAGGTGCTTAGAATTTTAGCTACTCGAGCTATGAATCAAGCTACATATTTTTGTACTGGCTGTTACACTACAGAAGAATTTTATCATTATGGTCTAGGTTTGGATAAGTACACTCATTTTACTTCTCCTATACGAAGATATGCTGATGTAATGGTAAGAAAAAAAAATATTAGTAAGTTTTGTAAAATTATCTTTATTGTGAAAATTTTTTCTGTACTTTGCAAGATAAAGACTAAATATTTAAACTATTTTTTATGGTGATGTATGTGTGTGTGTGAGTGAACATGATAATAACTAAACACTTTGATTAATTGAGTTGAAAGTTGTATGTATGTTATAGGTCAATATCACACAAACTCTGTATAGATTTTAATGACTACACTTGTAATATTTTGTGTGAACACAAAGGAAAATTCTTTATCCTTATGGACTGTGAACTCAAATTATTTAAAATGCAATAACATCTAAATGCCTTATTCGATTGAACTAACAGTTGATAGGTATGTCATAGGTCACTATTGCAGGATTCATATAGATTTTGATGAGTGCAGGATTTATAGTTCTTTTACAGGGATACAAAAAAATATTCTATGTCATTACAGAGTGTAAACTCTAAACTCAAATTACTTGAAATGTGCTAGCATCTGAACTCAACATTGGATAAGATATAAATTAGTAGCCATGTTAGTTATAGTTATAGGGTATCATTTCAAGAATGGTACAAATTTACATAAGTATAAGACATATAGTTTTTTTTTTTTTTTTTTACTGGTATACAAAGTAGAATAGAATTTATAACATTATGCTGAATGGGCTCAAACCAACTTTAGTAATGTTAAATTGTTTAAAAGATTTAAAAAATATATATATACATATATATATATATATTTAGAAGAATGCATAAAAGAATTTGGTTACATTATGATTCATTAAATGACATTCAACTTGGGAAGAAATGCTCAAACACCCTATTATGATTTTTCTTTTTGTTTATTTAACAACTTTTATTTAATATTATTTAAACATATGTTAATTATTAAATGTCTAGAAAGTCGAGTGTAGTCACTCCAGATTTTTTATTGGTTAATTGACTTTAATTGATTTCAGGGCTGAGATTCTTAGATCCTAATTTCATGCATCTCATATTCTCATAAGTCATAGGCAGTGGCGCACCCACAGAGGGGGCTTAGGGGGCTCAAACCCCCTCCAGAACCAGCTGACATGGTAAAAAATTGTAAACATGCATGAAAAAAATATTCAAACACAGATATTGTAAGTAAAAATAAAGTTCATAAATTATACATTAAAAAAGTATTAGGAATTTTTTTTATTCTTACTGTCAAACACAAAAACAATGAACTAGTTCATTGTTTTTTAGTTGAAAACATTCCATTGCAGTTTTTAGGAAAGGACTTCTAAGGTCCCAAAGCATATACTGTTATCATGAAATCGAGAAAGTATCCAAAAAGTCAGGCAAAAGAAGCAATCTGATGTGGAAGTAAACAGGGATGTATTTGTCAGAAAAATGGCATACCAGGCTCATACAATTTTGTATTTTAATTTTTGAGTATTTATAGCATATTTATGAAAGTTTGTTTTTTCCCTGGGCAAAATTAACACATTTGCATCGTCAAATGAAAATTCTCGCTAATTTAAAATAAAAATTAGCCCTGTTCTTAGCCGTTCCTCTAAAACAATATTATAAATTGAAAATGGAATTTGCATATTCGTGTTAAACTCTGTAAATGCCACTAGTACATAAACATGCTAGAGAAATTTTGAATCAATTGCTGAAGGTAAAATTTAATTGATTTAATCACAAATATGTAAAATTATTTCTCTAAAAACATAACGATTTAGAGGAATGCCAAAAGGCGTAGTTTACTGTTCAGAATAGAAAAATACCCCGATAACAATAAGTTATTTTACAGATGCTTTGGAGGGTGGGATCACTTAATTTTTTTTATTATGGTACGTAGAACATACAGTAGGGTCCATGCACAGTTTTCATTTTTGCCTCTGATGTTAATGAAATCTAAGCTCCGTTTTTAGATAATGCAATTTTTTCCTGTTATAAAAATTTAAATTTCGTATATATTATACTGGAATACAATATCTTGTAATGATATCACTCAGAAAGGTAACGCTTGAAATATTTGCTAACTGAACAAAATAAAATTCTAAGTAATATATTACATATTAGAATTAATGTTTTGAAATATTAAGAGGTTCTGTGCCCTGCTTGCTGTGTTAACTACACCCACAAAGACTACGTCCGACTTGTTTCTGTTAACCGAACCCAGAAGAAACATCGTCCCCATACTCCAGATAATTAAATAAAAATAGCCTTGTAAAAATTTTCACTGAAATTTTGTTATTATTCCTACATATCACAACTGTATCTTTTATTTAGCTATAATTATTAAAATTCCTTAGTTACTTACGTGTTATTGCATTGCAAAGGAGTATTAAATTTGATCAAATTTTATTTTCAGTGAAAATATGGAGGGGGGGGGGGACATTTCATTTCGGCGAATTTTATGTTTACCAGCTTGTCATATTGTATACATTTTTTTTATCATAGATGAACCAACAACTTTATGTTTGCAAGCTTAATGCCAACCCCAACTAACGAACTACTGTAACTTAGCATGTTTATATACTGATATAAATTCCTCAGTTGCGCTATTCAACTTAAATTTAGTTTCATTCATTCGTTTATTTATTTCAAAAGAAATGTTTAAAGCGGATTCTTTACTATATGTACAGTCGACAGCAAAAGTATCCGAGCACTAGCCAATAATACCAATATAAAAAAAGTACACTTGATACTGTTTGTTAAATAAATCCTTGTCGAATCATGTTCTTAGACTGACTAAAAACATGACTCGACAAGGATTTATTTAACAAAGCAGTATTAAGTGTACTTTTTTTAGACAGGGATTATTGCTAGTGCTCAGATACTTTTGCTGCTGACTGTATGTGCACGTACCCTATGCCCATAAACCTATTTCTATACTACAGGGCCCAATTACAGAGCTGCCAACCTAATCCGGCAAATTGTTAGTACCGCCCCTTTTCCTACACCAGTCATTTCTTAGAGTTTTTTTCTTCTTAATTCATCGCCAATACATTTGAAGAAAATTGCTTTAAAAATTAAGTGGTGTAGAAAAAGGGTTTGCCGGATTAGGTTGGCAACTCTGCAATTATTCTTCAGCCACCTTCAGACGGAAATTCTGGGTGCGCCACTGGACATCAAATGCAAATAGCATTTATATTATAAAATTACTTTTAAAGGTTTTCTTTTTTTAAATCTGCATTATCTGTTATGCTGGAAAAGTTAGATTACACAACGAATTTAAGAATTTATCTTAGATCTATAAATTTTGAATAGGTTTTTTATCTGATAAATCATTATTATTTATTATTATTATTATATATATACACATATGCATTATCTTTTGAGAAACTAATATTATTGCTTACTTTTTTTATTAATCCTTTAGGTCCACAGATTATTACTGGCATCTGTCAAGGAAACTGATTCAGAAATTAATCTTGAATCTGGAGAAATACAAGAAATGTGCAACCATATGAATGCAAAACATAAAGTAATTATTTGTAATGATTTGCCTTGAAAAGGATAAAATTAGTAGTGTTTTTTTTTTTTTTTTTTTTTTTTGGCATTATTATTTTTACTTTTTGAACATACATAAGTAAGAAAATTATTGCATTCATGTTAAAAATCTGACTTTGATATTTTGGTGTTTCTACACATTTTAAGGTCGCCTGAGTTCATTTTTGCTATTTTTATGGTGATGTATGTGTGTGTGTATGTGAGTGAACACAATAGCATTTAAATGTGATGTTCCAATGAGTTGAAAGTTGGTACGTATATTATAGGTACCATAGCTCAAACCCTATTATTTTGGTGAATCTAGCACTTATAGTTCTTTTTTTTTTTTTTTTTTTTACAGGAACATTAAGAAAATAGCATCTAAATGCCTTATTCGATTGAGCTGAAAATTTATACACATGTTATAGGTCACCATCACACGAGCTGTATAGATTTTGGTGAATCTAGCACTTATAGATTTTTACAGGAACACAACAAAAAATTCTTTATTATGATCTAAGGGCTCAAATTATTTGAAATGCAATGGCGTAAAGTTAAACAATATGCTGTATGCCCAGTAGCAGAAATTTTTCTGCCAATCTGCGACAACTATTTGAGCATTAGAAAATAATCTGCAGCAAAATTTCACAATAAGTTACAGAAAAAAAAAATTACTAGATTCAGTATATTTTTATCACAAGTTTGCATTTATCTAATACTATTAATCTGTTAGATATGCCAAAGCATTGTAGTTATAAAATTTCGATTACATAGAGCTAGGTAAAGAATTGGCATTAGCCACATTATCCTTCATTTTGTATAAAAACTATCTTTGTTTATGACTTTGTCGTACTGACTCTAGTAAAATACTTATAGTAAGAGAAGAGACTCTAAACATTGAAATTAATGCAGCTTTCTACAATTTTCTGGTTCCTGTGTAACCAGATGGACGGATATTAAGACGTATAAACTTTCTTTTAACAATTACAGCTTGTTTGTCATTGCCATCTCTACATCTTAAATGCATTTTGCTCACCATCTAAATGTCTGAGCCCCAACTTTTACAGAAATCTTTCGATACTGGAATTGAAACTGCAAATTTAAGTAACTTAATAAGCAAACAGGTATTTTCTTTGACAGCTCACTAAAAGACTTTTCATAAAAAACCTGTGATCCTTTCAGATCCATTTTCTTCTTCTATAGTGCTAGCGATTCATTTACAAAAACACTGGTATTCAAGCAAAAAGGTGTCAAGATCATCAAACTTTGAAATTTATACAAAATCTTGTATATATTCAAAGAAGCAACAAAAAAAATTACAATTATTGTGAGTGATATTGAACAATTCTACCTCTAAACAGGTTCTGCAATTTAATGAAACAAGTTTAAACAGAATATTGACAGTTAGGCTGCATACAGAGAAAGATTGAGAATCACAACACTTCTGCAGAAAGTTTCATTACCGATCGGTTCTAAATGGTAATGGGGAAGAGGGGGGAGGGGCACCAAAATATTATATGAATGAGAAATATTGAACAACTCTACTTCTTTATACATTCTAGAATCTAACAAAGTAAGTTTTAAATTAAATTGACTTTTATGCTGTGGATGGAAAACGATTGAAAATCACAATGCTTCTGTGAAGTGTTTGGTTGCCGATCATTAGCGTACTAGAGCTACCAATAATTACGGATTGTCCGTAATTATTACGGATTTGTGGTTTGTTTTACGTCTTTACGGATAATGCCGAAAATATTACGGAAAAAACCTATTTAACGGATCAAAGTTTTATTTTTATTTTAAATGAATAGTTCTCAGAAAGGCGGATTTCAGGCTTGAAAATTATCATTCTTGGGATCGATGCAAATCCGCATTAAAATTTTTTGGTCGTGTGTAGGGGGGGGGTTGATCAGTCCGAATTTATGCAATATATTATCAGCGAACACCGATATTTTGCGCTACTAAAAAGGCAAACGGAACTGCTCTTTTCTTCTCGCTCATTCCAAAGTCCGAAGTCTGTGCTTTCGCAGCCGGTGCCGGCTGCTGTAGGAAAGGAGGGGGGAGGATGAAACGAAAAGCTTACTCTTCTTCAATGACGGGACGGGTAGTTTTTAATCGGCGCTCGGTATCTGTCGCGTCGTGCTTGGAGGCGATAGAAGTATTTTGAATGGAAAAAGTCAGAGGGAGGAGAGGGGGAATCATTAGCGGAGCATAGAAAAAAAAGTTATTAAACAGCGTGCGGCGTGGGACTCTGGAGAGAAGGAGAAGATTTTATGCTCTTTGTTTGGTTTTGTTTAGGCTGTGAGTTACACTTGCGCGTCGAAAAGAACGATTTTTTTTTTTTTTATGTAGTTTTTTTTTAAATGTTTTATTTATTATCTCATTTATTTTAAATCGCATTTAGGGAATAATTTTGTTAGAATGGCGAACATAGTTTCCGATAGTGCTAGATTCCGCGATGTTGATAAAGATGAAAAGAAAAATAAATTTCTCTTCTAGATTTCCCCTCTCTCTCTCTAATCTAACTCCCTCCCCCCTCCCCTTTGAAAGACAAAGAGAGAGAAATGTAAATCTCTCTCTCTTTGTCCTTCTTGCAGCCGGAGCAGAAATCGGCCAAAGCACTAACGGTATGCATGTGTTCTTGTTCTTGGTTTGTTTAGAACCTATTGGATCTGATGATAAAAGATACTCTTCTGTTATTTATTGTTAAACGAAATGGAGAAAAAGAAGATTAAAATTACACAGCGTTACAAAGAGGAATATACAAATGAGTGGCCGTGCTTAAAAAAATCTTTGATTTCTGAAAGTTACGTTTTCTGTGAAATTTGTGTATGCGATTTTACTATTACGCATGGTGGCAGAGATGATTATCGTCGTCATATTGAGACAAAAAAACATAAAGAAAACTTTCAAAGGAGATCATCTATGAAGTCAATGTCTACATTTTTCTCCAAAAATCCTGGAAATGAAGTTTTGAATGCAGAATTGTTATTTTCATCATTCCTCATAGAGCACAACATTCCTCTATCCTGTGCTGATCATGCAGGTCCTTTGTTCCGCCGCATATTTCCGGATTCGACGATCGCTAAGCGATATGGATGTGCCAGAACAAAAACAAATTCATTAGTCCAATATATGGCTCGTCAAACAGAAAAAGAAATCGCAGAAATTTTGAAAAAAATGCTTTTTGCTTTAGCGGCCGATGGAAGTAATGACGTTAATGACGTAAAACTGTACCCCATTGTTGTTTCTTTTTACAATGGCAATAAGATTGAAACCATTTTACTGTCAATATGTGAATCTTCGGATAATACCGGTGAAGGAATTTTTACAGTGATAAACAGCGAATTGGAGAAGAAAAAAATTCCTTGGAAAAACTGTATTTCTTTTTCTTCAGATAATGCTAATACAATGATAGGATCTAATAAAGGCGTGGTATCATTCATTAGAGAAGTTCAGCCTTCAATTATAATGATTGGCTGCTCATGCCATTTAATTAATTTGGCTGCTAAAAAAGCCACAGCAACTCTGAAACAAATAAATGTAGAACAATTTTTGATCAAAATTTATTATTATTTGGACAAAAGTTCTAAAAGAAAAAATTCTTTGAAGTTGTGTCAAACAGTATGTAGTGTAAAGCCTCATAAAATTTTAAAGTACGTGAGTACTCGCTGGTTGTCCTTATTAGAAACGATAAATAGAGTTTTAGAGCAGTGGACTGCACTAGAAAAATTTTTTGTTGAAGAAAATGATGGAAACTGTGAAATTGCATCATATTTTAGCAAACCACTTTATAAATTATATTGTATGTTTCTGAGTAATATACTCCCTGTTTTTAATGATGTTAACATATTTCTATTGCAGGAAAGTCCTCAAATTCATTGTTTACGTAGAAAATTATCAGAATTATACACTAATTTAATAGTGAGATTTGTCAAATCAACAGCATTAAATGACAATGTGATGTCAGTCACTGAAATAGATTTTAAAAAGAAAAGAAATCAGAAAGAGGATGTGGATTTGGTTATTGGTTCAAATGCTAAATCATATATCAGAGAAATAAATTTCACTGAAAAGCAAATGAACACATTTTATTGTGAGGTTAGGAATTTTTATTCCTCTGCTTGTGAATATATTTTGAAAAAATTTCCATTAAATATGGAATTGCTACAACATGCAGAAGTGGCTGATATTGCTCTACGAAAAACTTCTTCATATGATTCCATTGAATTTTTAACATCTGCTCTCCCTAATGTCCTAACAGAAGAAGAAAAAAAACTTTTAGATGTGGAATTTGCTTTATATCAGTTTGAGGAAATCGATGAAACATTTCCATCAATGGATATATATTGGCAAAAAATATCAACCATTAAAGATGTGATGGATAAGCCAAAGTATTTAGCATTGCCTAAGTTAATGCTAAGTGTTCTGATGATTCCTCACAGCAATGCTCCCACAGAGAGGATTTTTAGTATAGTGCGCAAAAATCAGACAGAGTTCCGTGCAAGTATGAACACAAGTACCCTCAATGCTTTATTAATTGAGAAAGTTAAATTTCTCTCAAGAGGTGAAGTTTGTCACCAGAAAAAGTTTTCTGAAAGTATGCTGGCTTCTGCAAAGCAAGCTACAACAGAATTTGTTGGGAAGTGTTCATAAACTCTTTTTACCCATCCAAGTTTATATAAAACTTACTAATAATATTTTTTAGGAGACACGTGTTTATCATAACAAATATGTCTCCTAAAAAATATTAGTAGTTTTCTAATCTTAAATTTTTAAGTTATTGAAAAGGTATTTTTTTTTTCCTAATTCAAAATATTTTAGGCATATGTATATATATAATATATAAATATTATCTATTTTTTTTTAAAATTATGCCCATTATCTTATACTTTATACATACATATATGTATATTAAATATTATTATATACTGTATTTTATATATACTACTCCGATTCAAAAAATTAGAATAATGAAAAGAAATATGGTCAAGGGAAATGAAAATCGAATTTATTAAATAAATAATCAACAATATCAAATATAAAGTACTATAATATGAATCTGCATATTTTGCAGATTATAAAAATGTAAACACATTACAATGAAATAGAAAATATATTTAAACCAGCTAACAACAAAAAATTCAAAATATTAGAATACTTTCTAACATGGTTCAAAAAATTAGAATAATGAAAATATATTGAACATAATTTAAACTCTAAGTATTTTTACTTGCTAATCAGTACTTTGTTGCATCACCCTTAGCTTTAATGACAGCTCTTAAACGTTTTGGCATGTTTTTAACTAAAGGTTCACAATCTTTTTTATCCAAATTCGCCCATATGCTCTTTATACTAGAAATAAGTTCTTTTTTGTCTCTAGGCGCAACTTCTTGAAGTCGTTTCTTCATAATTCCCCACAAATTCTGGATAGGATTTAGATCGGGTGAGTTTGCAGGCCAAGGGAGTACAGGTATGTCCTTCTCTTTGAGCCATTTAGTTGTTGATTTGGAAGTGTGGGGAGAAGCTGAATCTTGCTGAAACAAGAAATCGTCATCACATAAATCCTCAGCTGAAGGAATCATGAAATGTTCAAGAATTTCTTGATAGACTTCTGAATTGACTGCTGTGGAAACAATACACAACCTGCCTGGGCCTTCAGCAGTCATGCAGCCCCATACCATAACAGAGGTCGCAAATTTAAACGAAAATTTTAAACATTCTTTCTTATAAGCTTCATGTTTGAGTCTCCAGACACGTATACCTTGATTTCCGTGAGACACACAAAACACACTTTCATCGCTGAAAAGTATCTTTTTCCAATCGTCGTGATCCCAAAATAGCCTTTGTTTACACCATTTAGCTCTAGCAGCCCTTTGCTTAGATGATAAGAATGGCTTTATCTTAGGCACACGTGATGTAAAACCTAATTTGCGAAGTCGTCGTAGTGTTGTAGATTTGGAGACATTTATACCCATTTCTTTCCATTTTCTATGCACATATCTCACACTCCGAAAACGATGTTTCTTCACAATTTTTTTCAATTGCCTTTCTTCTCTTCTTGAAGTTACTGGCTTTCGACCACTTTTAAAGTGTTTATTTTGAAAACACTTATTATTAGAATATTCTCTCAAAACTCTACTCACACTTGCTTGAGAGCATTTCACTTCTTTTGCTATAAAAAGTTGTGTTTTTCCTATTTCGTGCAAGTACACAATACGATATTTCACAGCCTCAGATAAATCGCTCTTTCGTCCCATATTAAGCAAATACTACGCTACAATCAAATGCCAAACGACTTTTCATTTTCAACGGAGCACATTTTATAGTCCCACAGATGTTAATCCCGCAGCCGTTCTCTCAACTTATAAGAAAAATTTGAATATTCTAATTTTTTGAACCATGCTATCGAGGTATTCTATTTCTTTGAATTATTCTAATATTTTTGAAATAGTTAATTATTAATATATCAGATAAAAATAAATATTTATGTTATATTTATAAATGCTCTGAAGATAATTAGATACTTTTAATATATTTTTTCCTGGACGCAGTATGCAAATTGACGCATTAGCAACATCAAACTCATTCTTTTTTACATTATTCTAATTTTTTGAATCGGAGTAGTATATATATATAGTAAATAGTGCGGTACGGCGTGTCAGTTTCTGATGACAGAACCATTACTGATAACAGTTTTGAGAAATTGTCAGCTCTAGCATACTGTGGAGTTGGGGGTGGGGAGGAAGGGAGTAAAACAAATATACGAGTGAGAGATATTGAACAATTCTACCTTTTTTTTAATATGTTCTGCAATCTAAGTAAATAAGTTTAAAATGAACATTGAGATTTATGTTGGGGATGGAGAAAGATTTGAAATCAAAAGAATTTCGCGAGTGGGTGGGGAGGGGGTCACAAAAAATTACATGAGTGAGAGATATTGAACAATTTTACTTTTCATGGGTTCTAGAATATAATAAAGCGTGTTTTTAATTAATATTGACATTTATGCTGCGGATGAAGGAAGATTAAAAATTACAACGCTTTTGTGAAACGTTAGATCACTGATCATTATTGGGAGGGGGGGGGGGGAGAGACTAAAACAAATAGGAGTGAGATATTGAACAATTCTACTTCTTTATAGGTTCTGGAATCTAATTAAGTAAGTTTAAAAAGAATACTGACATTTATGTTGCTGATGGGGAAAAAATTTGAAACCGCAAAGATTCCCTGATCTGTTTGATCGCTGATCTTTAATAGGTGTAAGGAGGGAAGGGGGGTCACAAAAAATTACTTGAGTGAGAGATATTGAACAGTTCTACCTCTTTATATGTTCTAGAATTTAATAAAGTGTGTTTAAAATGAATATTGACAATTATGCTGTGGATGCAAAAAGATTGAAAATCGCTATCTTTCCTGCCAAAATCGAGAGATTTGGGAATTTCTGCATAATGCTGATTTGGAAATAATCTGCAAACTAAAAAAAAAAAAAAAAAATCTGCGACGCACGTCGCGCGTCTCGCATTTTCTGCTATGGGGGCTGTATGGAGAAAAATACTTGCCCTAATTATAATTTCACTTTCGTTTATTTGATGACTTTTCTTGCTTTAATTTATTTATGCAATCGTTAATTACCTAATTAATGGTTGGAAAGTCAAGTGGAGTCACTCCAGATTTTTTTTATTAAGGGTTATAGCTCTTATTTTACTTGCATGTACTTTGCTTTCTCTTTTTTCAAATTTTTTTTTTTGTGCTTATTTCAATACTGAATAAGATGAAATAATTTCATTAGAGGAATTTTTCAACTTATATTTTTTAGTGGATTTATACCTTTTGAAATGTGCTGAACACAATTTAACTATTTCTAGAAAATATCTGTGTGTTACCAAAAATTTTTAGCTTCATATCTTGTATGTCAGTGCACAAAAGTCTGTGAAACTTTATATTCAGCTGTATTATTTTGACATAAATTAGTACTTATTAAATTTTAGTTTATATTACACAGTGCTATACCATGCTTTTTATGGTGTGGTATTTATATATTACAATGAATTAGAAAATAAGTAGTTTATTATGTGAAGTTTTAATAAAACATTAAATTCCTGATTATCCGCAAGCAGATTACACATGTTGCAGATTAATCGACAATGCGGGAAAAAGGCAAAATGGAAAAGAAGTATTTTTACAAAAAGAAACAACAAATGATTGATTGGTTTTTAAAAAACATAAATATAAATAGCTATTTAAAATTTAAACAAAAACCTACATTATTTAATTTCCAGAGATATTAAAGAAAAAAAAAATATATATATATATATATATAATAAATTTATTAGTTCTGTCACATAGTATCTAAAATGAATATAGGCTTTCCACTCAATAACGAGTCCAAATAGTTTATGCAGTCATTTATACGATGTACTTGGCCATTCTACACATTGTTCAAAGTCAATAGGGCCAAGTACGTTGACATCTACCATCGGTGGTCAAACCCGGCCGCTGCCGATCTTTGACGATCGTCTTTTAGAACCGCAGCCCGTTTCCCTCTCCTGGGGCCATTACTTTGACTTAGATTAATGTAGATCAATTAAGCAAGACGAACACATGAAAAAAGTGCCAATTTTCACATGCTCTTGCTTGAATACTGCTTATTCTGATGCGAACCTAAACTCCTTGTATGATTGCTTATTGGACAGTTAGCTGAGTTAGCTATACTTTATCATTGGCCAGCTTAACTCATGCCTGGATGGCTGGGGTATAATAATCTGCATTGTTTTGCCACTAAAACTGGGGATTGCATATAACAATTAATTTTTATTCTAAAAGTTGTTCTCAACTCTTGTCACTTAATATTGATTTAAAATCTTAATTCTTTCATTCCCTCCCCCCCCCCCCCCCCCCCGCTGCAAGATGACGCTCCCCCAGGCTTGCCTGCAAGTCTGTGAGCTTCCCTAAAGATATTCCAGGAAAAATTTTATTTATGTTATTGTTTACAAGGAGGAGTTAGGGCAATTTCCTTTATTTACTGATTTTTTCCCATTTTATTTATTTATTTGTTCTTTTTGTAGGTTTGAATGTTCAATGTTCTTATCCTGATACATACATACTTGCCAACCATCTCATTAATAACCGTACAATTGTTAACGCCCCTTTGTACGGTTCATAATGAGATGGTTGGCAAGTATGTACATAGAATAGTGTTAATAGCAATAGTACAAAAACGTAAGAAAAAATATAACATAATGTAGTATTACTATAAGAGCTCTTATCAACATAAAGAAACAAATTTTTCCTTCCCACAAACTAGCTTGTATAGAAGAAAGTCTTTAAAAGGGGTTCATTTTGGCAATAAAAAGTTTACATTATTATTATGAAAATGTCTCTGAATAATGGATGTACCATTGTTGTCAAACTATCTCTGAATAATACGAAAAGTCTTTATATTTTTGTCTAAAGTCTACTTTTTCTTGTTTAACTAGTCCACAGAAAATATGTCGAATATCTTGTGAGCATAATAAGAACTATAATACTGCAGTAAATCGAAAAACACACTGTAAATAAATTGCATTTTTCACAAAATCTATACAAGTTAAAAAAAAAAAATGCAAATAATTTTCAATGCTACTAGACACATGGAAGATACTGAATACTACATTTTTCATTTCGTATACTTTTTTTTTTTTTTTTTTAATAATACAAAGATCTTTTAAAATGCAGTATATATTTTAAACAATTATTTCATAACATATTTATAAACAATTCCTACAAAAATTCCTTTATTTAAATACAAACACTAACAATAATATCTAATAAACACTAATAATACCAGTACTACTAAGAATTTTTTCAAGCTATTTACACAAAACCAACTTAATTACTTTTTATTAGTAATTATTAGTTTTAAAATACTATATTGGTATAAAAATAAATTTTGGCAGGCCAAAAAAAAATTATTTTGTGGGTAAATTAACCCTTGAAACTCTGAGAAGTCGAGCCTTTCCAAAAAGGTGAGTTGGGACAAAGGTGGAAACTGGCTAGCTTCTACAGAGGGCAATATGAAAGGATAAAAAGAATTAAGATTTTAAATTATTAGTTTAAATTAATATTAAGTGATAACTTAATGTGTCAGAATAGCTCTTAAGTTTAAGAACAACTTAACGGGAATTCTATTCTAGAACGCATGTAAAATTAGTTTTACAGAAGAGCACGTCGTAACGCGAGAATCAGAGTTGAGAACAACTTTTAGAATAAAATTTAATTTGTCTTACACATTCGCCAGTTTCTAATTTTACATGGGCTCTAGGATGAATTCTCGTTAAGATGTTCTTATATTTAAGAGTTATTCTGACATATTAATATTAAGATATCACAATATTAATTTAAAATCTAAATTCTTTTTATCCTTTCATATATATATATTAGTTATTTATTTTTATTTATTTACTAGCAGGCTATGCCCACTTCACTGGTCACTATATTTAAATGAATCTTCAAAAGAATTGGATCATTATTTATTTTTTAACATCACATTATAAATAAAAACTAAAACAATTACATTGAAATCGCTCTAGACCTCGCTTTGGGTACCCACTGCCTACAGCAGCTCCTTCTCTGCCAGACAGACACACAGACACTTATCTTTATTTATATAGATAATACAGTACTGCTTAATTTAGTGCATAATTTAGCTTACAGTGTTGTATCTTTACTTCATCATAAGTACACATTTTTTTATATTTTTACAAACTTTATTACATAAAATACGAATGTTTTTATTATATTGTGAATATTTTTACTGTTGGTATTGCATTTTATATACAATAAAAATTTCGAGCTAGAATATTTTTTATTGCATTTGCCCTTTAGTTGCAGCTTATCGGCAATTTGTATTACTCATAGAACTTGTGCCATTCAATTCCATGTATAATGAAGAGTTTTGTATTAATAAGGCAATATTAATATTCACGATGTATTAATAAGCAATGCATTGCTTTTTTGTTTGCAGCACTCATGCCTGCTTTGTTCACCTGGCAGAATGTCTTCTTTCGACCCAAAACAGTTGTTGCAAGTTCTTGCATTTTATCAGGGTGGCGACAATCAGGGAAAACAGGGAAATCATGGCAAAATCAGGGTACTATATCAATCTGGAAATTTCAGAGAAAAGTCAGAGAATTTTGTAAAAACACTCAAAAATCATGGAAATTTTCAATTTTGCCGAGCAAACATGACTGAAAGATCGCCAAACACTTGTTATCTTAACCATGATTGTACAGGATTGGCTGCTTTCTAACTGAATCTTACCAAGTTAGCATTAAAAAAATAATAAATATTTTTAGTGCAGTAACTTGAGGAATAATTTTATGTCTTGATGTTAATATGTTGTGCATTTAAAATAAGTCATATTTTTATAATTTTGAATTTTTTACTTTATTTTCCTTTTTGTAAGTGAACAAAGAAAAAAATAAAAAGGTTGAGATATTTTTGCCCATCAGTATAGTTTTTTTTTTTTTATTGTAGCGAGTATGTTACACAAGAGTGTAATATACACAAAATTATGGAATGT
The DNA here is from genome assembly GCA_963930645.1 of Salticus scenicus. Taxonomy (NCBI): domain Eukaryota; kingdom Metazoa; phylum Arthropoda; class Arachnida; order Araneae; family Salticidae; genus Salticus; species Salticus scenicus. Next base: position 200,295,404 of record OZ005653.1, on the reverse strand, counting down.
ATAACAGGTAACGGAAATCATGGAAAAATCAGGGAACATTTTTTCAGAATTTCCGTAGCTACCCTGTTTTATGGTGTTTATTCAAAGTTTTGTACTTAACATAGCATATTAGAGTAATCTAAACTGTCTCAAAGAAATAAAAATTATTATTAAATTGGTAATAAGAACATACATCTTAATTTGGTATAAATAAAATGAATCAGAGACTATTTCTTTAATTATAATGTGAAATGTTACTCTCTGTGTTTTTCTTTATAATTTTTTAAATAATAATAATTAGTATAAATATATGAATTACTAAGAACCCTTTTTTAGCATCCTCCAACAAAGTTAAAAAATTATATGGTGCACTTGAACTTTTTAAACAATATACAAAAAAAACTACTTAAAAATTAATGCATTTCATCTCCTTAAAGATAAAACAATAAGATAGTTTTTGTGAAATTTCTTCCTCCATAATGAAAAAACAAAAATTTCTTTTTAAGGTGCCGTTATATAAGTAAATTACTTTTAAGTTTGAACAATGTAATGAATAAATATGATTGAAAAGTAATTCATAAGCTATGCAACCCTTGTTACTTTTTTATATTAGTATTTATTTACTATAGTATGTTATTATTTAAATCATTTTGACGAATATGGAAAAGTAAAATGCTTCTATTTTTCAGGCTGCTCAAGACATTGAAATAGATGCTAGACATTTGTTTTTATCCATCTTCATTGAAGAATTAGCTTCTAAAAGTCCCACTTCATGCTTAGTTGATGGTATTATTTATTCAATTTTAGCCAATGGTGTCCTAGTGTTAATCCCAAAATATGGCATTAAAGGAGCTGTTTATTTACGTAAAAAAGACAAAAAAGTTGCTCTTGTTAAGGACGAAGTCCAATGGGTAGATGGAATGCTAGATGTCACAAAATCTTCATTGACGATTAAAGCAGGTGGAGTTGAACAAAAATACAATATTTTTGATCATATTACTGTAAGTACTTCTGTGTTTGAATGATGGTATTAAATAAAAGCTCTATATTGTAGTTTAAAATTTGGAAATTATAATTAACTCAGTGTATCCAACTGAAAATATAATTATAAATTAAATAGGTTTAATTTACTCTTATTTTGAGAGTCTTTTCTATTTGAAAAGTGTTTCATGTAAAGGAAAATGTATGCATAATATTTTATTTGCAGTTTTCAACGGCTGTTATTAGGACCAGTAAGTCAAACAATACATTATGTATATATATATTCAATAAATAAATAAAATAGAAAATTAATTATTGGTACAGATATAAACAGAGTTACTCAGATTTGCTAAGAGATGTATTCTAGATCTTGTAAATAATTTTCAGTAATAGATTGCTTCATTTCTTGCTATCACCCTGTACCCATAACATATATAATAAAAAAATTATAATATTTTTACTCACATTGTCAGGATTGCAGGAGTTGGTAGGAAAAATCACTGATTCTGACTCCTAAAATTTTAAAGAATCGAACTCCTTCTTACATACATATGTATACACATGTTACAGCTTCCTTCCCCACCCCCCATTTTTTTAAGCTACAAAAAAAGGGTTAAGGAATAAACATTTGAATAATAGAGTGAAAAATTCAAAGTTTTAATAAAAATGAATTTGTGTAAATCACAAATTAAACAATATTCCTGCAGAGTCAGAAAAACAATAAATATACATTTTTAATTTGGGGGGGGGGGGGGCATAGGATAGGAAACTTATCATTTTCATTGTAGCAATATTGAAATGTATGTATAATGAATTTAAATTAGGCACACACTATTGTCAGTTACTTTGTTTTGATTTCAAAACTCTGATTTAAATAATCACTGTTAGCTCACAACAAAATATTGGGTAGTGACATTTTGTAAGGAAAGCAAACTGTACCAATATTAACATTTGTAAAAGGTAAAGGATAGAAAATTGTTCGATGTATCTATCTGTTAGAAGCAAAGAAACAAAATAATCTTTATAAATTTTTTAACTCTTTTTTTTTTTTTTTTTTTTTTTTTTTAGGTGGGGGGGGGGGAATTCAAAGAAAAAGATATGCTTATTTTAGTGGGAGAATTTTTTCTTTGAAGCTAAAAAGAATGAAAATAGAAAAATGTGGAAAATCTAGGAAATGTATATTTGTTTTAATGAGAGCGTTGAATCAATCACACTAGGATGAGCAAAAATGTTATGAGGTTAACACAGTCCATCCTGACTTCTAGCTGCGGCCCTGAATCTATTTAATTATTAATAATTAAGATATGACAAATATTGCATCCATCCTCCTTCACTAGACTTATTATTAAACAATAAACTCTAAAATAACTATGCATTTTTTAATGTATGTAGCACAAAAAATCAATTTTATAAATATATATATTAAAAAAAAAAAAGCAGTTTGTTTTATTTCTCTTTAAACTGTTGTTGAAGTCTGTTTTTTAGTGAATCCCAACTCCATACCCCTGCACATAGTGGAAACTTCATTTATATCTTTATTATATTATAAATCAATATATCTTATATATCACAATACAAGTTAAAATACTTCATGGTATAAATATTAAAAAAAAAAAAAAAAAAAAAAACAGTATTTTCTAAAATATGTTAACTGTGATAAAATAAAACAGCAGGAATATTTAGAAAATATAACTTTTACAAGTAGATAGATATATTTTTCTGATTTCTTGGAAGAAATTTTACTTTCTTTTACTTTGTATACACTAAGAGAGTTTTATAAAAGTAATTGTGTAACCTTAATTAAAAAGGTTGCATGTAAACTCAATTTGGAGCTAGATGTTCCTTGATTTACGCTGAGCAAAAGTATTGATATTTAATTTGGAAGTTTATTCATCAACCCTTAAAGTTCATTTCTGAAAATTTTGGAGTGGAAAGCTGATTTTTTATACCAATTATGTGAAAAATACCAGAGCCGGGAATCAAACCCGGGCTTTCCGCTTCACGTGTGGATGCTCAAACCATTGAGCTACCCTGGCTGATTACCAGCTAGGCATTTCTCACATAACATTCGTTCGCAAAGTCACCGAGTCTGTAAACACAGCTATATCAAGTGACATTATTAATCATGGCACAACTCCGATGGACCACAAAATTTTAATTTAATTTAGAAATTTATTCATCAACCCTTAAAGTTAATTTCAGAAAATTTTGGAGTGGAAGGCTGATTTTTCAAAAAAATCAGCCTTCCACTCCAAAATTTTCTGAAATGTATTGATATTTGTTTTTATAAATTCAAGAAAGACAAGTTCTCTAGAAATGAAATAGAGAAACGCTTTCATTCTACACATCTGGTTTTTAAAAGTTTTAGGGTAATTTGTAAGTTAAAAACAAATACAAAATTAATATGTCTAAATATTAAGCCATTACAAAAGTTCTTGAAAGCATTAATTGAACAAGCATAAGGTGATCACAGGGTAAGGAAAGGAATTGAACAACAATTATAAATACATACCATATTTATAGATTTTTTTTTAAAGGAAAAAAGTCTTTTTAACTTTTAAATCTAAAAAATGAACATTTAATACAAAATATAAATTAATAAAATAAAATAAACACAAATTAAATCCTGTTATGATAAATACATTGAAACTATTATGTGGACAAATTTTTTGTTTTGTTTTCAAAGAATCTTTGCTGATTTTATGTTATACATATGTCAATAAGGCGTAATCAGAATATATTTCGAGAATAAACATGAATAAAAATAATAATAATAATTTAAAAAATCAGAAACTTCATGGATCTATCAAATAAACAGTAACAATCAATATATAAAAAAGTACATGGTAAAATGGCCAAAGGAAAAAATACATCTATATATATATTAAAAATATAACAAAATGATATGCTGTTATATTTAAATCATTAAAATCTAAATCACTGAAGAGATTTTCCTGTTAAATGAAGAAAAAATATTTTTGAGAAATGAAATATAGTTTAACAATATAAATTATGAAAATAAATATAAGTTGTTACAAAAAAAAAGAAAAAATCAAAAGATATGAATCCATTGTATGTTAAATTTTCGAGACCTAAGGGTAGCTTACTGTAAAATAAGGCTCCTATATAATTTATTTAAGGGATTGCAATACAAAATCATAAAAAGCATGACATCGTGTTTTTTCTTTTACTTTTCGTTTGACACTTTTGAGGTGAAATCCCATCTCAATAATTAAGATTTGAAAAAACATTTTCCTGAAAAAAAACGATGTAAACAAGTGTTTCAATTAAAAAAATATATATAAGATTAAAAAAAACTTTTTACATACCATGTTTTAAATTTTCTGATGAAGATCTTTTATCAATGTGCATAAAATTTTTAAAGTGATAATGGCATCAATTTTTGTGAGATACATAATTTAAATTTTTATAATTTTTTAATGTTCACGTTTAATTAAATGTATTTATTCTTATGTCGAAAGAAAATGAATTCGTATATATATTTTTTTTCGCAACAATTAAATTATAGCTAATATTTTAATGGCTATTTTAACACTATTAGGATGTTATTATTTTCATATTTTAATTAATTATAAGAAAACTAATTAAAATTTCAAAAATCGGACTTCGAAGTATTGTGTTGTCACCGAGTTCTGAAAGTTTCATATGTCTAGCTAGTTGGGGAAGTTAGTTAAAATTCGATTGCAAGATTTGTACCAGACAAACAAACAAGAATAGAAGTTAATAAAAACATGGTAAAAAATAGAGTTTATTTATCTAGTGATTATAGCGAGATGTTTTATGAGGAAATTATTTGAGTGTATTCTTCTAAAAAGGAAAGAAAAACCAGCAATACAGTCCAACACTCTCAGAAATGGATACTCAAATTTCATGAAATTTTCTTTAATTTTGACGAAACTGTTTCCAGGGAAATACTCCAAGCGAATATTTTGTGAAATTGAGAAAATTACTTTTGTCACTTATTTGAACATACGAAGGAACTAGTCTCAGGATTTTTCAGTACTTTCCTATTTTAATAGCAATCTTATTTTGGTTGGCAACAGCATGGGCCACATGATATTTCTCTCTATATCTCTTTTTTGTTTATGAGTTTTAAATCACGAAGTTTGGCATAGTTTAAGAAAATCTTAAGCATTATCATTACAACTTCATTAGGTGGCATTAAAAATTTTTCATTTTTATATTAAGCTTTTATAGTGTTTGCTGATTAAATAATTATTTAATATTTACTTATATAGGTTTGTATGAAAGTCATTAAATCAAGGTCACATCAAAACAATATTGCATTTGATCTAGTCAAAAATACACCTTATGTCTGTGACTTGGCAGAAGTTGCTGCTGTAAATGTAAGTATTTTAAACAAAAGGGGATTATCTATCATGCTTTCAATATTGTTTATAATTGTTTTTAATGAGACTAGTTAAGACAACAGTACATTAATTATTCTGAAGTTGCATACCAAAAAACTCTTAATTATAGTACATAGTAATCATCAAAAAGTGTACAAGATATTGTGAATTATCGGGACATAATGATATTAAAAATAATTTTAATTATATTTCCTAATAGGCTGTGATTTTGTTTTTTTACTAATGCTTAACTTTTGTTCACCGGAAAAGAACTGTTTAATATACTGCTTTACATTGCGATATCTGTGCATTTTATTTGGATGTATTTATTTGAAAATTAATAGGTAACATCTATTTCTAAAGCTGTCCAAAAAAAAAGTAATATATACAACCAGAATAAATAACTTAACTGCTTTTTGTAAAAAAAATCATTAAAATTAACATGATAATGATGTAATGACAGAAAAAGCCATATATCCATAATGAAATGGTACAATAGAATAACTATATTTATTTTAATGTTTGAGCACATTTCTCTGACAATGACCGTGGGCACTCGCGAAAAATGTTCCAGGGTGCACCAGTGCACCTTGACAGATCCTTAACCATTGTTGTAGCTGCACAACTATGGCAAGTGAACAAGCTTTGTGATAATTTGCAGTTGGCGTCCTAGGCAAGTAAACAAACTTCAAATTATCTTATAGTTGACAGTTAACACATTAAATTTGATTCATTAACTTTAGTAGAAAATTCTTTCAAGTGTAATTTATTTACAAAATTAGTTCTATGTAATTCATTTATAAAATTTTATATGCTGAGTTACAATAGAAAAAAAAAAAAAAAAAAAAAAAAAAAAAAAGTTAAGTTTTACAAATTGGATGCTAAATACATAGGCAAATTGCATTAATCTTCATTCATTAATGCCAAGGAGCTTAAACATATGGAGCAGCTTTCATTTGGAAGATGTAAAGCTAAGGAAATTAATTCAAAATATTGGCTAAGTCAAGCAAACATTATTATAAATCTGGAGGAAGTCTTTTTGATAAAAATATCATATTAAAAAAAAAAAAAAAAATTAGTTTTCATTCCAAAATCAAAAACATTTTTCAATTATTTTGCTGTTCAATAAAGTTTCTTACCCATATTTTGTTTATTAATTTATGTTCAATCTGTTTATAATTCTTTATTTCTGCACTATCCTAGATTATTCCTAGTTCTCCTAGTTTGTTCTTGGCCAACTCTGATTTACTGAATTAAACCAATTTTTTTAAATAAAACTGCTGCATACTAATTTGTTTTATTAAGAGGGGACAATACCTAATCCTGCGGACAGGTGTTGCCAATGTTATTCTATGGGAAAATTTGTTCCCACAATTACTTATTACGTAATGTATATTTTTAAATCCCGTTTTCACAGTCAGACTATTCATAACAATTAAATTAGTACTCATTTTTGAAAAATTGATTTATTATTATTATTATTATTATTATTACATTTTAAGGTCAAAAATGTGATTTTTCACTAAGTGCATTTTTCTCATTTTCTAGCAGCAAAATAAAATACTAAAAATTTAAAAAATCAATTTTTGGAAAATAAGTACTAATTTAACGCTTATGAACAAATTTTCCCATAGAATAACATGGGCCACGACTGTCGGCCAGATTACGTATTGTCCGCTCTTAACTGTACGAAATGTCATGCCAGACGTGACCTCATAGTTCACTTCAAAGTAAAGGGTTAAGTTTATTCATGAATGAATATATAATTTACTCTGTATAAAAAACATAAAATTTCACTTTCTAATGTTACTGTATACAAATCAAATATTTATATAAAATATTGAAAGAAATCGGAAATTATTGTTTGATTTTCTTGAAATTTCTAAAACTTTTGAAGTTCTCAATTGGGCAAATTTCTACAAAGTCAAAAGTATCACAAAGTTATCTGTTATCAGTATTATTCTTATAGGATTTTAATTAATATACAATTAAAAGGTTTTAAAGGCACATTAAGTTCATTTGTCATTATATTAAGTTAACCTATTAAACGCTGCTATATGAGTCCCATTGAAAAATTTTGAATTTTCTTATGTTATGGGTTTTAATGTGACTTTCTAATTATATGCAGTTTAAATAATTTAAAAAATGTATTTTGTTAGAATGTATGATATGGTTCTGAAATGGAAGATTTGGCACCAAATGGTGGCAGAATAGATGTTGATAAAATGCAAAACCCTTTTAAATTAATTATTTTAATATTAATGATAATAATTATGATAGCAATTATTATTGTTGTTAATTTATTATCAGATGGTTTCAACTAAATTGCTAATAACCTTTTTTTTTTTTTTTTAATGTTTTTAGGCTGAAGTAATAGCTTCAGAACCACTTGATGAAAGTGAAGAAACTAGAGTTGTAAATATGGAAGAAAACAAGATTGAAGATGACAAAATGAACTTTTACAATTTTTTAGAAGAAATAAAAGTTCGGAGTATTTATGTATTAGATAATATGGAATGAGTTTTTATGGCTAATAAATGTTTTTATTTTTATATTTATTTGACTTTTAATTAAATGTATGGTTACAGTTCAAATAATAATAAGAATTGACAGAATATAAATATATTCTTTAAAATATCATAAGAGCATTTTTGTCTTTAATTGGGAACTATCTTTTCTATTTTATTTTCATTTCTATTTTCATTTTTAGGGAAGGGGATCCATATTTAATATAATAATCTTCTAGACTGAAATAATTATAGTACCTGAATTTCAATTTCAATTAAATTATTTTAAAATTATATTTATGAAATGAAGTATAAGTGTTGCTCAAATAAAAAGTGAACAAGTTGAAAAAAAGTAATACCTTTTTTAGATATTTAAAAGAAATCACTATTTGCATTCTCACACTATCCCATGATTTCGCTAGCAAGCCAATGCACTTACTGTAAATTGAATGGGGCTCTTTTTTTAAGGAAGTCCTGCTCTGCTTCGCTTTGTCATCTGAATAAAAACATTTTGTTATGTAAGAAAAATAAAGTTTGACTTTTAATGACTGGATTGACATTTTTGGCTTTACAATTTTGGATCGTAATTAATAAATTATGGCTGCAAAATCTAAGTGGTTTAAAAAATTGCATTGTGCTGCGCTCAGGAAGAGAAAAAAAACTAAATATTGAATATTTTAAATTTTAAAATAAATCAAAATAAAGATTAAAATTAAATTCAGAGAAAATATTAAAACACAAATAAACTGCTACGTCATAAACACCAAAAGAAAAATTTTTGTGATTCATACAGCTGTTTTGGTAGCCTTAAGCGTACCGTCTTCAGTGCAAAAAGAATTCTGAATCTGGAGAAGTGCTCGTATATATAGGAGAGGGACCGAATTTAGTTCAACCAATAGGATTACGGGAAAGGTGGAGTGTGTGGCCAATAGGAATTTGGGAATGTTAAGAAAATGTGGACTGAATGTAAAATTTCCAACAATCAGACAAATAGGGAACAGCAAAATCACAATTTACAAGGTTTTTAAAATTTTTATAAATATGAAAAGCTTCAAAGAAATCGAGTTCATGAATGGATTTAGGTCTGCAAATTATTTTAGCAGAATTAAATTTAAAATTATGTATTTCCTCCCAGCAATGTTTAGAAATAGCCGATTTATTGGTTTCTTGTTTGCGGACGTAATTCATATGCTCTTTTAGACGAAATTTAAGACTGTGTTTAGTTTGGCCAATATATGATAAACCACACTGACTGGAAATACTATAAATGCCCCAAGAATTATGCATATCAATGGGATCTTTTAAGTGAGAAAAGGTGAGTTTATTGGAAGGCGAAAATATTATTTTAAAATCATATTGTTTGAGAATTTTAGCTATGGTTTGACTAGATTTAGGAAAATAGGGTAAAACAATACTGATATTAGAAGAGACTGATTTAGTAGATGAAATACGAGGGAACTGTAATTTTTGGATTACCTTAAAAAATACCCATCTACATATTACCAGAGAAAATACCTTAACTTACCCCCATTTTGATGAGATGAAGCTGAAATAAAATTTTTTTATTATCCAATTTGAAACACAAATGAATAAAGAAAGGGACATGTTTGATTATCATTATTTCCAGATTACAATATATTATTGTGTAGATAAAGCTGATACTAAATTAAATTCCATGAGAAATTCTTACAAAGATAATTAGTGGAAGCAAATGTTTTTTTATTATTGCAACTGAGAGTCAGCAATATTCTAATTGATCGTTTCTATCCTGTTATGATTATTGTTAAAATTTTTTGTATCGTATTTCCAAACTAATTTACAAATGATCGATGAATTTTAACATGAAGCATAAACATTCTCTAATAGAAAGCACACACTGAATATGTAGATGAATAACCACTTGCTGTGTTGTAAAATTCCTCTTTGATGTATTGAAGGATATAAAACAAATAAGGATCGATGTGTTTATAATTCAGAATCACTTGAAAACTCCATTCATCCTCCTGTCATTAACACTAAGTTTGCAGGTGGAGAAGATCGTTCAAGCAAGTCATAGTGACAGGATATATCATTTCATTGATGTATATTTAAGATGGAAGCAGTGCTCCAAAATGTAATTATTTCATCATTTTATCAGAAGCATATTATCAAAAAATTTAAAGATGAATCCCTTCTGTTAATCAATTTTAACATCTTCGTGAAATATAGAGAGTAGAGATGGGCGTTATTTCACATAACATAATAAGTAATATTATTATTGCATTGTAGCCTATTAGCACTGTAATATATTACAAAAAATATCCTATTAAAAAAATAATATTTTCAACTTTATCTCTGCACGTGAAATAGACAAGAAATTTCTGCTGATATAATACACCATTATACAAGTAAAAAGCTTGAATTATTTCTTTTATATAATTACTTTTTTATTTTATTTTATTTACAAAATACAAAAACAGTATTATGAACGCCAGCTAAAGACTTGCATCAGACTTTCTGCGCAGATGTTTGAATCGATTCGTTACTTCACGTCTGAAAAAAATAGGTCTGAAATCTCAGTAAGGAATACAGATAATTTCATGCAATCTGTTACTCAGTGATATTCTGAATCAATAATATCTTTCCATTTCCAAGTTCATAAAATTATCGTTAAAAAAATAATATAGCTGCAAATGTATTAATTTTTTAACGATAGATTTGTAATGATAATATTTTCTAGAATGTATTACGGAATATTCCTTGTGAAATATATTAATCAAAATAATTTTAACGTTCAGGACAAATAACATCGTGCTCATATTAATTTAGAAATGATTTCATTTGGTGTTGACTATTTTTCATGGGATAATAAAATCGTTTGAATAAAAAACTTTGGTACCATGGTTTAACGAAATAGTGTTAATTTATGCAGATAGGTAAGGGCTGATTATTAGATGTTGATTACTATTTCGTCATGAAGGTGAGGAATGGCATTACACTTGCTATGATTGGATTCGCTTGCGCATTGGAAACAGATGTTTCGGAAGTGTGATAATTGAAAAGAAGAAGAGTTTGTTTATATGTTAATTGCTTATAGCAGGTAGAATTGAAAATGCGTAATGGCATACTGCATTTATTGTGGTTTTATTAAGAATAATTTGAGAAGAAAATTGAATATTTATTTATTTTTACTGTTTAGCTTTTCTTCACTTTTTTTTTTTAATCTGATTTTTTCTTGAGACTATTTTTTTAGATTTAAAGTGAGTAAAGGTGTTAAGAATAGTTAATTATGCTCTTATGTTAAAATTAAGTGTCTGAGAAAATACATCATTTTATGCAATTTTTGTAAGCAAAATCTATATTTTTAAACAAGTGCTTCTAATTTTTTTTAGAAAACATATTCAAAGCGACTATTTGCTAAGTATGAGTGAAAAACACTAATTTTCTTGTCAATCTGGAAAGTTCAAGTTCTTTGGAAAATCAAAAGAAACAGTCACTCAGTAGTTTAAAATTTGGGATGCCTTAAAGATGTTTCTTAAAAACTTGCTATTATTATTTAATTGTTTTTTAATTACATATATGGCTTATAATATGAGAATTCTGTATTTCTTGATATTATTTGAAATATTCTGTTTTCGTGTTTAAAGGAATTGGTTTAATGAACCTTAAGCTTGCTCGATTAGGACAAACGTTTGTGTAAAATTTTGACTCTACCACTATTTCATATCAGCGTTTTTTTTTTTTTTTTTTTAATTGAAGAAATTCTAGTGTTAAATAAAGTGAAGATTACTATTCGAAAGCATTGGGACTTAAAAACACGAACCGCATTCACTATGTAGGACACATGTATATATTGTATATCATCCAGAAAGGATTAGAAAGACATTAGCCATATGTAAATTAAAAAGTAATAGGTTATAAAAATAATATGTTGCAAAAACCTATTACCAAAGGAAGTATGGAACGAAGTAACCTATTACTGAAAAGTAACTATTTATCCCATCTCTACAATTATTAATATAGCAAAACAAAAAAAAAGTGATTTTAATCATAATTTTATTTTGAATGAGTATTTTAAATATTTATATACAGTATAGGACCCATTATCCGGAACCCACGGGACCAGAAGAATTCTGGAATTTTCTGGATTTTGGGTCCTTTTCCCATTATTGCTTTCCCTTAATTATACATAACTCAGTAATTGACAGGTACTAATTTACTTCTAGGAGCAACTACTTCACATACAGACAGACATTTAAAAAAAATATTCGAATTATATTCTAGAGCTCTTAAAACATGCAAATAAATCAAAAACTGGAAGTCGAAGATTTTTTGCAAATCTGATACTTTTTTCTATTAAATTTAGCAAAAAGAAAAATATAACTATAATGTGTGTGTGTATATATACAAACATGCACATTACTGCCACTTGCCATGAGTGGCATGGTTGCTTCTTTATCAATGCTGCTAAACTTGAATACTGTCTCAATCATAAGAGCAAAATGCTGAAAAAAAAAAGGGGGGGGGGAATGTTTTTTCTTTAAAAATTTCCATTTTTTTTTTTTCTTTCTTTCTTTTTTTTTTTTTTTTTTTTTTTTTTAGATCTTAATGAAAAGTTAAAAATCACAGGAAATCTATCATAAAATAAATTAGAATTTTTTTTTTTATGTGGCTTGCTGTGAATACCAGGGTTTTCCTGGACCACAAACATCCCTGACCATGAAAGAAAGAAATTCTGTTTTAATTTCTAAATTTTCATACTACCACCAAATAAAACACACAATAATTCACTTTAGGGCGATTTTCCTTTTTTTTTTTTTTTCTGATTTTAGATATAAAATGTATTTTAATCATTAAAAAAAAAAGTTCTGAAATGATTCTGCATTTCGGGTCTTCCAGATAATGGGTCCTATACTGTATTTCTTTTCTTAATTTATTTAAATAGGAATTAAATATTAATTTTTGAATGTTTTAAATATTATTAAATATTTTTATGCTTGAATGCTGAAATTTAAGGCAAATATTTAGCACTGATGTAAATAATAAGTAAGTTGAAGTTTTATTATGCTGTTAAACATATAAAAGTCAAAAATTTATAAAATGTAAATTAATGATAAAAAAAAAAAAAAAAAGAAAGAAAGAAAAGTTTAATTACAATTTTTTAAATCATGACTTCATTGAATTGGTTTGTTAAATTCAATTAATTATGATTTAAATCAATAATATTTTAAATGTTTAATACTTTTTTTATTATTTAAATATAAATTAAACATTGATTTTTAAATATTGTTATGTTTGAATGCTGAAATTTAATACAAATACTTAGTTTCAAACATAAAAATGTTTTTAAAAAAATTAACTCATCGATAAATTCACAAAGTAGTACACAAACATATTTAAAATATTTTTTTAAACTCAAAATTTTAAATTTAAATAATTTTCTATGAATTTTAATTTGTTATATTTCAATACACTATATGTATATTTTTATAATTCTAAAACAATTATATAGTTATTTACAAAAACAACAACAACAAAAGTTTTCATGCATAAAACCTTTTATGGAATAAATCAGTTACAATTTTTTGTTACACCAAATAAACAGCCAATGAGAATGATAATCAATGACCAATCATAGCAATGGATCAAATGTCTCAGAAAATTTTTTTGGTAATTTGATACACAACTGGTTCACGGGATACATTCTTCTGAACGACTTTGATCCAGACCAGTTCACGGGACTGGACACATTGATACATGACCATTTGGATTGATTCTGGATCAGTCGAAAGCCTGAATCTGCCCAAGGAATGAAGGATTGCTTCCTCAAATGACACTTTCCAAAAAGGAAAAAATATATTATGATTTCTGATATGCTGCTCCTCTCTTCTTTGACAGTATTACTGATAGAAAATCCTTTCTCAAGCACTGCATTACTGTGAGATAAAGTAGAACAAACTTTAGTAAACATGACTGAATAATAAACTTTGAAATTACCGTTCTGAGATTACCTTTCTTGTTCATAAGTGATGGAAAAATGAATAGAGTTTCGGAATTGAACTAAAATTTCAGGAAATTTAGGACATTAAGTGAAAATTCAGGACAAAAAAAAAAATTTTTTAAGGAATTTCAGGACAACTACTACCCCTGAATTCCTCATAGCATGTCAAAGCCTCTGACAGCTTGAACAGTCCCCTGTTGACAAGTAGAGTCCGTAGATTCATACTCATATTTCCATACTTGTACACATCCATCCGACCAATATAATTATATATATGGATATATAGTATTAAATCAAGGTATTCACCATACATTATTTGTTATTTATTCAGAATAAAACATATTTTAAAGTTCAATACTATTATAAAAGCTTAGATAATGCTATGAAATGGGGTTTTGCCAGTTTCTGTCGGTTTAAATCAGTTACAACCACAAAGCCAGCCAGCCCTGGTCTTGACAGATCTGATATTGATGTCTACCCTTCATGAAAATTTTAACACCATTATTCACAACCATTAATTTCAGACAATATGTGTCATAAACAGCCACCATTAAATGTCTGAATTATGCTTATCGTCTGCCACTAAAAACTGTACTATTTTGTGTTGTTTTGTCTTGGATGCATCCATCTTTAGCATGATTTTACATTCATTCACTTTTAATGCTCTTATGCAAACTGGTCAATCAGTATATGGACTTTGCAGTGCACTCTTCCTACCTTCCTTTACAACCCTCAATGGTGACACTGATATCAGTGCTGCTTTTCTGATGTTATCATATGTGTTCCCTTTTCCTTTTGACAACTCTTACATATTTTTTTTTTTTTTGCATTTAATATTAAAAATAATTTGCGGGTCATAATAATACCCAAAAAATATATACCTACCCTCTGGGTATTTACCCATTCACATATCACTAAACAAGATGTGACACTTGTACTGATTTCATTCTTGTGCTTACTTTTTCATGATCCTTGCATGTTTTTGCAATTTGATGTGTGAAATAATACTACAGTCAAGGCTATAATCAGAGGCATCATCTACAGGAGGCTGAGAATGGCTTATTTATTTCAAAGCATCTGGGCAAAGCTCGAGCCCCTAAAGCCCACTCCACTCCCCCCCCCCCCCCCCCTCCTGGCTACACCCTTAACAGTAGTTATAAAATAAAAATTCAAAGCCTTAAAAAATATAACTGAAACAAGAAAAAATACTAAATTTAAAGTAAATGACGGTCTTTATTATTTAGCATTTATTTACATGTCTTTATTTAAAATTTCTATTAAACATTGAAAATCACACTCATACAAAAGGAACAATGATTTGCCATTACACTTTTTTTTTAAATAACTGTTTCATAATACAGCATTAGATTGTGCTGAAATACACTTTCGGCAACTGTAGATAATGCATTCACCTGAGGTATACTAAAAATTTATCCAGAAGGGGATATAGCAATTCAAAATACTTTTTTAATTTAAAACAGTATGTGATACAGACAATGATTGACAGGAATTTTCATAAGTTATAGAAATTTTGGTAAAGAAACTACAGCTTAGCTTCGTGACAAAGTAGCTTTTGTGTTATGATATCTACACTATCATATGCATGTTTTCTTTATAGTAGGGAAAACTTTTGTCAAAAAATAAGTAAAAGTAACACCACATCTAAAAAACAATTAATAAAAAGTAGAGATTTTAAAACAATACTGGGAAAGCATATTTACTATTTTTAAAACATCAAATATTTATTCATAATTATTATTTATGGAAAAATAATTCTTATTAAAAATTAAAAAAAATAGGTTTTAAATGATGAATAGAAAGCAAACACCATAAATTAAAAAAAAAAAAAAAATGCAAATGTTTTGGGTTTAAATAATTAAACACAGGCCTTTATCAGTTGTTGTTTTCAAACAGGATCATTTATATTTGCATTCCATGTCCACCTGATAATGGGTTGTGCATAATTATTTTGACCAAAAACACTTGTGTTTTTTTTTGTAATTTATGTTGGTTTGCATATAAAATTATTATTCTTTAAAGAATTATATTTTTTCCCACATTCAAATTTTGAACAAATCAACAATATGATGCATCAAATATGTCCGTTAAAATATAACTAATCTTGCATATCAATAAAATACAATAATAAAAACTAATTAAAATTTCCTCTAAATACTAAATTCAAATTTCTTTTTTCAGTATAGTGATGAGGAAGTAAGGATAAAAAAAAAAGCTACATATATCAAGCAAACTGCAGTTAAATTACAATATTTTTTTTTAATTTTCCAGCATCTTAAACTGAGAAATCTTAGAAGCAACACAACATTCATTCATCCCACATACATACATCACTGGAACTTAAATGCAATTGTGAAACAAATATGGGAAATAATAATCACATAATGCATACTAAAATGCGTCACAAAACTGAATAATAATAATAAAAGCAGACTAATTTTTAAAAGTAACAAAGTGCAACACTTTTTTTAGACTACACAGAAAAAGTTAAATAATACATATACAAAAAAATTTATTTCAAATACAAAAAAATCATTGGAGATATTTATTGAGCTATTTAGAATAAAAACATCAGTTTTAGATGACAATACAAAAATAACTGTATAGCTTACAAAATATATAAGTCATCAATAAAAATGTATTTGAGTCAGTATTAAATGAATAAAATTTAATGTATGAATAATTTTTCATATATTAGTTCGATTCAATAAAAAACGAAAAAAAAAAAAAACTATTACAATAGGTCAAATTTTTAAATTTTGTTCACAGCTCAAATTATTACTCATTCTGTAAATTGTGAAACTATAAAAAGAAATATTTAATTGTATTAAATTATTATTTTCTAATGCCAATTTTAAATGTTTTGAAATAGTTGGGGGAAATTAAACAAAGTGTATACAGAATATGTATATCTCAATATTTTATTAACTACTATACATAACAAAATACGCTATTTTTTCAGCTACTCTAATGTTGATTTTAATCACTTTTCATAAATAACTATTGAAAAATGCAAGCAAAATTAAACTGCATAAAAAGAGGATTTAAATGGCATTATCGTATGAAAAGGGAGGTAATTATAACATTTGAATATATAATTCAAATATTAACTTCAAAAACAGTTTTCTTTATGTTTTCTAATTTACAATTTTTTAAGTTTTATTCATCATACATATAAGTAAATTGTCCAAGAAAATTTTTAAGATTATTTCTTATATTTTACATAGACAAAAATTAGTTTTCATTACTTAATTTTAGTTGGTTTATAAATATATTTTTCACAATTTAATAAGAGGTAGCTTTGTTAATGTGATATGCTGTTTACAGTACATTAAAATATTACAGTGAATTAATTATTAAAGAAAATAAAACAATACAGGAATTTCAATCTGTAGAACTGGTAGTTAAATGTTATCTGTTAAGAAATTATAAGACCATCTCAGAATAGAGGGTCAGAAAGGGTCTGAGACCATTTCAGACCTCTCTTTGTTTGTTCAAAGTTTTGTACTTATTACTTTAAAATGCCAGTTCTGTGATGCTTTCTTATTATTAATCTTTATTTGTATAATGTTAGTATTTTGTAAAGCCAGTAACAAAAGAATGTTAAGTTCCAACGTTTGACTATTAATTTTACAATTTAATAGATGATGAAGATGCAGGGTTGCCACGCTACCTGGAAAAGTCAGGGAATTTGAAAATTGACTATAAAAGTCAGGGAATTTCATAGTGATTGACAAAAGAAAAAAAAAAAATATGCCAATGCACGGTCATTTTTCCATTTTTTTAAAAAACACCCCCACCCTTCTTTTGTGCCCGTGTAAGAAATTTCTTATCTCGCTTATAAGCGACAATTGCTATCACTATATGCAACTTTTGTCATATGTAAATTTTGTGTTTTCAAGTGGTTCCATAACAGAGATGCCAACTTCTAATGACAAAAAAGCAGGAGATTTTTTAACAGAAATCACGAGACTTTTTCCAACAAGAAAGTTCGTAAGAAAAATGAGTAAAATAATGCAAATTTAATTTTAAGTAAAGCTTTATAAGCTTAGGATGTATTTACAAAGCATCGGCATTAAAATTAAATGAATAATATATGTTTCTTGCAGTAAAACAAACTATCCAAAAAAAAAAAACCCTCAGACATACGGTTGTTTAAAATTTAAGTCAAAATAGACAGATTTGATCATTTTGCTCCTAATATAAAACAATAAGAATCTTAATTACCTTTGTAAAAGAAAAGGTAATAAAGAAATGAAAATATCAGCTATATTCTAATAAAATTTGAATTCTTTAAGTTTTCAATAGTTATGGTATTTAAAAAAAAAAAAAAAACTTTTGATAATAAGACATTTTTTATTATGCAAAAATGAAAGTTAAAAATTTATTCTTAGCAAAAATTAGTTTCAAAGCATTTGTATAGTATTTCACATTCAAACTGAACTAGATAAATTGCAGGGCAAGATAAATTTCAATTTTCTTTCAAATTTTTTTACCCAATCCCACAAATTTTAAGCATAAATTATGCTAAGACGGATAGATAAAAATTACATCAGAAAAGCAGGAGAAATGAGTGGAAAAGCAGGAGCATAGAAAAACAAGCAAAAAGCAGGAGACTCCTGCCAAAAGCAGGAGACTTGGCATGTCTGCCATAATTATCTTGCCCTCAACACAGCCAAATGCTCAATATACGGTTAGACTGGAATTTTTTTAGAATATACCTGGAAAAGTCAGGGAATTTCATTCTCCTGTCTGAATAGCAACCCTGAAGATGACAAGATATTTTCAGTACAAAGGGGGGGAAATAATACATAAAAATGCTGATAAGTCTAAAAGGCAAAAATTATCAGCAAAATATTCTAAAACTTATAACAATACCATAATCAGAAAATGTTTTCAAAACAGAATAAAACTTTCTGAAAGAAAAAAGTTGGCAATATATAGAAATTAACAAAGTTTTGACTAGTTTTAAAAATAAATAAATAAAGTCTTTCAATTTGTAAAATTCTAAACTATTAAAGAAATTTTTTTTATTTAAAGTATCTTTAATTCAAATACCAATACCAAATTCTGAAAATGAGGGAAAAAACAATAGTATTGAAATATATTATGAAAACAACTGAAAACAATTTTCTAACTTTACCACTTACTGAGTATTACAGATACTATTGGCATAGCTTGAAAAAGAATCAAATGAATATTTCAGTTGACAAACAGAAGTTCTAAATAAGACAATAAATTGTGCAATTTATCAAGAATTTTGGTATTTTTAAATACTTTTTTAAACTTCCGAGGGAAAAAAATACAATAACATATTTAGCATTATTTTTCTTTAAAAGATAAAAATTCATTTTATTTATTTCATTAATAACAGAATGGCCTTTAATGGTGTCACGTCATGAAACCTTTCGCATGTGGCCACTGCAAGGGAAATAGCAACATTTTCTTGTTTATATTCTATAAGTAAATGCCAATACTATAAAGAAATGTTCAATTTCTATGGGAAAAGACGATTTAGAAATTTTCTGGGGAAAAACAATGATTTAGCCTCAAACCCACAAAACGATAGGGTCCATTATTCAGCTAGATATATATTTTCCAGAACAAAAATCTTTTGAATTTATATGAAGATCCATAATTTTAATAACAGGTATCAGTTTAATAAATATTCTATAATCTTTTTTACTGATGCTTTTGAATTATCTTTAGACAATTTTAAATAGTTAATTTTGTACCCTTAACAAAGTTTGTAATATTAGCAATCGTGCTGACTCTAGGCTAATTTGGCAAGGTGCTCTTCCCTGCGGCCCTTTTAAAAATATTTTAGTAACAAGTGGCCTTTTCAAACATTTTAAATGTTCAGAGGCCTTTAGATACTTTTTTTCCTGACACGTAACCTATAGTTTTAAAGCATTCCAGAAACAAAAAATGCATATAGCCCATATATGCACGTAAAATTAGTAATTTACTTTTGTCACATACAAAAATCACAACATAGAAGACCGCAAATTATGCCCTTTTTGAAAATAGGTTGCACTTTTTATAGAATTCCCCCCCGGCGGCCCTTTTATTCTAGAGTCAGCACTAAGGAAAAGTACTGTAATTTGAACAATTAACTAAAGTCACCGATTTTTTTTTTTCCCCAGCTTTGCACATAATTTATCATACTGTTTTAGTCAGTCCATAATTTATTTCATCTAATCATTTATTTTCATCAATGACTGCTACAAGATTTAAGTGTGTACAAGAAAAATCGCACTTACAGAAAGTATCCATCTTAGAGAATCATTTTCTTTGCAGAACAGAATCGATCTAGTGGGGTTCTGGCATACAAAAACAAGTATAGTATTTTGCAATCAACAAAAACTAAAAAGTTATCCCCAAATAATAAGCAAAATTTTATTTGCATAACTTTTTTTTTCTTCCTTTTCATTAGTTTATGAAAAAAATTAATATCAGGGAGTTATTTTTTCTTTTAGCAGGAAAAAATATATAATATCATATTTTTTATAAATTAATATGTTTTTCATTTCATATGAAATATGATTACTTGTTAAATATATTTTTTTATTTACTCCTAATACTTTAATAATTTTTACTATGTATCACATTATTCAAGTTTAACTTATAATTAAAGTCTTTATTTATAATTTATAAAATTAATGGTCTTACATTTTCTTAACAGACTATATATGTTAAAACTGAAACACACATTTTATCATAAATATCTAAACATAACAAAATTTCATACAATAACTACATTTTAGCTTCTTAAGCAAGTGACACATGCATTGAATGGATTCAGCTCACAATATTTATTCTTCTATGATAAATTGAAACATAATAGGCTCTAATTATCAACATATTTATCTGAAATACAACACCAATGACTAGTTTTGTAAGTTGAAATTAAAATCATTGTGTGACTGATATGTTCCATTTCACTAATGAGAAACAATAGAATACATATCAGTTTTGTACATTTATATTTATATAATTTATTAGATTCCATGTAGCAATATATATGTATAGATAGATATATTACAATTATTCATAGAGAAAAAACTGACAAAAATAGCATTTTAATAAATAACAATAAATCTATTTTTCCATGATAAACATAAAAAATATTTTATTTTAAAACAGCAATTTTAAATAGATTCAAACATTGTAATTCTCTTTTAATAAAAATAAAGAGTACTTGGAGGATTAAAGAAATTTGTTCGATCATATTCTCTGTCTTCATATTCTAATAAAAAGGAATTTCGAGATTATAATAAGCTTTTGAATCAAACACAAAATAAATAATACATTTAGCTGAATAAATAAGATATATTTACATAATAAAAGAATTTGTCAAAAACAAATTTTTAAAATTTGGCTCATATATAGAGAGAGGTACAGGTAGCTATAAAGATTACCTCCAAAGAATATAATACACATCATAGCTACTAAATTACTCTGGGAGAACTATATTTCTATACAGCTTATATATATATATTCCTATTCAATACTAGTATTAATGCTGTAACTGTAACCATATTATAATTACCGATATAAATCATAATTTTTATTTTAATTATACCACATTATATTTTTAGACATTATTTTTCCTTCTACAAATTAAAAAAAATGGTTTGATAATATTTCAAATTATTTCACAACACTAACAGAATGTACAATCTTAAATATTTATTTAAATGTAAATAGTAAAGATAATTCTTTATAATTTGAGCTTTATTTCTCTTGAATTTTCCAAAATAATGGAGTTTAATTTACTTCAATTTTTTAATAATTCATACATTTTATGTATTCTCTTGAACTTTGTTATAACCCTTTATCTACCGAAGGTACTTTAAAGTACCATTAGTTTAATAAACATATAAAATAGAATTTATGGAAGAAATGTCAGAGATAAATATAAGAATAGAGCGTATATACCTCACTTTAATCTCACTACAAGGCACTGGGTGCTAAATGTAGCCATTTTTGTTCAGAAAGGATATTATAGAGTAGGGTGACCAGACGTCCTCATTTTCTGAGGACAGTCCTCATTTTTCAAGTGTAGTCCTCAGTTGCTTTCAAAAGTCCTCATATCCTCATTTGTCCTCATTTTTGAATGTTTGTTCTCATTTGTCCTCATTTTTCAGTAATTTCCTTCTTTACTTAAAATTTCAAAATTAGAGATGCTGCTTTATTAGTTTTCAATACTGATTCTACAACAACACAGTATAAAAAAAATCGAGATTCCTTGATTCATTACATTCATTTTTAAATCATCTCCAATACTAGGCAATACACAGAATATATTTCTCTATCGGTAGATTTTAGTCTTTACAATGGAAAAACATTTTTTAGCAAGATTGAAAACTGACTAAGTAAGGAATAGGAGTTGAACGCAGATTATCTTGTTGATATCTCACGATTTTTTGCTCTCTAGTGATTAAATAGTGCTACTCGAAGGTCAACATAATAGCTCAGTTTGTAGAACATTAATGCTTTATGCCGTCGACTAGAGGTAAATTCTATTTCTAGTCTAGCCAGTTTCTGACATTGTTCAGATTGTCTTTTCCTTTTAAGATGTTATTTATTGGATCATTTCCATATGAAGTAGTTATGATTCCGTTTACACTAAAAACTTGGTCTACGCAACAGTAACAATTGTATTAAAACAGTTTATGTAAAAGGCTGCAAGTGGGGTTAATATAAGCTAATTTTGTGCTATATTTTATGAATTTTTGTGTCCTCAGAAATGTCCTTATTTTAGAAGAAAACTGTCCTCATTTTTCTCATGCAAATGAGGACATCGTCTAATTTGTCCTCATTTTGCATAAAAAAAATCTGGTGACCCTATTATACAGTGTTCTCGCTATTTCTGCTCGGCATTTTTCATGATCTTCACATGTGTTTTAATTAACTCCTAAATTACTTCAAGAATCTCCAATCAATCTTAAAAAATATAAGGAACATGTAAAGTAAATACATTTTTACACTTTCTAAAGGTTCAAATATTAACTTCTATGTACCAGTAGTACACTAAAGTACCACCTCACAAAATCCTCAATAATTACTATGATGAGGTGATATGCATATTTTTTATTGCATATATCTTTAAAAAAAACTCTTAAGTAACTAAAAAAAAATTTGTTTCAAATACTTTTTGTATGTGTTATAATGTGGTAGATAAAGGGTTAAAAAGACTAAAAGATATGCAAACAGAGCATACAAAAATATTAATTAAATGCACTTTACAGTTTCCAAACAAAGTATTTGAAAGAAAAGCTATTTAAAAAAATTAAAACCTACTTCAATAACAATTTGTTGTTTACAGTTTCTAATTATATATAAAGGAATATATATTTTTTAATATTTCGTAGTTATTACTTTTTTTTTTTTATCTTATTATTATTATTTTTAATATATAATCATCAAATGTTTATGTTGTTGTTATTTATAATTCTTAATTTGACTTGTGTTTTTCTTCTTGTTTTTTTAATATTATTGTGCTAAAAAAATCTTATATAATAACATTAGAATTAAAAATGCTGCTATTGCGCTACTGATTTGAAGGGTCTTTTCTTTTTGTAATTCTATGTGAATTATTTTCATTTGAAAATTATCTATTTCAATGACACTTATTTTTTTTTTTTTTTTTTTTTTTAATAATGGTGACTCATACATTTGTTTTATTTATGTCATATTCCTAGTATTAGCTAAATTTTGGCAGTATACATACTGGGACATATATATATCTGCAACTTCAACAAGTAAAATAACAATAAAAAACGAACAACAAACTTTGTATCTACACAGTGTAACAACCAATTTTACTTTTCTATAAAATTGTGAAATTAGTGTAACAGAAATAAAAAGTAAACATGTAGTGCAAATATTTCTACATTGTATTTGTGCATGTAATTAAGATTTTTCTAATGCATTCACTTTAAATTTCATCTTAAACCAAACCTGAATTAAGATAAAGGATTTTTCCTTCTCAACAAACATTTAAAAATTTAAATCTTAGGAAACGGTAATATTTCAAAATTGGTGAATGTGATAATGTGAAAAAAAAAAAATTAATGTTATTAAAAACTTTTTTTTTTCCCCCCCGTATTACATAAAAAATCTCTCACCTTTAAAATCTATCATAGGCTTTAAATACTGCCACCTCCCAAAACTTTAAAAATAAATAATGAAATTAAAATCCAGGCCCTATTCTGAAATTCATTTTTTTTTTTAACGCATTTAGACATTTAAGTATCCAATAAATAATTTTGTGAAAATAACTTTTTTATCCTTTTCAGTTCAGCTTTTATTAAATTTTAAATCTAATAAGCTTTTTAATTATAATAGACTATTGATTTTGAAACATTTGATATATAAGTGAAGATAGTGTTAATAAAAAAATTACACATTACAATACCATCATGTAGAAATGATACTAAAGACATACCAAAATAGAAATATGAGCCGTGCTACCTCAGTATATGATTTTTCATACAAAATAAAAATATTTGGATTATTGTTATTATTTTGTCAGGTTTTTAAGTCGACACACGTAAAGCTTAAAAAACTAAGCTTTTTTTTTTTTTTTTTATAAAAATCATATTTTTTACTGTATAGAATGACTAGATTAAGCAACAAGCAAAGTAAGCATACACAATTTTACTTATAATTTAAAGATATAAAAATAAATAGATAGGCATTAGTCAGTTCTCAGTTCTGTTTTTTCTCTTACCCTCAAAAATTTTACAGTAAATATACAGGATGTAAAAAAAAAATCCAGAAATAATAGTTTATATTTCTCTGTTCTTTGCCTTTAAATTCACCAAACTGCAATGGCAGGCTAACAACAACTAAGAATTTTATAATACTGGAAATCGAAAAGTATAGTCATAAAGATATAACAGTTTATTCTGCCCTGGTTATTTCACTGCATTACAGATATGTTTAATGTAAGCATTAATTCGTCTCAATTTATGTGAATATTTCCTTTGGAGTTTTGTGAAGGACAAAATGTAGATGAATAAACCAAATGCATTTGTTGACCTTATTCCAGTAATCAAAACAAAAATAAAGTCAATAGCCGATATGTGTGCTCATGACTATGGCTGTCAGTGAAGACATGCACTACCCTTGCATGATAAATTATCAGGGGTTGCACATGAAACATGTGATATTGCATATCCTATGCGATGTTATATGCATTGCCTTTTTGAACCATCATATTATCTATAATGACTTGAGAATAATTTAAAAAAATTATGGGTAGTCTTTTTTTTTTTTTTTTTTTTTTTTACATCCTGCAAAATGAAACAATTTTTTAAACAGATGAAAAAATATTTTAGGGAAGAAAATTCCTCTATGAATGACTTTTTAAATGAAATTTTAATAACCTAATGAGTTTTATCAATGGATAAAAGCATTAAAAGAAAAAGAATTATCAAAATTCAATTTACAATAATGATCTAAAAGAAACAATGAGCCACATTTAAATTTTATGAGAGTGAACGAGATTAGTTTGTTAATTTTAATGAATTGAATGAACGATAAAGCAAAAATAATAATAGTTCCTAAGAGAAACTGGTGTAATATCCAAGTTACATAACTATGTGCATACTTTAGCATAGTACAGAACAAAAAGAAAAAAAAAATACCAACAAAGTTATTAACCAGCAAATTCACAAAAAATTTCATTTTTTTCCCTCTCACTGAAATAAAATAAACAAAATAGCAAATTGAAAGAATGAATTATAATTTAAAGTTTAAAGAAAGGCCATAAATGTTTCAATATAAATATTTTTAGCTAATTGAATCATTAGAAATATATTTTCAAATGATTTGTTATGTAAAAAGGAGTATCAACAAAACTGTCATATTTAAAATATCAATAGATAAACATCTGAATATCGCTTATTCAAAAAAGAACAATTTTTAAAGATAACAATTATCTACCAAAGTCAATAAAAGCTAATGAATTTCACCATCATGCCGAAACGGTTTCTACAATAGTTTTCTTAATAATTTCTCCAAGATTTTCCCCTGGCTCATCATTTCTTTCATTTTCAATTCGCTGAGAAATATAACATTTAGGTTCCCTCCCTAATGAAAGTGGACAAATTTCTAATGAGTTATACACTTTTTCAGAGTCAAAATTTACTGGCTTTATGGCAGTGACATCTTGAACTTTAGAACTCAATAGTCCATTAAAGAGCTCCATCTTGGTCCCTGGTATGACAGAATTCAAATCTGTGTAGCACTGTTCTTCATCTGCAGATGCTTCAGAGGTTTTAGGAGAAACAGGCTGACGATTAAAATCCTCTGGGGGTTCTTTTGTGTTTATTAACTGATGTTCATAAACTTCAGGTCGTGGGATGGAGTCTTGGAAGTTATTTCTCTCAATGGAATTTATTGAATTCCCATTTGCAAACTGACTGTCTGAATTACCATTACAGAAGTGATTATTATCTTGCTGAACCATGGAAGAAAATGTACTTGCACCTGAATAGTAACACCTCATACTCAAATCATTATTAGCAGAACATGTTTTGTTAAAATGATTTAAAAACTTTGAACAATTATTAGTTTGAGTAACACCATCAGAGAGAGACGGCTGAAGAGATCTTTGTAGTGATGAACTGTTGGACGATGTATCCATATCAGAATCCAAGTCATCACTAGAATAGTCTGAATTTTCAGAATATGAACTCTCCTGGGGGCTAAAAGGGGCATAAATCTCACTCACAGATTTCTTTTCTGCTTCACTAATGGCCATGAAAGCAGACACTTGTTCTTTCAGAGGGTTGTTAACAATACAACTATTAGAGTCAAGAGGAGAGGTAGAAGTCATGGATAAGTAGGATGGTGATGGAACACATGAAGAAAAGTTACTAGATGATGATGAAAGAGAACTACAAGTATCACATGACGATAATGAGGACACAGAAAAATTGTTTGCTTCTGATTTTGCTAGCATCTGTTGCTGCTCCTGCTTCTTTTCTAATTCAAGTCTCATAAGTGTATGAATAAAATGAGTACGAACCCTCAGGGGGTTGAATTCAATTCGACCAGCAGTGTTCCCACACCCATCACGACTGCACCCACATGGAAAAGAAAAACGGTCTACTTGACATTTGATGCCAGCTAGACTGCAAGTACATGTGTCTGGGTCACAAGTGATTTTACATTCACAACCACAAAATTCCCGAGATGATCTGATATCACGACATTCTTCTTTTTCTAAAGAATCAATTTTTTGCACACCTGAAGCACGAAGAAGTGCACGCCTCTGTCGTATAGGAACTGGTTGAAGAAAGTAACAACTGTCAGCTTCTAATTCTGAATCGGAAACATCACTGATATCTTCACTATCATCAGTATCTGATGCTGATGACTGATATTTGGCTAATCGACGTTGATAATTAATCAATTCTCTGTGCACTCGCTTTTGTTCTTCTGCATGTTCAAGAATTGAGAACATTTTCATTTGGCTATGCTTCTGATCCATTCCTATAAAATATATATATACATCAATTGTAAAGAAAATACTTTAAATGGCTATCAAATCAAATAAATGTATATTTTACTACTGCTATAAGATTACTATATTTTATTTTATAAATAAATGTACTTTTTTCTTTTCTAATCACACTTTGAAAACATAAATAAAAGATTTTTTTTTTTCTTTTTGTTTAAAATTTATTGTTTTAAAAACAGTTTCAACCATAAAACATTTTTTATGCAGACAATAATAGACTTTTTAAATCTATTAATTTTGCAAGATTCAAATACAGAATTTTTATTTAGTAATAAAAAAAATCCTGAGAATTTATTAGAAAGTAACTAGTATAACTAAACCCATTTTTTATAAGTGCATCTCTAAGAATAATTAAGAATCTATCCATTTTAATCAATTGGAAAAAAATAATAATAATAATAATAATGATAGCAATATAGAATTACAAATAACCTATTTTGCTTAAAATTATGATAAAGATTCACTACATAGGCAACATAAAATTAACTCTTAACAGATTAAATTTACTTAAAAAAAAAAAAAAAAAAAATTGATTGTATTGAAATCTATGAAACTGTGTGGCACATGCATCATATTCTCCTTTAAAAAAAAAAAAAAAAACTTACACCTGCTAATTTGGTGCTATGGCTACAACCAGCAATCGAAAAAATATCTGTTTTACATGAGTAATTTTGTTTTTCACTATGTTTAGGATTTTGCAATAAATTTAATATTTCATAAACCAAATACAAGTATATTATAAACTAAATATTGTCACTTTTTTTTTTTTTTTTTTTTTTTAGTAAGGTAAAATAATAAGTACAATCAATTGATCACTCTTTTGCTTTTTTTTTTTTTTTTTTTTTTTTTTTAATAAGTATTAATTAATAAATGAATGAAAGCATATTACAAGAGTTATTTATTTTACAGTTTAAAGCTAAATTAAGATACATTGAACCAGCAGTACTAATAATAATAAATTAAGTGACTTCACTTGACTTTCTAAACATTTAGTAATTAACAGTTTAAGTAAATTTAAAATCAGAGAAATCAGTAAACAATTAGGAAAAATCATAAAAGGATGTTTGATTCTTTTCCTCTAAAATTGTATATCTTTCAACTGACTGTAATGTATCCCAATCCTTTAGCATTTCCCTGTAAAAGAACTATAAATTATAATAAGCACAAAACAGCAAACATTTATCAGTTTTTTTTTTTTTTTTTTTTTTTTTTTCACAATTTATCATTATTAAATTTAAATTTAAACAGTTTGGGAGCCCATAGACTTCAATGTATAAGAATTCTACATTGCATCAAAAGAAAAAGAAAAAAAAAAAAAAAAAAAAAACTATAAGTATGTAAAGTATACTAATGTAAATCTGTATAGTTCTTGCAGCTTATAAAATTTAACATGCCTATCAATTTATATCATAATCGCATGCAGAGTTCAAATGGTGACACTATTCAAATAGTCTGTGTCCTTAGGGCAAAGCAATAAAGAGGAAATATTTGGTTTCTATAGAAGAACAATAAATCCTACACTCATGAAAATGTATACAGTTCGTGTGACGATAGCAAGCCTGCCAACTTCTATCTCAATCGAACAAAGTGTTCAATACTATCATGTTTATTCAAAAATATACATACAGATATTATAAAAAATCTTATAAAATTATTAATGTCTCTAAACTGAAAGATTACATCAAGACTCAAATTGGAAGCATATAAGATATAACTGGACTAACGTCCAGTTATCACAAATATAAATTTGCATAATTTTACAACCATTTATTTTTTAAGTAAGTAAGTCTGGGATATAAAATCAGTTTCACTTCCTTATACTTTGTAGAAGAAGAAACAAATTGTTTAAATTTTTTTTACAAAAAATAACACACAGAAAAACAATTTTTAAACTAAATAATACAAAATAAATAAATTTTATATAATTATATCAATAACCACCACTTTACAAAAAAAAAAAAAAAAAAAAAAAGTACACTGCACTGATAAGTATTTTTTTTTTTTTTTTTTAAGTTTGATGTTTTATTAGTTAAAATAATGAAATTTGAAAATATAAATAATAAATGTCTAACAAACTACATTTTTTTTTTTAATGCTTCTCATACTTACATCTGTTTGTTTCAATTCAGTCAAATGTTCTGACGAGAAAAGAAAAAAAAAAAAAAAGAAAATGGGGTATGTAAGTTTTATTAAATTGCAATAGGATAATTGTTTCTATTCCCTAGTTATCTCGCTATTGTAAAATAAGGCCAAAATATGAGTATTTTAAACTGAACAACAGTAATTTCCTTATTTAAACATGCACATGTGACAGAGTACAAAGATAAGTAATTGTACTGTGCATCATATATTTGATGTAAGCAAATATTCCTTTCTATAAAATAGTGTTCTTACTGTTAACCAAAAGGGTAGAAATTATTTAATAGAGTGTAACTTTACTGTATTGTACTCAGGTAAAAAACTTTGTGCAGAAACTATTGGTGAAATTTTAAACATTTTGCAACAAGGATATGAACTCAATATTGAATGATCAAAATAAGGGAGATTCTACAAGCAGCATTTTTCAACCTAGACAGTGCTGTCAAGAATTTTGCTGGGTTTTGACAGTTTAAATTGTCAAAAACCTACACGCATAAGTGATATTTAATAAGTTAAAAATTTACAAAAAAAAAAAAAAAAAAAAGAGTTATCTATTGAGACACAATGGAAAATTTTTTGTCAAAAGCAGAAATCTTACTTAAAAACTGAAGATTTGTTAAAGTTTTTGATAAATTAAAAGTATAATTTTAAAATGTTCATAATTAAAGAAAGTTTGAGGATACAAAAGAATGGAAAACTAATACAGACAGGTAAACACCATAAAATGCAAGGGACTCGCAACAATTGTTTTGGGTCGAAAAAACACACGACCCTTCATCAGCCGAATAAAGTAAGCACAAGTGCTGCTTTGACTACAGCACTTGTGCTTACTTTATTCGCCTGATGAAGGGTTGTGTGTTTTTTCAACCCGAAACAATTGTTGCGAGTCTCTTGCATTTTATGGTGTTTATTCAAAGTTTGTAAGTAATATTTTTTACAACGCCAGTTTTGTGGTGCTTTTTTATTAATACAGACAGGGATGCAAAAGTTTCTGTATATTTAAATGAAACACCTTATTTAATAAATCAGTTTTTCATTATTATAAATACTAAAAATTATGAGCTTTAAAAAAATTAATCCTGGTTTAGAAATTATTAAAATAAATATTTAAGAAGGGTATTTGTTTATTTTTTAAAAAACATTTATTGACTAGAAAATTTTTATTATATGAATTTACTTATTTATTTATTTTAATAAAATTTAAGGAAATGAAACAGGTAAAATATATGACATCATAACTTCCAATAGAAAGACAAACTCAAAAAACTCTACATTGAAAAATAATACTGTAATCATTGCTAAGGAACACAGACAACTGAAATAAAAAGAATGTACAGTTGAAATAAAATTTAAGAAAGTGAAACAAGTAAAATTAATGATTGATGTTATAATTTCCAGCTGAAGGTTTAGCTGAAAGAATTTTACATCAAAAATGCCAAAAATTGAAATAATAATGTAGATGCTAAGAAAGGAATGCAACTTCATTTTTAAAAATGAAAAATCAACTTTTATTATTATTTATACTCGTAATATATTTAAATAAAAATATAACACCATAAAAACAGTTTGAGTTTCAATAATTCTTTTAGAAAATCAAATAGATGAAATAAATAATGGCATAATTTCTAACAGGAGCCAAAAATCCAATGTTAAATTGCTTTGGTGCAACAGTTTCAAGAGATTGAAAAAATTTACTCTGTTTCTTTAATTTTTTCAGATATTTCAATTTGAAAAAACTTTCAAAAATACTTAAGAAAATTCAAAAAAAAAAAAAAGAAAGAAAGAAAGAAACTCAATGGTGCACACCCTTACATGGTCCTAGCTACCCAACCCCACTGCTAAGTTTTGCAGCTTTGCAATCAGCATGACCTCCAAAGAGCATACAGACACATCTCTCTATGCATATACTGTACATAAAAATTAAAAATTTTACATTTGTTAAAATTACTTTGAATGTAATTAATATTGAATATCTTAAGATTACTATTATTTTATAAAAGAAAATAAAAAAGATTACCAAGGGTAGATCCTCCTTGACTTGGAACACAGGTAAATCCTTGAGTCCGAGGAAAATAATACACAGTGACATTGGCAAAACATACACTTTTCTTTTTAGGTTTTTTCTTGGGGGGTTCATCCGAATCTGAAGCTTCCTCAGCTGTAGTATTTACAGTTGTAGAGGGAACTTCAGAACTTAATTCAGATTTGATACTACTATTACTAGTGTCATCTCTTTCCATATCACTGCTACTAGGTAAGCTTTCAACACATGAATCTTCAGGGAATGCCCCTTTTGTGTCATTGGCTGAACACTCTTCTAATTTATGTTTTGGCATGATGTATTTTCAAACAATTCTACATTAAAAAATAAATAAGTTTTTATTTTTGATACATGAACAAGTATAATAAAATTCTATCAAACAAGGTTCATATTCAATGCTAAAAGAAAAGAAATGCCCTCAGTTTTGCCAATTATTTTAAAGAAAGTATTAGTAACACATTACAAAGTGGTGTACCAAGGGTGGGGTGGAAGGATGGCCCGACTCAGGGCTCTAGTCATGAGGGGGCATCCGAAGAAAGTTAAATTTTTAAGTATATGTATCTGGTTAAGTTGGCATGACATTATTTTAACCTGAAACATTACCTGCAATTCCACTTAAAGCCATAGGTTCCTGTCTAAAAAACTTTAATGTACAAAAAGTGACCATAGAGCAACAACTCCAAAATAAACAAAAAAAAAAAAAAAAAAAATTCATTTATGCAATTCTTTACAAAGCCAGGACAAATGGGGCCAATGAATCTTGGCCTCTTCTTGGTTTGGGCTTCTAAATCAATCTTAAAACTTATCTCAATGCCTTTTTCCAGTAATAAACTTAAGAAGTGCAAGGGGGCCCCAGTGAAATTTTTGCCCAATGTCTCAAGAATATTAGGTACATCACTGACATTGCATAACCAGTTGGGTGATATCCACTGCCTTTGTAGAATAGAATTGGTTTGCCTGATTCTGATAGTAATTTTCTTTGTTCTCTTTCAAATAAGACATGCTGAGTTCATTATCAGTACATTACATTATTATGCTTTTTGCAAAAATATTAGATTGTATGGCATTAGGTAACTATCCACATGATAATAACATGGATTTCTTCTTATTTTCCCAAAACTTTATCATTGGAATCGAGATAAAGAAGAAAAATGCTCAAATGAGAAATTTTTTTTTTCCTTTTCCCAGATTTTTACAATCAATTTACAGAATTTTAATAAAAGTTTTTATTTTCCATGAGCTTTCTTTGAGATTTGGAACCAAAATCTTAATTTTCCCGAGTTTTTCAAGTTTCCCCTAAGGCATACGAACATCGCCAAAGTAAGCAAATGGTTAAAGTGGTTGGATTTTGTAGGGTTTTCATCAGAAGTAAATACTGAATGTGAATTTCTCACCATTACTTAGAAACAAGGTGATATTTCTGAAATAACAGTAAAAACAAAAATATACGTTAGAAAAAAAAATCATTTTTTTTAATTTTCATAAAATAATATGCCTAGTTTCATAGCTCATTAGTAAAATATAAGTTTCATTGCAATTAATTGCTTAAAAATGTAAAAATTCATTGCATTTAATTTTTTAAAAATATAATTTCACGATTATGAACCTTGCTTCCTTATTCTAATAATATTTTCTTTCATTTAAAATTATATCTTCATGCTTTAAATTTTAAATATTATCATTAATTATAATAATAAGAAAGTCGGAAAATGATAGTTGGAAATTAAGAATTAATTAATTTAAAATAGAATATGAAAATTTGTGTAAATAAAAAACAATCATAATAAAACAAAATAGATAATTTATTTCCTTAATTTTAATTTATGTTCTATCTTGCTAGCTTATCCAAGATACTCTTAGAAATAATTAAAAAGAATACTGAAGGTGCCACTTTCTAAAACTAGATATATATATTTAGCTTACTTATTATATATTTAGAGTATTCTCACATTCAAATAAGAATAGCTGTTAAAATTTGATAAAACACTAGCTGTTAGAACACTACTATATTTCCTGATGAATATTTATTAACTTAAGAAAATATCAAATATTGAGCAAAATAATATTACAGTATAGGACCCATTATCCAAAACCCACGGTACCAGAAGAATTCCGGATTTCGGAATTTTCTGGATTTTGGGTCCTTTTTCTATTATTGCTTTCCCTTAATTATAAAACATAATTCAGTAATTGACAGGTACTAATTTACTTCTAGGAGCAACTACTTCACATACAGACACATTTTAAAAAAATATTCAAATTATATTCTAGAGCTCTTAAAACATGCAAATAAATCAAAAATTGGAAGTCAAGATTTTTTGCAAATCTGATACGTTTTTCTATTAAATTTAGCAGGAATAAAAAAATAACTGTAATGCGTATATATATACAAACATATACATTACTGCCACTTTGCCATGAGTGGCATGGTTGCTTCTTTATGCTAAACATGAATACTGTTTTTCTTTCTTTTTAAAATCTTAATGAGAAGTTAAAAATCACCGGAAATCTATCATAAAATAAATTAGAATTTTTTTTTTTTTTTTTTTTTGGGGGGGGGGGGGGGGCTTGCTGTGAATTCCAGGGTTGTCCTGGACCACAAACATCCCTGACCATAAGAAAGAAAGAAATTCTGTCTTAATTTCAAAATTTTCACACTACTACCTAATAAAACACACAATAATTCATTTTAGGGCAATTTTCTTTCTTTTTTTTCTGATTTTAGATATAATATGTATTTTAATCATTAAAAAAAAAAAAATCTGAAATGATTCTGGATTTCGGGTCTTCTGGATTATGGGTCCTATACTGTAATAAGATATACAATTAATGCTTGAATATATACATATGTATATATTCAGATATGGCAAAAATGTAACCTTGTACGTGAAAATATTATTAACCTGCAATGAAGAAAAACTAACTTTCTATTTTGCTTCCAAAAAAATCTGGTTTTTTTCCCATAAAACCCACCCAGGCTGGGTATTTTACAACCCTACTGAAAACTGTTGACATCAACACAGTCATCAATAGGAAGTAAAGATTGGAATATTTTGAACTTCTTATAGTTTTGTGCCATGTCATTTTCAAAGATAAAAAGGATCACAGAACATACAGTTAAACTTTACTGATGCTTTCGTCACAGATGACTTAAATACTAATAATTGTTAATTTTTATCAGCTTATTTTTTCTCCGCTGTATATGTTGTTTTTATTTCATCAAAATAATGAATAATAATAATCTGAAGATTTTCTGTTGCCAAAAAAAAAAAAAAAAAAAAAAATGATCACATTAGCAAGTTAATACTTTTGTTACAGTTATAGTTCTAGAGTCATCCCCAGCATTTGCTACTGTCAATGTGAAATCTAACGTTAAAAAAGTTACCATTTGGTACCAACAAAATTGACACTCTGTATAGCTATATTACTCTGTGGAAATTATAAAATTTCATTTTTATGCTTGACAATGCTGTACATTGATAATTTTTCTAACCCAGCCACATTGCTTGCAAAAGGAAATTCTTCATTAATTTTTTTGAATATTTCTGCATTTTTTGCATCTAATGGTTTTTTTTTTTCTTTATAGGGAAACTGGATTAACTAATGGTTTACTTAAATATACATATTTTCTTTATCAATGTGGGAATTTAAGTATGAAAGCAATGCATGTACTCTATGCACAGATATTGCCATTTTAATTGTTATTATTTAATAATAACATTTTATTTTATTAAATAACAAATTAAACAATTACTATATTATTATTAAATAATAACAATTAAAATGAGAATATTTCTTCATAAAGATCAAACAAATGAGCAATAAGATTGATAGCTTAAAATAAATACTTTATTAAAAAAAAAATAAGTGTACTGCCGACATAAATCATTACTTTTTGGGGAAAAGAAAAAAAAACTTAATGTATCAAAATTCTGGTCTATAGAATATCAAATTAAGAGATGTTTTCCTGAAGCATGAAAACTGTTTGTAAATGTGTTTTATGTAATATCTTGCACAGCATTTTTTATTTAATAATCATCTTCATGAAATAGAAAAAACAGCTTTTTAGAATGAAAATTTTTCAAAAGAACTCTTTCACACCATAGTCAGTGTTTAATGCTTAATAATTCAACTATATAAATGATACAATAGTAATATATTCCAATTTTTAAATATGCATACATTTAAATCTTATGCTAATTTTCAAATTGTTCACATGTTGGTTAAATGCAGATATAATCTTAATACATATTTTTTAATATTATTAATATAATTTTCGTGGTTATAATATTTTGCAATAAATTGCATTTTCTTAAACTTCAGCCCAACATCACTTTGAGAAGAAGTTTAACTTGAACAATCTGAAAAAAAGAAAGCAAAGAGAAAATTAAATAGATATGCTTTTAATGTTTAAATGAATACCAATATAGGATCATCAGTCAGAATGCATTTGAACTAATGTGCAGTAACTACGATTAACATTATCAATTACATTTTGTTTATACAGCTGCTTGGCATAAAAAATAAATGATTCTGATAGCAATGTAATATAAAGTACATGTAGTTATACAAAATTTTAAAGTTATATACCATGCCTAAAATATTTCCTAAAAAAAGAAAGAAAAGAAAATTAAAACCAGAAATCTGATTAAAAAACCAGACACAAGCTATTTAGCTGATATTACAATCTTAAAAGATGAATAGCAAATGGGCATGCTACATCTTACTAACATGGAATATTCAATTACATACAGTTTTGGGGTAAATATTTCTTTTATTAAAAATGAATATTATAGAATTAAAACAGACATGTGTTATACAGTGCAGGACAAAAGTCTTTGACACATATTAAACTTCAATAAACAAAGTAAGTGGTACGTGAGAATGTAGTTTGGGTTACAATACTGTTTATGGTAAACAGTTTGATTTAAGCAAAAAAAATTCCAAATCTTTTCCTTTTGTGGTGCTACTTATCTTTATCCCTATGTTTGGTTTATATGGCGTTTTTTATAGTTTTGTCCATAACCACGATGATCCCTAGATTTAACCCCTCTTGATCTCTTATTCTGGGGTTATGTAAAGGACAAAGTGCATGTATTCACTGAGGCTGACAATGAATTATCGCAGGCAGAAATAATGCATATAATCCAGAAAAACCAATGCTAACTAACAAAAACATGAATTAAATTGAATTAATATTTGGATGCAGTTTCAGCTGTTGTAATACATAATATATATATATATACATACATAATAAATATGTACAAAATATATGCCCTTTAAACTGCTTCTTTACATTTTTGATAGTTTTTATTGCTATTTTTGAGATACAATGCCATCTAAGAACAAAATTTGGAACTAACTTTTTCTTTCTGCTTAAACAAAACTTTTCATAGTAAGAAGCATTATAGTATAAACCACACTACATTCTTGTACATAAAAATTCTTAATTGTACATAAAAGTTTGAAATGTGCCAGGGATTTTTGGCCTACTCTGCATAATTCGTAATCGCTAAAACTAACTGGGTACAGAATTTTATTACGGTTTTGTTTTAAAGATATACTCCTGCTTGAAGAATTCAAGTGCTGTTAAAATTACTAAGATATCTTATATATAAATAAATACATAAGTAATGAAAATTAATAGCCTAAAACAAATGTTTCAGACTTTAAATAAATGCCTTATCAGTAAAATAACAACTAAGACCCAAGTTTGAAAAGGTATATATCAAACTGAGACTGCATTACTTGACTGGAATTGCATAAGCATTTTTCTTTTTTAAATATCAATTGTTGTAAATTTATAAATTGTTCATTTTTATATATACCCTGTAGAGATGAGACGGGCCGAGCCCGAGCCCGATCGGGCTCAAATCTTACGCAAGTCTTCGGGCTCCAGGCGGGCTCGGATGCAAGCTAAAAATTCCGTTTAATTTATTCTTCACTAACTGGAAAATGTAAAAAAAAAAAAAAAAATATTCATTTTGAGAGCACCTTTAGTAATGCCATAATAGTCATGATAGGTTATAAATCACAAAATAATCTTGCAAACCTTAGTAGCTTTAACTTTCCTTTTTCTAAATAGAACTTTTTTTTCAACGGGATGCATATAGTGTCATAGTGTTATACAGTAATCTTTCCTCCTCCTTCGTTATATTGGGCCTCATATCACTCATTCGGATAAATTTTTTGTCCCCCGATAGGCGCGTTATAAACCATGGGCTGCACTATAAATATATATTACATAAATATATACATGTATACAGAGACACAGACATTATAAATTGTTATAACAACATTTATAGTTATTTAAATTGAGGATTGATAATAAGAAAATTAATTTGAAAATGAAAACGGTATTTAATTTTACTATTGTGTATGCGTTGCATAGCGTACCACTTTCAATATCGGGCTCGGGCTCTGATCACACAAAATGTTTTGGGCGGGCTCAGTTCAAAAATGTTTCGGGCCCGGGTGGGCTCGGATTGCCAAGATAGAGCCCGGACTCACCTCTAATACCCTGCACTTACAATTAGTAAAAACCGATTCAAGTAATTTAATACTCTCAAATTTTTATTATGTGGACAAAGCAATACTAGAATAACTAAAATATCATCACAAACTGTTCCTTTCATTTGTAAATTATGCCTACTATTTCATTTTTCATTCAAATTAATAATGCTTAAGCTTTTGAACATTCAATCATTTATTGTGTTTA
The DNA here is from genome assembly GCA_963930645.1 of Salticus scenicus. Taxonomy (NCBI): domain Eukaryota; kingdom Metazoa; phylum Arthropoda; class Arachnida; order Araneae; family Salticidae; genus Salticus; species Salticus scenicus. Next base: position 200,257,134 of record OZ005653.1, on the reverse strand, counting down.
AAATAACTAAAATTTTTTAAAGTCAGACACATATGAAAATATTCCAAAGACAGGCAATAAAATAGTTAACAGATGCTGGCATCACTATTATAATTGAGACCACCATAGCATAAAATTGCATGGGAATTAGCAAGAAAATTTAATATGCAATCACAAGAGTAAAAACAAAATAAACTGGCATTAATGAAATTATGCAGAAAATAAGGATAAAGTAAATATATCAAACAACAGGAAAGGTAATCAGCAAGGCCATATCAATCGTCATATTGGGTTCACAGACTTTAATCATAATTTGTTATAGAAATTATTGCTATGATCTAACTTTAAATTCTTCTTTATTTTTTTCTTATGGGTGAGTCTACTCAAAAGGAGCCTTCACACACTGGCAACTGGAAAGCTTCAACTTTGGTGTCTTTTGATATTTCTTTGATGTGGTTTTTGAGAATCGAAGCTCGCTCACAACCCCCCTAGTCCGATAATTGCATGGGAACTGGTCTCTTTTGTAAAAGAGCAATAAAAAGTAATGTCCTTCATTGTAAATGTGTGCAAAATTTCAAGGGTCACTTTCTGACAATAGATAAGTTATGAGTTTTGAAGCTCTATATGTTGCCAGTGTCTGAAGGGTCCTTAAGAGTATTAAATATGTATAAAAACTTTTGGCAACCTAAAATAGCAGGTTAGTAAAAAGATATTTTCAGTCACGCAGTGTCAAGTGTTCTCCGCAGATTAATTTATCTAATAAATGAAACGTGAACTAAAAATTAAATTTTATCTTTATATACACACTTATAAATTAATACACATATAACTTTTCTTAAATCTTTTTACAAGATTTTTAAACTAAAACATTTTCGGTAAAGTCTTACTTTTCTTTTAAATTACAGTACTTTTAAAATTACATAGTAAATAATAAAAGATAACAAACAATATAATCTTAATAAACATTCACAATAAAGTAATTTTATAAAATTTCAAAATGATAATTTAATACACATCCCCTTCAAAGTTATCGCTTTTCTTGCTGCTTTCCTTTCCAAAAAATTTCTTTACAGAAAAAATACAAAGATAACTAATTACCACCAATGTTTTTAAGAATAAATAACTATTACCTTAAAGTGCAATTTTCACTTTCAATGTCACATCAGAACAGTTCATTTGTTAAATCTAGAAAAGCAATAATAATAACATTAATTTTTTTGCCACTAATACTATTTTTTTTTTTTTTCAGGAAATTAATAAATAAACTATATTATAAACAATAAGTTTTTTAAAAATTTATTAAGGTTAAATTTATTTTAACTTAAAAATTAACATTTTAATAAAAAGTAAGTAGATAATGTATACTTAATAATTTTAATTGAAATGATAAAAAAAAAAAAAATGCTCATAATACAAATTTGCTTGAATAATATTTGCTTAAATAAAAAATGGAAAAAAAAAAAAACTATGTTTTTTTTTTCCACAAAGAATAACACATGACTGTTGACGAAGATAGTTTTGTGTGTCCCCATAAAGAAAAAAAAGTCTAGTGTCAACACTGCTGATGATAGAATTAAAACACTAAGAACATATTTTCAGATGCGATTAGAATACTAAAATCACTATTTTTAAAACAAATATAAATGTTTGGATGTTTTTCAAATGTACCAGAATTCTTCAAAACATTCCAATATTTTACAACCAACAATACTCATTATTATGGATGTAAGTAACAATGTTGACAGTTTATAAAGAATTCCAGAACTGATCCTCAATTGTATATCTATTGTTTCAATGCAAATAATTACATATATTGTATTACATTAATAAATTTCTTGCATCATTCTGAACATTTTGAAGAAAATAAGAAATGCCTATTTTTAAACTTATTTGGTAGTAAAAAATTATGTATTTAATTTTACATTAATATAAATAATAACAGAAACTGCGATCAAAACATAAAATAATATTAACTTAAAAATATATTTTATTATCTTTCATTCATTCACGTTGAACTATATTTTAAAGTATACTTAAAAGTATTACAATAAATATTAAAGGTGCTTTTTAAGGTTTGAATTTTTTATAGTTTCACTAATACTTAATGAAATTTTAAACATCATACATCAATACAGAACAAAATCCAATTATTAAAAGATGTCATTAGATACAAACAAAAAATGGTGTTAATTTTTAAATATTATGTAACTCCATTTAAAAATACAGATTATATAACCATATATTAATAAATGCTTCAAATGATATAAAATATAAATTTTCAAAATGAGGAATCAAGACAAGTATAATAAAATAGTTAAAATTGACCATAGATTACTGATGTTTTTAATCACTCATTATTTAAAAAAAAAAAAAAAAAAAGTACAATTTAAAATAATCACATATTTATATTAACAATATTTCAAAACTTCACAAGTCCAACGCATTCCCCATAAATAAAATTTTGCTTCTTCTAATATTGTTAACATAATATAAATGAATTTTTAAAAACATTTAAAATAGTCAAAATTATTCAATGAATTTAAATGGAGAACGATTATCTTTCCACGTATACCACCAATTTATCATCTATCTTATACTTCTCTTTTAACTTAATAAATTCAAATGTACTTACTAAAAAAAAAAATTCAGTGTTGAAACTACTGACCATCGAAAAAAAAGAAAACAATACAAAAATATATAAGGTCCATTCGATTAAAAAAGAAAGAAAATAGAATCAAATACGGGAGCTGAATGCTAAGGGGGACATCAGTCAGCAACAACTATTGATTAAGCATCCCTCTGCTGTTCAGCCTGCTTCAGTACCTGCTAAAATCAATGGATCCTTCCATTGCAGAAGGGTATAAGGGAAGTGAGGGCAAGAGGGGACCACTGCAGTCTCACACATTCAACACACACATGGTTTTCCCCAATTTACAGATTTTAAAAACTAAAGATTTTTTTTGAATTCACTAAAAATTTTGAGTTTGAGCTTATTAAAATCAAAAATGTTAATGTCATGGTATGAAAATTTTAAATTTTATTAAAACAAGCAAAAATCAGTATCCCCAATCAAATTTTTAAAAATCAATAAATAATTACATTTTTTCAGCTGTCAGTTATAAAAATATTTATTTAAAAAAAAAAAATGAATAAACATTTTTAAAAATTCAATTTGGGTATATTTTTACATGATTCAAAAGTGAAAATATATTATATTGAAATTATTATAAGTTGTTAAGAAAAATTAAATTTAATTGAATTTTTAAAATTGAATTTTTTTATAATTAAAAAAATAATAATAATCAAAATTTAAAAGCAGCACTTTATAATGATTAATTATGTATAAGTTAAATGAACATAATAATAAATTACAATAATGGTATGCATACATATAAGTAAACATCAATAAATAACAGAATTAAAATACATACCTAATAAATAATTGTAATAAAAATTTGTGATTTTTATATTAACATATTCAAAATACAAAGGCAAAGCTGTTATATATTTATTTAATTTGTATACTTTCACAATTTATTTTTGAAGCAAAATAGATATTTTTACAATCATAGTTAGGTGGTTTGAGTTACTTTTTTTTTTTTTTTTTTTTTTTAGCTTGAAAACATCTTAACAATTTGATACAAAAATTTCAAAAGTTATAAAATTTATTTATGCATAAAAAATTCATAATAAAAGAACAAAAATTAGAGTCAGCAATTTTGATTGCATTTATAAATCATTTAAGCATGCAACTACAGATAAAAGATGGGGACAAAAAAATATTTTTTTTTTAACATTTCTTTTCTATCAAATTTCTAAGTTAGAATAAGCACTGTTTGAAAAAAAGAAGTTCTATTTAAGTGACATTTTATTAGTGAATATGCTACTTAGTTATTAAACAAGCATAAAGCTAGTTTTATAATAACAGGTTTAAAAAAAAATAAAGAAAGGAAAAGAAAATGTCGATGCAGGGATAACTTTGAATTTAGTTAACCCCTTAACAATCATGTAATTTTCAAGAAAACGGTAAAAAAGAGTGCCTATTTTTTTTATTCAAGAAAATTGTATAAAATAAAACGTATAAACAATATATATATCCACTTTTAATTTTTGGAATTTTTTTTAGCATGAAATCAAGAAAATTTAATTTTGCCAAAAAAAAAAAAAAAAAAAAATCTAACAATCAGGGTTATTATGAAATGTTAGTTTACCAGTAAGTAGAAAAAATAAAAGATATGTGCTTTAAACATTAAAAGAGAATTTTATGAAAAGAATTTTACTTTAGAATCCGAGTCACTTAGTGAATCTGACTGCATAAAGTACACAATATTAAAAAAATAAATAAATAAAAATTAACACAAAGCAAAAAACCATGTGCATTCAAAAGCCTAATTGAGCTAAGATAACAAAATAAGTATAACAATTATTTAAAATTGGATAGTTTTGATAGTTTAAAATAAAACTACTATCTTCAATTACATTTTAAATAGTCTGCTACTTTCATCTAGAGTGAAGGAAATAAAAAATTTTGGTGTATCAGAAATGGTTTGTTTATCTTTTTAGTGCGCTACTTTTGACAGGGGTATTTGTGTTCAGGGTTTTTACTCTAACCCATCTGTGTTTTCATATTTCTTATAAAGTTATTTTTTCTTTCGTTGGTTGTTCATTTGTTATGCAGGTGATATGTGAATGTAATGTAAAAGGATTGAGGGCTTTTGGCCTAAGTAGTTTGAGTATTATTTGATATTTTGGGTTTTTTCTAATTTGAGGCTTTAATTTTCAGGGTTTTTACCTCACCCCTGTTTTGAACACTCCAGCCCAGAAATATCACAGGCATGAGAAATAGAGAGCGAAAATTTACCCTGTCATTTTCACAGAAACTAGAAGGAAGGGGTTAAATATTTTTTTAATATAATTTTCAACTGCATATGGTGATTTCTGGACTGTAAACTCAATCACTATTTCTAGCCAATTTTTAATTTATCAAAATTAGTTAAAAATTTAGGAATTTTTTTAATTAAAAAAAAAAAAAACGTAACTTATTATCTAATATGAATTGCAAGATTGATAGCTTCCAAATTTTAAAATACCAATAAAAAATGGCCTGGAAAATAATAATTTTTAAAAAATATAATTTTGAAATGAATTAAAATACTACTGTATATAGAAAACCCACATCCAGTAATGAAATAATCAATAATAAATGCAATACTCCCACCGCGTACAAACTCGCTTCCATCCGTTCCTACATTGACTGCGCCATCCTAATTTGCTCAAACCACAGTCTCCTAAAAAACGAAATTAACCACATAAAAAATATCGCTAGTAAGGCGAACTACAGCAAAAATCTAGTACAGAAACTCTATAAAAAACGCCTAAAAAACAATAATATAATTCCTAATGCTCAAAAAAACAAAATGAAATTTACCACCGCTATTCCGTTCTGTAATGGGGCCGCCAATAAAATCAAAAACGAAGCAACTAAACTTAATATTAATATCCCAATCAAACCAAATAAAAATATATTCCAACACCTCCGAAATGAAAAAGATACTATTCCTCCTAAAGACACCTCCGGAATTTATAAAATAGATTTTAATTTTGAAGATCAAACTCAGGCAAGCTATATAGGTATGACCAAGAGGACCATTGGGGAACGCGAAAAAGAACATCTATCCGACCTTAAACATAATAAATTTTCTACCGCTCTATCTACCGCCCATAACAATAACCCGATTAACCTTAACACTATTAAAACTCCAAAAATAGCCCATTACAACAATCATAAATATGCCCTGAAACGCGAAGCTATTGAGATTCTAACCACTCCTTCCTCCATTAACGAACGCGAACACAGTATTATACCCGAAGAATGGCAACAGATCCTGACTACCACGAATTGAAGTGAAGAGGAAACGTCAGCAGGAGAGTTTTGTTTACTATGAAGACCGGCAATCCAATGTTTCACCATTTGCAACGCTGAAGATGGCTGTGACGGCAGCCGAAATATATTCGTTGCTTTTTTAAGGATTAATTTTAAGGTGTGAAAATTTTTAAATAGTAATTGTAATCCTTTGTCTTGAAATGAATATGAATTAAAAAATTTTTGGACTGTGTCATTATCACTTTTGTAATTAAAAAAAAAAAAATATTTTTATACTCCAATTTAAAAAAACCACTTGTCTTATCATCCGAGTTAAAAGATAAGACAGCATACAAATAAAAAAAAAATTCTAATGCAAAGTGGCTAAAAAAAAAAAATCACATTTTAATTAATTTTTTACTTCCATTGCCCTACTACCATAAGTAATGAGGTTAAATACTTCCGTTACCCTAAATACTTTCATAAATATAAAAAAAAGTTAAATACTTCCATTACCCTACTACCATAGGTAATGGAAGTATTGTAATAGTTCCAGAAATTCGATATAGAGTTTTCACCTGATTTACACGTTTTAAAGTCTCCCGAGTCCAAAAAAGTAGTTTTTGGCAATTGGTCAGTGTATGTGTGGAATCTTCTGGCTAGCATATCTCCAAAACTAATAAAGATAGAACTATGAAACTTCAGAATTGGAACAAGTCTAGTGTACACGTGAATTTTCCAAATTTTGGTGAAAATTGAAAAACCAGAAGTGGGACCATAAGTCCATATCTCAAAAACAGCTCTAACGATTTTCTTCAAAGTTGCTATGTAAACACTCTATTAGATGTCCTTCTGAATGATATAGCTGGTTAGTTCAGGAAAATTGATAGGCGTCCTGTGTAAGTAGCTCAATTTCAGGTATTGCAAGAGCATTCCTTTAAAAACGGGTGTACAGATTTTTTCCAAACTTCCCATATTAACTCCCTTTTAAATATCCTTTTGTGTGTAATTATTGTTTTCCAGTCAATAATTGAGAATGCCAAGTTTTTTGTATAAGTTAGTATCTCAAAAGCGGCTCTAACAATTTTGTTACATAAATCCATATTAGGTATCCTTTCTGATGTATTATGTTGTTATTACAGAAAAATCAACAGTTATCTTGCTTAGGTAGGTCAACTTTAGATATCAGAAATTGGTATTTCAAAATATAACTCTACCATTTTTTTTCTTCTTTTTTAACTCGCTATGTAAACTTTATTTTATATGTCTTTACAAGTGTATCAAGTTTCTCTTACCGAAAAAAGTTTAAGTTACTACTTTGTTTAGGGCAATTTTATGTTTTCTGATAACATTCTCTCCAAAAAATAGACATAATGCGTGTAATAGTGGGTAACGGAAGTTGTGTGGTTGTTTCACACAGGATTTTTTTTTTTTTTTTAAATATCTCAAACAGATTTTTATCAAATATAAAAACAACTATGCTGATAAAATTATCGTTAAATATTATATATATAACGAAATCGTTTCTATTTGATTGAGAGCTACAGTGACATAGAAAGTTACACAGAAAGAAAGACAGACAGACAAATGCTTCAAAACTTAAAACACTCTTTTTTTTTTATTAAGGATTAAAAATAAAGTACTATTAAATTCAGTTTTGATAGAGACAAAATTTTATCTTATGCTAGTTCTCAGATGAAACCAAAAATTTTCAAATATTTAATTTGCTCTTTTTTATGCTATCATTTTATAGTTCAAAAGTAAAGAAAGACACACCTACCTTTTATAGTTATCGTATGCTACCAAATAGGATGTAACACCACCTAGAAGAAACATATGCATTATATGTGACATTATATTCTTTTTGTATTTGAATTTCCAAAAAACGCAACCATAATTTAATATAGGGATTTTCTTTTTAAAAGTACCTAATATTCAGTATTCAGCCAAAACTGCTATTCAGTGCATCCCTAATATAAAGAAATAATTACATCAAGATATTTAATAAGTTAATGTTACCTCTGAAAGTCATAAATCTACCACAGACGGTAATATTACTAAATTTAACATTTGGTAATTTATATTAAAGTTATATTAAGCTTTAAAAAAAAATTATGTGAGTACTGTAATTATTAGAGTTCTTTTGAAGAACTTTATACTTGTATAACAGAAAATATGTATACAGTACAAAGCTGAAAATCCGGACAATTTCGGCCGTGTTAATCATCATCATCAACAGCTATTTTTTTTTAAGTATAAATATATCAAAAAGAAAAAAAGTATTTTATTTTTTATTAATCTTCAAAACTGGCATTTGCAAAGTTTGGGAAAGGAGAGGGAAGAAAATAATAATAACAATTCTTAAACATTTATCTAAATTCTATATTCTATTTCAATTATGCCCAAACTTTTAATTGAAAAAATCTAAAGTAATACTTAATCATTATCATCAACAACAACAACAAAAATCACAGAAATGTTTTCAAAATGGCATGCTTTTTTCATTTATTTTCTTTTATTGTAACTTGTACTAATTTCTGTATGCAAATATTTCAATAAATCTTTTGCTTTTCAAGTTTAATTTTTAATTTAATTTATTTTCAGTTATTTATTGTGTTAAAGTTGATTGTATATATATACTACTGGCCATTAAAATTGCTACACCAAGAAGGAATAATAATAACGGAATGAAATTTGTTGGACACATACATTATAGTAGGATGAACAATTGATCAAAATTTCAGGAAATTTGGAGTAATATGTACTGAGGAAACAGTACATAAAGCAGCGACCTCTGTGAGCAATAACAGCACATATCTGTCTAGGCATTGAATCGAACAGCGATTGGATGACATGTACGGGTAGAGCACTTCATGAAGTTTTAACACGATGCCACAATTCCTCGATTGAAGTTACTGGTGAGTGGAGGGGGGGGCCAGTCGCTTTTCAACGATTAAACAGTCATTTTCATTGGTGCAAGATCAGAAGAACGTGCTGGCCAGAGCAACAGTCGAACACATTCTGTATCAAAGAAGGTCAGGACAATACAAACAACTTGCGGTCGTGCATTATCTTGCTTAACTTTTGCACTACGGAGGCCTCGAATACAGGGCAGAGGGGTGGGCCTTAACTCATCAGAAATTTAATGGCCGCTGTTCAGAGTGCCAGGAATACGAACATGAAGTAATCGAGACGTGTATCCAATGGGAACCCATAACATCATTGCGAATGATGAACAGTATGATGATGTCGAATCCCAGCTGACAATGTGCATTATTCATAATGCCATTAAATATGGATAAGGCAATCTTGATGCTGTAAACAGGATTGTGATTTGTCTGAAAAGTGACTTCACGCCATTCCTGCGTCCAGGTTCATCGTTGATCACACATTAATGGCGCCCATATCAGTGATGCAGTTTTGAGGGCAATCAGAATTTTGGTTGCCGCATACTGAGTCACCACCTGGATTGATGGTATGTGGTACCATTGGATACATGTCCCGGTCACCTCTTGTTTTCATTCCCGCCACTCTGAATACCAACCATTACATTTCTGACGAGTTAAGGCCCATTGCTCTGTCCTATGTTCAAGGCCTGCGAAGCGCAACATTTAAGCAGGACAATGCAAGACCGCAAGTTGTTTGTATTGTCCGAACCTTCTTTGATACAGAATGTGTTCGACTGTTGCTCTGGCCAGCGTGTTCTTCTGATCTCGCACCAATGAAAATGACTGTTTAATCGTTGAAAAGCGACTGGCCCCCCCTCCACTCACCAGTAACTTCAATCGATGAATTGTGGCATCATGTTAAAACTTCATGAAGTGCTCTACCCGTACATGTCATCCAATCGCTGTTCGATTCAATGCCTAGACAGATATGTGCTGTTATTGCTCACAGAGGTCGCTGCTTTATGTACTGTTTCCTCAGTACATATTACTCCAAATTTCCTGAAATTTTGATCAATTGTTCTTCCTACTATAATGTATGTGTCCAACAAATTTCATTCCGTTATTATTATTCCTTCTTGGTGTAGCAATTTTAATGGCCAGTAGTGTATTATAGAATATGTTTTAAAATCGTAATATATTATTTTTTTTACTTGAATTTGCTCATTATCCAAGTACTTAACCCAAAACATTATTTTTTTTAGGCATGACCAAAAATCCAGAATCGCCGCAGTCCCGACAATTCCAGATTTTCGGCTTTGTACTGTATATGAAAACTTAGAGTATTATTAAAATATGAATAGATGGAAAAAGAATAATGCACAGATGTGTTTAGCTATTTACAAAAAACATACATTAAATATATGTATATATATATTGGAGCTTTAAAATAACTTAGCAAAGAGCATTTTAAAATTGGCTATTATTTTGCATTATTTATCCCATAAAAGAGGCCTTTTCATCTCAAATTTTTTTTTTTATCATTTAAAACATGCTATATACATAAAAATGACAGATTTCATGGCAGTATTTGTTTTGAGAAGTAATAGAATGCAAAACAAAAATCATTAATTACAATGTCCCCTATTCCCTCGAGCTTTCAAATGTTATCTGATCAATATATCCCTTTCCGACCCAAAATATTTTTACTTTAAAACATTACATTCTTCTGTTTTTGTTGGTTTAAAGAAAAACATGGACTACAACCACCATTTGTTGATTGAAAATGGTACTTTTTTATTTTCTGTGAATTAGTACAATCGTTCGTTTCCTGTTTTTATTACATAAGACTGTTCCAGATGCAAAAATGTATGTGGATGTTGTGGATTTCTAACCCGCACGATCGTGCAATCTGAGTCGAAAAGGGTAAAAAATTAAAACCAGGGCCCGAAATTTCAACTCAGATTACACTCGCCGCAAAAAAAGTTTTACTCGTCACAAAACAGGGTTGTCATTTTTTTTTTTTTTTTTTCCTGTTTTACGCATTTTGGGTTTTTTACTTTTCCTAACTATTTGAAAGGCTTTTACAAATATGTCTAAAATTATATATATATTAAAAGTGTGTCGTATATCATCATGTTTCATAATCATCTATAATTTAAAATCATTATAATGTATCGTATTTGAGATTTGAAAAAGATTAAAATATCTACACTCATGTTTGCGAAATTTGCAACACCATGAAGAGATTATGCAAATTGAACCAAACTTACAGGAAATGTAAAGTGAGGTAAGACATGTAAAGGATTAGAATTATAAAGCGATTGTGCATGCGTGAAACGAGAACAGACTTCTTATCAGTCGCTTGTTCCAGGTATATAAAAGGACTGTAAAGGCACCTTGAAATCTGTTTATCGTTCTCTGTCTGCAGTAAGCATTTCACTGGTGGTCAATATGCCTCATCAAAAGCAGAGGGTGCCATACCTGGAATGCCATTCCCCTGGATTACATCAGAACCTGTATGGTTCAATGTCACAACGTTTACATCGCTCATCGTGGCGTACACACAAAGTACTGATTTTAGATGTTTCTTGTACATTTATGACACTTGATCGTTTATTTGTACCACTATAAGTAATATGTAGAATAAATTTCATTAATATCTGAAAATTCTTTCATGGTGTTGCAATTTTCACAAACATGAGTGCGTAACATAAATGCAAAGAGTAATTGAAGAAAAAAAGAAGAAGAAAATTCTTTGTCAAACAGTATCCTGTGAAAATCTTTTTATTATGAAAGATTAAGCTTCCTTATTTATCCATTTATTTACTTAACTTTTTATGTTAGAAATGACTTTTTCGTCCATTTTATTTTTGTAATCAGACGTAATGTTGATGTGTATAACTTGTTCATTGTTGTCATTTGAAATAACAGAATAACTTTTCGTTATCGAAAAAGTAATCGTAATCGCAACGTATCGTAATCGTTGCTTACAAATCATTACAAGCGCAAATCATTGGCGTTTCAGTAAAAACTGGAAAATATGAGCTGTTTTTTTTTATCATTATTCAACAAAATAAACATAGGCAGTATCTTTAAAAGGGCTCGGGCTCATTTTCCTGTAACATTATCGCATAGGCAAACTTTCGTATATTTCTTTTCTCGGATAGTGAGCTACAGCAAAGAGGCTCTCTACTCGTCTGTCCTCACTCTGCTCGGAGAAATAACAGGGAGAGAAACAAAACTGCCAGAGAGATCAAAACTTTTATGTATGCACTAAGCATTTTTCCTTTTCCAGACTGAGGCAATCTCGGGCAGCGCATACACAGACTCGGCTGTCCGAGAATCTAAAAAGGAGAGGTTAAATATGGCAAGATTTTGCCATATTTAAATCTATAAAAAGAATGTTTTCTGTCACCGTATCGTGTAAGAATTCTATCTATAACTAGACCAAATTTTTACTCGCCACAGTAAAAATTTCACTCACCAATGGCGAGCTGGCGAGCGGAAATTTCGCACCCTGTTAAAACTGTCATTTGACATTTGTGCACTGTTTGCTCTCCATATAAATAAATGGCATATTCTAGTTACAGCAACACGCTATAAAATAAAATACCTATTATGGCATTTTTATTTATGCAAAAGATTATAGGTGCACAACCTGCGGCCCAGTAGCATCACATGAATCATCAGCAGGAGTGAAAAAATAAAAAAAAGAGATAAAATATTTTATTTTTTGCACTCGCAAAACTGGCATTTATAAAAACTTTTCTTTTCTTGTGGAGGAGGGGGGGGGATGAAAATGTTGGATTTTATACACATTTCTCAGTAATGTAACCCACAATAGGTTTCTTAAATTTTTAATGGAAAAATTACGGAATAATCTATCGGTCATTATTTATCTTTATCTATCTGAGATTAAAAACTGAAAAATGTAACGATCAGTAAATAAAAGCTCCTCCTCCACTTTCTTTTTTTTAAATCTGTCTCCAAAACATAATTATATGTATTAAAATTAATGATGAAATAATGTAAATGATGAAGTAATGATTTAATGTAAATTTATAGTAATAATTAATTTTCATTAAAAAATAAATAAATAATAATAATAAAAACTTATTTATTTTGTAGAACAGATAAAAACACAGACTGGAATAATGATGGGGATCATTTATGAATTATGGGGTCGCAAACAGAAATGAAACAGCAGCTAAAAGAATGTATAGGACACAATTTTATAGAAGGCATAGCTGACAAAACATTCAAATGCTTTTATCTGGTGAGAATGGACCATTTTGTGCTTCAAAACGACCACCAAGATTTACAGTGGTTGCAAATGTACTAGAGTTAGTTGCATTTGCAAAAATATAAGACATACGAAGGGAGGCTGAAAAATTCCTAGCTTTGCACCCAGTGAGTTGAAATAGAAGAATAAATTTGGTGGCAAATAAAAGCTAAAGGTCTTAGTATTATAAATGTATAAATCATTCCGATTTGTACATTTTTTTTTTTTAATCTGTGCACAAATGTTTGAATTCTGACAAGAAGAAAAAACAAATTGAAAACATTTTGAAGTTTTAAAGAACTTTCTGTCTAAGTTAGTGACACATTTATGATCCTCAGACAAAGGAGCAATCAAGAGAATAGTGTTACAGAGATTCCTACAGCTAAAGAAGTTCTACACTCAGAAATCAGACAAAAAAGTCCTGGTGTTCAGTACAACGATAGTGCACCTGATGATAGTGTACCTCTATCTATATCTATTACACAGCGAATATATCTGCATAGTTTAATTCTATTATATTATCTTGCCTGTGCTGTGGCCCTTCATGTCCCAATCAACAGCGAGAGTAGCCCTCCAGCCAAAAAGGTTGTGCACCCCTACAATAGATAAAAATTACAACCTTAATTATGTTATTTAATTAGTCTAATTACCTAAATTAAACTATTTAAATTTATATATATTATATTTTTGTTTTTCTGAATGAAATTTGAAAAATAATTGCTATAATTATTGATTTAGCTTTTAAAAATCCCCAACATTTAGACTAAAAGAGGACCCCCCAAAATAAAAAAAATAAAAATAAAACCCTGATAATCGCATAATTTATTCTGTGGGAAATTTAGAATGCATTTGGAGGAAACTTTAGAGGTCTGAACATTTTCTGCACCCCTGGAATTAACCTTACAATAAAAGAAAATAATCCAGAATCGGATAAAATATGAATCAAAGTGATTCAAGCTGTATTATTCCCTAAACATGACTAATTGTCTAAATTCATTGCCAACTATATACATATATATATAGTTGACTCTTGTGAATTCAAACTTGTGGAAACCACAAGTTCATTTTACTTGTATTAAGAATATATTAAAAATATTTAACTTTATTAAGAATTATCGAAAGTATGAGGGAAACAAATTTAAATGGTATATTAAAAGGAAATAAATATCTATTTTTGTTGCTATCATTAAAATTTGACTTAACATTCAAAAAAAAAAAAAAAAAAAACTGCAGTTTAAAATTCTATTGAATAATTTTTTCCTGAAATTAGATGAACATTTATGAAATTCTTTACAAATTATCACAATGAAAAATTTGTTGTTTTTTCAGCTCTGTTTGTTTTATAACTTTTAGCCAGTTTTTCTATTTGTAAAACACAGTTTAAAAAATCTTTGTGAAAAAGAAATAACAAATAATTTTCTGAAAAACGATTTTGAAAAGGTGAAAATACTTGAAAAGTTATTAGGAACGAGTACAATGAAAGGAACATATATATGCCATTGATGGGATAGAAGAAGCATTAAGAAGATTTCAATTCAGACTGCATAAGATCAAGAGAGGATAGTAGTTAGATTCTCTCTTCCATGTAATCCAATTTTTGTTGCTTCATATTATATAAAAATATTTCATTCAAAAGTTGAGTTTTTTGAATTTGGCTTTTTGAATTACACTCTTTGAACATGTTACCTTTTATCTTACAAGGAAACATTCAAAAGGTGTTGTCTTCAAACAATATTGAAAAAAAAATGTATGTGATTCTACTCTTAATAAAACACCAGAAAGTGAAAAAAATATCGGTGGCTGAAATGAATTACAACGACCACAAAAAGTATCAAAATTAAGCACTTTTGGCGATTTAGAGCTGTTAGGCGATAAGTTCGCTGGCACCGAGATTGCCTTGTACGAACAGATCCGTGTTTTGCTTCTCGGCCAAGTACTAAAAATCAATCACCTAACAGTGTGAAATCACCAAATATGCTTAATTTTGATAATTTTTTGTGGTCGCTGTAATTCATTTCAGCCAATAATTTTTTCAGTTTCTGGTGTTTTACGAAGAGCAGGATCACATATATTTTTTTAAGACGACGCCTTTTGAATGTTTCCTTGTTAGGAACCATTTTTTTTTTTTAAATAAGTTTAAATATTTCTTTTAATGATTGAAAATTAATACTTTAAAATTGCTTAATAAAATAAAACATTTATTTTAAAAAAAAATTTATTCTTAAGATAAAAGATGACATGTTCAAAGAGTGTAATTCAAAAAACTTAATTTTTGAATGAGATTATAATATGAAGCAACAAAAGTCCGATTGGATTACATGGAAAGGGAGAAAAAAACAATCTAACTGCAGCCCCCTCTTTAACATAAATAATTCAAAATGTTCTTACAAAGAAAAAAATATTCTTCTTCAAGGATCTGAAATCTGTGAGAAAATATAGAAATAGGGAAAAATTGAACTGTTATTAACTCGAATTAACTGAAGACCAAGCCAAACAAAATAAATTGAAACTAAGAGAAAAGTTTATTGTTATTTTACCATTAAAAATTTCAAACTTCAGGTTCAGCTTGAGAAAATATATTTCTCTAAATGATTTGTATAATGAGACTGAAGTATTTAAATATTGTTTAGTACTTCACAAATATTCATGAAATGTCCAAATACATTTTGGCTATCTTCGTAACCCATGTGGCAGAAATTAGGTGACACAGCGACATTGTTGTAGAAACAAATTTGTCACTTGCAGAAAGATTTGCTTATAAAAATTAAAGATATTCCTAAATTTCAGTAGAAAATAAAACTCATGTCTTATATTTAAGAATTCTTCAACAGTCTATTAATAATATTAATATTTTTATAATTATATGTACATATTATGTATAAATTAGAAAATATGTCAATATTGTCTTGCAGAAAAGTTTTATATGAACAAGGTTTGTCGCAGAAAGCACAAAAATATTCTGTCATAGGGTTCGTAACCATCATCAGATTCAGAACACAGGTAATTTCTGTTTACTTTCCTCGTTGGCTTTTTCTCTCATTATTATTTTTTTTTTTCAGTTTCTTTTGAGAAGAAATGAGAGAAAAAGCTGAAAAGGAAAGTAAACAGAAACCACCTGAGCAATGATGATGGTTACAAAGGTTGCCGAAATTCATTTGCACATTAAGAAAGGATTTTTATAAGATATTAAAGTTTATAAATAAGTTAAACTATTGTTTCAGTAATTTAAATATTCGTGAGACGATTTACTTGTTATGTTGACATTTTCTTTTAAGCTGATTAGAAGGGATACATAAAAAATATTTAAGAAAAGTAATGACTTTTCTTTTTAATTTGATTTAATGCTGTTTCAGCACAAGTAGTATCATTAGCATTTGTATTATTGCAGTTTATTGATTTGTATTATCTTGTGATCATATTTTAATCATAATTACAGTTGAAAATATTTATAACATCAATCAATATATAATGCAATGATCTATAAAATGCACAACTGATCAAATGTATACATAATTTTTTCTTTTAAGAAACTCATTCATTTTGCATGTAGAAATATTTACACACAGCTAAAATAAATAAAAAAAAAGTTGATTGACAAATTTTTTCATTTCAATTTCAATGTTCCTAAAGCCTTAATTTCAATATTTTAACTAATAAAGAAAAGAAAAATACCATTATTACAGAAAATATTAAAAACTGCTAAACACAGACTAAAAAAAAAAAAAAAAATTCCAAAGGAAAAGAACCATTATAGATAGAACAGGTTCAGATGTGAAGGTGAAAGAAAAATTTCAATATTTTAAATTCATCAAAACAGAAAAATGTACAACAGATTAATAAATCTGACTTTTATCTTAATATCCAACAAGACTGCAAAAAATAAGACCACTGACAAATAAAAAACAATTTCAAGTATATTGTTAATGTATTTGCAACTAATTTATAAAGATAATTTCTATAAATTATAAATATCATTAAACTGCATATCTTCATATTATAAAATATTTTCTGTTTTTAAATTTTTCTTTGAGGGTTATTATATATTCCAGGCATATTTGGCCATGTTTACTCGAAGTATCACAATTGTAAAATGATCAATATAATGCAAAATTCTATCAAATTAATGGTGTATAATAATCTGTAAATATTGAATGAATTCTAGCTTTTTTTTTTTTTTTTTTTTTTTTTCATTCATTTTAAAAAGAAATTTAAACGTTAATTAATATACAGTGTCCAATGATTTTAATTACATTTCAATTTCATCTCAGAAGTGTACGAATAACTGTTTAATTTAGCCGATTTTCTTATTATTAAGTTTTATTCATTTATTTAGCTTTGTTTCAAATGCCTTGTGAAATATTACTTTATATTTAAATTACCAATAATTATAATTGAAAAAAAAAAAAATAATAAATTGAAAAAAAAAAAAAAAAAATAGAAAAAACACTAATCTTATTTTATACAATTGCAATACATATTTTGTCAGTTTTTAAAATCGATGAAATTATTGCTGTGACTAAATGCACATTATATTGATGATAAGAGTACACCGAGATAAAAAGAGAAAGATCAGATTGTTGGATATTGCTACAAAAAACAGTTTCAGTGCAACAAACACCTAAATATCGGTAAACAATATTTGATCATTGTTTCAGATATTTTAAAAGAAATGTTTTATACAAAACATCTTTATAACATTGATGTGGTATTCTCAATTACATTACACACATAAAAAAATAATCAGTATTGGGGTGGAAAAATCATTGCAATCTTAATAATGTTTCATTAAAATAAACACCTTTTATCGATCACTTTAACTAAACAGAATCACTTCATCACACCAGTTAAAAACAAGTAGCAAACTGGAAAACAAAACTAATCTTTTTTACATAAATATCATTAACAAACGCACGAAAGGAGCATAAGCGACCAAGAACAAGATGCTTTGGCTAGAAAAAGAAGCTAAAAAAAAAAAAATACTGCCACTGCCAGGTGCGTCACAACCACGGATTAAAAGAGAAGGATGTATTACGTATGTTACGGAAAGGTAGTAATTTTCATCTTACAGATAGAGGGCGACCAAATCTCGAAATTACACCAATCAGCGCGTTTTTACATTTCTGGCTGTTCGTTCGTTGGATGACTGAAGCCGAAGAGGCGGGCTTTCCCTTTCTTCCGATCCGATAAGTTTCAAAGATACTAACACCAGGCGGCGATCGAATCGCTTTCCTGGAATAGGCTCAATTAATGTGGAAAGGGAAGCTTATGTTCCCGCGCTCGCTGCCCTATCTAGTTTTCCTGTAGACTCTTCTTCCGTGGTCACAACACAATCATGTCATGAAGCTAGGGTTGAGTTCACGATACACAGCCTGGGCGAGCACGGGCTTGTCCAGGTTAACCCACACCGTTCACAGACGGTATCACGTGATCATTTGTGGGTTACCCATGCATGCCCAAGGCGTTCACAGCTGGTGAATGGGTAGCCCGGGCTTTGCACACTTAACCCAGAAAAATTTTCTGGGGAAAGTGGTCACGTGATGGGTAAAATGCATGTTGTTTGTCAACATCGTAATGTCTGACGAGAATTACGATTTTTATTCGTTGTATTAGAATGTTATACCTCATTTATATTAAGTTATTTTTTCTTACCAATTTTATCCCTTGAAAATTTCAGCAACACATGTGTATTTCAACAGACGTAGAAAAATTTATTTCATAAAATTTTAAATATAGAAATATTTTCATAATATACACCTTTACAGTAATTAATCTATATTTAATCATTTGTTTTAAAAAGAAAATATTTTTATAAACTAGATTTTATATGAACTGTGTGTTAAATAATGATGAGCAGTTTGAGTTATTATTTCAAATTAATATTTATGTTTCTTTTTATACATTTTCACAAATTATTTTGATGATACAGGTATGAAACTTTTCAGGGGCTACCCCTGTATTCAGGGTTTTTGAAAAAAATGCTGTCCTTGAACTTCATGTTGAATTATTGTTGTATTTTAGAGATTTCTCATTTCGGATATTTTATTTACCTTGTAATGTATTAAGAATCCTCTAAATATTACTTATGATAAGTACTACTTGTACTATTAATAATAGCCATATGATATCATTAAGTCTGCCATTGCCCTTCATTCTACATTCATGTAGCAGTTTTAGGAGGGTTTTGCATATCAAATAGTTTCACCCGCTGACTCTATTACAAATAGTTTAGATTGATAGCATAAATATTTTTTCATTTTTATGCTATTAAATTCATTTGATTTTAATCAGGGTTTATCACTCAATCTTAGCAGTTTTAGTTTTCTTCTGTTCCATTGTTTGTACTAATCTAAAAGATTTTGTAAAGTTGAAACATACTTATAAATGTTTACAATTTTCACTATATTTTGATAAAAAGTATTAATTATTTAAGTCAAATACAAAGAAATGCTGATAAGTCATTTGATGTCAGCAATGATATTTTTCCTGAACATATTTCTTAAAATTTATTTGTGTTAAGTGAAACTGTATTCAATGTGCTTATTATTATTCAATACTGCAATGATTGTAAATGATATCTCTTTATATCTATCTATAATTTTAAAATAAAACGACATATCACATGTCATTTTTTGAAAGTAATTTTAAAGCTTTGCAGCATTGAGTAATATTTTACACAAGGTTGTTATAGACTAAATCACTAAATGTCAAATTTGTTTCCTAGCATAGCAATTTTACTTTCGGATGTGTTTAGTTACTGACCATATGATACAATTTGCCAACTAGTAAACAGTCATATTTGGGAGATACAAGTGAATGGTTGCCGTAATCATAGGCCTGATGTATAGTGTGTTGTGCTAATGTATTTATGCTTAATTGTATGGTAACCTCTCATCTCAATAAAGAAAGTTATTTTCACTTTAGTAGAAAGAAGGCAGGGTTGGCTTGATTTTATCTGACCCAATAAAACCCACCTGAAAAAACCCAAGTGTTTTTTTCAAAGTCCTTATTTAAAATTCCACTTTTATCTAACTTATAATAAACATATAAATATAAAACAAATATTATGTACATTAATAGAACATGAACAAAGAATTTTCAGAAATATTGGAGGTTCTCAAACTGCTCTGTAGGAAAAAAAATCTCCCATGGAAAAAAATTATAATTATCTTATTAAAACATAATAAAAAATTACCTATACAAAAGCAAGAAAAACTAGTATGTTGTGGCCACCAGATGACTTTCTTCTATATTTTCATAAACAAATTCACTCAATAAAAATAATTTATTAAAATTATTATTTAAAAAAATTATCTTCCATGATAATGCAGACGATTTCCATATTAGAGAAGAAGTATAACATAAAATATCCAAAAAATGTGGAATTTATTCTCAATATTACATTAAAAAAAACTTTTTTGTTTAAAAATAAAAAAAATTTATAGCTTTATTTTAAATTATCGCAGATCGATGGTTCAACCATTCGTTTTAAAGGTATTGGCGAGCTCTTTTGAAAGATACCCATCATGAAAATTTACTCCCCTCGAGGGGAACTACACCCACAGGAGAGGAAGCGAGGCTCCTACATACACAATTTTTTTTTCCAATTTTTACCGAAAGTTGATAGGCACTAATTTATGTCAATGTGGAACTACATACCAATTTGTATGAAATTCTGTGCAGTAGTACCTGAGATACAGTCACCACAAAATTCTGTCACACACACAGACAGACATTTTCTAAAAAGGGTCAAATCATGTTCTACAGCTCTCAAAACATGTAAATTCATCAAAAATCCGAAGTTGAAAATTTTTACGAATCCAACACTTTCTTCTATTGAATATAGAAGAAAGTAAAAAGTTGTTTATTAATATAAAGAAAATTGTGAGACTCGAGGAATATAAAAAAAAAAAATTTAAATTAAAAAAAAAAACGTCTTGAAAACTGTTGTGCAACACTGTTAAGTAACGTAGAGGGGCAATAATTAAAAATATTTTATGAGAATTTATTGACTATGAAAAATTTAATAAAGCAACACTAAATAATTATTAAAATCCAGTTTTTTGTTGTAAAGGGCAGATAAACAGAATTTTAGAATAACAATTATATAATTAAAAAAAAATTTACTTTATAACTTAATCATAATAAGACTTTAGAAATTTTGATTTTAATGTATAATTAATGTTTAATTTTTTGTAATTATTATGAACTAGCCACCTACGGCGACCAGCTGGTTCACGATCCTTGAAAAATCTTCCGACTCTCGCTCAGTGGCACCTTTTCCCCATTTCAGGTCCTACAACAGCTTATTGATATATAGTGAAAGTAGCTTTATTAAAAAAATTTAATCTCAGTAAATTCCTGCTCGGTAGCACCCTCTTCTCGTTTCAATATCTGAAACAGCCTGTTCGCTCATCGTGTTATGATCTTTGAAATTTCTGACTTTAGCAATGTCCCACTTGAAGGTGCCTTATCTCCATTTTAGAACTTACAACAGCTTCCTTGCTCATACTGCAAATAGCTTTGAAAATTTTAACTGTAGCAAATTTCTGCTCTGTGGCAACTAAGGCGCCGCTTTACGTTTCATGATTTGAAACTGCCTGTTCGCTCACCATGTA
Organism: Salticus scenicus; assembly: GCA_963930645.1. Lineage (NCBI taxonomy): Eukaryota > Metazoa > Arthropoda > Arachnida > Araneae > Salticidae > Salticus > Salticus scenicus. The sequence goes on along the minus strand of OZ005653.1, from coordinate 200,235,507 downwards.
AAGGACCTTTGAAAATTGTGATTGTGGCAAATCTGCAACCTGGTTGGGCCTATGGTCTCCCAATCTTTTCCCTGTATGTAATTCACTCATAATCAGAATTGGAGATATTGAATTATTAAAATGTCAAACCGTCCTCTGGCGACAAAGATTTGAAATATATTACTCTTCAATTTCAATTTAAATGACTTTTAAAATGATATTTTACCTATGAAATTATCCTAATTAGAAGCTGAGATACAAAGGTAATATAAGCATTGTTATAAAAAAAGTTGTATCTGATTTTTCTCTGAAACTTGCATCTGCGGGCTAAATAATGTTAAAAATTCTCAATACGAAATGTGAGTGGAGTATCGGAATTCGAAAGCCTGCATCATAATTATAATTAGAGATACAGTAAGACCCCGCTTAACGCGGGGGATATGTTCCATCAAAGTAGAGCGTAATGCGAAACAGTGAAATGTCGTTAAGTGAAGTTTTTAAGTGAAAGGTCGTAAAAAATATTACATATTTTAACTTGAAATACATTTATAATGATGCGATGATTTTTGAAACATTACAGTCAATAAAGTTGCTGCCGAAAGCAGTGGGAACATGGACTCCTCACTTTGCGAGCGAGAAAAATCTCTACCGAACACAACGGGAACTTTAACTCAGGTTAATTAATAACAATAAGGGATTGTGACAACTCATTTAAATATTGTGTCCAGCAAAGCGGGCAAAGCTTGCTAGTCTCTATATAAATAAATGGCTAAGAGATTTTTGACTCTCTCTGTGTGTTGAGGCAAGTTGCCACCAGATTTTCATACTTTAGTTAATTTTAAAAAATCTAATAGTCCGATCGATAAATTAATTAAATCGACGGATTCAGAAAAAATGCCCCTTTCATTTGGCACTTTATTTGTAACAAAACTTTAATTAGATTTTTTTAAAATTAATTAAAATGTGAAAATAAAAACCTGGCAAAAGCTTTAAAAATGGACATTTTACTTCAATTTTTTCGATACTGTCTGTTTCAAAACTGTCATCTGATAAGCACCCAAATGGAAGCCCACTGGTAAGCTATTGTCACAGGCAATAGGGACAGACACCCGAGAATGAGTGGGTCGCTGCCAAAGGCAGCGGGAAACCAAAGCGGGCTTTAAAGTAATTTCATGATGTCTTTAAATTTTATTTTTGTTTGTAAAACGATATAGAAAAGAGTTTTCTTTCACACATTCACGCCGGCGTGAACCACCGGTGGGTCACAGCTACAGTCAGCAGAAAAATATCCGAGCACTAGCAATCTCTGTCCAAAAAAAGTACACTTAATAGTGCTTTGTTAAATAAATCCTTGACGAATCATGTTCTTAGTCAGTCTAAGAACATGATTCGATAAGGATTTATTGAACAAAACAGTTTTAAGTGTACTTTTTCGATATCAGAATTATTGGCTAGCGCCCGGAAACTTTTGAGTAGACTATGCAAACAAAATGTGCCGGCGTGAATGTGTTAAATATAGTGACCAGCGAAGCAAGAAAAGCCTTCGTTGATTCACTACCTTCATTGATTTCATTAATTAAAAAATGGTTTCGTTAACAAACTGTGATCTATTGGCATGCAGGCCGAGTTTTGTACATATCGAGTTTGATTTTGAAATTTTTCCCGCATTCGGAAATCGGTACGTTTCTGAACCGGGGCTTTGCTAGTAGTCGATAAAGATTTATATCATTTTCTTTCTAATTGGTTGTTATAGTTTCATAATTTTTAATAAAATTATTAAAAATTGTATTGAAGATGACTTTTCTTGTTTTGTATGTTTGTTTCTGATCAAACTGCTTTTTTTCCCAACATGTTTTGTTGATTAGTTAGATCACTGAAAACCTCACTATCTTATGCCGCCAATGGGCTATTATAACTGCGGACAGGATGCAGAATGGTAAAATATTAATAATTAAAAAAAAAAAAAAAAAAAAGCACCAAGTTGACCAACAGACTAATTTTTCCCTTATAAATGTGAATTGCACTATTAAACACTATTTGAATGCATGCTTGCAGCCAATATTATAAAAGAAGTGAAAGATTTATCATATTTCAGAAGACACTTTAGGCTCAGGAAATAGAAGCTCTTGTGAAAATATTAGTTTTTTTTTTTTTTTTTTCAATTGTATTTACAGTTGAACACATTTCTTTAGTTTCTATTAGTACTTTATACTGGAAGTGCTTAAGCAGATGAACGAAAAGTCACATTTTTCGGTTCACATTGGTATTTATATACATTTCTTCCTTTTTTTACATTAAAGTAAACTTGTTAATTGCAGTTGTATTAGCCAGACTTCACAATACATTTCAGATTTTTATAGATTCTGTTGTTTTAAAAAAAATGCAATTTGGATATTTTTTTTTTTTTTTTTTTTTTTTTACAGTTTAAAGTAGTATTTATTATTTTTTTTTATGGATGATCAAGTTTTCATTGGTATTTGGTGTTTTAAGATTAAAGGCAACTGAGTACTCGAGGATCCCAGGCCTGATAAAGTTTACATTATATAACTACATTTAAAGTTTAAATTGCAAAATTTTATAATGTGATAAATATGCTAAGAAAAAGATATAATATCTGTTGTCCTTAGTGAAAAAGAAGAGATCACCAATTTATTTAACAAACATATTTAATTCCTCTGAAGAATCCTGATTATCTTGATAATGTATATTAAGGGAGCAATCAGTAATATGAAACAATATTTTGCCCAATATATATCATGAAAATATACACATGTCATGTATGTTTTCGATTCCCAAGGACAACATATCAAATCTATGCCTATGCTAAAAACAAAGTATAAATGCATAAAGCATAAATCACTACGTTCTCTGGGACTTTTAAATTTTTCTTTTATTTTTGGTTTTATTCAATGATTGAAAAATTCTCTCCACACACAAAAATTTTTAAATGATAATTTATAATTAATAGTAACTCCACTACATACACAGCATCACTTAATAAGAATGTAATATATATATTAATCAGGATACCATTTATTATATTTCATAAACCAAAGTAATTACTTACATAAAACAAAGAATGTTGAATACATTATAAAATAGATAACATTCTAAAAAATTGAACACAATTTTATTTTTTAAATAAGACGCAATAAAACATATACGTGATGAAAAGTATCCGGTTTTAATTCAATCTTTTCAATGTAAACCTGATCATCCATAAAATTTAGTACTTCTTTAAATTTCAACATAAAAACATTAGCATGTACATTTTATAGGAAATTACATTTTTCTCAAACGATAGTAATACATAAAACCAAATTAACACGCGAAGCATGAATCTGTTAAATCTGATATGCATTACGAAGTCACACTAGTACAACTGCACAATTAACAAGTGCTATTTAATCTAATGTAAAATACAAAAGAGAAGCCTGTATAAATAATACCAACATAAACCGGAAAATGTGATTTAACCGCTTAAATACTTCTCAGTATAAAATAATTTAAACTAAAGAAAAGAATTCGTCTGAAAATACGATTTGAAAAACATACCATGCTACCAACAACAGCTTCTGTTTCACGATTTAGTATGAAATATCTCCTAAAAATTTGTTTAATCATCCATTTCTTTTATAATTTTCATATATCTTATTCTTGGAAGATAGTTTCTTTTTATTAAGCTATTTATTTTTTGTGATTCCTCTTTTTGGAATCTTAAAATATACACAAAACATCGACGAAATCCGCCATGTTTGTAATTGTCTGGTTGATTTGCTGCGTCAACAACAACAATGGGGAAATGGAGAGTGGGTAAAAGCGTTCACGAAAACGATTACCCAGGTTAAAGTTATGACGTCATTTTCGGGGGATGTGCATACCCAAGCCCAAGCCCAGGCTGTGTATCGTGAACTCAACCTAGAGAAGTGGAGAACTAGAGCGCCCGATCCACGACCGGTCGATTGATTCCGAGCCAAAGCGTTCAGTGGTGTCGAACGATCCAGAGTCACATCGTTCAGTGGAATGGACCGATCCGCGTTGGTAATGATCGATAGATGGCGCTTTTTCAGTTTCTGTTGTTAGTAAATATAATGACCACGTGTATTAATTTTTGTTCTATATGTGTTACTACTTAATATTCGTGCTATAATTTCTCCGCCATTACATCATGGAAAATTGATTGCTTTTGGAAAAAATATTTCCGTTTCTTCAACGTTCAATCGGAAGTAGATTTTTAACTGAAGCTGAACAAATATTAGTTTCAAATCATCTGATTATTTTTTTACTTCCATTAGCCGAAGCGACTGAAATTTTAAATTTGTCATTTGGAAATAAATGGAATCTTAATTCTGGATTTTTTTATTCTTGGAGTTACACTGTGGCACACAACAGTAAGTGTTATCTTTTTTACCGGATTTATTCATTTTTATTCAATAAATATATGTGAAACTAAATATCGGCCAGCAATGGCGTCTAGATGAATTCGAAAGCTATGCATGTTAATTGTAATTTCACCTTATCCCACCAGAGGGAGAGCATTTCATTACAATCGCGGATACCGATCTCGACCGGTCGTGGATCAGAAAGCCCAGAAAAATTTCTTGATCATTGGGTCACGTGATTGATCCAATGCGCAATGGGATGAAAATCAGGCTCTAACTGACAGCATAAACCCGAACAATGAACATCTTGACAATGATTGTTTATTTGTTTAATTAGCTGATGATGAATACTGATGTACCTATTTATATGCATTGTTTGTGCTGTAGAAAATAAGGTAAGTAATTCCATAAAATACTAAACTATATTATGTTTATTTATTTATTGTGTAAAAAAGATTTTTTACGTAATAACGATTTTCGATACGTAATTTCTTTTATTGATGAACGTAACATTTAAACATAAAATTAAAACAAAAATTTACACAATTTTAATTGAAACAAAAATACTTTTTTTTTTTTTTTGTAATTCGGACGCTATCATATTTTGTTAATTTAATATATAAAAATAAGCTGGGAAAAATTAATTATTTCCTTTTTTTTTTTTTTTTTTTTTTTGAGACAAAGCTTTTCATTCATGCGATTGTTTTTTGTTTACAAATAGAAAGGTTTGTAAACGATTGTATTTTTTACCTTTAAAACAAAAGTAAATAAATTAAAATCCTTCCACATGTTTTTAATTTTGGTAAAAATAAGTTTAAGATGTCAATTATTAAATTTAATAAACAAAAAAGACTGTAAAAAAAGTAGCTATAAAATTATGCAGTGTTTACATTGCTAGTTTATTTTAATATTCAGTCGGTAATAAGAGAAAAAGCTCTTTATATTGATTCATAAATCGAAGAAGAAAGTAAGATTATTTTTTACATAAATCCATTATATTAACTAAACAGCATTTTTTTTTTCAAAAACGTTTTGTTGTACATTTCTGTTCATAATAAAATTCGAAGAGAAAGAAAGGTGTTTTCTTATATCAGGAAGTGCTCATTTAAGATAAATCAACTCTGCTCCTTTAAAAATAAATGTAACGTAACATTCTTAACATTTTCATGATTAAAATTTACACGTGAATTTAGAAAAATCATAAACAAAGTAATGTATATTAGTAATTTATCAGTACAATCAATTAATAGCTTCTTATTTTTTGTTAGCAGAATACAGACTTCTACATTAATAAGAAAGAAGTAAAATTGTTATTTCATAAAAGATCTTTCTTTCTTTTTTTTTAAAGAAAAAACGTAATATAATTTAACATTTCATGGAATTACGTATTAACAGTCCAGACAAAATAAACAACAGAAATACAATAAATAACTTGCTAATACAGGTCAAATTAGATAGATGGCGCTGCTCCAATCACGTCAGAATTGTTCCAAATCGTTCACTATAAGGCTCCTATATACCGGGTGATCCAAAAGTCAGGACAAACTTTAAAAATGAATAATTCGAAAACGAATCAAGATACAAAGATACGGTTTGCACCAAACGGATGGAAAAGAAGCCGGGTTTTGTGTGGCAATGAAAAAAAAATAGTTCTTTTGGCGACCAACAGATGGCGCTGTCGGATTTCTGATGTAGGATTATGCAAAGCAACAAACGATATAAAAAGGAGCAAATGTGGCAGGTAATGGTTGTCGAAGCTTACATGCATCGAATTATCGCATTCTCAGTCGCTACTTTAATCACGCATGGCCTCCAAGATCTCCCGATCTGACACCCTGTGACTTTTGGCTGTGGGGATTCTTGAAGTCAAAAGTGTACCGCGACCAATCGGAATCACTAGCAGCACTGAAAGATGACATCCACCAAAATGTGTATGACATAACGCAAGAAATGCTACTAAATCCTGTGAACGGTGTGGTGAATCGTCTCACAGCTGTATTTCTGAATGATGGACAGCACATTGAGCAGTTATTGTAGTAGTACTAATTAACTGTAATTAAGCTGACTTGTAAGTTATCAACACTTTTTTCATTTGTTAATCATCTTTTGGTGAAATAAAACATTATAGCGCCATCTGTTGGTCGCCAACAGAACTAATTTTTTTTTCGTTGCCACACAAAACCCGGTTTCTTTTTCATCCGTTTGGTGAAAACTGTATCTTTGTATCTTGATTCGTTTTCGAATTATTTATTTATAAAGTTTGTCCTGACTTTTGGATCACCCGGTATACGAGCTGGCGCATCCGACATTTTTTTGCCTTAGGGTTGCCGCATGTACCCAGCGTGATCAACAAACGGCAGTCATTGTTTCTACCGTCTTGCTCGTAATTTTAGTGAAATAAACTGCAATATGGGAGGTTGTTCAGCGATAAACTGCTGTAAACACTCTAGAAAAGGATACAAAATGCTTAGGTTTCCTTCGGATAATGCAAGAAGGAGAAAATCTGCAACGAATTGTCGTCCAGATTCTTGGATCCCGGGACCTAATGCACAGCTTTGCATAGTGAGTCTTATTGTTATTCACTTATACTTTTCTTTGCATTTCTGACATTTATAAAGTAAAAAATTTAAAAAAATATATATTATTTAAATCTAAATATGTATTTTAATAACCATAAATTATTTTAAGAAACGCTTTTTTACTGTGTGTTTGTAGAGTCTTGGTGACGTTTTTTTGGTTCGCCAAAGTTGTCTTGTTTCCGTGTCCTGATAGAATTAGGTCGTTGCAAAAGTTCGTGCGGACGCGAATCACTTTATTGCCTCCAAAGACTGGAGCTTCTATCGCCGTAATATACATCTGTTACCCAAAAAATGGCCAAAGGTTGTAGAAAGTTAATGGAGAGTATTTTGATTAAAAATTGTCATTTGATTTGATGTATTTTTATGAAATGAAGCAATAAAAAACCGCACGAATTTATGCAAACACGTAATATATATTTTTTTAATTGAACTTTTGATTAATTAATTAATTAATTTGTTCTATTTTTAGATTTCTTTTTCTTGAGATATTTATTTCATATTACAATTTATGTCTACTTTCTAGGGAAAAAATAAATAAATAAAAAATTCATACTTTTTCTTTTTTTTAACTTAAAAAAAAATGCATAAAATTGAAATAAACGTCTCTATATTAATATTACATATACATCACTTAACTGTACATAAATTCATATTAATAATGACCGCTAACTTAATTCCTTTAAAACTGCAACTTATTTTTTTAAAAAGTTTTGTTATGAAAGCGATATAAAACAGTAGTATGAAAAAAAAAAAAAAAAAAAAAAGTTATACCTGACGGGACTAATGTGCAAGTTGCACCGAAGGAACAAACTATTTCTTCCAACGAAAATGCCGGCAACAGTTAGAAGTCGCTGAACCACTTTAGAATGTAAAAAATCGTCTGTGTATGAGTAGGCATTTATTAGAACATAGTTTTTTTTTTTTTAAGTTACTATATCAATGGCATCCTTAAATTACTAACTCAAATATAAACTTTATTATGTTGTTTCTTTCTATTTTTTTTTTTTTTCTTTTTTCATGCGCACTTTTTAATTCCTTATTCAAAATTATATTAAAAAAAAAAAAAAAAAAAAAAAAAACTTTTTCGATATTGTTTGTTTTGATAGTGATTATTATTTATTTTATTTTATTTCCTTTTCAAAATAAATAAATAAATAAATAAAATAAAAATGATTTTGATGAAATTCTGGCAAAAACAGAATTTAGTTTAGAACGGAGGACTATTAGCTTTTTTTTTTTTTTTTTTTTTTTTTCTCGGAAATCCATTCCTATATTTTCGAAGCACGGGTCACCAGCGACTGTAATAATCCTGAAGAAGATAAGACAAATCGATTTTTCAACTCAAAAAGCATTTACCCCCTCCCCCCTTATTATTATTATTTTTTTTTTCAAAATCGTTCTGTTATTTTCAACGAAATCGGGTTCTTGTTGTATTTTCCCCGGGGAAGTGCAGGTTGGCAGTGAACGCCAATTATCCTGAAAATGAGGTTATTTAAGATCTAATTGTCATTTAAAAAACACACTACTTTAAATATTTATCAAATTCATTCTAGTACTTTTAAAGAAAATAATGTCTTTTTCGTTTTTTACTGCAACCCCCCTCAACTCCCTTTCAACTACAGTGCATTTATTTATTTTATTTTATTTTTTTAAGAATCAAGGCTGTTATTAATTCGCCTTCAAAATTTTTAATCTTGATCAAATTTTTCAAGTGACAACTTAATGTAAATTTCAAAAAAAAAAAAAAAAAAAAAAAAAAAAAAAAAAAGATTTTTTTTTCAGTTATCTGTTTTTAAGTTATGCTGATAACAAATATGCATACACATCAACCGCTAAAAATTGGACTTTCGTTACCAGGGCAACTCAGATCGTGTTATTATACTTAAAAAAAATAAATAAATAAATAAAAATGAAAATAGAACTTTAAAGAATTCTTTGTTTACAGTATGGGCATGAAAAATTAATTTATCTTGCTGAGCAGTTTGCTGACATAGTTAATGTAGCAAAGTACTGCCATAAATTACATTCAATAGAACGTTTAGCTCAATTTTGGGTAGCCCTGTATATTGTCTATGAACAATATTGTAATGACTTTTAGATTAACTAGAGGGCGCTGGCTGTCCAGCGCAGACGAAAAAGACTTTCGATTCGATTCGAAGAGAGACTTTGTCTTAGTTTTTTTTAAAGAGTGGATGATGCAATGAAGGTGTAAAAACGCCTGGTTTGAGGACCGCTCGTATTTTTGTTTGGTGGACTGGAAAATTATGTCCCTTTAAAAATAATAATGTTTACATAGTTTATTTACGTTCTCTTTTTATGTTATGTGTGATGTGATGTGTTGTGTATGTAAATGAGAAAATAAATAATTTTCTCGGAAAAGGATCGCCTCTTCATGATCTACATTCTTCTAATCATCACAGTCTACTGTTATGGTGGCAGCGCTTGGATACGAGACGATCAACGCTACTAAAGGGGTAAGTACCATTTTCTGTATGAAACAGTGCCTTGATTTAAAAATAATATAATAAATACCTCAGTTCTTGTATTAGAATGTGAGAAAATATTCTTTTTTTAAAAAAGGTACTTTAATTCAGATTATGTATTTAAATCATGAATCATATAGCACTGCTTATCCCTATTCATTTAGTAAAAGTATTATTTTAAGATAAATTATTATTGTAGAGAAAAATATGTATTATTAACCTGATTCATCCGTTGTTTAAAAGAAATAAAAAAGAAGGAAATCTTTCGTTTTTTTGTCGATGTGTTTCGAAAAAAAAAAAAAATAAATAAATAAAGTTGATGAATCAGTGAAAAATAAATAAATATATATTTTTTTCTTTTGTTTGATGGTATATCTCCTATATTATTAAAATCTGTACGCGTGTGTGTGTGTGTGTGTGTGTCTGTCTGTGAGAAACGGCTTGACGCAGCTAAGGCTCCGCCGCTAAAGGTCGCACGGACTTCGAACAGGTACCGATGGACAGAGAATTTATCGCAGATCTGGGTTATCTAATTTGCTAAACGATGCGACCCTAATTAGCGGAGATATTAATTAAAATGTCGACCATTGTCTAACGAAAAATGAGCCAGAATTCATGATTAAATGCTTAAAAAGCGACATTTTTACGGAAAAGGTGGAAAATAAATTAGAAATATCAGTCATATTGTTACAAACAAGATACCATTGGAAAGGGTTTTTTTTTCTTAAACCGATGGTTTAAACGGCTTATCGATCGGACAATTAGATTTTTTTAAATTAACTAAACTATAAAAAAATGTTGGCAACGAATCACAAGAATGTTATCTTTGCAGACATTAAGTCTACAGCAGTCTTCAACGGAAACAAATCTGGTATTTAATGGAGTCACGTGTTTCGTAGTGCGATTAAAAATTACAATTTTCTATTTTCTTCAATTTTTCAAATTTTACACATTTTATTTAGTATATATTATTTACACCACAAAACAAACTTGCATTTCAAATTTCATCGATTTTCGTCAATAAACAAAAGATTTACATTTTAATTGCAAATTAAATTTTATCTTTACACGCCGGACATTTTTGCAATATTCTAATACGCGTATTTCAATTTCTAATTACGATTGATTTATTTTTTATACATCATACGAAAGATATTTTAAAGTTCTTTTACATAATTCAAAGTTTTCAACAGATTTACACGTTTTGAGGTCTCCTGAATCAGTGTTCTTTCATGACGGTGTAATATTTTCAAATTTCAATATTTCAATTTCTAATTATGATTAAATTATTTTTAATACTTAATTCGAAAGATATTTTAAAGTTCTTTTATATTATCGAAAGTTTTCACCAGATTTACACGTTTTGAGGTGTCCCGAATGAGTTTTCTTTTGTATCTCATATACTAATTATAATAATTTCATAAGTAATACATCATTAGAAAGCTTTTTTGATTTGGAATCGAACAGTGGAATACAGAAATTTCTACCGCCAGATGGCGCTGTAATTTTTTCAAATTTCAATATTTCAATTTCTAATTATAATTAAATTATTTTTAATGCATCACTCGAAAGATATTTTAAAGTTCTTTTAAATTATCGAAAGTTTTCACGAGATTTACACGTTTTGAGGTCTCCTGAATCAGTTTTCTCTTATGGTGCTTATTATTTTCAAATTTCAATATTTCAATTTCTAATTATGATTAATTTTTTTTTTAATACATCATTCGAAAGATATTTTAAAGTTCTTTTATATTATCGAAAGTTTTCACCAGATTTACACGTTTTGAGGTGTCCTGAATTAGTTTTCTTTGTATCTCAGCTACTAATTAAAATAATTTCATAAGTAATACATCATTAGAAAGCGTTTTTGAATTGGAATGGAACAGTGGAATACAGAAATTTCTACCGACGGATGGCGCTGTAATATTTTCAAATTTCAATATTTCAATTTCTAATTATGATTAAATTATTTTTAATACATCATTCGAAAGATATTTTAAAGTTCTTTTAAATTATCGAAAGTTTTCACCTGATTTACACGTTTTGAGGTGTCCTGATTACGTTTTCCTTTGCATCTCAGCTAATTGAGTTAGACCGTTCAAAATTGGTATACGTAGGTTAATTAGGAGGGGCTGAAAGGGTGAGGAAGAGATAGGCGTGCACTGCGCGCGTATCCCCTAACTTGTGCGCGCAGCGCGCACGGGACTGCGCGGCCGAAGGCAGTGGGGACCAGGTCCGACTTTTTAACCGATGAGAAATGATTTTTTTCATTTTCTTTTCTTAAGAAAAAAAATTTCATTTGAGAAGGAGTATATGCGCGCAGCGCGCGTATACCTTCACACGTGCGCGCGCAGCGCGCAATGGGTTTGCGCTGCCGAAGGCAGTGGGGACCCGGTGTGAGTTTTTAACCGATCAGAAATGATTTTTTTTTTAGGGCGCACGAAGGGTCAGGGAAGGAATACGCGAGCGCAGCGCGTGTATCCGTGAAATTGTGCGTGCGCAGCGCGCACGGGACTGCGCTGCCGAAGGCAGTGCGGACCCGGTCCGACTCTGTACCCGATGAGAAATGATTTTTTAAATTTTCTTTTCTTAAGAATAAAAATATGACTTCAGGAGGAATATGTGCGCGCAGCGCACGTATACCTTCACATGTGCGCGCGCATGGGTCTGCGCTGCCGAAGGCAGTGGGGACCCGGTGCGAGTTTTTACCCGATCAGAAATGATTTCTTTAGGGGGCACGAAAGGTCAGGGAAGGTATACGCGCGCGCAGCGCGCACGGGACTGCGCTGCCGAAGGCAGAGGGGACCCAGGCCGACTTTTTACCCAATCAGAAATGATTTTTTTTTTTTTAATTTCTTTTCTTAACTCTAAAAGTTACTTTTTGTTTCTGTTACTGTTAGTTTTCTTTTCTTAAGAATAAAAATCTGAATTTAGAAGGAATATGTGCGCGCAGCGCACGTATACCTTCACACATGCGCGCGCATGGATCTGCGCTGCCGAAGGCAGTGGGGACCCGGTGCGAGTTTTTACCCGATCAGAAATGATTTTTTTAGGGGGCACGAAAGGACAGGGAAGGTATAGTCGCGCGCAGCGCGTGTATCCCTTAAGTTGTGCGCGCGCAGCCCGCACGGGACTGCGCTGCCGAAGGCAGTGGGGACCCGGGCCGACTTTTTACCCAATCAGAAATGATTTTTTTTTTAATTTCTTTTCTTAACACTAAAAATTACTGTTAGTGATTCATTAATTTTAGTGATTCATTTGAAAATACTGACCCGCTAGCGGGCGAAGCCCGCTAGTCTCCTATATTATTAAAATCTGTACGCGCGTGTGTGTGTGTGTGTGTCTGTGTGCCTGTGAGAAACGGCTTGAAACAGAAAAGGCTCCGCCGCTAAAGGTCGCACGGACTTCGAACAGGTACCGATGGACAGAGAATTTATCGCAGATCTGGGTTATCTAATGTGCTAAACGATGCGACCCTAATTAGCGGAGATATTAATTAAAATGTCGACCATTGTCTAACGAAAAATGAGCCAGAATTCATGATTAAATGCTTAAAAAGCGACATTTTTACGGAAAAGGTGGAAAATAAATTAGAAATATCAGTCGTATTGTTACAAACAAGATACCATTGGAAAGGGCTTTTTTTTCTGAATCCGATGGTTTAAACGGCTTATCGATCGGACAATTAGATTTTTTAAAATTAACTAAACTGTAAAAAAATGTTGGCAACAAATCACAAGAATCTTATCTTTGCAAACGATCGTCTAGACAGCGGAAGCGAAAAAAAAAAGCACCTGCCACTGATTGATAAACAGATGGATTTTAACTGGGATAAAAAAATGCAATTTTCTATTTTCTTCAATTTTTCAAATTTTACACATTTCACTTCATATACAATCTTAACACCACAAAACAAACTTCCTGTTCAAATTTCATCGATTTTCGTCAATAAACAAAAGATTTACATTTTAATTGCAAATTAAATTTTATCTTTAAACGAATCACATTTTATCTGTCGAAAGAGGATGCCAGTTTCAAAACGACACAAATACACTTGAGGTAAAAATATTTCTTTTTCTATTTACTTCCATTAACCGACTACCGTAGATAATGGAATTCGAAATTTCACCTGACTTGCATGTTTTGAGGTCTCATGGCGCAGTAATAATTTAAAATTTCAATATTTCAGATTCTAATTATGTTTAATTTTTTTTTTTAATACCTCATTCGATACACATTTTAAAGTATCTCAGCTACTAATTAAAATAATTTCATAAGTCATGCATCATTGGAAAGCTTTGTTGATTTGGGATCGAACAGTGGAATACAGAAATTTGTACCGCCAGATGGCGCTGTAATACTTTCAAATTTCAATATTTCTATGATTAAATTATTTTTAATACATCATTCGAAAGATATTTTAAAGTTCTTTTAAACTATCGAAAATTTTCACCAGATTTATACGTTTTGAGGTTTCCTGAATCAATTTTCTTTTATGGCGCTGTAATATTATCAAATTTCAATATTTCAATTTCTAATTATGATTAAATTATTTTTAAAACATCATTCGAAAGATATTTTAAAGTTCTTTTAAATTATCGAAAGTTTTCAACAGATTTTCACGTTTTGAGATGTCCTGAATTCGTTTTGTTTTGTATCTCAGCTACTAATTAAAATAATTTCATAAGTAATACATCATTGGAAAGCTTTTTTGAATTGGAATCGAACAGTGGAATACAGAAATGTGTACCGCCAGATGGCGCTGTAATATTTTCAAATTTCAATATTTCAATTTCTAATTATGATTAATTTATTTTTAATACATCATTCGAAAGATATTTTAAAGTTCTTTTATATTATTCAAAGTTTTCAACAGATTTACACGTTTTGAGGTATCCTGAATCAGTTTTCTTGTATGGCGCTGTAATATTTTGAAATTTCAATATTTCAATTTCTAATTATGTTTAAATTTTTTTTAATACATCATTTGAAAGATATTTTAAAGTTCTTTTATATTATCGAAAGTTTTCACCAGATTTACACGTTTTGAGGTGTCCTGAATTAGTTTTCTTTTGCATCTCAGCCAAATGAGTTAGATCGTTCAAAATTGGTATACGTAGGTTAATTAAGAGGGCCTGAAAGGGTGGAGAAGAAATAGGCGTGCACCGCGCGCGTATCCCTTAACTTGTGCGCGCCCAGCGCGCACGCGACTGCGCTGCCGAAGGCAGTGGGGACCCGGTGCGAGACCTCTTAAGTTGTGCGCACGCGACTGCGCTGCCGATGGCAGTGGGGACCTGGCCCGACTTTTTACCCAATCAGAAATGATTTTTTTTTTAAATTTCTTTTCTTAACACTAAAAGTTTCTGTTAGTGATTCATTAATTTTAGTGATTCATTTGAAAATACTGACCCGCTAGCGGGCGAAGCTCGCTAGTTCCTAATAATAATAATAATAATAATAATAAAAACTTACTATAGAGTAAGTACATTTTGAAAAGAATTTCGGTTTTAAACGGAATTGCAAATTTTGAGAACAGATTTAAATAAAGTACCTGTTCTGTATTTTATGGAAGAATAAATATTCTTGTTTAGTAATCTGTGGTTTAGAGCTTTGAGAAAAAAATAAAAATAAAGAATATATTTATTATCGAATTAGAAAGAATAAAAATGTTGCTGAATGATTCATAAGAATTAATGTGCATTTCCGGTCACATTTTCATTTCTGATACTTTATTGATTTAAATTGGATTTATTTTTTCTATCTCTTTTTACTGATTTTAATATTTCTTTGCTAAATAATACAAAAAAGAAAAAGAGTGAATAAAGAATAAAAAAGAAGTTAGTTTTGCTTTTGTGTAAAATGATTCTGTTCTTGTTTGAAACAAAATATTTTAGTTACGGTTTCAAGTAAAATGATTTAATTTTGCTTTCAAATGAAATGTGTAATGTTTAGATGTTCATTTTATTTATTAATATTAATTACTATGGTAATTTATGTTACTTAAATCCAATTTCGATTGAACTTACTTTTTTTTTGATAAAGAAAAGAGTTTCGGTTTCGAAACGAAACTATTGTTTTTTTGGGGGGGGGTTTGAAGAAAAATATTAATTATTCTGTTTCCTGAGAAATATGTGTGCAAAAAGAATCAAATAGTTTTGCAACTAAATTAATTTATTTCTGTTTTGAACTGAAATAATGATTGTGTAGGAAATGTAGTACTTGGTATGAGAACATACTTGGTTAAAAATTTTGTTTGGGTATTCTTTTTGAATATACGATTTATGTAATAAAAGAAATTTGTGTGACTGAAAATTTTAATATTTTCTGTTCTTTAAGAAGAAAAGTACTGTACACGTGGTTTTTTTATGAAAGAAATATATATATTAAAAAAAAAAGTGTTCTCTTAAATAGAGAAAAATAAGGTATTTTTCATAAGTAGATACCATTAACGGTATTAGATATTATTTTTTAATTAATTGCAAAGGTTAATTACCCTTAGTATCCTTTTTTTTTTGTGTGTGTGTGTTTGATTGATTTTTGAAAAAAAAAAAAATCTGATTATTTTATTTGTTTATATTTTATTATCGTTTTGAGAGCATTCTGGTTTTGTTTGGGGTTTACAAACATGGCATTTTTAGCTAAAGCTCGAAAACATGAATTGGTTCAAATTTGTGAGGAAATCGGTGTTGAAGTAGATACTTCCAGTAGAGTTATTGACATCAAGAAATTAATTTTATCTAGCAAGTCCTATAATGAGGAAGAAGTAAAATTAATATTGGAAAGGCTTCTTGAAGATAAAAAAATCCAAGAAGAAGAGAGAATAAGACAAGAAGAAGAGAGAATAAGACAAGAAGAAAGAGAGGAAAGAAGGACCCGAGAACAATATGAAATTGAATTAAAAAAATTAGAAATTTCAAGAGAAAATCCTGAAAGAATATTAGAACCAGAAAAGGTGACTGAATCGGTTCCAAGAATTCAGTTAACGCAAATTACCCCAAGATTTGATGAAAAACATGATGAAATGGGTTTATATTTAATAAATTTCGAAAGAAGAGCGGAGATGGCACGAGTTCCAAAAAAGGATTGGGTGGCCTATCTGTTAGCAGTTTTACCGCCAGAACTTTCCAATATGTTGGCCAGAGAGTCGCCAACCGATGCCGATGCGACAAATTATGATTTTGTTAAAAATATCATTATGAGAAGATATAAATTAAATAGTGAAAAATTGAAACAATGTTTTTATAAGCACCACAAATCGTCCGAAAAATCTTGGAGAAATTATGCCCAAGAGCTTCCTAGTTATTTTACGGAGTGGCTTACAGAATTAAAGATAGAGAATTTTCAACAGCTGAAAGACCTAATAGTGACTGAGCAGTTGAAGTTTCGAGTGCCTGCTGATGTAAGAGATCATTTTTTAGAAAACTGGCTTACATTCATGACACCTATAAACTTAGCAGAAAAATTAGATGAGTTTGAAAGTATAAGAGAAAGTTTCAAAAAGAGGGATTTGCCCAAAAAGAACTTTTCCAGCTTTCGAAACCAAAGTGAAAACTTATGTGATGATAAGTCTAACGATAATAACAAAGATGTCAAGCCGAAATTTCATTCAAAATCCGAAATATTCCAAGAAAATCAAAGAAACAAAGAGTTTGATAAAAGAAAAATTACTCGTTGCTATGAATGTGGTTCTACTAATCATCTCAGACCTCAGTGTGATAAATTAAAGAAAAATGAAGAATTTATTTCACATATTATAACTGAGGCTGGTTCTGATGAATCAAGGACACCTTATACTAGTATAGGTAAAGTGAATGGTGTTGAGATGAAAATAATTCGAGACACGGGTGCTTCATGTGATTTGATCAGCAGCAAGTATGTGAAACCACATATGTACACAAATGAGAAAGTGTACATTAGAAATCCATTAGAAGTGGATCCTGTTTGCCTACCACTTGCAGAAATTGAATTAGATTGTAAAATGGGACACTTAAAAACTAAAGCAGCTGTCCTACAAAATTCCTTTTATGGTGACAAGTATTTGTTAGGAAATAAAACTGCTGCAATGTTCAAAAATTGCAAATCAAAAGAAAATGTACAAGTGTCTAAGTTAAATTCTGTACAAACAAAAAATCCTAAGAAATTTTTAAGAATGAAGAAAAATATTCAAACTAAAGATGTTGCTCATTTTGACCAAAAGTTGATTGAGAGCAAATCTGAAGATGAAAAGAAAACTGAAGAGGTAGAAGAAATCCTGCCAGAATTTTCATGGCCAGAACTCAATAAAACCTCTCCAAAAGTGTTTATTAAAGAACTGTAGGATATCAAAGAAAATCAAAATAAAATAGAAAATGAAGTTGTTCTTAAAGAGAAAATAAATTTTGACTATCTTAAAACTGAAAATTTCAGATTGTTAAATGAAATCATATGTTTAAAAGGGGAGATGGAAGAAAAGAAAATTAAAGAACAAAAACTGTCTCTTGAAAATAAAAAACTTACTGAAGAGTTGGAACATACTACGAAAAATATTTCGGAATTAAATAATGCCTTAAAAGACCTTAAACAGAAAAATGAACACTCTAATTTTGTAATGGAAGAACTAAAAGCTGAAACAGATGCTTATCTGAATAAAAAGTGCTTAGAATATGAAAAGCAGATAAATAAAGAAATTCAAGAGAAAGAAAAGTTTAAAAATCAGTTAAAAACTCTTTGCCTTGATTCACAAAGTGAAAAAAAGAATTATCTAAATCAGTTAGAAATTCTGAAGGTTGAAAAGAATAATTACAAACAAGATCTGGAAAATACTAAAATTGAAAATCTTAAGCTGTCTAATGAAATTAACATAATGAAAGAAGAACTCTTAAGAATGAAAAGTAAAGAAAAAGAAATTTGTCTTAAAAATGAAAAACTTGTTGACGAAAGAAATGAAATTACTATAATTAATTCCAAACTAGATTACCTGTTTAATATTCTTGAAGAGAAAGAAAAAATTTCTAATGCTAAATTGGATCAGTTGACAGCTGAATTACAAAAAAATAAATTAGAACTTATGCAATTATCTGAAAAATGCTTAACTTATGAGAAACAATTGAAGGAACAAAATTATTTGAAAGAAAAGCTTTCTGCAACTACATTGAGTGCATTCAAGCCCAAGAACAATGTACCAAAAGATTCTAGTGAACTAATGGCAAATTCATTGAAACATAGTGAAAAGTGTCCAGTGCCATATAGTGAGAAAGTCGCCAATTTTCCTAAAACAAGGAAAAATCATGTAAAACAACTAAAAGACATTTCCTTCAAGATAAGTACTACTAAGTTGCACATTAAACCTTCTAAAGGTCAACCTACTAGAGCTCATGGGAAAATTTCTAGACATTTAGTAGGCCAGAGGTTGAGAACTCCAAGTGAAATGAAGGTTCGAGACAAGAAAGATTCTTCGTCTCATACTACCAAGACTCACGTGACAGCCTTTTTGAAATTAGCTGAATACTATCAAAAATGCATTCCTGAATTTTCTGAAAATGCAGCTTTATTGTCAGACTTACTAAAGGATTGGACTCTAAAATCCACTGACTGGAATAGCTCTTGCCAAATGGCATTTGAAGAACTAAAGCAGAATTTATCTCGCAATCCTGACTTATTTAGTCGTAATTATACAAAGCTATTCATGTTCCTGAGAAAAAAAAAAA
The DNA here is from genome assembly GCA_963930645.1 of Salticus scenicus. Classification (NCBI taxonomy): domain Eukaryota; kingdom Metazoa; phylum Arthropoda; class Arachnida; order Araneae; family Salticidae; genus Salticus; species Salticus scenicus. The sequence goes on along the minus strand of OZ005653.1, from coordinate 200,216,398 downwards.
AAAAAAAAAAAAAGACCAAATCCCAGACTTTTACTTTGGGAACTCTATGCAGTTTTATTTAATTATGAGGTTGTTGAGTCTATAGAATTACAATCTCAGAATGCTGATAGTTTAAGTCGTATCCCTTAGAAAAAAAAAAAAAATGTGTTTATATATTTGTTTAATTATTGCTATATATCGTATTTGTTTAATTATTGCTACATATATTTGTTTAATAATTGCTATATATATATACATATGTGGTATATAATTGTTTTCACTATCTATATTTTACTTTGCATATCTATTTAGTGTCTCTGGTATATTGTGTGTAATAATATTTAAATTTCTATTTGGTATTTATTTTTTGTATATTTTAAAATAAGTTAAATAGTGTATTTAATCTGAAATAGGGATAAGTCTGGTGCATTTAAATATAACCAGGTACTGTTTCTGCATAGAATTGGTGCTTGCTCGTATTTTTTTCTGATTACTTGTTTTAAACTAATTACGATATCTAGAAGATGAACTAATATGTTGAACATTGTGACTTTATTTTATTTGAATATAAGACTTATCCTAATCTAGCATTATTTAACCAAACTTTTCCCTCTAAAATAGTGAAAAGTTTCTCCCCTGAAGGAAGGAGGACTGTAATGACTTTTAGATTAACTAGAGGGCGCTGGCTGTCCAGCGCAGACGAAAAAGACTTTCGATTCGATTCGAAGAGAGACTTTGTCTTAGTTTTTTTTAGAGAGTGGATGATGCAATGAAGGTGTAAAAACGCCTGGTTTGAGGACCGCTCGTATTTTTGTTTGGTGGACTGGAAAATTATGTCCCTTTAAAAATAATAATGTTTACATAGTTTATTTACGTTCTTTTTTTATGTTATGTGTGATGTGATGTGTTGTGTATGTAAATGAGAAAATAAATAATTTTCTCGGAAAAGGATCGCCTCTTCATGATCTACATTCTTCTAATCATCACAATATAATAAGAACTATAAACAATATTGTGCATTTATATTTAGTTTTATATGAAAAACATCTAACACAAAATGAATTACAATTCTAGCAATTTCCAAGTATAACCCCAATCTATCCAAATACTTTTGGTAGCCCTGTAAACGAATGATGAAGCATTTCCATATCATAATCAGTGGCGGCTCGTGGCAGGAGCTGCAGAGCTGCAGCCCCCCCCCCCCCCAGAAATATTCGAAAAAAATATTTTATTAACTTTCAAAATATTTTGAAAATAAATATTATTATATTGTATAGTATTATGCATATAGGAAAGCAGATTACTTCGTTATCATGAAAAATTATTAAAAAACTGAGAAAAGTTAACCATTTTTGAACGTAATAGCACCTCGAAAATTCGTAAAGGGACTGCTCATTCATGCAGCTCCCAAAAAAAGGGATTTCTTTAGGGAAAGAACAGTTACAACCGCCCCTACTCATTTTCCCTACCAGTTTCGACCATTTGGTTGGAGCTGCATCCGCTGCAGCCCCGATCTGATTAGGGATTTCGGTAATGCTGGAAAAGAACAATTTCCCTTTGTAATCTACGTTTTTTCTTCACAGTTTTTAATGCGGTAATCGCTGTGTTTGATGATTATTTATGTATGAGAGGTAAAAAAAGTTAGCATGAAGGTTATTCACGATTATATGAGAAAATAGAAGTCATTTTTATTTATATTTCAAACAGATTTTTATTTTATATTACATGGAAATTTCGCACGGTTTTTCGGTTTCTTGGTTTGCCAATGGCAGAAACGTTGAATAGACAGAATCTCAATTTTTATATAAATTTTGCCTTAAACATAATATTTAAAATTTATCAAGTGTTTAATCGCTTTGTCGATAAGGTTATTATTGTAATTATTATTATTTTATTTTATTTATTTATTTATTTATTTTTCACTTGTACTTTAGTCACTAATTGTTTTTCTATTTTGATGAGAAATATTAGCAGTCGAACCTTTCTTAAAAACACGAGATTACTAAATTTTTAATTTCTGACATTTTCATACAACGAAGTTGGAAAGCATTATAACTTCGTTTCATCTCTCTTTCTATTTGAGTGAGAACTTTCAGAAATATGCTCGGAAATTTAAGCATTTTAATATCCGTTCTTTAGATTGACCACACTATTTTTACTATATACTTCTTTTACGAGGACACACAAAACATCCAGAATGCACTGCTGGCTTGGATAATATTTCAAACCAAATTAAACTGATATATACTATTCAAGCCTTTTTAAATATATCTAAAAAAAAATAGTGTTTTAAGATTTGTAGATTTTTTTTTTTTTTTTTTTTTTTTTTTTGATGCACGGCAATACATAAGATGTGGTGCAGCAAATTTTGGAAATTCATTTTTAATTATACTAAGGTTTCATATTTAAATGAAATTTTAGTTTACTGTACATGTGTGTAAAGTTCGCATTAAAAAAAAATAATAACAATAAAATGTTCGTAATGTTAGACAAGCATATCATAATCTATGTGATGTGCAAGATTTTACGTCAATGCTAACTATTTTAAAATATTTCAAAGGATGTTCTAAATAAATTAATGAAACGCATCATTATAATTGCACTTTTAAGATACGAGCATTACATTACTATAATGTTTTGAGGTCTCCTGAGCTCATTTTTGCTATTTTTACAGTGTTATATGTATGGTGTGAGTAAGTGTATATATGTGAGTGAATATCATAACATCTAAATGCTTGGTTCGATTGAACTGAAAGCTGGTAGGTATGTGAAAGGTCACCATCAAACGAGCTGTATAGAATTTGATGGATGTGAGACTTATAGTTCTGTTACAAGAACACAAAGAAAAATTCCTTATAATTTTGATTAATGGACTTAAATTTATGAAGTGCGATTGCGCCTAAATGTTTTATCCAATTGAGCTAAAAATTGGTAGGTAGGTTATAGGTAATCGTCACGCAATTTGTATAGTTTTGATGAGTACAGGACTTATACCTTTTTGTACAGAGACACAAAAAGAAATTCTTTATCATTATGGACTATAGATTCGAATTATTTGCAGTTATTATCGCAAGAACTGTACAGATCTACATAAGTATGTAATCAAACTATTTATTATTATTTTTATATAAATCATTGTGTGTATATTTTTAATGAGCAAAATTTGATTTACAATCATATATGTATACTTCGTACCATCTTGGAGAAAATAATAGCATGCAGATGAAAAATATTTTGTTTTGGGAAAATTAATTATCATTAATACATTAATAAATAAAGTTAACAAAATAAAATCTCCAGATTTTTTTTTCTTTGTAATGAATGTCCAATTATATAAAATTTTAAATCTATGCTGTATCCTGTATTGCTCTGCTTCTTGCTCAGTCTGCGCATATAAAATCCGAAGACCCCGATTAAAACAGATTATTAGAAAATCATTTTCGCTTTTTTCTCAAATCTTACGTGTAGACATGCAGCTATGCAGCCCCCCTGTAAAGGAATCTCACGAGCCGCTACTGATCATAATCAACAAAAAACATGGTTTTATGCATGTTTTTTCTATTTTTATTTATTTATTTATTCATTTCGTTTTGTTTAAGACAGCCTAGAGATGTTACACTGTGCTTTAGAGTTCTGTTTGAGGCCCGGCCCAGTACGAAATCGAAAAATCCGGGCCGTTTATTTTTACCAGTATACGGTCCGACCCGGGCCGGACAAAAAACGATAAAATCTGGCCCGACCGGGCCCGATTCATAATATGTAAAATAACCAAAAAAAAAAAAAATCATGCTTTTTTATGAAAAATAATTTTATTATGTGTTTTGTAGAGGTTTTATATAGCTAAGCAATAGAATGTTCTTTAACACAACTGTTCAATACTTACAAGATAATTATAAAAAACAGAAGTTCATTATTACAGACATACAGAAGGCAGAAAGTCAAATAAAATATATTAGCATCCATCAAAAAATATAGGAAGGTGTTTAAAATGATTAATACTACTAAAAATGCACTTTCAAGCATTTCCTCTTATATACTGTAATGTATCCGAATCTTTCATGTGATCCAGTAAACAAAACTTTAATGCTAATCTAACCATATTTAATTAAAAAGATGCTTTTGCACATGCTAAAAATGATGATACTTTTACCCATTGACCTGGAGAAAAGAAAAAGGATCCTTAGAGAAAAATTTAAAGCGGAATGATTTTTATAGCCTTATCGCTTCATACCACCTAAACTCTACAGACTATAGGACATAAATTAACGTACACAGTAAGGGCACATAGTAACGTATTTAATTTCTTTTGTTTGTACATGTGCCAAACTAGTAGTGGCAAGCATTCTATTTTGGATAGGAAACCATCTAATATTACTTTAAATAAAATGTATTAATTTCGAGACATGCTAAAAATATTTTCAGAAAATCAGATCGCGAACAGACTGATAGACAATTAAATTGAAGTTACAGACATTAAAAATATATATATATATATATGTGTGTGTGACATACCAGCCTGTAAAATTATGTAAAATAAATGACTGAAGATTTTATCATTTTCCTTTTTCGTTGATTAACGAGGAAGCTAGAAAAAAATTGGGGCCGAAACGCCCATAAAAAATTTCCTCATGGCCCGGCCCGAGTATACACACAAAAAAAATTGAATCCGAGCCCGGCCCGGACCGGCCCGTAAATCTGACCCGTACAGACCTCTAATGTGCTTATCAGAAATTACTCCATAGACGTAATGTATTGGAATTCTCTAGAATGTTACTGTACACGAACTATTTCCTTGATCTCAACGAAAAGTATAATGTGTCATCCCTATATGATAGACATTGAGAATACCGATTTTAGACTTTCTGCTACTACTTGTTCTTCACACAGACTATCCGCTAAAAACATGATTTTCGGTTTCAGGATACTTTAAAACGTGTAAATGGGACAAAAACTCAATTTTAAAAATTTAACTTAAAAATAATACTTTTTCCATCATATATATACGAGGAAGAGAAAAGAAAATTAATTAAAAAAACTTTCCAATTTTAATTGGTACGCTCTTTTTTTCCCCTTTTAAATGTTATGAATTATTTAAGAAACAGAAACAGATTACTTGTGTTGCTTATCATTTTTGGCTGATTTTATTTTTAGATGAAAATTTCTTAAAACCGCCAGTGAAGCGATAAAATCGCCAAGCGGAAATGCTGTCCTCTTACGAGGCAAAAAAATGGCGGTGATGCGCCGGCCTATTATTTATTTAAGGGGCTCTAGTTCAGTAGATTCCTGGCAAACACATCCTACAAGAAAGCCAACACACAGACTAGAACTCCTACATAGACAGGCTGACGCATCCGCCATTTTCTATCCCACAAGACCGGCTGACTATTTATTATTGGTGGTTTTTCTCTAATAAATTGCACGAATAACTCCAGAAAAGGGCACCGCCTGTTAATATTTTCTTCTAATCCAGAAAGAAGGAAAAAGTGGATTATAAATTGCAGATGTAACTCGTGGATACCCGAAGCTGAAGCATAACTTTGTAGCGTAAGATTTCCCTTATTTTCAAATTATTTCATTTTGTTTTCAAAGTTGCTTGACAAATTTAATATGAATGTACTGTTATTTTAAGTTATTGTTTTAAATTCTTTTAAAATTAACTTCAATATTACATTTCTTTTAACGTGAAGGGTTGCAGTTTTGAGAATGTTGGCGATGTTCTTAAAATTGCCAATTTGTTTGTTTCGTGATAAAAAGTTCTAGCTCACTTGATCTGTATAGAAGTTTAAAAGCGATAACAACGCTAATCAGGTAACCTAGCTTTTTCTACCGCCAACACTTTCCCAGACGGGATAGAAAATGGCGGACTCTGCGCCAGCTCTTATCATATAGGAAGGAGTCTTAGCACAGACTAAAATTGAGGCACTGACGTCACGCTCTATCGTCCTTCTTCACAACCAAACCAGTCCTGCAAGCATTGTACTTGTACGTACTATGAACTAAAATTCCACTGTCGGTCGTCAGTAATCGGTAATCTGTGGCCTTCTCGGTCTCGCGTTCGTTTGCACGTGGATTATTATTATATTTTAATATACATTTCATTACAAAATAAAGATAGCTTGCTTTGTGATTTTATGATATATACATACAAGAAAACGTCTTAAAAATGTCATATAAATGTGCGGTACACACAAGTCGAGGCAATTAAAAAATGGACTTCGAGTAAACGTTTTTAGCTTCCCACGGGATTAAGAACCTCCCCCAAAAAAATGGATATGGAGAAATTTAAAGCCAACAAAACATTCTAAGGTAAGCCAGATTCTTGAATTATTTCTTTAAGAATTAAAGGTGAAATTACCCTATATGTTTCACACAAATTTATAATGTCTTTATTTTATGATGTAAATTTTATAACGAAATAGTAATGTAATAATAACGCTGTATGATAATAATTATCTTAATATATAAACTGACATAAATTAGTAAAAATATTGAATTATAACTTCAAAAAGTTCTTTGCAATCAGTCTTAAAGAAAATTTTGTGCAAAACATTTATTAATAATTTTGTAAAATAAGATAAATTTTATCTTGGTGATGAAAAGTATAGTGAAAAGACAAATTGTTTAGAAATTTGCCTATAATAATAAATGATCGAAGCTTAGAAATAATAATTATAAATAGATATAATAATAGCAGTAAATACTTTTGAATATTTATCGATAAAAATATTATGCTTAATTATGATAAAATAATCTTAAAAAAAAAAAAAAAAAAAAAAAACTGTATATGTCTATGTACAAATACATGTATATTATTATTATTATTATGACGATACAAAATATTTCTATTTCTCATAATGTTCATAGATTTTTAATTTAATATAAATTATAAATTATTTATTTCTGTGAGAATATACTTTTAAATTAAAAAAAAAAAAAAAAAAAGGTATTTTATTTAGTTTTATTTAGCTAATATTCTAAGTTATTTTATTATTATTATTTTTAATCTAAAAAATTACCAGTCAGTTACAAAAATTATGCATAAACTTTCATTATACAATAGAATTTTCTCAGCAGTAACAGAAAATTGATTTGGAAAAAAAAAAAAAAAAAAAAATCAGGAAATTTGGAAATATGGTAAGTTAACAATTCCTGAAATCAGGAAACATAATAACTAAATAAATTTTTATATGAGAAAATATATTCAGCAAAAAATTATTAAAAAGAAAAAAGAAATCTAACTAACAATTATCTCTAAATGATGAAAGAAAAATATGTAATAATAATAATAAATCTCTCTTATGCGTGACAGGAAATATTCATGGAAATATTTTGTACTTATTTGTATCTGTGTAAATTATCTAGATTTGAAATTTTCACTGAGGTTGATTCCTTTACCTTAATTTTTGATTTCTCTCCTTGAAATTTGTATAAACAAATTTAATTACATACTTTCCTTGAATTAAAGTATACTATTTTGAAAGCTTTAGAAAAAAATCCCATGCTCGCAATTTAAAAAAACAAAACAAATTTCACTCAGGTTTTTTTTTCTTCTAATTCAGTTTGTGACACCACTTAATTTTTAATGGAATAATTAAATAAAATAATTTATTTGAATTAACTTTAAAAACATAAACAAAATAATTAAATTTTTTAATTTCTGCTTTTCTTTATATCTTATTTTAAATTTTAAAAACCTTTATTTTATAACAGTGAAGTACGTTAAATAATTCTTGATTAACAAATATTATTCTGAAATTAAAATAAACAAGTTTCCTTATGCATTTTCAATTCCTTTTGAAGATTTTAAAAGTAAGAGATGATAATGAATAAGTACGATTTGTTAAAATATAAACAGAGTTGAGTTTTGTATAATTTAATTTAAGTTTATTAAGATATGTAAATATTTGATTATTGTCTTCTTAATATATATTTTAAAATTTATAAAAGAAACAGAGTTATTTTATATATATATATATATATAAAAGAAAGAAAGAAAGAAAGAAATCATTACTTAATTATCAAACAAGGCATATTTTTAAAAGGATCAATTAATAGAAATAAAACAGTACCATTTTATTTTTAAAAATAGAATATACTTTAAATAAATAAATAAGTATATATATGTACATATATTAATGTAAAATATCTTTTAAACATATTTCGTGATAAATTTGTAAAAAAAAACAAAAAAAAAAAAAAAAAAAAAAACACCACAGAACTGGCAATAATAAATAATAAGTAAAAAACTTTGTGTAAACACCATAAAATGCAAAAAATTTGCAACAGTTGTTTCAGGTTAAAAAAAGAAATCATGACGCTTCCTCAGGAGAACAAAGTAGGCACGAGTTTTTCTTCAAAATTTTTTATTTATTAATGATAAAATGAAATATAAATTATGAATGTGACTAATGAGTTAACATTACCATGATCCTCATTAATAATTTAAAACGGGGAGATTCTTGCATTTTTAAAAACTATAATAATTTATATCACATGGATTTTTATTTATTTATTCATTTAATTTAATTTAATTTTATTGTTATTATTATTATTTGATATTGTTGTCATATTTTCTATTTAACAAATTGTTTCCATCAAAATTATGTTCAAATAATTTAGAAAAAAAATTGTTTATTCAGATTTTATTAAACAACATACGTGATATATAAATTCATCAAATAGATTAATCCTAAAACATTCAGATGTAACACATTATAATTATATTTCAATTCATATTTTGCACTATTAGAATTTGAAGGAGTAATTATTTTTAAATGAAACTGTTAAGTAAGGGGGAAAAAAATGCCCAATTTAGAATATTAACTAAATACATTTTTTTTTTTTTTTTTTTTATAAAATTTAGAAGGGTAGTCCCACAGAAATAACTAATTTATATGAAAGAAAAAAAATTATAAATATTATAAGAAATAGAAATACTTTGTATCGTAATAATAATAATATACATGTACATAGACATATACATATTTTTTTTTAAAGATTATTTTATCATAATTTATCATAACATTTTTACCGATAAATATTCAAAAGTATTTTTTGCTATTTTTTTCCTATTTATTATTATTATTTTCTAAACTTCGATTACTTATTAGTATTGGTAAATTTCTAAACAATTTGTCTTTTCACTATACTTTTCATCACCTAGATATAATTTACCTTATTTTACAAAATTATTAATAAATGTTCTGAACAAAATTTTCTTTAAGATTGCTATTGCAAATAAGTTTTTTAAGTTATAATTCAATATTTTTACTAATTTATATCACTTTATACATTAAAATAATTAATTATCATACAGCGTTATTATTATATTAATATTACGTTAATTTTTAGTATAATATTTCGTTATAAAATTTACATGATAAATTACGACATTATAAATTTGTGTAAAACACATAGGGTACTTTTTTACATGAAATATTTGAAGAATCTGGCTTACCTTAGAACGTTTTGTTGTCTGAAAAATTTTCCGTTTAATGCTCCATATCTTTTTTTTTTTTTTTTTTTTGAGTTCTTGATCCCATAGAAAGTTAAAAGCTTTTACTCGAGGTTCATTTTATAATTGCCTCAACATGTGGGTACCACACATTTATGTGGCATTTTTAAAACGTTTTCTTATATGTATATATCATAAAATCATAAAGCAAGCTATCTTTTTTCTAACGAAATGTATGTTACAATATAATAATAATCCACGTGCAAACGAACGCGAAAAGTATCATCTTACACAAAATTCTTCATTATAATTAAATAATAATAATAATTTCTAAAATCCCGTTTATATTAGATTGATAATTAAACTATAAAGGAAATATTTCATATGGATAAAATTTTTGATTCGGAGATTGTTCCACGATCAGTTCTGCTTTAAATTGAAATAAATGTATTAAATTTTTTTTGCAACGTTTAAACACCAAAACTTTAAAAAAAAAAAAAAAAAAAAAAAGAGGGGCGGGGGAATACGTTAATACTGTATAATTTGAAATATAAAAGAATTTTTAATTGGCAATATAAAATAATAAATGAATATTTTAAATTTTTGAGAAGAAATTGACTTAACGTATTTTATTTATTGCATTCAATAATATAATTTATCTCTATCAGATTGTTATATGTTTCACAATGAGAAAAGAATATAATAATGCTCAATGATCGGAGTTAAAGGTTTAAATCCTACAGTTACATAATCAATATTAAAATAATGTTTTATAACACTGGAATTAACCATCGCAACGAATTTCCTTTTCACTTAAGAACGGAGGTCCATTACCGTGACGTCATGCACCCTGTGCGGAGGCTTTCTTGTAGGATGTCCAGGATCAGTGACGTCACCGCCCGATCCAGGATCAGTGACCACCGATCGAGGATCAGTGACGTCATCGCCCGGTCGCATTGATCCATCTCGGGTAGAGCCCCTTAAATAAAATAATAGGCCGACGCATCACCGCCACTTTTTTGCCTCCGAAGAGGACAGTATTCCCGCTTGGCATCCTTATCGCTTCCTTAATGATTTTAAGAAATCTTGATCTAAAGCTAATCTGGTCAAGGTGCGAATTTGGAAAATGCCCACTCCTCAGAACCTTGGCGAAAAAACATAATCAGGCTTTGGCGAGCGCGAGTCATGATGATAGACGGTCACGGGGTCACGGTAGGGTTGCTCGCATGTCTGATGACAAGCGGACGTCAGAATTCGTATTAGCAATAACAATAGAAATTTGTTCAATAATTTTAAATAAATTTTAGGTGCTTTTGTCTCCTGAATTAGATACTTTGAAGTATGATTTAAAACATTCATTTTGTAATTGAATAGTTATTTTTATTTTCTAAATAAGTTTCTAAACGTTCATAGCTAATTGGAAACATCCTACATGTAAACAAATTGTCGTGTTTATATTATGTCTAGATAAAGTTGAAAAGATAGCAGGTAGGTGGTAGGTCGCTCCTCAACTCGTCTCGACGTGGTTTGTTTTGGCCGCCATTACTATCGTGCTTGTATCTCTGCTGCTGCTGGTTACAGGTTTTTTCTAATTATTCTGTGCCAAGTCTGTGTATTTTTTCTGTTTCATCGTTTTTCCCTGCCAGTGTTCAGGTATTTCCTCTTTCTTTACCCTTTTAGCTTATTTTTCTGGTTGTTAATTTTGTCTTCTGTGGTTGTCATCAGCGCATGACAACAAACACGGATGATGTAATGGCAAACGTGCGCTCTCAGTCAGAGTCGCTATCCCAGGCTAACATATACAGCAATGCTGCCAATTTTAACGATAATTTGTCAATTGCGTTGCAAGACGGAACTGAAATATCTCTTTTTATCACTCCTAAAACCGGTAGCTTTCCACGCACCCACCCCCGCCAATTGAAGGAGGAGTTAGCTTCTAAGCTGGTGCATAAAGACAACATTGATAATATTAAAATAACCCATCAAGGCAAAATCCAGCTAACTACGAAATCAACAGTTGTAGCTCAAAACGCCCTAGGCCTAGAAACTCTACTTGGTATTCCAGTAGAATCTTTTATTCAAACCGAGACTGTTACCACACACTTCCTATTACATAATATTGACTCTTCTGTTACTTGCAAGGATATTGTGGAGGAACTCGCTGAGCAAGGTCTACACACGCTTGAGGTCCGCCGGTTTGTCCGAAAGTCCCAAGGCATCGAACTCCCCTCTTCGACTGTTCTAGTAACGTTGCTAGGTACTCATCTCCCCTCGGAAGTCAAGCTGTGGTTCCAACTGCACAGAATATCGCTGTTCATTGACAGACCTCGACAGTGTCTAAACTGTCACCGTTATAATCATTCAACCAAGGCTTGCCGCCTGAGTAACAAATTGTGCATCACCTGCGGCGAAACCCACAATGACCCATGCACGGCTCCCTCACCCAAATGTATCAACTGTAAAAACACCCATCCAGCAAACGATAAGAACTGTCCTAGCTATCAGCGAGAGGCCCGCCTCCAAAAGTTTAAATGTCAAAATCACTTGTCTCTCAGCGAGGCACGGCGTCGCTTTGTTGACAAGGAAATCTCATCAAACAGGTCTTTTGCATCTGTGGTTACTTGCCCCCCTCCCGATGTGGTTACCAGAACAGACTTTGAATCAGCCCTCCAGGAAATTACTTCACAGTTCAAAAAAATGGTCCAGGCGATGTGCGTGGAGCTCACAAGCTCATTTCAATCTATGCTCCTGTCAGCGACACAATCACTCCTGGAGTGCATTCAGGAATCTCAAACTAAAAAAGGGCAGAAATCAACTGCTTCTGTGCTCTCAGAGGTACTCAAAAGTAAAAAAGCTCGTATCACGGAGCCCAACCAAAAAGAAACTTGTCATATGGACATTCCGCTATCAGATTCCCAAGACGTTTCTGGGTTTCACCCTCCGGTCAATCTCAATCCGCCAGGGACTTAATCTCTGTGGTCAGGACTTTCTGCTCACGGCCATTCTCTTCTTTTCTTCGTTTTCCGAGGAGAGCTTCCCTCTTTTTTTCTTCGTTCTTTTTATGAGTGTTTCTTCTTTTCTGTTGCAGTGGAATTGCCGCAGTTTTCGTTCGAATGGCCACTGGCTCAAGGTTTCACCAGCTTTAAATGCTAAAATAATATGTTTACAGGAAACCTTTCTTAACCCTACAGATACTGTTTCTTTCCCCCATATGACTACCTACAGAGCTGATAGGCTGATCTCCCGTGGGGGTGGACTTCTGACCGCTGTCCATTCTTCGTTTGCTTCCTTCAAACTTGATCTTCCCCCCTGTCCCATCCAAGATTTTGAAGCACTAGGAGTTAACGTCTTCTTTCACCATTCTTGGACTTTAATCTTAAACATATATTCTCCATCCGGGATTCTTCCCGAAGACTGGCTGTCTGATGTCATCGCCTCGCAGGGTTCTTCAGTTATCCTCCTTGGCGACTTTAACATAAACCTCTTAAATCGTCATCCCCCCATTCCTCTCAGAGTTCAGCAAATGCTGGAGTGGATCAGTGCACAAAACTTGTGCATTTTGAACCTAGACTCCCCGACTCGTACAAATTTCAGTGGTTCTTCATCTCTCCTGGACCTCACCATGATGTCACCTTCTCTCTTCTCTTTATTCAAGTTTTACATTCACCCTGACGTCTACGATTCTGATCATCACCCTATCCTTCACATCTCCAATCTCTCTAACTCCGACTCTGGCTATAATCACCGGCGCACTCACTGGTCCAAAGCTGGCGCCGCTCTCAACAGCCTTGCCCAGCTTCCCAACCAGTCTTATGAGGACTTTGAAAATGCCTGCTCCAAAGCTATCGTCGCCCCACAAACTTATCAACGTAGTCCCTATCGTCCCAGCTGCCTCTGGTGGGACGCTACATGTTACCACTTATTAGCCCAAAAGCGTAAGCATCTACGTCTCGCTCGCTCCACCTGCTCCAGGGACGTTTGGCTCGTTTATAAGCGGTATGCCGCCAAGCTTCGTCGCTATCTAAAGCAGGCCTCTCGGCGTTTTTGGGACAATCTTTGCCGGAACTGTAGCTCCAGCAAGACAATTTTCAAGATCCTCAAAAGACTGTCTAATAAAAACACTGTCCAGGGTGACAACATTATAAGAAATCCTTCACCCCTTGCTTCGGCCTCCTCCCAAGCACAAGCCTTCCTGCTTCATTTCTCAAAGACTGAACAAGAGCGTATCATCCCTTACGACCTAGGTGTAGGCGATAAAGATCTTGACGCCCTCTTCTCCTTCGACGAACTGACGCATGCTCTTCGGTACGCTCGCCCCTCCTGGTGCGGATGGAATCTCTGTGAAACTCCTGAAAAGCCTCTCCATTAATCATCTGAAATCTCTACTAGACACCTTCAACCGTTCCTTTGAGTCTGGGGACCTTCCTCCCTCCTGGAAACTGGCGGCAATTGTCCTCATTCGCAAACCTGGCAAGCCGTCCCATCTTGTGAGCTCCTACCGGCCGATCGCCCTTACTTCTGTAGGTTGCAAGCTTTTTGAACGCATGATACTTCGCAGGCTCCTTTCTTGGGCTGGACAGCGAAATCTTTTCCATGGGGATCATTTCGGTTTTATTCCTACGAGAGACTGTACCATGGCTCTCTGTACTTCCCTCCATGACATCTCGACTGCCAGGTCCAACCACTGGTTTGCAGCCGCTGTCAGTCTTGACATCAAATCCGCCTATGACTCCGTTGAACCCGACATTCTCGCCTATAAGCTTGCCTGCCATGGTATCAGGGGAAAAATGGGCCTCTGGCTGGCGTCTTTCACGAACTACAGGCAGATCCAAATTCGTTGGAAAGGCCTCTCCCAGGTCGGCCTTTGCTCCAAAGGGGTTCCGCAAGGCTCGGTACTCTCTCCTTTTCTTTTTATTGTTTACCTGCTTGATATTGCAGAGACTCTGGAGGATGGTGTCTATATGACTATATACGCTGATGACATTCTTGTTTACGCTCTCGGTCCTGACGAAGAGAGGTCTCGTCGCAAACTCCAGGATACCCTTAGCAGAATCCAAACTTGGTGTGACTCTAACATGCTCACTATTGCTCCGGACAAATGCTCTGCTATAAACTTCACCCGCTGCAGAGACCCTGGCCCTCCGTTAAAACTGTCTGGCTTGGACATCTCTTGGAGCCTCCACGTAAAAATTCTGGGAATTTGGTTCACGCTCACCCTCACCTTCTCCCACCATTTTGCTTCTCTGAAACTTAAAGCCCTCCGTCGGCTTAACGATGTGAAAGCTGTTGCTGGCCGTTCGCGGGGCATCAACAGCAACCACCTGATTAAGATCATTAATGCTCTCATTCGTAGTCTGCTGGAATATGGTGCTCCACTTTTGTTTGACTCTCCTCCGACCTCCCTCCGGAAGCTTGAGGTCATTTATAATGCTGCCATCAGAACTTCTACTGGTCTTCCTCGGTGGTCCCCAATTCCTGTCCTCCGGCGTGAAGCTGCGGTCCCAAGTATCACCAGTCGTCTCTCTCTTCTTACTAAACAATTCCTGCTTCGGCTGCTTGCTTCGCCTCCTGGCCTTCGTCTCTGAGCTTTCTTGCGCACTGCTCTGACTTCCCAGCCTAGAGAGTGGAAGTGGTGGAAACCCTTGCAAGAATTGCAGGACTCCCTCCATTGTCCCCTTAGTCAAGTAATCCAGTTTTCTTGGCCCCCTCTTCCTAGTACGTTGAACTTTCAGGTTATTACGCAAGGCCTGCCGTTTCAGAATACGGCTACCTCTGGTCAGGATATTGTTAAAGCTTGGTGCAGCTGGCGCTCCTCTCTCCCCCCTTGCTCAATTTTCGCCACTGACGCCTCTAAAGATGCTAATCGGACGGCGATTGCGGCTGTCGACACGGAGTCCTCTGTTTCTCTTGCTTCTCTGGTCCCGCATCTTAACTCCGTCTTTACAGCTGAGGCCCTGCTCATACAACACAATGACATCCAGAGTAAATCTAGAAGCTGTCATATGTGGGATAATACGGCATCCTGTGGACATCACGCAATGGACGTACCTCGGCCAGAGGACATCCAGAGCTGAGCAAAATGTAACACCTAAGCAAATCCAGAGAACATCATTTTCAGGCAGTCACGGGATGAGTGCAGGATGCTCACAGGATGAGGTAAAATGACTATAAATGATACCCAAGAGCATCTAGGATAGGTCTTTTTTTGATGTTCATACAATGGCTGCAGTTTGTCCACAGGACAGCACAAATTAGACTTGGGGAAATCTTTTATTTGCATAAATGAATGGAGAATTGTGAATATATTTAATTAGTTTATTATGCAATAAGTAACACATAATCTCAAGTTTATTTCAAATATATTTCTTATTCCCATATGTTTATATACAAACATAAGAGAATAAAAAATATATTTGAAATAAACTACATAAAAAATAAAACAATATACTATATTTTAAAATTTAGTATATTTTATTTTTTTATGACAGATTTGAGAATATATATTAAAAATTATTGTACAGTAAACATGCTATAAAAAGATTTTTGTAGTTTTCCATTTATTTGCTATCAAAAGCTTATATTAATATTGTACATCTATAGGAAGTGAAGATAAATATTTTGCTTCAATCAAGGTTGCCAAGGAGAGATTTGGTGATCCACCCCCCCCCCCCCCAATCTAAACATTTTAGACTTTTATTGAATTTAGTTGTAAACTGATTGCATTATAAACCCTATATATTTGAGAAATGACAAGGAACTTTGACATTTAATGCCAAATTACAAAAAAAAAAAAAAAAAGAATGACCAGTCTAAAGGTCAAATTATTGTAGTGATTTTCTTTTTGACTGAACACGTGTGACTAAGGTTAATTCAGACTTAAAACATTCAGCAGTTCTATTGCAGTTTCCTTTGGTGTGGTTTTTTAATAGCTATTACCATCAAGATGTGTTAGGACAGTTTTCAACTGTGACAACTTTTACTGCCACCTTTGGCGGTGATAATTGTCATGGAAAATTGATTTATTTTGTAAAATTTTTCAAGGAAAACAAAAAAGTCGTTGGGAATTACCCCCTCCACCAAGGACGTACCCAGGGAGGGTTGTCCATACCCCTCCCGAAATATAATTTAATATAAGTTAATTTAATAAACAATCCTTCTGAAGTTAAAAATTATTTTATAATAATCATAACTTAAAAAAAAGAAAAAAAAATGTTCATTGTAATTTTTTAATCGTATCGTTTGATCAGATTAGTTCTCCTGGGCGGAGGGGATGGAGCAATGGACTCCCACATTAATGCCATTTGTAAAATTTATCAAACTGATTTTGTATAGCTATTTCTCATACACATGCAACTTTTTAGCTACTTTTCCAAGTTTTTTACCTTTTTTTTTTTTTTTTTTTTTACAATTTATCGGAGGCAGTACTTGCTAACCACTACTGAGTTAATAAATGACATAACTATAAATCATGTGTTTATTTTATTCACATGCTTTCACTCTTCTTCCTTCTTACAAACTCTGAAAAAACTTTTTTCTTTTGTGTTATATCCTTCAGAATCGGAGCTTAGCGAAGCGATTCCTAGTTGGAATAGTATTTTAACACAAATTTCTGATATTCTGCCACAGTATTCAAAGCAATTTTTATTTATTTATTTATAAATTTTTTTTTTTTTTTTCACAAGTAAATGAAATTAACAGATAGTTTACTTGTATCTATAATGAGCACAGTGAGATCTTTTTCTTTTATGAAAAGTGTAAAGACATTCATTATAAATAGAACTGCGCAGGAAAGACTATCTTGTTGGCATTTCTTTGAATTCATCATAATGCAACATTAAATTTTTAAGATGTACTGAACAAAATGGCCTCAAGACAACAAAGTCTCAATTTGCTGCCGTAATTATTATTTATGTGTAAGCAATTTCATAAATCTATTTATATAATTTGCAAGAGAGGTGACCATTCTGGTTCGTACTCGCCTTTATAGCAAGTTACCTTTCATACTTTAGTTAATTTGAAAAAATCTAATTGTCTGATCGATAAGCTGTTTAGTTTGACGGATTCAGAAAAATTGCCTCTATCATTTGGTACCTTAGTTTTGATTAGATTTTTTAAAATTAATTAAAATATGAAAATAATAATCTGGTAATCACGGAGTAAAAAGACAGGAGAAGAAGGTAACGCTGAAATTTTGTGATGTTGTTTTATAATGTTTACAGATGGCGCCAGCGTGCAATCCTTCCTTCTCTCCAGCTTCCGCAATGTTATTCAATGGGGAAATGTCTCGTTTTAATTATTTTTTTAAAAATAATATCAAGCTGAAAAAATTTCGATTGAAAGCAAATTTCATTAAATAGAGTATTCTAACCAACATGTTTTTTTTAAGAGCCATTTTATACTAATTTTACTTTGAAAGAAAGCTTTTAAAAAATGACGATTCTTATGAACCGAAGCTAGCTAAAACAGACAATTGGGAGGAAGGAGAATGGATGAAATTTTGTAAATTAAAAAAATAAACTTACTTTAGGTGCAGAAAACACGAACTCGGACTTTATTTTTCTCCTAGGGCTTTTTTTTTATTTTCTTATCACTATCATAGCCTGTTTTACAACTAGGAACGAAACATTTATTTGAAACATCTGAATTATGCAGTTTTATGAACTTACAAACAAATTAAATGCTTAAAATAAAAAATTTTAAATGTACTTCAGCAAAATTCTATTGAAAACAACAGTATATCCGCGCCGAAGTAGGGAGGAATGACAAGTGGCGCCCTCAATATTTACCAAAAATTTAGATCACAGTTTCGTAGCTTTCTCCCATTGGACCTTCAACTCCTATTAATATTACTCCGTGCTGGTAATAACTTCAAAATTGGACATTTAAATTTATAATTGTTGCCAAAAAAAAATTACCAGTTAATTTTTTTTTTCTTTTCTTTCTTTTAGCATAAAATGAAATGTGCTTTCACGTGAAAAATTAAAAATTATATGCATATGAAAAAATGAAAATGGAGCAGCAAAAAACAACCTTTTTTAATATATTTCAATTTTAGATTTTTTTTTTCGTTTTGTTTAAATAGTTTCGTTTTTGGCACGGATGAATTGTGCTTGGCATGAAAGCTAATTCATTGATAATCCATCAAATTAGTAATCCTCAGCATATTTAATTGCAGAACTTAAGCAATGAACCATTTAAGAAACTATACTCTTGTGATCTTCCAGTAAATCTGAATCTTGTGTGAACCTACGGAAAAAACTTTAGATAATTACGTAACATGTAAACTTTTATTAATCCAATTTTATTTACATCATCCAATTTTTCATTTATATGACTTTTTTACATATTTATATCTGTCTTCTGCATGGCGCAACCATCTTTTAAGAACCTCTTCTATTTGTGCCCTTGAGACATGACTGTTTTCTTTTTCCACAGCATCTGGAAAAAAAATTCATAAAAATTTATTATAATAAATAATACAGATGAAGTGTCCTATAAAAAATTTTAACATACTTTTAAAGCTTTATGTTGATACCTTGTAGCTCTTTTTTGAGCCATCTGTACATTAATAACAAAATTAACATTCAACTTCTCAACCTTAAAACTAACATACTTTATCGAAAACTTTTTTTTTTCTTTCCCCTACCAGAATAATCAGCGAAGTTAACTAGTGAATAGATAATCCCATAACATTTTGAAAGAAGAGGAGCGATAACATTCCAGTACCGAAACAGGAGGTTTCTGTACAGCTTTAGTATGGACAACTCCCCCCCCCCCCAAATAGATGACTTTTTGGAGACAAATTAAAATGGCTATTATAATTGCATAACTAAAGACATTGGCGAGTAATGTCCGACCAACTTCGGTGCCAAATTTAAAAAAAGGTCATATTAAAATCAGGTTGGCCAACATTAAAAACTTTTTCAAATTTTCTCTATTTTCCCTCCATTTTCTCTGGCTTATGCTGTGCCCTCCCCCCCCCCTCCCCCAAAGAATTTTTTTTTTTTTTTTTTCAAAAAATTAGCAATTTACAATAATATACTTTCACAAAAATTATTACAATTCCCCGACTTTACATAAAATTAAAAAAATTATAGTATTAATTTTTATTATGTAGATTCCTTATAGGAAATCTACCTATTGCAATGGTTCTCATGACACAACTTCTGGAAAATTTCTTCGTATCTTCACCGATCATGACCCCTAGAACCCAAAACCACCCTCCGTCATATATATATATATATATATATGTATATCGCCTTTTCCCATCTTAAGTTGTGAACACGATAACTGGAGTAATTTTTATTTAAATTTAACCTGCTCGGAATATGTTGTCAGGACAGCAAAAATCTCGGTCGAGTTCGCAAATGGAGTATCCAGTACAAACGGGGTGGAAATGGTGGGGGGTGGAAATTTTCATTTGTCCATAATTTCTTTAATATTGAAAATAGGAAAATATTTCAAATCAGGCGAATTACCGCCTTACAATTTTTGCATTCACACTTTTTCGATAGCTTCAACTGTTTAAAAGTTATAAGTCAAAAAGTGATTTTTCGTCAATTGTGATGAAGCCGACTTTTTCTATGTTTATAATATTACTCTTACGTGGTCCAGTTATTAGTTAGTTAGATTTTGTTAAAACGATACGATCGTAAAGTAATTAATGAAATACGCGAGGATGAAAAAGTAATATTTATACATTTGCAATATATAAATATTAGTTATAAATATTTGCACGCGGATTCAGTTCAATGGTTTAATTAGAAAAATGACATTTATCTGATAAGATCACTTTGTAGAAAAAATTTGTATAGTTTTAGAAATTGCATATTTACAATCTTTGCATGCGTTGTTGTAAAGCACGGCCCTACTAGATCACTCCTCGGCGCCAATGGCGTTGCCGCAGAGTGATCTAGTAGGGCCATGTTTTAAACAATCATAGCAATACTTTAAAGATATAAACAGAATTGAACTATTGCCATAAGTTGACAAAAAATGCAATAGTAAATAGTATAATCAAAATAGTTACTAGATTATTTTAAATAAAATTATATCAAAATAAATAAATAAATAAAAAGGCATGTCAAATAATAAAGGCATCCCAATAAGCAAATCATCAACATGGCATCAAAAATTAAAAAGTCGCCACGGGGGTTCTATACTAAAGCTGTACTGATTAGGGAAATATGAAAACCAGATCGTCAGATACTAATTTGATTTTGAAACCTTTCTTTAAATGATTGTGGTTTCATTATTGCACAATATTAATTTGGTTCTAATAATAATTTGGATTTTGTTGAATTAAAATTTAAATTAGATGATGAAAGAAAGAAATTAGATGAGAAAAGAAATAAAATGCGAAAATTTCGCATGGGTTTGCTAGTAGATTTAATAGCTTAAATTTATAATCTGATGCTTACGTCACGTGCAAACGATAATAAAAAAGATGAAACTGAAAAAATGAAAAACATGATACTGCTTTAACTAATCATTTAAAAATATAAAATTAAAATAATACATTAGTCTTAATAAAAATATCGTTGGTGGTAACTAATTTAGAATGCTGATTTAGGCAAGAATTTTAGATTTACGGTTGAAATTGAGAGTAATATGTTACAGCTTTCTTTAACTTTTTATCTTGTGGAAACAAGGTCTGTGAAGAGATAAGAGGTTTTCACGTGGGAAGAAAATATAATGACACCAAAGTTGTCATTCTCCATCGCCATATTTTGCCGTCAAATAAGGAATTTCATCACAAAGTCAAAAATTTTGTCGCCAGCTATCAAATTTTGCCTCCAAATCACAATTTTTTTTGCTAACTCGCAAATTTTGTCACCAAAAATCTCGCCAATTCATACAATTTAATAAATTCTTAACAAATTAGCATTGAAATTTAGTGGTGCCCAAATAGTCCAATGTTAACTAATGTTATGTTATAATTGCAATTTGAAATTGTAATTCCATACAATGTAAAGGAATCTAACTTTGCCTTTAAGCTTGCCGAAAAGGGATTTTTAATCAAATAGTCTTATATTTTCTTTTCTTGCCTTTATCCTTAACATACTAACATAATTGTATATTAAGTTTATTTTAAATTAATCATGTTTTTAATCAACATAATGAAACTAAGAATTATATTTAAAGAACTTTAAAATATAAAGATCAAAATTTATTTATTTATTTTTTTTTTTTTTTTTTAATGATTGTCACATTTTTTTATTTGTAGTTGTGAAATAAAAAGTAAATATAAACAATAAACACTTCTGCAAATACAGACTTATAATTAAGGTAACGACACCAGTGCTCGTCACTCTTAAGGCCTTATTTTAAAAATGTTTGTTTTTTTCGCGTGGCATTCATGTGGAATTTATGTATCAATATTATACTTTGGTCTATTTTATACACTGATTCTTCTAGTTGTTGTTAGACACTTTCATTTTTTCAATACGTTAAGCCAATTTTTTTAAAAAAATAAAAATTAAACCTATAAAAATGCACCAGTGCTCGTTACTTGAAAACTGCGTTTCACCAGTAGTCGTCAGGTGATTGCACCAGTGGTCGTCATGTAAATAAAACGCAACAATTTGCTTAATAGTTTGATTTTAATTGCGTTTTTGCAAAATTAACAGAATATCTTTGGAACATATTTAGAACCCAAATCCATTCTTAGGGCTTAAAACACAAAACATTAAATGGTAAAATTCAAAATATTGCGAATAAAACAAATTCATATGTGAAATAATTTGAAAATTCTTTGCTTTTAAGAAAAGTTTTCAAAATTTTATTCGTTCTCAAAAATATCTTTACTTAAAGCAGAGGGTAAGTAGCAGGGGAGGGGGTAATAATCTCGTTTTTAAGAGTGACTTTGTTCCAAATTATCGCAGTAAAATCAATCTTACCATGCTTTTTATTAACGCGTATTCTTGTTTGTTTGTCCAGTACAAATCTTACAATTGATTTTTAACTAACTTCCCGACTACCTAGACATTTGAAACTTTCAGAATAGTTCAGAACACGATGAAAATGCATTTTTTAAATACTTTTAGCCAACTGCTCCGGGTCCCTGCAGCCTTCGGCAGCGTTATCAGTACAAATCTTGCAATCGATTTTTAACTGACTTCTCGACTAGCTTGACATTTGAAATTTTCAGAAAAGCTCAGAAGACGGTAACAATGGATTTTTAAAATATTTTTAGCCAATTGTTTCGAGTTACTGCTGCCTTCGGCAGCGTTTATATGGTTCAACAGAAAATTTATTTAACTTTTTTTCCGACTATCTAGACATTTGAAACTTTCAGAATAGCTCAAAACACGGTGACAATGCATTTTTTAAATTTTTAGCAAACTGTTTCGGGTCCCCGCTGCCTTCGGTAGCGTTCACATGATTCAACAGAAAATTTATTTAACTAACTTCTCGACTAGCTAAACATTTAAAACTTTTAGAATAGCTCAAAACACGATTACAATGCATTTTTTAATACTTTTAGCCAATTGTTTCGGGTCCTGGCTGCTTTCAGTAGCGTTTATATGATTCATCAATCATATACTCGTCCCGATCATCAATCTTTCCGACTACCTGGACTTTTGAAATTTTCAGAATAGCTCAGAACACAGTGACGATGCATTTTTAAATTACTTTTAGCCAATTGTTTCAGGTTCTCGCTGCCTTCAATAGCATTTATATGATTCAACAGAAAAATTTAAAACACGGTATAAAAAAAATTCTTTTTGTATTGCAATTACTTTTTTTTTTTTTAACGTATGGGTTGATTATGCGTACCTAACACATACTATAAAGGAATTTTGAGAAATCTTTCGCCTCTCCTTCCTCATTAAGTGTGGGGTGGATGCAAAAACACGTTTTCAAGAGTAATTATTCTCCAAATTATATCAGGACAAATTATATCAGGAAAGCAATTTTTTGATGCGTTGATTGGTTATGCGTACCCAAAAATACTGTAAAGATATTTTGCGCAATTCTTTACGACCAAATTTTGAGAAAGGGTAGCAAAAACGTATTTCCACGCATAACGCTGCTCTAAATAATCTTACAAAGGCGATTTCTGATGTGTGAGTTGGTCATATGCATCCAACACCTAGTATAAAGAGATTTTGCAAAGATCTTTCGTCTATGTGAGGGTGGCAAAAAAAAAAAAATATATATATATATATGTGTGTGTGCGTGTGTTTTCAATCTAAACTCTGCTGCAAATTATTTTCGGGAGATAATTTTTTTTATGCGTTGGTTGGTTGTGTGTGTGTACCTTAGACGCATTATAAGGCGATTTTACAAAATTTCCCTTCCCCTCTTCCCTTCCCTCGGCCGAGCGGACAAAAAACACGTTTTTAACCTTAGCTCTATTCCAAATTAACTCAGAAAGGTGAGTTTTGATGTCTGGGTATTGGTTAAAAGTACGAAATATGTAATTTGATAATATTGCGTTAAAATTCTAAATTTACCCGTGGGAGAAAGGGGGGGGGGGGATAAAAAGCGGTTAAGTCTATGCCGAAGGCAGTAGAAGCCAATCATCATATTGCGGGACGGAAAGCTATTACAGAAGCCAGCGGGAACATTAACTGCGGTTTCGACTGATTTCAAAGTTTTTTTTTTTTTTTTTTTTTTTGGATAATGATAGGGATTTTTCCTATTTTATTTAAATATAGGGCCCAGCGAAGGTGGCAAAGCTTTCTAGTATTATTCTACACATCAAGCTAATGTTATCAAATATTATGGATATTAATGTTATCAAATGTTAATGTTATTTAATGTTATCAAATATTATCTTACAATTTTAATTATTTAAGAACAACAGTCAACAGAGTAATTTTTATCAACATTTTAACTATTTGTTTATCTTACATAATTAATATAATGTATAAACAGAAAACTTGCTTAAGAAATGTTTTTAATGTTTAATATTTTCTTTATAAGTTTTTATTCACCTGCATCTAACATAACAAAAAAGCCTTAACATAATTTTGAACCTACTCACAGTCATGCTGACTATGAAATTAAGCCTTTGTATTTTATCTTTTTCGAAATATATATGAATTAAAATTAAATTATCACAGTCAATAAAAAACTTAAACATCACTTAAATATATCATCGCAAAACCATGACATCATAAAAATTTAAAATACATTAGACAGATGTATGGAGTAATCATGTCTGTTTTTCTAAAATATATAACAGAAAACTAGAAAAAGCGCTTTATAACTAAATATGTTTATGTGCCATTGTTTAATTTTTCCAGCAAAATAATATGGAAAATTTTATGTGGTTTAAAGTCAGTCATAGTGAATTAAGGGTACCATGACTGACTTTATTTAAACAAGCTATACAAGAGTTACAAGTGCAATAAAGTTCACGTTCTTGAGGTTAAAATACATTTGTTTACATTTACGAATACCCCTGACGACTACTGGTGCCGATAGTCAAATTAAAGTAAAATTTATACCATCATAATTCTGAACGAAAATATAGTATTTTTCATCAAAAATGTTACCCAGTTATTAAAAATGTTAAAACACCAGTGTTCGTCAGGGGTGACGAGCACTGGTAAAACGTGCAAAATATGCACCAGTAGTCGTCATACCTTAAAAACCTTTATATTATGTCAAATTTTAAAATGTTGCACATAAATCGTATTCTGCATTTCATAAGCATTACATACAATGCTTTATGAGCAATGTCAAATGCAGCAAACAACAAAATATATCAAGAAATGCATATCTATTCCCTTAATCATTTGCTTTACGTTGACTCAATTCAATTGTAATTTAACGTATACTTCCCTTATTTTGTTTCTCCCTACTCTTCCTCAATAGTTGAAATCGAACTTTTTATGCCATAAGAAGCAGAAGGCTTTGGAGAATCTTATGCGGGTAGATTCAAATCCATACAGGTTATAAAACGGTTATTTTAACACTTCTTTTAAGAGGGTGACGACTACTGGTGCAGATTTTAGGGGTGACGAGCACTGGTGTCTTTACCTTATGCTACATAGCTTCACGGCAAAAATTTCTTTTTCCCCTAGTCCCTTGGAAACTACTGTTCTGCTACATCATTCGTAAACACATATTTCAAGATCCTTCGTGTGCGATCTTGATACATGGACTCTCCAAATCTTCTTAGTTTTGTGAGCTAAATGAAAAAAAATAAATGCAATAAATAAATGATAAATTTAATTTTAGATGATGTATAATATTTGATCAAATCACAAAAGCATTGCATACATTTACAATTAATTTACATGAAGTACACAAAAATTTCTCACATATTTCAGTCTATAGGGGGAAGGAAAAATTGAAATACATTTTAGAACTTTTATTTTGCTTTGCTTCAAACTCTGTAAAATTGCACATATGCATAAGGCAAAAATAAAAAAATAAAATAAAAATTTTCATATACTTTCTGAAACTCACAACCAGAAAGAATTCCCTCTCATTTTCTGTAATTTTTAAGAATTAAAAAGTTAATTTTTATAATTTTTAATAACTCCAATATCAGGAAAAAATTCCCCGAGTTTTCCAGACAATTTTAGAGGCAATATTAACGACATATTACAAGAAATGCTCCTCTAGAGAGGAGAAAATACATCTACTTCCCCTGTATGTCATGTTACTGCTGGTTATGATAGAAATTCAAATAGAAATCATTGTTTACATAAATATTTCCACTATACTTAATATCATTTGAATTTTGATATGCAGTTAAACAACAATATAATTTAAGAGAAAGGAAAATGTTTGTTTTTCCAAGTTTTATTATCTATTTTTCCCTGAGTATTTATTCCAGTTTTTCCTTGATGAGTATGAAACCTGAATATACTATATATATTCTTAAAACATTACTATTATATGTTTACAGTTTGAGCATGAGAAAAATGAGTCTACATTTCTTTTTAGATAAAGTTATGTAAAAGAAATACGAATATTTTCTAAATGAAGACTTAATAAAAGAAAGAAAAAAAAAAATGAAAAGAGAAGCTTCTATAAAATGACAGAAGTGAAAAAAAAATATATATATGAAAATAAATTTAGGTTAGAAGCGATCATTTTATAAAAATCTTCATTCAAAAACTTATACAATACAGGAAAATTTTCTCTACATATCATAGCCCTTAATATACATAACTGGATACATTCATACACATTTATTAATGATTCTGAATCTCTGTATTTCGCTGAAAAATTATTATTTTTTTTTTATTATTTCATGGCTTACAAGTACAAAAATGGCTTGCAAATTTTGTTCATTTACTCTCATCTTTCTTTTTTCAAAACTATTCTGTTCAAAAGAGATATTGCAGATAGATGGTTGAAATTAAAGGAATTTTTGTAACGTAGTTGAAAAGTAATTACATAATTTCAAAGTGGCATATATATCACTAATATGATACACTATGTTATGTAGATATAATACATAATAATTATATATATATAATTATTATATTATACATAACATATTTATTACATTTATAATAATACCAAGTGAAAATACGTAAGTGAAAAAATAATAAATGGACTCTTTCCCTTTCCACCTGACGTCAGAGGTCACATGATAGGGGAAAAACAAATAGCAGACGAAGTCTTGTTTATCTAGAGCGATTGCTGAAATAGCATATTTTCTATTCTTATTTTTGATCAATCGTATTTAATCTGTGTTATTTTTTATATATCATCATTTTTAATCCATTTTATATCATTATTCATCATCTTTTGTTTTCTAGATACATTTACAATCATCATTTAGTTTATACCTGTTATTGATGTTCATGAAGACCATGTTTAAATACTCTGATTTTTCGTACTTAAATCAGTGACAGTGCAATATCGTACTGCGTAAATCCATTTAGACCAGTCAGTAACTAAGTTAATTAACTTGTTGTAACACCTTTATGCAATTAAATTAAATGAAAACATTTTAAAATTTCAAATTATAATCCATAAACATTCCACAAGAAGCTATTATTTATTGCTAGATCAGTTAATGTTATAGTTACACTACAATATACAAAAATCTATTCTTATAGGTAAAAATGAATAAACACATAAAGTGTTTTTTAAAAATTATTAAATTTACAAATACAATTATTCTACTGTTTACAAATGCACAATATTACTTTTATTTTATTTTATATTAAATATTAAAATTTTTGTTCTTAAAAACAATATTTAATTGAATTCGATTATTCGTTTTCCTCTATCACGTGATTGAGCAGACGACGCTGGGAAGAGCCCATTACTTTTAAAAAAGTGAAGAACATTTTTTTTTAGATTTAAAAAAACCCAATAAAACTCACTTGAATGTTTTTTTTTTTTTTTTTTTTTTTTTTTTCCCCGTGGGTAAATCCAAATAACCAACCCGTTTTTTTTTGTTTTTTTTTTTTTGGAGGGGGGGGGGAGTTGGGGAGAATAAAATTACAAGCCATTTTTGTACGTCTTTTCTTTTTTTTAAGTATTAGTTTGCCTAAAATTCTACAGATTTAAAAACAAATATACTACATGCATGTGAATGAATGATTTTGTTGATATTTGTTTCACACATTTAAATGTAACCATATAAATTTAGATTAGAGATTTAGATTGTCAAAGAAACTATTAAATTGGTATTTATAATGACTTAATATTCTTTATCATAAGTATTATTTTGCAGTTTACTGTATTTTTATACAACTAATTAAGAAAATTTAGCAAAATAAAATATTCTATGTGAGTTGGCAAATAGGTCAAATAGTATAACTATTGTCTTATAATAATTACTGCACAGAACATAAC
This sequence comes from Salticus scenicus, assembly GCA_963930645.1. Taxonomy (NCBI): domain Eukaryota; kingdom Metazoa; phylum Arthropoda; class Arachnida; order Araneae; family Salticidae; genus Salticus; species Salticus scenicus. The sequence continues at coordinate 200,188,185 of OZ005653.1, read as the reverse complement.
AAATTGGTACACATCATTACAATGTCTTGTTGAAAGCTGGCAAATATTAAGCATTAATAATTTAAATAAAAGTGAAAATAAGATCTGAAAAAAAAAAAGACTCGAAATACAAAATTTTTTCCTTGTACAATAATAAACGCGTTTGACATTGAGTGAAATATATTCGAAAATAAACAGTTTAAATATAAATTTTTATTTCTATATGATGTATGATGAATAAATCTTGCATATTTTTATAAAGATAATGAAAATGGGAAACTATTGTTTTATCTTAAGCTGAACAATGTTAGCGTCACGATTTGGCAAATACTGCATACAGTAAAAGTTACATGATAAATAGTAGTACGTAGTACTATCTTTGTAACACAAAAACACTCAGAAATAAATAAGAAAAATAAAAATAAAATAAGCCTTCATACACTGAAATGATTTTTTTTTTTCCAAAGTATACACAAACACGCGTACTTAAATTGGAATATTTTGATAGATTTTACAAAATGTCTTTTCACAAATAACATAAAGTTAAAAATTTTTTTTGCGAAATTAAGTTTTAACAGTTTTACTGAATAAATACTGCAAATAAACAACAACAACAACAACAAAAACAAAAAGCGTCATGATAATGAATATTAACCCTAATGTTATTCATAATACATTTAAAAACATTTGATTTATTACAGCAAATTCAGACAAATTTTCTTTGAATGGAAGTCAAAAATTTACTTACATGAAACAAATCAATGTCATCTTTTATTGCACAAGAAGTAGATACACATATACAATGAGATATAATTGTAACAACTTTTTTTTTTTTTTTTTTGCTTATTTTCAGGAATGTTCATGGACTAGAACCTGCCTGTTTATTTACAAATCAATTACCTCACACAAAAATATCAATGTTTCCATAACCATATGTATATTCCAATAGATGTATAAGGAAGTCGTGGTGTCCACGTCAGATTCTTTTTTTTTTTTTTATGCTAGCTAAGCAAGCATACATGTATGGTACCGTGACCACTGCTATACAGATTTTCATGCAAAATGTGTAAGTTGTATCCAGTGATGTTTTTACTTTCTTCTATATGTAATATAGAGAAAGTATTGGATTCGCGAAAATTTTCGAAGTCCACTTTTTGATGGATTTACATGTTTTGGGATATGGAGAACACGAATTAATAGTTTTTAGAAAATGTCTGTCTGTCTGTCTGTATCATTTTTTTGTGGACGCTGTATCTCACGAACCAATGAATGAAATTTAACCAAACTTGGTATTTAGTTGCACCCTGACATAAACTGGTGCTGATTAGATTTTGGGATCAATCGCTCAATAGGTGGCGTTGTGATCGCATTTTATGCAAATTTTTAACATGGCAGCATAGGACAAATTTCCGTATAAATGGGCATAAAGAGAGTTATTTTACACTTGCGATTGTAAAATTAATATGAGTTATTGATAATAGTAGTAGTTAGCTAGGAAAAAAATTTTGTGCATGGGGGGGCATCGGTTCCCCCCCCGGGGAAGTAAATTTTCAAGATGGGTATCTTTCGAAAGGTCTCGTTGATAATAGTAATAGTTAACTTGGAAAAAATTTTTGTGCATGTGGGGGCATCGGTTGCCCCCCCACCGGGGGGGGGAAGTTCCCACCCGGGGGGGCAAAATTTCAAGATGGGTATCTTTCGAAAGATCTCGTCAATACCTTTAAAACGAATGGTTGAACGATAATTCTGTGATAATTTAAACCAAAGTTATCGATTTTTTTTACTTTTAACAAAAAAAAACAGAAAAATATCGCAATTTTTTTTTTTTTTTTTTTAACGAAATTTAACCAAACTTGGTATTTAGTTGGTCCCCGACATAAACTGGTGCTGATTATGTTTGGGGATCAATAGCTCAACAGGTGGCGCTGTGATAGCATTTTATTTAAATTTTTAACATGGCAGCATAGGACAAAAATTCGTATAAATGTGCATAATTAGAGTTGTTTTAAACTTGTGATTGTAAAATTAATATGAATTATTGATAATAGTAGTATGTAACTAGGAAAAAAATTTTCTGCATGGGGGGGCATCGCTTCCCCCCCTAGGGGAAAAATACCCCCCCAGGGGGGGTAAATTTTCACATTAGGTATCTTTCGAAAGATCAGGTTGATAATAGTAGTAGTTAACTAGGAAAAAATTTTTGTGCATGTGGGGGCATCGGTTGCCCCCCCACCGGGGGGGGGAAGTTCCCACCCGGGGGGGGCAAAATTTCAAGATGGGTATCTTTCGAAAGATCTCGTCAATACCTTTAAAACGAATGGTTGAACGATAAATCTGTGATAATTTAAACCAAAGTTATCGATTTTTTTTTACTTTTAACAAAAAAAAACAAAAATATCGCAATTTTTTTTTTTTTTTTTAACGAAATTTAACCAAACTTGGTATTTAGTTGGTCCCCGACATAAACTAGTGCTGATTATGTTTGGGGATCAATAGCTCAACAGGTGGCGCTGTGATAGCATTTTATCTAAATTTTTAACATGGCAGCATAAGACAAAAATTCGTATAAATGTGCATAATTAGAGTTGTTTTAAACTTGTGATTGTAAAATTAATATGAATTATTGATAATAGTAGTATGTAACTAGGAAAAAAAATTTCTGCATGGGGGGGCATCGCTTCCCCCCTGGGGGGGAAGTACCCCCCCCGGGGGGGATAAATTTTCAAGATGGGTATCTTTCGAAAGGTCTCGTCAATACCTTTAAAACGAATGGTTGAACTATAAATCTGTGATAATTTAAAACAAAGTTATCGATTTTTTTCACTTTTAACAAAAAAAAAAAAAAAAAAAAACTTAGAAAAAAAAAAATCGTACTTTTTTTTTTTTTTTTTTTTAATATTGTTACTGATTGAATATGTATAGGTAAATATAGAAGAAAGTCTTGTGGTGGCCACAACATACTAGTTTACTTTCTTCTATATGTAATATAGAGAAAGTATTGGATTCGTAAAAATTTTCGACCTCGGGTTTTTGATGGATTTACACGTTTTGAGAGCTGTAGAACACGATTTGACCCTTTTTAGAAAATGTCTGTCTGTCTGTCTGTCTGTCAGTCTGTCTGTGTGTGTGTGTGTGACAAAATTTTGTGGCAACTGTATCTCAGGAACTACTGCAGAATTTCATACGAATTAGTATGTAGTTGCACCTTGACATAAATTAGTGCCTATCAACTTTTGGTAAAAATTGTCTGACAGGTTGCGTTGCCATTCCGCTTTTTCTAAATTTTTAACATGGTGATATAGGACAAAATTTTGTATAAATGTGCATAAAGTGAATTATTTTTTAGTAATCATTATGAAATTTACAAGAATTATTTATAATAGAGGTAGTCATCTGGGGAAAAAATTTTGTATGCGTAGGAGCCTCGTGAACCCCCCTGGGGGGGAAGTCCCCCCTCGAGGGGAGTAAATTTTCAAGATGGGTATCTTTCGAAAGGTCTCGTCAATACCTTTAAAACGAATGGTTGAACTATAAATCTGTGATAATTTAAAACAAAGTTATCGATTTTTTTTTACTTTTAACAAAAAATAACTTAGAAAAAAAATCGTTTTTTTTTTTTTTTTTTTTTTTAACGAAATTTAACCAGACTTGGTATTTAGTTGGCCCCTGACATAAACTGGGGCTGAGTAGATTTGGGGATCAATCACTCAACAGGTGGTGCTGTGATCGTATTTTTTCTAAATTTTTAACATGGCAGTATAGGATAAAATTTCGTATAAATGTACATAATGGGAGTTATTCTTAACCTGTGATTGTGAAATTAATATGAATTATTGATAGTAGTAGTAGTTAATTAGGAAAAAAATCTCGGTCATCGCTTCCCCCCCCCTGGGGAAAGTACCCCCCGGGGGGGGGGGGTAAATTTTCAAGATGGGTATCTTTCGAAAGGTCTCGTCAATATCTTTAAAACGAATGGTTGAATTATAAATATGTGATAATTTAAAACAAAGTTATCGATTTTTTTTTAACGAAAAAAAACTTTGAAAAAAAATCGTTTTTTTTTTTTTTTTTTTTTTTTAAATATTGTTACTGCGTGAATTTGTATAGGAAAATATAGAAGAAAGTCTTGTGGTGGCCACAGCATACTAGTTTCTCTTTTGGTTTTAATGGTTGCAAAGTGAGTTCACATGCATGGAAGTGATCGCTACTATACAGATTTCTATGCATAGTGAAATAGCTCAATTTTAAATATTTGTTTTATTAATCTTAAAAATAGGCTTCCATATTAAGGAAGTATTAATAAAAAATATGTACAACTGTATTAAAATATAGCTATAATTTATTAAAATGTATGTACGTGTAACATCGTTAAGGCAAATAATTCGTCATTTAATAAAGATTTTCTTTTTCAAGTTTAAATTATTAAAATAAATATGGCTGCAATATTGACAAGTAAGTTATACTAGGGTGCCTTGATAGAAAGAATGACAACATACGAAGGACTGTCATTGGCCAAAATTTCTATTTTACCAAATCTATGGGGAAAAAAATGATCAGGTGTACTTTGAAAATTAAGTGAATGACAGTAAATTTTACTCTTTAAATTTTTTTTTTAAATAGGAAAATGTATTATTTATTACTAAGTACAAAACTTTGAATAAACACCATAGAACACACTATAGAACACCATAGAAACACACTCGCAACAATTGTTTCAGGTAAAAAAAAAAAAAAAAAAACCTTCATCAGGCAAAAAAAGTACACACGAGTGCTGTAAAAGAAGCGACAACACACTGTTGCAGGTTGCACTGTGTTGCCGCTTTGTTACAGCACTCGTGCCTACTTTATTCACTTGACGAAGGGCTAGGTTTTCTTTTGACCCGAAACAACTGTTGGAAGTTCTTGCTTTTATGGTGTTTATTCAAAGTTTTGTAATTATTACTTTTAAACGCCAGTTCTTTGATGCTCTTTTATAATGTACTAGCAGGCTTTGCTTGCTTCGCTGGTCATTATATTGAAATGAATTTTCAAAACTCTATACCATTAATAATTTTAAAAAATCATTGAAATCAGTCAAAATCTAAGTTAAAGTTCTCGCTACCTTCGGTAAAGGTTTTTCCACTTGCCACACTTCACAAAATCCCTTTATAGTACATGTTGCATACACATACCTAATCAACCCATTAAAAATCAGGATCCTGTGATTATTTGAAGCAGCACTATATTTTAAAACGTGTTTTTACCCCCTCCCCGCTCTTAAATGGAAGGAGGAGGAGGGAATTTTGCTAAATAATTTTATATTATGAGTTCTATATATATAACTGACCCACACATCGAAAATCTCTTTCTTAAGATAATTTACTGCAGCGTTACGCATGAAGAGTTACTGCAGAGTTTACCCCCACCCCTAAGAGGCGGTAGTGTGGAATTTCACAAAATTACTTTGTAGTGTGTGTGGAATATGCATAAGCAGTCCACACATCAAAAATTACCATTCTAAGATTATTTGGAACAGAGTTACGCATGCAAACATGTTTTTTAATCTCCCCCCCCAACCCTCAAGAGGGGAGATGGCACGGAATTTCAAATAATCTCTTTGTAGTTTGTGTGTGTTGAATACACATAAGCAATCGACGTATCAAAAAATCACTTTCATGAGATAATTTCATAGCTGCTGTTTTTAATCTTTTAAATCAAAATTCACATTGGTATTTTTAAATGGAATATGTTATATATATTTTCGACGATTAGTATTACTAAAATCAGCTATAAAATTTTTCCAGTCTGAAGTCCCCGCCAAAAACAGTAGACTTGGTATGTATGCAATTTGGAGCAGTTACACTTTAAAAGGTGCTTTTGCCCCCTACTCAACACCCTTAAAGGGAGGAAAGGGGAAATTTCACAGAATACCTTCATAGTGTGTGTTGGAAACTCATAACCAGACCGCACATAAAAAATCACCTAAGATAGTTCGGAGCAGATTTTCACTTGGAAATATGGTTTCTCCTCTCCAACCCCCAAGGGGGATAATGTGTAATTTTACAAAATCTCTTTGTAGTATATCTCTTGAGAACGCATAATCAATCGACATGTTAAAAAATCACTACCCTGAGATAATTTGGAGCGGAGTTACTCTTATAAACATATTTTTGCCTCCCTATCCACCTGCAAAGGAGGGAGGAAGAAACTGCGCAAAAATCCCTGTACAGTGCGTGTTGGGAAGGCATAAACAACCAACACATAAAGTTAATCTTGCTGAGATAATTTGAAGCAAAGTTATACTTGGAAACAGGTTTATTGCCCCCCCCCCTCCCCCCCAATTGGGAACTTTCGCAAAATCCCGTTACAATAGGTGTCAGGCACACATAAATAAGCCACACACTAAAATTTATGATTCTATATATTTCCCCGGACAAATTTAGTGCTAAAAGGGAGACTTGAATTTGCCCCCTCGTAACTCCTCCCCAAAATCGAAAATTGCAGAAAACCAATAATGATTTTTTGGAAATATCCTCAAGTTGACTCTTAGTGGTTTTCTATATCTTTGTGCTATTATTGGTAGAGTTTAACTCTCGCTTTCCCAAGATGGGATCACTTTGACTCCATTTTGAAGTGAAATTTAGTTAAGCTCGCCTCATTCAAGAAGTGCGCTAATTCGTCAGAGATAGTAAACATAACTAGTGGAATGTTGCAACTTCTAAATTGTACAAAAAGGTACTGTGCTGGTGACTTTCGCCAAACATGCCAAGCGGCACCTGAAAGCGATTTTTCTGCAATAGCGCCTTGATGTTGGGAAAGCGAGGCTTAATTAAAAAATGCGTATTTTCTAAATTTGCCTCCAAAAATCATTTTTACCCCCTTAAAAATCTGGAATTCCAAAATTACAGAATTTTTTTTTTTTTTTTTTTGTACTCAAGTCTAGTCTCTCCCTCTGAAATTTTTTCACCGTGAAGCAATTTGGAGCAGAGTTATGTTTATAAAAATGTTTTTGCTCTCTGATTTTGCAAAATCCCGTCCCAGTGGTCATCAAGGTCCTAAAACCGACGTGCTCACCAAAATTTGCACCTGTATCTCCCATAGAATCGCCACGACTGTGTTGAGTCAGTAATCAAAGAGTTTACTCTTTTATATATGTAGATTATTTATTGTTAGAATAAGTTATTTTGGTGGATACATCTCAAATACTTATATCAACATTTTTATTAGAGTATATCAGGTATACTTCGAAAATTAAGTGGATATCCTTAATTACTGTAAATTTTACTTTTTAATTTCATGTTTTCAGATAGCAAAATGTAGCCTTTAGGAGTTATTTTGAGGAATCCATCTAAATTATCACAGATATCAATGTTTTTCTTACAGTGAGTTATGATTAAGCTTTTAATGAATAACATATATTTCTAAATTAAATATATTTTTATATTTCTTTTATTTTGTAACATTTTCATTAAAAATATTCATTTCATCATTATCATGCGATTATCAGGGGGAAAATAATATGCACATAAAATGATGAGCAACTAGTGAGTAATGCCAACTTCTAGTGCCAATCTTTGTAATGACAACACCATATGTGCTGAGAAAATGGCTGTGATACTATTTAATCACTTGTATATTAACTATATCAAAGTATCCTAAATTATATGACTAGTTGGCACAGTCTACTGCATCAACATAACTAAAAATTTCCCAATAATAAAAATTTAATTTTCAAATATCATTTTTTTTTTTTTTTTTTTTTTTTTTTTGTCCCCATTCAAGTTGTAACAATATAAAAGGTTACAAAAAAGGCCTCTGAATGGAGAATTGTTTGCATGAAATTTTAAAAATGAAAGGTTATATATATATATATATTAAGATTATATAAATACTTTTAAATGTTTGGACATAGTTCATTTTTACTAAAGCAAGATTATTATTGAAATAAATTGAGTTAAAAATCATTTACATAAAAATAATTAGAAATTTTATTCAAAGGAAGAGATTATAATACATGCAATTAATCATATTATCAATGTAATCAATCTATACCTGCACAAACATTTGAATTAGTTCAATTTTTAGAAAGTGAGCCTTATTTATTTATTAATCTAAATAAGTAAATAGAAGAAAATCAATGTGTTGCTATTTTAAAAATTAATCGAGCTTAATAAATAAAACTGTGCATGCTATACTTAATTTCAGAGTTAGGCAAGAAAAAAAAATCTGCATTAATCAAAATTAACATTACCTAACAAACATTTTACTTAATTACTTATGTTTGTAATTACTTAAGTACATCATTACTTTACCAAGGATTACGATTTTTTTTCCCTTAACGAAAATGAGACAGAAAGAAAGAATGCTTCGGAAGAAATATATAAAAGTATAAATTAATTTATTTGAATAAAAATAATTTATAATGAATAACGAAAAATATTGAATGATAAAGTTAATAAATTAGTGGAGAAATTTATTATGATACGTTTACATATTGGTAAAAACAGTTATCTATAATAAATTTGTATTTTAATTTAGCACATTTTAAAGATAAAAGAAAAAAAAATGTCTTCTGTAAAATAATCGCTTTTCATTCTATTAAATGTGAAGAAAATTATTTTTTTTTATTAAACAAAATGTTTTATTTTTATACTATGATACGAATGCAAGTACGGTGGATGTGAATCGATGATTCATTCGGACAGGTTTGATTCAATCCATGATTAGTTTCCACATTTTCATATTTTTCCCTCAAAATATGTTGTGCGCCAAGAATTTTCTCGCCAAGGTTCTGAGGAGTGGGCATTTTCCAAATTCGCGGTCAAGGTAAGAAAGTTTTCACTCGCCCCGTCCGAAGACATCCGAGTACTCGCGGTCAAGGTAAGAGCAATAAGCAACAATAATATTCCTAAAAACACATTTTTTTTTTTTTTCACAGTACATTCTCAGGATATCATTTTATTCTGAGGATATCCTATGGATGTACTGGGGTAAGATGTGTTGTTAGAGCGGTTTCTGCTTCTTTTACAAAATGTCGTCAAAACTCAAATACACAGTAATAGAAGGTCTGTGAACACTTTATATTCACTTCTTGAATGATTATAGCAGTTTATCGCTAAATAAATTAGCTAAAATTATGAAATATAATAAAACAAGTTATTCTAAAGACGATACAAAAATATGTTTGTCGTTTGTTTATCAGAGAAACACGCTGGGTACATGTGGCAACCCTAAGGCAACAAAATGCCTGATGCGCCAGCTCGTATATATAGGAGCCTTATAATCTCGGGCGCTCTACTGAACACGCTCTAAGGAGAACCAACGCTGCGTTATGAAAATGGTCATGATTTCCAACTCAGCTGCTACACCGGCTGACCCTCGCGCCATCTATTGAACACTTTCTAAACCATCATTAATTCTAAACGAATTTGGGAAGAAAATAAATAATTTAAACTATATTAATTAAAAACAGAGTGTTGAATTACTAAACTAAATACATGAAAAAGCCTTTACTGTTATGTATCTGGCAACAGCCAGATTAGAGAACCTTCCAAGCTGTGTGACGCACGCGTGCTTTGTTTACCTTTTTGGGTTCCGTAGTTTCGTATTGTACATGTTCGGTGTAGTTGTTGTTATGCTCGTTCGTGCCTGTGTATCTTAATGCTAATAAATGTTCTTTGCGTGTATGTAAAACGAATCGTATCGTCTCTCGGTCTACCTGGCATACATGACAAAAGAGTTGGCGACGAGGATGGGATCTTCGAACATTAATTTTGAATCTTATGATGCGTCTGTGGAAGACTGGTCCAGTTATGTGGAACGTTTAGAATCTTACTTCGTTGTTAATGGGATTGAAGATAAAATGAAAGTCCCTGCTATTTTAAGCCTTATGGGAGCAACATCATATAAATTGTTAAAGAATCTGGCCACTCCGAACATTCCTTCTGAATTGACTTATCAAGATATCGTAAAATTACTTTCGGAACATTTGAATCCTAAACCACTAGAGATGACAGAACGGTTTCGTTTCTACAAGAGGAAGCAATTTGAAGGTGAGTCCATTGCAAATTATTGTGCCGAATTACAAAAACTGTCGATACACTGTAACTTTGGGAACAATTTAAGTACGATGCTTCGTGATAAATTGGTGATGGGTCTCAAAAACGAAAATATACAGAAAAAGCTGTTAGCAGAGGATAAGTTAACATACGAAAAAGCTAAGAGCATTGCATTCGCAATGGAATCTGCTCAGAGAGATGTGTGTGAAATTCAGAATCAAATGGTATCGATAAAAAAATTACATAGTTCGCAAGATAAAACTATCAAAAAAGATTTTTCTAAATTTAAGAAATCTGAACCTACAAAGAAGTTTGATAAATCTCGGAAATGTTACAGATGTGATAGTACTCAACATTTAGCTCACGAATGTAAGCACAAGAACACTCAGTGTAGGAATTGCTTAAAGAACGGGCATTTGGCAAAAGTCTGCCGCTCAAAACGTAACGAAACAGTTAAACAAATAGAATCTTATTCTGAAACTGTACCAGTTAATAGCGTTAAATCACCACGACATGCAAGGGATAAGATTTTATTAGAAATTTTTGTTGAAGGGAATAAATGTTTATTTGAATTAGATACTGGAGCTGCTATTAGTTGTATGAATGTGAATGAATTTAAGAAACTTTGTCCGGATGTAGCCATTAAGCCTACCAAATTATTGCTTAGGAATTTCGATAATTCTATGATAACATCAGCTGGCCAAGCAGTGGTGCAAATTCAATACAAAGATCAAATTAATACAGAAACTATTTATTTGATACATGCAAAAGTAAACGCAGTTTTTGGTCGTGAATGGTTGAGAAATTTCTAATTAGACTGGAGCTCAATTAAAGCAGTTCGGGTTGGAAATTGTAATTCTCGAACCAATAAATTAAATATCTTGCTTCAAAAGTATGAGAAAATTTTTTCTCCGGGTATCGGGAAACTGGAAAAGTTTTGTTGCCGTCTTCAAATGAAACCTAATTACAAACCGGTATTTTTTAAACCTCGACCAGTACCATTTGCTTTAAAAGAAAGAATAGAAACTGAACTTAATAGGTTAGTTGCAGAAGACATCATTGAGCCGGTGACATATAGTGATTGGGCTACACCAATTGTTCCTGTTATCAAACAGAATGGGAACCTACGAATCTGTGGTGATTATAAGGTGACTATCAACCCGGGACTAAAAATTGAGCAGTATCCTTTACCCCGTATCGAGGACATTTTTGCTGAACTGTCAGGAGGGGAGTTCTTTACTAAAATCGACTTATCTGAGGCATACCTTCAAATGTTAGTTGATGAGCAGGACCGACATCTATTGACGATCAATACTCACAAGGGTTTGTTCCGTTACAAGAGAATGAATTATGGTATAGCCTTAGCTCCGGCAGTGTGGCAGAGGGCCATTGAACAAGTTTTATCAGGCATCGCGGGGGTACACGTATTTTTAGACGATATTACCGTAACGGGGAGAAATGATCAAGAGCATTTTGAAAGGTTAGAATTAGTACTACAGAGACTAGAAGAATATGGTCTCAGAGTAAATAAGCGGAAAAGTGAATTTTTTAAGAAATCTGGGAATTATTGTGGTCATACAATTGATAAATTCGGCCTCCACAAAACACAAGAAAAAATCGATGCAATTACGAAGGTACCAGTTCCAAAAACTGTATCTGATTTGAAGAGTTTTTTGGGTTTAGTCAATTACTACGGAAAATTTATTCTCAACTTATCTACTAGTGTCGCTCCTTTCAATAATTTACTGCAGAAAGGTACTAAATTTTTGTGGACTGCAGAATGTGAAAAAGCTTTCAAGGCATTGAAACAAGAAATTGCTTCAGACCGAATTTTATGCCATTATGATCCTAAGTTACCTCTTGTATTACAAACTGATGCATCACCAGTTGGAATAGGAGCAGTTTTAAGTCACATTATGCCAGATGGTTCAGAAAAACCAGTAATGTTTGCATCAAGGTCATTGACTAAAACGGAACGTAATTATTCGCAGATAGACAAGGAAGCATTGAGTATCGTATGGGGAGTAAAGAGATTTTATCAATATTTATTTGGTCGACATTTTGATCTCGTAACCGATCATAAACCCCTAGTATCAATTTTCGCACCTAATCGTAGTTTACCATGTCTAGCAGCAACACGAATGGTTCATTATGCACTTTTTCTCCAAGCATTCAGTTATACAATCAAGTATCGAAACACTAAGAATCATGGCAATGCCGATGCACTTTCACGGTTACCACTAGCAGTTGACAAGGACTGTGAGTACTTGACTGAAGCAAACGTGACAAATATTTCGCAAGTTGAATTAATGCCTGTTACAGCAACTGACATAGCTAGAAGCTACTGCTATTGGCAAGGTATTGATGCCAGTATAGCCAATTTTGTTCAGAACTGTTCAGCTTGTATCGCAACGAGGAACGAACCAGCAAGGATAAATCGACATCCGTGGGAATGGCCAAATGGACCTTGGCAAAGGATACACGTTGACTACGCTGGTCCTTTTATGGGGAAAAGGTTTTTTGTAGTCTCTGATGCATATTCGAAGTGGATAGAAGTCATTCCGATGAAAAATATTACAGCTAGTTTTACAATTCATCATCTTCGTATTCTTTTTGCTCATTATGGAATTCCCTTAACTTTGGTTAGTGATAACGGCGCAAGTTTTACTAGTTACGAATTTCGACATTTTTTGAAACTGAATAATATTAAACATATAACTTCAGCACCGTACCATCCTGCTACGAACGGACAGGCAGAAAGAATAGTGCAGTTATTCAAAGCTTCGTTGAAATCGAGTAGAGGTGATTCTGGAGATCTAAATGTGAAATTACAAAGATTTTTATTACAGTATAGAATAACTCCACATTCTCTCACGGGAGAAACTCCGAGTGCCTTGTTTTTGAAGAGATGTATTCGCACTAGGCTTGATCTTTTTAAACCAAATTTGAGAAACAAAGTTGTTCAGAAACAGAGTTCGAGACTTGACACAGAATCTATCTTGCGTGAGTTTCAGGAAGGGGAGAAAGTAGCCGTAAGAAATTATTCCGGACCTAACAAATGGAAAATTGGAACAATTATAAACCGAGATGGAACTTTGAGTTATAGCATACAAGTTGGAAATGAAATTTGGAAGAGACACGTAGATAAAATAAGGAAATGTGGGAAGTCGATTGAATTATCCCAAGCTGCTACTGAAATTCCAATTTACGATAAAGAATTGAATTTTCCAGATGAGCCAGTATCCGATGATGTTGCTGAATCGGAACCGCCTGCACCTGTACCTGAAGTTGTCCCTCAACCTAAAGATGTACCTGTACCTGCCACTCCAAGTGATGATATACCACCTAAGCCTGTACCAGGCGCTTCCGGAAAGCCGAAAACTGATGTGCCACTCTGTGATGTTAAAAACATCACTTCTTTTTAAATAAGATCGTTTTTCTGCACTTAAATGCATTGTTTCTCTTAGCTGGCTCAACTCACCCTGTTGTGTTTGCTTTACTGCAATACACACACAGGAGAAAAATTGGTTCTTCTTTCCTAGTGGTGATGTCATATCACAATATTCTGAGAACCAATAGGGTGATGGTTCTGACCCCACCTTCTGTTATCCCGACAGTTTTAAATTCAGTTGGGTTTGAGCAGCTCTCAAGAGAGGAACATGGGGTGAGAAAGATTTTTTTTTCTTCTGTTTTAAAATAATGACCATTTTATCATTTAGAGAGAGAGTGCCTACTTATTAATAATAAATATATATATATTAGTTTATATGAATACATATTCAAATTTTAAAAACCATCAATTTTTATATCCTACTTAATTTGGATTTACTAGTGTGGATTTGAAAATAAAGAAATTAATTTTGATGCAGCAGTTTAGTTTTATTACAAACATTATTTTTGTATGCATTTTTCTTTTTACAGCATTCTAGCCAATAAGTAAATTTATTCCTCTTTTCTATTATGTAAATAAAAATATTTGGATATATATTTGACCTTTTGACCCGAAGAATAAAAAGGGTTTGTGGCCAAAACGCAATGTACGATCATGTACGCCATGAGGTTTTTGATTCCTCAATAACGAACTTCTTTTGATAATTAAAATTAAAAATATTAATAAAATAAATTAAAATATGAAAACATAAAAGGTAAATGAATTATTAACACCACACACTCCGACGCTCAAACCGAATCAGGAGACCTCCAAAGAGACTCGACCTGTGACTCTATATTTTGTCGGGGAGGAACTGTTATGTATCTGGCAACAGCCAGATTAGAGAACCTTCCAAGCTGTGTGACGCGCGCGTGCTTTGTTTACCTTTTTGGGTTCCGTAGTTTCGTATTGTACATGTTCGGTGTAGTTGTTGTTATGCTCGTTCGTGCCTGTGTATCTTAATGCTAATAAATGTTCTTTGCGTGTATGTAAAACGAATCGTATCGTCTCTCGGTCTACCTGGCATACATGACAACAGAGTGTTGAATTACTAAACTAAATACATGAAAAAACCTTTACTGACTTCGTTGCTTGCCGTTAAACTTTTCCACCGGGTTCCCGGTTCTCGTCAGACGGCCTCCTCTGTGCGTGACTTGGACTATTGTGATGGTATTTACCTTTCCAAATGTGGCGCCACATTCTGTCCGGAGCTACTGCGCCGCTGTCTGTCATTGCATGTGTTCCTATTGGTTGATATCTCTATGGAATGGATTCGTGGATTATAACTACGCGGATTATAACTATGAGGATTATAACTACGCAATGTACCGCGAATCCATAGAGATAGCAACCAATAGGAACTCATGCAATGACAGCGGCGCAGTAGCTCCGAACAGAATGTGGCGCCACATTTGGAAAGGTAAAGACCATCACAATAGTCCAAGTCACGCACAGAGGAGGCCGTCTGACGAGAACCGGTGGGAAAGTTTAACGGCAAGAACGAAGTCAGTAAAGGTTTTTTCATGTATTTAGTTTAATAAATAATTTAAATTACAGTCGGTTGGTAGCCTCCGTCGTGGTAAGACGTACGTTTCACCTCTTGGAGTTTTGTTCCGCCTACTTTCATTAACCTGGTTACATTCCGTGGCATCTGATTGGCCGACGATGTAGCTTCCTCACACGTCCACCCATCGTCTCTTCTGCTGTATGTAACTTTCATTTTCTGGCTGATAATGTAGTTTTCTCACGCGTCCGCCTTTTGGTTTTCTGAGTGTGGCTCTCGCTCATGTTTCATAAGACTACTATATAACAGGCTGAATCATTCGCCGCCATTTGTACGTCAAGTCCGTCATTGCTAAATTTAAGATTACTATATAATAGTCTTATATAGTCTCATACAATAATCTTATATGGTAGTTCGTCACTGACAAACCGAAGACTATTATATAATAGTCTTATATAATCTCATATAATAGTCATATACAATAGTCTTAGTTTTAGCAATGACGGACTTGACGGACAAATGGCGGCGAATGATTCAGCCTGTTTTATAGTAGTCTTAATGTTTCACAGCGGAATGTAACCCCGCCCACTTCTGAAAACTGCTTCTTCTATTAGTCAAAGACTGTTTTGTGACCATGAAGGTAAAGAGTAATACCATGTTTGTGACCAACTAGACTTTTTCACAGTGTTTTAACACTGTTGCCAGACTCTTTGAAGTTCTTTTCGCTTCATTTTTTAACTTTTTGCATCTACAAACGAAATGGAGGGCCTTTCTTCATCAAATTATGATATGACTTTGCCTAGCAAGTCTATTTTTCCACCGAAACTGAAAAGAATTGATGAATTTCTGCAATTTTATGCGTCTGTTCCCTCGGGACAACGTTCACCAGTGATTGATTATTTCGTCACCATTATGCAAGAGACTAGATTCTTACTAAGTACCTGCACCTCTCCTCTCGTCATAGAGATCATCTTGAAAATCACCTAAAAGGTATGTGGGCAGAAAATTTTGACCCTCTAACTGTAGACCTGCTCTACATTCAATATATTGCAAACTCAACCAAATATATCCTAGATTTTGTTTATGAAGATATGAAATTTAATGATCTAAATGTTAATGATATTAATATAAGTAACTCAAATAACGCTCATAATGCTGCTAAAAAACGTAACAGACTAAATTCCCCCATCATGTGATGATGGATTTAAATTCCCGTCTAAATCCGTTAAGATTACCCAAATTGATCTAAATCAATCAGTTCCTATCTCAAATTTCAACCTCTTAAGCATGAGGAAATGGCTAATTCTACATTTGACAGTCAAACTGCCATTAAAAAAACCCCTAGACCCGAGCCTATTTATCTAAAAGCCACGACTAATTGGTGAGAAATCGCCAAAACACTGGATGAACTAGCTAATACTGTCATAGAGAAACAATTTAAAGGTGATATTATTTAAGACTACTATATAGTAGTCTTAATATTATTATGTTTCGACTTTGGCTTTACCCTATACTAGTGGCGTCCTCTATTCTTCAAAAAATTGGATGAAAAAAAATTAACACTAGTTTCTCTGTGCCCTTTACCTAATTAAGCTCAATGTTTTGGGTATTTTGGAATGCCTCCAATGCTGTATAACGATAACCGTGCTTTTTGATTTGCTGCTGCGCAGTCTATTTTGCGCAATGACAATTCTTTCCATTGGATAGATTCACATCGCAGCTTACGGTCGCTGCTAAGCCTTTGAAGTTTTTCGTGTTTCTAAATTTCTTTTTAGTATTAATTAGTTTATCCAGTTAATATTTGTCAGTTTAGATAATCACATTTTGAAGTTTGTCGAGTAACGAAAGAAATCTATGTCTACCGGTATTCAATTAAACACTTTTGGTGAGTTTAACTTTTTTTGAATATTATGTTTTAGATATTTTAAAAAATAATCATAATTACGGTTACACCGTTGTATAATTTAAGTATCTCAATTGCTGATATTTGTATTTTTTAAAATTTAGCTCTACTTAATATTTATTAATGTAACGTCCAGAGTTCAATGTAGGTCATGGCTCTGTCCTTTCTGTCTGATATAACTACGCAGTCTGTGGTTCACAGTCTTTTAATGACATTTCTTTTCTCCACTGTTATTTTGTTTTCAGGATTTTATCCTAATAATAGAAGTAGAATGAATAATAATAAAAATATATATCGTGGTAATTATTATAATTTCAAGTGATCTTTGTGTTATTCCTTTCTTGTGATCGTTATAAACGAGATCATGTTGAAAATAAAATTTGTGAAATTAAATAAATTGCAAAACTCACGGAAAATATGAAAAAGTAATAATGTACATGGTTTATTTACACTAATTTTGAAATTCTTGGCTAATATAAATTATTAGTGCATAAAAGGCAGTTTCAGTCATGCATATATTTTATGATATTAACCTTAATTTACGAGTAAAGGTGATGAAAATATAATGTAAGACATAGTTTTATGAATTCTATTTCATGCCTTTTTGAACTTTTTATTTTCCGTGTATTATTCTAACACATCTATATTTAAAATTGTGGATGGTGAGTTTTTTTTTTTTTTTTTTTTTTTTTTTTAATTGCTAGGTTACAAATATATGTATATTTTTAATTACCAAATTGACTTGCTTTTGCATTGCACCTAAGAATTACAATTCTCCAAGAAATAATTTGCTAATAAAACTATTTAAAATAGCCCCCCCCCCCCCAAAAAAAAAAAAAAAAAAAAAAAAAAAAAAGTGAAGTATTGGGGGAAAAAAGTTCTTAAGATCAGGGGTGTTAGTGTTCAGGGTTTACCCCTGATTTCAGGGTTTTTACTCTAACCCATCTGTGTTTTCATATTTCCTATAAAGTTATTTTTTGCTTTCATTGGTTGTTCATTTGTTATCCAGGTGATATGTGAATGAAATTTAAAAGGACGTTAGGCTTCTAGCTTAAATAGTTTGAGTATTATTTGATATTTTGGGTTTTTTCTAATTTGAGACTAATTTTCAGGGGTTTTACCTTTGAGTCACAATCACCCCTGTAAGATATAAGCATCAGTGGTTGCATAGAAATTCCCTGATGGGGAGGCACAAACTCCCCAAAAGGACACTATATAGAGAGTTTATTATATGGCTATTTTACACGGTGCTGTGTCGTGTCATGCTATTTTATTTCTGTGTCTGCCATGGTAAATATGCACTTGCACTGCAATTTTGTTAATAATATTATTTGTGCGATTTCATGCCTTACTACTTGTTGCAGTTTTCGAGAACTCTGTGCCATTCTCTAAGTTTACACACTATTTTATTTCTATGAATTAAATGTGTACAAAGTGCACGAAGGAAAGTTCTTAAGAAGCATTTTATCTTCCTTTTACAGATATACAGTGAAACTTCCCTAAGAGAGCTACTCATTGTGCCACAGAAATTTTGCCCTTAGAAAAGTGGCCTTTTAAATAAATGGAGGGGTAGTTAGTACTTGTCCTGAAATTCCTGAAAATTAAAAAAAAAAGTCCTAAAATATATAAGTTGTCCTAAATTTCCTGAAATTTTCAGCTATTATGCTATATATTGACATTTAAACTACCCATATTAAGCGATCAAAACCCAAACTCACCCTGTACTGCCATACTTTGCTGTAATCACTAGATAAATAATAGATTAAAAACTTCGTAAGCAGTCTTTGTTTCTGCACAGCTGCACTCATGCTTACTTTTTACTTCCATTATCCAACTACCATAGGTAATGGGGTCATTCCATGTCAAATCAACCAAAAAAAAGATGATTTGACACCCATAATCTCAGATTTTGACGAAACTTGGTGTATTTGTTCCTTTCATGGATTTAAATGAGGAAAAATAATATTTTTGCTCTATCTTAAATAGTTTAGGTTTTACAGCTAGTTAAAGATTTGTGAATTTCATGTTTTTTTTCGATCAGGCAGAGAAAACGCAATTTGTTCTTTCATAAAGAATAATTTTTATCTCCCTTATTTACCAACTAATGTTGATGAGATTTTTTATGAGTATGCTTTAATATATAAGAAATACAGGAAAAAATAAATTAAACTAGCAAGTATTTGCACATGGCCAGGAAAAATTCCTGAAATGTTATTTTGAAATTTTTTTTAATGAAATACAGAGTTCCACTCCAAATGGATTATCATCATGAGGGAAAAGGATAATCAAAAATTTTTTTTTTTATTATTGCTCTAAAAGATGTATTCTAAAACATGAAAAAATAAAATAAATGGCTTTTTGCATCCTTCATTATTTTCTCTGACTTCAAATTTAAAATTTCCAATTCCCTCATTTTCTTGAAATTGCCAAATTAGAAGTTCCAATTTTAGTAAAATTATATAAAACTTTGAACTAAAATGTTATTTATCAACAAATTTCAGTTTAAAGGTTTTTGAAATAAAATGAAAAATTGAATTACATAATTAGGTGGTGTATGATTAAAACAACAAAGTAGTTTTTAAGAATGTTAATTCAACATGTACAGAAAGATACATACATAAATGCTATTAAATTGAATCAACAAAATTATATCTAAACTGAAATTTCAAAACAAACAAAAAAGTTTCTAAATTAATATTAAATGTTCTAATTAATAGAAATTTGCATTAAAATTTAATTTTGTTTTAAAAACAAGATCTAAATTCTAATCATTTTACTACTCATTGCTATTTCAAATGTTAATCTTATTGTAAACAACCAAACCATTCAAGTTGCAACAATACAATTAAGTGATATTCTGTCTACTGTGTAGGTACATGTTTAGATGTCTGAATAAGTCAAATTTTGTTTGACATGCTTAACCCTTTAACGATCATTGGTTTCGCAGCAAAATCAAACATTTGACATAATTTAACAATTTTTATGCAGTAGATTTTTTATTATTTCTCCCTTGTTTTAATCAGGTTTTAAACTTTTGTTCCTTTTCTGCTTTGTAGATAACAGCACTATTCCAAAATTTAACAAATAATGCTTCAAAGGAAGCTAAATGCATAAGTCACTTGACGTTTCTTAGTGTGTGTGGGTGCGAACTGCTGGTTTCATGATGCACTCATGTCTAGTTTTTATCATTTAATGAAGAGCTGGACTATTATTTTCACCTGAAACAACTTTTATGAGTTTTCATAGTCGATAATTTTTACTTACAAAGTGTTTTATTTATTAAATTAAATATTATTTGAATTTAATAAGGTTAACTTATAGATGTTTCAAACCAAAAATTCTCAAAAAGGAACAATGCTAATTTTGTTATTTTTTAAATATTTACGAAAACGTGTCAAAAAGCCATTTTTAAAATTAGTTTAGTAATTTTTAAAATTAAGTAGTGAACGTTAAAGGGTTAAACAAGTGAGCTTGCTCAGTAGCAGAAACAAAACTTGGCATCATGTAATTAGTCAGTCACAAGCTATTGTATATGTAACATGCATTATTGAGGCTATACTATTTTGAAAAGAATTATTGTTAATTATTTTTTTTATGTTATAGTATGTTAGAAAAATGAGAAGTGCAGTGCGGGGGAAATGACTCAAAGTGATTGTCATTTATTATACCATGTTAGGAAAAAAACCTTGCAAACTCTTGATAAACTATTTGGAACTGATTTAACTCTCTTAAAATTGGACAGAATTAAGTTGTGAATTAAAAACTATTTGTCTTCTTCATCACCAAAGTGTGTTAAAAAAAAGCAGAAGGCTTGTTGCATTTACTTTGTATTACTATGCAAGCTTTCTTTTTCCAGTACAATTTCAGATTCTTCCTTTTTGAGTTGTCAACTATCCTTAAAATTCTAATTATACTATTAAACACAATGTAATCGATCAGTGAATTTCATTGTTGCTTCGTGGTTTCATTGTTATTCATCTGCTTTGAAATTTTGCTTTTTCAATCCATATGACTCCTATTCTGATCGTGGCAGGCTGGGTGAGTGTTGCCGGCGTGAAACTAGTTTAACCCTACAGGCAAGTCACAAGTCTTGCCGCCTGCCTCCTTCCTTCCTATCTTATGTTTCTTAAATTATTTTTTCATAAATTTTGATAAAGTTTATGGTTTTAAGTTAAGATTTGTTGTGTTACTTTATTGATTCGTTTGTTTTGCAGGCTGATAATTAATAAAACTGGTTTCTTTACATTAGTGTATTTCATCCACTGATAAAATTTCTTTTTAATCTTATTAGTCATTGGTGTTTCAGTGATCTTGTATCTGTTGCTTGGCTTCTACTATGCTTAATAAATAGATCATCATCATTATTATATATATATATTAAAATCTTTTAAACTGAAATTAGTTGACAAATAACATTTTCTGCTTTCGTTGCAGTACTCGTGCGTACTTTGTTTTCCTGACGAAGGATCATGGTTTTTTTTTTTAACTCAAAACAATTGCTGAAAATTCTTGTATTTTATGATGTTTATTCAAAATTTGTACTTATTAAATAACATCTTGGTTCAAATTTTTGTATAATTTTACTAAAATTTGAACTTCTAATTTAGCGATTTCAAGAAAATGCGGGAAATGGAAATTTTAAATTTGAAGTCAGAGAAAATAATGAAGGATGCAAAAAGCCATTTATTTTATTTTTTCATGTTGTAGAATACATCTTTTAGAGCAATAATAATAAAAAAAATTTTTGATTATCCTTTTCCCTCATGATGATAATCCATTTGGAGTGGAACTCTGTATTTCATTAAAAATTTTTTCAAAATAACATTTCAGGATTTTTTCCTGGCCATGTGCAAATACTTGCTAGTTTAATTTATTTTTTCCTGTATTTCTTATATATTAAAGCATACTCATAAAAAATTTCATCAACATTGGTTGGTAAATATGGAAGAAAAAAATTGTTCTTTATAAAAGAACAAATTGCAATTCTTCCGCCTCATCGAAAAATAACATGAAATTCCCAAATCTTTAACAAGCTGTAAAACCTAAACCATTTAAGATAAAGCAAAAAAATTTTTTTTCCTTATTTAAATCCATAAAAGGAACAAATACACCAAGTTTCGTCAAAATCTGAGACTATGGGTGTCATGGTGTGGTTGAATTGACATGGAATGACCCAATGGGAGTATTGTATTCAGTCAAAATTCTCAATATAAAATTTTCAACTGATTTACATGTTTAATATATCCTGAATCCAAAAAAGTGGTTTTTAGCAATTGGTCAGTGCATATGTATGTATGTGGGGAATCTTCTGACTATCATATCTCCTAAACTAATAAAGAAAGAATAGCAAAACTTCAGAATTGAGGCAAGTCTGGTGTACAGATGATTTTTCGAATTTTTGAGTTTTGATGGAAATTATAAGTAGGATTTTGAAAACCAGTAATGGGATTGTAAGTCCGTACCTCAAAAACAGCTCTAATAATTTTTTTTTAAAGTTGCTATATAAACACCCCTTTAGATATCCTTTCGTATATATTAGTTGGTTAGTTCAGGAAGATTGATATATGTCCTGTAAAAATATGTGAAGTTTAGGTCATTGCAAGTGCGTTCCTTTGAAAATGGCTCTATGAATTTTCTCCAAACTCGCCCTATTAACTCTCTTTTACATGTCCTTTCGTATGTAATTGTTTATTTTCCGGTGATTAGATGATGCCGTCTTGGTGAAAATCGGCAGTAGTACACCTCAAAAATATCTAAGATTTTTTCTGAATTTGCAACAGAAAACCTTTTTAAATGTGTCCATTCGTGTATATTACTTGTTGTTAACTACAGGAAATTTGCCAAAAATTTTTATTAGATTTCATTTCAGAAATCAGTGCTAAGAAAATAGCATTACCGATTTTTCTCCTCTAGAAATTGTTAGTAATTTTGTCTTGAAAATATCCTGAAATTTCACCTTGTGCTAGTACTATGCCTGTAAATGGTTTGAATTGTTCTGATTCACATTATTTAGCTTTCAAATAATCATTTATATTAGTTTGTTTAAATTCTGATTTTGTTTAAAAAAAAAAATATTTTTATATACTAAATATGATTTTTTAGTTTAGCATAATTTCTTGAAGGGAGATCTCTAATAATCAATACATTCAGGGATATTGGTAGGATTTTTTCCTAGGAGTGAAAATACTCCTTGATCTTTTTTGAAGGAGTGAATTTGGCATTATTAGGAGTAAAAGAAAAAAAAAGAAGTGGAAGAGAAAGAAGTTGATCTTTCGTGAATTCATGCTAAATTTTACTTTTCTTAATAAATAAAATATGTGTATGAACCCCAGTGGCAGAAAGTTTTGTAGACAGAATTTTAAAATTTCATAATCTGTCTGTGAAATTTGCATGTAATCGGGTGAAAATGGCTTACACTCAAAAAGCTTGAAAGTATTAATGAGCAATTTAATTAATTCTTTTACTTATTTTTATGACAATTTGAAATTTAATATCTATTAAATTTTATTTAGTTGATCTAAAATATGCAAGTTAAAAAAAAAAAAAAAAATCGCAAAATAATAGTCTGGCAAACGTAATAGCAGAACGATTTTCAAATCTCAGTTTCAGTGGATATAAGCCGTAATTATCAATATTCAATAGAAGAAGGTATTGGATTTGTAAAAAATTTCAACTTTCGGTTCTCAACGGATTTACTCGTTTTGAGAGATCTAGAACACGATTTGACCATTTTTAGACCATTTTCTGTCCGTCTGTCTGTGTGACAAAAATTTTGTGGCGACTGAGGTGTCTGTCTAGGGGGGAAACTGGTTCTGTTTACAGACCTTTCACAAAATTCCAGGCTTAAAAAATGGACCCTTCACAAAATTCTATATTCATAAAACGGACCCTTCACAAAATTCAATTTGAAGATAAACTTTTCCCAAATTTTTTGGGGAAAAACAAAGCATTTATAAAATAATACCGAGCAAAAGCATCTGCTCAGCAATATATAAACATTGCATCCCATCAATTTTCGCTTATGTTCTCATACTTGTCACTATCGCTACTACATGACATTAAAACGCCTCCATTTCCCGCGGAGTTCACATTAACATTCACAATAGTTCATTCACAAATACTCGCAGCGCCCAAGTCAATATATCCGCGTCGCTATTTGTTTACTATTTACTACCTTCCTTCACGTGGTTGTGATCATCGGAAACATACACACAGTGTCGTGAAGTAAGAACAAAGGAGACCGCATGTTGAATCCCTCCTTTCCCACAAAGACCTCCATGGAGGACATCTGCGTAGATAATTGGCCTTGGCCGATAACCCCCTCTCCCTCATAATCCCCAATTGCACAATGAAAGTACAAACAGGGTTAGACTTTTTGTTATTTAGTTTCTAGTCTTTTCTAAAATTGCAAATTACAGTCCCTTGAAATGCATTTCCAAGGAAGACGAAGAAAAAAAAGGATGACAAATATCTTATTTTTATATGCACTTAATAAAATTTTATTTAATGCAGTTAACTAAATAACTGAAAAAGAAAAAAAAAAAAAAAATGCTGTAAATAAACTTTTTCTCTGCTCTGTGATTAAACTCCGTATACCTGCAGATTGTTAATAAAAGTATAAGCATAAAAATAGGTTGTTACAAAAAAAAAAAAAAAAAAAGGAAAAAAGACTTTTGTATGTTTATAAAATGTCACTTTAAAACTTATAAAAACTCGTTTTACTTAATAAGGCTCAGTGTTTACCGAACAGTATGTATATCACTAAATGAACAATTCTACTGTGCCTGATATAGAGTCATTCCATTTTAAATCAACAAATGGGGTGTGCAACACCATTTTTGATTTTGATGACAATTTGCACATGCTTTCCCCATACCTTTTAGACCACAAAAATATATTTTTTTTATTTAAAAAAAATTTACCCTTCGATATGTAGGCTATTTTTGTCGTTGCCAACAGCGAAAATTGGATATTTTGATGCTTTGCATTATGAACTATAACTTTTTTTCTATAAAAGCTATCAAGCTCAACTATAGCTCATTGGAAAGATAAAAAAAAGATCTTTTTCCATATGGTATCAATAAATTTGAGATTTAAAAACAAAGGTTATTTTTTCAAGGTCAAAGTTTGTGATGCAAAATTAATTTTTTGCCACTTTTGAAAATTAAAAAACCTATGAAGGGCTTGGAATAACAAGCCCTCTTTTTTTTCTTATATACATATATAAGGTTGCTTATTGTATTAAAAAGTTTTGCTTGTTACTCTGCCCCCTTCACAAGATACGACCCCCCAAAGTTGCAAATTTTCTAAAAAATCCAATTTTCAATGCTAAAAAAATGCATGTGGGGGGCAAGGTAGATTTTTTTTTACTTGTGTGATTTTAAGTACTTCTTACCATCTTTCAAACAAAAAAAAAGTTACTTTGTTATTCAAAGGCGTTTGGCAGCTATAAGGGTCTAAATTTTCAAATAATTACACTGAAACAACGCAATTATTTTCATACTTCTTAATCTTAGGTGTTAGTGAAAAGTTATTTTTTACTTAATTGTTAGTTTTAAATGGTGAAAACAACTAAAAAGACTAAGAAGAGTTGTCAAAGAACACATTTAAACTTTGATAAGCTAATTTAAGGTTTCTAACATCTTGGTATATAGAATTTAACTTACCTCTCAAAACATGCAAAACTTTTTTGTTCAGTGGTTTATTGTCTCATAGAGAAGAGTTGACAAATGTTCACTCATCACAGGTGTGATATTATGACCTCTTCCCTGTGCTGACCATAGATCTGACGCAGTCAGGATTTTCAAAATATCTTGAAACCGAACCCAAGTTTGGTTATCATGACTTGATTTTTTAAACGATGTTCCAGGTCCTTTAGGATGAAAAAAGTGGATCCTGTATTCTTCTTCGACATCAAATACCTTTATTTCCACCACTTCTCCTAGCCACCAGTCACCATCATATACGCAACAAACATAATGGGACAACTTTGGTCGGGTTGTTGGTGTGGATAATCTAAGGTTGATAGGTTCGTCTTTGATGATATGAAAGGTTGTAAAATCTAAAGAAAATGATGTACGTCTGGCATGAATGATATTTCTGTTGAGTGGAATCACCGACTGTGGAAAGACCGAGTTTGGGGTAATGATAGTGCTGTTTTATATCTTTCCTCAAGAACTTTTCCTACTGCATTAACATCATCACAGGAAACATAGAAAAACGTTACACTATTAATATGTTCAGTGCAGTATTCAAAGACATCTAATGGATTCAAGATTTGATTACTGACCGGTCGTTGCAAACTAGCCTTTCGCACTAGCCTCTTCACTGTTCCTCCAATCCCATCGCAAGGGCCTTTCCCGTGGGATGTAGCAAAAAAATGCCACTCTGCTTTTATCCCAAAGTCTTGTTCATGATGGCTCAAGTTAATGAAGTTTTTCCTGTTTTTGTACTGTGCGGCAGATCCATCTGAAAAATAGAATAATTTTGAAATTAAAGCATGATCTGCCTTCAGTTTTTTAACAAGGATCATTTGAAAGGCGTAGAATGTAGTTGTGTTGTGGTCAAGGCAGTCGCTTACAAAGCAAAAACTTTGAGTTTGAATTTCTCCATCTTTTTCCCAGTAGACAACAAAAGGATGAAGCGTACATTGCACACCTGACCAGTGATAGGTCTGCACCTCGTCTTGAACAACACAAGAGAAATTCTCTGAAAAATCTCCAAGTATCAAAAATTCCCCCTTATCGAGATCTTCTTTCTTTGATTTTAGAAATGCTACTTGTTTACTGGCAATGAAATGGTGGCTCTTTAGATGCTCAAGTTTTTCACAACACTTAACCAAGAATTCTTGTAAAGGTAGCACACATGATGTCAGTTCACATCTGTCTGTGGACATCCACTGCTTATATGAAACTTGCAAATCCTCAAATTCATCATTTTCCAAGTCAATTTGGGTGCTGTTACTTGGAGAAATCAGTGATAAAATGGCATCCACACCTGGACATGCAGTACATTCCGAAAACATACAATTCTCATTTTCAGTATCACAGACCATAATCTGCAGCAGATCTTTGTAGCTATGATCACTTTTAATCGCTGATAGCATAAGTTTTACATTTTGATGGTACAAACAAACGCACACTGAATGTGTACCAGATGCTCCAGCTAACACACAAAATTTTGGTCTAAGATCGGCAAATTTAGATAACCCTACTTTCAAATCAGCATAATTTTCTTTAAAATGTATGTAAAGTTCCTTCAAGTCACATAAAATGAGCCTTTTTTGAAGGTTTGACTTTTCCCCATTCATTCCTCTCACAGAAATACAGTCCTTTTTTCCAGGCATCATGCGACTACAGGCATCTCTCTGATAAAAATCCTCTATAGCTTTTATTGTACTAGAACCAAGAATATTGCTTGGCTTCTTAGGTTCCAGTTTTGGTAAAACTCCTTGTGTTTTAACTAAATCTTTAGTTTTTCGAATTAAATACTGGCTGACTCCAAATTCTGCTTGA
The DNA here is from genome assembly GCA_963930645.1 of Salticus scenicus. Taxonomy (NCBI): domain Eukaryota; kingdom Metazoa; phylum Arthropoda; class Arachnida; order Araneae; family Salticidae; genus Salticus; species Salticus scenicus. The sequence continues at coordinate 200,160,818 of OZ005653.1, read as the reverse complement.
ATTTTTGCATAGCTCCAAGTTACAGGCAACAAACTTAAAATGTTTACTTTATCCTGCAGACACTCAGCAGTTTTCATTCTCTCTTTAAGGTCTTCTATTAATTTTTCATAATTATCACATATGTGCTTTTGGCAAGAACTATTGTTTTCTTCATGTGAAACAATTGAAAGGTCAAATGATTTATTTAGTTTATTTGTGACACATTCTGTTATCGCTGAAACTTTTCTTTTTAATGTAGAAGATTTACGATCGCGCGATAATTTGGCAACTTTCACAGGTGATACTCCAAGGGCACTACATGCTACATTTACAGACTCGACTAAATCACATTCAGGTATGTACATTTCTTCATTATTATCTTTATAGGTTTCAACTCTCTGATTTTGAATTTTATTTAAACATTTAGAGCACAGAGATTTTCCAGGGATAAGATTCAAATTTGTGTTTTTCAAATACAAATCTTTGCTTATGATTCTCAGCGATTTTGTAATCACCTTATTATGTTCCGAAAATGGGTCACAGCAGGAAGTTCCATAAAGGTGAAAAAATTTATCTAAAAACTTTTTTGCATGGTAAGTACAAACAGTTTCAATTGTTTTACATCCAGTTCTCAATTGCAGTAAAGTTTTATCATCATCATTATACTTAGAAATACTCTCTACAGTTGACTGCCTACTATAACTTAAAATGTTACAATTATCTTTCATAAAAATTCCTATGGAGCATTTAGAGTTATCCATAATTCATTTACTCTTTATATGCAGAAAAACAAACTTATATTTAAGAATTCTAAAAAATAATTTGTTTTTTTACCTTCAACAAGGACAGTTATTCACCAAAATATTCTGTAAATATGTATATTTCTTGACCTTGAAATGAAAAAACCTACATGAAAGACAAAAATTTACAAGATTTTACAGCAAGAACACTTCCCAGCAACCTACTCCTTTCAGAGTTAAAGAAACAACTAAGTTATAAAGCAGTTCCATGTGACATCATTGGCAGGCAGATCATTTGTCTTACCCTATATTATTGGTCAAATTGTATCCAATAATATTCAAGCAGCCTTGTCATTGGCACAGTTCCTACCACAGGTAGGTACTGTTTGCCTAAAGGGAACTGTTCTATACATGTGGGAGCAAGGCTGGACAAGTTGAAATCTGTCTATTCTTGCTTTTAACTGGCAAATAGATTACTATAAATGAGGAAAAGTAGGAATATGATATATTCTTATTTGTGAGGTCAATCTAAGTCCATCAAATAAAAAAAAAAAAATAATAAATGACATGTTTCCAAAAAAAAGTACATGAAAAAATTGGATGGTTTTAGTGTGATTATTTGAAAATTCAGACCCTTATAGCTGCCAAACGCCTTTGAATAACAAAGTAATTTTTTTTTTGTTTGAAAGATGGTATGAAGTACTTAAAATCACACAAGTAAAAAAAAATTTACCTTGCCCCCCACATGCATTTTTTTAGCATTGAAAATTGGATTTTTTAGAAAATTTGCAACTTCGGGGGGGGTCGTATCTTGTGAAGGGGGCAGAGTAACAAGCCAAACTTTTTAATACAATAAGCAACCTTATATATGTATATAAGAAAAAAAAGAGGGCTTGTTATTCCAAGCCCTTCATAGGTTTTTTAATTTTCAAAAGTGACAAAATATTAATTTTGCATCGCAAACTTTGACCTTGAAAAAATAACCTTTGTTTTTAAATCTCAAATTTATTGATACCATATGGAAAAATATCTTTTTTTTAGCTTTCCAATGAGCTATAGTTGAGTTTGATAGCTTTGATAGGAAAAAAGTTATAGTTCATAAAGCAAAGCATCAAAATATCTAATTTTTGCTGTTGGCAACGACAAAAATAGCCTTCATATCAAAGGGTAATTTTTTTTTAAATAAAAAAAATATATTTTTGTGGTCAAAAAGATATGGGGAAAGCACATGCAAATTGTCATCAAAATCAAAAATTGTCATGCAACAACTTTTTTGAAAATTTGTTGATTTAAAATGGAATTACCCTATATAAATGAGATCATTATTACAGGGTTCCCACAGTCCTTGAAAGTCCTTAAGAAGTACTTGAATTTCATTTTCTTTTTCAAGGGCTCTTGAAAGTACTTGAATTTTGTGCAAAGCCCTTGAAAATCCTTGAATTTTCCACTCCAATAGACAGGTTTAGCACGAATTCTGTCAAGGCTAAAATCTCCATCTCAGCATGCGCACGCCATTGTCTAATATAATGATTTTGTCATAAAATTCTTATTTCATTGTCTTGCTTTTGCATATAGTTTCAACTTATTATTATTAACTCATACCTGTTTGATGGACTGGCCATTAATTTTGAGCAGAAAGTGACTAGACAAGGACTCAAACCTAAAAACTTTGGAATAATCATAATGATTCCAAACCTTGAACTAATCGTTTTTGGACTCTTGTAAAAATTAATTTGGTCAATCCATCAAAAATATATTGTGAAAACAGACAAAGTTATTCTAATTATAAAAAAAAATTTACTAATGAAAGTAGTTACTAAAGTTTTGTGTATATGCCTAGCGTTCTGCGATTTTCCCCTAGTCCTTGAAAAATTTCAAATAGGCCTTGAAAAGTACTTGAAATGTCCTTGAATTTTTTTCTTTTTTAAGAGTGGGAACCCTGTATTAGCTTGAAAAATATGACGTCATCAAATAATTAATGTTCATTTTCATCATCTAAATCTAAACATTCAGTAATTTGATTTGACTTTCCATTCATAGTAAAATAATAACTTTCCATTCATTGAACTTTATATGAAACAAACTTTAGGGTTGGTAGGTTTTTGACACGTGACAGTTTTTGACGGTTTAAACCATGGTTAAAACCGTCATGTCAAAAACCTATATTTATAATTTGTCATGTAAAAACTTAGTTTAACAAAATATAGTTTATAAAGATTTTTTGAAAAGTAAATGGATTGATGTTTTTTTGTTACAACATTCTGATTAATATAAAAAACGAAACTTTTAGCTTTTAAAAAATTTTTTTATGAATATATCTATGCTCATTCAAAATATGCTGTGATACTTTTACATATTACTACGAAATTTATTCGTAACTATAACTATGCTGAATATAGTATATGTCAAACTTAGTTATGCGATACTTTAAAAATAATGTTGTTTTTATTAAGATATTATTTATAAGTAGGTTTTAAAAGGTAAATATATTAATGTTTTTTAGAAACATTATTATAACATTTTGATTAATATAAAACCAAAACTGTAGGCTCCTAAAAAATTTATGATTTATAAATCATTGATAGATCATTTTATTTGCTATACAACATTGTACATTTCAATTTTTTTAGTATTGAGCTTTTAGTATTATGTATTTAATCAGTAAAATAAAAATGCATAGCCTATTTTATAGAAAAACTTTTTTTTTTTTATGACTGCTGATATTGCAAGTTTTTAAGAAAAAGCAATAATTCCGAGTGTTAAAGAAGCTTGAATTGCGTCTGAAATTCTTATAATTACCGTGGGACAAGAGAAATATGAATGCTTTCTGGACATGTATAAATTGTAATAAATTTAATATTTACTTGTGCAGATTTTTAAAAAAATTATTATTATTTTGCCCACCAGTGGCAAAACAGAGCTCAAAGCTGGTAGATGTGAGGTGCCGGGTTCGATCCCAGGGCGCGCTCATCAGCCAAGCCATTCAGAGTGTTCCGTGTTTTTTTTTTTTTTTTGAAACTGACATAAATACAGGCTAGGTCCCTTTAGAAAGACCCCCCCACGGACGCCACTCTCCCTAAGGCCTAAGACCCTGGAGTAGTCAATCAGCCTTACTCCCAAAACACCAAACAACAATAGTCCAAGCTATAAACAGGTACAAATATTTATACATTAAATAATAATAAATAGATAAAAATTTATTAATGATTGAAAGTATAATAAATATAGATTAATATGAATTTGAAAATAATTATATTTATAATTTACTGCCCACATATATTGTGTTTTACGTAAAAAAAAAAAAAAAAATCCAGTATTCCTGTGTTTTCATGGCTTATGTTAAAATTCATAAGTAACTTTGGAATTTTAGAATTTCATAAATATTCATATAAATAAATATAAACATACAAAATATGTCTATGCATACTTTGTATTGTATACATTTCTTAGGTTATAAACCAGTATATTTACCTAAATTTTAATAAACTATCAATAAAATGTTTTAAGGCTTGTTAATTTATAAACAGTATAATATTTAGATATTCACTTGTATATGACAAATATTACTAATCCTATTTTTAACCAGTTTCTAGCTCATTTATAGATTTTGAGTTTTGAAAATACAGGTTTATGACGGGTTTTTGACGGTTTAAACCCTTGTCATGTCAAAAACAAAAACCCAACCCTGACAAACTTGCATCTGATGTTATTCCATGTAGAGTAAAAGAGTAATCCATAAATCAGTTCATTTAACAAAGAACATAATCATGAAAAATATGTCTGAATGACATATGAAAAACAAAAACTTTTTTTGTGTTTAAATTAGAGGTCTGCAAGTGCCAAAATTTTAATTCCCGAGGCCATGCAAAAGCTTTACTTAGTCCGTTCTGGGTTTTTTATTATTATTTATTTATAATTATCATTTCAATGTATGGCCTGGCCTAATAAAGAAATAAATAAAAATAGCAAAAGAAATCACATTACCATACAAAATTTTTTTTTAGTATCTACTTACCAGTTTTTTTTCTTTTTTTTTTTTCGGGGGGGGGGGGGGGCTGATTTTGTCTTGGTACATTCTATGATATAATCTTATCTGAAAAAGTTTTTTTTATTTTTAATATCTGATTTTTCTTTTCTTACTTCTTACACCTTTTTATATCTGTGTTTGCAGACTCGGTGAATTTGCCAACAAATATTATGTGAGAAATACCTAGCTGGTTATCAGACAGGGTAGCTCAGTGGTAGAGCATCTGCGCGTTAAGCGAAGGTACCCGGGTTCGATTCCCGGCTCTGGTATTTTTCACATAGTTGGTATATAAAAAAATATCAACCTTTACACTCCAATTTACTTAAAATGAAAAGCTTCTTTATTTTAAAATATGAAGTTAATTCCTTAACAATAGTATATTAATTTAAATGAAAACTAAACTCACTGTATCTTATATATACACACATTCTACTTTTATGATTTGTATATAGTTTTTCCATTATATCATATTACTTCGTGAATAAGAATTCATAAAAACTGTAGATAAAAATATTGATAAACATTATTCTGTAGTATTATGCTGGTTTGTTTCTGCATACAAAGGCTATTCTTAAAACATACTCAAAGCTAATTCACAGTTTGTTTTTTGAATTAGACGCAATATATTTTTTTAGAATAGAATAGCATAATTTTTTAATATATTATTTTATTAATGCAATCAAAGGATCAAGGGAGATAAAAAAAAATTTGTTCATGTTATCAGTACTCAGTAGCCAATCTTCATATAACTAAACTAATCTTCCTTTTAATGGGGATTGTGGAAACAGTTCATGTTAAAAGTAATTCACGTTAATGAGGTTAGATACCACACTTCTTGAGTATATTATAGTATCTTTTATGCAAACATTATTAAAAGACTTTCTTTATGAAGATGTTATAGTGCCCTTTTATAGAGTTCCCCCCATCGGCCCTTTTGTTCTAGAGTCAGTACTACTATCAGTGCTCTGGCACTATTTAAACCCAGGGGGAAACTCTGCCTATAGATAAATATATTTATTCTGTGTTCTTTGCATTATAAATAATTGTCATGAAATTAAAAAAAAAATAATTTAATTAAAATGTGTGTGTGTATATATATATATATATAGCCGAAAGTCAGCCCTTCTCCGTAGCGGCGCCCACCGGGCCGCGGGTTTCGTTAGTGAGCTTTACATGATGAGAGTAATATTTAACGTAGATTAACAAAGCAAGTCAATATCGAAAAAGCCACGATTTCTCGTGTGTCCCAGCTTAAATACAGTCTATTTTGGCAGGAATATTTAGTCCTGCCCTGCTTAATCATTGGCTATTAACTTTATGATTGACAGTCCAGCTCAGGCCTGGATCCCCAGGATTAATTAATATGCATTACCTAACCACAAGAAAAGGAAGATTGCACTTATTCAGCACTTTTTAATCTGAAAGTTGTTCAATTTTTCTGACTTTCGCGTTATGAAGTCTTCTGCTGTGAAACAAAGTTTAAAGGCGCACTTCCGAATTATTAGCGATTTCTAGATTTTAAAATAGGGTTTTAATTATTTAAATTAAACTATTTTTTATCCATTTCATATCCCCCCCCCCCCTCCCAAGCGAGATCCCCGGGTTTGCCTGCAAAGCCGTGGGAGCTCTGGAGGTAGACAACATTCCAGGTGAAAATTTTGACTATTATGCAATCACTGATATTATTGTTAATGGCGTGAGAAAAATGCCCCCCCCCCCCCCCAAAAAAAAAAATTTTTTTGCTTATAAAATTGTAAAATTTGTTGGATTAACTTGTAGACTTTTTAAGCTTATAAAAGTGTAAATTTTACCGGATTAATTTATCTGCTAATCAGCTCAGGATGTCTATGTTTTGGCCTGTACATAAGAGATACAATATTTTGCACAATTTTTTAGCAGTATAAAATATGTTACATGAGAGAAAAAAAAAATACTGACTGTAAACTACTGACTGTAAAATACACATTTCAATAATGTAAAATAAACATTGAAAACCATATAATTATAGAATATGAGCTATACAATATCTTGAGTATTTTTTTTTTTTTTTTCTTTACATATTGCTAACTAGAAGAACAAAATAAAACGTCCTAATATAGTCCTGGTGAAGTTTGTGATACATTTAATTCTTGCAGGCGTAGTCCAGTTCATAGTTTATATACAAAACAGAATAACCTGACAACATTATAATGAAAACTTGAAGTTATATATATTCTTCTGGCTAAACTAAAATAATAAACATTAAAAATAAAAATATTCAACTATAACATATATCAAAGCATATAAAGCGACAATCCTGTGTAAATATTAAATGAGAATAAAAAAGAAAACTAATAACATGTAGAAATCTGATATAAGACAATATTATGACAAAGTATGGCTATACGCCTTAGATGACACTTGAGCCTAGAATCACACAATAAAAATATATAATATGTAAAGTAATTAAAATGTATATCCGTATATCAAAATATAAATTGATTATGTAAACATGTTAAATTGAAATCTAGATATAAATTTGGGAAAATATTAAAGTTAAAAATATTAAAATTTAAAATAGGATTTTTTTTTTTTTTCATGGTTTCACAGGTAAGAACTTTCTTTTAACAACAACTACAGGTGCCCCAATCTCTGCAGTGGCTGCAAAGTAGTATTACTAGTGACATGAGACCATAGTATGTAATTTTTTTCATTTAATGAAAGATCAAGCCTGACATTTAATATAACGACTTAGCATTTAAAATTTTTGCTTAGTGGTTTATAAAGTTCACAACTTAATCTTTCAAATTTTATGATATCCTATCTAAAGCAAGTAAATAAAAAGAAAAATACTATTAATATTTATGTAGACAAGTTCATGTGAAAAGTAACTATAGCTGTAAATGCATAAAAGGAAAAAAAAAAACTTATTTACACTAATACACAAGATAATCTGTTTAGTTATCTACAGTCATTTTTGTGAAAGCAAACACTGAGCATTTTTCATTCTTGTCGAGGTTTCGTGGCTTTTACCCCCATTTGGCCTGAAAAACCCTTAACAATATGTAATACAGCATTTGTGTTGTTTTCTCACCATGTTGAAATACGAAAGATAAAAAAAAAATTCAGAGAGCCTTATTTTATGAGTATTAGTTTACTTTCCTACTCCTGAGGTCTCAAGGTTGTAGGATTGTTTAAATTCTGATCACAGTACCCATTTGATCAGAACAATTCATCTTGTCGCGGCCGGTCGCCCAACACCAAGAAATACCTAGTACTCATATTTACCCTGCAAGATTGTTGATTGACTGTTAACTTGAGTTATAAAAAAAGACAGATGTATGTAGTACATATAGTTCATAATGTTTATAAAAGTTTCAAGCTGGGCTTGGCCAACGGTTGATTTTCTAGAGACGGTTGGACTGAAACCAACGCATTGTCCTGAGAATTTTTAGAAATTTAAATAATAATGACTGTAGTAACCGTACTAGTTAAAATATTTACTTCAGATATATTTATTCCACTTTTTTATATATGCTGCTTTAATAATTATGAAAAAGTAATAAATAACTTTCAGCATATCAATCTTATAAACTTTAATAAATTTTAAATCCAACGTTTCGGCTAAATTCCTTCATTAGCCTTCCTCAGGGAAAAATGATGTTAAAAAACACATAAACATAGAATATTTAAGTACATGATACCACAATTACAACTTCAAAACATTTAACAGATGATTACACAAATTGTAAAAATATACTATATACATTTTTAAAAATATGCTAAAATACTCAAAGGAACATGAAACATGATCACCACAAGACAAGGATAAAGAGCTACTGAATTAAAATATTTACATTAAAAATTATGAGCAATATCTAACATGGGTATTTCTGCATATATATGAAATGCGAAAATGTATAAAATATGATATCTAATGAATTTTAAAATTATATAAATTATAAAGTCACTAAATATATGGAATATTTATAATAAAAAGCCTAACACATAAAAACCACACAATACTAAACATTTAGTAATATACAAAATGGAGTTATGTCCCAATGTATCTAGAAATATTAGAATATTTAAATATAAAGATAAAAGTACGACACATTTTATATTATAATTAAATTAGTGTCATTTTATGCAGTGACACATCCAAAAATATTCAAATATAATACTAACCACATGCAATAAGTAATAGGCAAAAGAATTATGCAAGATTTTTTTTTTTTTTTTTTTTTTTTTTTTTTTTTTTTTTTAACTCAAAGGAAAAGATAAACATTGTATATTAAAATTATTACTCTTGAAAAATCATTGGCATTATACTATAACACTATTTGTCATACTTGACCATTTATTTTTATTTACTACTGTTCAGGTAAAAATTTAAAGGTCCCCAAGTTATAAGACACCCATAAAATACTTATTTTATTTATTTAGTATTATTATAGTTTGCTCAATAATAAAATTTAAGTCAAATTTTTATGTATTGATCCTTATTAAAATTGAAATTCAACTTTTCAAAGTAACCATTGATATCGTGCACTATACCAAAAGCCAAATGAAATGCAAAAAATTCATAAACAAATTAAAATGAAAACAAATAATCAAATTATTTCATTCTGAAGTGTATGTTAATATTTTTTGAAATTAAATTTTCTTTAAAAATAACATGTTACAGAGATATATTGCAGCAAATAAAACTTATAAAAATTTGATATTAAGTTAGTATAAGAAATTAATAAAATTCTGTTTTTTTTTTTTTAATGCCAACATTTCAAGAAGTTATCATTATTATTATTATTTTCCAATAAATTCAACATTCAATAAATACCAAAACCTTAAAACAATAATTCAGAAAATTAAAAATCAATAAAAACAACTTAAATAATAAATTTCAAACCTTTCTTAAAATTATTTTTAAAAAAATTTATTGAAAAATATCATTAACTTCTTTTTTTTAACTGCAAATCATAAAAATCGCGGAAATAAAATAGGTCAAATATTATTTTTAATATTGAGAAACATAAATAATTTTTATTAATATACTAATCATTAAATTAAAACTTTTTACTTGCCCGTCTTCTTTCAAAAATAAAACAAAATAAAATAAAAATTATTCACGGGTTATTTAAAGAAAGAAAAAAAAATCTTTCATTGTATTATAAACGCATTGCTACGATTTAATTTTTTTTTTTCTTTCTTTCTTTCTCTCTTTTTTTTTTTTTTAATTATTATTATTAGTCTTGCCACATGTAGTCATCTGTTTATTATCAACTATTCAGACATTTGAAGCGCAAATCTGGTTCATTTCATACTCCCGGTAAACATGAAGACCGAAGGATTTTCATTTTCATTCCATCGTTACCATGGCAACGGAGAGCCGTATTTTCTCATCTTTTCTACAATGTGAGAGCGCGGTTCGTCCACTCAGCAAAAAATGATGAAAGTCACGCTACAAAAACAATATTATTGGTATTCTGAATCCACTGAATCTATCTATGCCTGGGCGAGGAGAGCCGTTGAGTTTCATTTTTTTGCAGCATAATTTCCTTGATTTTGCAAACGATACTTGTATAAATGTTTATCTCTCTTTAAGAAAGGAACAAGTTTCGAGGAATCAGTTCGTTGTTAGTTTTAATTAATTGCAGTTCAATCGGTTCAGCTGAATGATTCATTAAAATTCACACAGAACTTGGTATAAGATGATAAGTAAAATCGTTTTGACTGAAGTTCACTTTTATCATCTTTTTCTGGATTTAATGTTCAGAAATGTAGATTTCTTGCTTGCATCGAAAAATCTTAATATCTACGATCTGGATCTCGTATCTCTCTCTAGCACAACAAAGTTTCGATTGAGTTAGCGTTCAGAAATAAGTAATAATCCATCACTAATGATTTCTTCTTTCTAGGGTTTCCACCCAGCAGGTTTTGCTTTATTTTTTCTTGGGTTTCCATACACTAGGTGTACATCCTGTCGACTTCTGTAACGTATAACGGGGAGTGTCGTATTATTACGTGGGTCGGTATTCCAGTCATGTGAGCTTCTTAGAAAGGATGAGGAGTCCATTAGGTTCACTAATAATCCTTTATTAAGTTCAAGAAGCAGTCTTGGCCTGAATGTTAGACATCCTGAGCGTCATAAGTCCCGTAACTACGCCGAAATTCGGCCCTTCTCCGTAGCGGCGCCCCACCGGGCCCACGGGTTTCGTTAGCGAGCTTTACATGATGAGAGTAATATTTAACGTAGATTTACTAAGCAAGTCAATATCGGAAAAAGCCAAGATTTCTCGTGTGTCCCAGCTTAAATACCATCTATTTTGGCGGGAATATTTAGTCCTGCCCTGCTTAATCATTGGCTATTAACTTTATGATTGACAGTCCAGCTCAGGCCTGGATCCCCAGGATTAATTAACATGCATTACTTAACCACAAGAAAAGGAAGATTGCACTTACTCAGCACTTTTTATTCTGAAAGTTGTTCAATTTTTCTGATTTTCGCGTTATGAAGTCTTCTGCCGTGAAACAAAGTTTAAAGGCGCACTTACGAATTATTAGCGATTTCTAGATTTTAAAATAGGGTTTTAATTATTTAAATCTAACTATTTTTTATTCCTTTCATATATATATATATATAAAAGTTTATCGGTTGGAATGTGCTTTACAGTGCTGCTTGGCAACTTGCTTCCGATCGCAGATAAAGATGCCAACCTTGGTAACCACAGTGTTTATGCGCCGCTGAACGATCAATGTTTGAAATGTGGTAACCTCAACATGATGTTTTGAAACTAAGTTTTTTGCGTATGTTATTGTTGCCAAACGAAATTTCGTACTTTTAAAGATTCATGGAGTTTGTGTGAGACGTATTTAGTGATATTTTTTTTGGTTTTTATATACGGGTTACTGATCGATGCGAAACGAAATTTCGTATGTTTGCAAGATTCATGCAGAATGCGGGTGAGGTATCCAGTGATGTATTTTTTTTTTTTTTATTTTTTTTGGTTTTCATGTACGTTGAGCGTACAGACGTGCATATTACTGGTCGCTGCAAAACGAAATTTCATGCATTTTAAAGATTCATGCAGAATGCGCGTGAGGTATCAACCTTAACAACACACACTTGTCCATAATACATCCTGAAGATGTCCAAAGGCATCCTTTCGAAGTAACGAAGCAAAATAAAGGGATTTATTTAATTAAGTATGAGATATGCTTCGTGTTTTTAAAAGCAAAATAAAGGTATTTATTAATTAAGTATGAGATATGCTTTGTGTTTTTAAGAAATTTTGAAATTTTATGCATTTTAAATATTTATGCAGAATGCGGGTGAGATACAGTCGGCAGCAAAAGTATCCGAGCGCTATCAAAAATTCCTACGTAAAAAATGTACACTTAATATTGTTTTGTTAAATGAATCCTTGTCGAATCCTGTTCTTAGACTGACTAAGAACAGGATTCGATAAGGATTTATGTAACAAAACTCTATTAAGTGTACTTTTTTTACGTAGGAATTTTTGCTAGTGCTCAGGTACTTTTGCTGTCGACTGTATCCAGTGATGCTTTTTCCCTGTTTTCATGTACGCGGAGCGTACACACGCAGAAGCTCGGTGCTAGTGCGATGTTAAATGCAACGTTACTTGTGTAACGCTGAGATTGTCGTCCAATCGCAGTGCTAGTACGATGTACAATGCAACCTTACTTGCGTCTCTGAGATTGTCGCCGAAGCGTAGTTCTAGTGCGATGTTAAATGTAACCATACTTGCGTCTCTCAGAGATTTTCGCCGAAGCGCATTTCTAGTGCGGTGTTAATTAAAACCTTACTTGCGTATCTGCATATTACAAATTGCTGCATAAAGTTGCCGAAGCGCAGTGCTAGTGCGATGTTAATTGTGTTGTAATTTTTGTCCATGTTGGTTTTATTTTATTTTCTTTATTAATAACTGTAATGTTGAATTGTGTTTTGTTACTTAAGTTAGAGGTTTCGACTAGTAATAAAGGATAAAGAACTAATGTTGTATTTTCAACCGGCAAACGTTTATATATATTGCTTATTTAGTGCTAAGTCAACTTAAAGTCTAGAATAAGAGTTTAATTAATAAATTGTATAATTGTGGTATGAAATATTTTATCTATCACATAGTCTAAACTTTTATTGAAGGCATTTCTTATTAAATGGATACATATTTACTTACGTTTTGGCCGGAAACTTGATTTTGAATAATTTCCGTTTATGTTTACATTGGAGAACTACTGCTAACGACAATCGGTTGGTTGCTCACTGGTTTCTTAACATCTCGTACTGGTTTATCTGTTTAACTGCACTATCGCCAATTGCCGTCACTAGATGGCAGTGCGGTAATTAGTTTTCGCGAGCTGCCATTGGTTGAGTGTGCTGATCCGATGATCAGTATTTAAGGCCTTACCGGCGAGTGATGTGGGCAGTTCTTCAATGTTTTGATTTGTGTGTAGCTGTCTGCTGGATCAGCTCCGAGATGCCTGTAGTTGTTTTTTTTTAAAGTTCAACCAATAGTGAAATCTATTAAATGAATTTCCTTTTCCCGTCGTCGTGGTTTTTGGCAGAGTCTTCAGGTGGTTACAAAAAGTCGTAAGTTGTTTTCTATTAAGTTTTTGAAGAAATGTTTTAAGAGATGTTTAGTATCTCAACGTTTCTGGTACTTTGAGTCACTTGTAGTTCGTTAGTCTATGGTCTAACGTCGTTGTATGTTGTTTTGTGACTCTGTGGTTTGTTAACTTCGGTTGACATCGTTTTGGCTTTATGACATGTTAAGTTTACAAATATATATATCGGTTTCCTCTTATAATAATATTAAATTTAAATTCTAATTGAAAAGTATATTACAGTTCAAGTTTATTCTATTGAGTTTTGTTAAAGTTGAGAAAGTTTACTATAGTTGAAGTTTATTCTGTTGAGTTTTGTTAAAGTTGAAAAGAGTTTATGATGGTTAAAACTGCAGATAGATTTATGCTTTTAAGACTATTTAAAATTTGTTGAGTTTTGTTAAAGTTGAAAAGAGTTTATGATAGTTAAAACTGCAGATAGATTTATGTTTTTAAAACTATTTAAAGTTTGTTGAGTTTAGTTAATGTTGGTTAAAGGCTTATTTTAGTTGAAATTAATAAGTCTATTATAAGTGTTAAAGTTTTAAGGTATTTTGTTAAGTTTTTTTATGAAATTTGTTTGTTTAAAGTTGCTGGTCAACGTATGTTAAAATGTTGTTTACAAATGAGTGGTTGGTTGCCAGTGGTGAGTTATTGTTAAAGTTGGAACTAATATATTATTGTTGGAAATTGTTTACATATGTTGAATATTCATACTAATAAATACAGTTGTTATTTTAAACTTGTCTTCATTATTTCTGCTGCATTTTCTACATATACATTTGAGACTGCTTCATGCATTTTACAGCTAAGTATTTCATTGTGCTTATTATGATACTCTGCAATATTAAAATTGGCCAAATTGGCTAACAAATTGCAACCTTACTTGCGTATCTCCGAGATTGTCGCCAAAGCGCTTGCAAACTTACTTGCGTATCTCTGAGATTGTTGCCCATAATGGGACGTTAAATCCACTCTGCTTATACAAGTGACACCAAATGAAACGTTTACAGCTGGTGATGATAATTATTTTGATCACCTGTGGAACGGTACAAGAATAGTACACAGCAGTAGAACGGCACAGCATCCTCCTGAAATTGTATGGGGAAAACTCTGTAGATTAAATAATGGAAACATTTTTAAAGACTACCAAAAATTATTTATTTAATGATGCAGAAATGCTACATTATGCGTTTAAGGGTTAATAATACACATATGATTGTATTATTAATAAATTCCCCCTTATCATTTATTCTGCAGCGAAGTAGCAGTTTTCATGGTACGCTAAGTAGTTTCACCCCTATTAATGTAATTATTGTATAATGAGTCTTTATGTTTCATTTGTAAAATTAATAAAGTATATTATTCTCGAAATTTTAAAGTTTTAAGGGCGGGTGAGTATGTTAGGCATTTCTCCCTTTCACAGTTTCTTACCAGAGTGTGTAACTGTGAAAGGGATATGTAGAGTGGCATCTTGTATGTAGCTGGCATGCTGGCCAGCATGCCATAGAAACTGACAATCTTACCTGATTTTGACAATACTAAAATAATTGTATCTAAATGTTCAAATTATCATTCTAGAATTTTCCTTGAGGGCTGGTATTCGAAACTACATTTTTCACTTCTTAATGAAACATGCATAGTCCCTGCCGAATAAGCTGTGCTTTTGTAGAAGAAATCTATCGTTCATCTCAACATTTACTTTTATGATGTTTTTACTGAGCCTAAAATAAGGCTCGAAATGTATAAATTGTTTGATTTTCATTTGTAAATTAAACTTAAAAGTTTTTAATGAGCTCTTTAAAGAGTTATATACAGAAGGTAATAAAATTTTTTTTAATTTGAAATGAAATACAAAAAGTAATTATTAATTATACTTACCATTGTAACTGATCGATTCTTCTTGATCAATGTTACAATTTTTTTTCCCATAAAATATTCAGTATAATATTTTTGCCAAAGATTTTGGTTTTTTCCCAATTTGTGCTTAGTAAGATGCTTTAGCAAAAAAAAGCGAAAACATGTTATTACATTTTCGCATTTTGTATAAGTCTTTTTGCATTTCATGAAATATGCGACTGTAGTGGAAACACTGTATTCTATACTGAACACAGTATTTTAAGAAACAGTGCTTTGGGAACTTCAAAGAATTTTACTAAATGGTCAGTTCACCTTACATTTGCATAAATTTTGCTTTAAAGATTATAGACTATACATACACTGTTAAAAAATGGAACTTCGCTAGTTGTATTTTTTTTAACAGTGTAGGGGAGAGGGGGGCACATATGGACGTTTTTTGTTTTATTAAAAAATCTAACCTTTTTCATCTTTTTTTTTTCATTTTTTTTTACTAACCATAATCTTACATCTAATCTCTTCAAATACATGTACTTAAATATTAGGAAATGTGACAAAATTATTTTTAAAAAAATATTTAAAAACATGCAAAATT
This sequence comes from Salticus scenicus, assembly GCA_963930645.1. NCBI lineage: Eukaryota > Metazoa > Arthropoda > Arachnida > Araneae > Salticidae > Salticus > Salticus scenicus. The sequence continues at coordinate 200,145,016 of OZ005653.1, read as the reverse complement.
TGTCCACATCTGCCCCTACAAGGGGTACATTTGGACAAGTAAATATAGCATTATCAACAGTTTAAAATAACAAAAACAAATGACTTGAATACATATATACTGGAAATATCCACTTCTGTTGCTATAAATAAGGGCAATAAAATATTTTAATTATATTTATAATCTTAAAAAAAGGACTTTTAAAGAAAATATATATATTCTAGTGATGTTCTATGATCTTCACGATTTGAGTCGCAGTTTTTTACCTAATCAAAAATAAATTTGCTTTAAATTATGGTGAACATTTTAATAACTAAAACAAATAAATTGAAAATATTCAAATACACATTAATATGGAAAAAAAAAAAAAAAAAAAAACTTTATTCCTATTTCACTTTATAAGACTCTAAATTGACCATAAATCTTAAGTTTGCTGCTGCATGTTCAGTTCCTCCTATTATAATTGGAGGTGGAAGTTCAGTTACTATGTCTGTTTTCTCAAGATTGGAGAAAATAATTATTTTCTCCAATCACAGAGAGTTTCTTGCTGCTGGTAATAGTTATTTTTTTGCAGTGTATACAATTACGCTTAACTATAATAGCAAAGATTAAAAGCTACAGTCTTTGTTATTTAAAAAATCATTTTAAGCACCTTATTGCTTTAATTTTGTGTTATAAATTCTAAATATAACACATTAGGGGCACATTTGGACAGTCCACATGTGCCCCCAAAACAATGTCCAAATGTGCCCCACAGTCACATGCTTAGAATTTTGTTAAGCCTAGCTTAGCAGAAAATTTTTTTGACAAATATGATTAATAAATCATTATGTTCATGAAACAAGCTATCTAGTTTTATATAATCAATTTTCATGATGCAATATAAATATGTATAATTAGGATTGATACAAATAAAGCATAACTTTACTTTTAAGCTGCAAAACTGCTTGGTTGACATAACTGGAAAACTTTCACAGCCAATTGCTTTAAATTTTCCTGGGAAATGCATCATAGTGTTGCCAACAAAATATAATTATTTCATAATTTTCACATTTATTTAAGTTAGGGAAATTTAAGTTGTCCATATGTGCCCCTGTCCAAATGTGCCCCCCTCTCCCCTAGTTATATTGTTGGATGGTTAAAAAAAAAAAAAAAAATCCTTGGCAATGGCAGATAAGAATTTCTGAAATTCTCCACCTCTGTATATGAATATCAAAATACATGAAGTTTGACAATGCAGCAATAAGAAAAAGCATAGTAAAAGACAACTTCACGTATGTGGATTTTGCTTAATTATATTTATAAACACCATACAACTAAGGTAAAAAAGAAAATCCTAAAAAAAAAAAAAACCCTGATTAAATCAGTTATCTTGCTGTTTAAATAACATTCTTCATATATGACATAATGTTGGTAATTCTGGATATGTAACTTGTGGAATGTTTCTGCAGACATGGTTCGTACACTTTTAAAAATCCTTGAAAAGTGCTTGAAAAAAAGTTTCATTTTCAAGTGGTTAAAAATTGCTGTAATATGTTAATTTCAAAAAAAAAAAAAAACTATTCTACTGCAATTGTTTCCCCCCCCCCCCCCCCCCCGCACTGTTCTGTTCAAAAGAAATATTACAGATAGAATTAGGAAACATTTGTTTAAGGCATCATTGAAGGTTTTGAAATGCACTATTTATATTCCTATTTATTTCGTGGGAAAGTAGCAAACAGGTAGAAAAAGCTCTACAGGGGTTAATAAAGCAAGGTGAGTCGTAGGTTGGTAAGTGAAGCAAGCAAGAGGCAGAGCCCCCTAGTTATGTTAAAAAATAAATAAAATAAACACATTTGATACTGAGTTTTTAAGTAGGTAATCCCCCCCCTCCCCCCAAAAAATAAGTGTGTGTGTGGGCACATGTAAAATCCTGGTTGAAAGTGCTTGAAAATTTCCTGGAAAGTGCTTGAAAAGTCCTTGAATTTTTTTTTACTCCTAAGTGTATGAACCATGGTAGAATACTTGTGTAAAATGATAAATTAATCTTTAAATTTTTTTCAGATCCATTTGCTGATGCCATTCGGGCTGATGAGCAAGGCGGTCAAGATAAATTAATTCACATTCGAATTCAACAGCGAAACGGACGCAAGACTCTAACTACTGTACAAGGAATTTCAGACGATTATGACAAGAAGAAGATTGTAAAAGCATGTAAAAAAGTAAGCCAATTTAATTGGGTATATTAATTAGTAGTAAAAAGAAATTCTATGAAGGAATTTCATTTCATAATGTTAGAAACCATATTATTTAGTTTACCATAGGGTGGCGAAATGAAAGGGGGGAGGGGGAATATCATTTATAAAATTAATTAGTAAAGGGTGTTAATGTACGGGTGATTCAAAAGTCCCAGAAAAAAATAAAACAAATATTATTAAAAAAATATATATATTGATCATAACACTATGCGATTTTTACTGAAATGTATAGAAAAAAGTGGGATTTTTTTTTTTTTTTTTTTGAGTAACAAGATTTATTGCCAGATTAATTTTTCTCAAGTGGTGCTTATATTATTTATTTGCATATATTACTTTCTTACTGTAATGCAGTATATCCAACAAGGCATCAGGAATAAATGCTTATTGAGAATTCTCATAAAGCTTTAACTAACAACCCTACAAACACATCTTCTTTCTAGGACATTTATAGGACATCTTGAGAATGAATTAGACATCTTTAGGATGTAATGTGGATGAAAGGGATATTTTTTGGATGAATTGTGAATAAGTGTGTTTGTAGGGAATGATTTATTTCTAAACATTATCATGATTGTCTTTTAAGAACTATTTACAGCAGTAATAAACAATAAATGTTTCAGGGCATAAAAAATCTCCAATTTTTAAATATCTGTCGGGCATGTTAGGCTAGAGGTTACATTTCAATAATCTTATTCAGATACATAATAATAAAAAAAGACATTAATAGGGATGGCATTCGCTCTAAAATTCCTGAAATATTTCGAATTTGCTTTATAAGATTCTAGAACCTATAAAGAAATAGAACTCAGACGTGCCAACTGCTACGGATAATTCGTAGTTGCTACGAATTTGGGTCGTAAACTATGATGCTACGAAAATCGGCTCAAAATTACGAATTTTTATCTAGCACGAAAACTGCAACATTTCTGACTACGTTTTGCTTTGCGACTTTCAATCTTTCTCCATGCACGCCATAAATGTCAATTTTCATTTAAAACTTACTTTATTAGATTCTAGAATGTATAAAGAGATAGAATTGTTAAATATTTCTCATTTGTGTATTTTTTTGCGTCCCCCCTGCCCCTCGTGCCCCACGCCACCCCCTAACGATTGGCAAACAAGCGCCTTCCTAATCTTTTTCCATCCGGAACATAAATGTCAATGTTTTTTTTAAATTTACTTTATTAGATGCTAGAACCAATAAAGAAGTAAAAATGTTCAATATTTCTCACTTTTCTTTTTACTGCCCCCCCCCCCCCCCTCGCCTAACAATCGATGCCTGCAGAAGCCTTTGAATGTGTTTAATATTTATATTTTAACATTTTTAAAATAATTATCCCAATGCAAAGATTGTAATTTTTGAAATAATTATTATTTTTATTTTTAAAAATTATACACATAACTAAACACACAAAAATATTTATGATTGGGGAATTTTGCTGAATTTTAATAACTGGTTGAATATAGTGTAAGAAGAGTAATTTTGAATAAAATTATTTTACACCTGGTTTCATAAATCATGTTTGTTTCTTAAACAGTGCAGTCTTTCATCATATATGAACACTAATGCAAATTATTTTGATAAAATAATAACTTTAAAAATATATTTAATCTGAGTGGGGGGGGGGGGGGGGGCATTTAACAATGTGGCCAGATTTCCGTGGCAAATAAAAGCCGGATGTCTGGCATCTAGCAGTGCATATTATCTGTGGAAAATTTTTCATCAGGGCTGAAAATAGTACCCAGTGGATTATACACAAGAAAATACGGTAACATACATATATTTGTTTAGGATTTGTGTGTTGCATGATAAAAATAAACCAACCAACCATCCAATCCGTTTTTAAAATTGATGTGCTACTAATTGTCATTTTCAAATGTTGGCAGGTATGAGAATTGTTCAATATTTCCCCATCATGTAATATTAAACATGTTTAAAAAAAAAAAAAAAAAAAAATAACTATTCATAATTTGGCCAAATTTCTAATCTTCTATGGCTGTGGAGTTGGAGTCATTAAAAATATGCAGATTCTGTCTCCAGTTTCTATTGGACAATTTAAATGAAGCAAAAACAAATTATGCTTTATTTTAAATTTATAAAACTAAACTAATTATTAATTTAATAATTATTACGATTTTATTTTACTAAATACCTAGTTATTTTAGAATTTATTGGTGTATTTAATAAATACAGGAAAGAATAGATGTGGTATTTGTTATACATTTTGTTATTAACCTTTTGAAAGGGGCTGTGACAGCATCTGTCACGCTTCACCATAGGATTTCGTAAGAGCCCCTTTCAAAAGGTTAAATGATCAACCCCTTCCGGTAAAATGACGAGTCTAGCTCGTCATTGGTTTTTCATGCCATATCGCACAATGACGAGCTACACTCGTCATGCTTACTGTTGAATATGATAATTAATTTAGTTTAAAATTTCTACTGTACTGAATTTGGCAACACCTTTTTTACTTGTGGAAATATCACAGATCCCAATCACATATGGTTTACCGTTAGAATTTCATGTTTGACATTGCACTCTACAATTCTTATGTTTTATATAACAAAATGAATAATGCCAACAAAATCGGAATTGGGAGCTTTCGACTGGTCATAGCAGAACAAATCCTACAAAAAGTTACACTACCGGATTATAAAACCCGTGGACGTCCTTCATGTAGTGACACCCCGGCTAGGTTGCAGGCTAAAAGATGGGGACATTTTCCAGAATACATTCCTTCAACTCGGAATAAAAGAAAACCTACTAAGAGGTGTCGTGTGTGTTATAAGAATGAAATTAGAAGTGAGACTCCCTGGCAGTGTAAACAATGCAGGATTCCTTTGCGCTTACCAGAGTGTTTTGAAAAGTACCACACGCTTGAAGACTCTTAACTATATACCTTATTAAAGTTTTGCTCTAATTTTTTCTTAATTTTACAGTTTTTAATGTCATTTAACAATATGTAAAAATGAATATTAATTAAGAATATGTAAGAATTATAAAATGAAACAAGTTTTTTTAAATAAAAATTAAATGGTTATTTCATGCACACTTTTTCATTATTAAATCATACCGGAAGGGGTTAATATGATTCTTGGCCACAGATAAGAGGTCAGGTCAAGATGAGCAATATTCAACTTGGAAATATTTTTGTAGACCCTAATATAACCAGGGTTAAAATTAGAATGTCAGTGGCATCAAATTATTTTTTCTCAATTGCCATAATTTTCTTCTCAGGTATAATGTTTTATTAGGAACATAACAAGATAAAACTCAGTTTTTTATTTGTATGTTTATATAAACAATAAATACAAACACAAAAGTTAAACATGAATGCATTTATATTTTAAAAAAATAAAAAATTTATTTGAAATGGAACAAACAGTTAAATTATATTTAAAAAAAAAATTTACTATGATAAAATAGATTTTTTTTTTTTTTTTTTAATCTAGCCAAAAGTTAGGCATAAAAAAAATGACTGGGTGTGATTTTATGGTTGCCAAACCTAAATTTGTAGGTGCAGAATACACCTAACAACTGCTGATATCGAACTCTGAATATAATTATATATATAGTAAATAATGCAGCAATAACCACTTAAACCAATAGGAATTAATTTTAACCAAATTAAATTATCCTGTGATGATTTTAGTTTAATTATGAAAACAGTTAATTAAAAATTATTTTCTAAAATTGAATTTGTAATGCAAATGTCAAATATTTTTTTTATTAATTAAAAAGGAGGGGGGGGGGGATGAAATTTCCTAGTGATTTTTACATAGGAAATTTTTCTGAAAATCATGTTAGGTATATGAAGTACTTATCACACAGATATTCTACACGGGGAAGCCTAGTCTATAATAATCAGGGTTTAAACTGCCATTAGTTTTTTAGCATTTTGCTAAAAGGTATCATATTTTGCTAAAACAAGTCGGTCAGAATTTTGCTAAAAAGCTAAAACTGAATAACTGTATAAAATATCTCTATATAATAATTCAGATTTTTTTTTTTTGTAATATTTGCATGCAAAAACTACGAAAGGACTGAAATTTTTGGGAATCCTCATTTATATAGTAATTTGGATTTATTTTTAATTGTCAATGGTTGAATTTAAATGCAAAAATATTTAAAAGTATGTTAGAATTCAGAATTTGCTTTATAGAAGCATTTTTAGCACTAGTATTTCACGATTATCTACCACTACACTTTACTTGATTTTTAAATTGCTTTTTCATTTTACACATGATATGAATACCTCTTTTTCTATTGATAAAATCAAAACATAGTTTCCCTGATTCATATTTTTAAAGTCACAAATATGGATGCTTGGTTAAAATCATCAATGAACAAAAGGAATAGAAAACAAAACTGAGGATAACAAAGCTAAGTAAAAGAAATCAACGGTATCCAAAGAATTAACTGTCAAAAAAGCTAAAATAGTGCTTGCCTATTTTCGCTAAAATGCTAAAGTAATTTTTTTGCCAGGTTAAACCCTGATAATAATAAATTAAGATTGTTGGAAATCCTTCAGTTGGAATTGTGAAATAACTAATTCAATTTAAAAGTATTTTTCAGTATTGATGCGGTATTTTATTTCAGGAAATATTAATGTGTAATAAATAATATAATTTGGAACTTGTTTTGAAATTTTTTAATTCTCCAGTCCAGTGCAAATATTTTTTACTATAATAAATTAAAATAATCGTTTTCATTATAGGAATTTGCTTGCAATGGCACAGTTGTGGAGCATTCTGAATATGGTGAAGTAATTCAATTGCAAGGTGATCAGCGAAACAACATATGCCAGTTTTTGACAAAAGTTGGCATTGCCAAGCCTGATCAACTAAAAGTTCATGGTTTCTAAATTGCCTTAGTGTTTCACTATGCCTACCATATGGAATACATTCCAAGATAGGCTAATTTGTCATACATCTGAAAATCATTTTATTTGTTTAAATTTATACATTTCGGAGTGTTTCAAAAAGAAAGCAAATAACTTAATATGTTGAAAAATGTAGTAATATTCTGATAATTTTTTTTGCATGAACTTGTAAATTACCAACATGATAAATTTTAATAAAGATTGACTTTATGTAGTTGTATTTATTTTCTGTATAATCATTCACCATTATTCTTGTTGTTGTTGCATTGAAACAAATTGTTATCAGAAAGAGTTTGTGTTTTCAATTATCTTGGGACTCATTAAAAATTTTAAAATAAAATATTCTTTGTTTTTAATACTTTCAAACAAAATTAAACAGTATTTGTGACTTCTGTTTGTCTGTCCACACTCTAATTTCCGTAAATATTCATGGAATTTCTTGATAACTTATTAAAATTGACTGTAGGAAGTTCCCTAATGAAAATGGGGTAAATACTACCACTGGTTTGTCTACAGGGACACCTGCAAAATTAAAAGCATTGCGAGGTACATGGTCTATCCAGGAAGTAATGTGATTGATTCCATAAAATTTATTAATTTTACAGGCACCAACATTCTTTAAAATAAATAAATAAAACCATCCTGCATTAATACACTGTTGCCAAAGGCTCTGTCACCTATTGATGTCCATCTGGAATTCTTAAATTAGAATACTGTTTAGATCGCATGTTAATTTTTTTTTTTTTTTTTTTTTTGTGAAAGTTCTCCAGATTTTCAAAACAATGATCTTTTAAGATGGCATTTAACTGAAGGATTTACAAGACCACACAAAGTAATTAGTTATACTAATTGCTATAACTAGTGGATCTGCAGACTCAATGTCCTATTTGAATCACTCATTACTCAGCAAATCATTTTTCTTATACCATATTATATAAAATAATTGTGTGTGTGTGTAACCCAGGGATTTGAAATAGCAGGGGTGCAGAAAATGTTCAGACCTTGGAAATTTCCCTGAATAATGCAAAAATCTACTTTGCTATACAAAGTCATTTCTTCTGTGTAATAAATCTTTAAGCGAATAAGTATACAGTGTAACATAAAAATATCGCTGTTAGTGTATATTATAAGAACTTCAAAGCAGCAAATTTTTATTTTTATTTTCTCTTAAAAAAAATATTCAGAATTTCCCCCGAACCTCCTTTGGGCGTTCGGACATATTCTGCACCCCTGCGAAATAGATGTTACAACGATTACGTCTCAAACTAAGAAAGATAGAAACATACTTCCAGTTACAAAACTGGTGCAAAGTAAGAGTAGATTTCAAATATAGCATTTTTTGTACAAAGGGCTGTACACATATTAAAATACGAAATTTAATTTTTATATGGTCCCTCCTATCATATGACTTATATCTCGAAAAATATTCTCGCTCTAAGAAAAAAAAAAATCTCGGAGATTATTCCGTATTGTTAAAAAATTTAATAGTTAAATTTCTTAGGGGGTCACCTGCAAATTAACCCCTTAATGCGCACTGTCCTCGCTGCGAGGACGCAAAATTAAAGATCCAGCTGCAAAATTTCATCCCGGAAATTTTTTAGCAAAAATTTATGTATATAACATAGCAGAATTGGCCAGTTTTTTTAACCTTAAAATTTCTTTTAGTTTAATTTAGTTCATGAATTCCGGTGGCAGTATAATTTAAATGATCTGAATTGTCTTGCGCCGCAAAGGGTTAAAACATGTTTAAGAGAGAACGAGAATTAAGACTAGCAAAACTGTGTGAAATTTTCGCACTTTATTTTTTTACCACTTTCCATCATGGTTGAAAAACTTTAATGATTTCGTCTCTTTAACAATTCCAACAAGGTTGAAAAGTGTTAATGACTTTGATTTTTCTGTCTGTCCACGCTGTAACTCCCGTGAATATTCATGGAATTTCCTGAAACTGATATGTTATTTGAGTTCACTATCTGATGTTCCTTATTGAAAATGGAGTGAATACATCTGCTAGCTTGTGTACAGGGACACCCGAAAGTATTCCAAAGTATTGTGTTCTATGACAGATATTTTTATAAACCATATTTTAATACCTTTAATTTATGCATACATTAATAAAATTAAAATATTATTAAAGTTTACTATCGGATATTTTCTATAGAAAATGGAATAAACACCATCACTGGTTTGTATACAGGGACACCTGAAAGTATTCCACAGCAATGCGTTCTATGAAAGATACTTCTATAAACCATATTTCAATTGCATGAATCTTAATGAAATTGAAATATGTTATTCATATGCGCAAAAGAATGCTTTCTATAGTGTACAGTACGATTAGCATTAGATTTACAGGGCACACAAAAGTATTCAGTTACGTTAAGGGTTATTATTGGACATTTGCTGGAATTGCATTTTCATTTACATTAAACAGGGTTCTTACGCCTCAGGGAGAACCTGAAAATCAGGGAAAACCATAAAGAAATACGTGGAGAGAGTCTTTGTAACCCTAAGTTGAAGCAAACATATCTGTCATGTGACTGCGGGACAAGAGGGGTGGATTTTCTTTGTTTCTATTTCAGTTTCCTATAGCTTTCTGCCGCGGTGGATGATGCAACATTTCATATTCATTTAAAAACAATGGTTGTTTATAGTTGTGCCTATGGCTATGTATACATATAATTTCATCTTAAAACATTTTCTTGTACATATAAATAATTATATGGATAAAAAATGCATTTACTCTGCTTTTTGAAAATTGGCAATCATATTTACTCGCCAAGTATAGTAATTCTGAAAAATATGTAGACAGAGTTTTAATTTCATATATTTTAATTTGCATTACATATTCTGAAAATAACATATGTTAGAATATGTTAAATTTAAATTAGTAAATTAGCATTTAATTTACTAATTAAAGAAACAGATTATTATTATAAAATAAATCAATATGAATACTGCGTATAACGACATCATATAGGCGTAAATTTAATATATATATATATAATTTATTTTCACATGAAAGCATGTTTCATTTTATGTTGGGAAAAAAAAGGCAATTAAAAATTTAAATGTCTATTTTAAAGCTATGTCTATTTTCTTATTTTAATTAATTAAAAAATCTAATAAAAAATTAGTTACAAATAAGGCACCAAATGAAAGGGGAAATTTTTCTGAATCCATCGGATTAAACAGCTTATCGATCGGACAATTAGATTTTTTAAAACTAACTAAAGTATGAAAATTAGGTGGGAACTTGCGTTTTGCAAATTTTAAGTACAAATATTTAAATTTATATAATTAAGACTTTCATCTGATATCTTTTTAAAATTTAAATATGTAAAATATTATTTAATAGAATGACAGACATGTGCAAAAATTTAGAACTACATTTTGCTTACTTAAATTTGAAATTGTAATTTTCTTTTTTAATTAGTAATATGCAAAAATGTTCTATATATAATGTTATATATTATTTAATCTCTTGTATACGTCTTCATTAGGAAAAATTAATTGGTTTTATTGTCCACTTTCGTATGGTATGAAATAAACCTCCACCAAATTTATTAATGAATTTGATTCGAAATTGCGGCGACTCAAAACTTTCTGAATCATAAAAAAAAAAAAAAAAGAAAGAAAGAAAACGTATGTATGAATAGTAAACAAGCTATCAATAGAAACTTAAAATAAATGAATAAAATATCAGCATTTAAAAATTATTTTGATTATAGAAACTCAAATATTATTGTTATTATTATTTTTAAAACTATTAATATTAAACAGGGTTCTTTTCTTTCTTTTTTTTTTTTTTTTCAATAAGTTCATCGTAACTCGTCAAAAATTACTGTTTTATGATGAATGCTTAAAATTAGGATATTTTTTTATACAAGAATTTTCCAATTACAAGATTGTATTAGTCCGATATCAATTACAAATTATAATGATAAATTGTGTGTTTGCATACCAGGTGAATATGTTGTAAAGCATGTAAATATATAATTTAAAACTTCATACAAGTAGATAATGTAATATATATACGCATAATAATGTGTAATGTATGCTTTTTTTTTTTTTTTTTTATATATGTATGTATTTTTTCTTCAGACAAAATTAATGAAAAATTTTCATCCTATGAGAAAATATACTTATTTTTCTTTGACATACAGAATTTTTTTTTTTTTTTTTTCTTCTACATAGTGATGTGAAATTGAACGATTAAGACATACTAAATTCTATTTTTTGTAATTGAATGAAATCACATGATTGTATATTTGATAAAGTAATGAATTTTATAAAATAACATCTTGTAACAAAATCAAAATGAAACTTAAGATATTATAAAAAATATATAACAAATAAAAATTAAAAACCATATATTACAAATTAAAGGTGATTGAAGAGAAGATAAGAAGAAAAAAAGCTCGGTAAAATTTACTTTAGCATTTTTTCTCTTTTCTTTTATTATTTAGAAAAATCAACTGCTAGATTTTCAGGAAACAGTTGGCGATAAACAGCCAAATCCGTTTTTCTTTTTCCTCTCGGACGTTGTTATCTTAGCTTCAACTTTAAGAGGGAAATACAATAGGACGCTCTCTCCACCTATTTCTTCTCTATGGGGAAAACTCAGGGAAACTTTCAAAACAAGCACTAAAACCTGGAAAAACAGGGATCTACTCTGGAAAAAGCTGGTACTTGTGCGTTTCCATGACGTCATTATAAAAATCCAATAAGACACGCCTACTAACATCATGCTGATCCAATGAAAAACGGCACGTTTTTTGCATTATGAACAATTCAGTCGTGAAATTTGACACACCTTTACTCTCTCTCTCTAAGAGATTCATTAGCTTGATTTTTCTCCAACGTTAATTTGTTTTCATTCGATAATCGGCATCTGGTAGCAGCTTTAAATTTAGTTTGTTATTTAGTCTTACTGATGCAGTGTGCACGTGCTTAGCTTAGTTATTTTATTAACTTACGCATTTTCTTTCTTTTTTTTTTTTTTTTTGTGAGATGGGTTGAATTATAATTAAAAAGTAATTATTATCATGAGTTGGAAAACATCATTTAATCTGGACTGGACAAATCAAAACTTAAATCCACAGTTTGCATTTTGGGTTGAAAGTGACCCTTACAAAGCACAGTGTCATTTAATAATCATTGGCTAATCAAATTTTTTGAAGCATTTAGTTTAAGGGCAAATTTTATATAAGGTAATTAAGTTCCCAAGAGTTTGTTATATATATATATATACACATTTTCAATTCTGATTAATATTTTATTTTGTCTGAAAAGGATTTTAAAATTAATTTAAAATAAGTTATTCAGATCCAAAACATTCTAGGCAATTAGTTTGCTAATATTTATTTATTTTTCTTTTTAGAAGGGGGGGGGGAGGAGTGGACTAAAATAAACATGACTAGTTGTCGATATGGAAAAATTATTGATTCTGGGAACTAACTCAGGGAATATTTTTTCTGAAAATGAGTATTAACCCTGAGTATTTTTTCTGAAAATGAGTATGAACCTTCTAACAATTTTTAACTGTGAATATGATTTCAATTTGCATATTTTTTTTTGTCTGACTGTCTGTTTGCCCTCTCCCAGCGTCTGTAAATATTTTCAGAAATTTAAAAAAATGTTAGGTTATTCAGGTTTACTATGGAATATTCCCTATTTAAAATGGCATTAATAGTTCCTCTACAATTGGTTTATGTTCAGGAACGCACAAAAAATACCAGTGCATTGCATTTTGGGACAGTAAATGAATGATTGAAATACCCCAATCTACACAAAACATGTTTTTATGTATATAAAATAAATCTATTTTCATTTTGTTAAGGGCAGCCTATAGATGTCACACTGTACATATGAGAAATTTCGCTGGCAGACGTAATGTATTTGAATTCTTGGATGATTGTACAAAACCCTTTGTCTAATCGCAACGAATAGCTTAGTGTAGCATCGCAACATGATACGGATTTAGAATATCGAATTTGGACTTCCTGCTACTATTTGTTCTTGAGATATGCTAATAACACACACACACAGAGAGAAACGGCTAAAAACATGATTTTTGAATTAATACCAGTGCATTGCATTTTGGGACAGTAAATGAATGATTGAAATACCCCAATCTACACAAAACATGCTTTTATGTATATAAAATAAATCTATTTTCATTTTGTTAAGGGCAGCCTATAGATGTCACACTGTACATATGAGAAATTTCGCTGGCAGACGTAATGTATTTGAATTCTTGGATGACTGTACAAAACCCTTTGTCTAATCGCAACGAATAGCTTAGTGTAGCATCGCAACATGATACGGATTTAGAATATCGAATTTGGACTTCCTGCTACTATTTGTTCTTGAGATATGCTAATAACACACACACACACACAGAGAAACGGCTAAAAACATGATTTTTGAATTCAGAGGATCTGAAAACGTGCAAATATAACAATCTAATTTTTGGAAATTTGACTCAAAAACAATACTTTCTCTATACTATGTATATGGGTAAGAGAATGTATAAAGGAAAAGAAAGAAAAATGAATTTGGAAACTTCCTTTTAGTACATAAATTATTCAATTTTATTTGTTAAATTTTCAATGAGTATTCTCGTGTGTATTCACTAGGGGAAAGAGAGACATTACAGGTAAAAATAGCCGTCTTTCCCCGAATAAAAAAATATATTTTTTTTCCCCCCAAACACTGATCAACCTGGGCCTTATTACAAAAGCTATAGTAATTACAATTTCTCACTTTTGATACAACCCCTTAAAACTTGACAAAAAATGCTAGAATTTTCAAATTGCAATAACTCAGCAAAATGTTTACTTAGAAACGTGATTTTTTTTTTTTTTTTTTCCCTTAGACTGAAGAGAGTATTTTTCTAAATATAGGTCATATGATAGGAGGGGTTGCATAAAAATTAAATTTCATATTTAATATGTATACAGCACCTTGTACAAAAAAATGCCATATCTGAAATCTACTCTTAACTTGCACCAATTTTGTAATTTGAAGTATGTTTCTATCTTTGCTTACGAGATAATCATTGTAAAACACCTATTTTGATTCACCCAGTATATATATGTACACATATCTAGGGTGGCTAGCAGTCAAGGAATTAAGGAAATCTCGAATAGTCAGGGAATTTCATTTAAAATGAGGAAATTTTGTGAAAAAAAGTTAAATTTATCAATAATTATTGCTATTTTATATCGCCAAATATTTCGCTAATGTGAAATTTTCATGGGAAATAAACAGTAAGAGTTGGGGGAAATCTCTAAAAATAAGTCAGGAAATTTATAAAACTTTAAATGCTAGCCACCCTGATATATAAAATTAACTTATTACATAAACAGATATTTTTCTGAGGGGAGGCTACTGCCTGCTTGAACCCCCTGTTGTATCTGTCTGCTTACATTTATCTGTATATATTCAATTGTAACTCACAGCACTGTGTTAACTCCTTGTAACTCATAAATACTTGTATCAAATTTCATGCCAAATGATTGCATAACATAGTTAAAATATTTTGTGTAAACTAATTACCAATTCTGTGCCTACCATTTTCGACAAAAACAAAAAGCATGCTTTTAGAAGCTTTTTATTAAAATTGGATTTTGTCATTGTGTAGTGCTAATAAACAGCGCGTCTCGACTTTAAATGTAGCAATTCTTTTCGTCTCTTGTTGGCTCAGTTTGTTAGAGCATCAGGTTGATAATGTGATTGTCATGAGTTAGATTCTCGAAGTGTCGGTGTATTAATTTTTGCAGATAATTAATAGAAAAGATATCAATTGATAAAAAAAAAAAAATAATAATAATATCTACACAGTAACCTAAGAATGTTACAAAAGTTTTTTTAATTGTTAAAAAGCAGAAAATAAAATGTTAAAAAAAAAAAAAAAAGCACTGGAAATTTTTTTACTGTGGAGTCCGAAAGAGCATAAAATAAAAATTTATTCTTGCAGAGACATGCTATAAAGAAATAAAAGCTTCAACAAGAAAATTTTAAAGAAAAATATAAATATTTCACTTTTGCAAATGAGTTGAAAAATTTAAAATATTTTAAAAAGCATTTGAGAATATTCTTCTTTTGGTATAAATATTTGTTAAAATTTTCTAGCATGTTCTATGACTTTTCTTTGACTTCTGGTTAGAGCGTCATGCTGATAACGCGATAGTTGTGGGTTCAAAGGTCAATGTGTTACTGTTTTGCAGATAATTAATTATGTCAATTGATTTAAAAAAAAAAATAATCTTTCGTTGTCTACACAGTATCCTAAGAAATTTTGATTAGTTTTTTTTTTCAGCAAAAAAAAAAAAAAAAAAAAAAAAAAAACTTTTTTTAACATTAGAAGCTTTTTAATGTAAAGCCCTAAAAAAGCGTAAAATGATTTTTTTTTTCTGGCAAAGACATTATCAAGAAATGAAAGTTTCAACACTAAGAAAATTTTAGAGAAAAAATATAGATATTTCATTTTTGCATTTCTGTTTTGCAGATAATTAATTATGTCAATTGATTAAAAATAAATTAATCTTTCGTTGTCTACACAGTATCCTAAGAAATTTTGATTAATTTTTTTTTCAGCAAAAAAAAAAAAACTTTTTTTAACATTAGAAGCTTTTTAATGTAAAGTCCTAAAAAGCGTAAAATGATTTTTTTTCTGGCAAAGACATTATCAAGAAATGAAAGTTTCAACACTAAGAAAATTTTAGAGAAAAAATATAGATATTTCATTTTTGCAAGAGATGAAAAAAATTGTAAATATTCAAAATATTTTTTAAAGTTTCGAGACCTTTGAAATTTATGGCTTATCGAATAATTATACAAAAAGTAACAGCTAAGAATATTGGTCTCGAATGCTTTTAAAAATATTTTGAATATTTAAAAAATTTTATCTCTTGGAAAAGTAAATTATCTGTATTTTTCTCCAAAATTTTCTTAGTGTTGAAACTTTCATTTCTTTATAGCATGTCTTTGCCAGGGAAAAAAAAATAATAAAAATTATGCGTTTTAGGATTTTACAATAAAAAGCTTCTAATGTAAAATGTTTTTTTACTTAAATTTTTATTTTAAGCATTCAAATAACATATGTTTATCTCATTATGTTTAATGCAGTGTGATCATTTAAAAATGTATTTATAAGAAATGCCATCTATAGACTGTAATGGTACAAAATTCTTTTGTATGTCTTTGTACACAAGCCAGTTATTATATACACCAATAAAAACTATACAAATAATTCTTTGCAACTAATTAGTATATGAACCAAATTTGGCATCATTTGGATGATTCCAGAATGTCATCAGAATTCTTTTATGTGGCCCTAACAGGGAATTTTCAAAATTTATTGCAAAAACAGGGAATTTTGAAATTTTTTGGAAAATCATTGGAATTTTATTTTATAAAATATTTTTAAAAATTTTAGTTTATAATGAATCAATTATAGTTTTCCCCCCAAGTTAATAAAATTAATATACCCTAAATATGTTCAATTGACTTGTAAACATGATTCCAATGCTGCATGATTGTGTGTCATCTATTTTACTTCTAAAAGAGACAGGGAATTTTTTCTCTTGATTTGTGTCGCAGCCGTCTGTCTGCCCATGTCACAATTCTTTTCTCTGTCCCTATAAACGAGTCATAACCTATACAATTTATTATATATAACTCATGAATAATTGTTAGAAATGACATAATTTGAATGATTATGTGATATTTTCGTAAGACTTTTGTAAGGTTCTGAGCATTAATAATTAAGTCTAAGAACACATTTTCTACACAAAATATAGTTTTAAGCATATCAATTATGCATGTTAATTTCTTTTTGTTCAATGCAGTGTAACTATGTTAAAACACATTTAAATGAAATTCTGCTCAAACGCTGTGATAATAAAAACTTTGGCGAGTCCCTGCATAGCCTCCTAAACTAGATGCCTGTCGCATGGCTTGGAAACAGTTCAAGTGGTAGACAGTGCCCCCTGGTACAAAATGCGCAACTTTTTTATTCAACAGCCACCAAAATTTTTTTTTAATGGGATCTAAGAAATGTCGATTATATATATCACATATCACTTCTTAAAATTATTGGTGACAGTTGAATAAAAAAATTGCACAGTTTGTGCCAGGTGGCACTGTCTACTGTTTGAACTGTTGCCAAGTTTCCGAGCCACGCATCTAGTTTAGGAGGCTGTAGTCCCTGTATATGAAAAAATATATAGAGAGACTAAACATGTGTATCAATTTGCAAGTCAATCACGGGAATTTTGTGGCTGCTGTTGCAGTACATACAAATCATATCCATAAGCCACAATAAAAAAAAACTTTAACATGTCCTTGTACATGAATTGCAAATACACAGCTAATTATGTGTGGTTAGTGAACATGTGTGCACCAATTTGCAAGTCAGAAGGGTGATTTTTGCGGCCTCTATCATGAGATGGACACATAGAACCCAAAATCTTTTTGAGTCTCTACATGGAGGCTTTCACCGACGTTTTGGCAATTAGAATTTGCCGGAATTGAATTTTCATTTTTAGCACTTTGTAGCAATGTTTGAGTGATTATGATATGAATCAATCTATCTGTCTCTTTTTCGTAGCAGCCAACTTTCCCAAAAAATTCAGG
This sequence comes from Salticus scenicus, assembly GCA_963930645.1. Taxonomy (NCBI): domain Eukaryota; kingdom Metazoa; phylum Arthropoda; class Arachnida; order Araneae; family Salticidae; genus Salticus; species Salticus scenicus. Next base: position 200,127,273 of record OZ005653.1, on the reverse strand, counting down.
AGATTCCCGAATTTTGAGGCAATCTCCCAGACTCCTGAAAAACATCTCCCGAATTTTTTCAAACTTAGCCAAATTTTCCTTGTGCCACACCTATTTTTTTTTTTTTTTTTCTGTCTTCACCATTCTGTCATTTCAGGCATGTGATTTTTCTGCGATTTTTTTTTGTCTAATATATGGAATTCTGCTAATTTATTTCTCCATTTTTAAAAAGGTCGCGGATATAATGTGTTTTTAAAAAAGAAACCCCATGGAACAAACTGCAATAAAATGTTCTACGAAAGCTTCCGCTTTCCAATCTTTCTTTTTTCACAACATAAATGTCAATATTCATTTCAGATTTGCTGTAGGAGATTCTAGAATCTGGAAAAAAAAAAAAGAATTGTTAAATATTTCTCCCCCCTCCTTCATTTATCTCCAACTAGCAATCAGCAATCAAATGTTCTGCAGAAGTCTTATTTTCCAGTCTTTATGCATTTGCAACATTAATGACAATATTCATTTTAAAATTGCTTTACTAGATTCTAGAAGTAGAATTGAAAGAGTTTAATATTTCTTATCTGTAAATATTTTTTTTATCCCCCCCCCCCTCTTTCCCCATCTCCGGATAGTGATCATTGATCCATTTTAGAAACAAAGCAATAAAAGCGCTCAATATTCCTCACATATGTAATTATTTTTAGACTTTATTGTAGAACTTAATAAATCTATTTACTTTTCTTCAATTAAATATTGATACGTTATTGTATACCAAATGTGTAAACATGGGGGAAAAAATGATGAATAGATTTTTCAGGTAGGAAAATTTTTTCCAAATCAATATAATTCTACATATAATTTCAGTATGGTTACAATTTAATATAATCTAGTAGTATTTTAAATTCAGTATGTTTTATTTATTTCTTTTTTTCCTCATTATTTACAATAAGAAGAAAGCTTTTAGATATTGCAATATTTTCCTTTTATTTGCCCCTTTTCTTTCCAACATTCACTATGCTATTAATATTTTATTTATGGCATAAATTATGTCGTATACAAAATCTTTCCAATTTTGATTCTCAAAGGTTGGCAGCTATGCTTCCTGTTTATGCTCTAACTCCCAAAAATATTCATGAAATTTCTTGGAACTGATGTTATTCAGGTTCACTATGGGATCTAATCATAATGAAATTGCCATTTATCGTTCATATGCACAAGAAAATACTTTCTATAGAATCAATCTTTAAACTGGCAAAAAACTTTCGTTAGCATTTTAGCTAAAATGCCCAAGCAATATTTTAGCTTAAAGCCTTTTTTTGTTTTCTCTCTCTCGCTCTCTTCAGGGAAGAGGGAGGTGGAAGTAGGGATGGTGAGAATGTTATGAATATTCTTACTCTTAATTACTTTGAGAAAATATGAATACAAGATTATGAATGATTTTTATTTTGACATATTACAAATTTTACACACAAAATCACACACACATATATATAATCCAAACAGGTAGTGCATATTTATAGATCATTACTGGGATATAATTGGTTATCTTCATTTATTATCATTGGTTATCCTCAGTTTTTGTTTTCTATCTCTTTCCACTTTACTGATGGTTTTAAGTAAGCATCCATACTTGTAATTTGAGAGACATGAATCAACAGAACTTTGTTTCAATTTGTAACTGTAAAAAAGGCAGTTATGTGTGTAAAATAAAAATTAGATTTAAAAGAGAAATGAGTGCAGGGCTTGTGAAATATGTTTGCAAGGTTCACAATGGTGACCAATATATTTTAACTAGTAACTATGTTTTCAACTTTTAAGGAAACTTTTTTTAAATACTTTGATTTCCACTCCCGATGGAGGGTTAACTTGTAACGTTTTTATTTCCACTTCTCTCACCACGTTTTGAGGTACTGTGTTGAATCGATAAACATTAGGGATTTCACACTACTTTACTCCATGCATGTTTCACAACTCAATGTTGAATCAATACACCGTTTTAGGAAATTGGTTTACACTGTTCCAGTTTGCACATGCTTTGCAAACTGGTGCTGGTATAATGGTGTATCAATGCCGAAGGTCAATCTGTTTAGAGAAAATAAAATCAATTTGATGATAAATTTTTAACAGGTGTTTCCTGATGTATCATCCAGTCGAAGTAAATATTTGGTTCTTATGCATAGAATTTCAATTTTACCATGTTTTCATTATCTCACTTTCTTGTTTGTCTAGTACAAATCTTGCAATCGATTTGTATCTAACTTTCCGACTAGCTAGACATTTGAAACTTTTAGAATAGCTCAAAACACGATGACAATGCATTCTTTTAATACTTTTATTCAATTAATAAATGTTTGAAAATTTCTTCTAATTCCTCTCTCTATTACGCATTTGATCAATTTCTTTCAAGTTGATGGTATAATTTATCATTTTTTTTTTTTTTTTTTTTTTTTTTTAAAGCATTAATTAATATATAGAATTGTCAAGTTTATATGATTCAACAGAAAATTTAAAAATGTGGTATATAAAAAGTTCTTTTTATCTTGTAATTATTTATATTCAAGTAAATTTCAAGATATTTTTTCTGGCTACCAGAAATTTTTGCTGGCAACTAGTTTTTATTCAAATTTCTGGAGCCCTGAGTAAGTGGTAGTGGTTAGAGGTAGATTGTTGTGCAATACTAGTGCTAAGAATGCTTCTATGAAGAAGAATCTAATTCTGACATGTTAAAATATTTTCACATTTAAATTCACTCATTAAAAATTAAGTACAAATATACTAAATAATGATTTTTTATATTTTTATGTAGTTTTGTAATTTTTGCCTGCGGATGTGGTTAAAAATTAGAAATTATTATACAGAAATAATTCTGAAATTATCCGGTTTTCATTTCATAGTGAAATTCTTGCTCACATATTTTTGCAAAATATTCTTTAGCAAAATGCAAAAAACACTAATGACAGTATAAACCCTGTATAGAATATAAAAATGATTAAGACTTACAAGGCCACACCTAAATATACAGTTACATTAACTCTTTATCTACCACACTGCCGTCAACTCTGTCCCTACTACCCACAAGTAGACGTTTCAACTTTTATGGTGGATAGGAATTTTATCCGTTGCTGAACCACTTCTCTTTTTTAAAAAAAAAAAAAAAAAAAAAAAAAACATTGAAATGGAAAAATGCTTTAAATTACAATAACTCTCTTTTATAAAATAGCTTCCCTACTTGGATGTATTGGGATGGTACCACTTAACCTGCCAGTATACAGTTGGGGAAAACTTCCGTAAATGAATGGGGGTCTCATATACCCAATGCAATATATTCTTTGGATAATACACTATTTTCTTCCAGTATTTTAATGCTTACAATATGACACCCAGAAAATTAAATCACACAATAAAAATACAAAGTATAAAGTTTCACGTTTATTATATATATATTTTTTTTTTCAACAGAATATAAACATTTCACATACATTTCATTCTAGTAAATAAAATGGGTCTCATATTTAACCTTGCCAGTACACGGTTTGGGTCTATGCCATTGGTACATTCCTTATACTTTTTCTAAGACTTATGGTATATTCTTGAGTTTATATAGGGATTAATTATATTGATCTTTCTAGAAAGTTTTGAAAATTATGGCTTAATGAATACTTATACAAAAACTAATGATTAAGAATATTGGTCTTGAATGCTTGTTAAAATATTTTGTATATTTAAAATTTTCATCTCTTACAAAGTGAATTATCTGTATTTCTCTAAAATTTTTCTTTGTGTTGAAACTTATGTTTGCAAGAATAAACTTTTATTTTATGCTTTTTAGAGTTTCACAATAAAAAGCTTCTGTTTTTTTTTTAATATTTTTTTTACTTAAATTTTTATTTACCACTTTCTAAGAATGTTTAAGAGTGGTTACGATTTGAGTTTGTCTATGTGTCCCTCTGACTGCCTGTTTGCCCCTAATATCCATACATACTTCCAGAATGTCTTTAAAATGGTATATCGTATTTTCCTGTGTATAATCTGCAGATTATCTGTTAAAAACATGAAAATTTTTAAATGCAGATATCTCCTGGAATTTTTGTTTAAACAGACTGATGGCAGATATCGATGTCAAGATGTAAACACATAACTTCAGATTGTGTAACTACTTGGCCGGTAGTGATTGGTTCATGTATGACATATTTGTGCTAATAGGAGCGACTTCTGTTTTCAAGATATACTTTTCCAACCTAATGGGAACATGCTTCTGTTTATATTTATTTATTATTAAAACGGCATTGTTTTGACATGGAGTTTTTTTTTTAAGTGAAGAATGACAATTATTTTTATTATTATAAGATGTAATCGTTTATATTTTCAGTATAATTATTTTTTAAAGAAACAGCCATGATAAAGAGCATTGCAGTTAATCAATAATTTGCATGTTGATTATGATTTATATTTGCGGATTATCTGAGGGAAATTATCCATCAGGGATGAAAATAGCACCCCGTGGATTATACACTGCCGCAGATTAAACACCAAACACTCACTATCAATTTCTTTTGATGAATATTACGCTTTGGAGTGTGTTTTGACGATTTATCTTTGTCCAATGACTGTACAGTTAGCATATTGGATGCATTTCTCCTTGCAAGTGACAATTCGATTAAAAAAAAGATCAGATTTGTGACAAGAAGGCAAAAACAAGCAAGCTTCCAAATGTTTTTGTTTCTGTTTTTCATTAATTCACGTGGAACGCACTTATACAACTTTTTTATTTTACTGGTTTGACCTAAATGAGTTAATATTGCTTTTTCACTAACACCAAACTTCAACGATAATTCCTAGGCATTCCGAGATGGTCAGTATCAAGGTGATTTTCAGTTCATAATTATTAATTTTTGATTCTGGACAACTGCATGGTTCAATTGTTAACTCAAAGTAAACCAAAAAGAACCAATTTGATACTGTTGGCTGTATAGTAACACTAGAGCCAAATACATTATTATTGTTTTACACGTTCTGGGATGTCATAGTTCCAAGTAAGAACTCATATTTCGTAATAGTGTGAATTTTACAAAATTTAATCTTCAAGAAAATAATTAAAAAAAATAGTTTTTAATACTTTTAAAAACTTACAATGATTTCTTTAATAGGTGAGATGTGTAATTTTTGAACAGGAAAAAAAAAAAAAAAAAAAAAAAAATGGTAAAAGATTAAGCCAATGTCAAATAACAAGCTGTTAATGGTAGCAATATTATTAAATACAAGTTTCATTTTTCACAACCTGATAAGTAATGCTACTTGTACTTTACTGAGTATTACCTAGACATTGATAGATGAAAGAAAATTCATATGAAAATTAAAAAAACAATGTAAACAGGTTAGAAAGAAAAAACAAAAAAGCAAATTTTAAAATATATTTCTTGTTTAAAACTGATATTTTCCTTATATTTTTAAAGCATTTTGCTCTGAAGAAGAAAAAAAATTCTTTAAAACTCCATTTTACCATAAAGGAAAAAGAACCAATCTTATACGATAAACACAAATGAGCAGCTGACGCAAAATCAAAAACGAAGTTCCGACTCTGAGACGAGAAAATGAAGTTCCGATGTGAAAAGATTATCAGTAAAAATGTTTGATACACCAAATCACCGATGGTTGCCCTCTATCAAAGCTTAGCCGAAATATGAAATTCGAAAAATTGCCGTAAAACCATTCTTCCAAAAAATCAAAAACATTCCTATCCAATTCCAATATGATAAACACACCCGAGTGGCCAGTGCGAAAACGAAGTTCCGATATGAAAAAGTTGTTACCAGTTAAAAGTGCCGATACATTGAATTGCATCACCCTGCTGCATTCCAAGTTAGTTGAAACAAAACAAAAGAAATGAATAAATGAATGTGATTACAGGGACATGACATTGTCTGTATTAAGATTCAAAAAACTTTATTAAGAAAACAAAAGTATTAAAAAAAATAACATGTTCCTGCGTTAAGCAAAAAGTAAAATATTTTTGTTAATGTCAAACTTTTATTATTATTATAGTAATTTCTTTTATGCATAAGTAAGTACACTTCTTTAACTTTTTTCTCTAATGCATTATTTCAGTTATCAGAACAGTTTATTGGTAAGTTGGTTAAAGGAAGGTGGAGGACTGGCTTTTGTAGACCTGACATTTCTGTTTTCGGCAGGGGCTGATATTCAGAATCACATTGGTCCTGCGATTGCCGGACAATGGATCCTGTATTGTATTTGATATGGAATGTGTAATTAAATTTTCTAATCAATCTGCTAATCTCAAAACTCTTCATTTCTAAAAAAAAAAAAAAAAACATTTTGTTTTCTTAATACTGATAATTTCAAGTATTTTTTAAAAATGTTTCTAGTTTAAAATAATAATTAACTATTATACTATATTTAAAAGTTAATTAAAAGGTAAAACTCTAAAATACATTAAAAACCTATAAGTTACCTATATACAAGCACTTTCTATAAATAAACATAACTAATAATACTAAGCAACATAAATATCCCAATAAAACCTAATAGCAACATTTTCCAAAGAATTAGAAATGACAAAGATAAAATCCACTTCTGAAACGGCAGGCATTTACAAAATAAATTTCACTAATGAAAATAAAAAAAAACGGATGCTACATAGGTATGACAAAATGAAAAATAAAAACATGCACAAAAGAACATGAAAATGACAGCCCTGACCAAAATCAGAGATGCCAAGTTTCAATAAGAGCTATCAGTAATCAGAGTTATACACTTATGCAACGTGGAGACGTGAACCGCGTCACGAAATTATTTTTATGCACAAGCCCACATTATAACAATGAATTGCACTGTTTTTGTAAACAAATATATTTATTAAAAAAAATTCTAAAACAAAAGTAAATAAATATGTATGTCTTTACCTTCTTACAAAATGAAAGATTTTTTTTTTTTTTTTTTAAACCTGCTTTGGAGGGGGGGGGGGAAACATTTGGATCTCTCTCTCTCTCTCTTTTTTTTTGGGGGGGGGAGGGGGGTTTACAAAAATTTATTTTATTTATTATTACTATTTTATAGTCACTTTTTCATAGATAACTGTTTTTATGGCATTATACTAAAACATTGTTCTTTTTTTAAAATAAAACATTTATTATTATTATTATTTTTTTTTTCTTTAGTACCTTGCATAAAATCTAACATATTCTTTGTTTGATGGTATAATATGTATTTTAAATTTATTAAGGAAAAACAAATAGATTCATCAAGCTCAGTAATAAAGCCTAAATAATTACAAGATAAAAAGATCTTTTTATATACCATGTTTTTAAATTTTCTGTTCAATCATATAAACGCTACCGAAGGCAGCGGGAACCCGGTAAATTGGATAAATTAAAAAAAAAATTCATTGCTCTCGTGTTTTGAGCTATTATAAAAGTTTCAAATGTCTAGCTAGTCGGAACGTTAGTGAAAAATAGATTGCAAGCTTTGTACGGGTAACGCTGCCGAAGGCAGCAGGAACCCGAAACATTCGGTTAAAAATATTTTAAAAATGCATTTTCACCGTATTCTGAACTATTCTGAAAGTTTCAAATGCCTAGCTAGTCAGGAAGTTAGGTAAATAAATTTTCTGTTGAATCATATAAACGCTGCTGAAGGCAGTAGGGACCTGAAACTGTTGACTTAAAGTATAACAAAAAATGTATTGTCACTGTATTCTGAGCTATCCTGAAAGTTTCAAATGTCTAGCTAGTCGAGAAGTTAGGGAAAAATCGATTGCAATCTTTGTCCTGATAACGCTGCCGAAGGCAGCAGGAACCCGAAACATTTGGCTAAAAGTATTAAAAAAATGCATTTTAACCGTATTCTGAAAGTTTCAAACGTCTAGCTAGTCGGGAAGTTTGCAGGGGCGGACTGGGTCCTCTGGAAGGGCGCATACCTTGGATTTTCGGAGGGCGCAAGTCGATATTAGTTAGTTATATATGACGGAAAAGGGATGGTTCAGGCATTTTACAGATAAATAGTAATATTTTACATAGTAATCTGCTAAAGTTGAGTGTTTGTTTGTGCCACATTCCTTTATCCTTTGAGCTACCGGTTCCAAATTTTGCACACACATTATTTAACAGTGGGGGGGGGGGAGCACATAATGATATATTTTTAGTTATTAAATTTCAGTTAGCTTTTAAATTTCTTCTATATTCAATGGAAGAGAGAATTAGATTTGTAAAAATTTTCCAGTTCTAGTTTTCAATGCATTTACATGTTTTGAGAGGTCCAGAGCACGATTTGACCATATTTTAAAAATGTATGTGAGTGTGTGTCACAAGAATTTGTGGCGACTGTATCTTAAGAGCTACTGCTCAGAATTGCATATACACTTATATATGCAGATGCACCTTGACATAATTTAGTGTATCAATTTCTGGTGCTAATCGCTCAACAGGTAGCGCTGCTATACAGCGATTTCAGCAGTTTAAAGGAAGGCTATATCTCACGAACTATTGCAGAGAAATGCATATAAATTTATATGTAGATGACCTTGACATAAATTAATGTCTATAAATTTTTATGTCAATCGCTCAACATGTCGCACTGCTATACTGCAATTCCCCCAATTTCAGGGAAGGCTATATTTCAGGAACTACTGCATATAAATGCATATGTAGATGCACCTTGACATAAATTAATGTCTCTTAACTTTTGGTGCCAATCGCTTAACATGTAGCGCTGCTATACAGCTATTTCCGTAATTTCAGGGAAGGCAATATATTTCAGGAATTACTGCAGAGAAATGCATACATAAATTTATATGTAAATGCACCTTGACATGAATTAGGTTATGTCAACTTTTGGTGCCAATCATTTGACAGGCGATTCCGCTATACAGCGATTTCCACAATGTAAGGAAAGGCTATATCTTTGGTTCTATTGCGTATAATATAACAAAACTTGATATATGTGAAGGCCATTAGGAGACATTACGCTGACTAAATTGAGTGCATATCCGCCATAGGTTTCGCGGTTATATTGCAGTTTTTTTCCGAGAACGTGAAGGATGTTATCTGCACGGTAAAATTTCACTTTTATTGGTCATTTAGTGTAATAATCAGCATATATAGTTACGCTCATCAGTGCCTGATTCTGTCACACTTTAGGCTTGAGAGATTTCCTTGGACTCTGACTCCTAATTTTCATTATTTAGTTAATTTAAAAAAATCTAATTGTCCGATCGATTAACTGTTTAATCCGACGGATTCAGGAAAGTTCCCCCTTTTATTTGGTACCTTATTTGTAACGAATTTTTGATTAGATTTTTTAAAATTAATTAAAATATGAAAATAAAAGTTTTAAAATACGTTTAAATTTTAATTGTTGCCATTTTTTTTTTCAGCATAAGATAAAATATGCTTTTCTGTAAAATAAAATAAAATAAAATAAATAAATAAAAATAAACAAATAAAATAAAACAAAACAAAATAAAAATAAATTTGCTCATGCATATGAAAAAATGACGTCTATAAAATAATAATTTTAAAGGTAACGAAGAGATAAACAAAGTGAGAAAATTTCGCCCGGGCTTGCTAGCAAATGACATATTTAATTTAAAGTGAGAAATAAATAAAATGAAACGATCATTTTTCAACGAGTGCCTTAGTCGCCCTACAACAAACTTGTAAAGAATAAATACTGAGATGAAATTCGTTTGCATTCATAATGAATAAAAAATAACAAATAATTTGTATTGCGTGAATTTGTTTGAGAAAATATAGAAGAAAGTTTTGTGATGGACACTGCATACTAGTTTTAATTAATTTTTAAGAATTTAAACATTAGCTCTATGGGAAAATTTTATTCTTTTTCGTTGTTGCAGGGTTTCTGATTTTCATATGAAATAGAGGCAATAATGCAAAATATAAAATAAATGTCAACAGTGCGTAACTTTCATTTGTTTACTTACGTGATATTGCAATTACATAAACACTACCATCTATTACAATATGTCTTATACATAAGCTTCAAAATACTGTTACGAAAAACTTGTCGACTTTCTTATGTGAGAAAGTAGTTCGTAAAAAACAGGCAAGTTCTGGTTGACGAATGCACTTTATTTTGCGTAACTTCTTGAATATTTACAAGAAAACTACTATTACAACGAAAAAAGTCCAATAGTACTATTAAATATTTTAATGTTTTGCAAGAAATCCAATGAAACTGCCACTCGTACCGCCGCAATAGTCGCTATTTGACGAGTGCTGTGGAATGGTCCCTCTGTAAAAAGAATATGTAAAATCACTGGGTTTGAGCGTTTAATTTTACGGGAAATGACTGTTTTGCTATTTAAACGGCTAAAGCCCATAATTTGATGTCATGAAAGCATAATTTTAGAATACTGGAATTTCTTTTACAGGCAAAAGTTTTTAATCTTCACTCGAATCTGCCATCAAACTGTACTTTTACGCTCAAATCCATTCGAATGTAAAATGCTAGCTTTTCAGTGACGCATATAAGAATCACATCGCATTTGAAACTGAAAATATAATTGTAGTTTTATTGGTTGGGAAAGTTTATTTAAACCTCATGGAAATAGCGATTGATATTTTCAAAGTTGTATGTTTGTCAAAACGTAAAATTACAGGGGAATATATTATCTGTGCTCCAGATGTTTTTTTACGGGCTTTGCCTGGAATCTCTGCTGCCGGGCATTGCCCGTAATTTGGCTTGAATTTTTTTTACTGTACAAGAAAGCAGACACTTGCTCTTGTTCCACAGGAGTAAAGCAAATAACATCAAATACTCCAGAGCATAAATTATCGCTAGCTAACGAACAAAGTTCTGTCTCTTAGAGCACAATTTACAAAGTGCAATCGCTCAGAATAACTTTGAATCGTAGTGATTGCACACTCATTCGCAGAAGTCAACTCATTCTTATTTATACCTTTTGACGATGGGATTTCGGGGTATTTCAATCCAGAAACCCATGAAAAGTTCTAGAACTCGGCCCCCGTGCATAGTACGGATTCGAAACTTCGGGAACCCTAAACTACTATTTTTGTCAATTTATATAGTTAAATTCATCGCCAAGTTTTTTACCAAGGGGGATTTCATTAAAAGTGGATGGACTTCCCGTTTGCCTGTAAAACTACTTTCACTGCAACAGAGGACAATTGAGACAGGAGAAGAGATTTATTCCGTTGTAACAATACTAAGTCTTTCAGAGCTTTGATAACAGAGTTTGCTTATTATTAAATCATTATCGATTGCTGCAAGTTTTACCCTTTAGATCTGCATATCACAAGAAGGGCCTAAAGATTTGACTGTCATAATATTGATCTTAGTCTGATTTTAATAAACTTTAGGGTAAAAAAAATCATTTCACGGTTGACGCTAAAAGGCTGATTTGCGTCAAAAGGAAACGTTTCTTCTTTTAATACAACACTTCATTTTTTATTTTACAACAAAAAAAACGAAGAAAATTTTTCCATAGATCTAATATTAAAATCCTTAAAAATTAATTAAAAATTAATTGAAAAAAAACTAATTAAAATTTAATAACTAAAAATACACCATTCTCTGTCTTACCTGTTATATAGTGTGTGTGCAAGATTTGGAACCGAAATCTCAAAGGATAAAGGAATGCGGAGAGAACAAATGCACAACTTCAGCAAATTAAATATTAAGATGAGAGCGCCAATTTCTAATTTGGGAGGGTGTGCTAAACGTGCCACTGTTGAATGTGTTGTTAGTTTTAATTCAGTTATTTCATTTAATTATACTAGGGCATCTCCGAAATTCATTTGTATTTAGGATTTAAATTAGTTCAATCACTCACCCCAATCTCCCGTTAAAAAATGTCTTATTTCCATATTTCCAATAATGCTGTTTATTAAAATTTTATTTGATTGATGCCACCGGTTCGACACTCAGATATAAACTCTTGTGCACTCCACCCTTCTTTTTTTATGGGATAGAAATCGTGCTAAGTTTAAAGGCATATCTATAAGGCTTGTGTATTGCACCCTCGCTCCGATTCAAAATCTCTTTTCGGGAGTTTAAACGACCCCATGCGCTAAATAAGCAATGTTTCCTTTCCTAGTATTGCAGTTTTCATGTAATAAAGTATGTATTACGGTTGTTTTCAGAAAGGCTCGGATTTGCCACTCATATATAATGATAAATCCCCCTCCCCCCCCCCCAAAAAAAAAAAAAAAAAAAAAAAAAGAGGATTTTTTTTTTTCACACTATGATTTTTTGAACGATTGTGGTTGATTGATCGTAGTTGATCTATCGAGTATTTGATTTCTGAAAAATTGCCGCACCCCAAAAAGTGTTACTTTACCTATGCATAAATCCAGGCAGGGTTTTTCCGCCAACAAGAAGAATTGAGTTATTAAAAAGCAAAAAATTAAAAATTATTACAAAGCGTAAAACAAACAAACTCTGTTTCTTTATATAAATGTAAAGATTTCTACTCTACAGTTTGAATTTATGACCGCGGTAGCGCAGTCGGTAGAGCGCCGAGCTTGTAATTGGAAGATTGCGGGTTCGGTACTCGAGTCGACCAAAGACTGTTGTGTACACTAATAGTGGCTGGTGCACGTAAAATCTGTCATGGCCGCAATGTCCTCCATGTTCCCATCAATTTATACCTCTGGGGGTGACCGAAGCGGAGGAGCCATAATCTCCGTGTGGGATCAAAATTGTGATGTCATGTCTCCTGACCACCTCTAGGGGTGAGTTACAGACCGTCGCTAATAGCCCACTGCGCAGCACTTGTGCGACGTAAAACCCAATGAACTAACCAACCAACCATTTTGTATTTACTTTTGAAAAATAACACAAGATGAAAACTTTCCTGCAGTTTTCTTAAACGAAAAATTAACAATATTATTAGGTTAATACAGCGAGATTGTTTTAAATCACGCACTGAAACAATGAGATTAGACAGGTATAAAGAAATCGTGTGTACGGATCCTGCGGAAGGCAGAAGTAGGGGTCATTCCAGTTATACATCAGCCACGGGAAACAGGCAAATAATGCCTTTTGAATTCGTCACTCTCATCCATTTATTTTTATTAGAAGCTCTCTATTCCAATAAATGCAACTTTGATCTTCCTAAACTATCTTTTTTTTTTTTTTTTTATGTTAAAAATGGCAAATTCTGACATTAAGAACAACAATAACACGTCATGGCTTTTTTTATTTTCTGCATTTAAAATAATAATAATAATTAATTGACAAGTGAAACTCTGAGTAATACAAAGAATGTGCTGACGAATCCAGCCATTTCTACAAGTCCCGTCGTGTCACCCAAATTTCTATTGACTTCATAAAATAATGTCTTTATTATTTGTACTAACATTTTCTTTTATGAATAAATCAGAACATCATTGCATTGTAAGACTAACAAAAGGCATTTACTTGGCAATAGGTTAGCACGTTTTGCATGACCAGGGCGCATTGAATACTCATTCATCTTCACCTAAAGCGTAAAAATAGCCTCTAATAAATAAATAAAAAATCCCGACTATCGCCCACGAGGGCGCACCAGCCTATTGTCCAAGAGGGCGCATCGGCCCGAAGGCCGGTGGGCCGGCGGCCCAGTCCGCCCCTGGAAGTTTGTTAAATAAATTTTCGTTCGAATCATATAAACGCTGCCGAAGGCAGTAGGGACCTGAAACAGTTGACTAAAAGTATAAAAAAAATGTATTGTCACTGTATTCTGAGATATCCTGAAAGTTTCAAATGTCTAGCTAGTCGAGAAGTTAGTAAAAAATCGATTACAAGCTTTGTACTGGTAACGCTGCCGAAGGCAGCAGGATCCCGGAGTAGTTGGTTAAAAATATTTAAAAAATGCATTTTCACCGTGTTCTGAACTATTCTGAAAGTTTCCAATATCTAGCTAGTTGGGAAGTTAGTTAAATAAATTTTCTGTTGAATCATATAAACGCTGCCGAAGGCAGTGGGGACCTGAAACAGTTGACTAAAACTATTAAAAAAATGTATTGTCACCGTGTTATGAGCTATCCTGAAAGTTTCAAATGTCTAGCTAGTCGGAAAGTTAGGAAAAAACTGATTGCAATCTTTATACTGGTAACGCTGCCGAAGGCAGCAGGAACCTGAAACAGTTTTCTAAAGGTATTAAAAATATGCATTTTAACCTTATTCTGAACTATTCTGAAAGTTTCAAATGTCTAGCTAGTCGGGAAGTTAGTTAAATAAATTTTCTGCCGATTCATATAAATGCTGCCGAAGGCAGCGGAACCTGAAGCAGTTGACTAAAATTATTAGAAAAATGTATTGTCACCGTGTTGTGAGCTGTCCTGAAAATTTCAAATATCTAGCTAGTCGGGAAGTTAGTTAAAAATCGATTGCAAGATTTGTCCCTGACAAACCCACAAGAATCGAAGTTAATAAAAACATGGTAAAATAATTACATATGTGAGAAATATTGAGCACTTCTATCACTTGTTTGGTTCTAGAAGTAATCCCTGATCACTAGCTGGGAAGCAGCAAGGTCAGTCAAAATATAAATAATTAGATAAATGAGAAATGAAACAATTCTACTTCTTTATAGGTTCTAGAATTTAATAAAGCAAGTTTAAAATTAATATTGACATTTATGTTGCTGATGGAGAAAAATTGGGAAACTAAAGGCTTCTTTCTGCAAAGCTTTTAATCGATGATTGCTAGTTGGAGATAAGAAAAGAGGGGGTGGGGGAAGTCAAAAAAAATAATTACATCAGCAGAAATATTGTACAGATCTATTTCTTTATAGTTTCTACAATCTTATAAAGCAAGTTTAAAATGAATATTGACATTTATGTTGTGGATGCAGAAAGATTAGGAATCGGAATGTTTTTGTTGTGCGTTTGATCATCGATCGTTAGTGGGGTTTCTTTCTTTTTTTTTTTTTTTAACAAACGATATCCGCGACTTTTTTAAAAGCGTATAATCCGTAATTTTTATATGTTGTCCGTAATGTCGTAATTATTGCCGTAAATCCGTAATAATTAGGGAGAAATCGTAATACTTGGCATCTCTGACCAAAATGAAAATATTACAATACACATCAAAAACTTTTAATAAAATAGCTTATTATAATAATTACTATTACGCAATAAAACACGAAGCCATCGGAATCTTAGCGAATTACGACTCATGCAACACAGAGCCAATGGAAACAGACACCAGGCGGTGCGCTATGCTAGAGGTGAGGAGAAAAGTAGCAAGATCGCCCAGTGCAGTTCACTAGACAACATACCTGAAGAAGGCTGCAGATTGCAGCAAAAAGTGCTTGTATATAGGTAACTTATAGGTTTTTAATGTTTTTTATGCGTTATACTATATTTTCTCTTATTTATTTTATTTTTTTCTGGATCCAGAGCACATTGAGCTAAATGTTTTCAGTTGTTTCTTAACAGCAACCATCTTCTACGTAATATTAGTTTTAAGACAATCTCAAAAAGAACTAGTTAAAAATTCACAAACTGTTTTTAATCTACAAAAAAATAAAATTTTAATTTATATCTTCAATATATAAATTCATTTATGTGGGGCCCATGTTTTCGTGAAAAGGACCCAGATTTTTAGAACTCATGGGTCCCAGACTAGCGGCATCACTGCAATTTATCGAATTTCTTGAAAAACTAATTTGACAACTTAGTGTTCAAAGCTATTCAGTCTAAAAAGAAAATATTTCAGATAAAAAAAAAAAAACATGCTAGCAATGCATTTAAAACTCTAAAATCAGGAGTAGGCATGCACACAAACACCTCTGAATATATAATAAAAATAAGAATATTTTCAAGAAAATAGGAGTACTTGGCAGCTATGGTAACACCTATTTTTAAACTGGAGAACTCTAGACATTTTGGCCACATCAGATCTCACTAGTGTAAATTTCTTACAGTGTCCAATTACCTTTTTTAACCTTATATTCGTTTAATAATATTTTTTGTTTGGCTTAATACTTTTATCCACAAAAGCAATAAGGTAAACGTACCAGTAGTGGACACTTTAAGGGCATTTTTCGGCTATTTTCTGTGTAATTTCCTAAATTTTAGAAAATAATTAATATTTCACACCTTTACTAACTCTTTCTTAACCCGACTGTATTATGAATATTGCTAATTGTAGCATTTATATATGTAAAAAATCAAAAATCCGGAGAGCTTAAAATGAGCCAGTAGTGGACCCCTTTGAATTTTTTCTTTAAAATTAAGGTGACCAAATATTTCTATGTCTTGGGGACAGACCTGTTTTAGCAGTTTGTCTCACATATATGAATCCCCGGCGGGGCCAACATTTAGGGCTAAAATTTTAATGAATTTTACGTCGCACTAGTGCTACACTATTAGTTACACTGTGCTGCAAAAAAAAAAAAAAAAAAAAAAGGGGGGAAAAAATAGAGCTCCGATACTATTCTTGCTGATTCTTCTGTAAAATGACATCCTGAATCCAAATATGACTTCCATTTTGCTCAGTCACCCACCATTTTCTAGAAACACCACCCCCTCCCTCAATTTTTATTACTGTTCAGTAATTTTATGATCATGAATTTGATTTGGAGAATGAAAAAGAATTAATTTAACACCTGCAAAAAAAAAAAAAAAAAAAAAAATGTTTATTTAATAACACTAATAATATATTTTAAAAATATAAGACATGTTATAGATAATTTCAGTGGCAAATATCCCCTAAATTTTCCCCTTGCCACAAATGTTCATGTTTTAGAATTTTCCAACTCTGTAGCCCCTCAAAAAATATTTAGCAGTTAAAATAATCCCCCCCCCCCTAAAAATCAAATTTATAGCCACAAAATTACTGAAAAGTGATAAAAATAAGGGGCTGTCTCTAAAAAAACGGTGGGTGATAGAACAAAAAGGCTGACATATTTGGAATCAGGATATCATTTTATATAAGAATTTGCCAAAATGGTGTTGGGGGGCAATTTGCATGCTGATCAGTGTTATTGGAGACAGTAAGGTATCACAAATAGGGCAACTTAGTAGACATCCCATCACAATTTTCTCATTGCGGACGCAGTGTCTGCCACTTTCCTATCAAAATTAAACTTTTGAGGGTCATCAAATGTCTCCGGACTATTCTTAGGGAGTGAGTTTCAGACCATCGTTAACTGCCCATAGCATAGCACTAGTGCGACATAAAATTCACTCATGCTCAACCCTCTAAATACGGACTGCAATTTTGCTATTTCAATGTCGATGTTTCAATAGGAACCGAACTTAACCAACAAGTCCAATATTGAACCAAAAAAAAAAAAAAAAAAGAAATGTGAATAAAAAAATTAAAATATCCCAAGATTATCTCATGATTCAAGCAAATTTCTATTTTGTACAGTTTTCTAAATTTGGGAAAGCCTGGGATCCACCCTCTCCGCAGAAGATCAAAATTGTGATAGCATGTCTCCTTACTCTCCTATGAGTGAGTCCCAGACTGGTGCCAATAGAGTGTTAGAGTGACGTTTAAAAACACCGAATTCAACTCTAAAATTGCAAGGTTACAGAATTGTGTCCACTACTGGATCTGATCTTAAAAGTCACGAGCCAGTAGTGGACAGGGTTGTCCACTATTGGTCATGACATTTTTTGGTACCAGTAGAGGACACCCATAAATATACTATGTGCTAATACAAGATTTAAAAAACAGCAAAAGAATAGAATTCTGCATACTTATTTCAGTCATATGAAAGCAAAAGGTAGACGGAATCAGTTAAAAATAAGCAGAGAGAGAGCAAATAAAATTTCATTTCCTTATTTAAAGTGATAAGAAGAAAACAGCAAAATCACAAAAAGTGCAATTTTTTTATTTAAACTAACATTATTTTAAAACTAATGGTCGGAATTGTTTCTAGTTAAAGGGTTTAACAGTAGAGCTCCATAATGTCCTTCCTGAACATTGCTCTAATCTTCAGAATTATTAGGTAGCTTATTTTCAGAGTTTAAAATTAAAAGTGTCCACTACTGGTGCGTTTACCTTATAATGATTACAATAAAATAAGAATGAAAAATCATGCAGCACACATTGATTATTAACCCTTTCTAAATGTACGTAATTGTTGTATTGTATAACTTCCAATGCTCTTTTGCCTACATAATAACGCAACGGATAGACAGTAGCTCTGAAATGCATACAGACAGACTAATGGGCTTTTCCCAGCATCATCTGCTCAATCACGTGATGTAGAATAACAATCAAATTCAATTAAATATTGTTCTTAAGAATAAAAGTATTAATTTAATATAAAATAAAAGTAATATTGTGAATTTGTAAACAGTACAATAATTGCATTTGTAAGTTTAATTTTTTAAAAATATTTATATGTTTATTTTTACATGTAAGAATCAATTTTTGTATGTTGTACTAAAACTGTTACATTAACTGATCTAGTAATGAATAGTGGATTGTTTATGGATTATAACTTGAAATTAATTTAAAATGATTTCAGAAAATTTTTGGAGTGGAAGGCTGATATTTCTACACCAACTATGTGAAAAATACCAGAGCCGGGAATGGGTATTTTTCCCGGCTCTGGTATTTTTCACATAGTTGGTGTAGAAATATCAGCCTTCCACTCCAAAAATTTTCTGAAATGATATTTCATGGTTGATGAGTGAATTTCTAAATTTAATTTAAAATGTTTTCAGTTAAATTTAATCGCGTAAAGGAGTTACAAGTTAATTAACTCAGCTACAGGCCAAAATAGCTTTACACCGCGCAATGTTAATGATATAAGTACCAAAAATCAGAGTACTTAACATATTCTCCATCAACATTAATAATAAATATAAGCTAAATGATGATTTATACAGGTAAAAAAAAGAAAAAAAAGATGAATAATGATACAAAATGGAATAAAAATTATGCATAAAAAAAATAACACAGATTAAATCGGACTGATCAAAAATAAGAATAGAAAATGTGTTATTTCAGCAATCGCTATAGACAAATATAGAAGACTTTGTTTGCTCCCTGCTCTTGGTTTAAAACAACTATGTCATGTGACCTCTGACGTCGGGTGGGAAGAGCCCATTGTATTCCTAATCATTCTTAAACATTTGTTAGAAAGTATTAAAAATGCTTAACACTAAAGAAAACATAGCCCTTACATTCTAATTGCAGCCCTTAATGTATCTGAATATTTTGGTGTAACCTGTAAATCTGAATGAAGGTTAACAAAATCATATTCTATACAAAATATTATTTTAGCATATTAACGAATGTCTATTTCTTTATGATTTTTATAATAGAAAGTTCTTTAACTGTAATTTATAAAAATGTCTATCCGAAAATGCAATGCATTGGCATTTTTTAGGTGTCTCTGTCAGGGTGGCTATAGAAATTCAGGGGAAAAAAAGTTCTCTGATTTTTCCATGACTAATTTTGACAAATTTTCATGATTTATATTACCTATTATATACATAACATAGTTTTGTGTATATCACACTCTTGTGTAATATGTTCACTAAACCATTGCAATTCAAAAAACTATACTGATGGAGAAACATCTCAATCTTAATTTTTTTTTTTTTCTTTGTTTGCTTACAAAAACGAAAAGAAAAAGAAAAATTCAAAATTTAGGAGAAATTAACAAAATAACTTATTTTAATTTCACAACATATTAGCATCAAGACATAAAATTATTCCTCAAGTTGTAGTACTAAAAATATTTATTATTATTATTTTTTTATGTTAACTTGGTGCGCTTCAACTAGAAAGCAGCCAATCTTGCGTAATCACAGTTAAGATAACACCTGTTTGCCGATTTTTTGGGTGTTTTTACAAAATTCCCTAATTTTTTCAGATTGATAAAGTACCTTGATTTTTTCACGATTTCCCTGATTGTCACCACCCTATCTGTACACAAACCAGTTGCACAGGACCTATTAATGAAATTTAAAATAGGGAATATTCCATAGTGAATTTTAATAACATATATAACTTTTCAAAAATTCTCAAAATATTTATGGATGCTGGGGGCGGGCAGACAGATACAAATTGAAATAATATTCATACTTAAAATTGCTTAATGTAAACGAAAATGCAATTTCAGCAAATTTCCAATAAAAGCCCTAAATGTAACTGAATATTTTTGTGTGGCCCTGTAAATCTAATGCTAATCATATTACATTCTGTAGAAAGCATTTTTTTGTGTATATAACATATTTAAATTTTATTAAGATTTGTTCAAAGTAAAATAATTATTAAAATTTGGTTTACAGAAATCTCTCTCATACAACGAATGCTTTGGAATACTCTCGGGTGTCCCTGTACACAAACCAGCGGTGGTATTTACCCCCATTTTCTATAGAAAACATCCGATAGTGAACTTTAATAACATAATTTCATTGAAATTTGTGTAAAGTATTAAAATATGGTTTATAGGAATACACTCATAGAAAACAATGCTTTGGAATACTTTCAGGTGTCCCTGTACACAAATCAGTAGAGGTATTCACTCCATTTTCAATAGGAAGCATCCAATAGTGAACTTCAATCACATATACCAGTTTCAAGAAATTCCATGAATATTTACAGGAGTTCGATTTGTCTGTCTGTCTGCGCTATAAGTCATTAACACTTTCAACCTTCTTGGAGTGTTAAAAATGGTTTAAAAGAGAGCCTTAGAGAGGCACGACAAAATATTTCTCGTTTCTTTTTTTGCTTATTTTTTCCGAATTTATTTTAAGCTGTAAAACAAAAAAATTTACAATTCCATATTTAAAAAAAATAAAATAAAAAATTGAATTTAAAAAATGTGTTATGTAATGAATAACAGAAATTATTTTCTCACAGGTTCACAAAGGATGTGAATAAACTTTACACACACTGATGCAGAGAGCCTTAATGCATGTCACAGACTAAAATGACATGAGACAAACTTTGACACAACATGCCCTAAGTAGAATTTCTTCTCCTAACTATCAATTTGAACTTCCAAGTGATGTGTGTTGGGCCAACTTTGTCTCATGTCTCCTCAGTATATCCAACATTTAAATCTTTAAATATCTGATGCTGCAAAAGTAACAAGATTCAGAAATTTAATTTCATAATCTAGATATTTTTTTTTAATGATTTCTGTTTTAGATGATAAGTGTAGAAAGAATGTGCATAAATCTAAAAATTAAAGGGCCAAGGGACTGTATAGAACAGGGTTCCCACTCAATTTCAAAAATAAAATTCCCTGACTTTTCCAGGTCTATTTTTAGAAAATTCCAGTCACAAAATTTGGTTTGCAACATAAAAAATAGCTCACAGTATAAAACAGACCATAGCTAACGACAGTGGCAGATCCAGAACTTGACTTTTTTTTTTTTTTTTGGGGGGGGGGGGGGGCTAAGATTTTTCAAAGTGTTATTCTAGACCAATAAAAAATTTACAATTGCAAAATTCAATTATGAATGACAGTGTTTTGAGGGGGGGGGGGGGGGTTCAGCCCCCTAGCCCCCCCCCCCCTAATTCTGCCATTGGCTAACGACATAAAAAACAACATAGTAACATGACTTTCAATATAAATTGAATGCTCAAAAAGTCTTTTCCAGGTTTTTGAGCAATATTTACAATTTTCCCTGACTTTTTTCATTAATTTCAAATTCCCTGACTTTTCCAGGTTTTCCCAGTTCTCCCTGACCCGTGGGAACCCTGATAAACGTTTAGTCTAAACTGTTATAAATGCATCAACTCAAACAACATCTAAAATAAATCTATTTTATTTTTACATTTTTTGTTTTAAATAATATAATTATAACTGTTTAGAAATTTGCCAATGGCAATGATAAGAGAAAAGACAACCAATTTGCATGCCCCACAGAGATAAAAAAAAAAAAAAAAAAAATCTTGCTAGTTTTATAATGTAATAATAAGTATGAAATACTGAATAAAAAAAAAATCTCAATTTATTCATAATTTGCTTTTTTGGAATGTAAAAACTTAAAATACATGATAGGTAATATATATATTTTCCCCCATTAAAAAAAAAAAAAAAAAAAAACTTCATTCTCAAATTTAGATTAACTAAATTTTCTAAATCAATTTCCTGTATATAAAGGTCTCACTGAAATTTGACTGCAGCAAATGATAAAAATTATATATACATCAATTTGAATTCTGCAGACAAAAAGGTACAGCAACATTTAACAGAATAAAATTTCAAAAGAGAAACATAGAATTGACACAAGAGTTACTGTACTATACTTTTAAAGTAGAGCTGAATCACGAATGTCTTTAATGTCTATAATCAGCATTATGGAAACTAAGCTTCAATGTTGTGCCATTGCATTCAGATGGTTTACGGAATTTTGATGGGCTAAATTCTCCCCTGAATGAATAACACAAAATTTTTGTCAGCTGTAGAGAAAAAGGTATGCCATATGAAAAATGTTAATTGATAATCCTTACAGCTACCAAATGATGCAGAAGAAAATTTAAATTAGATCTGTAACGAACATTATTTCTTCATAATTCAAGCACCTAAAAACCTATTTTATTTTAAAAGAAAACCAAAAGGCATAGAATGTTTGATCTATATCAACTTGAAAATAACAAGTATCCCAGAAGTCTCTCCTGGTTAAGACAATGTTAAGTACGTACGTAATAGCAGCATTGGCTGAATACTAAATATTCAGCTGCCAGATTAATTTTATATTCAAGTATCATTCTCTTAACTTATTTAAAAACTTTTTCAATAGTACCATTTACACTTTTTTTTTTTTTAATGATGAAAAATTTTAATTATTATTTAGAAACAGCAGTTTATTTCAATGTAGAAAATATTAAAATGCATACAGAAGTGTAATGCTGAATTCACATCAAACAAAATTTTTAACAGTTCGGCTTCTTAATTAACACATAAGGTTTCTAAAATAAAAACAATCTTGCTGCACCTAGGCTAGAAAAATGGCAACTAACAAATGCAGCATTTGAGAAAAATCAATTTACAAATCAATAACAATAAAGCATTAGCTACCTTACGTTAAAAAACTGAAATGAATGACTATTGTACAGATAAATTGTGAGATGGAGATGTGATGCTTTTCATGCATGTTGGGGCACTTTATACACTTTTTCAACTTAAGTTTACTATTTTATGACTTGTGTCATTTTTTGGCAGATTGCAATGTGATCTCTGCTCGATCTCTTAAAGTTTCCTAGATTGCAACATCATGTGGATTAAACTCTCTCTTTAACCATTTTAAAGACATGCATCTTTAAACTGTTATTAATAAATACATTGTTAGATATTGTTAAACTAGAAAAGCCCCAGTTCGGGAACGAACCAAATTCCGAAAGCAGGTAAAATTTCAAGATCAAACTCGAAATGTACAAAACTCGGCCTGATGCTGTTTGCATGCCAACAGACCAAAGATATTGTTAAATGTTACGATTAAAGTAATTTTCTTTCATGTTACTTTTAGAAGCTATATAAATAATTTTTTTATTTATCTATTTCTTAATTATTCTGAATAATCTTAATTTAATGATAGAATTTATATAGATTCAGCCAGCCACATAGTATTAGAAGTTGGCCAAATTGAATATTCAGTCAAACTAAATATGACTATAGCCAAATATTCAGTACATTCCTAGTTATAAACCCTAAAGTATATATTGCCTAACAGATTTTATAGCTAAATAAAAAGGTATTAACTTTTGATTACAGTATCAGTAAATATTAAATCTGTCTTTTTACTGCCTGGAGCTCAATGAGTGAATAATTCAGACCATGTGTTAGCGAGTATTACTCGAGGAACACATGCAATGACTCCGGGGTTTCAGGAGCGTTTTGCTCCCTTCCTGCCTTTTAGTTGAAAATAAATTAGTACAACTTTCTTGCACTTCACTAAGGGTGGAAAAAAAACCATGTTCTTATTGCCAGGCTTGATTCTGTTCAGAAATAAAATGTTTTTGATATTTTATTGATGAAAGCATGCTTTTAATGTCTAATAAAACATTTTAATTTATAGCAATAAGCTCATATTCAAAATCAGAATGACAACGTACACACATTATTATATATATTTATATATACACACACACATAATGCGCAAGAAATATAACACATATGTATGAAATACTGTTTCAGAAAATTTCATGTGTAATTAAAAAAAATTTTTGCTCCCTGCCTTATTGTAATAGTAACAGTAATTAAAATATATATATATTTAATTTCACACTGAATGAATACTGATGGCTTTTTTATTCACACATCAATAGTTTAATGTATGTATTCTACTTTATGTTCTTTAAAAGTGATATTTTGACCATGTATCATAATGGGAAAATTATCTAACATCATTATTAAACTTATCATTTCTTTATACAAATTTCTGACTATATTTTCTAAAGAGACACAAAAAATGTTAGTATTGCTTGTTATTTGTAAAATACGGGTCAAAGGAAATATTTCTCTATGTGAAATCTTTTTAAGCGATCCTAATTCATATTGACACAAATTTAGAAGAAATAAAACCTACAAAATGAAAAATTATATACAGAAGATATATACCATAAATAAAACTAATGTGTATGACAATCAACAACCTATTTATATGAGGGCAATCCAAAAAGTAAGTTCCGTTTTTAATTTATTGCACAAGCACAGTGTTTGCGATTCCATTCTGCTGATTAATTAGCAAACATTTAAAATTATTTGTAGATCGCAGAGTATTCCATAAGCTGCATGTAGAGCATTTAAAATGTTTTTAAAACTATTTAACATCCTGCCGCATACAAGTTAAGGTCTGTCACCAGTGTTAGAAATAAGTGGTCGTTAGTCGTATTTTGCAACCAGATTTTTTACATTTTGACACCTAGAATTCCAATTATAGGTGCCATATTCAATGCCTGGATTTTTTCCTCATCATATTTAATAATTTTCCCGATCCCATCAGACTGTAAACAACTCTATTTCATCGTATTCCTCAATCCTGCCACTGGAGTCATAGACGATTGGCTGTTGAAATCAAGCTTACAACAGTTTTCAATCGCAGACTCTGATTGGTTGTTAGAGAACCGAGCTCACCATGCTTAGATTACTGGTCAATGTGGCAAGCAACCATTCAACATATGGTTTGGAGAGAGTAGCAGTGTTTTTTTTTTTTTTTTTTTTAAATCATCTTGAGAATTTTAAACTCTTACTTCTCAACTCCACTCATCAGTTTAGTTCGATGTAAACACGTGCTTATTATTTTGCACTTATTTCAAGTATCTTCTGGGCGAAGAATGAATTTGATTTTAAATATGTATGTTTAATATTGTCTATGTAATTACATTCTTTACATGAATATTTTTTTTTATATAATCTAGCATATATTATTTGCAAGTTGATGCTTTGTTATTTTTTAATATACATATTTAATTATGGATGGCACCTAGATTTTTCATTTTGATGCCCGACACTTAGTTTCAAAATTTTTATTTCTAACACTGTCACTCACTTTCTGAATACTAGAAACATTAAACCAAAAGGAAATTTGCAAACATATAAAATGAACGGCAATAACATGACGAGCAATTCAATGGGAAGGAGAAGGGTGCGTAGTTTCAGTGAAGGATGTGAAAACATTTACGATGAAAAAAAGCAAGGTGAGCTGAGCAGCTGTCCCTTATTGATAATGATTTATTTACAACAAAAGTTCAAGAAAAGATTAAGATAACCAAAAGATTTATCATTACAATGCACTATCCATGCATTTTCTTCAGATTTAAGTTTACTTCTTCCGAATCATGAAATAGCAGGTAGCATCTTTCTATGATGAGGTATACAAAAGCCAGGGTTGGCAAGTTTCTTCCAAGGCGGAAAAAACTGGCTGGAAGAAATGGGTTTCTTCCAAGTGGAAGAAATGAAAGAAACTGTTTTTCATAAAAAATTATCCTATAAATTGCAGATTTGTATGATACAATGGATGCAATTATCTTATAAACAACTTTAAGTACTTTTAATTATACCTATAAAAATTTAATTACATACTTATTTAATTAAAAATTATGAAATTTTTACTGAAGATCGGATAACGATCCAAAAAATTCAAAATCTAAAAAAAAAAAATCAATTTCAATTTAAATTGTGTAAAGTTTTATAATTTAAACAATTTTATTTCTTTAACTGGCAAATAGTTTGGATCACTTGCTTATACTTTGATAAAACCGCTTTTAACAAACATCCAGTTAATTAAAAGAACCAGTATGCAATAATTACTGTATTACAAAATGTCATTAAAAACTATTTTCCTTATAGTCGTATACAGTACAGTCAACTCCCTCTAATCTGCAAATCCTTCTTATCCACAATTGACTTTTTAATGTAAAAGAAATTTACATCTCATAATTCCATACAGACTAGTGCTAAGTCAAGCCAAAGAATGTCAGAAAAGTATATGAAAAAAACAAACCACTATTACATCAATGTTAAACAAAATTAAAAATAATCAGTGATAAATATTTTGTTTAACATTTTTTAAAAATATGTTTACATTTTATTGGTTCCTATTATTTGAATATGCTTAAATTATTTACCGTCATATATGAATGTGATCGATTAGTTTTATTAATATTATAGAAATATTTTATTCTAAAATTTATTAGAAATTGCCTTTACATTTTGATGTCTATTTATGAATTAATAATAACTGACTTTGCATCTGCAAAAAGAAAATTAAACAAAGGCAATGATCTCTAATCTGCAAATTCCTATAAACTGCTAAGCCCCTGGACAAAACTTTTGCGAGTTAGAGGGAGTTGACTGTATAACAAATGAAAAGTTTAGCAGTTCAAGACTGCAATTTATTCAACTTAAAATAGATGAATACAAACTCTAAATATATATATATTTAAATCCTGGAGAACTTGCAGTATAACGGATACCAGCTTCGAGTTTATACCAAAAATTGTATCCTTAAAAAAAAAAAGCAAATATTATGGCTAAAAATTATGTAATTATTATCGCTTGTACTGTTTGAACATATGAGATAGTATCTATGCAAAAAGTTCTAAAAATATTAGCATTGAAATGTAAAAACCCGTCACCTGTATATATTGAAGTTTGTTATCAAATAACTTATTTTTCTAAAAAATATTAATTAATTTGATTATAGTTTAGATTTGACAAATTTATGCTTTGAATTTATATAGTTCATAAATTTTATTTTTTTTATATCTGTTTTGTCTTCTGGTTGGTTTCTTCCATTTCTTCTGGATTTTCCCACTTTCTTCTACTGTCCTAGAAGAAACTTGTTTCTTCTGGAAGAAACCCAATCCTGACAAAAGCATGTGCCCTGCTTTGATAAATGCTTCAACAAAAGGTGGCAATTTTGTTGAGACATTGTATTGAAAAAAGTATTTTATTTCATAATGCAATGTGTTTCTTTAACAATGGTTACTTTTTTTTTAGCAGGGTGGCCATCACTTATTTTTTCAAAATTTCCCAGCTTTTTATAATCTAATTCCCAGACAATTGCACTTTATTCTCACTGAAATTGTATTCGATATTGGCAAACAATATCTTACTTTCTCTTGCCCATACAATAGTAGCAAAAACATTGTTTTAGGAAAAAAAATAAGTTTTTGGTATATTTACATGTTTTGAGATCCCCTGAATCTAGGTTTTTTTTTTTTTTTTCTTTTAGCAGTCTGTCTGTGTGTAAGAGTTATCAGTTCAAGTCAAGAACAAACATGAAGTTCAAATTCTATATTCTAAAATTTACATCATATAGAGATGTTGCAGCAAAATTTTCATAAAGTTTGGAAAAATTGTTAATGAAGAGGGAGAGATGATTCAGGAGAATTCAAATTATGTTCATGTGCAAAATTTCTGGTAAGTACAACTTAACTTCTTTAAACTACACTACACAAAATGAAATGACATGTTCTATATGCATAGAAGAATATTTAGCATAGGATATGGTATGAAAGCCATTTATCATTCATTTACAAGACTACACAAAACAATTCAAATGTCTTAGGACTACACTTTGAAACTGCATTTTTAAGTTGTGTCATAAGTGTTTCATACTGTGCTAAATTTAAGTACGCTATGCAGAGTGTACAGAACGTCATTGATCCAACTCGTTAGATAAAATTTACCAAGCCCAAGAAAACTGTTTAGGAATGATGATTATTTTCATACAGGCATTTGAGGGACAAAATATTGTTTGAAATCCAAATTTAACACAGAATTTTTAATTTTTTTTTGTTATGAAAGGGATGTAATGTACATTATTAAGCATCTTAAAAATGTATGTTAATTTCATTACGTTGAATGCAGTACAATCACATTACAATGCACTTGAAAAAAAAAAAAAAAAACTGTCCATAGCCCATAATGATAAAAACAGACCTGCCAACCTTGGTTGGGGGGGGGGGGGGAACCAGGAGATTTTACATAATTTTAAGGGAGAAAAAGGGAGTTTCATAGAGGGAAAAAAAAAAAAAAAAAAAACTATTTTATTCAACACATACTTTTCTAACTAAAAAGACCTAATATAACTTTTGTTTGGCGATTTATATTTTAAACTTATTGGGAAATAAATAGTTAACAAGTTCATTAACTAAGTCTACTTTTTTCCCCCCCCATTATTGCCTTTGTAGAAAATAACCTACAAACTGAAGATAAATGCTGTAAATATAAATAAAACTATTGTGCGTGACAATCAGCATATTAACAAGTAAAAAAAAGTTAAAACATACTTTTTTCTTTTTGTATGCATATTCATAACTAAATTTTTAAATTAAGTGCTTAGATTTTATATGTGAAATGTGCCCATAAAAAATCAAATCCGCATTCATCATAAAATTTTTCTTCTGACCGAAGTGAAATTGAAAATCAAGTGATTCCTTATGGCATTCAAACTGGAATCGCTTCTTTTATCCTAAAATAACTCTTTTCCCCCTCCATGGAAGATGGAAATTTTAATGGTATGTCTCCGGACCATCCTCAAAGGCGAGTTCCAAACTGTCTCGCCATTTGCTCATATTATAGCACTAGTGCGATGTAAAACCCAACCAACCCCAACTACTTAAAACCTTATGCTGTTTTAGGTGAAGAAGGATTGTGCATATATTATAACATGTGTCTATGAATTACTGAATACGGATCGTGTATTGTTGCTTGGAGAATGTTATTCTACTTTGTGTAAAGAGAAGAATGGATGCATCCAGTTTGGCCAGCTACTACATTTCCCCCCCCCCCCTTTCTTAAGGTTGAGCCTATGCTAGTGCCAAGTATGTCTGACGTAATTATGACATTTGAAAATGCACAAATTTTTTTTTACATGCACATGAAATTACAGAAAAGCACCATCAAATACATTGCAGCCACATATCCTAAAACTAGCAGTGAGAATGTGTCCAAAATGTTGGAGGGATGCCAGCTTGACCGACAGTTTGAAATTTGGAAAACATCCAGTAATTGCACACTCTGTTATTGCTCATTTTTTCCGAGTCAGATGACTGTCACCCCTATTTTAGCATTGGACTTGTTGAGTTAGCACTTGCACAGATGCTTCCATGAAATGTGCTCGAAGAATATTGTAAAGCTGGAAGTTCCCTGTTTAATTTATAAAATGAACAAAAAGTCACACATAAAATTGATTTTTAACAGACTTCAAAAAGGAGGAGGTTCTCAATTCAGACCGTATGTTTTTTTTTGTTTGTTAGCTCATAACTTCTAAACGGATGCTCCAATTTTGAAACTTTTTGATCTTATACGGGGTGCCCCAAAAAGTCAGTCCTGACTCTTAACTGATGGACATCTGCCGCTATAATTATAAAAGTGGTATGTAGGTATAGTAAAGTAGTTATGCACAATGCCATTCAACCGCCTACAGCGCCATCTGGTGAAAAACAGCAGAGTCAGCATTCATATCTTGAAAACGGTTCAAGATAGGAAAAAAAAGTTAATTAGAAAGTTACAGGATATCATCGATATACTGTAAAGACATATACTAAAAGACAGTTTGTAGATATTAATGCTAAAAATAGAATGATTAAAACATGCATTTGTTTGCCCGCAATTTAATATTTTGTGCACACTTCTATGACATTGCATATGTTGTAGCGTAGCGGGTGCCATTTATGCTACGTAAAATTCAAAGTACGGTTATTGTAATCAGTTATATCAATTACATTGCATATGTTGTAGCGTAGCGGGTGCCATTTATGCTACGTAAAATTCAAAGTACGGTTATTGTAATCAGTTATATCAATTAATGTATAGACATTTTAAACTGACTTCAAAAAGGACGGGGCTCTCAATTGAAACCATGTTTTTTGTTGTTGTAGATGAGATTTGTTAGCTTATAACTACGTAAGAAATACTTTAATTTTAATAATTTTTTTTTTTTTTTTTGTCTTAAACATCTTGACCTGAAATAGGTCTCATTATGATTTTATTAATATCTAAACAAATTACAGGTTATTCACAAAAGTCCGTTCTCACTACTGAACAGCTGCCTCTATACTCATAAAGGTAATATGTAAGTATCGTACAGTGGCCATGTGCTACAAGGTGTGACCGCATACAGCACCACTAGGTGAGAAGACAGCGGAGTTAGCGTTTCTAACAAAAAAACAGCACATGCTATAAGAGAAAAGGTAAATCACAAAGTTGTACAGTATCATAGATTTAGTCACAAAATGACACCTTATAGACATAAATGTTAAAAACAGGACGTTTAAATGTGCATCTGTTTGTTTGCAGTTTTCTACACTGTAAAGAAATAAAAAACCCTTTATTTCGATATCTTAACTTTTGTCCGTCAGCTGCAACACATATTTTAATTTTTGTTTGAACTTTATGCTGCACACATTCCAGCATAGCGGGTGACACATATTCACTCTAAAGTTCAATACATGTCAAACCAAATTTTTGGTTACGAATACAGCGTATCCATTCTTTACATTTCTAAAGCCTTTTTAATTTAATGTGTGGTCATTCAATAGATAGTTTTTCTCATATCTGATAAAGGCAAGAAAAGTGACAACTTAAAAATGCATTATTTAAAAAAAAAAAAATCAACTTAAAGATAAGGCATTGACTAGAATAAAACTGACAACTGTTTCTCGAGTGGATAATTCTTTAGATGAAGATGTAATGTTTTTTGTTTGCATAGGGGACATTTCATACATTTTTCAGTGACAAACTCGAAATTACCATTTTTTGAGTTGTGTCATTTTTCTTCTAACTAAAGATAAAAGAAAATTAGTATAAAATGGAACTGTAAATTGCACCTAAAAGTATAAAATAATTTCTTTTGCAAACAACCTAAACACTACAATTAAACCTAACTTTTGAAGTTGGCGCAAAATTAAATAAAAATTGATACCTTTATTCAATACAAAAATCAAGTTCTATTCAAAATATACATCTCACTTTAGCATCTGCAAAACACAGACAAAAACTACTTTGATTCAAGCAAACAAATAAGATTTCGTAAACTGCAAAAGTTGACGGATCTGCTGATATCTGGCATTTTTAATGAAAACAAGTTGCCAAATTATATCAGCAAACATTTAATTCCTTTGAGAAATCATTGTTATTTTAATAAGGTATATAAAGATAATAATCAAGAATATGAAACAATACTTCGTACAATGTATTATAAAATTATACATCTTGCACGTATATTTTTGCATTACGTTTTGATCGCCAAATCCAAAAGCCACCAAGAATGATAGTTATCAAATTTTTACCAAGTTTGCAAAGAAAACTATAGTAATTTTGTAGAAACAAATACCGAATTGCTAAGAATGTTCATTTTCTATGCAGATGTTACTAATGGACCATTTGCATACAGTGATAAAATAATAAAGGAAACATGAAAATGGATCATTCAAGACAACAGCATTTGTAGCTACCGGTCTAAAAACAAATCTTTAAAAACTAATTTAATTTTATTTAATTTTGCACTGACTTCAAAAGTTATGTTTAATTGTAGTGTTTAGGTTGTTTGGTGAAGGAAATTATTTTATACTTTTAGGCTCAATTTACAGTTCCATTTTATGCCAATTTTCTTTTAATTTTATGTGTTTGATTAGTAGTTGCTTTCTGGAGTATTTCTTTTACAAAAAGATTTTTAAAAAAAAAAATCACTTAATGTTCTACACTTTCATTTATATCTTTGACAGTTTAAAGAGTAACAAATTAGTTTTTATCAGTAGTATACTATATATATTGCATGTATTAACATTGTTTTATTCGTGTTTTGACTTAAACCCGCATTCATCATTTTTCACACACCCCATGAAAAACGATGGATCGAGGTTCTACTGTACCCACATTTATCGTCAATAAATTAACAGACCACAGTGCAATTAAATCTAGCACAGGTTCAAAAAAAAAAAAAAAAAAAAAAGCTTTAAATGCTAGTTTTAAGCAATTTTCAATCCTACACATTATATATCTCAATACTTTTGTGTAGCTCTAACAAACCAATGATGAATGCTTTCTCAAACCTTATTCTGTAAGAAACCTGATTTTGTGCATTTAAAGAAATTTTGTCAAAACTTTGAACTGACTTTCTGTCCTCGCAGCAATTTTTGCCCCCCCCCCCCCCCAAACTTTTGTTAAAAGTCTTTCTATTCCCCACCCTCTCTTTTGAAAGAGAGAGAGAAGGGGGAAAAAAATCCCTTTACAAAATTTTGTTTTAGGAAAATTATTATTTTTTTTAAATAGAATTCTTCCATGTTTTCAGTATTATTTCAATTGATTGGCAACACTAACAATTGGTTCAATGAAATACAATCGAACCTCGTTAACGTGAACACTGGTAACATGAATTACTTTTAACATGAACTGTGTCCACAGTATAGGTCTACACAGGGGTTCGGGCCGGGCCTGAATGAAATTTTTTCCGGGCCGTGCCAGCTCGAATCTTTTTCTGGTTTCATCTGTCCGTTGTGTGATTGCGTAGGCAAAGAGTATGGAAAGTTATACAATACAATAATTACGTACATTTGGAAAGTGTTAATAATCAATGCGCACCGCATGATTTTGCCTTCTTGTTTTAATTGAAAGTCATGTCTAATGTAGAAGATTCTATTTTTTTTTTTTATCAATTGATAGGTTGAAGTCATATGCTATTTGCTATGACACAAAGATTGCACTTAAAGAAGCAATCAAAAATATCTGACTTTTTTTAAAAAGTGTTGAATAATTAAGCTTGTAAAAAAAAATTATTGATTAAAAAAATTATTGATTTAAAGGGGAGGGGGGGGGGGGGGTAAATGTAGCAGTATTCTTAGATACAGGGTGTGGTAGATAAGTAATGAGACTCAGTCTAGAAAAACAAATTTATTGATCCGATTTGTACAAAACGTTAATATTCTTCAAAGTACTCGCCTTGGGCGTCGACACAACGTTGCCAGCGCGTTTTCCAAGCTTCATAGGCCCCACTGTAGTCCGTTGGAGTTATCCCAGTTAGTGCCTTCGTGACAGCACGTTGGATGTTCGGAATATCGTCGAAACGATGACCCTTCAGGCATCTTTTGACCTTCGGAAATAGGAAGAAATCAGGAGGACTCAAGTCAGGGCTGTATGGTGGCTGTGGCAGAACTTCAACTCCAATTCGGGTCAAGTAGGAGGTCACGAGGAACGCTGTGTGCGCCGGAGCGTTGTCGTGGTGGAAACGCCAGCGTTGAGCAAGGTCCTGTCGCTTCCGTTTGACGGCTCTGTGCAATCGCTGAAGGACTTCTTTGTAGAATTCGGCATTCACAGTTTTCCCCTGAGGGACAAACTCTTTGTGAATTAACCCCCGCTTGTCGAAAAACACAATCAGCATTGTCTTGACGCGGGACTTTGACATTCTTGCTTTCTTCGGCCACGGGGATGCCGGTGTGTGCCACTCCAAGCTCTGGGCTTTCGTCTCCGGGTCGTAATGGAATGTCCAAAAGTTTCCGAAGCAGTTTTTCCCAAGCGAAAGCAAAATTTGATTGCATATCGCTGTTCTATCGAGCGATCCATTTTCACAAGTGTCACGTGCACACAAACAACTAATACACGAAGCTCGACCCTCACTGCGCCACAGCTCCGCCGCGACTGCGAACCGGTTCTATTGTTAGCTCAGATCCCCCCCACCACGTGACCTGCAGGTGCAGACCGCACTGCGAGCGACTGGGTCGCCGCGCGGCGGCCAGTCTCATTACTTATCTACCACACCCTGTATATAGTTTATATGTTAAATATTTGATCACAGAGTTTTATATTTTTAATTTATTTCTTTTTGACAAAATAGTATATGTAATTCGAATTTTTTGGTATTTTGAATCTTTCTGTGGTCCCTTCAAATTCGAATTATCCAAGTTCTACTGTATAAATATCTACAAAACAGAATCTGTATGAAATTTATTTAACAATAGACAAAAACTTAGTTAAGTTAATGTATAACTAATTTTTTAAATAAATAGAATATGATTTTTGTGTATGTACATTAATCATACATATAAAAAAAAGTAGCAGTAGCTAATTATCAGTTTCAAACATGCATAAAACCAACTAAGTATTAATTTTCTTAAATTGATTTGGAAAAAAATTTCCTACCTGAAAAAATTATTCTTAATTTTTTTTCCCCATGTTTACACATTTGGTATAAATATGACATACAAATATTTAATTTAATTGAGGAAAAATAAACAGATTCATTAAATTAAGCAATACAGATCTAAAAATAATTACATATGTGAAAAATATTGAGCACTTCTATTGCTTTATTGTTTCTAGAATTGATCATTGATCACAATCCGGAGAAAGGGGGGGGGGGGGGGGAGGGATACAAAAATAATTACAGAGTAAGAAATATTAAACTCTTTCAACTCTACTTCTAGAATCTAATGAAAGAAGTTTAAAATATTATCATTTATGTTGCAGATGGATAACATTAGGAAACAAAAGACTTCTGCAGAACATTTGATTGCTGATCACTAATTGGAAATAAATGAAGGGGAGGGGGTAAAAATAATTATATCAGCAAGAAATATTTAACAATTCTATTTCTTTACATGTTCTAGAATCTCATAAAGCAAGTTTGAAATGAATATTGACATTTATGTTATGGATGGAAAAAGATTGGGAATCAGGAGTTTTCGTAGAACATTTGGATTTTCTTTTTAAAAACGAACGATATCCGCGACTTTTTTAAAAACGGAAGTTTTCATCATCTGTCCGGAAGACCGGAAAATACGTTAAAAAACCAGAAAAGTTGGCAAGTATGCTATTCCTTTCTGTAACGGGGCCACCAACAAATTAAAATACGAAGCTGCCAAACATAAATATTCCAATTAAACCCAACTAAAACGTTTTCCAACACCTCAGGAATGAAAAAGACCCTATACCGTTTAAAGACACCTCTGGCACTTACAAAATTGACTTTAACTTTGAGGACAAATCACAAGCTTGCTACATAGGAATGACTAAAAGACCCACAAAAGTACGTGAAAAAGAACATGTCAGATCTTAAGTTTAATAAATTTTCTAATGCACTTTCTACAACCCATAACAATAATCCCATTAATCTTAACACCATTAATATTAAAAAAATTGCCCCCTATAACAATCACAAATTTGCTTTAGAGCGCGAAGCCATAGAAATCCTAACCACTTCTTCTGTTAACGACTGTGTACACAGCTTAATTCCTGAAGATTGGCAACAGCTATTAAAAAATCAAGAAATGAAGTTGGAACGACTGCAAGGGAGGAATGTTTACTTTGGAGGTGCGAGCAAAGTGAAGTCGTCATTTCAACGCTGAAGAGGGCTGCGATATGCAAGCCGAAATATATTCGTTTTTATGAAAAGGATGGATAGGACATTTTTTAAAATGTAAATTTTGTCTACTTTCTGAACTCATGAGTAAATTTTTTATGATTCATTTTTTTTCTAGTGAGGGAGAGAGGATTCAAAATTTGGGACGTGCAGGAGGGAGGGTATATTTTTGGCAAGAGGTAAAACAAAAAATTGGATTTGGTGACCCTAAAACACACCGTAAACTTATTTTTTTAAGTGCAATTTTTCCAGGTAAATCTTGTATTACATGAACAGCTTTATTTTTTCATATTATTTTAAGTCTTTGATCCTGCTAATTTAATAGCAGTTGATTTCAACTTTTATTTAAAGTTTCCGGACTTTTAATGGAATTCCATGACTACTTCCTGATATTTCCCATGATTCCCTGACCAGTGGCCTCCTTTAATTGCTTAATGGAACTTTCTTTCTGAATATTGCCCTCGCAGGGTTCTAAATAAATAAAATTAAAAAAAAAAAAATTAATGGTTTTCTAAGATTTGTAAAAGTAGCAATAACATCCGTCAGAACTAAATTTTTTTAGATAGGGATTTCTTTCTTTCTTTTTTCCTTTAGCACTTTTTCTACAATTTTTTAGTTTAAATAATTGATAGCCTTGTCATTTCAGTTTTTTCTGCCA
Organism: Salticus scenicus; assembly: GCA_963930645.1. Lineage (NCBI taxonomy): Eukaryota > Metazoa > Arthropoda > Arachnida > Araneae > Salticidae > Salticus > Salticus scenicus. The sequence continues at coordinate 200,090,871 of OZ005653.1, read as the reverse complement.
AATCAGCCATAGTCTAACTGTGATGCCTCCACTTTTAATGTACCATGTTTTCTGCTATTATTAAAAAAAATTGCAATTTAAATCCAATAATCTTTACTTTTTTGTTGCTGTTATTTCTAATCACAGATGAAATATACAGTTCTAACATTAAATCAGAAATAGGGGCATTTCAACAAAGACTTAGCAATTCAAATTATAATCATACATGCATTTGTATGACATTTCAGTTTCTTTTCTTCCCCCACTCCTTCACTTTTTTTTTTTATCTTACAGATGTTAACTATTACATGGCTAAACTAAAGCAAGGACTTTGAATAAAAACATAAGGACTTTAAGGGTCCTTATTAACACGTCCAGCGTCATGTCAGCCATCGGTGGCTGGCACTCAACTTTCCGTTTAGGCCACGTCAGCCACCGGTGGTTGACAGTGTGAAATATAATATAAAACTAAGAAATTTACATAGTTTTAAGTAATTACTGACAATTTATTTAAAATTTACTTAATTTTTATTAATTATAGGATTATATCATTAAGGCATTTTAATGGATTTCATTGAAACACTGTAAACAACACTTCTAAGCAGCGCGTGTGGCTAGAATGGGATTTCCTTAAGAATTTGCACTGCGTTCAACGTGTTAAGGAGTACTGGAATGTAAGGAGTTTAATTTTCCAGGTCTGTATGAACCTTGCCTCGTAAATTACTATCAAGCTAAAGTTAGTTAAAAAAAAAAAAAAAAAAAGTATTCATACTTATTTGCATTTTTGTGTTGTGATGTTGTCCATTTATAAAGTGTACACTTTGTCTTTTGCATAGCCCCAAAATAAATCAAAAGATAACCAGGAGACTATTTAGTAGGACTCAAAATCTATCTATCCTGCCAGTTTCTCAAATTTTATGTGTAACAACTGTATGATTTTCACATCTGGAGGTGTTTTATCATACATAATCTGGAACGGTGCTGAACTGTTTTTTGGGGAGTATCTTGTTAATACCATATTTGAATGCATTTCTTATGACATACTTCATAATGCCTATTAATAAAAAAAAAAAAGCTTGATTAGTGGTCTTCTATTATGCAACAAATAGAACATATGTATTTGCAGAATACTTAATGCACTGATAATTTTTAATCAGGGAGAAACTTCCAGGACATCTTGTACAGCTCATTTGACAAGATTAGTAGTGAACAAAACTCATCAAAATAACTGAACACCCACTCTTCTGAGATAGCAATGTATAACTTTGGCTTTATTTTTATATCTAAATAAAAATTAAGCGATTTATCATTTTCATTTTGAAGAAATAATATTCATTAGACTACAAAAAAGCTTGAAGCATTTAATCTTTGAAAGAGTAACCTATGTAAATGCACTGATGTTGGAAAGGCACACCTAGGATTTATTATGTATCATTCAGTCATATCACAAAAATCTCGGAGTGACCTTTATATACAAAATGTCCAGTGCTAGGCAGTTACTCAGTGGCTATTTTCTTAGCCTGTTATAAAATACACTCAATTGCAAAAATGTTTTCAAATTAAAAAATATATTATCTTAGAAACTGTTTAAACCAATGTATTTCTTTAACTACTCCTTTATCTAAAATGGCTAGGTTTTAAAAAAAAAAAAAAAAAAAAAAAAAAAACCTATGCTACCAAAAATTCATGTTGAAAGACCAAAATCATTCAACTTTCAGCTAGGAAACTAACATTGTAAAAAAAACAATGGAAGACTAATATTTTGCAGCAATTTCTTTAGTTAAGTCCCCAACAATAAATATGCATATAAAATCTGTATTCAATGAAAGTTTCGCTGTATTTTTTGAGATATCAGCAAATTAGAATCTTAAAATTTTTTTAAATTATGACACCTTGTATATTGAAATTCAATCTTATTTTAAAGTTATTTACAGATATACTATTCTTCAGAAAGTTATAAAATCTTATATTAGGGCCTAATGAAGAAATGGAAATTTGAGAAAATTAGAAATTTAAAAAAAAAAAAAAAAAAAAAAATAGTGGTGAAGTTTTTAACTAAACTAATTGCATTTTTGACAGGTCATTTAGATTTTATCATCTTTTTGTCCGTAATTTACAAAAAAAAAAAAAATAAATAAATAAATAAATAAAATAAATAAAAAAACTTACACCCATTAAAGTAGCTTAGTTTAATGTTTTTTACCTCCTCCCCCCAGGGCCCGCTTTACCATTAGGCGAACCTAAGCGGTTGCTTAGGGCCGCCGAAAAAGTTGGGCCGCCAAAAATTTTAAAACACTGCAAAAAAAAAAAAAAAAAAGCGTAAATCATAAACTGATTTTTGAATTTCTCTCTTTTTAAGACATATATGCATATTAAATTGTAAATTAAAAGTAGCATTCTTTGATGATTTTAACATAGCATAAAAACACCATAAAGTACTAAAATATTGACTTTTAATAAATATACGCATTGAATTGTATTGTGATAATGAATGAAGACTATATCTTATTTAAATTACGTGGAAAAGAGAATAAGGGTGGGGGGGAGGGAAGTAATTTGAAATTGCAACATAATAAAATGGCGCCCTTTGATTACGATTTAATGATGATGATAATAAACAAAGACAGATACATTTAAAAATCTTTCAGCTCTAAGGCAATCCTTTATTGGCGCCAGAAGTAAAAAAGTGAAAAATAAATTATTATTATAAATGTTATTTTGAAATTGTCTGATATATTTATGATCCTCAAAATAGACGTTTATGCTCAATTTTGTCCTATTCTACCATGTTAAGTAAATCGTAAATTACTAATAACTTACGATTTTTTTAAATTAGATTTTTTTTTTAAATTAGAAAATTCATAGTCTATGTTATTCATGCCAGTATTCTAAATAATATTTCAAATGTAGTCTGACATCTTTACGTTGAAAATATCCCACAAGATGGAAGTTTATGTGAAATTTTGCCTTGTTCTGCCATGCTAAGAAATTCGTAAATTTCCAAGAACTAGCGAAATTTTCAAAGTAGCATGTTTATAGTTGATGATGTCCATTCCGGCACCAAAACTGGTCTTATAATTTTACAGTAAAAATTTTCCATTTAATGCACGTTTAAGTCAAAATTTGACCTGTTCTCCCATGTTAACCCCTTAACGTGTGCTGTTCTCGCTGCGAGGACACAAAATTTAAGATCCAGCTGCAAAAACTCATCCCGGAAACTATAGCAAAAATGTACGTTTATAACATAGCAGAAAAGGCTGTTTTTTTAAGCTTTAAAATTTCTTTTAGTTTAATTTAGTTCATGAATTCCGGTGTTTGTAAAATTTAAATGATCCGAATTGTTCTGCTTTGCAAAGGGTTAAGAAAATCGTAAATTTCTAATAACTTATGAAGTTTTTGAATTCGAATGTTGCAAATGAATAGAGTTCTTGCCAGTGTCATAAATAATATTTCAAACTTGTCTGAGCTCTCTGCGATCATTTGTTCGTGAGATATCGTGTACACAGACTAACATACTAGCACACTAACAGACTAATAAACTAACAGACACCTTGCAAATTTTGTCATTTTCGTGTCCCTCACATCAGAAAACGTGTAAAAAATAAAAAAAAGGTCAAAAATTTTAACGGTTACCTAAGTTCACCTAAGTACTATAGTATGATGGGGAACTAACAATGTAAAATGCAAGAACTCGCAACAATTGTTTCATTTCGAAAGAAGATCCGACCCTTAGTCAGGCGAACAAGGATGCACAACAAAACGGAAATAACAAATCTAAAGAGACAGCTCTTAGTTTATTGTTTCAGTAGATTTGTTTTTTCCGTTTTCATATTATTTTCTCCTGAGAGAATATACACTAAGCGACAAAAGAAAAAAAAAGCTGCACTGCAGAAAAAATGACTTATAACTTTTTTATTTGTAATAACTTTAAAATTAATGTTTGAAACAAATAAAACTGTCTTATTTGCATAATACCTAAGGTATGAAATTATACCTATGTACATTTTCAATTTAACAATTCGCTTTATTGCACTCTACGAAGTACTTTTTAAAAATCTGCATAAAATTTTCTTTTTGAACATAATGTAATAACCATACACTTTGTATTTTATTATGATTTATTATATGAAATAAACAAGTTATATTTTAATATATGAAATAAAACTATATATTTGTTAGATCTAAGCAAATTTTTATTAAAAATATGTATTCTGCATTGGGTTAATTCCGCCTTTATATGGAATTACTGCTTTAATGCACAATGGCATAGTTTTATACAGTGTTTTAATATAAATCTCAGTAATTTCAATGTGCCAAATATCACAAATAATTTTTTCTAGTTCTGGCAGAGTTATAGGCTGCAAATTTCTAATCCTTTCCCCTCTCCTCCGCCTTTTTATAGACGAAACATTTTCGATCAGATCCCGATTAGGATTATTTCCATGTCTGGTAAAGAAGAAATTCTACCGTATCCTTTGTGGGATTTAACTTAAAGTGAAAAACGATAAGATCACTTACAGAATTATAGGTTCTCATGGGAATGGATCGGAAATTTTGACAATTTGAAGTGAATAAACCATTACCACAGACGCCGTGTAGTAAGGTGCATTATCATCTTGAAATGCTGTTTGCGGAAATGTCCTAGATACCTTCAAAATAGTCAGTCAGGCACCACTTTTATGAAGATTGTGTTTTATTTCGAGTTAATTGGTCCCTTGAACATAAAAATTTGTCCGACTGTTTGAAAAGTTATGCACCTCCGTACCATAATGTGCGGAGAACGTGTCACTGTTTTAAAAGTGCAATTTTCATTAAGTCAGTCATATTTTCGTTGTCAGATCTGCTTGTTTTCTTTAGCTAGAAATAAGTTAAACTTGACTCAAAGAGAACCAGTTCAGCCCAGTAATTAACTAATCATTTTTTAATTTTTTTTAGCCATCTGAGGTCTTGCTTTTCTAACTCTCTTTACTAAGAATGAAATTTTTTTCAATTTTTCTGCCATTTAAACCAGCTTCGTTTAATAGCTGCTGTACTGTAGTTAAAGAAATTATGCTACTAAGCACTTTTTATGAATCTCTTTTATGTTCTAAATGCAATACAAACCTATTTTATAAGCAATGGCTTTTTAACTTACGGTCATCTCGCTTGGATGAGCAACATGGCCGCTTAAAACCAAATTTCCAGTTTAAACGGCTAAAAAATTTTATATCTTGCTAAAAACCCTTTTACCAATATTCCATTAACATTTAATTATTTTGCCATCTCACGTATTAAAATATTTTTTGATTTTCCTTCAAAAATTAATACTTTTTGTGGCATCGTTAACTGCCTTATTCTTACCATTTTTGAAATAATTTCTAAAATTACAATTTTCCTGACAATTGCATTTTGTTTTTAATACTGGACTCACAGCTAAAGTGTATGTGGAGGACAACATAAAATCTGTTCGAAAATTTGCTTTTTAAACGATAAAATTGACGGTTGTTGAATGCGAAAAGGAAAATATCCAAGTGCGTTTTTTTTTTTTTTTGGTCGCTTAGTGCACATTCAAAATTTTTTCAATCGGCCAAAATTTTACCCGAACTTCGTCCGTGCGTCCGAATATATACTGCACCTGCACCTCTGCGCTAAAATTTCCACCAAACTGCCTGTGATGCAATGTCTTGTAGAGAATGCGGGTTTGTATATATGGAAATTTTCAGTCTATTTCCCTAACAGCACACTTATCCACAGTACATCTTCGGGATGTTTCTGGGATGTATTATCATCCTGATGATATCACGAAGAAATCCTGGGTAGAAGATGTTTTAATAGGAGAGTTCCAAATCAATCGCTTAGCACTTACAGGTGGAAAATCTAAAGTTTGATTTAGCCTGTTTATTAAATATGGCCCGTCCAACCGAATTTTTATAAAAACTGAATGTTTTCTATTTATGTTCATTTTTATTTTAAGTTAAGTCTTCTTTATGTAGTAACTCATAATTAAGACTTTTTTCTAGTGTGATTTCTTTTTTGTGGAGAAAGGGGGGGGGGCATGATGACCGAGGTTTCAGAAAATTTGCATGTGGTCACATGAAATATATAAGCTGCCCCGGCGTAGAGGGGGGCCGCCAAATTTCTATTGCCTAGGGCCGCGAAAATGGTAAAGCGGGCCCTGCCTCCCCCAAAACCTCAGATTAAACATTTGTAAAAGTTAATGTTAAAATATAAACATTAAACACATTCAATGGCTTCTGCAGGCGTTTGATCATCGATTGCTAGAGGAGGGGGGGAGTTAAAAAAGAGAAACATTTAACAATTCTACTTCATAATAGGTTCTAGCATCTAATAAAGTTTAAAAAAAAACATTGACATTTATGTTCCGGATGGAAAGAGATTAGGAAGGTGTTTGTTTGCCGATCGTTAGGGGGTGGCATGGGGTCCGAGGGGGGGATGCAAAAAAAATACACGAATGAGAAATATTTAACAATTTTCTCTCTTTATACATTCTAGAATCTAAGCAAGCTTAAAATGAAAATTGATATTTATGGCATGGATGGAGAAAGATTGAAAATCACAAGGCAAAACATAATCAGAAATGTTGCAGTTTTTGTGCTAGATAAAAATTCGTAGTTTTGAGCAGACTTTTGTAGCATCGTAGTTTACGGCCCATTTTTTATTTTCCATTAAAGGTGTGAAACTAAAGATTTTTTTTTTTTTTTAAAGACATAACACATTAGACTACAGAGTGTTTTACAGATATGAATTTACAAACTGTTTCTAAGATAAGAAATTTAAAACATTTTTGCATTTGCCAGTATATTTTTGTGATAAAGGGCATTGGATATCTTAAAAGTATGTTCCAAAATTTGTGTACTTCATCATTAGGTAAATGCATTAAATAAAATAACTATTACAAAAACAAAGATTAGTTTGATCAGTTCTCAAATTGTGATTGCTCAGTGTATATAAAAGATTATTTCAAAGTAGAATTCTTAAGAGATGAGGAAACAATTTTGAAACTTTTATTCTTGATTAAATAATGTTAATAAAACTTTATACTCAAAAAAAGGTACATAACAAAAAGTGCTAGGGGAAAGTACCACAAACAAACCAATTAATAATTTAAAAAAGAAAAAGCTGTGACTGACTTTGTTAAAATTGACTTAAAATAAAGCAATTTCCATTTTTTATATAAGTTTTTTCACTTTTAAAAAATAAAATACATCTAACACAATCACAACTATCACAGCTGGTATGTCATTAGCTGAAAGAAAACTTCATTCAACTTGTGTATTTATATGGCAGCAAATTAAAATTTTGCATGAGGTCGTATCTTTGAAAATTAATCCACATTCTGAAATCATGTCAGCTCTTTATATCCACACTCAGGTATTCAGAATGTTATTTGTTTTATTTTTTATACTTCAGTTTTAAGAAAACTAGCAGTAGTGACTTAACTAGAAAAAAAGTACTTAAAAAATCAGTTACTTTGCTTTTAAAACTGGCCAAGTCAAAATTTCATTGATAGTGCTTGTGAGAATAAATTATGCAAAATTTTAATATAAAAAAACTACAAAAAAAATTGTCAGAATTTTTTTTACTCTTTTTCTCAAATCAGAACAAACATACACCAACATATAGCCATTGGATTGAAACGAATAACTTTCCACATGGCCTATGAATTGAAGCAGATGATCATGAAACCTATGTTCATGCTGCACAGAGTTACACTGACTTTAAGATGGCTTCTTTCTTAATAATATTCCTCAAAATATATCAAAATATTTCAATTAAATTTGTAACAGAAGTCAAATTAACTTCCAGTTTAGAAAATAAAACTGAGGTTTGACATGATACAGTTAGAGTAATGAAATGTCCACAAAGCAAGATGATCTGTCAGTCCATGCTAAGGAAATGCAAGCAGATTGATTTGTGCAACATCATAAGCAGTGATTTACATGAAGCAATGATTTCCAGATTTTACAGCAAGTCTCCTGCTCAAAACCAAACACTTGTTAAATTAGACCTAGCACTCAGTTACACAAACTGTTTCTTTGGTATTTCCATTCCAAGAGTTGAGGTTAGTTTATTACTTTTTCTGAAGGAATCGTCAGTATAAATGGAGCAATACTTTTTCATTTTTTTTTTTAAGTAAAAAAATAAATTAAATTTACCCTGCACTACAGATAATTACAACCCACCCCTTTTCCTTGAAGCTTAAAAGAGCACTGCATAACTATTGTTTTGAAAACATGATTTATTTAGGGAGCAGCTAAGTTCAATTTGCTTCAACTATCATCTGTGTCTTACGACTATACCTCTGCAGTGCAGGAGATATAAGCTAGCATCTATTTTCTTTTTTGTTGGAAATCTGCTTTACTAGAGTCATATGTACATACGGTATGTTCACACAGCATATATTCAGTACAGCAGCAATAAGATTACCATGCACATCACCACTCAATTTTACTCCCATTCTTAACAAGCAATTTCATATAATTTTACATACACACAAATTACATCTTTATATGATAATTTCTTTGTAAGTACAAGTTAAGGAAACAAATTGCTCCCCAGCAAGGGAAATAAAAAAAAAATAAAAATAAAATAAAGACCCCTCCATACCACCAAGGCTTACATTGAAGGAGGGAGGAAAAATAGAATATTTGTTTTGTAGCTCTAAGCTGTGGGAGAAAAATTTTGGAAAATCAGATTAAACTAAGAAAATAAACCACAACCTAGAACTTTATCTTATATGTGTGAAGATTTAAAATGTACCTGTAAATATTTTCAATATATAATTTTCACAAAAAGATTATCCCCACACAGAATTAAGGCATATAGTATCACATAAGGGTCTCTAAAACCCTAAGGGGAAGGGGGAAAGAATGAAGTCCGACACAGATATACGCAAACAATAACAAATTTACATTAAAGTCTTCAGTTTTGGCTTCCATACTTTTGATTTTATATAATATGCCGATGCAACAAATGCATAAATTTAGACTAGAAATCATAACACAAATGTAAACATGCGACATATATAATAGCCGCATGGTTGTCAGCATATAAAATGCTTTTATTTATGGATATGCTGCTATAGTTACCAATATTTTTCTTTTTTATTATTATTGTAGTTATAGTAACAAAACTCAACATATAGATATGAACTAAATCATACCAATTAAATTCTGTGTCAAACATTGGTATAATTTTCTTAAGCAGTGCTTTCAAATAATTTTGTCCAGCACCACTTATGGAAGCTCCTGCAATAACTTAGGGCTGAAGTAATATGTTAATTTCAGAGTCTTAATATTTGCACCACAAGACAAAGTGAATGCAATACACACTCCCAAGCTTGTGTTCACGCAACAATCTCATCAAGTATCTTACATGGAGGCACCTGATAAGGAAAATAACATCTCCAAGCTTTATATACATTTGCATTGACACACTGTTGGGCTTTGCTGACATCAACAGTAGCACCTTGATAACCATCTTGTAAGAAATTTGATGTCAAACTCGATGAAGATATGGTCATCAAACTACATTAAACATGGACCAACAGCTGTGTAAGCAAATAATCCCACAGGAATTTAAATAGCAAGCTATGTAACTTCACTTGTGGAGGCTTTAGTCCAAGTTGAAAAAATCAAATCACAATATTTGCATAATCAGTTAACCCCAAACATGGGGCTGGGCTAATAGTCTCATTGTCCAGCAGTTGGAAGAGAAATGGCCCTGGCAGGTTTTCTTCGTTCCCTCCATTCTTTTGTTGAACCAGGACGAGACTCAATAATCCTCCCCCTCGGAAATTCTCTAAAGGGTCCACCTGTAACAAACAAATTCTAATAAATTATTATGTTTAAAGTAATCAGCATGTCAAATCAAACACAGTTAAAAAGTTTATAAACATTTTAAGAAAATGTATAAATTAAATTTATCATATCATGAATTTAGTCTTGCACGTTTTTCATATTTACACTCAAATTTTAAAAACAATGTATTTGCAGCAAACAAAACATTTTAGAGTTTTCCTTTGTATTTATGCATTTTTCTTTGAAACTAATATTAATAAGGACTTTTTGATAGAATGAAAAAAATGAAAATTTTCCCCCATTCTATAAAAAATGAATTTTCAAGGTTGTTAAAAAATTTCTAAAAATGAATAAATACCCCCCCCCCCCTCCCACAATGGATGACACCATAACCCCTTTGTGTAGCCCACAAAATTAACATACCCATTTTGTTTACTACAAAAACTAAAAATATGTTCATGGAACTGAAAATGTCAAACCACAAAATGTAATTTTCTGCAGCTCTTAGTTTGCTGAAATCAAATTCTTTGGTTTGAACTTTCAAAAGTAGTAGCCAGGGTTTGTACCAAGATTTTCAGAGCAATTTTGAACAGGAAAGCAAATTTTGGAGCACCAGATATCTAACTTTTCAATAGCATAAATTTCTTTATATATTAAAGAAAAAAGTAACTGTCGCTGGCGTTTTTTTTTTTCTTGTCTGCGACGGCAACTTCTCGCGGAGGGCAGAGTTCTCCTCGTCATGAGACATATCAGTGTATTTCGACTGCTTCAAGGAAGGCATTTCAGCTGCTTAGAAATTTCTATCATTTTAATTAACGAAGTTATTAGCTAAAAACGTTGGATTGATAAAGGTACTCTATTTGCCAACAGAGAAAAAGTTTCTCTTATGTCGTTTTTTTTCTGTGTCTCTGACAACACTTTCCACAGGAAAATTAAAATGTGATCAATGATGTAAATAAGAAAAATTGAATAATTGGTATCTTTGAGATGCTCGAGAAGAAAAAAATTACTTAGAATAGCAAAACATTTATAAATAACCGATGTTTTTAAAATATTAAGTAAAAATTTAATAAAGATGAAACGAAAATTAGTTTTTATTTTAGTTTATATTATTACTTTATACAATTAGTTTAGTTTATATTATTAGTTTTTATTTTAACGTTAGGTGAAAAAGATTTAGTAATGAATACCATTATTATGTTAAACAATGATTGGTATAGAGTTAGAGGTTAAGCGCAGAAATTTTTAAAATGAAATTTAAAAGATAAAAATTTATATTAGTTTATATAAAGATTTAGTTTTCAAAAACATATTTAAAAGGATAGATCTTTACTTTGACCAATTTAGCAATTTTTAAAATTTAGACATGAAGAAGTTCGCACGTTTCTCGCCAAGGAATTCATTTACAAATAGCCATTTTAACTCTAGCCATGCCTTAAATATAAATTATAAAATGGTGCAATAATAATGATAATAATAAAATCCGTAACCTATTTTTGTTTTTTAAGCATTGATATAAAACTTTGCAGAAAACAGAATTTAATACAACAGGAGATTTTTTTTTTGTCTATTTTTCCATATAAAGGAATGTAGTAACTGCATTGCTAAAATATTTTAGTTACAGCTAATACAGGACCTCACTGGCAGATTTTAAATTTTTCATTTATTTTGACGATGACTTAAATTATATATCGCAATAATGCATGTCAAGATTTTCGCAAGAAACGTCTAAGCTACTTCGGTGCCAAATTTAAAATTTCGCCAAGAGTTTAAACCGTACCATTGTTTTAGCATGATTTTTTTTCAATTTTACTTTAAATATTTTTTAACTTAATTCAACAACATTAAAGAACATTTTTTATTTGGTCTAAATGTACAAAATATCTCCAGGTAAAATATTATCCGTTTTTTGTTCTGTTCATTATTAGAAAGAAAATGGCTGAAGTAGTTTTTCCTGTACCATTGATGTCTCTATAAATTAAATTATCCAGTAATCATTATATTTCATTCTCCACGCTCATTTTTTATTTTCTAAATTTAATATTACATAATATATATGTAAAAGAAATCAAGGTGTAATCAGAAGATGTAGCCAACAACTATTAAGATGTTATGATTAATATATAGCCAGTAAAAATCGCCTACAATAATAATTATTCAGAAGATATCGCAAACAAGTATTCAGGAGCCATCATCAATACTTATTTAGAAAATATCGTCGACAAATATTCAAAAGCCATCCAATTTATGAATGGTGATGGTCTATCTCAAATACTTCAAACCGGCAATTCGTTTTTACAATACAATCAAGAATGAATTTTTCCCTTATCAGTAGGTTTCGAAAAATGAGATTTTTTTTTTTTTACTTTTTGATTTATCTGAGTATTTAATGTAGTTTAAAAAATTAAATAGTAAAATCAGATATTGACAGGCATCTTGGCAAATTCATAGTGTAATACAATAAGTGGCAACAATGCGAAATCGCTACCTGAAAGAAATTGTCCTGTCGTACTACTACTACTAATAAAATGTTTAAAATAATTGCAATAATCACATAAGATACTTACTTTCAACCTGACTAAATCATATTCTTAAAAGAAAAAAAAAAAAAAAAAAAGCACTTTAAAAAGTTGCATCTATACTGGAAGCACCATTTTAAACCTTGATGTACATTGGAAATAAATGCAGAGTATTACATATTGTCCTAAATTAACTATAAATATTCAATAGAAAAAAAATATATGCATTAGAAAAAATAAGTTCATAATTTTTTTTAATCAAGCAATAACACCCAAAAAATTCATCATCAAACAGTGACAAAAATTTAACAAGTCGATTATATACTAAAGCTGTAACGCTAAATGGTTTAGATGTTAAGAATTTCTCTCTGTTCTAATAATTAGTGCTATCAGGGGTCGATCCAGGTTTTAATTTTTGGGTCCCTTTTTTGTGAAAAACAAAATATTTTTGTGAAATTTTTATTTATTTTTGTGAAATACGAAATATTTTTGTGAAAAAGTAAAATATTGTGTAAAATCTTCTGTTTTTGCAATCACTTTATGTAATGTTTAATATCAAGTTAATAGAGTTTCGTTGAGCCAAATTAAGGCATTAATTAAAAATAATATTGAAAATATGAAAACCTTTAATAAAAGGATCATTTTTATAAAACAAAATCTTATGAAGGGACTCATTTTATAAATTTGAATTTTGTGAAGGGTCCCTTTTTATGGATTTGAATTTTGTGAAGGGTCCCTTTTCATGAATTTGAATTTTGTGAAGGGTCCCTTTTTATGAATTTGAATTTTGTGAAGGGTCCCTTTTTATGAATTTGAATTTTGTGAAGGGTCCCTTTTTACTATGTGGAATTTTGTGAAGGGGCCGCAAAAGGGACCCAAATTTTGCCTGGATCGACCCCTGGCTATGGTTGTTTATTTTGTGTGTCTAGCTGTCTAGCATATGTTTTCTCTCAAAATAATGGCAAATTGTTAATAAATTGTCGAACGTTATAACAGATATTTTACTTATTATAAACGATATAATATTAAATATTGTGTATTTCAATGCAATACCAAATATGGTGGATTTCTATAATATTGTTCAACTTTTCTCTTGTGTCATGTATTATTTATATTCCAATGCAATGAAAGACAAAGTTGCGAATAGTCTGGAAAATCCCACAGGGATTAATGAGCGAAGCGAGTCGGGGGGAGGCGAAGCCTTCCTCAGGGGTTGGTGAACAGAGTGAGCAGGGGGCTCCTAAAAAAAAGTGTACACATGTTAAATATTAACTAGCTAAATCCTGCTAGTATTTAATTCTTGAAAGTTTTATAATGTTTAAATAACCAGGGTTGCTACACAAATCAGAAGAAAAATAATTCCCTGTTTCTTAAAAGTTTAGATGACATACAATCATGCAGCATTAGAATCTAACATGTTTACGAGTTAGCTGAGCATGTATAGGGCATATTATTAACTTACTGTAGTTGGGGTAAACCATAAAATTTACTTTTTGTTCATTATAAAACACTAAAAGTTTAAAAAAGATTTCATTATGAAAAATTTCCCAGCACTTTTTCAAGCATTTCAAAATTCTCTGTCTGTTGCAACCCTGTAGCACATTATGCACAAGATTATGTTTAAATCAGATTTCTCTCTCTCTCCCCCCCCCCCCCCCTCTTTTTATAGAATCCTGTTAGTGTTTGTGTGGGAAGGGAGAGGTGGTATGATTTTATGAAAACATTTAAACACTTTACTGTGAGATCCTAATACACAAATGAATGCCATTTTTTGAGATTCAGTGGTGAAATTACCCTAACATGGAAAAATCCTGAACACATACTTGCATACAGAATGAAAGATGAGATATGCATATGCTTTTCATAAATGATATTTGGAGTTTTTAATACATTATACCTGGAAGGTAAATTAACTATTGAAAATAAGAAATTTCTATAATAAGAAAACAATTTAATACATAATTCAGAGTTTGCAAAAATGTCTAAATCACTGAATTCAGGGGTAGCCCCTGAAAAGTTTTATTCTTGGTGGATTTGCTTTGAGCTTAAGTTAAGCCAATATAAGACAAAGTTCCATATGAAAGGCACATATTATCTCAAACATGTTTATCATGGGGGAAACTGGTAAAATACTACCGTTTGATAGTTTTGCCTCACATATATTCTTCAATCACACACTTTCAACTGTTAGAATCACATAAATTTTTTAAATGAAGTCTTCCAATCAAAGAATCGCGATTCCAGAGTATCCTCTATCTTCATTCGTTTCAAACCTCTGAGAGGAGAATTAGCACCAAATGGTTGCACTCATTGTTTACATTTGTGGATTTCATTTTATGCTAAAAAATAACTCTTGATTGAGCTCAAGAAGGTCGTTCAGTAGCTTTGCGATGCAATAGATTATACTTCAGAATACATGTCCTTTTGTCTGAGAGCAGCTTTACAGTTTTTTCTTGTCATTAATGAAATTAAAGTTAAGCATTATACTGTAGCTGCAATATTTCATGTTATTTTCTTTATGAATTGATACCGGTAGATGTTCAAGGCCTTCGTTAATGAGAATGGTGAAGGCCTATCAATGGCTGTAAGTTACTCCTTATAAGGTAAAATAAAGTATGTTTGAATTAAAAACAGGAAACAGTTCTTTTTGTCAGGAACTATTTGAAAGTTACAAAGTTATAATTCAAGGGTTGATCCAACTTGGGGGCACCTTTTTGTGAAACTTATCAAACCTTCCATTTTTAATAGTCATTCTATAGTTTAATATCAAGTTAATAGTTCTGATCAACAAAATATAGGCATTAATTAAAAATACTGAAAGCATGGAAAAAAATTATAAATGATCATTTTTATACAACAAAATTTTGAAGGATAATTTTTTTATAAACCTCAATTTACTGAAACAGACTCTTTTTATGATGTGGAATTTTGTAATGGGGCAGCAAGAGGGCACCAAGTTTTGCCTGGAACAATCCCTGTGATTTTTGGCTAACATCTTGCCAGTAATTAGTGAAATATGCTAAAGAGTTTAATTTATCCTTAATTTACACTAAAGGACAAAAAAAAAAAAAAAAAAAAAAAAAAAAAAAAAAAGAGAGAAAGAGAGAGAGAGAGAGAGAGAAAAGAAAGAAGTAATACTTTGATATTTTCTTTTTCTCTTTCTGAAACTCAATTGTCAATTTTCTCACTTAAAAAGCAAATTTTTGAACAGGTTTTATTGTATCACCACCCTCATGTAATATTTAGGATTAAGCCAATTTAGCAAGATATGAAATTTTTTGCTGTTTAAACAGGAAGTTTGTCTCAGCCACATTGTTTATCCAAGCAAGATGACTGCATATTTAAAAATATGTTTCAAAAATTGATTTGTATTATATTCACAACTTAGATGAGGTTAAAAAAAGTGTTTAGCGACACAATATCGCATTTTGAGGTCACCTGAATATGGAAGTCAAATTTTTAGCAGTTGATCTGTATACATATCTGTTATCATAATTTAAAAACAAATAATGCCGATTAGGAGAAAGTTGTGTGAGTAACATAGCAAACTTTTTTTGGGGGGGAGGGGGGGGGGCATTGTACTCCCCCTCGTCTCTTATTGTATTTTTCTTTAAATAATAATAATAATTATTATTATTTCTTTTTAAATCAAAGTTTGAATATGCCTCCTACAGATAATGGTTTTGCTCACAGGGACTAGTATTTCTTTTCTTACAAACATGAGAAGTATTACACATTGTAAGCGATGCACTGATTGTTTCTTACAGATACAATGATACAGATACATATAATACAGATTTGTCTGATACATATCACATATGTAAAATATATATAAATTCATTTTTACTTTCTTCCAGTTACTATATTCTGATATGTGGGACTTCATATTAATTTTATTCTAAGTGGCCCACTGAAAAAATGTGACAACATATTACTTTATTCCTGCACTGAAAAACAAGAGACCTTCTGGACTAATAAAGTGAGCAAGATTTATTCTCATTTTCAAAAAAAGAAAAATTCTAGAAGTGAGTGAGGGGGGAAAAATAGATATTCACCCTTTTACTTTATTAAATTTGCACTGTGATGTAAATTGATTTATGGTGCCTTTGAAAGATCTCCTTGTAGTGCTACACAATGTCTATAATTGGTGAGAAAATTTTCTTAGAAGTAGATCTCTAAAGATCACAATATAAATAAAAAAATATTCTGTATATATTTCGTATAACAGCCATGAAGATAAATAAGATGAAGTGTTGTAGTTTCCAAAGAAAACCAGGCACGTCGAAAGCTTGCATCGATGATTTACTTCATTCTATTTCCAGTAGATAATCATATAATTCAAAGTCATTCTTGTAGAACTGTAGATAAATCATTACTCGTAGAATTAGTTACATAAGTTATCTTTTTCACAGGAAAAAAAAATTGAATTTTAGCATGATCAGTAAACAATAAAATAATTAAAACAATAATTCAAAGGGCCCAGGGAGAACACAAATTTTGAGAGGATGTCCAAGCAACACCAGTTTTTTAAGTTAGGTAGATTTTTATATATTATTATTTTCAAATATTATGGCTCAGATTTTTCTTCACCAATAAGTACATTACATTTTCTATGAGGATCCATTGAATTCTGGTAATAAATCTCATCTTTTTGTCACCTCATTTAATTCTGACATTATGAAAGACCAAGTCAAATTACATGTCATAAATTCTGCCCTTGCAAGATGTAATTACACTCATTTCTTTGGTTCCCGATCATCTGTAGGCAGATTTGTTTATTATGAAAATGACTCCCCCCCCCCCCCCTGGTGTTTCAAAAACTATTTCTCTATATGTATATTAAGTGTTGATGGAAATATTGGACTTATTTGGTATGCATTAATTAATCACGAGAAGCCACAAATACAATGGTGTTTATGACTTTCTTTCCATTGTTTTATTTTTTGTTGGCATGAAGAGGTGATTCAAGGATAATCTTTTAATCTGCGATATCTGAAAAATGTAACATTTGCCTCGGCAGAAAATAATTTTTTTTCGTTCAAAGAGGTCTTTCAAGTAGGGAAAATGAATAATTTTAAGAAGTTAAATGCAATTAAATTTTAAGAAAGAATATGTGGTTTTCCATATCACATGCACCTTTATATATATATATATATATATATATATATATATATATATATATATATATAAAAATATCCACTGAAACATTTGAAAAATATAATTTAACATACAATTTAAGAAAATGTTATATAGAATTAGAAACTCAAAAATATACTTAGGTAATATCTTGAAAGTAACATAACTTGTAATAAATTACATACGCGTAGCTGCTTGTTTGTTCTGTGCAACTATTTCTTGTTGTCTATGCTGTCTAACCATAGCTTCTTGTCTTTCTTTCTCTTTCAGTTCTTGTGCAATTTTTTCAACTTTGTCTTTGGCACGCATTGCCACTTCAGAATAAGTTAATTTTCTAAAGGGTTTTTCATCCTATAAAAAAATTAAAAGAAAATTATATAAAACTAAGTTTGGTTTCTGTATCCTTAAAATACTTATATATTTGCCAAGATTTAATTTAAATTATTTCATTAGCAGTGAAAGAGCTTAACATTATAAAATTTGGAAAACTAAAGATATTCACAATTTGTTTTCTTTTTGCTTCTTACAATTTTCCTGTCATCAGTAGACAAATTCCATCTTATTCCACAGAAAAATTTGTTACAGAAATTAGTCAATACCATACTTATTCACAAATATTAAAAATTGTTATTTTCTGAAAAATGATTTTTTTTTTTTTTTTTTTTTCTTCTTCAATATTTTATATGTATTTAGCTCCTTTTTAGCTTTTTTAAGTTCCAAAATAAAATACTAAAAGTTTTAAAAATCAGGTAACAAGCAAGGTGGCTAACATTAGATCTTTTCCCAAATTCCCTGACTTACGCTGTTTATTTTCCCCACAAGAATTTCACAATATTAGTAGACAATTTAGCAATTTACAATAACAAACTTCCAAAATATGGCTCATTTCAACAAAATTTGTCAAAATTTCCTAACTATTTCATGACTTTTCCGAAGACTCACTTATAAATTCCCTGACCATGGGGCCACCTTGACAAGGACAAATTTTACAGCGATCACTTTTCTGAATGCGAAGACAAAATTAAATATGCAGTAGGTAATGAACAGCTATTAACTTCCCCAATAGAATATGGGCTTTGGCTGACAGCAACAGTACTCGAAAGTCTCCTAAAACAAATCACAAATAGTCAACAAAAATCAATATACATGCATACACTAAATAATAAGCTCCCACTTAAGTTAGAAATAAAATGGCTCTTTTCTCATCAAATTTTATATATGAAAAATAACTTTCTACACAAGAGAACTATTCATATCTTACTTGAAACAGCATACCTGCCAACATACTAGGGACAAAAAGTAGAAACACTTCACATCAGGGAAGAATTTATGATTTTTTTTGTCATATGTAAAACTCTAAGTTTTTAGAATCCAAAGTTCAAAATTATTGATATTTATGTTGGAAATGGAGAGACTGGAAACCACAAAGCTTCTGCAGAATATTTGATTGCAGATTGTTAGTTTGAGGGGGAAGAAGGAGATTACATGAAAGAAATTTAACAATTCTTCTACTTCATAGATTCTAGAATCTAAAAATGGGATTAGAAAGAACAACATTTATGTAGCAGATGAAAAAATATTGAAAATTGCAAGGATTTTCTAAGATGTTTGATTGTTCATCAACAAAGGGAGGAGGAGGGGTACAAACTAAACACTATCTTATATATAAACCACAGAAAAACAATAACCACCCGTATAAACAATAACCCAAACAGAAATAAATTTATTTCTGTTTTCCAAAAAAAAAAAAAAAAGTCTAAAAACAAACTACACCACTGCAATTCCTATATAATAAAAGGTGCCTCTAACAAGATTAAAAAATAAGCTTTAAAATTAAATATTACAGTGGGTGATCAATTTAGAATTTGACATTTTTTCGATTATCTAAAAAAGTATTAGACTAAATATAGCCTGAAACTTCATACATGCAAAAAACATTTAAAAACTCATTTTCCACTATTTAGTCCCGAGTACTATTAAGGGACCAATCACAAATTGAAGAAGAGCAAAAATACTTTGGATCACCCTGTATCACAAAAAACTACAATATTTAGGGAGATATAAATTTTTTGACAAGTGTTTTTTTTTTTTTTTTTTTTTTAACTAGAATGGATTTCCAAAATTTTTTTTACAAAATTTGTTGAAAAATAACAAAACATTAGAGAATCATTCTAAAACATAAAATTCACACGTGTACTATTCGTTAAGATATGAGCACTTTTAGTAAATATTTTACTGTGCATGCATGAAAGATATAAAAAAAATTTATTGCATAGGTTTGAAAGCTACTGATATTGAGCAACTTTTGACAAAAGCTCATTTGAATAGAGTAAAAATTGTGCAAATTATGGGTTTTTCTACATGCTGCATATTGAATTTGAAGATCCAATCATTTCAGTTACATTGCAAAATTTTTTTGTGAAAAGCCCCTTATAAGCTTGTAACTTTAACATATTTTTATTTATTTATTAAAACTAGTGAGTTCACAAGAGTTTTCACACACACACAAAAAAAAAAAACCTCACAAAACTTTAGCCAAATTTCCCACCCAATTTTAATTCCTCGGAAGTCAAATTATTATTAGAAACAAATTAATATTGTAAGATGAAATGCTAATGACAATCAAACCAATATCATTCACAAAAGACTCAAAAATAAAATTCATGTTTAACGACCTAATTTTCATACTTTGTGAGGCAGATTTAGAAAAAGACCATGGCGATTTTTAAATTTTTATTAATTAATTTTTGCACATTTTTGTGTTAAAAAACTTAGTACCTATATTGATTATACTTTTTATTATTGTGTTTTTTAGTCAATTTATGACAAAAGTTCATATGTGGATTATATCATTAAAATATTGCTAGATTTAAAATGATGCTTGCAAAGATTGTAAAAATGCAACCTTCAAATACACATTTTTTCTATAAAATGATATTGTACAAATGTCATTTTTTATTAGATCACTGAACTGGGTCCGCGTGCTTAAATATTGCTTATGTATTATTTTTTATCTTCGCGTATTGCTTCTAAAAAATTAATTGTAACTGGACCACATTAGAGAAATATTATATAGATTAAATTTGCTCATGCATATGAAAATGGAGTAAAAAAAAAAAAAGCAACCTTTTTTTAATATTCTTCAATTTTAGATTTTTTTCTTTTTTGTTTTGTTTTAACGTTTTCTTTGGCAAGGACAAATCGTGCTTGGCATGAAAGCTAATTCATTGGTAATCCTGAGTAACATTTTAAAATTCTGAGGCTGAAATAGATCGGAAATTTTTCGCCAAGAACTCTCCTTTTGTGAAAGCCACTTTAAGCCAAGTTAGTGCATCAAAAATAAATAAATTATAAAATATTGAAAAACAGGAAAGAAAGAAAAAATAATCACATAAATTATGTATTTTTGTCTAAAATGGCGATAAAAATTCAAAAGTCGACAAGGGGAGCTATATTAAGGCTGTACTATGACCAGATTTACATATTTAATTACTTAATCATTTATTTTTCTAAATATCAACAATTATTAACTAACTAAACTACTATTATAACCACAAAAAATTGTCTCATGCGATAGATGTAGTCGATCATAGCATATAGTAATATTATATTTGGCATGAAATTGTTATTTTATAGTTGATCGAATAAATCAAATAAATGTAGAAAATAAGAAAGAAAATATTATGTACACCATGTATTGTGTTGTTCATATGTAACTGGGGTTTAAATATAAAATTGCTACTTCAATTTTTTCGATACTGTCCATTTCGAAACTCATCTGATAAGCACCCAAATGGAAGCCCACTGGCAAGATATTGTCACAGATACCCCAGAGATTGCGAATGAGTGGGTTGACAGGAAGAGAGCTTTCGAGCAATTTCATGATTTTTTTTTAAATTTTAATTTTGTTTATAAAGCGATGTAAAAGAGTTTCCTTTAAATATAGTGACCAGTGAAGCAAGCAAAGCCTTAGTTGATTCACTATGTTCATTGATTTCACATTCTATTAATTCCAATTGACTACCCACCATTTTAGGGACCCCCCCCCCTATTTTTATCACTTTTCAGTCATTTTATGGCTTGTAATTTGATTTGGAGGGGGTGGGGGGATTATTTTAACTGTTTAAATATCTTCTGAGGAGCTAGAGCAGTTGGAAAATTCTAAAACATGAAGTGAACATTTGCAGCAAAGAGAAAATTTATGGGGAGATTTGCCACTGAAATTAATTACATTTATTATATTTTATTAGTTAATTATTTATTATACATTAAAAAAATAAAATAAAATAAAGTTTCTCCATTCTCCAAATCAAATTCATGGCTATAAAATTACTGAACAGTGATAAAAATTGGGGAGGGGGTGGTGTCCCGATAAAACTCTGGGTGATTCGACAAAATGGGGGTCATATTCCGATTCAGAATGTCATTTATATAATCAATCAGCAAGAGAGGGTAAATCTGGGCTCAAAAGAAAAATAGCAACTTGTAATCTAATCCTTAAAGAATGTTATTTTAAGTTTAATTAATGGTATTATGTATAAGCAAAAGAAAAGAGCCCCTTAAGAATACTTGAAGAAAAAAAAATCCATTGCCACAGAGATATTTCATGGTTATAAATAATTTAAGAAATTATCTGGTTTTTGTTTAGCAAAATACTAAAAAACTAATGACAGTTTCAAACCATGTTCTAATGTTTTAAATAGGAAATTTATACTCAAAAAGTTAATTGCCAAACAAGTGACAAAAATTTATAAGTCAGGAAGAGAGTCTAATACTAAAGCTGAACCCCCAACTTTCGGTTTAAATATAGGATGTTTACAAATGTAACATTGATAAAATCTTGTAGAGTGGGTTTCTATTTTATAATAGTACTGAATTTTTATGTTGAAATAGTATATTAGATTAGATATTGGTGTAAATTGTTCTGAAATTAATTTACTAGGTATGATAACTGTGTTTTTTTTTAGAGAAACTGTTATGAGAAATTACATTTAAATTTGGAAAAATTCTTATATTATCAAAAATTTTACAAAAAAATGTTCGTATTTTAAACTAACATCAAAATTAGAAAAATTTAAGTTTATAATTATTGAGTTTAGCTTATTTTCTGACAAAAAACAAAACAAAAGTTGCTTTTAGAGAATTTGATACATATGTATCATAAAAAGACAACGAAGGTAGTAAGACAAGCAGTATTATAAGCTTTAGATCAGAGGTGGGGAACCTGTCTATCATTAGAGGCCACATTTATAACAGGCATTAATGAAGGAGGCTGCATAAATTGATATACCACCTATACAGGCAATTTGTGAAATTATGATTTCTGTAGTTTTAATCAATTTTTTGCATAATATAGAAACAATAATAAATCAGTTATTTAAATAAATTTATTATATTATAAAGAAGCACAAAAGAAAAATAATACAGGTCGATGATGAAATTTTTTTTCTCTAGGATGCGTTTTTCTTGGGGTATTTTTAGATGCTGATTAAGAAAAAACTTTTAAAAATTTCATCACGCACATATTTAACAAAATATGGAATCGCTTGAGCTTATAGTTCCACTTTGGGGGATGTGAGTAAAGAATAAGGAAATCTATTTCATATGGACACCAAAGAAATGTAGAGGTATCAGGAATGATGGTTAGCAGATTATTGTTGGGTGCTGCATAGAGAATAACCCCTTCCAACCGCACACAAAGTAAAGCTCTAAAGGGAGCTTTGACGTAAAGAAACACATTTAAAAGATAATGTGTAAATAATATTCTTATTTTAATGTATTTTATACATTGTTTCAAATTTGTTACAGCCTCTGGGTGAATTCTACTGATCTTCATCCTTAGTTTGTAAAAATTCCTTAAGTGATAGGAAGAAAAGAATCATTTCTAAATTCAGTGAATCAGAACACATTAGAGACATCCAATGTGGTGCAAAAAAAAAAAAAAAAAAAAAAAAAAAAACTGAAGTACACTTTTGCAGATCTGCTCAATAACATGTTAGTTTTATATAAACTAACATGGAAATAATACATACATAGCAAAATAGCTTTAAAATCTGACGGAACATTTAAATTAGTGAGATATTTGCATTTGTTTTTCTTATACTTGAAAGTAATTGAATGTTTGGATCAAGCTTTGAAATGTGCAGCCTTAATTGAGCACAGTCAAGACAGTTAGTGCAAATTTAGGAAACTCCAGTTTAGAGAGTCCTATGATGAGTAAATTTAAAATAAATAGCTCCTAAATTTGATCCAAAAGCTATGGATATAATTTTAATAATTTTCAAGCATCAAGCCCAGCAAGAAAATTTACATAGAGAAGTAAGTGGGGTCATTTAATTGTTTACACTGGTTCTTGCAGAAATTGGAGAATAAAGATAAAATAACCCATTGAAAAAACAGATTATTTTCAACATATGGTCAGACCTTATATGAGTTCAAGAGATTGCATGGAAATTTGGCTAGAAACCAGAGGAACTAAAGATTGAGTCAATGAAAGAACTAATGTTCATGAAGCAATTGCATAAGAGTTTCCAGGACAAGTATTTGGATGAGTGGAAAAATTTTAAATCAGCTAATTAACTTTTTCGAGAACATACATTTCAAGCATAATAAGAATAAATATAAAAGTTACAAGAGAAGTCATTTTAGAAATCGTCTTTTCACAAAACAAATTTTATGGGAAGCTTAAACCTACTGGGAGCAAATTTAAAAAAAGAGAACTCAGCTAAAATTTTGAGGAAATTCGAGAACAGTTGCGAAAAAAACCCAATCTAAATTTTGATAAGAAATGGGAAGTTACTGCAAATAAAGTGGACATATACGGCCACAGTATTTACAGGTAAAATAGAAATGCTAGTGAAATTATAAATCATGTAGGTGCAGGTGTACAGTTAGCCAAATGCTTTAGACACTATGTAGATAAAACCATAATAAACAGAGTTGAGTGCACTTTTCTAAGAGACACAGAAGGCAGGGTGGATATGAGTAAAAAATGTAGTTTAAAAAAAAAAAAAATTTTTTACTCAAGTAGAACAGACTCCAAAAAGCAACTACTATTTAAACAACTAAAAATGAAAGGAAATTGGTAAAAATGGAACTGTAAATTGCACTTAAAAGTATAAAATAATTTCCTTCGCCAAACAACCTAAATGCTACAATTAAACATAACTTTAGAAGTCAGTGCAAAATTAAATAGAATTTAATTCATTTTTAAGGATTTGTTTTTAGACCGATAGCTACAAATGCTGTTGTCTTGAATGATCCATTTTTATGTTTTCTTTATTATTTTATCACTGTGTACAAATGGTCCATTAGTAACATCTACATATGAAAGTGAAAATTTTTGCAATTCGGTATTTATGTTCCTACGAAGTTACTAAAGTTTTTTTTTTTTTGTAAACTTGGCATAACTTTGATAACTATCATCCTTGGCAGTGTTTGGATTTGGCGATCAAAATGTAATGCAAAAATATACACACAAGATGTATATTTTTATAATATATATCGTACAAAGTATTGTTTCATATTCTTGACTGTTATCATATACCTTATTAAAATAACAATGATTTATCAAAGGAATTAAATATGTTTATCAATATAATTTGGCGATTTTTTTTCACCAAGGACACCAGATACCAGCAGTTCTGCCAACTTTTGCAGTTTACAAAATCTTATTTGTTTATTTGAATCAAAGTAGTTTTCGGCTGTGCTTTGCAGATGCTGAAGAATAAATAGAATTTGATTTTTATATTGAATAAAGGTATCTAATTTTATTTAATTTTGCACCGACTTCAAAAGTTACGTTTAACCCCTTCCACTCCAGGGACGTACGTGCGTACGTCCTAGTGTTAATGGCCATTAATACCATGGACGTACGTGCATACGTCCAAACAAAGTATACGATACTATTTCAAAATTATAATCTGGTATTTCAGACATTTACACTACAGCTAGCCTGGAGTGGAAGGGGTTAATTGTAGTATTTAAGTTGTTTGGCAAAGAAAATTATTTTATACTTTTAGGCGCAATTTACAGTTCCATTTTCACCAATTTTCTTTCATTTTTAGTTGTTTGAATAGTAGTTGCTTTTTGGAGTCTGTTTTAGTTTTTTTCTACAAAAATATTTTTATTTTTTTTTCTTTTCAGTGAAAATTTATTCAAGTAGCAGAACATCAGAAGACGTTCAACAGCGGTTTAACAAATCACAACCCACAAAAAAGTGACACAACTAAAAAAAAATAGTAATTTCGAGTTTATGTCACTGAAAAATATATGAAATGCCCCCAATATGAACAATAAACATTACATCTCCATCTAAAAAATTATCCACTCGAGAGACAGTTGTGTCAGTTTTATTCTAGTCAATGCCTTATCTTTAGGCTGATTTTTCTCAAATACTGCATTTGCAAGTTGCATCATTTTTCTTGCCTTTATCAGATATGAGAAACAACTATCTATTGAATGACCACACATTAAATTAAAAAGGCTTTAGAAATGTAAAGAATGGATATGCTGTATTCGGAAAGGCATCTATTGAACTTTACAGTGAATATGTGTCACCCGCTACGCTGGAATGTGTGCAGTGTAAAGTTCAAACAAAGATCAAAATATGCATTGCAGCTTACGGACAGAAGTGTCAACATCGAAATAGGCTTTTTGATTTGTTAACAGTGTAGAAAACTGCGAACAAACAGATGTACATCTAAACATGCTGTTTTAAACATTTATGTCAACAAGGTGTCTTTTCGTGACTAAATCAATGATGCAGTACAACTTTGTAATTTACCTTTTCTCTTATACCTCATAATGTTTGAGTTAGAAACGCTAACTCCGCTATCTTCCCACCAGGTGGTGCTGTAAGCGATCATATCTTGCAGTATATGGCCACTTTACAATACTTACATATTACTTTTACGAGTGTATAGGCAGCCGTTCAGCAGTTAGAGTGAGAACGGACTCTTGTGAATACCCTGTAATTTGTTTAGATATTAATGAAATCATAAATGAGACCTACTTCAGGTCAAGATGTTTAAGACAAAAAAAAAAAAAGTATTAAAATTAAAGTATTTCTTACGTAGTTATAAGCTAACAAATCTCATCTACAACAACAAAAAACATGGTTCTTTGTGACAACAACAACAACAAAAAAAATTAAAATATTTTTTACATACTTATAAGCTAACAAACCTCAACTAAAAAATACGGTTTCAATTGAGAACCTCCTCCTTTATGAAGTCGGTTTAAAACGTCTATACGTTAATCGATGTGACTGCTTACAATAATCACACTTTGGATTTTACCAGGGTCCCCACTCAATTTCAAAAATAAAATTTCCTGACTTTTCCAGGTCTATTTTTAGAAAATTCCAGTCACAAAATTTGATTCGTGACATAAAAAATAGCCCACGGCATAAAATATAACATAGCTCGCAACATAAATTGAATGCTCAAAAAGCATTTTCCAGGTTTATAAAATCATTTTTACAGGTTTTGGTTCAATATCTGCAATTTTCCCTGACATTTCCGACTTTTTTGCCTTAATTTCAAATTTCCGGACTATTCTAGGTTTATCAGGTTTTCCCTGACCTGAGGGAACCCTGTTTTACTTAGCATAAATGTCACCCACTACGCTACAATGTCGTTGAAGTGCGAAGAAAATAGGAATTTGTGGACAAACAAATGATCGCTTTAATTGTTCTATTAGCATTAATGTCTACAAACTGTCTTTTCATACTAAATCTATGATATCCTGTAATTTTGTAATTCACTTTTTTTCCCCCTATCTTGAATCATTTTCGAGATAGGAACTCTTCCACAAATCAGGAAAACAAATTCCTTGAGTATTCCCTGTCTCTTTTAAAGGCAAAACAGATGACACGCAATCATGCAGCATTATAACTTAACATGTTTACAAGTAAATTGAACATATTTAGGCTTTAATTTTGTAAACTTACTATCGTTGGAGAAATAAAAACTATAATTATTGATTCATTACAAAGCACGAAAATTTTAAAAAATATTTTATAAAAAATTTCCAATGTTTTTCCAAAAAATTTAAAAATTCTTTGAAATTTCCCTGTTTTTGCAATAAATTTTGAAATTCCCTGAGTTTTCCAGGTTCTTCCCTGTTTTTTAAATACCGTAGCAACCCTGTCCACTGTTTTACACCAGATGGCGCTGTAGGTGGTTTAATCACAAGAGCATGACCACTTTACTATACCTACATACAACTTATATGACTATAGCTGCAGCCGTTCAGCAGTTAAGAGTCGGGACTCACTTTTTTGAGCACCCTGTATTTTCTTTTGATCATAAAGATATTACAATGGGATTTATTTCAGACCAAGACCTTTATAACAAAACAAAAAGTATCAAAATCAGAACATCCGTTCAGGAGTTATGAGCTAATAACAGGGCATTTAGCACAACTCTCAAAAATTAAGGGACTTTAGGGACCAAAATGTAAAAAAAAGGGACTTTAGGGACCTATTCATTTTACGTGTTCTGAAATAAAAATACTGATTTTTTTTTTTCCCTCTATGATCCCCTACCACGTGTAACCAGTGTAATACCCAAAATCAAATAATTTAAAAATATATACAGTCAGTGTCAAAATATAAAAATATATAGAGTTAGTGCCATACTCTTTCGGTTTTGCTGAATACCTTAAGATAAGATATACCATCTTGGGCCCCTTTATCTCTAGCAATTTTTAAGATTTTACTGCTCTTTGTGATGCAAAATGAAAAAACGTCAGGTTTTATGTTTAAATGAATTTATGTTTAAATGAATTTATCTATCAATGAATTAATTGTCCTCAAAATTTGCCATTCTATGTGTGCTGTGCATGAATGTGTGTGCCACCTCTCCTCCTCCATGGAAGATCTTCTCAAAGAATTGTTAGCCTATATTTATGCGAGTTTTTCAGAAAACCACAGAAATTTTCAAATATCTACGCTATTTGAAAGTGTGACCTGAGTATGAATACGGAATTTCTCTTCCTCCATCTTTGAGAAAAGAATCTTTCAACGACTGGTGTGGTTTGCTGCCTTAAAATTAATTTTTTTTAAAAGATTGCAACACGTGCATCAGCCTGTGTTTTGCATGGAAAGCAATAATTATGCTGCATTTAACTATCATGAACTTCTGCAAATAATTAAAAAGTATACATCTGCAAAAGTTTGAATGACAAAATAAAACATGTTTTAATTAAATTATAAGCTTTATTTGAAGTTTTATGGAGAAGCTTTCTGGCCAGGGGCCCGGCTGCCTACAATGTTTGTGTGATAGTCTACGAAATAAAAAGAAACTAACAGAAGAAAAATAAAAAGTTAATAACAGAGGAAAAATGGGTAAACAACAAACCACCTAAAATTTAAAATCACGCACCTAATACAGCCTGTATGTTTAGCAAATTTAAAGATCATAAGAATCACCCTAAATTTTACTAAATAGAAAATAATCGAGATAGTCAAACTTTCCTTCAGAATATATATGAAACACATTTACTGTGAAATTTTTCTCCCTTCAAACAATAGCCTAAATTCCACTGGCAACTTTATAAGAAAACTAAAAGAAATTAAAATTAATGAAAATAGCACTATTGTGAATTTTGACATTAAATTGTTCCCATCAACTAGCATTAACAAAATTATAAATGAAATAATGAAAAAAAGAAATATAGATGAAAAAGTGGGGTGGGGGTAGTCCCAATGGAATCCCACTATTCAAGTTCATCACGGAATTAAAACTTAGATTAACAGAAGAAATAATTTTTGAAATTCTAAAGATGGAATTAAATGTTGGTTTAAATACGCCAATGATGTTTGTTCTGTTATCGACAAAAACGTAAAAATTTAAAAAACACTACAAAAATTAAATAAAACAAACCCTAACATCTAAATAAAATATAAGAACTTATAAACTAACTGAATAAAATATGAGAAAAGCTGGTCATAAGAAAAACCTAGAGTATAAACTATATAAAAATAGAATTAAATAATGAACTCATATTGAAAATGGACAGATACCAAAAGAAAAATATACTACAGCAATTTATTTAATAAAGGTGCACCCAATAAATTTAAAAATGAAGTTTCAAAACTAAGCATAAGTAACCTTATTAAACCTAACAGATATTTTTCAGCATATCAGTAATGACAAAACCCCCATAAACCCCTTTGAAACTGCAGACATTTATGAAATAAAATATCAAACAGAGGAAAATACAAACAGGTATTACGTAGCTATGAGCTATGACTAAGAGGAAAATAGAAAAAATAGGATAAAAGAAACTGAAACTGACTTTAAATATAATAGAGCTACTACAGCCCTAACCAAAAATAATAAAGAACAAAATGTAAAAATAGATTTAAAAAATGTAAAACAACTAGCAACTTTCAAAAATCTTACATGCGAAAAAAAAAAAAAAAATCACGAAACAAAAGATTTTAGCCAAATTGCAGTTGCAATTGTGTGGAGGCCAATAGGAGTATTGACCAGAGATGGCTACCTACTCAGCTCGAGAAATTGAGAAGAGAAAAATCAGCCACCACAATACTTAACCATCACACAAGAAGCAAAGACGGCGATGTGAATGTTCATACATATAATACTTACCAAAAATAATTCAGGGTTTATGAAAAAAGGGGTCATACAACA
Organism: Salticus scenicus; assembly: GCA_963930645.1. Taxonomy (NCBI): domain Eukaryota; kingdom Metazoa; phylum Arthropoda; class Arachnida; order Araneae; family Salticidae; genus Salticus; species Salticus scenicus. The sequence goes on along the minus strand of OZ005653.1, from coordinate 200,060,778 downwards.
GAAAATAGAATCTCAGCACTGAGCTATAAAAGTGTCATGAATCAATGAAAATCAACGAAGTCTCAATATCAAATAACATTGCACCCCATACCACAACTCCCAGTTGTCAGACCATGCGGCAGACTACAGTCAAGCACAGCTGACACATTTTTAACTTATACCATAAAATGTTAGTATTCACTTTATTATTCAACCCTCCCCACTCCTCTTTTTTTTTTTTTTTTTTTTTTTTTTTTTTTAACTGATTTTCTTCTTATTTAATTGTAGCTACATATTGAAGAAAATTATTTCACAAAAATAGTGGTGTAAAAAAATTGTGGCAATTCTGAGTAAAGTGAAGATCTTGGATGGCTACAGATATGTCTTTGGTGGTCATCACGTTTGAATTTGTAACTGGACTCATTACTGAAAATCATTTGTTTCCTGATCAAATGCATCCAGTACAATTGTAACAGTTCTAGTACTATGCAACGGCGAGGGACAGTCAGCAAAATGGTCTTTTTAATTTTACCCCCCCTCCCCCAAGCCCATTCACTGAATTATCTATGAATAATAGTGTTCTGGTAACACATCAGATCATTGGACGCCAAAAGTTAATAATTTTAATATTCTATTATAAGTTATGTGCCAACATGATTTTAATCGCATTCGAATAATTTTTTGGGGCATAACTAAAACTAATGTTTTTTAGTGGAGAGAGAAAAAGGGACTTAGGGACCATTTTGCCAAAAAAAGGGACTTTTAGGGACCTGAAAAGAGGTAAGGGACTTTAGGGACCACACTAAATGCCCTGTAATCAACAACAACAACAAAAAATAGTCTGAATTCAGAACCTCCTCCTTTTTTGAAGTCTTAAAAATAAGGACTTTTTAGGTGAAGTAATGTGGTTGTGTTCTTAAATTAATGAGACGTGTTTTCTGATTAAATTTGTTTAGAATTAACTCATTTTTAGCCAAACTTACTTCCCCCCCCCCCCCCCAAAGAACTGTTTAACATAATATATTCTTTATTAAAGCTCTAGTAAGTCATCAAGTGAAGCTTTTTTTTTTTTTTTTTTTTTTTAAATGATACATTTAGATAAATCTTAACTCGCTGCCAGCTTGATGTTAATTCAAAATAGCAATGCGAAAGCTTGTAAAACAGTCAATACATTTGATGCTTATTGCGTCCTGTGTACAGGAATGTGGCTAAAAATGAGTTAAATTGAGGCACAGTTTGAAAATTGGTCAGATCCTAGAAGCACAGATCCATGTTTAAAATTGTACATTTGTCTAACTTACAATAAGCATACAAATATAGAACAAATAATATATATTATTAGGACATGAACAAAGAATTTTCAGAAATATTGGAGATACTCAAACTGCTGTATAGAAAAAAATCCTGAAAAATTTCCCCACAAAAAAAAAAAAAAAAAAAAAAAACTAGTTGGTATAGGTTAACTCTGCTCAGTTCCCCATCATATTTATGTTCTCAAATTTCTAGTGCGAGACATTTTATAATCATGTTAAAAGAAATGAATTTACCAAAGCTTTATGCAGTGACAGAATGAAATCCCCGCGTAATAGGATATCCACCGTTCACTTCGATATATTTATTGTATTCTAATCTATTAATTTATTTTATCAGGGTAATTCCGTTGAGTTTTCATGCTACTATTTCCAATGCAATAATCCTCAAAATTCATATTTATATGAAAAATTTACAATTTCGCTATGTTGATAAAATCGCAAATTACGAAATTTCCTTTTTGGAATATTTGTATTCAAACATGTTCAAACAGATATCATAAATGTAATTTTGAAGCAGTTTAATATATTTATGATCCTCAAAATGGAAGTTTATGCTCAATTTTGCCTTATTCTGACATGTTAAGTAAATCGTAAATTCCAAATAACTTGCGAATTTTTTAAATTGGAAAAATCATAGTCAATGATATTTATGCCAGTATCCTAAATAATATTTCGAAAGTGGTTTGACAACTTTACGATGAAAATTTCCTTTAAGATTGACGTTTATGTGAAATTTTGCTCTATTCTGTCATGTTAAGAAATTCGTAAATTTCCAATAACTTACGAAAGTTTTACATTCGAAAATTCATAGTCATTAATATTCACGCCAGTGTTCTAAATAATATTTCAAAAGTAGTCTGACATCTTTACGATGAAAATATATCTCAAAATTGACGTTTATGTGAAATTTTGCCCTATACTGCCATGTTAAGAAATTCGCAACTTTTCCTATAACTTGCGAAATTTTCAAAGAAAGTGATATTTTAAAACTGATCTGATCTCTCTGCGACAATTTGTTCTTTAGATATCGTGTACACAGACTAACAAACTAATGGACTAACACACTAACAGACACCATACAAATTTTGTCATTTTCGGATTCCTCACACCTGAAAACGTGTAAAAAAGTAAAAAAAAAAAAAAAAAAAAAAGAGGTCAAAAATTTTCACGATTATCTAAGTTCCCCATACTTATAGTATAATGGGGAACTAAAATAAAATTAAATGTACAATTATCTTATTAAAACAGAATAAAAAATTATATTAAAAAAAAATAAAAGCAAGAAAAAACCTTTGTTTTTCAATATAAAGAAAACTGTAGGACTTTAGGAATGTAAAATACAAATAAATAAAAAATTTCTGAAAACTTTAACAGTGCAACACTGTTATGTAAATGTAGAGGAAGAATAATTAAAAATGTTGTAAGAAAATCTATTAACGACGAAAAGTTCAATAAAGCAACATGAAATAATTATTAAAATCCAATTTTTTGTTGTAAAAGGCAGATAAAAGGAATTTTAGAATATTTAAATAAGAATTATTTAATGTTTAAAAGTTTTTTTTATAACTTAAATCATAAAAAGACTTCAGAAATTTTAAAATTAAATTTTTAAAATTTCAATTTTAATGAATAAATAACTTAATTTTTTAAATTATCTTATTATGAATGACAGAGTTCCCCCTAGGTTTGAAAAAGGGCAGGGTGCTGCTACCAAGGAAAAAGGGGCAGGGTGGCGCTATAAAGAGAGGGCACATTTGTATGAAAAAGGGCATATCGCTTCGCAAAAAAATAGCCTCCAAAATTACAAACAATTTTATTATATTTATAAATGCAATTGTTAAGCAATCAGCAATTTTCGTCCCCCCCCCCTCTCGGAAAATATAGCAAATTTTCACTAAATGTACAAATTAGTCAGCAAAAATTAAATAAATTAATTTTTTCAAATTCTTTTATCTTTAACTATAGTTCTATTAAACCTAATAAAAAGTATTAAAATTGCTTCCTGAAAAATATGTAAAAAGCTCTTGAAAATCTTATAAATGTTGAAATGAAAGTAAAGAACTATACTAAAAATTATCTTTAATAAGATTTTCGCAAATTTCTTAAGATACAAACCAAAGACCATTTTTAGTGATTATCAAAGAAAAATATTAAACATGCTTTGTTTCTTGCAGTTTATTGAAAGCTTTCATAAACATGAGAAATTCTACCCCCTCCCCCGGGGTCGAAATTAGAATAAGCAAGTTGGATGCCAAATGACAACTAATATTGTTTTCTTAGTTGCCATTATGTTGTACTCAGGTGCCATTTTAAAACTGTTATTTACACATAGAAACATGTGTAAAAATTGTACATAAACTATAATTACTTAAAATACTGATACTTTATATAGTTAGTTTTTTCCATTTTAAAAATTTGCCAGTGCTAATATTTTTACAGGAAAGCTAGGAATTTAATTCTACTACTTTGTTGCTAGTGCCTTTATTTTCATCGCACATTAGAACTGCATATTGAAGGGGGGGGGATGCTTAGTGTCATACTGACAACTAAGTATAAAATTGTGGTCATCAAAACGAAATATTTAGTTGCAAAATACAACTAACGACCATTAATTTTGAGTCCTGCCCCCCCCCAACCCTTTAAAAAAAAAAAAAAAAAAAGATTGACAAAAAATGCTCTTTCTAAAACAATGATAAAAGAATGACACCTGACAATAATAAATCATATTGTTACATAATTTGTATTAGATTCGATGAAAATTTTAAATTTTCTTGTTTACTGGAAGATTTGATAAATCCCCCACCCATTAAAAAAAAAAAAAAAAAAAAAAAAAAAAAACTCAATTGTTTCAGAAATGACTTTTTGGGGGTTCCTGTTGCAAGAAGAATAAAATAATGACATCTGACAGTGACGAAAATATCTTGATAAAGATGGAAGACTCAATTTGAGATTTAGTACTTGTTGCTGACATGGACACCAACATTACTTCAAATAGGATATCAGATGAGAAAATTATAAATAAAGCAGAGCTGTCAACCTACTCCGGCAAATTGTTAGTATCGGCCCTTTTTCTACACCACTTAATGTTTAGAGTATTTTTCTTCTTAATTCATCAGATAGATTTGAAGAGAATTACTCTAAAAATTAAGTGGTCTAGAAAAAGGAGCGGTACTAACTACCAGATTAGGTTGTCAGCTCTGATAAAATTTCGTGCACATAAATCTTCAGGTTTTTCTCTCAGAGAGAAGGAGAAGGAATTCATATATTTTTTTTTCTGATAAAAATATTTAACATTATTAATATATTGATTTGTAAAAAAGAAACCGATAATGCTAGTAACCAATCATTGGCACCATTAGTGGCACTAAGCAATATTGCCAGATTTTGCGACTTTTTTATTGAATGGTCACCAGAAGTGATATTGTATGCACGATAGACTATTAATCTTCAAAGCCATTAGGTAACTGTTACATTTAAAATTTAATGGTGAAATTTGAATTTAAAAGTCATAAAATCTGGGAACACATCTAGGGAAACTATTGATGAGCAAATAAACACTATTTCAGAATACTTGTATATAAAATCGTATTGAACTTTTCTAAGAGGATGTTATACTAGTAACATTAGGAAATTTTCTTTCCTAGGAATTCAAGTCATCCACATTTAAAAAAAAAATATTGTGTAGTATATGAATCTATACACAGGTAACCTTAACTTACTTCACTACTAACAGTAGATTCACTGTCCACGTGACCATTAACAGACAGCAATATCTCAGCATCTAAAGTTTTAGATTTGTTAGAACAAGAATCCAATACCCTGCTTTTGTTATGTCCTTGATTTGGTTTTTCTTTGGCAGGGAAGGCATCCGAGTTCTTTGAGTTATGATCAGTCTTTATATTAGCTGGCATATCATTTATTCTTTCTTTTGAGGAACTTTCAGAGTTTTTAGAACTAGAATAAGTTCTATGTTTAGGGACACTGGGAGGTCTATCTTTAAATGCATCAAATTTACTCTTTGACGATGATGCATCAGGAGTTTTATTCTTTGGTGATGGCAAATCACATGGCTTATTTTTCGGTAATGAGTCCAGCTGTTTAGCTTTTGGCAGCTTGGATGCAGCTGTATGTTTATTTTCAATAACTTCACTAGGAACATTTGTAACTATTTCAGGTTCTGAAACAACTGGTGTGCTTGTAACAGTCTCAGTAGTTGAAACAGAACCATTCATTACAGAGTTTGTAGATACTGTATGAAATGGAGCTGAACTGCTTGAGCTGAATGCTGTAGCAACTTCAGGCACAACAGTGATAGCATTAATACTGGTGTTGCAAAGAGAACTGTCATTTGTTGTTTCAACCAAGTTGTCCCACTCACTATGTTCTTGACAATTGTCAACGTTAAGTGGCTCAGTTGAAGCAGTTTCCTTTAGCCTGAAAAAATTTTAGATTTAAATAAATATGCATATAAATAAATATCTGAATAAATATAGCACAGGAAAGAAAATCATGCAAGGTAGAAAGAAGATTTTGCTTAGTGATAAGATTTTATTTAGTAATAACCAGCAAGCAGGGGTTGATTAACTCCACTGTGATGCCCATGACACATACTTTTGTTCCTCACTGCTCGTAGTGTGAACTAATAATCGTGTTAATTAGGCTCTGACAACAAGCAATTTGTCAAACAGATAGGTCATCATACGGTTATGTACCTTCCTCTTTATTTTCAATTAATTTCCATGATAACACACACATATACTACAGCTGCCAAACCACCAGGAACAAAAAAAAAAGAACACTTTGCGCAAGCAGGGTTTACAGCACTCAAATATAGTTGCTTTGGTTAAATCGTGAAATGGTAAAATCGTGTTCTAGATCTCTCAAAGCGTGTTAATCCATCGAAAACTGGAAGTCGAAAATTTTTATGAATCCAATACTTTCTTCTATTGAATATAGAAGAAAGTAAAAAAAGCACTTCAATTAAATATTAACAATATTAAATAAAAATTTATACAGTACTTTAAAATTTTCATACAATTTCTACAGATGATCAGCTTTAGATTTTTCTCTCATGTTTATACGGATTCCCCCCACCCCCCAGGTGAATATCAGCGTATAAGAATATGGAGCTCTGACACAAGTCTAAAATCAGTTAAAGAGCTATAATTATGTCTACAAAATTATGCTTTCAATTGTAAAGTTTTTTTTTGAAAGGTGTTCTCAAGTCGACCCGACTCATAGAAAGTTAAAACCCGACCTGCAAAAAAAAAAAAAAAAAAATTCAGTCAACCCAACCCACAAGAGAAAAAAATTGTCAACCCGACCCGCGGGTTGGGTCAGGTTAACTCTAGTCCAGATGTAAATCCAAACGAAAACCATTGCACGAGGTGTATGCCCACAGTCTTCAGTTTTCGACTATTCAGAAATTAAAGCAACAAGTAGAGCAGAGTTAGTACTCATTACAGCCACACATTCTCCAAAATCTAGTTCTAAGCATGCTTGATGGGATTTTCAAGATAATTCAAAGGAATGGATCCAAAATTTGAATTTAAATACCAAATATTTGAAAAAAATGTTCGTGACCACATTTTTTTTTTTTTTTTAAACAAACAGGGTAGCAGTGGCTAACATTAGAAATTTTCCAAATTCCCCGACTTTTCCCATGACTATTTTTCACCGTTTTTTCTGACCTCACTTTTTTTTTTCCCTGTAAAAATTCACAAAATTAGTGCACATCTTAGCAATTTACAATGAGCTTTAAAATGAGGCCTATTAAATTTGGCAGAATTTCCTGACTTCCAGAACTTTTCTAGACTTAAATCCCATGACTCTTCCACGATTAATTTTTTCTTGATTGTCTCATTTTTTAAACTATTAACCTGTTGCCAGAGCATTTTGACACATTTTTCATTCACTCTAATTAACAGCCAAATGGTATATTTAAAAAAAAAAGTCCATACGAAATACATTGTACAGGATGGATTCTTGTAGTTCCCAATCTAAAATCTGAAAAACAAAATATTATCCAATTTCAAATTTCTTTAGCATGCCAAAATTAGTCAGATTAACAACCAAAGCCCTTTTTCTAAATTAAAGCTTAAGTGTAACCTTTAAAACATCAGAATTTAATCTGTTTAGAGCATCCTCAATATACAATATTAAAAACGCCTCATCATGCATAAGATAAAAGTTATCATTAAGCTTTGAGAAGATTACATTATGACATTTAAAAGAGAAATGAGCATTTTTTTTTAAAGGACTATTGCTCTAATACACTAAAAACATTATCACCCATCTTATACCTCAGATTCACAAAACATATAATTAAGTTTAATAAATCAAGCTTGTGCAAAATATAAATTTACAACTTACAAATCTGGAGATACTGGTGGAGTAAAGGCACCATCTGAAGGTACTGCTTCTTTAACAGTTATTGTAGAACTATCTTTAGTGGCAGATTCAGTCTGAGTTTTTGTGTCTCTAGTCGTTGGTTTTACAGTTCCTTTTACAATATCAGACAATCTACTATTATGAGAATAAGAATCTACTTCTACACTATCTTGCTCCTACAAACAAAAGAAACATTTTAAGAATTAGAATACATAATTTACACTTTCAACTTGATAGAATATAGCAACAGGTGTTCTTTTATGTTATTTACACTACATATTTACACACAACTGACTTCAAAAATATATTTGTACACCTTGATATCAGTACAAAACTAATTTTTAACACGCTTTTATTAGCTTCACCTGTATGTATGTTTGTAACCGCTCCGGGAGCAAACAAAAAATTTATATTGTAAAAAAAGACTTTCCCTACGTGAACGCTGTGGGGGTAATTCTTTGGGCTACGAACCAAAAGGTCTAACGTTCGAGCCCACTCATGGGAGATTTTTTAAAAATGGTTTTTGTTTAATTCTAAATTATTTTATAATCACCCTATAATATGGTGTGTCACTCAGACAATTTTTTCTTATCCTGCATTTTAATACTATAAAGATAGATATTTTGTGCTTTAGTTCACATTTCAATAAAAGCGTGTTCTTTAATTTTTTAAAAGTATAATATTATGAACCTTAGAATGTAAGTGTAAACTATGAACATTGCACCAGGAATTATAAGCTTCATAAAGAATCAAAAGCAGTGAGCAATTGTTGACTTTAAGGACTTCTTACATAATCAAATATCAAAATATAGGGATTTTTTCATAAAAATATAGAACATAATTTTAAGAGAAGATTGAAAGATTCAGTAAAAACAAACTTTCTTTAACATTATTTTGTAATCTGCAATGATTAAATGACTTTGTAAATAAACCACCCAAACTATGGAATGCATTTGGAATAACATTGGATCCGAAATTTTGGATAAACTGACTGACAGAATGCCCCGAGTGTGTGTGGCGTTGATAGCTGTTAAAAGTAGTTACTTTGATGAAGGGAAGATATAAGCCGAAATTCTATTGTTAAATTCTGCTGTATCTGTATATTATCCCAAAATATGTTTCTTTGCTTGAATAAAAGATTACATTCATGCGATAGTTTATCATTTTGTGTATTTCATGGAAAAACTGAAAAAAACAAGCGCTGTATTGAAATTAATGAGCGGTAGTGTATTTTGCCTTCTAATGCTTTAGTTTAAAGAACTATCATTAAAATGTGTAAAAAAATTTTTTTTTTTAGCATAAGATTATTATATTTAATATTATTAATTTAATATAAAATTTTAATATTTAATTATGTGAATTTTTAAATTATGGGGTAAAAGGGAAAAAAAGGAAAATAGGTCATTTTTTATAATTTTCTGTACATTTCCCCTTTTATGATTGTACTGTTATTTCTATTTCAAAAAATCCAAGTAATCTTTCTATTATAATTGATAATTTTTTTTCAAGTCAGTATTCATGATATTTAATTTTCAAATGAATTTTTAATTCCATGTTCTATTTATGGAACATTGGCGTGTAAAAAGGTTAATATACACAGTGAAAGATATAAAAAAAAAAAGTTGGATACTAAAAAAATCTGATATTATATTGTGCGTATGCATTAATTTTAAAGGATTTATAAGAGATGGCGCTACTAGTACTATACGCATCCGACCACACTGTAAGTATGTCATCTGGCTTCAGCTTGTAGTATGTATCCATGCGCCAAAGTGTAAACATATTGTTTTTGATCTGCGAATATGTCGAAATATGTGCCAACGAAAGAGCATTTGCAGGGAGTTTTACTGAACTTCTCTGATTCGATGAAAAGTACTGCTGAAAGTCATTGGTTGCTATTGAAAACTTATGGTGATCATACGCCATCGATTTCGACCTTGTACTGGTTTCGTCACTTTAAAAGTGGCGATTCTGACACAGAAGACAAGGAACGTCCGGGGCAGCCAAAGAAGTTTTGAAGACGAAGAATTGGAAGCAATACTCGATGAAGATCCGTGCCAAACGCAAGAAGAACTTGCAGAATCGTTTAAAAGTTGACCAAGCAACAATTTCCACACTGTTGAAGGCATTGGGAATGATTCAAAAGCAAGTCAATTGGGTACCATATGAGTTAAGTCGAGAGATGTCGAAAGGCAATTTTGCATATCCGAGATGCTGCTTAATAGCCATTTAAAAAAAAAAAAGTCTTTTGCATCGCATTATTACTGGTGACGAAAAGTGGATCTATTATGGTAATCCTAAGTGTATAAAATCATATGTCAAACCCAGCCAACCAGCCAAGTATCCATGCTGCCAAGGTAATGCTGTGTATTTGGGGGAATCAGAACGTAATGGTCTATCATGAGCTGATGAGAAGTGGTCAAACAATCGATGGACCTCTTTACTGAAAACAATTGATGAGATTGAAACAAACAATAAAGAAAAAACGGCCAGAATGAGAGACTAGGCACGACAAATTGATTTTCCACCATGATAATGCACATGTTGCATAACCTGTTAAAACTTACTTGCAAAATATCGGATAGGAAGTTTTGTCCCACCTGCCATATAGTCCAGATCTTGCACCATCCGAGGAGTTTCTTTGGGCCGGAATTCATAAATTGCCAGAAAGGTGGGAAAAAGCCATAGATAGCGATGGACAATACTTTGAATGAATTATTTTGTATCACTATTGAAATAAAAGATTTCTTTCCACTAAAAAATTCTTTAAAATTAATGCATACACCCAATCTATCTTGTGTTTCTTGAGTTGTTTTTTCATTAATTTTGATAAGTTTATGGTTTTAAGTTAAGATTTGTTGTTTTACTTTATTGATTCGTTTGTTTTGCAGGCTGTTAATTGGTGAATCTGGTTTCTTTGCATTGGTATATTTCGTCCACTGGTGATTTTTTTTTTTTTGTCTTATTGGTCATTGGTGTTTCAGTGATCTTGTATCTGTTGCTTGACTTCTACTATGCTTAATAGATCATCTTTATTATACATATATATATATATATATATAATAAAGATCTATTAAGCATAGTAGAAGCCAAGCAACAGATACAAGATCACTAAAACACCAATGACCAATAAGATTTAAAAATTTTTTATCAGTGGATGAAATACACTAATGTAAAGTAACCAGATCTATTAATTAACAGCCTGCAAAACAAACGAATCAATAAAGTAACACAACAAATCTTAACTTAAAACCATAAACTCATCAAAATTAATGAAAAAATAACCTAAGAAACAGAAGATAGGAAGGAAGGAGGCAGGCAGCAAGACTTGTGACATATATATATAAATTATTGGGAATAAGACTAAACAGTGATAACTGTCCTCACAATTAAAATAAAAACATTTCTTTTTCTTATATATTTTAAGTTTTTTACTTGCTTTTATTTCAATGAATTTAACTTTATAAAAGCCTTTAGTTATTCCTTTCCTCCTTTTAAATCTCTCATCTTTCTTTACATGTTGCTCAACGTGAAACATCGATCTTTGTTTACTTTTTATCGTTGCCATTTTATGAAGTTCTAGCGTTTCTATTTTTAGCTGTTGCCAATGCATCATAATTCCTTAATTTAACTTACCTGAGTGTTTTGGCTTTTGCCACTAGAGAGTGTCATCATCAATGTTTTATGCAAATATGACGTTCTGGGAGTAGTATAAATGCACGCGATGTCTATCGTACTTGGCAGTTGAGCAGCTAGTCAATAGCAATGATGGTTATTCAGCGATGAGAGTTGTTTTGTTGATGTTGAGCTGGTCTCACATCGTAATTTTAAAATGTTTTTTTATAAGGAGGTTTTTTTTTTTCTGAAATGTATTTAAAGTTAGTTTTCTTGAAATATAATTATCGTTTTCTATAAGAATTTGAGTTGATGTGGTTTTCATTAATGAGGGAACTTTATGTTATGACTGATTCTTCAGTTAAACTCACTGGTCAACCTGGAGACCGCGAGATGTAAATTCTCAATATCGTTTTTTCCTCACTGGTCAACCGTGAGGTTGTGCTAGTTGATTCTTCATGTAAGTTTCTTCATTTTTTTTCAGTGGTCATGTTGGCGACCCTGATGATAGTTCATTATTAAATTACTTAAATATATAAGTTCAATCTTCTAATTTCTCAATAGTTACCCCCCCTCCTACTTTTCTATGGTCATTCGGCGACCTAAATGTATTGTATTGTTTTTCTTTAAGTAAAAGTTTTCATCGAATGTAAAATTCAATGTAAAATTCAATTCCATTTTTGTTACAAGGATTTTTACAGATTAGAACCTTCTGTTAAAGTGTTATCAAGTTTTTCTGTTACCTACTGAAATTGTAAAAAGGTAAATATGATAAATTATGTTTCTATAATGTTGAATCTAATTGTTAAGTTTTTTTTTTTTTTTTTGTTATATACCAATGTTTGAATAAATTTTATTAAATTTGAAAATTTTTGTTATTATTCTGAGTCAACAGAATTAGTTACTAGTCAGATCATTTTTATTTAAACTCGAAAGCTTAAACACTTTCACTAAAATGTTTCTGCTTAATATATATATATATATATATATATATATATATACTAAACGAGGTAGTAAAAAAACAGATTTAATCTTTTCTAAAAGTGCCATTATTAAACTCATTTCAGATCTACAGACTAATTACTTATTTAACTATAACTGGTTCATTATTCGAAAATTTATTTTTGCAATTAAAAAGAAATACTTAGTAAACTTTCTGAATGTCTTTCGAAGCCAATCCTATAATAGACATTTTTCAGACATTTTTTATGATATTATAATGTACAAAATCAAACAATTTAATTTAAAAATTAAAAAAACGCCCAACAAATTTAAAACAAATACTCAATTAATTGTGAATTTTACAAATCAAATATTGAACAGTATTAACATTACGTCTATCATTAATGACAAAGAATGTATGTTTCCGATTAAAGATTTAAATCTATCTCGTACCTTCAAATATCCTCTTCCTCTTGGAAGAAAGATATTCAATTATAATTCTGTATCTAAGTCTACCTCTTTTACTAACACTGTAACCTGTAAATGCAATGATCCTTCTTTCTCAAAATTTATTGACAGAGACCATGGACACATTATCACAGGTAATCTCAATATTATTGACAATTATCAATTAAAAAAATTCATGAAATTTGGCACCAAATTTAGACTTCCAGTTAAAACTAGCATTCCACAAATCTTACAACAGTTTTCTTATGACCTAGATTTATTTATTTATAAAATATCTATTACTCATAATAAACCTATTGCCTACTTCACTCAATGGAAAGTTTTAGTGTTACAAAAAAATCAAAAATGCATTATTTATCAATTCTTCAAATCTGGTGTTATTTAAAAAATCTGTACTTCTTAACTCAATCAAATCACTACAGGATAACTTTGTGATCACTTATGTTGACAAATCACCTAATAATTATGCCATTATTTGTAAATCCTACTATCTCTCTATTTTAAACTCTTCAATCAATAATAGTAACATCTTCAGTTTAACTAATAATAACCTTATTATTAATAACCGAAAAATACATAATTACTATAAACTACTTCAACTTCCCTTCAATAACTTTAATTATCCTTATATAGTTCTCATCCCTAAGTTTCACAAATCTCCAATTAAATTTCGCACTGTCACTGTTGGGTGTAACACTTATAACAACAATGCTAATAAAGCTCTACTGGATATTCTAAAACAAATTTACAAATGTACTTGCAAAGTTGATAATTTACACTGTCTTAAAAATAGCTTTCAATTAATTCAATACATCAAATCGCTCGATTCAATAGACAATATTATGACTTTTGACTTTCAAGATCTTTTCAATAATATTGAGTTATCAGATCTTAGTAATATCATTTACAGTCTTTTTCAAGAATATAAAGCTCAAATTAATCTTCCTTACAATTTTAAAGAAGAAAAATTTAAAACACTTCTTAACTTTGTTATCCATAATAATTATATCTTCCACAACAACGATATCTATTTGCAACAATTAGGCATTCCACAAGGAGGTTGTAGCTCCAGTATTTTGGCAGATCTCTATCTTTATTATTATGAAAAGCAAATTTGCAATGATGATGTTCGATTTTATCGTTACATCGATGATATTATTGTATTTTATCTCAACAAGAACTCACAAAATGGTTTTTCCTTCAATTATCCACCTAATTTAAAGCTAACTCAAAATACTCTGACTAATCAATCTATTAACTTTTTAGATCTCAAAATAATCATCGATGGTAATAAACTTTACACAGATATCTATGACAAACGGCAAGATTTTTGTTTTAATGTAAACTTATTTACACATTTTAATTCATGTCTGCATCTTTCGGTATTTAGAAACATCATCATTAACCATTTATTTCGAATTAATAATTTATGCTCTGCAAAGTTTAAAAACAAGAATATTAATAAACTGATCACAGCCACTGCTAAAATGGGTTTTCCTAAAAACTTTGTATTTTCTATTTTATATCCTTAACCATGTCTCTGTCAGTACAAAAAAAAAAAAAAAAAAAAGCTGTGTACACTCTTGTGTATATCAACAAAAAAATTATAAAATAATAAAAGACAATAAAAAAGGTGGCGGTTGGGTGGGCAGATGTTTGATTACGGAGGTGGGGTGGTGTTGTAAGGCTGGATGGTTGGGTGGGTTTGTGAAATTACATTAATAAAAAAAAAAAAATAAATAAAAAAAAAAAAAAAGTAGAAGGCTTGTTGCATTTGCTTTGTATTACTATGCATACTTTCATTTTCCATTAAAATTTCAGTTTTTTCCTTTTTGAGTTGTCAACTATATTTAATGTTCTAATTATACTGTTAAACACAATGTGATCAATCGGTGAATTTCATTGTGGCTTCGTGGTTTCATTGTTGTTCATCTGCTTTGAAATTTGCATTTTTAAATCCATATGGTTCCTGTTCTGGTTGTGGCAGGCTGGGGGAGTGTTGCCGGCATAAAACTAGTGTAACCCCACAGGCAAGTCACAAGTCTTGCCGCCTGCCTCCTTCTTCCTATCTTGTGTTTCTTGGGTTGTTTTTTCATTAATTTTGATAAGTTTATGGTTTTAAGTTAAGATTTGTTGTTTTACTTTATTGATTCGTTTGTTTTGCAGGCTGTTAATTGGTGAATCTGGTTTCTTTGCATTGGTGTATTTCGTCCACTGGTGATTTTTTTTTTTTTTTGTCTTGTTGGTCATTGGTGTTTCAGTGATCTTGTATCTGTTGCTTGGCTTCTACTATGCTTAATAGATCATCTTTATTATATATATATATATATATATATATTTTAATCAGTCAACCTTGAAAAGGAACCTAGAGATTTGAATTTTTAAATAAGTAGTAATATAAATAATTATAGAAAATTTGTGGCAATTTCGCATGAAATACATTAGTAATAAGTAGTAAAATTTGGCTAAGCTGAAATTTTTACAGATTCATATTAATTATTCCATTCCCATTTTCAACTGAAAAAAAAAAATATATTTTTAAATATTCAAATTTTACATTCAATTAAAAATTTAGTCCATAGTTTAAACACTTCTTAAAAGAATAATTTTGCTCAGTAAGTTAGCTTTCTAAACTTAAGCTTACCATACAACCAGGTAAAGGAGGAAATGAGGATGTTTCAAGGTCAAACTTGGGTGATTCTGGTTTAGTATCAGCTTCCCCAACAACTTTATTATTTACACCATTTGAATTTTCTGGAAGCTGAAAAGAATTTGATAGTAATATTAGAGCAGATTTATTTAATAACTGCAAAACTTTCATTAAAATAACAGATAAGATATCAAATCCAAAATTTGTATTTTTTGGTGGCTGAGTATAAAAACACCGATATTCCAAAGGCTGATTCATTGTTTGAAAACAGGATTGGTCTGCTAACATTTGACAAAATTTGTATTTAATATATCAAATCCGAATATTAGCAAACTAAATTATTGACCCAAAAACAATTACATACGAAAGAATATCCAAGAGTATTAATATAACAAGTTTGAAAAAAAAATCTGTTTTTAAAGGAGTACACGCAAGACTTAAAATTGGTTTAATTATACAGGATGCATATCAGTTTTCGTGAACTATCCAACTGTTACATACGAAAGAATATTAATGGAATATTTATATAGCAAATTTGAAAAAAAAAAATCATTAGAGCTATTTTTGAGATACCAACTTCATACCTGCCCACTTCTTGTGGTAAGAATCAAGAAGATTGAGCTCAAAAAAACAGAAAGGTTTCTTTAAAATCAAGAAGATATATGGTAGGTAACGCAGAAATAATTATTTTATTAAGGAAAATCGTAGGCGTCAATTCTAAAATAAGCCAATAAGCTTAGTTTTGAACATTTAAAACCTGGGGAACAAATAAGACAGTAAACATTATGTGAATTTATGTTAGACTTCCTTAGAAAAATAAATTCTATTGTATATGCAGATATTGCTTCACAGCACTAATTTTTTAAAGGAATATTCTTAAAGTTAAGATAGCAAGTATACAATTCACACACAAAAAAAAAAAAGTTCTCATAAGCAAACCCGGGAGAACTGCCCTATTTGCAGATTTGTATACACTCCCAGTTTTGTCAGGAATTAGCAATGTAAAAGCCATTATTCCAAGATATGATTAATATTTTGGAACAAATTTCTTCGATGAAAAATTATGCATAAGATTTTTATGTATAATTCATAACTATATTTAGACTTCTTTTCTTTTTTGGAAGCAAAAAAAGATGAAATTCATGTAAAATCTGAAAATCAAGAAATTTTATTTTCTAGCAGGAAGCAAGAAGAAAACACAAAAATCGGGAAGTTTTTCTAAATCAAGAAGACTTTGTAGCTATGTAATTTACGGTCCGTCCTACTTCCGGTTTCATACGTCATTTCTGGTTTTCCAATCTTCACCAAAAGTTAACTCAATCCCGAAGTTTAATAATTTTTGCATTATTAATTTTAGAGATATGATAGTCAGATGATTCCCCACCCACCCACACACACTAATTGCAAAAAACTACTTTTTTGGACTCTACCTTAAACATGTAAATCAGTTGAAAACTCTATATCTAATTTTTGAACAAAATACAATACTCCCATTACCTATGGTAGTAGTTGTGGATGGAGAAAAATTTATAATTGCAAGGATTCCTCGAGGCGTTTCATTGTCGATTTTTAGAAGGAGCAGAAAATTACATGAATGAGAGAGATACTGAAAACTCTATAGATTCTAGAATTTAATAAAGAAAGTTTAAAATGAACGTTAACATTTACACACTGTAGATGGAGAAAGATTGAAAATTGCAAGGCTTCTGCAAGGTGTTTGATCACCAACTGTTTTCTTTTTAAATATTATGAAGCTGAAATATCAGACCAGGAAAAATTAGATTTTCAGAAAAAAAAAAAATTATGAGTCATTTCCAAACATAGCAATAATATATGGATTCTTATGTGTGGCCCTGTAAATGAAAGTTTTTAAAATACTATACTTTAATCAAAATATGCTTTTAATATCATATAAAGGACATATGAAAATTTCTCTGTTTAGTTTTTTTTAAACTGCACTATGTCCAGTCGGGTTTAAAAAAAAAAAAAAAAAAAAAAAAAAAAACTAAATGTAACTTCGTTGCTAATCGATGTAGAAAAATGTAATAGGTATCATTCGACAGGGATTTGCGAGTAGTTTCAGAAAATGAACTGAAATTTTGAATTGGGGGTCGTCTACATATTAAAACGCGCACCATCTTTGATTTTTTCAATGGTAATGCCCCATTTTTATTTTATATTTAAATTCCTGTGATTGCGACAACGCGAAAAAATATTTTGGTTGTATATTTTACTTATTTTTTTACAGAGTTATAAGCGTTCGAAGTTTGAAGGTGCTAATGTTAAATTCCCATTTCAAACTTTTATTAATACCTTCACAAAAAATAACTTTATCTATATATATATATATATATATATATATATATACAAGATACAGTGAAGAAACCTAAACATAATCCATCATTACTTTTGATTCTGAAAAATATTAATAAATTCATATTCACAAAAATTATGAATTATGACCTATATTTTACATAAAATGAAACCTAACGCTAAAAAATATGGGTGTACAAATTTGCAGCTCATTCCAGTTATTAGTTTTCGACATATAAATAAAACTTTCCTTTGGAGTGGTTTAGAGGGCCATCTCTTATAAAGTTTTGCATGAGATAATGAATCAAATATTAAAAAATAACAAAGAAAAAATATATATTTTTTAATTATTATTTACAGAACAACATCAAACGCAAAGAAATGAAACAAAAATGATTTTTAGACAGTGTCAGCATCAAGAATTCCTCTTTTCTAAAGAAGACAATCCCCGCCTTCATCGTTCTTCAAAACAAAACAATACAAAAAAGAAAAGTAAATGTGACATTGAGTATTTGTGTTAAACCCCTTATTTTATGTTGACAAAAATATGCACAAGTGGTATTTACTTCATCGATTAATTTGGTGATAAATTTTTAATCTTTTAAACGAACAGTAGAAGAAAAAAATTAAATAGGCAGGGCTTACTGTTTTAAATAGAAAAATAGGTGTAATGTGAAATTGTCAATAAAAATAATAATAATAAAAAAATAAATAAAAAAAAGAAGAATGGAATTGGAATGCAAGACAGACTGGTAAAATTCTTAGTTTCTTAACTACCATCATAGTTGAAGGCTTAATCATTTGCTTCATATATTGCTTTATTTTATTTAGTTATTTTGTAGGAGGGGGGGGGGGGAAGGAATATTATTTTAAGGATACTTTAGTCTTTAAAATTTCATAAATATATTTAAGCTTTATATATTTTTAAAAATATACTTTAACTTTTATAAATATATTTTAACACTTTTTGTGACCGCAGGATTTTGTCTTTGCAATAGTAAGATCCGCCTACGGGCGTTATTCTCTCAAAATAAAATGTTTCAGAACAAATTTTCTGTATTCACAATTATATTACAAATGGATATACATTATAACTATATTCTTTCTAATCAATATATTTCTATCCACAGTATATTTTATTGCAAAAATATGAACACTGGGTACACACTTAAGAAATATGTAACACAAATTACGAAAGAAACGCCCACTGACAGAGTTACAGATTTTAAAATGACGTGAATCTACGTCAGCAGTCGAAAAAGGGTTAATTAAGAAATTAAATTAAAAAAATCGTACCGTTCCAAAGAGTTCAACTGACCCAAAACTGGTAAATGTGATTAAAATTGTACATTATGTTACACCAACGAAAGAAAATTTAAGCTTTATTGGTGATCAGTACAGCCATAATAGACACTTTTATTTGAAAAATATTGCACTTTTTCAAAGAGTACTGTCTGGACCAATCGCAAGTGTAATGTATTTAAATAGACCTAAAACTACAGGGGTGATTGTGACTCAAAGGTAAGAAATGATGCCTGAAAATTAAAGCCTTGAATAAAAAAGACTCTGGAATATCAAATGATACTGAAATTATTTAGACCACAAATACTAAATCACTTTAGTATTTGTCCGCATGTCACCTGGATGACAATTCAACAACTGATAACAACAAAAGATAACTTTTTAGGAAATATGAAAATACAGATAGATTTATTAAAAACCCTGAAATTACATAAAGTACTTAAGTATATACAAATCTAAAAAACTGAATTCAGGATAATTAAGGAACTAGAAAAAAATTATTAAAGTTGATTAATTTTTATAATAATTCTTTTTCTGATTTCTGGTGTGAATCAGTAAAATTTTGTTTATTTCTTACAGGATCTTAATTTTATTTTTCTACATTTATAGATAACCCCTTAACACATTTTTATTATAACTCTACAAATACTAAAGATAAATTATACAAACAGTATACTTTTCCAGGGTTCCCACTCTTAAAAAAAAAAAAAATTCAAGGACTTTTCAAGTACTTTTCAAGGCCTATTTGAAATTTTTCAAGGACTAGGGGAAAATCGCAGAACGCTAGGCATATACACAAAACTTTAGTAACTACTTTCATTAGTAATATTTTTTTTATAATTAGAATAACTTTGCCTGTTTTCAAAATACATTTTTGATGGATTGACCAAATTAACTTTTACAAGAGTCAAAAAACGATTAGTTCAAGATTTGGAATCATAATTATTCCAAAGTTGTTAGGTTTGAGTCCTGGTCTAGTCACTTTCTGCTCAAAATTAATGACCAGTCCATCAAACAGGTTATGAGACTGGCAAAAAAAAAAAAAAAAAAAAAATAATAATAATAATAATAATAAGTTAAAACTATATGCAAAAGCAAGACAATGAAATAAGAATTTTATGACAAAATCATTATATTAGACAATAGCGTGCGCATGTGGAGACGGAGATGGTTTTGCCTTGACAGAATTCGCGCTAAGCCAGTCTATTGGAGTGGAAATTTCAAGGTTTTTCAAGGACTTTGCACAAAATTCAAGTACTTTCAAGGGCCCTTGAAAAAAAAAATGAAATTCAAGTACTTCTTAAGGACTTTCAAGGACCGTGGGAACCCTGTTTTCCGCACTGCCAAACTCTCAGAAATTCAAATATGAAGTCAAAATTGGGTGTTGCAATTGAAAAAAATCAAAGTTGGTGCTCATTTCAACATGTAGATGGCCCCTAATTCAAAATTTGACGACATTTTCAGAAAGTGCATTTAATTTCCTGTTGAATTATGCCTATTAGATGTTCCTGTGTCAATAATGAAATTGCAGCGGGTGTTAAGAAATTTTACCTATATGCAATTTATTAAAATATTTTTATATGCTTCTGTACATTCTCTTTAGCACATCTCCCTCCAAAAATAAGTGACTTAAGGGACCAAAATTTATAATTCCCTATCGTGTATTAAACAAAATGCAATTTTTAACATAAAATAATTAAAAAATATATACAGTCAGAGTCAAAAGTATTCTACATTTTTGGTTTTGTTGAATACCTAAGATATAGGTGAAATATGGGACCATGGACTCTCCAATAACTCCCAAGATGGGCTCACATTTAATACACAATAAACAATTTCAGATTTTGCATTTAAGGTTATGTTAAGCATTTTGAATGCATCCCCCCCCCCCCCAAAAAAAAGAAAAAATCGTCCTCGAAATTTGCTTTTTTAAGTGTGAGTGGGTGGGGGAGGGGGGAAGTCACTATCACTGGAGGAACTTGTTTCGCCCTCCCATGCGATGAAGGTCTTTTAGAGGAATTTTAGTATGAATTTGTGCAAGTTTTGGAGGAAAAAAAACACTGAAATTTTTGAATAGCTAGGGCCCATGAGCGAGACCCGAGTTTGACATTTCCGATCAACTAGTTATGAGAAGAGAATCTTTTACCCACTGGTTTGGCTTGACTTGAAAGATTTGTTTTTGTAAACAATCTTAAAAAAAAAAAAAAAAAATTATATATATATATATATATATATATATATATATATATATATTAACTACAAAATGACATTTTGCACACTTAATAGGGCAGATTAAATCGAAATCAGAGCTATGCAAAAATTGCATTACATGCTTCAATCTGTGTTTTGCATGGAAAGCATTAAACATTTTGCATGACCTAATTGGTCATAAACTGATGCAAATGACAGAAAAGTATGCCTATAAGAATTTTAATTACAAACAAAACATATTTAATATGTATTTCATGAGGTAAACTTAAAAAAAAAAAAAATAAATAATAGATAGAATGGCAAAAGGCGCATTGTGTAGTTAACAAAAAAGCTAGATATTAGCCAAATAGTGCAATTAACTGCCACAAATGATAGTAAAAAATGTACCAACAGCATACTTGCCAACCTTTGAAAACGTGTACTAACAAAATTAAATCATATGTTTAAAAAAAAAAAAAAATTGTAAGAGGCTGTTAGTTTTTTTTAGCATTTGGCTAGAAAATATAGAGATAGATAAAGTACACTGGTGGAAATTTCGCTAAAAAGCAAAAATTGGATACAAATAAATAAAAAATATAAAACCTTTACTTGCTTCATGGTGTAGCCGAAATATTTTTGATGGGGTACCCTGTCGTGGTCACTGGCTAATGGTGTGGAAGTCTGTCGGTGTCTTTGGTCTGTGCGATTACCGGCTCTTTGGAGCAGGTGATGCCACTGTATCCATCTCTGCTCTATTGTTGTCATTGCATGAATTAGAATGATGGATGACTTCAATAGTCTCACGGTAAGTAGCGTATTTATGTTATTGTTAACAATTTTCGTAACATTTTCAAAATTAATATTGATTTTTGTCTTCTTGGCATGTTTTGGTTAGCGCCGTGGTGATTTTTCTGGTCAAAATATCATGGCTGTGTTCTTTAGTTCTAATTTTGATTATCCTTTTCGATTTTCCTATAACAATAAAATTAATACCACCTTTCAATGGAAATCTACTAGCAGCAATGAATTTATTCACTGCAGTAACCAAACCCCATATGGTTACAAAATTAGCACAATACTATCTTACATCAATAGAGCTATTTTAATTTCTAATGAAACAGAAGATCTCAAAAAAGAATTAACCCTCGAACAATACACTAAAAAAGCTAGTTATCCGGATAATTTGATGAATAAATTCTATAAAAGTATTTTAAGTATAATGTTAGCATCCCTGTTAAACCCAACTCCAACATATTTCAGATTATTAGAAGTGATAAAGAGAGCCGGTAAGTCAGGCGTCAATTGCACCTACAATTGTTTTTTTTAGGTGCCATAATGTTCTTTGGTTGCCATTTTGAAATTATTTGTTTGCGCATCTAATGATTCACATACATCTAATGATTCACAATACTTAGAAATAAATAAGACAAATACTTTGCAAATAAGAAAGAAAATTTATTAAAAATACAAAATTGTTTTTTTTTTTTAACTCTGGACATCTTTTGTATACCTGCTTAATATCATTCCACCATAAATCAATAGCAGGTTATGGATTAAATTCTTCTAAACTTGGTCCATATAGCTGAATAAATAGTAAATCATCTACGGTAGAAGTTAACAGACCTGTGTTTCCGCTGCGGTAGCATTTTTCGCAAAATTCTAAAAGACTTATCCAAAATGCGAAAATAAAATAACATTTTTTTGCTAAAGCATCTTACTAAAGACAAATTAAAGAAAAAAAAAATCTTTAAAAATATTATAACTAATCTTTCATGGGAAAAAAATTGCAACATTGATCAAGAAAAATCCATCGTTTCATGCATATAAGGAAAATCAAATGCTAAACTATGCATAAGAATCGCATACAGGAAATCAATTTGTAAATATGCATGAGGCATTTGTAAAGTGGTCTAATATGAAAGAAAAATTATAAATTGTAAACCAAAAAGCTTTCAATAGTAATAAACAAATTTCACTTATATTACTTTTCTTTTTTATTTTTGTAAGTTATGTTTTTATTTTCAGATACAGTATAAGCTTAATGTAGTTTTATGTGCCATAGTGATAATTATATCTCCAGAAAAATAATATACTTTGAATATAAGATGTTCATATTGCTTTAAAAAAGTTTAAAAAATAAAGTAATAATCTAAAAAGTTTAATATTTTTCATGTCTGCCAATAAATGTGTTAAAATATATGCTTGTACTATATTTGAATTGATCTGGTTACAGTGGTAAGTTTAATTATTAATTACTTTTTTTGTTTTTTATTTCAAATTTAAAAAAAAAAAAATTATCTTCTGTTTATAACTCTTTAAAGACCTGATTAAAAACTTTTAAGTTTAATTTACAAATGAAAATCAAACATGTCGAGGTGTTTAGAATAATGTGTGAACTGATATTCATCTTTTTCTACTGCTTCTGGCATTTTCGCATTTTGCTAAAGCTTTTTTTCTGATTTTAGCTTTTTTGCTAAAAAATTTTTTTACTCAGCTTAAACCCTGTAACAGACTGTGTCTATTTTTTCTTTTGATTAAGTTAAAATGGCTGAATCCCCTTTCACACTCAGTTGCACTTAAAGGAAGAATCATAATGAAATTTATTCAGGGATGAGATTAGCAAAAATACAAAAAAGCTGAAACTGTACACAAAGACAAGACATTGAAATGAAATACTAGAATTTTGATGATAAAATCTATTATATTAGAGTAATACATATTTATTTTAACCTTCAATGTATTATAAAAAATGAACAAATACACATCAGAAACAACAACAACAAAAAAACCTGAAAAATCTCCTCCCTGTGAATTATTTTCCTTAAATTAGGAAATATAGAAGATGAAATTGATTTAGCCAGCAAACGCTGCCAAGCAGACAGACATGGGGTATTTAATTTTTCTTTTGCCCGAAGTGTGTAATCTTCAAACTCTTCAATAATTGCCTCTTTGTCAATAGATACATTATGCGGTAACGCACTGATAAAATCAGTCAATCCCTACTGAAAGAAAGAAAAATTTATGACCTTCAGAAGATTGGAGAATAAGTTGAAATACTAAAAACGAAACTTTTGAGATGTCACATGCCTCATTAAAAATAATGAAATAAAAGAAAGTTAGGCGTAAAAAATGACGACTAGGTGTAAAATCACAGACGTCAAAATGAAATTTATAGTTGCAAAATATGACTAACGACAGCGAATTTTGAGCCCTGCTTGAAATTATCCATCATTCTAATTCATGCTATGGCAATGATGCAGTAGGGATAGATAAATAGGGGCACCACCTGCTTAAAAGAGCCAGCAAGCATACAGAAGACCAAAGACACCAACAGAAGACTTTCACACTGTTAAAGCCAGTCACTACGACAGGGTACCCCATTGAAAATATTTCAGATACACCATGAAACAAGTAAAGGTTTTATACTTGTGTTTAAGCTTTGTGTATATGCAATAATAATAAAAAACTGATAATTTCCTAAAATATCTCTGTATAGTAATCTCTAATTTTTTTTCAAATACTCGTTGGCAAAAATTAGAAAAACTACTGAAATATTCTATGATTGAATTTAAATGCAAGAATATTTAAAAGTTTGTCAGAATGCAGAATTTGCTTCATATAAGCATTCTCAGCACAGGTATTGTACCCATTACTACGCTTTTTCATTTTTTACATATGATATAACTGCCTCTTTCTATTGTTGAAACTGAAATAAGCTTCAGTGATTCATGTTTCTTAAATCACAAGTATGGGTGCTTGGTTAAAGTCATCAGTATGAAAAGAAATAGAAAACAAATTGGGGGATAACCATGTTAAAGGGGGATAGTATCTTTGAAATTTGGAAAAAAATGATTTCTCAAAAAAATATATATTTGGGGAAAAAAAAAAGGGGAATGTTTGAAGCATTTTAACACAAACCACATTGAAATAGGATGAAAATTGTGCCAACTGCAATAAAAAACATAAAACATCAGACTCTAAGAAATATGTGAAGTATATAGGCAAAGAAGATTCCAAAACATTTCCAGAGTTTCAGAAAACTATCATACGTTATTGAGAAAGCTGAATTTGTTGGCCACAGACAAAAGCGTATAGGTTCCAGACTACAAAGATTGAAAGAAGCGAATCAGGGCAAGAAACTCTCAGATGGCAAGAATATCAGCAGAAAAAAAAAAAGTTTAAATGATAAGTTTATAGATACCGTGACCAGGCCCTGATTACCCAATGAAAAAATGGGCCCCGAATTGCAAGCTTGTGGTCTAAAAAGCACTATCTGATTATAAAAAGTCGCAGTACACCTGGCTGCACAACTATCATTTCTAGGTTATATAGGAAATATGCTAATGAAGCTTTTATACATTTATTTATAATGGAATAATTTCATACAGTGTGGTGAATATAGACTCACCAGTTTATATTTTGATACAAAAATTAGGTGAATTTACTTGTCCTCAATTCCAGATAATTACAAAATTTAATGAAAAATTTATAAAATTTGAGATGTTTGTATGAGTCTTTAGACTAAGCAGTCAGTGTGGGGCTTCCAAATGGATTTGTGCTTTCCCTCAGTTGTAAGATTAATCTGACCATGACTACTTGTTACGGTAATTCAATAGCCAACATCACAATTCTATGAAAGAAATATGTACGGGCCATATCACTCTACTGATGAATAGGGCTGGGTGATATATCGATATATCGTCAAATATCGATATCTACCACATATCATGATAATCGATATATGTCACGATATATCGGCTATGTATAGACAATATAATTTCTTATTTTCATCTTTTACCTAACAATAGGGATGAATAAAAATAGAAATTGCATGCATGAAAGATGAAAAGAAGTTTTACATACATATAATTCATGGTGAGGAGAACAGTTTTTATTTTTTTTATTTTTTTCAAGGGGAGCGGAGGGGTTGTTGTTGCTGTTTTTATCCAATTTTTGTAAATTTGGATGTTTTATGAAAAAATTAAAAATGACAGAAAATTACTAATGTTCTAAAAAAGTAGAATTAACTTCTCATTAATTTTTGTTCCACATTTTCAATTTATAGAATGCTAAAAAGGGGAAAAAACTATAATATTCTTGATGTCCATTTATCAGAACTTACTACATGTATTTTAATTCATTGTTGAAAAATTTAGGTTTGTTGTGCAATGATAATGATTTTATATTATATCATATCACATATCACTGTTTTAGAAGCAATAATTTTTTTTATTACCCTGCTGCTAAAATTGCCCTTAATAAAGATATATTACTTTGGGGGGAATTTTCAGTTCTAACTTAAATGGACTTTTTTAGAAACAAGATTTAAAAAAAAAACTATGTTGTGCCTATTAAAATGACAACCTTCCTGTTTTCGCAGAATATTGCTGTACAGCAGCACCACCTATCGGCAGATATGCACCCAAATTCTATCATCATAATGGCCTTTTCATATATCTAGTTCAATTACACGCAATAGAACCTGAGATACAGCCTTCACTTATACTGTGAAAATCGCTGTATAGCAGCGCTATCTTTAGAGCGATAGGCATTAAAAGTTGACAGAAACTAATAAAATGTCAAGGTGCATCAGCATATAAATTTATATGCAATTCTGTGCAGTAATTACTGAGATATAGCCTCCCCTGAAATTATGAAAATCGCTGTATAGCAGCGCCACCTGCTGACCAATCGGCACCAAAAGTGAATAAACACTAATTTACGTTAAGGTGCATTTACATCATAAATTTATATTCAATTCGGTGCAGTAGTACCATCTATATATTCACCACAGAATTTTTGTCACACCCATTTTCTAAAAATAGTCAAATTGTGTTCTGGAATCTCTCAAAACGTGTAAATCCATAGAAAACCGTAAGTGAAAATTTTTACGAATCCCATACTTTCTTGTATTGAGTATAGAAGAAAGTAAAAAATGGCTTAAGCAAGCTCTGAGCACTAGTAAAGAGAATATTTGTGGGATTTTATATTATCCAAATTTTCTTTGTTGATATTTTGAAGAAAAAAGTTAATTGAGGGTTAAAATATTTTTATTTGTTCTAATAAAGCAAGCCTATAGCAAATCTCATACCTAAAAACAAAAAAAAAAAAAAACTTGCTTTATAGATCAATTTTTTCCAATGATAGTCACACTTTAATATCGTTTCAATCAAAGAATCTATTCTTTCGTTTCAATCATTCAAGATTTATTTCCCGATATTTCACTAAAAACTCACAACATCATGTCCATATCGCATTCATAAAAAGAAATCGAAATATCAAAGTGCTTAATCATCCCCACTACTCATGAGTGAAACGAGTCAGCAGTGGCGATACGCCTTATCGTCGTAATCATATAGCTGATTTCCGATTCCTTAATCGAATAAACTCATACTCACATTCACTCACTCAAAGCGGCGCGGACAATATTCATGAATATAATCAGAAACATTCATGAATATAATCAGAAACATCAGCATCACGCTTGCTCAGAATAGCCGATAAACACTCAAGAAGGGGAAAATACTCTTTGTTTACTCATATTACTGACGATGACGATTGCCGGAGATCGTGATTGAATATTACGGGACGGCGGCGGGGAACAAGCACTTTAAATTTTTATTGTTTGTTTGGACTCATAATTTGATTATTAGAATTGGTGGGAAGATTGTCGATTTTTCGATATTAATGAATAAATGAATGGTAAGTATTGAGCTACAATGAATCTTACATAAAGATTAAAGAGAGTAAATTAATAAAAATCTATCATTTTGTATCTGCAATAGTATTTTTATTCTTTTTTCTTCTAAAAATATTTAAAAAAAGAAAAGGTTTACATGTATATAATTTAATTAGTGGTATATTTCCGATGCTAATTAATTAATCTTGTCTAAATTTATTTTATAAATGAAATTTATAAACAGAATTCTTTGTCCTATATAATTATTAAAAAAAAAAAATTTTTTTTAGTGATATGCATAATTCATGATGCTAATTAATGATTGAATCATAAATGGATATATTAAAACTAGATGAATGATCGAAAATTTCTACAAACCTCAGTATTTATGGTCTGTTTTTGTTGAAATTCTTTTAAAATAAGCAATATTTATATATATATATATATATATATATATATATATATATATATATATATATATATATATATATATATATTTGGTAATTATTAATTTAAAATTTTCAATTTTTAAAATGTCAATGAGGCATACTATTGATTCTTTAGAATATTATCATTTGGTATCTAAATCAAAGACTAAAAGTCAGGTTTGGTCTACTTTTGAGATACCTGCCAATGAGCATGGTACTGTTATTAACACTGATGTGGCAATTTGTAAACTCTGCAAAAAATATGTATGTGCAAAAGGAGGGAGTACAACAAATTTGCCTTCTCATTTGAAAGTGCACCATCCATTAAAATTTAGTGAGTACACTTCAAAGAAGCTATTGACTCCTGTTGTACGTACATACAGTGAGATGAATGATTCTGATAGTTCACCTGTAGAAAGTAGTGTTTATATTTGGTATACTAAATGATCTTTGCATTAAACAATTTTTCATTAGAAAATTTATTACATTGTTTACCAAGCTATGAGTTTAGTCGTAGTTTAACTATGAGTTATTTCGTAGCTTGACAGGTCAACGTGTTAAAATATTTTCTGTATTTCTCTGCCTATATTTTAATAAATATGCCAATTTACATAATTTTGCTTATTTAATAATTATAATTATTTAATAGCTAATTTAATAATTACTATAATGATTTAATAACCATAATATTTTATTTGAACTTGTCGTGATATCGATATATCAGAATATCGTGATATGAGGATGACGATATATCATGATATTAAATTCCTGACATCGTTCAGCCCTACTGATGAACCTCTACATCATTACTGCTCAGCCTGTACTAGCTTGTGGTGCAAATGCTGAAAAGAAGTAGCTGCAGATAGTGTATCTGTATTCAAGTATACAAATAATGTACCAGTAGCCATAATGGATGAAATTAAGCCAGTATTTGATGAACTGTCTTGTATAATTTTTAATAAAATCACACAATTAACTGTGGAAGGAAATCATATTTATTGAAATTTAATTTTTCCGACTGAGTGAAAATAATGCCTGGACCGGGACTCGAACCCCGGATCTTTGACTTACAAGGTCAAGCCTCTACCGTTTTGAGCTTAAATTGTATTTCTTTCTCCCATTGTTTAATGGTGTTTTCCATTTCCTGCGGCTTATTTCTGTTAAGCTATCTAAATGATAGACCAGATTGTTTCTGCCTAAAAGGTTGTCTGAGTAAGTAATGCTGACCGGGATGTCGGCCTGGATAGCTCAAAACGGTAGAGGCTTGACCTTGTAAGTCAAAGATCCGAGGTTCGAGTCCCGGTCCAGGCATTATTTTCACTCAGTTGGAAAAATTAAATTTCAATAAATATGTCTTGTATAAAATTGTTGAAAATGTGTCTTTGTGGAAAAAACTCAGAATGTAAACTAATCGTTAAAATTCTAGCATTTGGAAGTATTTTTCAAAAACAGTTGTAGATATTGCTGTAAACAAAGCAGTAGTTATGTTTAATGAGAAAATGATTGGCATAAGTCTCCGTTACTTTCAATGGAGACTTCACACTAGAAAGTTTTTACAATGTTTTTGCTTTAATTATGTTCATTTATTCACCAAAAATATAAGTGACAGATTCCTTTTTAGTATAAATCTGCATGAAAAATTACCAATGTTGGCAGCTATGGATTGGGCATATAAATATTTTGAAAGCTCTTGGACCTAAACACATTTTTCTGTAACTTCAGCATTTCGTAGAGCTAACAGGATGGGGGGGAAAATCCATGCATGAGCATTTTAATTTTAAGCTTTATTTTATATTATTCATATTAAAAATGAAGTCTTTAGTGATGTTAAGAGAAGGCAGGTACTTACATTGTTATGTAATATATTAAAAATGTGGCAACTTAGAGTTAAATTAATATATCACTGCTACCCTGGGTATCAACATACCTATCTTCACTGGTCATCATTGTTGAATTTGTAGCTCATTCATCATTGAAAATAATTCAGCTCCTGATTAAATGCATCAAATATAACTGCAATTGTGCTAGCACTAAGAAATGGTAAGGGCAGTTGGCACAATGGTTTCTTTAACTTCCCTAGAACCTCAGTGAAACTCAGTTTAATGAAATGCAATTTATTAATAAAAATAAACTTAACCTTAAGGCAAACTGATTAAAATTGATTGGATAAAAGTACCTAAATACTGCAAATTTAATTTTTTCCCAATCCTAATTTAAATTGTTTATCATCCATTTGCTTTTTTTCTTTTAAAATAATTACAATTTCGTAACAAATTTACTTAGACCAGCATAACACAAATGATATGTTTATTTTAACATTCTTACTTTTTTAATTCATTTTAAATCACAGATAAAATTATGTATAGTACAATGTTGCAGTTATGACGTTATTTTTTCTATTAATTCCCTCTCCCTTTTAATTATTTAATCGTCAAAACATGTATAAAAATTTTCTTTATTTCAATACATTGCTTCGGCAGCAATGATATGAGTTAAGAGTGTTAGTTTCAAAAATTTGGCTTTTTTTTTTTTATTAAAAAGATTTAACTTACCGATTTAGATGTACCAGTTGCACCATTTTCTTTCCACCACTTTCTGCTTCCCCTTTGTCTGAAAAATTTAAATTATTCTCAAATCACATTAAGTCTAGTTAAATTTATAATTTGAACAGTGACAAGAGCCTTTGTTTCAATTACGATTTATGAGAAGGGTTAAATACACTACACACATTGTAAAAATAAACTTAGAAGAGATGTAGCTTATATACAGAGGTGCAACTATAGAGAGTTATAACTTAAATTTTCACTTTTTTTTAAATAAGTATAATGAAAATAATGAAAACAAAACCAAACAGTTGAATAACTCACCTCAAAAAGCCACAAAGGCCACAAATTTATTATTTTTAATTTTTATTTTAATCACTTAAACTTTAACTAATTGCTAAAAAACACAGATAATTTGAATAACTTTTTCATAGTAAACCTTTTTCTGTCATTTATTGTTTTTATCAGAATTAAATGGTAAAATAGCAGAAAGTATTAAACTTAAATTATAAAATTTAATTAAAAATGTATAACAGTTTTAAGTTTAAATTTTAATATATAATTACACAGGTCTTTTCCTCCAGATGTATAAAATTTATTTATTTTTTACTTTTTTCTATATGTAATATTGAGAAAGTATTGGAATCGCGAAAATTTTCGACCTCTGTTTTTTGACAGATCTACACATTTTGGGATGTCCTGAACACAAATTAATAGTTTTTAAAAAAATGTCTGTCTGTCAGTCTGTGTGTGTGGTTTCTTGTTTTCACCGTATCTCACGAACCAATGAATGAAATTCAACCAAACTTGGTATATAGTTGGACCCTGGTGGGGGCATTGTGCTAATTAGATTTGGGGATCAATCGCCCAGCAGGTGGCGCTGTGATCGCATTTTATGTAAACTTTTAACATGGCAGTATCATACTTGCCAACCAATTTTAATAAAAAAAGGGAAGATTTTTGTTGAAAAACCAGAAGATTTCATAAAAAAAGGGAAGATTTTTTTTTTTTTCTCTTTGACGTATTAAACAATACAGTTTTACAATTTTATTATTTAGAAGCAATCTATAAAAACATTTTACTATAGATTGATTATACTAAATATATAAAAGTTTTAAATGACGTTATTCCTCTTCGACATATAAATATTTACAAAACAGAATCTGTAAGAAATTTATTTAACAATAGACAAAAAAACTTAGTTAAGTTAAAGTATAACTAATTTTTTAAATAAATATGGAATATGATTTTTGTGTATGTGGGTCATTCCATGCCAAATCAACCACTCACTCAACCTGACCCCCTCAGATTTCTATGAAACTTGTAGGAATCATTCTCCTTGATGATATAAATGAGAATATATTTTTTTAAAAATTTTATATTGTTCGATTTTTTTTTTTTTAAATAATTTTTTTTTAAATTTCAAAAAATCAGCATTTTTTAGCTTGTATAAGCGTTTTTAATCTCAAATTTCTCAAGTTCTATAAGGGATAGCAAAGTTTATGACCCCTCATTTTAAAGAGTATTTCACAAGGTTTAATTTGATATGCAACATCATTATGTTGGGTAAAAAATTTTAAAAATTTGAAATTTAAAAATTTTAAAATATTTAAAGAAAGTTTTAAAAAATCTGAAAAAAAAAAAAAAAAAAAAAGATGTTTTTGGTTATACTAAAAGCTATATAACCTGAAACTTTTAGAGTGGGATCTCAATGGGATCAGGAGTTATGACAAAAAACCTAGCTACTTTACATGGTAAATTGTATTACAATTATCACATAATATGCTTACTTTATAAAATACCTGTTAATTAAAATTCACACATACAGTATTGCATGCTAATATACAATTAAACATTGGGGGGATCAATATTTAATGTAATTGTGCTTAATAAAAAATAAACAACAATTTTTTTGATAAAATTTTGTTAGATTATTTAAAAAAAAAAAAAAAAAAAAAAAAAATTTTTTTTTTTAATTACTGTGAGTTTTTTAGCTGGAATGTTTTAGAGTAGGTTCTTACTGCGATTAGAAATGATAATAAAGAAACAAAGGTACATATAAATACATTGTTCAGTTAAAATTACTGGAAGCTTTAATATAGCTTTATGACATCCAGTACATGTTTATACAAATTTGGACTATATATCAAAATGTTTTCATTTATTATAAATATAAATATAATTTTTTTCATTATTACAAATCACAAACTTTTTTTTATAATAATCATAGCCACCTTTCTTGAATGGGTTATAGCAATATATAGAAAAATGTTTTGATGTGCTTGGTTTACTCATCTTTACACAAAATCTTAATGATCATAAAAATTTAATCATACATTTAATCATAAAAATCATACTAATTTAAAGTCAGGTTGTAAGAAGAAATAAAATTTCTTATATCACAAAAGTAAAAACTAAATAGAATTGATTAAATTATTTACCTGAAGAGGGTACTCATTGTTTAAAATAAATATGCCAAAAATGTTTGATTAAAAAAAAAAAAAAAAAAAAAAAATGCTTATTTTACTGCTACTTAAAAGAGTATGGTAGGGGTCAGGGAGAATCTGGAAAAGTCAGGGAATTTGAAATTATTGAAAAAAGTCAAGGAAATGTCAGGGGAAAATCACAAATATTGTCTAAAAAGCTGGAAAAATGATGATATAAATCTGGAAAATGCTTTTTGAGCATTCAGTGTATGTTGCGGGTTACATGACTATGCTGTCTTTTATGTCGCAAGCTGTTTTATGTTTTACGCTGTGAGCTTACCTTTTATGTTGCAAACCAAATTTCATGACTTGAATTTTCTAAAAATAGACCTGGAAAAGTCAGGGAATTTTATTTTTGAAATTGAGTTGGAACCCTGGTATGAACCCAAAATCACAACTAACTTTTTCTACATTGAGATCTCAGAAGAGATATAAAAAATTAAACTACAGTGGAGATGCAGATGAGTCATATGCCAGCAACAACATAAATAAAACAATCTTTAAATAAAGACAATTTTGAACCAGAACATCTCTAATTAGCAAATGAATTCATTATTATTTACTTACTTATGATTTATGCTGTCATTAATTTGTAAGTGTAGTAATTTATTATCTGAATGGCTTCTGATATAAATTTATAACCTTATATTGTAATCATTTTGTAATCTGTCTTTAAAAAACTGCGTAAGTTTTAAAACCATCACTAAGGATTATAATCTTAAAAATTTGAAACTTGTAGAATTACACACACATTTAAACAAGAAATCAAATAATCAAATTTTTAATGATCTTAGAAATTTTCCTGAAGAAAACTTTTTTTTACTATTTTACTAGTCATAAATATGAACTTTCAAAATAATGTCTTTTATCAAGTAAGCATATTATATAGTACAATTGAACCTCAAAAATCCGGACATCCAAAATCCAAAAATCTCTAAAATCCAGACGATTTTTCAATTTTAATTTTAAAATAAGACTTAGCTGTATCTTATTTCCATATTTCTTGTGCAATGCAGTTTAAAATTCGTTTAATTGAACACTGAATACATAAATTTGAACATAATCTGACATTTTTATATTGTTTGATTGTGAATTAAAGATTTTATTTTTTTACAAAAAAAGGTAGGTTATAAAATGGAAAAAAAATAAAAAATAAAATATAAATAAATAAATAAATAAAATAGTGAAAAATAATTACTGAAATGTAAAAAAAAAATTGTTTCCTTAGTTTATTAGTAGTTATTTAGGAGGCATTATCAGTTGTTTATTATATTTTAGTGTAATATATCTGTTTTAATTTAACATAAGTCTTTTATTATATTTATATTTTAATTAACCAATTTGATTTGTTGTATTTGTTGTTTATTTTCATTAACATAAAATTGCAGTTTGTATGTTAAAATATCACAAAAAATTAGTTTTCAATAAATCTCTAAAATCTGGAATCGCCGTGGTCCTGCCAAATCCGGATTTTCGAGATTCAACTGTAATTATAATACAATTTAACATGTAGAGTAACTAAGTTTTTTGTAATAATTTCTGATCCCATAGAGATCCCACTCTAAAAGTTTCAGGTTATATAGCTTTTAGTATAACCAAAAACATATATTTTTTTCAATTTTTTTAAAAAACACTATCTTTGAAATTTTTTTAATTTAAAATTTTAAAATTTAATAAATTTTAAAATTTTTACCCAACATAATGATTAGGGATGAAACGGATATCCGGTAACTATCCGGTATCCGGCCTATCCGGCTGAGTTTTAAATATCCGGCGGGGTACCGGATATCAGCACACCGGATACGGATATCCGGCAATTTCAAGCCGGATATCCGAAGGAGAAATTTCAAGCTTAAACTCCCATCAGATGAAATTTTTGCGACAATTTTTTAATTTTTTTTAGATTAGTTGTAGCTTGTAAAGGTTTTTTTTTTATATTTTTAAGTTGGCTTCTGCGAAAATCGATTTTGGACTCATTAGCAAACAAATTTAGCCAAAAGTAGCTTCAGGTCTAAGAAATATAGAAGCCCTATTTTAATTTTGTACAGAGTTAGCTAGGTTTTTTTTCCAGAGTGATCTATAACATTCCCCCTAATCTTCCCCATAACAATAAAAAGAGCTGTTCATTGTTATTCCTGAACAAATGATATTTATTCTCTGCAGTTGCAGTGTATATATAACTCTGTTTTCCTGTCTTTTGCTAATATGTTGTTAGATTGTTTAGTAATATTGTTAGTCTTGGATGTTAAAGTTGTTAGATTGTTTCGAGAATGAGTCAAATAATGTGCATTTATTGACTAGAACCTGTTTATTTACAATCTAGTTTTCCATACACAATAAAGCTGTTGTTTTTGTGACCATATATTTATACTAGCAGAAACCTGGCATTACTTGCGCCATCTATCTATTCGATTTGGATTTTTTTTAAAAACCTCCAATTTATATAAATTTGCATTTTTAATGGAATATCTTACTAAAGCACCTGAATTTAGAATTCCCTCTTGCGTTGCATAGATATATCCCAAAAAATTAAAATTACTTCAAATAAAAGTACATATTTAAATTTTCAGAAAGTCTGTACTTTCACTTTCATATTGTTCATAAGAAAAAAAAAAATCAGTTATTTAAAGTTTTTGATTTTGTACTGCAGAAAAACTTCACTTACTTAAAGAATTTTAATAACTAATGTAAAATTTTCTTTCTTATCTGTACTGTACAGAATATAAAAATATAAAATAAGTAAAAAGTATAAATTCATTTTGAATTATTACTTTCTTCTATATTAAATAGAAGGAAATATTGGATTCGTGAAAATTTTCAACTTCCAGTTTTCGGTGGATTTATGCATTTTGAGGGAACCAAAACACAATTTGACCGTTTTTGGAAAATGTCTATCTGACAAAAATTTTGTGCAGTTCAAGAGTTAATGCACAGAATTTCATATAAATTTATACATAGTTGCATCTTACCAAAAAAAAAGTGCCCATCAACTTTTGGTGCAAATCACTCAACAGATAGCGCTGCTATACTGTGATTTCTCCCATTTAGAGGAAGACTATATCTCAGCTTATACTGTGCTTAATTAAAAAAATAAACTAAGTGTGTCACAGGGAGGGCTAGTATTATGAAACATGTTCATTCAATTTCTGTGCATAACAGCCAATAGGTGATGCTGCTATGCTGCAATTTTCTCGTGAATTGGGAAGTTATATCTCAGATTCATTCGTGTATAATTGCTAAAAATTTAGTATGGGAAAGGGTCATTTTTATAAAACATGTTGATTCAATTTTGGTGCATATTGGTCGATAGGTGGCTATATTATGTTTCAATTTACTCTGTGAATAGGAAGGCTAAATCTCAACATCTATAAAATTTAAGAGATAAGATACAAATAATATGAGAATGAAAGTTGGCTTAATTTGGGTGTATTTCGACCAACAGGTGGCGAAGCTGTTCCTCATCTTCTGTGATTCTCCACATGGCTACATCTCAAAATTTTTTGATTAAAATTGCACTAAACTTAATATCTAAAATCTTTATTGTAAGCAGCTATGATTATGTTTCTTCTGCATGTTAAACAGCATGTAGTGTTGTTATATAGAGAGATATAGAAGAAAGTTTTGTGATGGCCATAACATACTAGTTTGAAGCTTTTATTTTTTTTATTTTTTTTTCTTCTTTCTTTTATGTTTTCTGATAAATGTCTCAAAAGAAAGTATTGGATTCATAAAAATTTTCAATTCTGGTTTTTGATGGATTTACACATTTTAAGAAGTCCAGAACCTGGCTTGACCAATTTTTAAAAAATGTCTGTGTGTGTGACAAAAATTCTGTTCAACTGTACCTCTGGAACTACTGCATACTACAATTACATATAAATTTATGTGTAGTTGCACCATGACATAAATCAGTGCCTACCAATTTTTGGTGTAAATGGCTCAAAAGGTGGTGCTGCCATACTGCGATTTCTGCAACTTAGAGGAAGGCTATATCTCAGAAACTACTGCACAGAATTTCATATAAATATATATGTACATGTAACTTGGCATATATTAGTGCCTATCAAATTTTCGTGCCAATCACTCTACAGGTGGTACTGTTATACAGTGCTTTCTGCAATTTAGGGAAGGCTATATTTTAGGTTCTATTTCATGTAACTACACAAAACTTCATGTTGGAAAGGCATTATGAGAAATTATGCTGGTTCAGTTTGGGTGCATGTTGGCCAGTAGGTGGCTCTGCAATACAGAAATTTCCTCCCAAAAGGGGAAGGCTATATCTCTTATTCTATTGTGTATAATTGCATAGAACTTGGTATGTGAGAGAGCCATTGTGAAACATTGTGATTTATTTTAGATGTATATCGGCCAACAGGAGGCAATACTGCACTACAATTTACCCAATGAATAGGCTGAGTTAATCCCAATTTCTATGACATGTGCATGAAACTTGATATATAAGACAACCATTATGAAAGCAAATGTTGACCTTACTTATGTATATATCAGCCGACAGGTGGAGCTACTATTATGATTTTTCACAAGCATATATCTCAGTATCTGTTGATTAAAATTGGATAAACTCCTTTTGTAAAATATTTATTGTGAGAAGCTATGGTTAAACTTTTATACGATTTAAACCGTAAGTGGCGCTGTTATATAGAATTATGTAGAAGAAAGCTTTGTGATGGCCACAACCTATTAGTTTTCATGTGAAAATAACCTTTCAACTGTGATTATATTAGTAAAATATTTTATTTTTTTAATAATAGTATTGTAAAAAATATGTAAATAATAAGTTTTAGTTTTATAATTCTGAACAAAACCTATCTTTTTGTGATAGTGCTTTTCACCAAAAATTGCAAGTGTGGGAATGAGTATGTTAGGCTTAAAATGTTATTCTTCATGGCAATATTGCACAAATAAATAGAATATTAAATAAATATGTTTAAATAAATTATATTTAAAATGTTTTTAAAAGAATAGTATATGAAATATGTTTATATTTTATTGTTTTAAAATAAAGAAAAAGAAAAGAAATATACAACACAACAAAAAACAAAACTAATGCCGGATATCCGGTCTGGATATCCGTATCCGGCAGGCAGAAGAGCTCCGGATA
Organism: Salticus scenicus; assembly: GCA_963930645.1. Classification (NCBI taxonomy): domain Eukaryota; kingdom Metazoa; phylum Arthropoda; class Arachnida; order Araneae; family Salticidae; genus Salticus; species Salticus scenicus. Next base: position 200,022,358 of record OZ005653.1, on the reverse strand, counting down.
TCCGATATCCGGCAAAATCACTATCCGTTTCATCCCTAATAATGATGTTGCATATCAAATTAAACCTTGGAAAATACTCTTTAAAATGAGGGGTCATAAACTTCTCTATCCCTTATCGAACTTGAGAAATTTGAGATTGAAAATCCTTACAGAAGCTAAAAAAGGCTGATTTTTTGAAATTTAAAAAATTTATTTTAAAAAAATCAAAAGAGATAAAAATTTTCTAAAAATATATTCTCATTTATATCATCAAGGAGAATGATTCCTGCAAGTTTCATAGAAATCTGAGGTGGTCAGGTTGAAAATTGAAATTTTTTGGTTGATTTGGCATGGAATGACCCACGTACATTAATCATACATATAAGAAATAGTAGCAGTAGCTAATTATCAGTTTCAAACGTGCATAAAACCAACTGAGTATTGATATTCTTAAATTGATTTGGGAAAAATTTTCCTACCTGAAAAAATTATTCTTCATTTTTTCCCTATGTTTACACATTTGGTATAAATATGACATACAAATATTTAATTTAATTGAGGAAAAATAAACAGATTCATTAAATTCAGCAATAAAGATCTAAAAATAATTACATATGTGAGAAATATTGAGCACTTCCATTGCTTTATTGTTTCTAGAATTGATCACAATCCGGGGAAAGGATTGGGGGGGGGGGGGATACAAAAATAATTACAGTGTAAGAAATATTTAAACTTTTTCAACTCTACGTCTAGAATCTAATGTAATAACTTTAAAATTAATATTATTATTTATGTTGCAGATGGATAAAGATTAGGAAAGAAAAGACTTCTGCAGAACATTTGATTGCTGATCACTAATTGTAGATAAATAAAGGGGGGGGGGGGGTCAAAAAATAATTACATCAGCAAGAAATATTTAACAATTCTATTTCTTTAAATGTTCTAGAATGTCATAAAGCAAGTTTGAAATGAATATTGACATTTATGTTATGGATGGAAAAAGATTGGAAATCAGGAGTTTTCATAGAACATTTGGGTTTCTTTTTAAAACGAACGATATCCGCGATTTTTTTAAAAACGGAAGATTTCATCATCTGTCCGGAAGATGCGTTAAAAAACCGTAAGTCTTCCGGGAAAACCGGAAAAGTTGGCAAGTATGCAGTATAGTACAAAATTTCGTATTTTTCACCGTATCTCACGAACCAATGAATGAAATTCAACCAAACTTGGTATATAGTTGGAACCTGACGGGGAATGGTGCTGATTAGATTTGGGGATCAATTGCTCAGCAGGTGGCGCTGTGATTGCAAAATTTCGTATTTTTCACAGTATCTCACGAACCAATGAATGAAATTCAACCAAACTTGGTATATAGTTGGACCCTGACATAAACTGGTGCTAATTAGATTTGGGGATAAATAGCTCAACAGGTGGCGCTGTGATCGCATTTTATGCAAACTTTTAACATGGCAGTATAGGACAAAATTTCGTATAAATGTGCATAATGAGAGTTATATTAAACGTGTGACTATAAAATTAATATGAATTATTGATAATAGTAGTAGTTAACTAGGGGGGAAATTGTGCATGTGGGGGCATCGGTTCCACCCCTGGGGGGGGAGAGCCCCCCCCCCCCCAAGGGAAGTTAATTTTCAAGATGGGTATCTTTCGAAAGGTCTCGATAATAGCAATAGTTAACAGGGAAAAAAATGTTGTGCATGTGGGGGCATCGGTCCCTATAGCTATGAGGCATAACTAAGAGGAAAATAGGAAAAAACAGGATAAAAGAACATGAAAATGACTTTAAACATAATAATAGAGCTACTACAGCCCTAACCAAAAATAATAAAGAACATACACACAGACAGACATAGAGAGAATGAATGTAGCAGTTTGCCAGCTGTCAATTTATGATATCCATAGGTAATTTGTATTTCAGTTGAGGATTGAGGAACTAACTTTCATTGTAAACTAATATATATTTCAAAAATCTTACATTTTTGTCTGTTTCCCCTGTTATGCCATGTTAATCTACGGTTGAAATAATCTCGTTATTCAATACATATCTTTAAGTTCCATTTTGACTTTCAGATTTTTTTTTTTTTTTTTTTTTTTTTAGAAAAACAAGACAATCTAACAGTATGAATTATCTGAATGTAAAAACTGAATTTTGAGTTATTACTCTGAAGCAGCTGATGGGGGTTAGTGAATGAAGGAAGCAGGTGGACAGACAATAATTCAAATCATGTAGACATTTCGAAAACTAGAAGTTGAAAATTTCTATGAAATAATACTTATTTCTACTAAAAAAAGGAAATAATTAAAAAGGAGATATTGTACAGGAAAAAAGGTCTTGTCAACAGATATAAAAATAGCAATAACAAATTTATGTATAGTATCATTTTTAAAAATTTAAAAAGTTAGGAAAATTTTTTTTTGTACCTTTGGTTCGGTCCCCAGTTTTCCTTCACCTGGGTTTCGACTTGTTTCGATGACATACCAGATGCAGAACTAATTACAGAGTCTTTATTATTAAAAGGCAGTACGGCATTATTGCCACCAACAGCAATGTAGTTTTGGTCTTGGCTGTTTATTGCACCTAGTCCCACTTGGCTTCGAGGCACTAAAACTGGATTGTGCCGTGCTTGTGATGCATGTGTAGGATAAATTGATGGCAATTTACTGTAGTAGAGATTAGGAGCAGTAAAAAAGTTCATATCAACTCCAAAGTTCACATTTCTTGATCTTGATGTATACGGCATATATTCAAAACTACAGTTGTTTGCATTCATCAAGTTGTGAAATGGCTGCTGATGTTGCAACTGCTGTCTTTGAAGATAAGATGTAGACTGTCCTCTGTTGAAGTACCTGCTTTGTTCACTACGTGAAAAATTATAATTCTGTGGAGTGTAAGCCTTTACTGGCCTGGAAATGATTAAACTTTGCTTTATGGATAACAAAAGTTAAAAATCTTAAAAACAGTAGAATTAAAAGCAACTTACCCACCTTTTTTTTTTTTTTTTGTGTGTGTGTGTGTAATGAATACTGTAGTTTTCTCCATACATTTAGTAATTTATATAGCTCTATCATCCCCATGTTATCAACCAAAAATTTTTGATCCCCCCCCCCCCCCCAAAAAAAAAAAAAGTTTTGGCACCAGCCTTTACTGGGTGTTGAAAACTCGGCAATAGCATAGCTGCCAACCCACCAAGAACAAATATAGGAACACTTTGTAAGAGGAACGAATTAACGACATTTTTTGCCATATTTTCCCGTTATTTTATGTATATGCACAGGTTTGTCAACATTTAAAATTATTTAATATATAGACTAATTATAATAAAATAATTTTTATTATTCATTTTAATTGTAACTATACAAATTATTTATTAAACAATTTTTAAACAATCCTTAAACAGGGAAGGGGAGGGATGTCACAACAAAATTTACATGAGAGATATATTCAACTCTATATCTTTATTGATTCTAGAATCTAATAAAGCCAAATTTAAAATCATCACTAATATTTATTATGTTTCAGATAAAGAAAGACTGAAAATCACAAAGCTTCTTGAGGGCGTTTGATCGCCAATCATTAGCGGGAGGGGGAAAGGGGTAAAAGTTATAGGAATGAGAGATAGTGAACAATTCTACTTCTTTATAGGTTCTAGAATCTAATAAAGACAGTTTAAAAAGAACATTGGCATTTATACTGCAGATGGAGAAAAATTGGTAATCGCAAAGATTCTGCGATACATTTGATCGCCAGTGGTTAGAAGGTGGGGGAGGGGAGAGGGCAAAAAATTGCATGAGTGAGAAATATTGAATGATTCTAGAATCTATTAAAGCAAGTTTAAAATGAACATTCACATTTATGTAGTAGATGGAGAAAGATTGAAAATTACAAGGCTTCTGTAAGATGTTTGATTACCGATTGTTTTATTTCTTGTTAAATGTTATGAAGCTGAAAAATCTGAACATTTTTGGTTAAAATCGGATATCCGGAACAAAGCTAAAAATTGAATTTCTATACCAACTATGCAAAAAATGCCAGAGTCAGGAATCGAACCCAGGCACACCATTTACCATGCAGATGCTGTACGACTGAGCTACCTTGGCTGATAACCCACACGACATTTTACTATGTTTTTATTAGCTTCGATTCTTGTTTGCTTTTTTTTTTTGTCAAGTACAAATCTTGAAATCTATTTTTAACTAACTTCCCGACTAGCTAGATATTTAAAATTTTCAGGACACCTCAGAACACGGTGACAATACATTTTTAAAATACCTTTAGTCAACTACTTCAGGTCCCGCTGCTTTCGGCAGCTATTATATGATACGACAGAAAATTTATTTAACTTCCAGACTAGCTAGACATTAAAAACTTTCAGAATAGTTCAAAATACGGAGAAAATGCATTTTTTAAATACCTTTAGCCAACTGTTTCGGGTTCCCGCTGCCTTCGGTAGCGTTATCAGTACAAGGCTTGCAATCGATTTTTCACCAACTTTCCGACTAGCTCAAAACACTGTGACAATACATTTTTTTAATACTTTTAAGTCAACCGTTTCAGGTCCCTACTGCCTTCGGCAGCATTTATATGATTCAACAGAAAATTTATTTAACTAACTTCCCGACTAATTAGACATTTGGAACTTTCAGAATAGCTCAGAACACTGTGAAAATGCATTTTTGAAATATTTTTAACCAACTGCTCCGGGTTCCTGTTGCCTTCGGCAGCGTTACCAGTACAAAGCTTGCAATGAATTTTTCACTAACTTCCTGACTAGCTAGACATTTGAAACTTTCAGAATACGATATTAATAATAGATTGCCCCGGGGCCCCTATTTTTATGTTGTAATAAAAAATTTGTAAATCCTTAAATATCCGAATAAAAAAAATTCTATGAAGGAATTAATTTCAAAAGTTTCATGCATTCGTATAATTTATTAGATGAAGTAATATGAGTGAAACCCCGGGGCCCCTCATGACATCAATTCAATCCTTTCAAATAGAAACCATGCTTTTTCTTCACAAAATCGGATAAGGCAGAAAAAATCTGTTATAAGTCATGTATAGTATTGCTTTTTTCGTGTTGCAGAATAGGGGGCCCCGGGACCCCGATTTTATGTTGCAATAATAATAAATCCAGATATCCCAAAATGTCTCAATAAAAATGCAACTTCGCTGGACACATTCATTTCAAAACTTTTGTGCATTCAAATAATCTATTGTATGAAGTATTATAAATTGCACCCTGTATCCCCAGACTCAATTTTTTTCAAAGGGAAATGTTTTTGTTAAAATCTTGTTACGCGGAAAAAAATCTGCATTGAAAAATGTATTCTTTTTTTATTATTTTAATGTGGCTCCATGGCACCTATTTTTTTTTTATGTAGTAATAAAATATCTGAAAATCCCAAAATATCTCAATAAAAAAGCAATTTTGCACAAACCCAATGATTACAAAAGTGTCGTGCATCCAAATGATCTATCAGACAAGCTACCATAGCAGGGTGGCTAGCATTTAAACCTTTTCAAATTCCCTGACTATTTTTCGAGATTTTCCTCCATTTTCCCCTGACTTTCACATTTATTTTCGATGAAAATTTCACGACACTAGGAAAAAAATTTAGTGATTTAAAATATCATTAATAACTTAATGATTAATATAGCTTATTTTACAAAATTTGTTAAAATTAGCTGCTAGCCACCCTGCATAGGTGGACCCCCCCAAGGGCCCCATGTGACAAACACTTCATTTTTTCAAATGGAAACTTTTCTGTGCGATACATTTCTATACAATAATCCATACATTTTCTTTAAACCATACTTTTTCTTAATACGATATTGTGAAGGAAAAGCCTATTTTTGATTTGAAAAAAAAAATGGAGTTTGTATAATGTGGGGGCCTAGTGCTCCTGCAGGGTTGCCACAAAAGAAATAGAAGAAAAATAGTTGCTTTAGTAGCCTAGAAGTATTAAAATAGTTGCTTAAATAGTAGCCTAGTGACAAAATACTAGCTTAAATATCACATGCTAACGATCCTTAAAAGGATAAAATCCATACGCTTTTTCTGACTATTCAATTTAAATATACCATTAAGGAAAAAAAAAAAAAAAACTTAATGTGAAAACTGAATTTAAAAGAAAATACATTAGGCAACGAGTCATTATAGAAACAAATTTTTCCATACAATAACACGGGATTTCGTTGCTGAAAAGATTAAGTATTGTCACTCTTAGGAGCCTATGTTTCCTTTGCTGTATTCTTCCTTTTCTGATTTATTTACTAAATGAGATTTCTTTTATAATTTTATTTTTTCTTATTTGAAATCAGGGTGAGGAAGGACATAACAGGCCATAGGAGCGTACTAGTAGCCATTTGCAATAACAATAAGCAAATTGGCCAGCTTAATAGGTAAATATGTCATGTCTGGTACTATTTCTACATACTCACTGGATGTTCCACCTGTTTCTGGGTCAACATCAGGGATATACCATACTTTAAAGTGGTAAAAAAAAAAGGGGGGGGGGGTGAAAAGGTTAAGACATGGGATTGCTTATAAAATGAATAGAAAATATTTCTTTCTGAAAGATTTTCCTGACATTTCTGGAAGAATTTTGCAAAAGGTGAAAAATTGTCTCCCAATAGTTGCCTTTCTGTGAAATAGTTACATTTATTTACTTTTGGGTTTACTGTTTTTATTTACTTTTGACCCTTACTTTTTGGGTCAAAAAAGTTGCCATAGTCTCCTCAGGCTAGTTGCCTTTTAGTAGCCTGTGGCAACCCTGCTCCTGCAGGCCCACATAATTTTAATTTATCTGATACATCTTTCTAATAAATGACACTAATGTAACCATTGTATCCAACAAAATTTCTTTTTTATTAATGTATTTTCAGATTTTCCAGCTTTTTCTCACAACATAAGATTCAGGGCCCTAAGGCCCCTTATGCTTCAATAAAAAATAAATAAAAATAATAATACATAATTTTTTTTTCTCCACTTAACGATATTCTATGAAGAAAAAGTTCAAATTCTGTTTGAGAAAATTGATCTTGTGTCATGTGGGCCTTTTTCCGCTTAACATGATTCTGCAATGAAAAAGTATGGTTTCTATTTAAAAATGTGAAATTTGTGCCACGTGGGGCCTCTCCCAGGGGCCCACGTGCGATACCTTATATGGTAGATTATTTAAATCTATGAAACTTTTGAAATCAATGTTTTCAGCAAATTTGCTTTCCTTTCGAGATATTTTTGGGTATCCAGACTTATGAAACCCAACATAAAAATAGGGGCCCCCGAGGCCCCCCTATGCTGCAAAATATAAAAGCAGTACATGATTTCAAACAGATTTTTTTTTCTGCTTAACACGATTCTGCAAAGAAAAAATATGGTTTCTATTTAAAAAAAAAAAAAAAAAAAAAAAAAAAAGAGTGTGTCACGTGGGGCCCCGAGACCCACTTGTGGTTGATTATTCAAAATCCATGAAACTTTTGAAATCAATGTTTTCAGCAAATTTTCTTTCCTTTTGAGATATTTTTGTGTATCCAGAATTTTGAAACACACTGTATTATATATATATATACATACATTGATTTGAGAAAGATTTTCCTACCTAAAAAATTTAGTCTTCATTTTTTCCCATGTTTACACATATGGAATGGATATGACAAATATTTAATTGAGAAAAAATAAATAGATTCATTAACTTTAGCGGGCAAAATGAAAACTAGATTTATTGCTAAAGTCTAAAAATAATTACATACGCGAGAAATATTGAGCACTTCTACTGCTTTAGTGTGTCTAGAATTGATCATTGATCACTATCCAGGGATGGGGGAAGGGGGGATAAAAAAAAAATAATTACTGAATAAGAGCTCTTTCAATTCCACTTCTAGAATGTAAGAAAGCAAATTTAAAATGAATATTATCATTTATGTTTCAGATGGATAAAAATTAGGAGAGAAAAGACTTCTGCAGAACATTTTATTTCTGATCGCTATTTGGAGATAGATAAGGTGGGGGGAAAAAAAATAACTACATGAGAAAGAAATATTTAACAATTTTATTTCTTCATAGGTTCTAGAATCTCATAAAGCACGTTTGAAATTAATATTTACACTAGCGAGCTTCGCCCGCTAGCAGGTCAGTATTTTCAAATGAATCTCTAAAATTAATGAATGACTAACAGTAACTTTTAGTGTTAAGAAAAGAGAAAAAAAAAAAAAAATCTGGAGTGACTCCACTCGACTTTCCGAACATTGAGTAATTAACAGTTTTGTAGATAAAGTAAAGAAAGAGTAGTTGTTAAACAAACAAAAGAGAGAAAACCATAATAGAGTGTTTGAGTATTTTTCTCCATCTATTACACGTTGTTTTATTTAACGCTACTGAACTTTGAGCCCATAGATCATAATGACAAAGAAATTTTCGTTGTGTCCCTGTAAAAACCTATAAATGTTAGATTCACCAAAATGCTTATATTTAGTGCAACAGTGATTTATAATACTCATATAAATTTTCAGCTGAATTCAATAAGGCGTTTAGATGCTATCGTACTTTTAAAAATTTAGTCCCATAGGCCATAATGATAAAGAATTTTTCTTTGTGTCCCTGTAAAAAAACTGTAAGTGCTAGATTCACCAAAATCTATACAGTTAGTTCAACTGTGATCTATAACATGTGTACAATTTTTTTGCTCGGATTAATAAGGCGTTTAGACACTATCACATTTTTAAAAATTTGGCCCCATAGGCATAATGATAAAGAATTTTTCTTTGTGTCCCTGTAAAAAAACTATAAGTGCTAGATTCTCCAAAATCTATACAGATTGAGTATTTGTGATCTATAATATGTGTATATAATTTTTGCTCAATTGAATAAGGCGTTTAGATGCTATCGCACTTTTAAGATTTTGCTCCCATAGACCATAATGATAAAGAATTTTTCTTTGTGTCCCTGTAAAAAAACTATAAGTGCTAGATTCACCAAAATCTATAGGGTTCGTACTATGGTGACTTACAATATGCGTACCAACTTTCAGGTTAATCGAACGAAGCGTTTAGACGCTAGCGTGTTCACCCACAGACATACACACATACACACACACACACATACACACACACATACATACATCATCGTAAAAATAGTGAAAACGGACTCAGGGGACCTCAAAACGTATAGAAACATCAAAATCTCGAATTCGGATTTTTGACATGATTACAATACTTTCCTCACTATAGTGTTCGGAAAGTAAAAACATTTCTGATTGGGTAAAAAGTCGGCCCGGGCAGGCATGAGAGTGCAGAAAATTAAAAGAGGAAACATGCGTGTTCATAAATTAATTTTAAAAGAAAAATAACATGCACGGGGAAATCTATACAAATATACCTTTATAAAATTTATTTCAAATGAAAAATAATGCTCACAGGAAAAAAACTGTACAAAATATTTTAAAAGTGACAAATTAAACTAAAAGAATAATGCACATCAGCACAATAAAACATGTGTTAAAAAAAAAAAAAAGTTAGCTAGCAATCAACATTTAATCATTGGCTGGTAGTGGAAGATGGGAAAGAAGGGGGGGGGGGGCAAAAAGTAGTTCATGAGAGAATTATTAAACACAATTCTACTTCTTTATGGGTTCTAGAATATCATAAAGTAAGTTTAAAATTAATATTGTGGATGGATAAATATTCAAAAGTAAAAGGCTTCCCGTAGAATGTTTAATTGGCAATGGTTAAAGATGGGGGGAAAAAAAAGGGGGGGGGGAATTACACAAGTGAGAAATATTGAATAATTCTGTTATTTTATATGTTACAGAATCTGATAAAGCATGCTTAAAATGAATATTGACATTCATACTTTGAATGGAAAAAGATTGATAACCTAAAGTTTTTCGTGGAGCGTTTGAACACTGATCGGTTATTGGAGTTTGATTTTAACAAAATAAAAAACCGCAAAATTAACAAAAAATGCAGGAAATCGCGGATCCACGGAAAATTCTCATGCCTGTCCGGGTCCCCACTGCCTTCGGCAGCACAGTTCCGTGCCCACTGCATGCGCGTATTCCTTCCCTGACCCTTTGTGCCTTTAATAAAAAAAAAAAAAATAAAAAAAAATTCTCATCGAGTAAAAACTCATAATAGATCCCCACAGCATTCGGCAGCGCAAACCCATGCGCGCCGTGCACGCACGCGTGGCAGATGTTTGCGAATTCACGGCAAAAATGACATGCCTAAAACATCAGCATGGGGAAGATAATAATAATAATAAAAATAATAAAGTACGGCCTGTGACGAAAATTTTGAAAAATTAGGTAGATATTAATGATTTTCGGGAGAGTTGGCAGCTACGATATATGTATTTGTTGTTCCTGGAATGCTGTAAAACTATTGCTAGAAGGTTACATGTCAGGAAGAAAAGCACCTAAAGACCTCTGAACATTTAAAATGTTTGAAAAGGCCACTTGGAACTAAACTGTTTTTAAAAGGGCCACAGGATGCTAAAACTGGTTGAAAAGGGGCCACCGGGTACTAAAATATGTTTAAAAGGGCCACCTGGTGGAGCACCCTGTTAAATTAGCCTAAAGTCAGCATTAGTTAATATAAGACGACGATCTGGTGCAAATTTAGAACAAAATCTGAAAATTGCATATCAATACAGCACTTAAAAAAATATCTACTCTTAGGTGTATGTGTAAAACTAACAATTTTAAATCACATTAGTGTGCAACTGTTTTCACATAATGTACGTATCAATTCTATTAGAATGCATGTTTTTTTTTTTTTTTTTAATCTAGAAACAATAGGGATCTACTTTATTCAGCAAAAATGTATTTTGATGCTACATTAGTCATACCTGCCAACATTTGAAAATGACAATTAGTAGCACACCAATTTAAAAAATGGATTGGATGGTTGGTTGGTTCATTTTTATCATCCAACACACAAATCCTAAACAAATAAATGTATATTCCCATATTTTCTTGCGTATAATCCACGAGGTACTATTTTCCGCCCTGATGAAAAATTTTCTATAGATAATACGCACTGCCGGATGCCACATCCGGCTTTTATTTGCCACAGCAATCCGGCCACATTATGTTAAATGTTCTTACCCCCCCCCCCTCCAGATTAAATATTTTTAAAGATATTATTTTTATCGAAATAACTTGCATTAGTGTTCATATAGAATGAAAGACTGTACTGTACTACTTAAGAAACAAACACGATTTATGAAACCAGGTGTAAAATAATTTTATTAAAAATTCAGAATTACTCTTTTTATACTATATTCAAGCAGTTATTAAAATTCAGTAAAAATGCTAGCCAATCAATAAATATTTTTGTTGTGTGTTTAATTATGTGTATAATTTTAAATATGAATTATAATTCTTGCAAAAAATTATAATCTTAGCATTAGGATAATTTTTTTTTAAATATTAAACACATTCAAAAGCTTCTGCAGGCGTTTGATCATTGATTGTTAGGGGAAGGGGAGGTAAAAAAAAAAAAAAAAAAAAGCAGTGAGAAATATTTAACAATTCTACTTCTTTATAAGTTCTAGCATCTACTAAAGTAAATCTATTTTTTTATACATTCTAGAATCCAAATAAAGCAAGTTTAAAATGAAAATTGACATTTATGGAGTGGATGGGAAAAGATTGAAAATCGCAAAGCAAAATGTAGTCAGAAATGTTGCAGTTTTGGTGCTAGATAAAAATTCGTAATTTTGAGCCGATTTTCGTAGCATCGTAGTTTACGGCCCAAATTCGTAGCAACTACGAATTATTCGTAGCAGTTGGCAGGTCTGCATTAATAGAAAATGGATTTCTGTAGTATTTTTCAGGAGTGAAACTATCTAACATGCAAAAACCCTAAAAATGCTACTCGTATGCAAATAGGGGAGAGTTATTAATGGTATATCATATGGCTACCTATAATAAGTGATATTTTGAGAATTCTTAATACATAAGGCAAATTAAACATTCAGAATGAGAAATGTCTATAAAAACAAAATAATTTAACATGAAATTCAAAGACAGCAAAATTTTCAAAAACCCTGAATTCAGGGGTTGCCCCTGATTTTTTTTTTTTTTTTGCATCTCCCTGATTTTTGCATCTTCAAACAAAATAGCAAAATAAGAAAAGATTTTTTTTTTTTTTTTTTTTTTTTTTAATTTAAAAATGCTAGATACAGCAAAAAATTCTTTATCATTACAACCTAACGGCACAAATTATTTGAAGTGCAATAACATAAAATTGAATACACTATTTGGGAGAAAATGCCCAAATGCACTATTTTAAATTTTCTCTTTTTTTATTTAATGATTTCAAATAATTTAATTTTTTTGAACAACTTAATGTTTAGAAAATGGAGTGGAGTTACTCCATTTTTTTTTTTTTTTTTTTTTTTTTTAAATAATTAGAAATTATATTTTTATTCAGTTATTTCAATTACCATGTGAAAAACTAAATATTTCTAGTACATTCAACTTATCTAGTGGCTAGTCTTTGAACTTTTTCCAAATTCAACTATTTTAAGTTACTTTCCTTGACTTTTGCTGTTTATTTACCAAGAAACTTTTACAATATTATATCTAACAATTTGGAGACTTAGAATAACAAACTCAACAACAACTGCTTAAAATCCAAATTTATGAAAATTTCAATTTTATCCCCTAACCACTTTAAATGCAGTAGATGTTAACAAAACAATCTATAAGGAATCAATGCCAATCAAATAAAATTAAGACCACTTTTCCTTATATTGCCCATAATAACTTTAAAAAACTGCAATAGAGCGATATTGCACACAAGGCGATTAAAACTAACACAAGGTTAGAATTTCTCAAATTCAAAAATTTATATTATTTATAGTCATATGTACAGGTAGCATTCTTTTTTCACAGTAGTATGAAAACATAAAATAATCATATACATTTATTTGAATCCATGTAACTCAGTAGTAGTTAATTTCTATTACCTTAGAAAAATATTTTTTTAGTCTAGAGCAAAACTGATAAACACAAGTTTTAATATAGAAAAATGTTAAAATCCAATTAAAAATATTAATCATTGGTACTGTAATTATAAAAATTTCTTACCTTTCCCTAGAAGAATAATTATGTCTATTTGCATTACTACTAAGAGGTCGAAAAGCAGCTTGAGGAGATAGTCCATTTACAGAAAGAACCTAACAAAATAACAAAGTTTAAATTTTAGAAAAAATTAGACACTCTTATTAAGAAAGAAGGGTTATTGCAGAACAAATTTTTAAAAATATTTTATTTCAATTATATTTCAATGATTCCATGTTTTTCTGAGCACTTCAAAAACCAATTTGAATTCTATACCCTTTTTTTTTTTCTTTTTACTGTCTAAATGTACACTATGTCATGATTACCACTAAAAATTGAAAATTTTAACACAGATAAATTTGCACACTCTTCTTGAGGGACAATGTTAAAATTTTGTCTGAAAACGAGTCATTTACAAAAATCAACAATCTTGAAATGAAAAACTTTCACTTTCACACAAATCAGCAATAAAGAGATCCCTCTGCCCTTTTTACAAAAAATGAATGATTTTAAAAATCTTGGATAAGAAAATTACGTATTTTCCAATCAGCTGCAAAAATAAATCTTATGCTAGCAATGATAATGAAGTACCAGAAAAACTTTAATTAAGAAAATTTTGTATTAAAAGGCATATAATTTAAAAAAAAAAAAAAAAAAAAAAAGTAAGTTTTATCAGTTTGCAGTGTAAATAGCTATTTATTTTAATGATCGGCAGGGGTTGAAGAATCTATATGGTTGTCAGATTTGCTGCCCAGGTAGATACCCATTTTCCCCGCTGGGCTGGGTTTTCTAAAAAATAAAAGAATTTTATAATATTTAACCACTTTTAAAAAGCAATAATCCAAGTAAAATACTTCTTTACTTGATAACTTAAGATAAGAAATATCAATCATTATTCACTTTATTATTTGAAGTTTACATAATTTAAAATTTAATATACTAAGATATTAATTTAAAGTTAAATAATAATGAAAAGATAATAACAATGAGGAATTTGCACGTTTTCTAATTTTATTCCGATACTAGCCCGCTTTGCTGATCACTATTTTTAAATGAATCACTGTAGTTAATGAATTTTCAAAATTCCATCAATTTTTATCATGTGAAAAAAAAAAAAAAAAAAAAAAAAAAAGACAAAAAATGTGATTGGAAAAAATGTTGCAGCGGGTCCCCACTGCCCTTGACAGTGCAGGCAATTGTGCGCTGCGCGCGCGCATTTATGTTTAACACTCTTAATGAATCACTATATTATCATAAGGAAAAGACATAAATAATAATTAAAAAAAAAAAAATCCTCCCATCAGTGGAATAATCAGTTCGGGCCACCACTGTCTGCGGCAGCGCATACAGGCGCGCGAGGCTCGTATGCTCCTTCACCTACCGTTCCCGCCCCCTCCTAATTATTTCAGACTTTAAACAATACTCTTAGTCGTTCTCTTGGGCTTTTAAACGAAATAATACTATTTTCCAACATTTTATCTGAATTTCTTTATTTTTACCCCTGCGCCCGATCCCTTCCCGCCCTTCGTAATAATTCTGTACTTTCGAAAATATCCGCAATCGATTTATCGGACCTCAAAACCTAACAACACCAATTTTCAATGCTCTAACTCTTATACTTTTGCCATTTCACCTCCCCTTCACGTCTATCCTAATAATTTTACAAATTTCAAAATATACGCAATCGATTTATAGGTATCAAAAACCTTCATGTACCAATTTAATAACTTCACGAATTCGAAAATATCCACAATCGATTTGTAAGTATCAAAAAACTAAGTACCAATTTTGAACGACCTAACTATTTTTATTTTTTGCCCCTCCGTCCCCTCCTAATAACTTTACAAATACAAAAATATCGCATTTGATTTGTAGGTATCAAAAACCTTTATGTACCAATTTTGAACGGTCTAATTCTATTTTATTTTTTGCCTCTCCGCCCCCCCCCCCACACACACCTTTCTGACCCTCCTAATAACTTTACACTTTCAAAAAATATCCTCATTTGACTTGCAGGTCTCTAAAACCTATCTGTACCAATTTTGAACGGTCTAACTCTATTTCTATTTTTTTACCCCATTGCCCCTTTTTCCAGCCCCACATGGGACGAATTTCTAAAATTAAAGAAATTAGTTTTTATGTATTTATGGGAGCTATATTTTAGAGCAAAAATATCTTACACATATATTTTTTTCTGTTTACAATACAAAGGATTATTTCAAATCACGTTTTGCCCCCTGTCCTCCCCTCTTGGGGGCTGAATTTCGAAAATTCCAGAAATTAGTTTTTAGGTATTTGTATCAGCTATATATTAGAGCAAAAATTTCACATTTTTCTGTTTTTGATATATAGGAGATGTGAAACCACGTTTTGCGCATGTGAAATCACGTTTTGCCCCCTTTCCCCCCTTGGGGACCGAACTTCTAAAATTCCAGAAATTGGTTTTTAGAAAATTAAATTAGCTATATTTTAAAGCAAAAATTTTACGGATATCTGTTTTTTTCTTTGAGATGAAAATTTTTGTGAAATCACATTTTGCCTCCTACACCACCTTGGGGGGTGAAGTTCGCAAAATCGCTTCTTAGGAGGTGCTTACACTATATGTTCTATAATCTGAATCAGTTTCGAGTCAGTGGCTCCAGTAGATTTTGCTGTGTGTTGATGAGTCAGTGAGTGGAAGTACTCTTTTATATGTATAGATAACAGAAAATGAAAGGGTAAGAAAATAAATTCATACATTTTCTTTATTTGAAATCTAATCACTGATTTATAACAATTTTAACATTGCACTATTTAACTCTATTGAGAAAACACAGTATAATATATCGTGACGTCAGTCTTTATGAAAACAAACGGGAGTAAATGTTGTTTACATTCAATTTCATGCTGTGCTTCTTGAATCAGTGAAATAGATTTTGCATTTTATAATAATGAAGGATAAAAAATCTTAGTATAAATATTGTGTTGTACCACTCTGCACTAATACAACAGCTAATGCTTCTCAAAAGCTATTCTTTTGCGTTCCACAGGATCCTATTACGCGAAAACATTGAACGACCGCCAATGAAAAGAAAACAATTGAAAATAATAATAATTGAAAGTGGTGATAATGATATTAAATGATTATAAGATGAAAAAGAAATGCTCAGAAATCACTTAAAACGAATTGTTGCTTGCTAACTAGGCAAACAATATGTAAATATTGAAGCATCCAGACATGGTACAAGCATACAGAAAAAAAGGCTGAAATTTCACGATCCCCCCTTCCCTTCTCAATGGTGGTATCAGGCAACTGAGACAATATAAATTTTACAAAAAAAAAAAAAAAAAGTTAAATCTGATTGCATACATATACAAACAATGAACAAAATCAGAACAATTAATCTTATATTAAATATCATATTAATTATAATTAAAATAGTTGTAAGTGCTTAAAAAACAGACAGAATTATTACACCAAATAACTTAATAAGTTTATTCAATAGAAGCATTGTTTGATGGGACAATTGATTAGCAAAATAATGTAGTTCCAAGTTCATTAGGAAAATGCAGTTGAAGTACTATTTCTTTTTCATTTTCTCCAAGTGTGAATTTGACATTTCTTGAAAGCCAATCGCATAGAAATTGCTAATATTGCACAAATTCAGGTTTAAATACCGACAACTAAATAGATTTAATTAATCTGATTATTTTATTAAAAGCAAAATTTCATAAATTTGCACATAAATTAATACTTAAACAGAGCACAATTCCAAAATTACCCACTATTATAACTTCAATGACAAAATTCTCGATTATTCTCTTTGAGGAGAATATTCTCAGAAAGATTATTCTCAAGAATTTTACAACTCTAATCGATGGTGCTGATGTATTGGTTTAGAGAAAATAAAACTTAAGTTTTTCAACTTTACTTTAAAGTATCACAATTACAGAGACTGTGTAGCTGCTTTGGCTGGGGAATTCCCAGCTTCGTCAGCAATCTCCACAGTATAGTTGGTGATGCTTATGTTGCCCTTTGCTATGTGGCGCCACCTTTTGGCAGAAAGATCTAGGAGCAAAGGAAACCATCACTTAGTGTCACCAAACACTGCAATTATGAAGCTTTCAAGTAAGGTTTAAAAAACTAAGTTAATTATGCTTAATTTAAAATTATTTTAAATTGAAAATAAAACTGATTTGATCAGACTTAAACAAAGTTTCCTGATTTACCATTCAGTCATAATAAATATTTAGTTTTTATGCATAAAATTTTAATTTCTATATCCCTTTCCGACCGAAAGCGTACAATTGTACAGGTTAGACATCCACTCACATTTTTGCATATGGAACAGTCGTATATAATAAAATCAGGAGGAAAAAAAAAAAAAAAAAAAAAGATCGAGCTAATTAGCAGAAAGTGTAAAGTACAATTTTCAGTCAACAAATGTTGGTTATATCAGTTTGCAAAAGCAGAAGAATGTAATGCTTTAATGTAAAAATGTTTGCTGACAATTTTTTTTTTTTTTTTTTTTTTTTTAAATTCTTGGAGCTCTGATTACAGAGATGAGAGTGGGAAATAGACAAAAAGTCTGAAAGTATCGGCAAAATTCAAAGATTATTTAATTTTAGTAATAAAGGAAGAAACAGATTCACAAAATCATACTTTCTATAAGCAAAAATTGAGAATATAATGAAAATAAGTTGTTTAGAAGCAGTCAAAAGAAAGAAAATTGAACAAAAATAAGAATATTTAGAACGAAAAACCTGAAAATTGTTCTTAAAAAACTAAGAAAAGTCTGAAATTCCTACAAAAGTCTGAAAATTCTCATCCCTGTGATTAGTATTATTCTTTTAAATATAGTGACCAGAGAAGCAGGTAAAACTTGTTAGCTTTAATTTAAATTGCCCATATTTTTTTTTACACAAGATAAAGAAAAGCTTTTTGAATCTGTACTTACAGTTCCCAAGTCAACACAAGCAGGAGTTGTAGGAGCCCAAGTTTGTAGCATAGTAGGGGGATAGAATGGCGGACAAACCTATAAAAATATTCTGTAAATTATTTCTACTCGTTATAAAGTATAATAAATATAAAAATTTAAATCAAAAATTTAACAACTGTTACTAGTTTAAATTTAGGAATTAATTTTTTTTTTAATAAATTAAGCCAATATTTAATAGCACTAAAATTTAAATATCAAAATGCAACCATTAAAAATAAAGAAATTAGCTTAAGAGGGTGCTATCAAACTACAAAAAAAAAAAAAAAAAAGTCAAACACCTATTATCTTCTAAGGGGTAATTTTTTTTTTTTTTTTTTTTTTTTTTTTTAAATCAATTTTTATTATTATTATTATTTTTTTTTTTATTTCCACATTTAGAATTTAACTTTTTTGTTTTGAGCTTTGAAATAAAATATATATATTTTACTAATATATATCAACTAACTAATATATATACAAAGTTTATTTAAAAAAAAAACAAGTACCAATTTAATAGTTGCAGATTTTCTGAATCAGAAAACTAAATTAAAAATATTCAGTGAAGGCAATTCACCAACAACATTTATGTAAATTATTACTCTTTGAATGTATTTTTTAAAGTTCCATTTATGTATTCAAAAAGTTACAGCTGTTCATTTGTTTATGAAAAAAGTATTTTTTACTTTTTTCTTATGAAAAATTTTATTTTTTTCTAGCTTAAAAATGCACTCACCCACCTCCTAAAAACTCAAATATATTTAAAATAGAAATTTAAAAAAAGTTTTAATTTAATGGGCATCAATTTTCTCTGAATGTGGAAAAATAATAATAATAATAATAATAATAATTAGTAGTGGTGGAAACCAATTTTGTCTGCTTCTTAACCCTCTAACCACCTTTGAAGAGGACGAGATTGTAATGTTTCCACTGCACAGCTTTTTTTTACATAAAGTAATGCTTAATTCAACTCGAGATTAAAAATGTAACTGTGTAAATGATCAGGGATCTGTCTAAATGTAAAACTGAGTCAGTTATAGAGCCCTTAAAAAAATTTTATATCTTAAAAAAGGATTCTTCGCAAAATCTTTAATCCTAAAACAGGACTTCACAAAATTTTTTATTCTAAAAAAGACTTTTGATATATCATTTTCATTTTGAAAACTAATTTTCCATGGAGCAAAAGGCCACATTGATTAATCTGATACATTTTGCTGTATTTTTTTCAAAAAACTGCTATTCAGATTCTAATTTATAAAAGGTTTCTGTACATATGTATGAGTTTAGTTCTATAAAAGTGAACCTTCATTGTCTAAAATGAATTTTTATGATTTATTTTGTCTAATTTTTTTTTTATTTTTAAGAGGACCATAGCCGAAAAGTTCAATAGGACTTGATTTTCACACTAATGTTTGATTCATAAAATTACTTGTAGATTTTTCACAATTTCAGAAAAACAGGCCCCTGCCTGAGAAGTTTGGACAGACCCTGATGATTATAAACGTTGTGGCTACTGTTTAAAATCTTCAAATATTGGGGGGGGGGGGGGGACTAAAAATTCATAATTATATAATTTTGAATTACTAGTGTAGTGTGGGAAAAAGAACAGGTCAGTAACCAGATATATCAGGGTTCCCACTCTTAAAAAGGAAAAAAATTCAAGGACTTTTCAAGTACTTTTTAAGGCCCATTTGAAATTTTTCAAGGACTATGGGGGGGGGGGGGAATCGCAGAATGCTAGACATATACACAAAACTTTAGTAAATCACAGAACATTAGGTATATGCACAAAACTTTAGTAACTACTTTCATTAGTATTTTTTTTATAATTAGAATAATAACTTTGCCTGATTTCACAATATATTTTTGATGGATTGACCAAATTAACTTTTACAAAAGTCAAAAAATGATTAGTTTAGGATTTGGAATTGGGATCATTATTATTCCAAAGTTCTTAGGTTTGAGTTCTGGTCTGGTCACTTTCTGCTCAAAATTAATGACTAGTCTACCAAGCAGGTAAGAGATTGACAAAAAAGACAAATAAACTGAAACTATATGCGAAAGCAAGATAATGAGAATTTTACGACAAAATGCATTATATTAGACAACGACATGTGCATGTGGAGATGGAGATAGTAGCCTTGATCGAGCGTTTGCTAGAGAGAAAAATTCAAGGATTTTTAAGGACTTTACACGAAATCCAAGTACTTTCAAGGCCCATGGGAACCCTGTATATCCATCAGAGGCAGTCAGGTGGTTAAGAAATGAGTAATTCTGATTACAAAATTTCTAGTTTACAAACTGATAATTATGGTACATGCATAAAAATAAAAATACATCAAAAACATATTCAAAGGAACTTTATCTAGCTTTTCAGACAATTTAAAGAAAATAATATGACAGACATTCTAGAATATTACCTGTTGATTATTATAGTTTTCATTTGGAACATTCGTATATGTATATTGAACAGGATTCTGCTGCTGCTGTTGCGGACTAACATTTTGTGTACTATATGAATCAGTTTCAGACACATTCCCAACACCATTCTTATAAGATGTAAAGGGGGCAGATGTTATTGCTTTAGCTTTGATTCGAGCCTACAAGGGAGAAAACATTTTTAATTATATCCCAAAATATACAAAGCATTATGGAAAAATATTTAAATTAAAAAAATTTCACAAAAATTAAATTGAAAAATTTTATGACTTATTAATATTATATTATACATAGCTGCCAACATTGCACCTTTAAAAATAGGAAGATTTCAACTTTATAATAATAGCAAGAAAAAGGAAAACTTTCTTCTCCGTAATGGGAAAGTTTAAAAACTACTATATTTTTAAACAACTTTAAAATATTTTATATTAAAAATCAAATTTCTTATAATTTGCAGCTAGTTCAAACTTAATAAAATAATAATAGTCTAAAAATTTTCCTAGTTAGGTTTGCAACATAATGAATACAGTTGCACCGAAAAGTGATTTTTGCCAAATACTGAAAATTCGGTCAAAATTTTGACTGAATATTCAGTATTCAGTCAAATACTTAAATTTCAATGTAAATATTTTTTTCATATCCAAAAACTCTTAATTTTTATAATTTATTACATATCAAAAAATACAATGAGCAATAAAAAGTATCAGCATAAAATTTAAGCATTAAAAGATAAAAATTTCATATTTTGAATAATTACAGAAATAATAAAATAGTATTAAAATCCGAATAAACTACGTCAGAAACGCCAAAGAAAAACATTGGAAATGTTGCATTGGAAATTTTGCATTTCCAATGTTTTTCTTTTGCGTTTCTGACATAGTAGTTTATTCGGGTTTTAATATTCCAACGCCAAGTCTCCTGTTACTATTAATAAAATAGTATGTTTAAAAAAATATGAAAATAAATAACAGCATTGTGAATCAATTCTAAATTTATATAATAAAAATATTAAAAATTTCAATATTCATACTTAATTTTAATTTCACTATTCGGTTGCTGACTATCAAGATATTCAGCCAAACTGAATATTCAGTGCAACTCTAATCAGAGAAAGAAAAAAAAAAAAAAAAAACTCTGGTGTGTAACAACCACGACATGCATTATCCACTATTTCACATATTTTATGCATTTTTTGGACATAATGTGATCAGCCCAGGAGCAGAAAGTGCTTAAAACTGCGACGTATGTCGCAGAACAATTGAGGCTTTTGCAGAACATTTCATCTATCCCCTAACTGGATGATGTTGATACAGCCAACATTCTAAAATTAATAAAACCTAGATATGTTCAACTGACCTGTAAATCTTAGCATACTAGAAAATTGTTGGAAACAGTCATTGTTTCAGTGTATAGACAAAATTTATAAACATTTTGTAAGTAGTATATCCACATTAATGTGACAATATTAATGCCAAAAGCCATTGAAAAAAATTGCAAATTCTGGGTGTATTCCTCATTTTTAGATTATAAAAATTTTAAATCATGTTTTATTATAAATGTGTAATAAATATTTTACTAATAAGTATTATTTTGCATTTTACGTGCTTTGACAAATTTGGACAAAATACCTGCAGAACATCTGCAAATTTTAATGTCTCGTTGCAGAACATCGGATATAATTCTGCTCCTGGGGTGATCAGAAGATATAAAAGTGACCTAAAGAAGTAGAAACCTAACATTTTTCTGGTAAGATAAACTTTATACACATGTAAAGACATATAAAACGAAGCTTACATATCGCGAGGTAAAAAATAAGAAAAAATAAAAATAAAAATAAATAAATGGTAGAGTTATTTTTTGAAACACCAATTTTCGAGATCTACCTAAACTTCTGACCTACCTAAACAGGGTAGCTGTTAATTTTCCTCAAATAACTACATGATACATAAGAAAGAAATGGATTTCTATAACAATTTTCAAGAAAATCGTTAGAGCCATTTTTGAGATACCAGTTTTTACCAAAATTCAATTATTGGCAGGAAAACAATTACATACAAAAGCATATTTAAAAGTGAGTTAATATTGCAAGTTTGAAAAAAAATCCATACAGCAGTTTTTAAAGGAAAGCCTTTGTGAAACCTGAAATTGAGCTATTTATACAGGACGCCTATCAATTTTCCTGAACTAACCAACTATATCATTCGAAAGGACATCTAATAGAGTGCTTATACAGCAAATTTGAAGAAAATCTTTAGAGCCGTTTTTGAGATACGGACTTATGGTCCCACTTCCGGTTTTCGATGCCCCACTTCCGGTTTTTCAATTTTCACCAAAATTTGGAAAATTCATCTGTACACCGGACATGTTTCAATTCTACGGTTTTGTAGTTTATCTTTAATAGTTTCCGAGATATAATAGCCAGAAGATTCTACCTACACACACACACTGACCAATTGCCAAAAACCACTTTTTTGGACTCAGGGGACCTTGAAACGTGTAAATCAGGTGAAATCTCAATATCAAATTTTCAGACCGAATACAATACTTCCATTACCTACGTAGTAGGGTAATGGAAGTAAAAATTGCAGTAATATACTGAAAATGCACATTGTACATCATTTTCAGCTACTGATATTACATATGCATCTTGCATAAGGCCTATGTCTGGTGATATATTACCTTAAAAATCTGAAAAGTTTTGCCAAAAACAAAAGTTGGTAGCTAATCCATTAAAAAAAAAAAAAAAAAAAAAAAAAAGCAACTTTGCTTCCAGAAATTCTCTGTAATTACAGAACTTCTGGCAGCAAAGTTTTCCCCCTCCCCTTACAGTGTATGCATAAATACTATTTATTTACATTATCTTGCAACACAGTTGAATTTCAAATATTTAATTTTTCTGAATTTATTACTGAAATAAATTTTTAAATGGATGAATGACTTTTGAATGGTTTATTTATTGTTTGAATCAATGAACGAATCTTCAAAAAATACATATAAAACATGGACAAAATCTTATTTTCTTTATCCCAATGCATTGTTGCAATTGTGAGGCAAGTTCTTCCATTAAATTATCCCTTTCCATTGTTTTATTTAGTTGAAATGCACACATGCAAATCATGGATAAATTTACTTTCTTTATTCCAATACATTGTTTTAGCAATAACATTTCCGGCATAGGTTACAGTAAATGTGTCTTTATTATTAATATAGAAAAATCTGATGTGGGCACCACATGACTTCCTTACACTTTTAGAAATACACATAATGTTAAAAAACATTGTCATTGGACCCGAAACAGTTGGCTAAAAATATTAAAAAAAAAATGAATTATCACCGTGTTCTGGACTTTTCTGAAAGTTAGTTAAAAACCGATGCAAGATTTGTACTGGTAACGCTGACGAAGGCAGCAGGGACCCGAAAAAATTGGCTAAAAGTATTAAAAAAGTGCATTTTCACCGTGTTCTGAACTATTCTGAAAGTTTCAACTGTCTAGCTAGTCGGGAAGTTAAATAAATTTCCTGTTGAACCATATAAACGCTGTCGAAGGCAGCGGTCACCTGAAACAATTGGCTAAAAATATTTAAAAAATGCATTGTCACCGTGTTCTGAGTTTTTCCAGGTTTTAAATGTCTAGCTAATCGGGAAGTTCGTTAAAAATCGATTGCAAGATTTGTACTGGTAACGCTGCCAAAGACAGTAGGGACCCTAAACAGTTGGCTAAAAGTATTTAAAAAAGGCATTGTCACCGTATTCTGATCTAGTCTGAAAGTTTCAAATGTCTAGCTAGTCGAGAAGTTAGTAAAATAAATTTTCTGTTGAATCACATAAACGCTGCTGAAGGCAGCAGGTATTAGAAACAGTTGGCTAAAAATATCTTTTAAAATGCATCGTCAACGTGTTCTGAACTTTTCTGAAAGTTTCAAATGTCTAGCTAGTCGGAAAGTCTTAAATTGCAAGATTTGTCCAAACCGTTTTTTGATACATTTTGGCCATTATGAACCTAATTTTCCTAAATATCTCCAAAACTGAAAATCATACAAAGTCCAAAAAGGGAGGTGCACAACTAGATGTTATAACAAACTTATGTACCAATTCGCAACTTTCTACGTCCAACCGTTTTTGGGTTATGCGACACTCACACACACACACACACACACACACATACATACAGACGTCACGAAAAATCGTGTAAAGTCCCTTATATCTCTAAAACGAGAGCTTTTGTTAAGACGACACTTGCAGGTGTAGAACTAGACATCGTGACAGTCACACGTATAAATTGGCAACATTCAGCGATCATTCGTTTTCGAGCAATGTGAAATGCAAAATCCATTTCGTAAATCGGGATTACTATACTTCCTTATACTTTGTATAAGGAAGTAAAAATACATGACTTTTTCACGATTTTTAAATAAAAACAGGAAACATAAAAACCCTTTTAGCCTTGCATTTAGGGGCATATCACAAAAATAACCTTGTCTTCTGACATTAAGAATTTCTGCAGCTGGATAAACAGTTATATTGTCTGGAACAGCTTTTTGAAGAAGACATGTTTCAATTCAAATGTTCTTGTACTGCAGGAACAAACCTTAGTCTGAAAAGATTCAAGTTATCCAAGCTGTTTTGATGTGAAAAGAAGCAAACTTTAATCTTTTTTCATTAAAATAATCTGGTGTGTCACTCACACTACTTTCTCTTACCCTAAAATTTAATACTATAAATACAGGTTGGAGATTAAGAGGTAAGATAACGAGTACTGTTATGTAAACCTATGTTAAACAATTCAAATTACGCTTAGGAAGAGTTTTATATGATAATTAGTTCTGCGTGAGGGAGGCTACCGACTCCCCCAACCCCCGTTTCATTAATGTACAAAAAACAAGCAATGAATATTTAGCTTAAAACATACATTATTTACCATATCGCTATGAGGAATTTGTTTCAATTCCCGAACAGCTTTCCGGGAAATGGTAAAATATTATTAGTAAAGCACATCCACTAACAACAAAGAACTAGTGTGTTGTGGCCACCACACGACTTTTTTCTATATTTTCCTATACAAATTCACTCAGTAAAAATAATTTATTAAAATTATTATTTAAAAAAACTATCTTCCATGATAATGCACACGGTGTCCATATTAGAGAAGTAGTATAACAATAAATATTAAAAAAAAAAAAAAAAAAAAAAAAAAATTGAATTTATTCTCAATATTACATTAATTTTTTTTTTTTTTTTTTGTTAAAAATGAAAATAAAAATCTATATTTTTATTCCCCCCCCCCCCCCAGTGGGGGTGGCGAGGCTCCTACATACATAATTTTTTTTTTCCAGTTGACTATCTATTACACAAAATATATATTCATTTCATTTGGTTTAGTGCAGTCTATAGATGCTAAACTCTACTTACCTGCAATTTCCCCCATAGACGTAATGTATTTGAATACTTTTGACTGTCCCTGTACACAAACCACTGGCTTCATCTCAACGAAAAGATTTGTGTAGCATCCCTATATGATACACATTTAGAATACAGAGTTTGGAATTTCTGCTAATATTTGTTCTTGAGATCTGCTGATAACAGACACACAGACCATTCGCTAAAAACATGATTTTCGTATCCATGGGATCTCAGAACATGTAAATATAACAAAAACTCACGTTCGAAAATTTGACCCTAAATCAATACTTTCTCGACTTTACAAGTAACAGAAAGTAAAAAAGAAAGAAAGCCCAAATTAAAAAAATTAAGAAGCATTAGCACAACATTACATTTATATGCTGTTTCTGAATCTAATATCCCACTAAATTTTTATTTCCATTACCCTACTACCGTTGGTAATGGAAGTATTGTAGCAGGGTTCATACTCAAATGAGGCGAAAAAAATTCTTTGAGTTTAACAGACTATTTTGAAGAAAATATTAGCGACATATTATAAGAAAGCTCCTATAGAGAAGAGAAAATACATCTACTTCCACTGTATGGTGTTATATTACTGCCAATCATGATAGCAATTTAGGTAGAAATCATTGTTTACAAGAGTATTTTCATGTGAATTTTGATTTAAAGCTAAACAAGAAAAATATAATTTGACAGAAAAGAAATATTTCATTTTCCAGGTTTTATAATTGATTTTTCCCTGACTTTTTAAAATTCCTTGAGTATTCCAGGTTTTCCCTGAGTAGTATGAACCCTGTGTATTTGGTCTGAAAATTCTATATAAAGATTTTACCTGATTTACATGTTTTAAGGTCCCCTTAGTCCAAAAAAGTGGTTTTTGGCAATTGGTCAGTGTGTATGTGTGTGGGGAATCTTCTGGCTATTATATCACGGAAACTAATAAAGATAGAACTATAAAATTTTAGAATTGAAACAAGTCTGGTGTACAGATGAATTTTCCAAATTTTGGTGTGAAAAACTGGAAGTGGGACCGTAAGTCCGTATCTCAAAAACAGCTCTAATGATTTCCTTCAAATTTGCTATATAAACACTATTAGATGTCCTTTCGAATGAAATAGTTTGTTAGTTCAGGAAAATTGAAAGGCGTCCTGTATAAATAGCTCAATTTTAGGTTTCACATGGATGTTCCTATAAAAAGGCTGTACGGAGTTTTTTCAGACTCTCCACATTAACTCACTTTTAAATATCCTTTTGTATGTAATTACTGTTTCAAAGTCAATAATTGGGTTTTGGTAAAAGTTGGTATCCTAAAAACGGCTCTAACGATTTTCTTGAAAATTATTATATAAACCCATTTCTTTCTTATTAGAGGAAAATTAACAGTAATCCTGTTTAGGTACGTCAGAAGTTTATTTAGATCTCGGAAATTGGAGTTTCAAAAAATAACTCCATTTTTTTTTCCTCTTATTTTTTACCTCACTATATGTAAGCTTTGTTTGATATGTCTTTACATGTGTATAAAGATTCTCTTACCAGAAAAATGTTAGGTTTCTACTTCTTTAGGTCACTTTTATATCTTCTGATCACATTATCTCCAAAAAATACATATAATACGTATAATAGTGGGTAATGGAAGTCGTGTGGTTATTTCACACCAGATTTCTTTCATTTTGACACGCTGATGTCTTTTTTGTCAAACACTTCCAACAGAAATGTGTTTTGTCTGCACAGTTTCTCCAACCATGTTTCTTGCGATCATGGAAGCATTTCACCATGTGCTGATTTATCGAGTCCAGTATTAAAATAGGAGTGATAAGGGAACACAGAATGACTGGATGTTAACTAAATTCTAACCTGTCTGAGTTTGGCACTTCTAAGCCTTTTTTAAAAATTGTCCTAATACTAGGCACAGGAAATGTGGTCGCACTATACTTCTTGCATCCTATAATTTTCTTCACATATGAAATTTCAGAATTGTTAAACAAAAAATTTTTATGTCCTGATCTGCCAGCATTTAAGAACAGAATCTGGATAAATCCAATAAAGGGTTAGAAGAATGCAGACTTCCTGCACTTTTTTTTATTGCTGTCTAAGATAATCTAACACCAATTTATCTATACTTTAAAAATAAGATAAATATTCAAAAAGTCAAAAATAATTTGAAGTCACTTCAAGAAGTTTATATATACAATAAAGTGTTCAGTAAAATACAAGAACAAAACAAAACTCACCATAACTGGTTTTCCATTAAATGTTTTAGCTTCTTCTCTTAAGTATCTATATGCCTTCTGAGTATCTTCATCAGAATCGAATAACACATACCAACTGTTGTTATGAGCAAATTCACATCTAGAGAACTTTGGACAATTTTCACTACTGAACAATTCTTCTATTTCCTGAAATAAGAAAATATGCACAATTAGATTTGACATTTCTTAAGACTTAAAAAAAAAAAATAATAATAATGCAATTAAAAAACAAAAAAATATTACCAATTACAAAAGCATAAAATAGATGTTGAAATTTTTGGGGGAAGGGGGGGGGGGCTGTGTAATCTAGAAAACCACATGAGCTGGAAACTTACTGTTCTTACTACCAATTTTCAAGTTCATTGATAGCACACCTTGAGTTAATGAGAGTGGTGTCCTGAGAATGAAGGAAATGGGGTGCTTTAAAGTAATGGGGAAGAATGGAGGGCTTTTATAACTTGCAAATTCTGACATTGCATGTCATATCAATGTAACACTTATTCAAATTTGGTTAAAATCTGCTATGTTGAATGCAAAAACCTCAACTGCATGTTTTACTTATTTCAAAAGGCATGCTTCTTTGATTTAATGATCCACTTTTTAATGTTTTTATTCCTCCATGTAGTAATTATCTCTCTGTAAGAAATTTACATGGAATTTTTTCAGTAGTTTAAGCTATTGTAATTGAACCTTGTATTTTTATCTTTATTGTATCGTAAATGAAAACAAAACTTTTGTAAAAGCATCATTTTTAAAAATTTAAATTTTGTGAAGAAAACACATTCTAACAAATGAAATTGTGAAGGGGCCGCAAAGAGCCCCAATATTTGCCTGACAACCCCCTGTTACATCGAAAATTTGATTGAAGATATTTGTTTTAAAAAAGGCAAAGCAAAAACAGTGAAGAGAAAATCAGAGAAGTTGCTTTGATGTAAAAATAACTAAATAACTATTGGTTAAAAAAACTGCCAAAAGTTTTTTTTTTTTTTTTTTCTTTTTTTACAAATAACAGTTAGTCCAGTCAATAGGTATGTAAAAAAGGGCTTACCTTGCAAAAGGTGGGGTAAAAGATTTTTCTTGTTTAATTCGTACATATTAGTGTCAATATGAAAAAAAACGAGTTATCCAACATGATCGACCCCGGGAGAATTTTTGTCGGCTGAAAAACCTCGAAAATTTTCTACTTTTTTGGCTTTATTTGAAATATCTCAAAAATGGCTAAATTTAGCGATATTTTTCGATTATAAAGTTTAAAGAAGATTAAATTTCCTACAATTTTCTTCAATGCAACTTTTTTGTAGTACTAATAGCAAGCGTGTTACAGCCTCTTGAAAGTCGGCATTTTTTCTCCAGCTAATAAATTACAACTCGAAGAAATGGGTCGGTGAATGAATGTTTATTAGAAAACGGAAAGAAAGGAAGGAACATATTCAGCTGTCTGACCTTAGGAAATGACATCTGCTTCATAGCAAAGAGGGTAATTAAAAAAAAAAAATATCCCCCCCCACCCCTTAATTAAAAAGCGCTCCCTTTCCTCCCGCCTCTTCTCATCCTGTAGTACGCTTCCTCGGCTGAACATCTATCTATATTATTCAGTTCGAACATGCGAACGTACTGTTTCAACCCGTGAGCGTTTTTTATTACAGTAATCAAAGAGTTTGTTTTATTTTCGAAATCAGTTTGAATAAAGGTGAAGCAAAGATTCTGAAGGAGAAAGGTATACAAAAAACCTGTAAAAGTGCAATGCAAAACGTCAAAATGAAGAACATTAGTGTTTTTTGAAGAACCTAAAACAAGTAAGAATTCACAATGCCTGTCACAAACGATACATCAATGAGCAAATGATTGTAGCATATGTACGGCGTCATACAACTGGTGATGGAGCTGGTCCAAACAGTGCGGCTCCATATCTTCCATCAAGAACTGGAGGTTTCAGTTTTAAGGATCAGTGTTTCTTGTGCGGAGAGGGGATACTTGAAGATTTCTTTAAAAAACAGGAACGACTTCCTGAGCATGAAAGAAATTTTATCCACCATGCTATGAAACTGGATGTGAAAGAAACAATTGTAAATGGTGCCGAAAATCGTGTGGATAAGAGAAGAAAAAAAGTACTTGAATGCATCGGAAATGTAAAAGGTTTAGTTTCTATAAATGCTGGGTATCACAGGTTTTGTCATGAAAAACTACATTGGACGCCTAAAAGTGAGATGAAACGAAGATACAATCCTGCAAGTAACAGTGATGAGGCAATGGAATCAATTTACTCCTACCCTGAAAACAGCTCGGAGGAGTGCCAGTCTCATAAAGTATTTGATGAATAAAATAGAGGGAGATTTTTGTCCTGGCATCAGAACGGTTACATCACGTCTTTGCAAAAAGTATGGTGAAGATGTTTTAATAACTGAAACTGCCAACAAGAAAGTAGTTTGCTTCCAAAATGTTGGCTATAAAGTACTCAGTGAAACTGGTATAGTAACAAGGACTCTGATCATCAACAGGAAAATGTCGTACTAATTTCATCATTGGACGAGGCTTGGAACAATTTGAGGACGACACACCTTCCTTCTACTTCTGATGACTATTGAAATTTAAAAACCCGGGCTTTCAAAACAACCACGAAGAAAATGAATACGTATATTATACATTAATGGACGTTTCTACAACATTATGTATTATATCTAAATTTCATTAATGTTTTATAATTTAATAAATAGTAGAATTAAAATATTTATGCTTCAATGCATTGAGTTTTTCCTTATTAGCACCATAATATTTATTCATTTACATTTATATACAAATATTTTTTATTTTATTTATTTTTCTTTGTATGTGTTTGAGTGTGTATTATGTGTTGATAGAATACTATACATCGGCAGATGTATAGTATAGTCTGATGTATAGTCATGTATGTATATATAGTCTGATGATAACTACTGTTGTTAGGCCAGAATTGTCCCCCCCCTCCCCGCGTGTCGGGGGGGGGGGGGGGGGGGTAGTTAAAAGGGAGCAGATTTGTTATCTGTTGTCCTTAGTGAAAAAAAAAAAAAAAAGAAAAGAAATGATCGCCAATTTATCTGGCGAACATATTCAATTGCTTTCAAAAATCAATTACAAGGTATATATTAAGAAAACAATCAAGAATAAAAAACAGTATTTCTTAAAATATATATTGTAAAAAAATACATCTGGCGTGTGTATTTCCGTATTACGTTTTTGATCACCAAATCCAAAAATCCCAAGGACGACAGATATCAGTGCCATACCATTAAAAGTTGTTAAGCTTTCTGTAAATAAAGCTCCTAATTCTAATAATTACTATACATTATTTATTAGGAGTAATGCGCTTTTTTTTACGAAGTTGAGAAAACTGTTTATTTTCATGAAGCTGTTACGCGCTTGCTATTAGTACTACAAAAAAGGTGTAATGAAGGAAATTGTAGGAAATTTAATCCTCTTTAAATATTTCAATAGAAAAATATCGCTAAATTCAGCCATTTCTGAGATATTTCGAAAAAAGCCAAAAAACTAGTAAATTTTCGAGGTTTTTCAGCCGACAAAAATTCTCCCAGGGCCGACTATGTTGGATAACTCGTTTTTTGCATATTAGTACTAATATGAACAAATTAAAAAAATAAAATCTTCTACCCCACCTTTTGCAAGGTACAATGTATTTATTGACTGGACTAAGTGGTAATTTATCAGTTTTTGCATATAAAACTTACTTTTAATGGGGTGGACTCGGGAATTTCTCTTAAAATAAGGACACCAGACCGTGGATTTGGACGTACTTTTTCACCAGCTTCATCAACTTGGACAGCAGCAGATTCTGAAAATTTTTATATGAAAAATCATTTGCAAACCTAAACAAGTGAGTATAAAGTATCACAGAATGAAATATTCTATTCATAACACTACAATAAATATAGAACAAATAACTGCATGTGATAAAAAGTGAGTTTATTATAAAATTGAATAAAATAAAATTTAAATGAATAAGTTATAAAAAAAAAAAATCTTATTAAGCAAGTTTTTGTCCCTTACTTAAAAAAGACAATATTTTGTATCCCCCCCCCCCCCCAAAAAAAAATGGTGAATATTTTTAAAGTACCTTAGTTTATACAAAAGGCCTTCCATAAAAACTGAGAGTTATTTTTGTATGTAGTGGCAACAGCGCGAAACTAAAAAATAGAAGTGTAGGCGATTTTTTCAAACTATTAACTGTACGTTTATACAAAATTCTAAACGAAGCAGGTGATTTTATTTTCCTATTTCCATGCTTGTTTTAAGAACTGTTTTATTTGCCCTACAGAAATGGAGATGAGTGATTCAGAGTTAAAAAACGAAATGCGTTGTGCCATAAAATTTTGCTACCGTTTGGGCAAAACAGCTCCAGAAACAGTTAAGTTAATGAAAGAAGCTTACAAAGACAAATGTTTTGGTAAGTCTACGACTTTTAGATGGCATGGTGATTTCAAGAAAGGCCGTTTGTCTGCAGAACTGGCTCCTAGGCCTGGGCGACCAAAATGTGTTGTGAATGATCGAAATGTTAACAGTGTGTGGGTAATCCTACAAGAAAATCGGCGAATGACATGTGAGGAGAGAGCGGCATCAACAAACATTTCGAAAACGTTGATATTTCGCATTGCGCAACAATTTACAGCTTCGCTATGTTTGTTCCAGATGGGTCCCTCATCACCTTACTAAAGCACACATGAAAACAAGAATTCACCAATGTTGTGAATGGAAACAGATGCTTCAAAATGATCCAAATCTCCTAAAGACTGTAATAACAGGTGATGAAACTTGGGAGTATCATTATGATCCCCTTACCAAGTCCGCAACAAGTGTACGGAAACATACCGATTCTCCGCCTCCGAAAAAATCCGACAAACCAAATCTGCTGGAAAGGTCATGATGATTATTTTCTTTGATCATAAAGGTGTAATCTATCAGCATGCTGTGCCTCCAAAAACTACTGTGAATGGTGAATATTATGTTTCAGTTTTGAAAATTTTGCGACAACACATATCGAGAAAGCGTCATGAACTGGTAGGGAATTGGACATTACATCACTATAATGCTCGCCTGCATGTCGCTACTTCTGTTCAGCAATATCTTAGTAAATGCAATATTAAAATCATGCCACATCCCCCTTACAGTCCAGATCTCGCACCATGCAATTTCTGGCTGTTTCCGACGTTGAAGGAAATTTAATACAGATTCTGAAGTTATTTCAGCAGTGGAGGGTTCTTTGAAGCAACTTCCAGAAAAGGGCTTCTCTACATGTTTTGAAAAGTGGGTTGAATGATGGGACTGTTGCATATCATCTGACGGAAGGTATTTTGAAAAAGAATGATGTATTTTATGCTGTAAATATATTTCTTGATTTTTTATGATTTTACTCTCAGTTTTTATGGAATGACCTTTATAATAAGAATTTTTTTTTTTTTTTTTTAAATTTGCCATTTTAAAAACTAAGAATTTAACTTATAACTTACCGCGAAGAACTTCAACAACAAGACTAAGATCTTCAGTAAGGCGCCTTATTTGATTGAATTTAGAAATAGTGACTATTGGGACATAATTATCTGCATCCATTTGTGATATCAAGTAAGCATCTGTAGATAAATTTTCCCTGCAATAGATATTTTACTTAATTATTTTTTCATTAAAAAATCACTACATTTAAGGTCCAGCAAAAATAAATTTAACAATTTCTCAATGCATTCAACACTTATTACCAATATCAGGAAAGGTTTATGGAATTAAAACCATCAGCTTAAGTTAATGTTTTGTTCAATGGCTTTTACAGTATTAATAAAAATCATAATTTACTTACCTAGAAAAATAATATTCTAATTGTTGACGAAGCATATTTTTTAATTCAGGTAGAGGGATTGTTCTTTCTCCTGGTGCCATTTCTAGAAAAGTATTTTCATAAATTTCAGTCCTCAACTGAACTAATAACAATATTATTTGCAAAATAGCTCATTAAAATAGTTTCTATTCTCATTATTTCAGATATTGATATATTATTTTTCTGATATAATAATAATAAAAGACTGCATCAGCTTAAGTGTCATTCCATGTGAAATCAATGAAACAAAAGTAGCATTTTTAGAATATACGCCAATTAATAAGCCTCTATTCTCTTTTAGTTTTTGATATACAGGGCTGCAAAAATGGGTAAAAAGTGCTAATTTTCAAAATTCTTGTATTACAAATGTACCCATATTTTGTTACCTAATTGACTCAAGAGGCATAAATTTGGTATCACTAGAAAGCTTTTAATACAGGCTTTCAAATAATATATCACATTTTTTTTTTTTTTTTTAGATTTTTCATTTCAAGGTCAAACATTTTGACCTTCAATATTTTTTTTATTTTCTTTTAAAAATTAGATGTTCCTACATTTACTGTCTATAATTACTGTGATTTTCAACTTGGGATTGCCATGTGATGCTGAGTTATAAATTAAAGGGTAACCTCTATCAGTATTCCCATAATATCATAACTTAAGTTTTACCCACATTGTCTTCCAATTAGAGATAAGATTGGTATCATTAGAAAGCTTACAATATAGGCTTTTAAATGATATATCACACGTATACATTTTTAAAAATTTTCTTTTTAAAAAGGTCAGACATTTTGACCTCTGACCCTCAATATCTCAAAAAGCACACATTTAATTTTCTTTTCAAAACTATGTTATTCTTACTTTTACTCTTTATAATTATTGTAGGTTTCAACATGGGACGGCCAATAGATACTGAGTTATAAATTAAAATGCAACTCTACCAGTATTTCCATATTAACATAACATACATTTTACAAAAAAAAAAAAAAAAAAAAAAAAAAAAAAATGGCCCTCCCATGTTGAAACTTACAATAATTACAGATAATAAATGTAAGAATCACATAGTTAAATGAAAATTAAATGTGTACTTTTTGTGATATTGAAGGTCAAATGTCAAAGAGTTTGATTTTAAAATGAAAATTTTCAAAAATATATACATGTGTGATACATCATTTAAAAGCCTATATTATAAGCTTTCTGATGACACCAATCTTACATCTCTAAGTTAATTAGGGAAGACAATATGCATAAAGCTTACATTATGGTATTATGAAAATACTGATAATTTTAATTTATAATTCAACATCCCATGGCAATCCCAAGCTAAAAATTACAGCAATTATAGACAATGAATGTAAAAAGTAGGAATATATAATTTTTAAAAAGAAAAAAAAAAAAAAAAAATGCACTTTTTGAATTATTGAAGGTTAACATGTTTGACCTTGAAATGAAAAATTTAAAAAACATGTCCATGTGATATATTGTATGAAAGCCTGTACAGCAATGCCGTTTATGCACTACAGCATGTAAATTATGTGAAAAATCAGAGGCAGGATGCAAAAAATTTATTGTAGCGGGTCCCAGGGAACACGTAATTTTCATTCTTAAAAAAAAAAAAAAAAAAATTAACTGGAAGAATTTTTTTTTTTTTTTTAAATATATTCCTTGTTTAAAACTGATATTTTCCTTATATTTTTAAAGCATTCTGCTCTGAAGAAAAAAAAAAAAACTTTAAAACTCCATTTTACCATAAAGGAAAAAGAACCTTTCCTATATGGTAAACACAAACAAGCAGCCAGCGCGAAATCAGAAACAAAGTTCCGACTCGGAGACGAGAAAAACAAAGTTTCGATGTGAAAAGATTATTAGTAAAAAGGATACACAGGGATTAATCCAGCTTTTTAAAAATGGTACCCCATTTGTGAATTTATAAAATAATTTGTGAAAACATCAAGCAAGTTTGTGAAAATTGATGATACTTCAGAACAATTAACTAAAATACATAAAGCAGTTTTTTTTTTTTTTTTTTTAATTTTAAAATACATTAAAAAAATAAAATGAAACAGTTGTAAAAATAAATATATATATGGGTGAGTTAAGTTGTTTCTTATATGTAAGATACATAGGTGTTTACTTAAATATTTATCATTGTCTCTAGTAAATATGCAAATTGAGGGTATTTTTCTGTGTTCGATGCAATGAAGCTTGTAAAATATTTTAGTGTGCAGTTATATTGCTAAGAATTCACTTTGTGAAGGTACCTCTTTGCTGAAAGTTGAATTTGTGAAGGTACCCCATTGCTAAAAATTGACTTTGTGAAAATGCCTCAATGCGGCACTAAATTTGTTCTGGATTAACCTCTACACTGAATCGCATTACTGCATAACGAATCACCAGTGGGTGCTGCCCTCTATCAAAGCTTAGCCAAAATATGAAATTTGAAAAATGGTCGCAAAACCATACTTTCAAAGAATCTAAAAACATTTCTATTCAATTCTAGTACAATTGATAAACACACACGAGTGGCCAACGTGAAAACAGAGTTCTGAAACACAAAAACTAAGTCCCCATACGAAAAAGTTACCAGTTAAAATGTGCCGATACATTGAATGGCATCACCTTACTGTGTTCCGAGTTCGTTGGAACAAAACAAATGAACCGGATAAAAGAACGTGATTACAGGAACAGGACACTATGTCTGTATTAAGATTTAAGAAATTTTATCATTAAGAAAACCTAAGTATTAAAAAAAAGTAAAAGTAATATTTTGCTAATGTCAGAATGTTAATATTATAGTAATTTCGTTTACCGATGAGTAAGTACACTTATTTTATTTTTTTTCTCTAATACATTATTCAAGTTATCAGTGCAGTTTATTGTAAAGTTATTTTGGGCTTAAAGGAAGGTGGGGGACTTGGGATTTGAAGTAGAATGTGTAACTAAATTTTGCAATCAATCTGCTTATCTGATAACTCCTCATTTCTTAAAAAAAAAAAAAAAAAAAAAAAAAAAAAAAAAAAAAATTTTTTCTCATTTTGTTCGCTTAATGCTAATAATTTCGAGGAATTTTTAAAAATGTTTATTTAAAATAATAATAATTAGCTATTATATTATATTTCTCTTTTCTTTTGTTCAGGTTCCTAAATGTTTTCAGTTCAATTTCATAGAAATCTAAAGGGGTTAGGTTTTTTGCTTTGTTGATTTGACATGGAATGACTTAATGGGCTCTTCCCACCTGACGTCAGAGGTCACACGATCGAGGAAAAACAAATAGCAGACGAAGTCTTGTTTATCTATAGCGATTGCTGAAATAATGTATTTCCTATTCTTATTTTTGATCAATCTTATTTAATCTGTGTTATTTTTTTATACATCATTTTTAATCCATTTTATATCATTATTCATCATCTTTTGTCTGCTGTATACATTTACAATCATCATTTAGTTTATATTTGTTATTGATGTTCATGAAGAACATGTTAAACACTCTGATTTTTGGTACTTAAATCTGTGACAGTGCAATATCGTACTGCGTAAATCTATTTAGACCAGTAACTAAATTAACTTGTTGTAACACCTTTATGCAATTAAATGAAAACATTTAAAAATTTCATATTATAATCCATAAACATTCTACAAGAACAAGCTATTATTTATTGCTAGATCAGTTAATGTAACAGTTACACTAGAACATACAAAATCTATTCTTACAGTTGAAAATAAACACAAAAAATTATTAAATTTACAGATACAACTATTCTACTGTTTACAAATGCACAATATTACTTTTATTTTATTTTATATTATATTAAATATTAACATTTTTCTTCTTAAGAACAATATTTAATTGAATTCATTTCTCAGAATTAGATTATTTGTTTTCCTCTATCACATGATTGAGAATACTGAACTGGGAATAGTCCATTCAATGAAGATATACAAGAATAATAAAATAATCCTGTCTTTATAAATTAAGCTTTTCTTTTTCAGCCCTATAAATAAAACAAGAAATACTTTCAGCTTTCAATAAAACTTTTTAATTTGGATAGAGTTTTTTCTGAAACTCAGCAGTATGTACATTCAAAAGATGCCAGGAAGATCGTACAATTGCTCTTTTTTAGTATTTACTGCATAGGTAACTCAGGAAACAAATACATCTAACACTTGCATAATTTATTTGGAGGGAGGTTTAATCCGCATTATGGAAGAAACTTAATTAGGTTTAACAGGATATGCAATTGATATTTAATCTGGTTTTATAAATTTGATTATCAGAAAAACAAATTCTGGTATTAAAAATTAAATACCAGAACCCAATTACACCCTGCAATATGATTGATTCTTTGAATAACAGGAACTCCAATAATGAGCAAAAGCAAAAATTAAGATAGGCATATAAATTAAGAGTAATAAATGACAATAAAAGTATACATTAAACAAAACTGAATTCTAATTAGAATAATAATAATAATAAACCCTTAATAACAGGTAATTTATTGCATTCATACAAACAATTAATATTTTATGAAAATACACACCTTCAATTTGACCAGGATTATTAGAAAAAATATCTACATGACTGGGTGTAGGTTCAAAATTTAAAGGTTCAGAGGAAAGTGAATTTGCATTGGTTGTGCTTGTAACAGCCTCTGAAGGTGAGGTAGCATTTCCAATTTCTTCCATTTTGGGGAATACTACTTGAACCTTAGAATTTCTGTCACCTATAGACACAAATTCAAAATAAGTCATACAAGAGTTAACATTTAATTTATTAAGTATGACATAACAGGACTGCCACAACATACAATTAAATAACTTTCTCATTAGTATGACAGGACTATCAAGTTAAAAAATAAATAATTAAAATTTAGATGTAACATTGTACAATTTAGGTTATATTGGTCAAACTAGGTGGTGTTCGAAATATAGAACAAATGAGCGCTGTTTGAATGTTTGTAATGAAGAGATTTCAAAATCTTCCATTGCTTCCCTGCAGGCCTCATGGTCATCGTTGATTTTTTTTTTTTTTTTAAACTAACATAATGAAGAGATTTCCAAATCTTCCGACTGCTAGGCTCATGGTCATCATTTTGATTTT
The DNA here is from genome assembly GCA_963930645.1 of Salticus scenicus. Lineage (NCBI taxonomy): Eukaryota > Metazoa > Arthropoda > Arachnida > Araneae > Salticidae > Salticus > Salticus scenicus. The sequence continues at coordinate 199,983,292 of OZ005653.1, read as the reverse complement.
TTTTTTTTTTAACTAACATACATAATTTCCTCTGTCTCCTCTTCCCATTTGGATATTCATGAAGCTTTTTTCATATTTAAAAATTCGAAAAATCTTGTTAATATTTCTTCCACTCTGTTCTTGTCTGATGCTTGGAAATTACTCTCATAACTCAGATTTTCATTAAATTTTGATACTTTGAAAAATATAACAAAATCTAAAAGTCTTATTTATTTTCTTCTTTTATTTGATAATTCCGATCACACTAGTGTTTATATTTACATTCATTATCATATATTTTTGCTCTTCACTTAAATCAATGTTTTGTGCATTGCCACTTTGATGCAGCACCCGTGCTTACTTTGTTCACCTGAGAAAGGGTCGTGTGTTCTTTCGACCCAAAACAATTGTTGCAAGTTTTATCACATTTCATGGTGTTTATTTAAAGTTTTGTACTTATATAACTTACCTGCAAAATTTTTTTTTAAAATGAATACAGCAATTGTTGCTAAGGGATGCAACTTCAAATAAAATCATCTTATTTTAACATTTTTTGTATATTTACACCAGGGGTGGGTAAAATTTTTAGGAAGAGTGCTACTATCTGAAAAATTCAGCATGCCATTTTTAAATTTCCTAATATACCAAAAAATATTAAAAAGGTAAAAAAATTTTACTCATAGGTAGATTATGGGATTTTTTTTTTTTTTTTTTTGTAAACAGCATATGTTATTCATATGAGTGGAGGGGATTTATAAATTAATATAATCAGAAGTCATAGCAAGGGAATAAAAATATATAGGAGTTTAAAAGAAAATATAGGAATTAAGTAGAAAAACATAGGAATTAAAAAAAATAAAGAATGCTAGTTTGTTTGGAGCACATGTTCACAAACAAAGCTGAGAACCGTTATCAGCACAAAACTGCAATGTGTGAAATCATACTCCCAACTACAGTCTTATTTGGCTTTATAGGAATATGAATGTTTAATTTGGACATTATATTCCTATAAAACCAAGATTTAACATTTTTTAATGAATTCAAAAACAACACAGATATTATAAATTATATTGAAATGTCTAGTATTTATAATAATGAAGGCAGCTACATCATCAGTACGACTAAACTAAAAATAGAATAAAAGAACATAAAATTGATAACAAATTTAACAGAATGGCCACTGCTCTCAACAAAGTTAACAGAGACCGAGAAATTATAATAGCAGGAGAAGACTTGGCGTTGGAATATTAAAACGAGAATAAACTACTACGTCAGAAACGCCAAAGAAAAATTATTCAGGTGCATACAGCTGTTTCGGTAGCCTAAAGCGTACCGTCTTCAGTGCAAAAAGAAACCGTCCGTCTTCTTTTTGCACTGAAGACGGTACGCTTTAGGCTACCGAAACAGCTGTATGCACCTGAATAATTTTTCTTTGGCGTTTCTGACGTAGTAGTTTATTCTCGAGAAATTATCATTGATTTTGAAATTATAAGAAAATTAACTAATCATGAAAAACATTTTTACACTGTTAATTGCTAAGCTGTTGAAATAATTAAATTGATGTAGCTGCCAGGGGTCGATCCAGGTAACAATTGGGACCCATTTGCTGCCCCTTCACAAAATTCAAATCCCCATAAGATGGGCCCCTTCACAAAATTCAGATTCATAACAACTGCCCTTTCACAAGATTTTTTTTTTTTTTTTTTTATGATGATTTTGTAAAAATTTTCCACTTTAACAGTATTATTTTTAATGAGTGTCTATACTTGGTTCAATAATATGCTGTGAACTTGATATTAAACATTAGATAGAGTAATTGCTAAAGTAAAAGGTTTCGTGCGATAATTCTTTTTATCGCAAAAATAAATAAATTTTCACAAAATTAAAACCTGGATCAACCCTTGGCTGCAATAATGAGCCAATTCTGGGCACTTATCAAAAGTGGTGCCTCTCCTTTATATTTTCCTCTAAATATACTTTATACATGTATATATCTTGTGGGCTTCTCTAAAAGATTTTAACAACTTGGGAGAGCTGGGAATTTTTGTTGCATCACCACCTCTGTTTCTGATTTCTGCATCAATTGTACAAAGAGTGTTGATTGTCTTTTCTTTGAAAGAAGTACAATAAGTTGTCATAAAGTGACTTCATAAGAAAAACCATGTTCAATATCAGCTTTGTCCATGATAAATGCTTAAAACTACTTTAATTAGTTTTGAGAAGTAAAGATGTTTGACATTGCCATCTAGTGAGTCAAATTAGAATAAATCTTTAACGAATATTTTGTGAAGGCAGGAATTTTTGCATTTTTTAATAGCATCTAATAGTTGATCAAATTGAGAAAATATAGGAGGATTACGAGGACCACACCCAGTCCAGCTGAGATCAAGGTGACCTTCGACACAAAAGGTGTTTCCAGAATTTTGTTTCTTTCTGTTTGAAGAAAAAGCCATTTCTCAGGTCGCAAAACATCCGGCACGAGTACTTGTGCACATGTGATTAGCGTGAGTAATGCTGGGTCAATTGGTTTGAGTACAGAAAATTTTGCCTTATTTTTCCTAATATTATGAATAATGTCCCAGCCACACCCCCCTACTATACTCATTTTACTAATTATTTCATCATCAACAGCAATTTACGCTAAAATATCCGCTGATTGAGAACAAGATTTTAAAAAAATTATTGCATTATCAACCCTTAGTCAAATCGCTATAATATTTGCTATTTCTTTAAACTCCATAATTCTAGCCTTTTTACATTTACTTATTCATGCCCTATTTAAATCAGCCATATTCCTATGTGCTGGTAATATAATCCACGAATCCTCCTACCAAGATATACGATTTATAGGAATAAATTTCAAATTCATACCCTTAACCCTCTCCATTTTAAGTGTAAATAGAACAGCATTAATAGGGATTCCTTTCATATCTGGGTTCTTCTCAACAGATATAATTATCGAAAATATACTTTCTTCTAACCTCAATATTATTATATCTATATTAATAGTAATATCAATTGGAATAACTTCATCCTACTCAATCCGCATATCTATTAAATCCAATAAATCATTAATTAAACAACACCCTTTCACATCTAATCATCATATCATAGAATCAAATATTCCTATTATTACTCTTAGAATGTTTGCAATTACATCAGGTTCTTGAAGATCTTGACTTTTAAACCCAGAACAATTATTTATAATTTGAGAACCAACAAAAATATCCATTATTATTATGCTACTCACAGGTATACTACTAGGCTTCTCCCTACAATTTAGGAATAAACTTTACATTAAAATAGGAATATCTTCAATTACACAATGATTCATACATTTAATTTCAGTAATTCCATCATTTAAACTATCTCCCATCATACAAATATTTCATAATATTGATAAACAGTGAACTGAAACCTATGGTCCTGATTAGATAGGAATAGTCTGGGAAAAAAAAAAAAAAAAAAAAAAAAACCTGGAAATTTTGGGGGGAAAAAAAAAAAAAAAAATTCCCCCCCCAAAGGGATTTATTTCCGCCCGGAAAAATTGAAAATTTTAGAACAAAATAACGTGCTTAAAAATTTATAATATTTACATTCTGATGCTTTTTTTGTGAAATATTTCTTCATGTTCAGTATCTTACATGAAAACACAGACTCTGAACCAGGGTTAGAAATAAGTGGTCGTTAGTCACATTTTGCGACAAGTTTTTTCATTTTGACGCCTGGATTTTTTCCTCATCATACCTAATAATTTTCCCAATCCCATCAGACTGTAAACAAGTCTATTTCGGTCAATTGAACCTTATAAAAACTGATTTAAGAAATATCTCTATGAAAGCAGTTGACGATTTGTTAATGATTAAATTAAACAGCTCTAAATTGGAAGATTTCTGCCCCAGAAAATGCTATTAAATTGTGGTGGAATGAAGTATCAGAATGAATTTGCGTTTTTAAATGTGTACTCTTAATATTGTCAATGTTATTACATTCATTACATAAATATTTTTTATATAATCTTGCATATATTATTTACAAGTTGATGCTTTATTATTTTTTAAATATACATATTTAATTATAGATGGCAACTAGATTTTTCATTTTGACGCCCTAAAAATTTAATCCAGGCGTCATTTTGACGCCTAGTTTCAAAATTCTTATTTCTAACACTGCTCTGAACTCTGATAATGTTCATATTTCAAAAATAAAGTTTTAACCCTGTAATCAAATGGTAATCCTGAAATATTTAAGTATTACAATGACCTCCCTCCCATCACATTCATTGAAATTACTTATTCTTTTCAAGTTTCTTTATACAGTCGGTAACAAAAGTATCCAAACACTAGCAAAAATTCTTATATAAAAAAGTAGAATTAATACTGTTTTGTTAAATAAATCCTTGTTGAATCATGTTCTTAGACTGACTAAGAACATGATTTGACAAGGCGTACTTCCGTCTTTTTTTTTTCTAATATATATCCTTAGACTTGTCTAACTGTATTATTTTAATGTGTGTGGATATATATTATACACACACACATAAATATAAATGCATGTAACCGCAAAAAAAAAAAAAAAAAAACTAAGCAACTACTTTCTATCAAAACATTTATTTCTCAATTTATAAAAATTACATGTGCAAAAACTTACTTATGTCCTTTACATCTTAGTTAATAAGTTTTATATATATTAGTGTTTCTGCTACGGTAGCATTTTTCGCGAAATGCTAAAAGACTTATCCAAAATGCGCAAATGAAATAACATGTTTTCGCTTTTTTGCTAAAGCATTTTGCTAAACACACACAAAAAAAAAAAAAAAAATCTTCAGCGAAAATATTATAACGAATCTTTCATGGAAAAAAAATCGCAACATTGATCAAGAAAAATGCATTGGTTCATGCATATAAGGAAAATCAAACACTGAACTACACATAAGAATCGCATACAGGAAATCAACTTGTAAATAAACATGAGGCATTTGTAAAGTGGTCTAATATGAATGAAAGAAAAATTATAAATTGTAAACCAAAAAGCTTTGAATAGTAAACAAATTTCACTTATATTACTTACCTTATCTTTTATTTTGGTAAGTTATGTTTTTATTTTCAGATACAGTATAAGCTTAATGTAGTTTTACATGCTATAGTGATAATTATATCTCCAGAAAAAGAATATAAGTCGTATCTAAGACGTTCATATTGCTTAAAAAAAGTTTACAATATAAAGTAATAATCTAAAAAGTTTAATGTTTTTCATGTCTGCCAATAAATGAGTTAAAATATATGCTTGTACAATATTCAAATTGATCTGGTTACAGTCTTACTTTTTTGTTTTTCATTTCAAATTAAAAAAAATTTACCTTCTGTGTATAACTCTTTAAAGACCTGATTAAAAACTTTTAAGTTTAAATGACAAATGGAAATCAAACATATCGAGGTGTTTAGAATAATGTGTAAACTGGTATTCATCTTTTACTACTATTTCTGGCATTTTAGCATTTTGCTAAAGCTTTTTTTCTGATTTTAGCTTTTTTGCTAAAGAAAATTTTTACTCAGCTTAAACCCTGATATATATATATATATATATATATAAAATAAATAATAAAATGTTGTTTAAAATTTCTGAAGTTCAATTAACTTTAAATTAAACTTTTATTTTATCTTTGTGATTATTTTCAAGTGAAAAATCTGTATTAAGGGGTTACATCCAGTTGTAATTTTCAAAAAATAGATTTTTTTTTTTTTTTTTTTACATATTTTGAATGTACATATATTTGATAATATTGTCTGAAAATTTCATATCGATCCGGCAATTAGTTTCGGAGAAATTTGCATATTTGTAAAGACGTCTCCTTATGGTGAAGGCTGCACCTTATGGTGACATAGAAGTAATGAAAAAAGAATGCATAGGTCATGTCCAAAAGCGAATGGGTAAACGAATAAGAGAATGTGTAAACAAAACTACAACAGAAACGACTGATAAAAATGGGAAGAAACGTCAGAAAAAGGTACTTGCTGGAAAGGGTAAACTGACTGGTAAAATGATCGATAAATTAACTGTCTATTATGGATTAGCAATAAGAAGACACTGTGATTCTGTTGAAAATATGTCTAATGCCATTTGGGCTTCTTATTATCATAATTGCTCCACTGACGACAATCCTCGACATGGTAAATGCCCGACTGGAGAAGACTCATGGTGTTCTTGGCAGAAAGCACGAGCCTTGGACACATTATCAAGCTACAAACATGATTATCAACCCTTACTGCCTGATGTTGCTGAAGCTATACTTCCAATTTACGTAGATCTGAGTAATGAAAAATTATTAGAAAGATGCGTTTTTGGTTTCACGGAAAATAATAATGAAAGTTATAATCAGCTGATATGGAAAATAACTCCAAAAATAATCCCATGTGGCTCTAAGATCGTTGAAATTACTGCTTATCTTGCTGCCGGCATGTTCAATGAAGGAAAAACATCTCTTCTATACTTCATGAACGCAATGGGACTATCGCTTGGGCCTAATGCCCATGCCTATGTAGAAAAAGAGGACGCAGAGCACATCTTGATCTCTGACGCACGAGCGCAAGGGAGCACGCGCGAGGGGAGAATGTCACGTAGACAACAACAGTTGGCTGTACTAGAAGCAAATGATGAAGCAGAGGGTTCCTCTTATGGTCCTGGAATAGATGACTCTATGTAAGTAGGAAAAAATTTTTTTTAACTTAGTTTAAATGGTTCCCAAAACTTTAAACGCGTTTATCTCGAAACGGTGTTTTCAAAGTCGGTGAGCAAAATTTCTCCGAAACGGCTGGACCGATTGACTTGAAATTTTGACATGATTTTCTTAGATATTTTTGTCAGTTAATGATCTAGGAATAAGGTTTCTGATAATAATTTCGATTTTTTCAGCCACTTTCAAGTGTAAATTTTCATGAAAAAAAAAAAAAAAAAAAAACGATTTTTTTTTTTTTTGGGAAGCCGCCATTTTGTCAAAAATCAAAATTTTGACTATTCCTACGATCATTACCTGTATTCATCTATCCTAAAAAAAAATCTTTTGGTTTTTTTCATTTCAGATAATTTGGATCAGAGATATCTTGCTCACCGCCAGACACCTTTTTGTGGAAGTCCTCTAGGAGATCTACAGGAACAGCGGAACCCAATATTTTTGTAAACTCATCACGGATTCTTAACATACATTAAATTTGCTATATGTATATGTATATATTTCTTTAATAAAAGGCCTCTTCACAAAATATTCACAAAAAAACACGTTTTTTCGTGCATACAACTGGATGTAACCCCTTAACAGTCCAGCATCAGGTGCAGTAAATCGGTAAGCCTGACATGCAATCAGGTTTAGGTCTAGTTGACTAAATTTTTTTTGTTGCTTATTAAGTTCGGCTCAGGTTGACTGATTTATTTTTCTTATGGGTCAGATTGACTGAATTTTTTTCCTGGGGGCTGGGTTGTTTGATTTATTTTTCTTGTGAGTCGGGTTCATATTACGTTGACTAAATTTTTTTTCTGCGTGCTAGGTTTAAGTTTCCAGTGAATCAGGTCAACTTAAGAACACCTTTCAAAAAATTTTATAATAAACAGAAATTTGTTTGATAAAATTAAAAACATACTAAATATTCCTATGATTAAATATATGTGCACACAAATTATTACATACATATTGCAGAAAGCAGGGTATGACCTGGCAAAAAATTTTCTTTAGCATTTTAGCTAAAATTACCAATCAGTATTTTAGCTTTTTCGAAATTGCTTTAGCTTTTCTATTTCGGAAAGGCAGGGGGGGGGGTTATTTTATATAAATACTTTAAGGGGAAAATAAAACTTTAATCTAAAATTATAATTTGCTACTTTTATTTTGACATACACAAATTTTACACACTATTTTCCTCTAATCCAAATAGGTTGTGCATATTGATGATTGATATGATGAGGGATGATTGTTCTGCATTGAGGGGGAAAAATGTCTTTACTGGATTTCTTCAAAATAATTTTAACTGAAATACATGACTTCACCTCTAAATAAATATTGTGGATTAAAATCAGTTAGCTGCATTACAAATGTTAGAACTAAATAGGCTTATGGTACAATTCTCCTTGGCTTTGAAGAACACCAATTTTTGAAAGCCTTTTGAAAATTGAATTCTTTTCCTGGAGGTCCTTCTACATTTATAAGTAAATAGCTTATATTCTCTGTTGTTAAACTATTTCTTATGTCTGTTTTTATCAAATTCATTTCAGAAAAAGCTCTTTCGTAGTCTACTACATGTACAGGTAAACTCTAAGCATATTCCACTATAGAGCATAATAGAGGATTTTCATCATGCATTTAATTTTCATCTAGAAATTGTAAATTCAAAAAGTGTAATCTATACATCTGACTCTTATTACTTTTTTTTAAACATTCCATTCAGACAACATTTGGTTTTCAATAAATGTATTTTTGTGTAAAGGACTGTTCTTAAAATTTTCTTTATTTCATCTGTTCCAGTCTATATTGCTAATATTTTCACAAATATTTTTTGAAAGTAGCACATTAAATGGAATAGTTTATTTGACATCTCCTAATCGTCCCCTTAATTCATTCAATAAGGCATTTGAGAAATTCATTCAATAGTTTTTCAGAATCTGCTGCTTTTTTTTTTCTCTCAGTAATTCCAAATATGTGATTATTTCCCGATTATTTGTTGAAATATGGGTTTATTTTACTGCTGAAAAAAAAAAAAAAAAAAAAAAAAAAAAAGCAGATTACTAGCATCTAATTACTGAATAATTAATATTTTCTGCCGCTAATTACAAAAATTCATTATTTATTACACTGGAAACTCACCAAATTCGTTCTATTTTCAAAGCTAAAAATTTAAATCAACATTTTTTTTTATATAAAATCTTCGAAATGCGCATCATTTTCGTGATCTGTTGCCGAAATCTGAAACATTTCATTGTTTTTTGGAGAAAAATAAACTAATCATTGCTAATTACTCAATACCTGTTTTTTTCTTCTGTGAATACCGAAATACACACTATTTGCTGAAATGGATTTTTATCATTGTTAATTCCAGAAAAATCGTGACTAATTTGCCGGTAGTCTGAAAAATTAACATTTTAAAATTGATTTCTTAAAATATGCGAATTCTTTTGTCGCAAATCGAAAAAAAGTTTTGCTTCTACTTATGTTTGATTGCCGAAATACACAATATTTGTGGAAATAAGGAATTTTATCAACAACGATTCACGAAAAACATAACTGTTTTGCCGCTAATCGACAAAATTCGCACTATCTTCGAAGTTGATTCCCAAAAAAACTGGGACCACGCCAGATTGCTCGTTCGTAGACGATATCCGTTTTTTTTGCGCGGCCCTGGTAAAACTTAACCTATTGAAAATCGAAATTAAATCAAAATATACTAAATAAATAAAACGATTTCCAATATTTTTCAGTGGTTTTGTAATTTTTTGCCAGCGAAAATTTTAATAAAATTGGAGATTTTTATGTAGAGAAATTTTGCGAAATCATCTTGTTTTCGCTTTTTAGCGAAATTCTCTCTGGCATATTTTTGCAAAATACGATATCCTTTCGCAAATTGCGAAAAAAGCGAACAGCAGTTTAAACCCTGGCAGAAAGGCAATAAACAAAGAGAAATATTATATATATATATGCCTGTACAACAACATTCATTATATTGTTCACTTAAAAAAAAATTAATGATAGTAATTTTTTCATTAAAAATCTCTGAATTAAACAGATAAAGAAAAACAAATGTATCACACTTACTTCTCAACAAAGTAACAGTTTTTTAGAAAGTATTTCTTAACTGCAAAAATTCAGTATTTATATCCAAGAAATTTTGCGTTATATAGAGAATTTCATTATATAGAATTGCGTTATAAAGATCTCCCACTGTATATATATATATATATCCTAAACTTAAAAGCATATTTTCGTACTCTTGAAGTACATAACACACATAAATGGTTAAAAATTATTAATCTATTTTTCAGATTTTTAAATTTATAACTTAGTGTATCAGTTTCATTAAAAAAAATAAATAATAATAATTAAATGGTTTACTAACTCTGTAACAATGAAAATTTATTTTATTTCATAACTTTAAAAAGATTTGCATGATTTTCAGATGAATCATTAATAGTTTTCGGGTTTTGGATATGAAAAAAAAAAAAAAAAAAAATATATATATATATATATATATATTTGTTGATTTGATTCTAATCTAAATTCATTTTATCGATGCTGCTGGGAGTGAATATTCCATAAGAATTCACACCCTATGCAAAATTAATGGTTGAAAGATGATTTGACTAGTTTTTGGTGTTTTGTACAAGGAAAGGTACTGCCAGTTATGAAACAGAAAGGCTCATTTTTTAATAGTAAAAGCTTTTTGCATCTTTCTGTTAAGAAAAAATAATATGGATTGCATGTATTTTTAAACATTTAACACTTCATATTTTCTAAAATATTATAACTACTAAGAAACCCTATTTTCAGTGGCGGCTCGTGCCAACTTTCCCCCAGGTGGGGCCCGGTCCATAGCACAACATGTGAAATATATTCATAATTCAAACGCAAAAAGAATAAGTTATTTAATGGGGGAAATTATTTTTTTTTTTTTTTTTTTTTAAAAATATTCGGAGTGTTCTATGTATATTATTATTTTTATTATAATTCATTGTGAATATTATAAAATTTTACAATTCCAAAATTTTTAAACTAAAATTCTTCTGCATGCATTTTTTTTTTTTTTTTTTTAAACTTTTGTGCATAACAACTCTAAATCTTTTAAGTATAAACGAAAACATTATATATTTAATATATATGCTTCCTGTATGTTTGTTTTTAAAAGCACAGCCAAAACATAAGAAATTAAAATTAGAAATTTCATAAACGGTATTTTTAAAACGTATACACATTTTTTAAATGTCGAATTTTTAAATCAAAGTGTTCGTGATTTTACTTTTTGTATATAAAATTTAAAATCTCTAGGTGATTTTGTAATGTATATCAAAATTAAAAATTAAGCCTGTACAGAAAATTTAGTTTAAAATTTTATATTCCTTCAACAATACAAAATTTTATAACTGTACCAATAAAAAATAATCTGGTGTGTCACTCACAGGACTTTCTCTTACCCTGAAATTTAATACTATAAATACAGGTTGCAGATTAAAAGGTAAGATAACGAGTACTGTTATGTAAAACTGTGTTAAACAATTCAACTTAGGCTTCGGAAGAGTTTTATATGATAATTAGTTATGTGTGAGGGGGGAGCCTGGTTTAAATTGGACCACTTTTGTAAATTTTACCCCCCGTTTCATTAATGCACCTACAGTTGTATAGAATTTAATTCGGTTATTAAAAAATAATTCTGTTTTAAAAAAATAATTTATTAAAATTATTATTTAAAAAAAAATATCTTATGATAATGAATGCAGACTATTTCCAAATTAGAGAAGTAGTATAACACTAAATATATATAAAAAAAAAAAAAAAAGTTGAATTTATTCTCAATATTACATTTTTATTTATTTATTTTTTTTGTTAAAAATTAATAATATGGATAACTTTATTTTAAATTTATCGCAGATCGATGGTTCAACCATTCGTTTTAAAGGTATTGGCCAGTTCTTTTGAAAGATACACATCATAAAAATTTACTCCCCTCGAGGGGGGACTTTTCATTAAACTGCGTTACGTGGGCCAATTCACCAAGTGCCCCTAACACTTTAAAAGTATGGGAATATTAACATTGATAAAGTGCTACTTCGCCAAACGTGTTAACCCGCTGTTCCATGTGCAAAGCAATAAATACTATACTAATTAATGCGCGGGATCGGGCACAAACACGGATTAGGAGACCAGGATAGAACACTAGATAGGGCAGCGAGCGCGAAAATAGAAGCTTTCCTTTCCGCATTAATTCAGCTGACCAGAGTAAGCGATCCGATCGCCGCCTGGTGTAGTATCTTTGAAACTTATCGGAAGAAAGGGAAAGCCCGCCCCTTAGGCTTCAGTCATCCAACGAACGAACAGCCAGAAATGTAAAAACGCGCTGATTGGTGGATTCTCGAGATTGGTCGCCCTCTATATGAAAGATGAAAATTACTACCTTCCCGTAACGTTAGTAATATATCCTGTAGAATCTCCTAATCCATGGGCACAAATCAAAGTGCCCAAACCGCTGAACTACGAGTAGGAACAGCTGTAATTCGGTAAAAGACAAGCAAACTTTATGTCCAAGAAGAATAAGAGGAAATTGGATGCGCATTTTTAACTTGATGGATACATTTTTACAAGTGTTAGAATTAAAAAAATAAAAAGAAAGATAGATATATTACTTGATTTTTAATAGAGAAAAATTCAAGCGGGGCCAGGCCCAGGTGCCCTCAATGACGAACTGCCACTGCCTATTTTTATCTGTAAAAATTCAATTTTTCCCATTTTTTTCTAGAAAAACCCCAGAAAAAAAACTGGTTTTTTTCCCACTGCCTCAAAATTTCCAGAAATTTTACATCTCTAGTCCTGATAAATCATTCTCAATATCAAACCTCACATTAATATGAGATTTCACAAAAATATCAATACTCATACTACTTATATAATTATGTAGCTTACTAACAGAGCAATTTACTGAAGATGAGGCCTAACTCATCTTTATCATGAAATAACGTGAATTTCACCATTTCAACCATCACTTAAGTCGAAATTAAGCCGCTACATCAGCTTCTAACTTCCTCATTGCAGCTTCCACTTTAAGAAAGTTAGCAGCTTTCAAAATTACATATCTATCCGATAGCAGGGGTGCAGAAAATGTTCAGACCTCGGAAATTTCCCCTCAATAATGCAAAAACTTGCTACTTTGCTATATGTTGTAATTAAAATTACACATTTATTTATTAATGGAAATTAAACAAAAAACGTGTATAATTAAAATTACACATTTATTTATAAAAGGAAATTAAACAAACATGTGTGTAATTTATATATATGTAAAAATACTTTATGTTTATATAATACAATTTAAAAAGTGATTTGTATGTAAATATGGGCAGGTAAAAATGTTTCTTTTTTAACATGAGCGATAAATTGCTAGATGTAAAAGCGGGAAGCCATAATTGTAAAATTGAAGGAGGGAGAATTGTAATGTGTCCCTGATATGAATCTTAGAGACTGTCCGGCGACGCGTTTGACATTAAACGACAAAAGCTTATGAAAATGGTTTATTGCAGCTATAAATGAGGAAAAAAGAGATGGAGCAGATTTTCGGGAACGAGATTTCTAAGAAGAGCAGAAGAGAAGTATAGGAGTACGTTGGTAAAAAAAACGACCAATAACAAAAAAAGGAAAAGGCCCCGTGTGTGGCAGAAGACTCAGTCAAAATGGGCCTGTAAAAAAAAAAAAAAAATATCGTCAGATAATGGAAAATTTTTGAAGGAGAAATGATCCAGTGAAGAAAAGGTTGTACCCTCGCAGATGCTCTAACCTGGAGGAGTCCAGGATTAGAAATCTTCCGATGACAGGAGAGTAAAAACAAAAGAGCCTTCGGAGGTGCATAAGGCTGGAAATGAAATGCGACCCTGATGTAAAGGTTGGATCTTCGCGGCAGTTATGATGCTCTGAAAACTGTGGTGAAAGCTCTGTTAATAATTAGCCCGTTATGCCTGATGCCGGAATTCTGGATTACATTAAAGTTGAACGCTTGTCGTCGGGTGAGTCAATACTTTAAATTATATATATAAAAAAGAAAATATCTAAAGTTTCTAGATTTCATTTTTTCCTTCCTCCTAAAAAAAAAAAAAAAACTGGCTGAGTCCCGCTTAAAGTGCACACAAAAGGATATATTTAATTTTGATAAAGAATTTTGTATGTTTAGAATAAAATAATGAATAAAAGATTATTTGTTATAAATTCTTATTGTTTTTTTTCTCATTGGTTTCTAGATAAATTATTCCTAGAAGACCGCTTAATAAAATAGGAGATAAATTTTAGTATTCAAAACTTCATTTTATGACCCAGTAAAAATTTAATGAACTTGGGTATTATTTAGATTATTATTTTTTTAGAAATAAATCAACGCGACGTGCGATACAGATTGGAGAGTATCTCTAAAATAACAATTTCTCTCCAACACTATACAAAGTCATTTGTTCTATGTAATACATCTTTAAGAGAATAAATATACAGTGTAACATACAAATATCGCTGTTAGTATATATTATAAGCACTTCAAAGTAGCAAATTATTATTTTTGATGTACATTTTTATTTTCTCATAAAAAAATATTCAATTTTTCCCCAGTCAGTTTAAATTTCACCCGAACCTAGTTCGGACATATTATGCACCCCTCTCAGTAGCAGCTCATGAGATTCCTTCACAGGGGGGCTGCATGTCTACGTAAGATTTGAGAAAAAAGCGAAAATGATTTTCTAAATAATCTGTTTTAATCGGGGTCTTCGGGTTTTATATGTGCAGACTGAGCAAGAAGCAAAGCAATACAGGATACAGCATAGATTTTATTGGACATTCATTACAAAGAAAAAAAAAAATCTGGAGATTTTATTTTGTTAACTTTATTTAATCAATTTTCCCCAAACAAAATATTTTTCATCTGCATGCTATTATTTTCTCCAAGATGGTACGAAGTATACATACATGATTATAAATCAAATTTTGCTCGTAAAAAGATACATACAATGATTTATATAAAAATAAAGTTTGATTACATACTTATGCAGATCTGTACAGTTCTTGCGATAACTGCAAATAATTCAAATCTGTAGTCCATAATGATAAAGAATTTTTTTTGTGTCTCTGTACAAAAATGTATAAGTCCTGTACTCATCAAAACTATATAAATTGCGTGACGATTACCTATAATTTACCTACCAATTTTTAGCTCAATTGGATAAAACATTTAGGCGCAATCGCACTTCATAAATTTAAGTCCATTAATCAAAATAAGGAATTTTTCTTTGTGTTCTTGTAACAGAACTATAAGTCTTACATCCATCAAATTCTATACAGCTCGTTTGATGGTGACCTTTCACATACCTACCAGCTTTCAGTTCAATCGAACCAAGCATTTAGATGTTATGATATTCACTCACATATATACACTTACTCACACCATACATATAACACTGTAAAAATAGCAAAAATGAGCTCAGGGGGGGGGGGCTGCAGCTCCTGCCACTGACCCCTGGTCCAATAGTATGGCACGCCATCAAAACTGATTGCAAATCAACCATAAACTACCTTATCAACTCAACCTAGACTTACCGGCTTTTCCCGGTTCAATTAATATAATATCTTTTTTGGTAATAGTGTATCGACGATATGATATGGGCAATATTGAAGTATGTATAAAATATTTTTTTATTCAAAGTTTGGGATCGGCTTTATTAATTGGTTTATTTTATATAGGAATAGAGGTGACTAGAGGAATTTTGTCTTTGATTTTGAGATATAGGATTGGGGCTGGGTTTTTTTTATTTTTATTATTTCCTTCTGTGTGTAGAGGGTTAGACTGATTGTCTTGTTTTGTTTTAATATTATTTCAAAAGGTATTGCCTTTAGTATTAATATTTTTATTTGTAAGTTGAATTCTTTGAATGGTAATTATTTTTAGTTTAAATTGTTGGTGTCATTGGATCTTTTAATCAAAGAAAATTGAAAGATTTAATGGCTTATTCATCTGTACATCATTTAGGATGAATTTTGTTAGTGGAGATAATTGGCAGTTTAAGATGAGTAATTCACTTAATTTATGGGGTAGTACTTTTTGTGGTTGTTCAACTGTTTTTAAAGAATGAAGTAGTGGATTTGTATAAAATGTATAGAAGTAAAAAGAGGGTTTGGTTTATTTTAGGTATGTTGAGAATAGCTGGGATGCCTCCTTTATTAGGCTTTTATTTGAAGTGAATGGCTTTTGTTAATATTACTGATTTGAGACTATTTTATGTAATAATATTGGTGTTAGCATCGGTAGTTATATGTGTATATGCGAATTGTATATGTCATAATGAGTGGAGGAAATGAGATTTCTTGATTAGGAGATGAAGTTTTAATATATGATTATTCTTTAGATTTATTGGTGTGGTATTAGGAGGTTTAAATATTTTAATATAGAATATTAAGATAATAATTCTATTAACCTGAATTTACAGTTCACCATCTTATGATTTATTAGTTTAAATTTGCAATTTAATGTTTTAGTTAAACTAGTATTTAAAGTTACTGAGATGATTATATTCTACTAATCATAAGGATATTGGAACTTTATATTTAATTTTTGGAGCTTGATCAGCTATAGTGGGAACTGCAATAAGAGTATTGATTCGAATGGAATTAGGGCAGACAGGTAGATTTTTGAGGAATGATCATATGTATAATGTGATTGTGACAGCACATGCTTTGATTATAATTTTTTTTAATAGTAATACTAATTTTAATTGGTGGTTTTGGAAATTGGCTGGTTCCTTTAATATTAGGGGCTCCTGATATAGCTTTCCTCAAATGAATAATTTGAGTTTTTGATTGTTACCACCTTCTTTATTTTTATTATTTATCTCGTCTTTAACAGAAATAGGAGTAGGGGCAGGTTGAACAGTATACCCCCCGTTAGCATCTATTGTTGGCCATAATGGGAGTTCTGTGGATTTTGCTATTTTTTCTTTACATTTAGCGCCAGCGGGTGCCTCTTCAATTATAGGGGCTATTAATTTTATTTCTACAGTTATTAATATACGGTCTGTAGATATATCAATGGATAAGGTTCCTTTGTTTGTATGATCAGTTGTAATTACTGCTGTTCTTCTATTGTTGTCTTTGCCTGTATTAGTGGGGGCTATTATTGATTAATCGAAATTTTAATACATCTTTTTTTTTACCCTGCTGGAGGGGGGATCCTATTTTATTTCAACATTTGTTTTGATTTTTTGGACACCCGGAAGTTTATATTTTAATTTTGCCTGGGTTTGGGATTTTTTCACATGTGATTAGAGCTTCTGTAGGAAAGCAAGAACCTTTTGGTTCTTTAGGAATAACTTATGCTATAATGGGAATTGGTGGTATAGGATTTGTAGTATGAGCTCATCATATTTTCTGTTGGAATAGATGTAGATACTCGGGCACATGTTACTGCTGCCACTATAATTATTGCTGTTCCCACTGGAATTAAGGTTTTTAGTTGAATAGCTACACTGTATGGTTCTTATTTTAAGATGAATACACCATTGATGTGGAGTATTGGATTTGTATTTTTGTTTACTTTAGGGGGAATTACAGGAGTGGTTTTATCTAATTCTTCACTAGATATTGTTTTGCATGATACTTATGTTGTTGCTCTCATTTTCATAATGTATTGAGAATAGGGGCTGTATTTGCTATTTTGGCCGGAATTACATATTGGTTTCCTTTATTTTTTGGAGTAATTTTAAATGAAAAGAAAACAAAGTTACAGTTTTTAGTAATATTTTTGGGTGTTAATATAACTTTTTTCCCTCAACCATTTTTTAGGGTTAAATGGAATGCCTCGTCGGTATTCTGATTATCCAGATGCTTTTTTATTTTGAAATATAGTATCATCGTTAGGATCTTTATTATCATTAATTGCAGTACTTATATTTATTTATATTATTTGAGAAGGATTGGTGATAAAGTATTCTTTTTACGATAGATATTATACTGGATCCTCATTGGAGTGGATTAATAATATCCCTCATTTAGATCATACATTTACTCAGTTGAATTTATTAACGGAAGAATAACTTTTGCCAGTTTGAGGTTCTTTACATTTTCAGAATGGGGTGTCTCCTGTAATGGAACATTTGATTTTTTTTTCATGATTATACTATATTTATTATGATTGTTATTATGTTTTTGGTTGGATATATGTTGGTAGGATCATGTTATAATATAAGATATAATTTAGGTTTATTTGAAGGTCAGGAATTAGAAATAATTTGGACAGTACTTCCGGCTATTTTTTTTGGTATTTATTGCTTTTCCTTCTCTTCGATTATTCAGGGTTTCTACTCTTGAAAAAGAAAAAAATTCAAGGACTTTTCAAGGCCTATTTGAAATTTTTCAAGGACTAGGGGAAAATCGCAGAACGCTAGGCATATACACAAAACTTTAGTAACTACTTTCATTAGTAATATTTTTTTTATAATTAGAATAACTATGCCTGTTTTCACAATACATTTTTGATGGATTGACCAAATTAACTTTTACAAGAGTCAAAAAATGATTAGTTCAAGATTTTGAATCATTATTATTCCAAAGTTTTTAGGTTTGAGTCCTGGTCTAGTCACTTTCTGCTCAAAATTAATGACCAGTCCATCAAACAGGTATGAGACTGGCAAAAAAAAAGAAACAAATAAGTTGAAACTATATGCAAAAGCAAGACAATGAAATAAGAATTTTATGACAAAATCATTATATCAGACAATGGCGTTCTCATGTGGAGATGGAGATAGTTTAGACTTCTTAGAATTTGCACTAAGGCCATCTATTGGAGTGAAAAATTCAAGGATTTTCAAGGACTTTGCACAAAATTCAAGTACTTTCTAGGGCCCTTGAAAAAGAAAATAAAATTCAAGTACTTCTTAAGGACTTTCAAGGACCGTGGGAACCCTGTTATTGTATTTAATAGAAGAATCAGATGAAGATGATATGACTATTAAATTGTTAGGACAACAGTGATATTGATCTCACAAATATAGAGATTTTGATTAAAAAAAGTTTTGTAAAAATTGCCCCTTTATATCTCCACAAATCAAATGTGCCCTTTTTACCTTGGGACCTCTTTTCTTAGGTATCAAAATCCTCCTGTTCTCAAACCTATGGAGAACAAACACAGCAATGCCATATGAAGTTTACTGCATTTGCTTTGAGAATTTTCATTCAGATTTGTAATACAAGGTTCATACTCAAATATCAATTTTCAAGAAAATATTAGCGACATATTACAAGAGATGCTTCTCTAGACAGGACAAATACAGCTACTTCCACTGTATGATGTCATATTACTGCCGATCATGATAGAAATTCAGGTAGAAATCATTATTCACATGCGTATTTTCACAATACTTAATCATTTAAATTTTTATACGAAGCTAAACAAGAAAAATATAACTTGAGAGAAAAAAAACATTTGTTTTTCCAGGTTTTATAACTGATTTTCCCTGAGTTTTCCCTGACTTTTTTTTTTTAACAAATTCTAAATTCCCTGTTTTTCAGGTTTTCCCTGAGGAGTATGAACCCTGTAATAGGATAAAGTATGGGACATTAGTTTAAATAAATCTTTTGCTATCTATCTATCTATAATAAAAATGATCTATTAAGCATAGTAGAAGCCAAGCAACAGATACAAGATCACTGAAAAACCAATGACATGCAAGACTTGTGACTTGCCTGTGAGGTTAAACTAGTTTCACGCCGGCAACACTCACCCAGCCTGCCACAACCAGAATAGGAGTCATATGGATGCAAAAAGCAAAATTTTAAAGCAGATTAATAACAATGAAACCATGAAGCAACAATGAAATTCACTGATTGATTGAAAAATATACCTTTGTCTGTAAATTAAAATTTCTGGTGTAAAATCGATTTATCTGCAGATTAAAGCTGTACAATGCAGATGGATGCATACATAGAAGTTTTTTTTTTTTTTTTTTAAATCTAATCAATTACCTTACTTGAAAGTCATAATCTTTTCTGGCTGGGCCCTAGCTATCCTAGGTATTCCATACAATTGTAACTATGCCTGTAGGCTTAATTTCAATCACTTCTAATTTATTGTACATAGTTTTTTAAATTTCTGAGCTTCTTTATGTTTATTATTTTCAAAGTATTTAAAGTTTTTTTTATGTGTTGCAATTTATTGTTTTGGCGAAATAGGAACATCTATGAGAGATGTGTTGCCTACTGTATATGAGAAAGCCACTTCACATCATCAACAGCATCGTTTGAGCACTGAGGATAGCTACGCTGAAAAGCTTATGATCTACAAATAAGATTATTGAAAAATTATAAATTTGTTAAATTTTTAATTAAACATTTTTGCTTTTATAAAAAGGGAGAAAAAAATATCAGTACACACATATAACACACACTGTATATGTATGATGGTGTAACACATAATTAACATTAAGAAGCAGATAACATCAAAGTCATGTTTAAACCCAAATTTCACCATTGTCCCAAAAATAGGACACCATGCATAAGTAGTATTTATATAAATTCTTTTGAATATTTTAATTCAAATTAAAAGGTGGTATATTACTTAAAAGTCCAATAAATACATGTGTTTTTATCGTTAGTTTAAATTAACGTTTAATATTTTTTAATTTTTAAAATGACAATTTTTGAAGATTTTTTCATTACATTTTCAACACACTATTACTTAAAAAGGTTTTTCATTCAAGAATAACAGACATAAATTTATTGAGGTAATATTCTACACTTTTGTACTGGTAAAACAATTATATAAAAAATATAGAGAGGTGGTCTGTTTTTCTTATATTTTCTACTGTCCTAAACCACTGCCCTATTTTTAGGACAGCCTGTACCGATTAAGTTAATGAAAGGTTGGTAAGTTTTTTGATTTTGTGTGTATACATAGGGTTAAAGAAACATATTTAAGATTTTATAAAGAAAAAAGTATTTTTCAATGCTTGGTACGATATGGGTTAAATACATAGCTATACTCTGAATAATTCCTTTAGTTTAATTTCTGCATTATTCCAGATCTTTCTATATATTTGTTTTTTCTTTTTAAAATTATAATAGCCTAATGAAGTACTGTTATAAATGTATGCTTTTACTCTGACTTTTAAAATACTTTTTTAAAATTAATCGCATTTCTTCATAGCTCCTTTCTTTCTGTGAAATATTTAAAAAGCTTTTCATATAATATATAAGTAATCTAAGCAAAATTTGGGTCCCTTTTGCAGCCCCCTTCACAAAATTAAAATCCATGAAAAGGGACCCTTCACAAAATTCAAATTTATAAAATGAGCCTCTTTACAAGACTGTTTTAATAAATGCCTTAATTTGGCTCCACGAAACTTTATTAACTTGATATTAAACACAATAACTGTAAAAATAGAAGGTTTTACATGATATTATTTTTTCACAAAAAAAAGGACCTAAAAATTAAAACCTGGATCAACCCTGAAAATACAAATACATGTGAGCTTGCAGATTTTGTCATTTTATACAGGCCTCCTATAGATTAGAGATTACATACATTGGAAAATTGAAAATTTTACAAAAATAGTTAAAACAGAAAGTTTGTATAGTGACCACATTTGTTTGACCATTTTATTTTTTTATTTACTCTAGCTGCAACAATCTTCAGATTTTTTTTTTTTTTTTTTTTTTTTTTAATTATTGCTAAACCTTTACAACCAACCTATGATTTCCTCATTTTGTTAAATGTTACAATTCTTCTTAACTATTCATTTGCTTGCAATGAAAGTTTCAATAATACAAAACGTTTAAAAAAAGGCTAAAAAATATAATCACTAAATCAAAGTTTATGCTAGTTATCCTTCAGCATTGGTTTTGACCACACAACTTAAAACCATTATTTAAAGAAATATTACAAATGTGGCAGTACATGTTTCATAAAATAAAATACTTACAATAAGAATCTATATTAAGGAATGGAGAAGCTTTATTGGTACTGCATATCTGTGCAGTTGCTTGAGTTTGGTAACTGCCAGGATGGACGTCGGCGACATGGCCTATATTAAAGATCATCACAATTTATAATTAACCAAAATAAAAAATCAATATGGTTTAATACTTATTTAAAAGAAAGAGTTGCAATAAGGGTGGGGAAAAAAATATGCACCTTTATTGCCTTCTTGTATTACAGCACAAATTTAGGAGAAAACACCTACAAACTTAAGAATAATGAAATACTGAAGGTAAATACACACACACACACACACACACACACACACACATATCCCTAACAGCACAGTTAGGCTTAACTTATCCACAGTACATCTTAAGGACGTTTCTGGGATATCTATTCATCCAGAAGACATCTTGAAGATATCCTGGGGAAGTGATGTGCTGTCTGGGATATAACTATTGTGTATGACCTTCAACACTTATTGAAAATATCAAAAACTAAAATTAACTTGCAGCATATTTAAAGTTATTTTTAGTAATCTATGAATAAAAATTTATGCAGTATGAATATTTGAGATATATTTTCTAAATAAATTTGCTATTTAACAGTATTTTGGAAGAAAACAAAGAATAAAATGTCAACTGAACTGGATGACATTTTAAAAACTTCTGTTTACAAAAATATTCAATGAAGAATGATTTACTTTTAAACCAATCTCTTTAATCTAAACAAATTTGTTGAATTTTTAAATCTTATTGTTCAATTCAATAATTAGTACTCTGTCATAGCACTTGAAGCTAGTCACTCCATTGACCAGATGTCATCCCCCTGATGAATTTTTAATGGGATGACACTTATTCTGAAAATACATGAATCTTATTGGTTAAAAAACAGATAGTTAATACACTGAAATAAAAAGAAACACATACAGATTTTGTCAAAATCTGTATTAGTTTTAATATTGCATCAATCAAGCGACATTATCCCATTGACGAGTCCCCTGATTGACAAATCTCTGGTATGTTTTTAGTGAAAGAGTAAAATCCGTAATTAAATTTCATATCCACCTGCTAATAATCATATTATGAAATAGGCGGTAAGTAATAGTGATGTCTCTGGTATCACAATCTGTTATGTAATTTAGGAAACTGAAAACATGTGCCATTTTACTGACCAGAACTTCAGCAGCACGTTGAAATCATACTACTTAAAGGACAGATAAAAGTTTTATTATAAAATTTTAGGATTTTGAAAATGTAAACAAAGTGGCAATATTTAATCAAGCTGTATAAAAATTACTTTTCCCATATGGAGACAGACAATTTACAATTTCTGGATTTAAAAACTAGTAGCAAACCCGCGTGAAATTTCTGCATTTTTTTTTTTTTTAAACCTTTAAAATTTGAAACTTATGTCGTGTACTAATGTAAATTTTAATTCAATTTTAATTCACCAGAAGCCAAAAAATTATTAATTTTTGTGGAATGAAATGCTAATGAAGTAATGATAGTTAAAACCAAATCATTCAAAGAAAAGTTTCAAAATAAAATTCATGTTTGATGACCCTGTTTTCATACTTGCTTCAGACAGGACAGTTTTAGTACAGGACTCCTTCTGCCACTGCGTTGGCGATGTCTTAAGTTTACATTTTGTTTATATCTTTAAAACAGGCTCGAAAATTATTATTTCCCCCCTGCACTATAAAACACCTGACATCTTAATTGATTACAATCATTTCCTTTTTCATCCAGACAGTTGTCTGCGATCTGTTTTCATGGCAGACAATTGAAATGTTGCCGCCATCTAAATTTTAAACTTTGGTTAATTTTAAAAAATCTAATTGTTGTATCAATAAGCTGCTTGCACTCTTAGATTCGGAAAAAATTCCCCTTTCATTTGGTACCAAATTCGTAACAATCGGACTAATATTTCTAATTTATTTTCCACTTTTCTGCTTTTAACTATGTTAAAATATCTATTTTTATGCAATCGCGGTGAATTCTCAGTCATTGAGATCGCTTTTTCATTAGACATAGGTCTACATTTTAATTAATATCTCCAGAACTAATTAAAATTTTTAAATTTTTTTTCACTATGCACTTGGGCAGGCTTCTGTGCACCCGTATGTCAAATATTGTAGTTCTGCGTTCAATAGGGGCTGAACGTATAGATGCTCAGACAGACAGACATCTTTTATTATTATAGATTCATACATTATTGTACAACATTTGTTTTTTACTATGTGTATGTGTGTGTATATATATGCACAATATCCACACTATCAATCATTTTACTTAAATTACAAAAATAATATTCTATTTCTATAGAAAAAATCCATGTAGGCATTTATTACAGACATTTTTATTCAACATAGTATCTTCATAATAAGAAGTAATTTTATAACAATCATAAATGCGGTAGTATGAGACACTCAACTTCAGACCGACTTTGTAGCTACAATAATGTATTGAAATAAAGCAAAATTTTACTCTTGGTATTGAACACATAAAATAATTTTGGAAAAGGATAAATTTAATAGGAAATATGACATAACTGCAGCAATGTATTAAGAGAAAGAAAACTTTACTCATACTTTCTAATCAAAATTAAAAAAAAAAAACCACTTTTTTTTTTTTTTTTTTTCACATTTAGTGGGTATAATTCATTAAAAAAAGCAGTGACAGCAGCCTCGAATTGTATTTAACTGATTATATGTAGTTAAATTAAAATATTTTTAAAAAACTTTTTAGAGCCTTCAGGGCTTTTTAAACAGTACAATGTTGTGAGGGTGTTCCTCACATATCCTTTTATTTCATCAAATTTATTATATCCTAACTAAATATATATTTATTCACAATTAAAATTTATTAACCTTTAATAATCCTCTTTAAATATCAGGGGTCTGTCCAGACTTTTCGGACAGGGTCCTGTTTTTGTGAAATTGTGAAAAACTCTATACGTATTTTTGTGAATTTAAATTTTGTGTGAAAATAAAGTTTTTCCGAACTTTTCGGCTAGGGCTTCATCTTTTTATGAAATTGCGAAAAATTTAATTTTTCAAAATAAAATTATAATTAAAAGTTTCATTTTAGACAATGACAGTTCGTTTTTATAGAAGTAAACTTAAATATTTATTGATAGCCTTTAATAAATTAGAAATTGAATATCAGCTTTTCGGGGAAATACAGCAAAACATCTGATTTTTCATAGGCAGCTTCTTCGTTCCATGGAAGATTAGCTTTAAAAATGAAATAGATTTATCAAAGGTCTATTTTTTAGGATAGAAAATTTTGTGAAGGGTCCTATTTTAGGATAAATAATTTTGTGAAGGGTCCTATTTTATGACAAATAATTTTGTGAAGGGTCCTGTTTTAGGATAAATAATTTTGTGAAGGGTCCTGTTTTAGGATAAATAATTTTGTGAAGGGTCCTGTTTTAGGATAAATAATTTTGTGAAGGGTCCTTTAACACATTCGCTGCCACCAAAATTTATATATCCATCCTCAGAAGCCGAATTTAAAAAAAGTTTTAATGATTAAAAACGTTGGCTGCACAAAAAAAAAAAAAAAATTTAAACACAAAATTTAAAAACCACGCACTGAAAATATAAAAATAATGCTTCACTAACGTGCCACAAAAACCTCATCGTTCAACCTCCAAATCCGAACTAAAACTAAAGCAGTTTACTTATCATACTCGATTGACGCCCCAGAGCGTCACCGGCATGGGAGGTAGCGCCATGCTGACACGCCAGTGGCAGCGAATGTGTTAACGGACCCAGATTTGCCTCTGGAGAGACCCCTGAATATGCCAAACTTATTTTAAATTGAGTAAATTCTTTATTGGAAATTAAAATACTTATCATTTTCTAATTTTAAGAACAAATTCAGTATTAAATCCATTGATCTCTTTTTAGCATAATGCAATATATATATAGGGATCTAATACACAATTTAATTTTATTATCCCTTAAAGTAATTATATTTTTATTTCCTTTTCTTTTTCAATGGGTTTCTCAATAAATCTATTTATTTATAGCTGTAAATGTTCTGTTGGAAAATTTCCGTTATATCTTTATTATTTTATTTTACATTCAGATAATATATTTAATTGCAGCTATTAAATTAATGACCGGTTATGTAGACATCATGTCGCAAGAATTTCGTAATATTTCATGATTACTTGCACCTGTCTCTCCAATGGTCTTCTTGGCGAATGTGATTTATGCCAAAGTGGGGCTGCCATATTTTCAACTGTCTTTTTATTTTAAAATTTCCCATTAAAAATATCATTAACACAAAGAAAGATGTGTTGGCGCTCTTGGCTTCTGAATGTAATGATATGATCACAATCTGGCAGTTAACAACTGGGCTGTCGGATTTGACTCCGGGACACTTCGTTAATAAGCACCGTACTACAAAGATGTAACTTTTTCTCAATTAAAAATCTCTCTCTCCTCCACCATCGTTTTAACGAATTCACCTGTATGGATCTGAACTGGGTTTGTCCTCATTTGTCATTTTTATATAATTTTGATATCTCAATAAACTTTCACGGCTATTCAAATGACTGGTTTGAGATTTGTTATTTTATATTGACTCTTATTTTCATGACTTAAGTTTTTTAGAGGACTGTGGCTTTTATGCTACAAATGTGAACTATGCTATCTATAATATTAAAACACAAGGGTATTTCTTTAAGACCAAAATCGCCCGATCTGAGCATGCACGAGAAAATTTCGAACCAATTAGGAACAGGAATATGCCTTCCCCGTTATGCATTGCAAT
Organism: Salticus scenicus; assembly: GCA_963930645.1. NCBI lineage: Eukaryota > Metazoa > Arthropoda > Arachnida > Araneae > Salticidae > Salticus > Salticus scenicus. The sequence goes on along the minus strand of OZ005653.1, from coordinate 199,956,840 downwards.
ATGAACATCGATCATAGAGCTGGAGCAGACGACACCAGCAGACGCCTGATTAAAGCTCAATAAAAAAAAAAAACAATTCACACGATACATTCATTGATTCATACTTTCCGAGGAAGTATATTAAAAACAAAGCAATTCGCGAATACTTGACTATAATCGTATGCATTTTTATTTCATCGAAAATTTTCTTACACAGGATATTTCTAGAGTTTTTGTGGCGCCATCTCTTTTCATATAAGCATTAGCATACCATACCATATTCCTAATATTTTTTTCCAATTTCTTAAAAGAAAAAAAAATCTTTTAAAAGTAATAAATTGTCTGAGTTTATTGTTCTTTAAAAGTTAACTTTTATCAGTTGAAAACTTTGTTTAGAAAAAATGAAGATAGATGTTTAAAATCAAAGGAGGTTTTATTTTATTTTATTTATTTTTTAATCTAATTTTAAATTGATCTCTTATATTTTATTTCTGTACTATATTACAGAAAAAAATAATTTAAAAAGAATAACCTTAAAAATATTGATATTTTATACGAGTAAAAATCTGCATAGAATAATTTATTATTAAAAATTTAATGAGCAAATTAACTTGCCAAAGTATTAAATGCATTCTTATTTATTCGAGACCTGAGCAGCATGATCTAAGTGCAAATAAATTGTAATTATAGAATATAAAGAAAACAAAAACACTATTAAAATTTATTTTAAATTAAATTATTTTGCCTTATAAATTTATGGTTTTAAAAATAATTTTATAAAAAAAAAAGAAAAAAAAAACTGAGATTTTTTTTTATTTTATTTTTTTATCGACAGATTACAGATGGCGCCACTGCCATATTGTAACTGAAATGGAATATTAGCGATGCGAGGAAATTAAAATAATAAATATAAAAAATATTGAAGATTAATGTGTGCTTTCTTTCTCCATTCTTACTATAATTTATAAATTCTGTCTCTCTTTTAATTACTCGAAACATTCTTTTGGTCACATTTAGAGTAAAATTAGAAAAACATCTTCGGATTTTATTTTTATTATACGAAGTACGCTAAACTTTGTATATTGAAATTTCATGAAATTTATTCACCCTTCCCCTCCAACCAAAAAATAATTGATTACAGCAGTGGATTTTAAACTGGTTAAGAGCAATGCGGAATATTAAAATAGGGATGTTTAAAACTTTATGCCATAAAGATTTAAGATGCACATGATCCGTCAAATTTTGACGGGTATTAACTAGTTCTTTTTTAAATATCATATGAGCCAATGCTAAATGACAAACTCGTATGAGAGCTAAATAAACAAGGAAATATTTTCTACTTTTTAGTGACAGTTTATAGCATCACTCGCTCCGAATGATCCCAGAGAGTTTTATGTGTCTACTATTAATTACTATTTCGTAATTCGGATAGTTATTTTATGATTTTTCATTTGTCGCACATATTTGCTTTTTATGCAGATATATTAACTTAAATCAAGTTAAATAATATATAATACTTTACTTTCAAGGTCTTTGTCAGCATATAATAGAAAATTAATCTGGCAAAGTTTTTTTTTATCTGGAAGATTTTTCGCTAGAACACTAAATGCAGAGACTCCAACATCCTAATTAATATTCCGTAGTGTTGTTAGTCACGCCCTTTTTTACACACCAGTAAATTTTTAGAGTAATAGTCTCCAAATTCAATTACGATTAAATAAGAGGAAAAATACTCTAAAAAGATACTGGTGAGAAAAAGAAGACGAAGCTAACAATACTACGGAATATTAATTAGTATGTTGGAGTCTCTGTAAATGTCCTCAAATGAGGATAGGTTGTTAATTTAAAACTACTAGCAGGCTTTGCCCGCTTCGCTGGTCACTAAATTTAAAGGAAACTCTTTTCTATATAGCTTTATAAAATACTGAAATAGTTCAAAAGCTCGCTTCAGGTCCCTACTGCCTTCGGCAGCGATTTGATCATCCACTGCAACTTGGGCGCTTGTCCCTATTACCTGCGACAATGGTTTACCAATGAGCTTCCATTTAGGTGCTTATTATACAGTGGAGCACCGTTTATACGTTTTTCAAGGGACCGTTCCTAAAAAACGTATAACTGAAAAAAACGTACAACTGAAAATTCGTTTTAACATTAATACACAATAAAGTATCATATTAATAATAAAAGTCTAATCAATTTTCATGATTTCCTTAAAGCCGCTATCAGACGAAAGACCGTATCTTCTGAAGTATAAGCTATTGCATCTCAAACCTGCCGAACGACACCCTTTCTCCGAATACAGGGTTGTTTTTCAGCATGAACAAAATCCACAAAATGTAAAGAGGGAATGCAATATTTGGTGATACATCGCTAAAAATAGATCGAGTAATGGAATGGAGATGATGTTTATTCTTTGCCTTTTGCTTCCTGCGCTCTGATTGGAGGAGTTCAGGCTAACAACTACAATATAAGATTTAAACAGTCGAAAATGCGTGAAAGAAGACTATACGATAGGCAAAAGTATCAAACGAAGGTATTTCGTCAGTTTTCCTCCTGAAAAACCGGTTTATGCTGAACTATAGGCTAATGCAGTTTATACGGTCTTTTGTCATTGATAGCGGCTTTACATTTATTCGAATAAGAAATATTTTTAATTATATTTAAAATATTTTTAAAAATATTGAATAAAAATTAAATGATAATTAAAAATATAGAAATTCAGAAAAAATTTTCAAGATTTCGATTTTAACCTTTAAAGACAAAGCCTTTTGTTCTCTAAACGAAGATGACATTTTTGCAAACGATTAAAAGGAAGGAAAGAAAAAAAAATTGTTTCTCCAAACGTAATGCAAATAAACATAAGAAAATCTCCCTAGTCGCCCAACGGAAGTGAGTAATAAATCTTCAAGTTTACAAAATGCCTATAAATTCGTGGGCTTTTTTTCCTTTCATACCCCATTCCTGGAATCAATTAAAAGAGAAAGTGGGAGGTCTTCAAGTGGTCAGTGGCTACTTTAATACCTACCATTCAACCCAGTCGCCAATTGCTTACCTCTGAAGATTTCTCTAACCCCCCCTTCCCCCCAGGCTATCGATGCAAGTCGCACTTTGTTCTATAGCCGCACTTTGTTACCATAGTTCTAAGAAAAAATAATCGAAAAAAATAAGAAGAAAACATAAAGCGCATTCATCTTTTTTTTTTTTTTTTTTTTTTTTTAATCCTGGAATGAAACTCAAACTTGGGATTCTACAAGGAGAAAAAAAGAAAAAAACGTATAAGTGAAATTAAGAATTTACTTGTGTCGTATAAACGAAATATTTTAACATTAGAATTCAATGGAATGTTTTGGGACCGAAGTCTAAAAACGTATAAATGAGAAATGTATAAGAGGTGCTCCACTGTATAACAGTTTCGAAATAGATAGTATCGAAAAAATTGGAGTTTCATTTTTATATTTGAATCCCAGTTACATGTGAACAACACTATACATGGTGCACATATTTGCTTTTACGTTGCTTCCTATGTTTATTTTGTTTATCCAATCAACCATAAAATGACAGCAATTTCACGCCAAATATTACAATATGCTGTGACCGGCTACGTCTGTTGCATGAGACAATTTTTTTTGTTTATATATAATTCATGGTTTGTAATAAACCTGATAGTACAGCCTTAATATAGTTCTCTTTGGCGACTTTAATTTTTGTTACCATTTTAGACTTTTAATCCATTGTAACAATAAGACTTAATCCCTTGTAACAATATGCTACGAGCGCTATTTCTGCCGTATTTTAGACAACTGATTTTTTTTTTCCCATTGAACATACTTTTATTTATTTAAATATTAATCTGAATTATTCAAATATTTCTGTTCGACAGCGTGCAAGTGCAGTAACACACAGAGGCTCATTTTTTTGTATGATAAATTAGCATAGTGATTATTATATAAATAAATAGGTAAACATTATCGTGCTACACAACTTTATTATGTTGTTCCATTCCATTGACGGCTTTTGAATTTTTCTCGCCATATTAGTGATTTTTTTTTTTTATGAAAAAGGGGAAGACTGTTTTGCTAATAATTTTATCAGACTTTTTTATTTATACATAAGAATCCTTCATATTCTGTTTATATTTTTAATGGTTTTAAGGTTTAAAATAGTGCTTGTTGAAATAAATTTCCTATGTTTAAAACTGCATTTGCTCTGTAAATTTTGTGTAAAAATAAATCATTTATGTTTTTATATATTTGATGCGCTACTTAGATTAAAATGGCTGTTGCAAAATTAAACTTCTTGTCGAAAAACGTTTGGTGTACATCAACACCAAAATTTAAAAAATCGCCCAGCAGGATCTATTAATGAAACTGATAAAATAAAAATATGGTTCATAGAGTTTAAATAATCTATTTAAAAAAACTTTTATAACCCAAATTCTTAATGTATCGCATCACATACATATAGTCCGTTCAAGTTAAAGTGATACCCGAAGTAAACAAATGGGTTACAAAGGTATTCCACATTTGTGCCTTTCTCGCAGAAATGGCAACTTTTGTTATTCATGAAAAGAACCAAACCCCCTCCAAACAAAAAATAGCTCGTTAAAAGATAAAACTATCCCCCACCACTTCTTTTTGTATTTTGGAGTTTATGACAAAAACTTGTACCTTACAAGACGTACAACAATGAAAAGACCCATTAAAGTAAGAAAAAGTGTTAAGGTAACAAAAGAAGAGGTGGGAAAATTCTAACAAAAGAAGGGGAGAAATGACTGACCTTGGCTAGCGCCAATAGTGACAGTAACATTATCCATGTCGCCAAACAACATGTGGTTTTGTTTAGTTTCGGTATCAGTTTAAGTTGAACAGACTATAGATATTCAGGGGTCGATCCAGGCAAATTTTGGGTCTTTTTTGCGGCCCCTTCACAAAATTCCTGATAGTAAAAAGGGACCCTTCACAAAATTCAAATTCATAAAAAGGGACCCTTCACAAAATTCCTGATAGTAAAAAGGGACCCTTCACAAAATTCAAATCCATGAAAAGGGACCCTTCACAAAATTCAAATTCATAAAATGAGTCCCTTTACAAGATTTTTTCTATAAAAATGATCCTTTTATTAAATGTTTTCAGTATTATTTTTAATTAATGCCTTAATTTGGCTCAATGAAACTATTAACTTGATATTAAACATTACATAAAGTGATTGTAAAAACGAAAAATTTTACACAATATTTTACTTTTTCACAAAAATAAATAAAAATTTCACAAAAATATTTTGTTTTTCACAAAAAAGGGACCCAAAAATTAAAACCTGGATCGACCCCTGATATTCATTGGGGAGAAAAATGGGATTCCTTTTCACTCGGGAAAAGACGGCGATTTTGGCAAAATATGACAGTCTTTCCCCGAGTGAATACACACGGGAGTACACACAAATACTTTAGCAAATAAAATGTGCACAATTGTGGGGGGGGGGGGGGGGGGGACACCTTTGTGTTAAATCTTGTGACTGTCCGAGCTACTGTTTTCGAGAACAGTGAAATATATATACAAATATTGCTAACTTAATAGTATAAGATTAGAAGAGTTTTTTTAATTTAAAATATTTCATTCTCAGTTGTTCAGTTCTCATTAGTTTAAAATTGAAATGTTCATCAAAATATATTTTTCAAAATTATTTCAGGCATTAATGGGTTAAAATATAAGTTATTAAAATATATAATAAAATTTATAAATAATTAAGAAAGTTAAGATAAAACTTATTTTTGTGTTTATTAATGTTGCTTTGTAGAGATGAATCTAAAGTCAAGAAATGAGAAATATTAGCTCGTCTAATAAAATATTTTACAAACTGTATTTTTAAATTTACATAAGAAATAATTAAATATCTCATTTTTTAAAGTTAGATTATCAATTACATTCCATTAAAGCCAATAACTTTGATATTTAAAATGAATGATTTAAATCAATGATGTTTTTCAAAAACATCAATTGATTTAAATCACCACAACCCTGATTCAGATGTTTCCAATCATTGATTAAAATAGAAGTCTTACATTGCGACTAACATAAGTGTTCACAGCTACATATTTTAATAGTCTGAAGCAACCCAAGGATAAATTTTTAAATGGGATGGGCTGCCAAATTCAAATCATGAAATTATATGTAAAGATTTAAGAATGAACACCTTACTCTTTTTATTACATTCTAATTTTAAGTTAATGTGAATAAAATTTATTTCAACACTGGGCCGGGTTCAGGCTTCCATTTTTACTTTTTACTTTGGGTCGGACTGGACCTACATTATTATTTTTACTGGGGGCTCAGTTCGGAATGGTCCATAGCTAATTTTTTTTTTTTTTTTTTTTAGTAATAGAAAAAACTCCCTCCCTCCCACCTCCCCCCCTAAAAAAAAATAAATAAAATAAACGAAGTATGTGGGTTAATAATTTAATATATTTTTTGTTTCCAAGATCACACTTTTTTCAAACTAATATGCAAACAAAATAAATCCTGCTAGGTATGAAAAAATTGGAAAATGGTTATAAGAAACAAATAAACAACCTTACTTAGGCTTCATTTTTCAGCAAAAAGCTTTTCCGGGGAGGATCCTCCCCTTTTTCAATTGCAGTAGTGTCTTCTGGCACGGCTCTTTTATAGCATATGTGCTATAAAAGAGCCGTGCCAGAAGATTTGTTTCTTATAATTATGTTTGTGCTTCGTCTGGAAAATGGCTATTAAAAGTTGTAATAAATAAGTCTTTAAATTCAAATAAGTCATTCATAAAGTCAAAATTTTACAAAAAATGGGGAACTCCCTTTTCTAATACTTTTATTAAATATGCCTATTAAAAAAAAAATTTTTTTTTTTTGCACAATATTCATTAAGTAACATTAGCTTTTACTTAACAATGTAGAAAAAAATATTCCCTATTAATACTTGATTATATTATATAAATGAATTTTAAAATTTATATTTACTTGTTTATACAGTATTAACATATGTTTACAATAATCATTCAAAATTCAAGCAATAAACAATACAAAAATTGTTTATTTAACAAAATGTCACATCATATCAACGTCTGTTTTCATTTAACCTTACTTAACACAATTCAATGTTTTGGTTTATACAAAGTTCATAAAATATTTCTTCTAAGGTTTTAGTTTATACAGTTCATAAAATATTTAAGATAAAATACAAACATCTATAGATTAGAGCTGTACTGGGTACTCTGAACATAGAGTACACAGTAATCAACCAGTTTCACTAAGCAATATGGTATTAATTAATATTTTTATGCAATGATGAATACGAATGAATACGCTTGTTAACTCAAAAATCCTGAAAATAAAAAATACACCAACTTTTGCTATAAACAGCCTTCTACCGCTAAAATAGGCGAGTAGATTGCCACCAAATTTGATAAAGAGACAACTCATGAGACCTACTTTCAATGCAAAATGTTTGTCCATTTTAGTTGTATGAGACTATAGATGAAGTTTAATTAATCACATAATGCAAAATTAATGCAAATGAAATTTTATACATTCGTACAAATAAAAGGTACTTTTAAAACAACAAGAAAATATTTCAGATTAAAAAAAAAAAAAAAAAAAAAAAAGGTAAAACAATATACTAAAATACTATTAGTCAAAACTAGTGCCCATATTAAAGCTTTCCTATCTTAAAAGCATATTTGTATACGTACATTTGTTTGTTCTTTTTTACCTCATAAAAATATTAAATGCCATACGTAAATACCAGAAATTTTAAAAAATGATAAAATTTTTACAAATCTGTACAGATTTAAGATTACTTCTTAAAATCAATAGCTAATGCTAGATAACCATTATGCAATAGGTTTTAGATAATCAATTAGATCAGTATTTTTTACTTTCAAGTATAAAATTCAAAATATTTTAAAATAAATGAAATATATATAATTAAAAAAACAAGTCAGAATGGATATATTCAAAACAGAAATTTATCATTTATACATATTATGTATTTTTAATTTTATACATAAAACAGTAAATGTACACTAAAAAAAATGTATAATATATAGTAGTTAATAGTTAAATGTTTAGTAAAATGTATTACTAAAAATTGTGAAACAAAATATTCTACTACCGATCAAATTCATTTTAATACTGAAGACACTAAAATGCCAAAAGAAAAAGAAATGTAAAGTCATACAAATAAAATAGTACCCACTTTTATTTACTTTTAAGAAATGAGGGAGGGGGGGGGGGCGAGCAGGCAATGCAAAAATGGGAAAGTACATACCTACTTAAGATTAACAATAGAAAAGTAAATTTACACATCAATTGCATTTTTAATAAATGTATTCAAAAACAGTTTCTACAAATGTTTCTTCATATTCTACGATTAAAAAGCAAAAATTCTTTAATTATTCTCAAACTACTATTTTATTTTAAACACCTTATGGTAAAACCAAATGTAAACATTAAAAAATGCACGGAAATAAATTGTGTTTTTCAAAAGATACTTTGTTTTTAATCGCTCTAAAATATACTTTAAGAAGAATATTTCAATAAAATTATGTAAGTTTGGTAGTTGCATACACACAGATTGCAAGAAGTTCACATTACATAAATACAAAAAATATAACAAACTAACATTACAAAATATTAAATCCTATTAAGAAATTAAGAAAATATAAGCTTTAACATGGAATATGTAGCTAAGTTAACAGAAAAAACATTTCGCGGTATAATTGAAACTCGAATGAGAATGGTGTATACACATAATACAATTTATTAGAATAATTTAGATCATAAATGTACCATTGAAATAGGTAATAAAAAAAAGATTTGCTTTATAAAATTACTCAGTGCATTTAAAGGTCCATTCAAATGTATGACACAATTCGGGTCATTTAATCATAAACTTTTGATAATTTGAATAATAATTTGAGAAAATTTAGTTTGTCATTTAATAAAAATCAGTTTCTAGAAACAGAATAAATTAAACATAAACAATTTTTTTAAGTATTTGCACGCTCGACTACTACAGTTCAACATGTACTTGCTACCTGGGGGCAGCGTATGTATTGAAGCATTGCGCATACTCAGAAGGAAAAAAAAATCAAAATAAAATATTTTGCATCAATATGATAAATAAATAGAAGTATAATCGATCATTCTACCTTAATATATTATAATAAAATATCAGAAAAATAGACAGGAAAAAGTATACCTAAAATGGCCCATTCACGCGAACACGTTTTCGCAGACCAATAGCAATAGTCCAAATTTCAATACGCGAAATCACGTGAATGAAAACAATACTAATTTACACAACACAATTCTAAATACGTGCTATTTCTGTAGAGTTTCTGTAAAGGAATAAATATAATACAACACTGATTTCACAATAAACAAACGATTTAAATGCCTTCAATGGAGTTAGGCTTAACCGATTATGGAGCTGAACAACTACATTTCGATACTTCCCGGTAATCTAGATCACTCGGTATGAGAAAACCCGCAACGTGAAACATGAGCCATATCATGTATGGAGGTTATAGAAGTATTTGGTAAACAACGAAAAACATAAATATAAATTATTATAGGACCTACCTCTGTCTTACATCATCACTGGCAAACGCCAGTACAAAACCCGAAATCGCATTTCGGAATTGAACAGTCCGAAGGGCGACGGGAAGGCGTGAAGAGAAATTTAAGATGACTTTCTGCAGCCGTTGCCATTCGATGGAAACAAATTATGCGTTCCCGGAAAGGAAAATATGGCGAACTCCAGTAATTCTTTCCAACCTCCATGTTCAGTGAAAATACTATAAATTTATTTTTTGCCGATACTGCTGTTGGTGCTGTTATTATTACATTTAACAAATAAAATTAATTAACTAACTAAAATTTATATACAGAGATATATTACACCTACTAATTTGATTCAAGAACTGGGAAAAATAAATTCCTAACCATATCAAAAATGTCTTATTAATATTTCTGTTTAATGAAATTTTATTATTAATTTTTCAGATTAAATCGCATATGTACGCAAACATTTCATCAAGAAAATAAAAATAAGATACTAATCCATTTTCGCTTTTTCATTTTATAAATTAAAATAAAAACTTTTGTTCTTTCTTTATTTATTTGTATGTATTCGTTATGGTATAGGGATCGCCGAACTGATGACCATTTGTGAAGGAGCTCAGTGCTGCCAGATCGAAATTTTAAAATTTCCCACATTTCGCTAGAAAATTTCCCTTTTTGGCATAAAATTTCCCTCAATCGCTCAACATGCAATGATGCAAGGCTTTGAAGCTATTCAAGGTAAAATAACTTGCACTGAATATGGTATTGTGTAAGGGTTAAGGTAAATTATCCACAATTTCAGCTAGCGGTCTTTTAATTAAATGCCACTCTTTTTTAATCGTAAACTTCATATTATTCAATCAAAAAAAATGACAGCAAAAGATTACTAAAGTTCAACGTATGTTATTCAGTTAAAAGATTGCTAAAAGCCCTGTGTGTTGGACGTAGGTCTGGGTAAAATGCACTTCATAAGTATCTTTCTAAGGAATCTTAGTCAATATCCGCGCGTATTTCTGAGAAAATCAGGGAATGCTTTGAATGACTAGGCCGAATGAAACTAAATCAATAATTTTTTTCAGAATATTTTAGATAAATATTACAAAAAGATGAAAAAATTTCGCTGATTAGCTCTAAAGATCTCACATATACAGAAATTAGTTCGTACAGTTTGAGTTGGAGGAAAAAAATCTAACAAAAAAAATGCTTTAAAACTGACAAAGTAAAATTTCCCTTTTTGAGAAGAAATTTCCCTCTTTCCCTCAATATCTAAAAATGCATCAAAATTTCCCCCTTTGCGGGAAATTTCCCTCAATCTGGCAGCACTGAAGGAGCTCCCAATGGGCTGCCATCGCTACTCTTGACAAGGATATCACAATATCACATCCATGCCTTGGCCTGGATTCAAGTCTGGGCCCTACCGTATGGGAGTCAGTAACGTTATATCTACTATACCGTATGGGCGGCTTTAACCCATTAACCGTCAAAATTAGAAATAATGATTTTTTTTTTTTTTTTGTAAATACAAACAGCAGCACTCATTATTTTGATCATATATAACAATAATTTAAAACAAAATTATGAAAATTGGTCTTACCTTACTAAAAATAGTGTGTTGTATTTGTACAACTTCAGAGGAATAAGAGTATAAAATGAATACAAGTAAATGTTTATGGAAATTTTCTTGAGGGAGCGTGAAACAGCAAAAACTACAGATGGTTTCAAGACTAATTATTTTATTATGAAAATTTTTTTTACAAGTTATGTAAACTTGATTGAAATATGAAAATTTTCAAACATTTTGGTTTGAAAAGCACTTCAAGTTTGAAATACACATGTTTAAATATAAAACTATTTTTCAGATCAAATTTTTTTGTAATAAAATAAACATCTTCTATTTTCTTACTTAAAAACAATGCTTAATGTAAAATATCTTTTATAGTTAACTGTTAAACGCATTTATTTCTGGTGTTAAGTGTTGCGTAAAATTAAATTTCTAAAAAATATGGCGTGATTGGCATGAAAGATTGGTTAATAGAAATAGGGCTACACCAGAGCCTGATTAAACCACGGACCGACTGCACTGCGGCCCATGGATCCTTGACTTGGGGGACCCGAAATTTCATTTTCAGTCAAAAAAATAATTACAAATGCATAAAAATGTTCCCGAAAACAACACTTCACGAAAATTTTACGGTTAAAAGAAAAATTAAAAATTTGATAAAAGGGATAATTTATTCAAATATCTTTTAAGCGAAATAACGGGAAAATGCAAAGTTTCTTTCGAAGAGTAGTAAAAATCACGGGCAAAAAATTTTGTAAGTGCTAAAACACATACTTCCAATATTGACTTACATTCTCATATAATGTATTTTAAAATATTTAATATTTTTTGTCGGTATCGTAAAACATGGGTAGGAGGGGGCATGAATGCACATTTGACCCTGGTCCCACTTTTGGCTTAATCAGACTCTGGACTTCACAAAATTATGCAGGTACATAAGGGTTAGAAAATTTCTGGAAGTGCATTTTCAGTCATGTTATGCTTTTTTTAACGCTTTCAAACAAAATTTAAATGTGATTATGACTTTCATACGCCTATCTGTCTGACCACTCTGTAATTTAAGTAAATATTTTCAGAATGTCTTGAAACTGATATATGTAAATCAAGTTCACTATGGTAGTTCTCTACTGAAAATGGTATAAACAGCGCAGTTAATTCGGAGAAATTTCTGAAAGTGCATTTTCAGTCATGTTATACATTTGCAACACTTTCCAACAAAATTTAAATGTGATTATGACTTTCATACGTCTACCTGTCTGTCCGCTCTCTTATATCCCTATCCGTAAATATTTTCAGAATGTCTTGAAACTGATATATGTAAATCAAGTTCATTATGGATGTTCTCTTCTGAAAATGATATAAACACCGCAGTTAGTTTGTGTATAGGGACTCACAAAAAATATTCCATTATGCGAAGTACTTTTTAAGTGTATTTTAGTATCTTTGTACTTCACAAAACATAATGAAATTAGCCTATATAATTTCTGTGGGCAAAGTCACGTTTCTATAGAACATGGTAGGATTAGCAATAGCATTACGATTGATTTACAGGGTCCCACAAAATTGTTTATAAATATTATGGAAAATATTCAATGTAAATTTCTTGTGTTATGGGGATTTTTTTTTAGCCTAACTATTTGGGAGATATGCAAATCTTAGACGATATACAGGGATATACAAAAGCAGTATTTTTAATGCTTTTTCTGTACAAATAAAGCAATAACAATACTTTTGTGTGATTAGTTCCTCCACAGCTAAAACCTTAACACGATTTGATGAATTTTTTAGAAAGTGTACGTCTGACTATGCGTGTGTAACCTAATTTTTTTGGTAGTTCTAGATCACGAATTAATGCACGGAATTTCATAAAAAATTATATCTAGTTGCACTTTGACATAAATCATAAATTGGTATCTATTAACTTTTAATGCAAATCGCCCTCCAGGTGTAGTTGCTGTGCTGCAATTTACCTCATGTACGGAAAAACTGTATTTCATTTTCTATGGTGTATACTTGCACAAAATGTGATATTTGTAAGGGCCATTATAAAAAACTACATTGATTCAATTTAGGAGCATATCGGCCAATACGTGTCACTGCTATATTTTAACTTTTCTTTAATATGAGAAGGCTATATACCAGTTTCTAGATCGTATAAAAATACAAAACTTGTTATGTGAAATGTGTATTCTGAAAAAGGAGTGCTAACTTAATTTAGATGCATATATAGATATAGGTATGTATATATCGGCAGACAAACCCTAACAGCACACTTATCCCCAATATATCTTAAAGGTGTCCTTTTCTTTCTCAGGATATCCTATAGATGTCCTTTTCATCCTTAGGATATCCTATTGATGTCCTGTTAGGGGATGTCGCTGCTATTAATCTCTTTCTGAGATTTTTTTTTTTTTTTTTTTTTTTTTTTTTTTTTTTTTATATGGCTACATCTCAGCATCTATTGGCTAAAAATAACATCAAACTGAACATGTGCGTGAAGATGGGTTTAAATTTTTGTGAATAATAATGGATAGGTGACGCTGTTAAATTTGTACAGATTGATATAAACGAAAGTTTTGTGATGACCACAACATACTAGTTTAGTTTCTCAATGTTATTTATTTTCAAAATTAAATTTTAATTTAATGCAAATAAGTAATTTGCTTACCATTTAGAGAAAGACGGTCTGGTTCGCTGTTATTGGGTTGGAATTCGGACACTTCATTGATGTTTCCATCGTTTTCGGAGTCTTTAATCTCTTCTACTTGATTTGATGGTTTTACCTAAATTAAAAGAAAACGTTCATATTCAAATTTGGAATCTTTTTGGCAAATCATTATTCAAAGTAGTTAATTTCTCTTATCATATAAATTGGTATTTCTCACAAAGGGGGAACAAATAAATAAATAATAGCAATTACAATGTACAGACTCTCGCTTGTATTTTACACTGTTAAAATTGTTATAATAATAATAATTACAACACTTTGAATAAACACCATAAAATGCAATAAACTCGCAACAATTGTTTCGGGTCGAAAGAACATACGACTCTTCATCAGGCGAGCAAAGTAGGCACGAGTGATGCAGTAAAAACGACAACACACTGGTACTTTCTTCTTATTATAGTTAAAATAAAAATTGCTGTTCATAATTTCACAAACATGAAACAAATTTAAGTCAGTTTAATTGCACCCAATATTTTTAGAAATCTGGTGCTAAATTTAACAATGTTAATCGTAAGCAATATTATAATGGTGAAACTAAATTTCTAAACTTTATTTTGAACAATGTAGTATATCCTATATATATGAGCCAGTTCTTTTTTATTATTTAATTATTTATTTTTATTTCAACGAGAAAGTGATAAACAAAGAAATTTTTTTCAAGAAAATTTAGAAATTCAATGCCTATTCAACTGCGGAATCAACTATTCAAGGATTCCTGCCCCCCCCCCCCCTCCACCCTAATCGATTATAAATATATAAATAAAACTTTCGCTAAATTTTATTTAATGTTTACCAAAGTTAAAAGAAAACTTTCATGCTCAAATTAGAAATTATTTTGATAAATTATATATAATCTACCATTATTTAAAATTATATCATATATCTCTTAGGACATAAATTAATTTTTCTCAAAAAGGGGAAAAAGAATAATAAATAAATAACAACAGTTACTCAAGAACACAATAAAAATAAACCCTAATGTGCTTTATATTTGACAGTATTTTTATTTACCCGAGAAGGCCACCATTTTTTCGTGATTTTTGATTTTTCAGATGCAATTATTTCTTTTCTTCTCTTTCTTTTTACCCCCCTCTCTCTCTCTTTTGTCTGTTTCAAACCTAACTGGTAGTTAAGAATTTGTGTTCCAAATTACATGAAACAGTATAGCTTAACGCAATTCCCGATTAAACTATAGTGCAGTGCAGGCTAGAGCAGAGCTGAGTTTCACATCCTTTCTCCTTTTACACCTCATATAACAATATTTAAAAAATGTTTTATGCTCTACAATATTAAATATGAATTTATAAATATCCATTTAAATTAATAAAGCTTAATTTTAATTTCACACTTATAATAGCAAAATATTAATTGTAATTAGGGCAGGTTTAAGTGACTGAAAAATGCAATCCAGACCTCGTAATGAAATTTGTTGGCAAACAAATATTTAGCATGGAAAATATATCGTACAATCATTATTTATTGTTAATCAGCGCAGAAAAGAAAAATCAAGAGGAAATATTTAAATGAACTAGAGTGCCTATTGAGTAAAGTCTGAATTCTACTTTCATTAACTCTAGGAAATATTTTTTTATAGAAAATAAAGACAAATAATAACCAGAAATATTTGTAATTATTTTAAATAAAATTATTTAATATTAAATAATTGATGTAAAATAAATTTGGATCCCTACCCCAAAATTGAGCTGATGATAGGCTACAACGTACTTAGTCCGGCCAAATATCGTGTATTGACCTCATTGACGAGTAAAACGATGAGAACCTGCGAAATTAATTTAAGGTGCCTGCCTACCTTTAAAATGCAATCTTCGGTCAAAACGATTTTCTATTTTTGATTTAGACCAATCTTCACTGAAAAACATGAGGAGGCCCCAGTTCTTTTAATACACAATGTTTGAAAACATTTCCTCGAGAGATAAGTTTTTAAATTGAAAAAAAAACTGATCGTTTGCAAATCTTGCTAAACTTTTGAGCAGGAGTGTACTTTGACTGCATGCAACAGGACAATTGATGTAGGGAAAAAAAAATTAATCCGTTGTAAATCTTTTAATTTAATCCGTATCTTTTGTAATTATTAGGGCAAAAAATCGACTGTGGGATTTTGGTACATCGATGCGTTTTGTATTTGAGATGATTCCATGAATATTGTCTCAAGTATAACAATTATAAAAATATTTTTTCAAAATAACTTCAAGAACAAAATTCATGTGTTGCGCATTGATTATTAACATTTTCCAACTATTTGTTGTGTTGTATAATTTTCAATATTCTTTGTCAATGTTATCACACAACGAATAGATAAAAAGACTGAAAGGCATACAGATAGATTAATTGATTTCATAATCTCTCTTAAACATCGTTGGAAGTGTTAAAAATGCTTAACGTAAAAAAAAAAAAAAAAAAAAAAAAAAAATTGCAGCCCTGAGATTGTAATTGCAGCTCTTAATGTATCCGAATATTTTAGTATAGTCCTGTAAATCTGCAGGTTAACCATGCCATATTTTATACGAAACATTATTTTAGCTTATTCAATAAATGTCAATTTCTTTATGATTTTTGCAGTAGAAAGTTATTTAAATGTCTGTCTTAAAACACAATGCACTTTTTGAATATCCCTGTACACAAACCATTTGTACAGGACCTAATAATGCCATTTTAAATAGGAAACATTTCATAGTAAACTTGAATAGTATCCACCTTTTTAAAAAATTCTGAAAATATTTACGGACATCTGTTATTTAAGATCTTCTGTTATTTAAGAAGTACAATTTTAAAGATGACTGTATCTCAGCATCTATTATATATTTTAGTTTTTGAACCATGTGTTTTATAGCCCTCATTATTTACACTATATTACGATTTGGTTCCGACCAGTATAATAAAAGAAGATAAAAAGTAGATTTTCTTTTAAAAGGAATTAAATGAAAAACAAATAAATTTTAATCAGTTTAATCCTTTGTACTAATACTGCCGTTTTTTTTTTTTTTTTTTTTTTTTTTTTTCCCAATAAATATTATAAATTAAAAAAAAAAAAAAAAAAAAAAAAAAGGTTTTTATTTTAAAGGAATTAATTTAAAATGAAAAATAAAAAGTTGTTATACTATAAAAATTATACATAAACGTAACAATTTATTTCTAGTGCATTACCATTTGATTGTCAATAAATATAATAAATAAATTAAAAAATAAAAATAAATAAGTAAATAAAAAAGATTTCGTCTTCAAATGAATGTATTAAATGAAAAATAAATAGCGTAATAGCCGTTGATAAGATACGTAGACGATTACAGTAAACGAATAAATCTATGAAAAATGAAACGAAGAAGCCAATATTTATAATCGAAAAAACATTAATTAAAAAAATTCAAATTCGAAAAAATGTCGGAGAGGTGCACACCTGCAGGGTCCCAGGTACCCGTCTGCCAAATTTTGTAGTTCTGAGATTAGTAGTGTGAGCACCAGAGCGCAGACACACAGACAAACACTTCTCTTTATTTATATAGACTAGCAGGCTACGCCCGCTTCTCTGGTCACTATATTTAAATGAATTTTCAAAAGAATTGGATCAGTATTTATTACTTTCTTCTATATTCAATAGAAGAAAGTATTGGATTCGTAAAGAGGGTGCGGCAGAGGAAACCAAACGATTTTTTTATATCACCATTTTACCGACTTTAATGATATAACTATCACTTAATTTTTATGAATATCACAGTGAGTGTATTATATACCTGGGGGGGGGGGCAAAGGGGCAGATGGAAATAAAATATATTCTTCTTTAAACTACCCTATTACCGATTTAAATTTTTTTTGTATAATCACGTATAATTTGTGAAAAAATTACAATAAGTGTCAGACATACTTAAGGGGGGGGGGGGGGAGAGGAAAATAAAATGAATTTTTATATCACCATTTTAGCGATTTTAATGATATATTCTATAACTACCACTTAATTTTTATGAAAATCACAACGAGTGTATTATATACTTGGGGGGGGGGGGCAAGAGGGGGGGGGGAGATGGAAATAAAATATATTCTTCTTTAAACTACCCCATTACCGATTTAAACAGAAACTTTTGATAATAACTTACAATTTGTGAAAAAATCACAGTATGCGTCAGACATACTTGAGGGGGGGGGGGGAGAGGAAAATAAAATGATTTTTTATATCATCATTTTACCGAATTTAATGATATGTTCCATAACTATCACTTACCTTTTTATCAATATCACAATGAGTGTTATATATACCTTGGGGGGGGGGGGGGCAAGGGGTGTTGCAGATGGAAAAAAATATTAAACTACCCTAGTATTGATTTAAATAAAATTTTGTATATATACCACTTAATGTTTAATAAAAATTACAGTGAGTGTTACACATATCTGTGCGGGGCGGGGGGGGGGGGTATGGGGGCGGAGTTGATTAAAGGGGGCAGAGTGAAAAAAGTGGTTGTTTTTATATCTATTTATATGAAACTTTGTATGACTCACATTTACTTTTTATTAAAGTTATAATGAGAGTTACCTGTGGTTATAAAAGGGGCAAGTGTGTGTGTGTGTGTGTGGGAGGGAGGGGAGATGAAAAATAAAAAAATCTTTTTAAACAATACTTATTATTGATTTTTTATTGACATTTTGTGCAAATGTCACTTACTGTTAATGAAAAATTACAATGAGAGTTACATATGTCTGGGGAGGGGGGGGGGTATGCTTTGCACTTTAATAAATTTTATTAGAATATTTATAGGAAATTTTGTATAAATATCACTTATAGTTTATGAAAATTATTACAGAAGGCAAAAATCCAATACATTGTTAGTATCAGACATTAATTACAGTTTAATATCAAATATTGGTAAAAGATGATCATTCTAAACAAGTACTTTTTTGTTTAATCTGCCCCCCCCCCCCCCACACACACACTCGTAGAAACAACAACAACAACAACAAAATCTATCGCCTATGTTTAGCAAGTATTTTACAAGTAACAATTAAGAAAAGTGCCCTTTTTTCCGGAAAAAAGGGGCACTTTTCTTAATTTCTACTTGTAAAACTCATGCTAAGCATCAACGAGAGCGTAAGTTTCTTATTTCTACGTGAGGGGGGGGGGGTGACAAAAGAGACAGATTAAAAGAAGAAATTTTACTTTTAAGTAGCTTTTTTTACAGATTTAAAACATACATAGATTTTTTTGCGTATCCTCACTACAATTTTTCATTAATAATAACCGATATTTACACAAAATGTAAATAAAACAATAAAACAAACGATATTAAGTGGTTTAAATAAAAATTTACATTAAGTGTTGCTTAAAAATATTATTTTATTTTTCATCTGCCCCCCCCCCCCGCCCCTTTTATCAACTATAGGTAACTTTCACTATAATTTTAATGAAATGAAAGTGATAGACGTACAAAGTTTCATTTAAATAAGTACCATGGTGATATAAAAACAAACATTTTCTCCACTCTGCTCCCCCCCTCCCCTTAGCAAATCGTCCAGATATGTGTACACTCAGTGCAATTTTTCATAAGCAGAAAGTTGTATATATACAAAGTCTTTTTAATCGATTATACGGTAGTTTAAATAATAATATATTTTACTTCTATCTGCGCTCTCTTGCCCCCCCCCCCCCCAGATATATAATACACTCATTGTGATCTTCATAAAAAGTAAGTGATAGTTATAGAATATATCATTAAAATCGGCAAAATGGTAATATGAAAAATCATTTTATTTTTGCCCCCCTTCCCTCTGTTTAAGCCCCCCCCCCCAATATGTCTGGCACTTACTGTGGTTTTTTTTCACAAATTGTACGTTATTATAAAAAGTTTTCGTTTAAATCGGTAATGTAGTTTAAAGAAGAATATATTTTATTTCCATCTCCCCCCCCCCTTGCCCCCCAGGTATATAATACACTCATTGTGATTTTCATAAAAATTATGTGGCAGTTATAGAATATATCATTAAAATCGCTAAAAAGGTGATATAAAAATTCATTTTATTTTCCTCTGCCCCTCTTTAACACCCCACCCTCAAGTATGTCCGACACTTATTGTAATTTTTTCATAAATTATACGAGATTATTATTATTATTATTTTTTTAATCGATAATAGGGTAGTTTAAAGAAGAATATATTTTATTTCCAACTGCCCCCCCCCCCCCAAGTACATAATACACTCATTGTGATATTCATAAAAATTAAGTGATAGTTATAAAATATATCATTAAAATCGCTAAAATGGTGACATAAAAATTCATTTTGTTTTCCTCTGCTCCACCCTCTTTATCCCTCCCCCTTCCCCCCCAATTATATCTGGCACTTGCTGTAATTTTTTCACAAATTATACGAGATTATACAGTTTTTTGAATCGATAAAAGGGTAGTTTAAAGAAGAATGTATTTTATTTCCATATCCCCCCCCCTCCCCTTGCTCCCCCGAGGTATATAATGCACTCATTGTGATCTTCATAAAAAGTAAGGAATAGTTATAGAATGTACCATTAAATCGGTAAAATGGCGATATAAAAAATCCTTTTATTTTCTCTGCTTTACTCTCTTTAACCCCCACTCCCAGGTTTGTCTGACACTTACTGTAATTTTTTCACAAATTATACGTAGTTATACAAAGTTGCATTAAATTCGGTAAGTGTTCATATGAAACCAATTGTTTTCTTTCGGTCAGCTCCTACCCCCCCCCCCCCTCCTCCATGTATATACTAAATAAATGTTGTACCAAATCAATTGAAATTTCTAAAAAATTAATTTGAAAGTCATTTTTAAAATTCATTATTTGATAATTATTATTTTGCGATTTGCGAATTGGAAAAGTGCCCTTTTTTCCGGGATCCGTCACACACACGTAGACAGATATTTTCTAAAAAAGGGTCAAATCGTGTTCTAGACCTCTTCAAACGAGTAAATCCATAAAAAACCAGAGGTCGAAAATTTTTACGAATCTAATACTTTCTTCTATTGAATATATAGGAAAGGGTTTATGGGACGTATATAGACAACTGCAATGCAATACACCAATTCCTCCATTCAAAGAACCTTGAACTTGGTGGGAAGGAATACCGGAAATATAAAAACGTTGATTTTCAAAGCACTTTGGTCAACCCTCTTCGTTTACCCCCAATTTGTCAATGGTCATTCACGATATCAAGGTAGCAGTTCTAGTTCTGTGTTCTGAGAATTACTGCACACCTTGGGGTTTTTATCTTGGTACGTTACAGGTGCAAAGGAAATGAAGGTGACCTGAAATCTTTGAATTCGACAAATGCAAGGATGAAAAACGAACAAATTGGAGAACTAGAGCATTATTTTAGATCAAGAAAATTACATATGTAAATTTCTTATACTGTAATTATAAATATTCCTTACTATGACATTATAATTTGACAGAATGATTATTTGTTCTGGGAAAAAAGTTATAATTATTTATATAAACTGTTAAAATAAATAATAACCGAAATCTAGCTTAATGTTGGAATAATACGGACAAAAGCCCCACCGGACAAAATCCCCACCGGATAAAAGCTCCACCGGACAAAATCCCTACCGGACAAAAGCCCCACCGGACATAATCCCCGCGGACAAAATCCCCACCGGACATAATCCTCGCGGACAAAATCCCCACTTAACCCGGACAAAGGCCCTACGTATGATATTTTGGATAAAATTAACATTTCAAAATTAATTAAACTCGTTATAAAATAAATTATTCAGTAAATCTGTTACTTTTCCCACTAGAAACTCGGTGTGATAGTTCATAGTTTATTAAAGATATTAACTGTTAATTGTTTTCTTATCTGTACTAAATTCTTCACGGGTTATTATTAATTTAATTACAAATTAATTCTTTTTGGTTAACGTGGATTTCGGTGACATTTAATCTTCTGTTATTGTTATTTTTACTATGTTTTTGTGGTCTACAAATCAAATGAGGTTATTTTCGAAAGTGCAAAATATTAGCTCGAAAAGGAGGGGGGGGGGGGGTGGGGGAGGACAAAAAAATTGAAATTAACGTTAGATCGTTTAAAATTGGTACATGTAGGTTTTGGGGGCCTACAAATAGGATGAGGATATTTTCGAAAGTCTGAAATTATTAGGAAGGTTGAAAAGGGGGGGGGGGGTAAAAAATGGAAATTGAGTTAGATCGTTCAAAATAGGAATATAACCGTTTTGGGGGTCTACAAATCGAATGAGAATATTTTAATATTGGAATATTTTACAATAATGAAAATAGTGTTGTATGAGTCGTACAGACACGATGACACATACACACACAGACAAAATTTGCTGAAATAATTTTCGGCTTTCATGGTGTGTGAAACGTGTATATTTATGCATGTATGAAAACGTATTCATAATACATATATACATATGTATATATAAGAGAAAGCATTAAACAGATTACTTTTTATGTCGAATATATATCGTGTAAACTGTACATGCCACCATATGATGCACTAAAAAAAATTCGTACAACACTGAAAATTATTATTAAGTAGTTTTCCCATTTATACACTTCACAGTGAATCAGAAATACTTTGTAAGACCCTGTTAGCAGTGCCTGATTTAAGGCAGGGCATTCGGGGCATGTGCCCTGGGCCCTCACACTGAGGGGGCATCCAAGAAATTCCATCATACATTTAAAAAATAAAATAAGAATAGTTAAAATGCAAAATTTCCAAATTTTGCTATAATGATGGTTGTTTTTTGTTTTTTAGTCAATGGATGGAGGTATTACTGCACTTTTATATTTATTGGTGATAGACAAGCATTGGATTTAGTTAAGTCTTACCAATAAAATGAAAAGTGGGGAGAATTTTTAGACGGGTGAACAAAAAATCAGCAGTTTGTTTTGTTTGTTGTAATATTAAAGAAGGAAAAGGGGCCCATTGAACATGAGTGCCCTGGGCCTCCAAATGCGTAAATCGGTCCCTACCTGTTAGTCAATCAGTTACGCTAATCATATCTTATTTCACAAATATTGGTATTGGTATTGGGAGTAAAAGCGAAAGTTTGCACTAAGGTCCTAGACCTGAGGGGGAGTTCCTTCCGCGGGGGTCTTTCTAAGGGGTCCTAGCGCGCATTTACACAAGTTTTGGTGAAAACCACGTAAGGCACCGAACGGCTCTGTCGACGAGAGCGACCTGCGATCGAACTCGTAATCTCACGTCTACCAGTTAACAGGACAGAACCTCTCGAGTGCTAGCGGGCCCTTATTTTACAGGAAAAATTATTTGTATACATCAAATATATGTATATTAATTTTGTTACATCGTGTTTAGTATAAAGGTACCAAATTGTGCTTTAAATATGTACCTCGTATAGATTATAAGAATTATTTTAATTAGTTCCTTTTTCGATAATTATTAATAGGAAACATTTTTATATTTAAAAATTTTTTGAATTTTTTTTTCTATTGAATCCAAACAGTAATATTATATATAATATAATATTGAATTATCTTAACTAATTCAATAATTTAAAAAATCTATTTTTAATAATTAAATTATGTATTATCAATTTAAATATTTTATTAAATAAATTTTAAGCTTAAAAAAAAAAAAGAAAAGAAAAGAAAAAGAAACATATATAAGCATTCTTTTTTTTTTTTTTTTTTTTTTTTTAAATCTTTTTATTAAAAATATTTTACAATAAGAATCACTGTTAAAATCTCAAACATTATTATTCAAGCAATCTTTTTTTTTTTTTTTTTTTTAAATTGAAATTTATATTTTTAATCATTAAATTAGTTTTTCAATTAGACATTTTAAATTAAATAATTTTAATTAGCTCCTTATTTCTATGATCAATGATAGTAAAAAATCTTTTGATGTTTAAGAACATCTTTAAATAGTATTTTTATTTAAACGACCAAACAATAGTATTAAGGAATCTCAACTAATTGAATTAAAAAAAAAAAACTAATAATTAAATTAATTTTTTATTAAAATATATTGCTATAAATTATGTATATATATATACATATATATATATATATATACATATAATCATTTATAGAAAAATAATCATTTTTTATTTAAAAAAAAAAAATCTTCGTGGTGATTGTGGTAGTGTTAATGCCGGTTGATAACTTGAGTGCCCTACACCTGCGTGAAATGCTCTCCGGGATGGGAATAGGGGGCGGGAGCCCTAGCCTATACCTGAGAAAGTTTCGAAGAAAACCTCGGGTAACTCTCAACGACTTGGTCGACGAACGCAACTTGGGATCGAACTTAACACTTCCATTCTACTAGCATCGATTACCGTTCGGATGTTTAAATAAACTTTTTAACTGAAAGTCCAAACAACAGTATTAAACAATCTCACTTAATTGAAATCTTAGAAAATTTATTTTTAATTAATAAATTAGTTTTTTTTACTTAGAATATTTCATTAAATATTTTTATAACTTATATTCATTCATATATATATATATAATCTTTTATTATTAAAAGTATTTTAAAACAGTTTATACTTCCTTATACAAAGTATAAGGAAGTATAGTAATCCCGATTTGCGAAATGGATTTTGTATTTCACATTGCTCGAAAACGAATAATCGCTGAATGTTGCCAATTTATACGTGTGACTGTCATGATGTGTAGTTGCATATCTGCAAGTGTCGTCTTAACACGAGCTCTCGTTTTAGAGATATAAGGGTTTTTACACGATTTTTCGTGACGTCTGTATGTGTGTCTGTGTGTGTGCATGTCGCATAACTCAAAAACGGTTGGACGTAGAAAGTTGCGAATTGGTACATAGGTTTGTTATAACATCTAGTTGTGCACCTTCCTTTTTGGACTTTCTATGATTTTCCGTTTTGGAGATATTTAGGAAAATTTGGTTCATAATGACAAAAATACGAATGGCGGAAAAAAAGTCCCCGGAAAAAAAATCCCCGTCCCCGGAAAAAAAGTCCCCAGGAAAAAAAGTCCCCAGAAAAAATCCATTAAAAAAATAAAATAAAAATGCGTTTTAAAGCTTCTAAGAATATCTAATAATGAGTTGGCTTCGTTTTGTCTTTCTGTTTGTCTGTTAACCTTTGTGATCAAGACTTTTTTTTTCCCGATAATATTTATTGAAGGGCTTGGAGCTGGTACACCTAATTCAAGTTTTCTATGGCATATCGATATTTTCTGTTGAAAATTGTATAATTTTAGCAACTAATATGTGTAGAGGGACCTGCAAAAAAAATTTCTGATGCATTAAAGTACATGATCGGTAGTTTGAAAAGAATTTTATTTTATACTGAACATAACATATGAAGCGCCTTTGCGTTTTCTGCAGGTGGTAAAAAAGAGAGTGTGTCTTTTTATTCTATGAAAACTCGGCACAAAGTTGTTTAAATGCATATAAAAAGGTAATATTTAAAAGATTAAGACAAATAAAAATAAAATATTTTTATAAAATGAAATATTTTTTACTGATATAGGATATACCTCTTCTATTGGACTGATTTAATTTTCTCTCACAAATCTTCTAATTATTTTTTCACAATATATATGAAAGGTTAATTGATGCTTTATTAATATAAATATTTTTTTTTTTATATACTGAAAAGAGATTAAATGTTATAGTCATAAAAAATTAAAATTATACATATTTACCTTCTAAAAAGTTGAAACGCACTGTAGCTTTTAGTTTTTCCGTTTGAAATACGGTAGTCCCTAACATTAAAGACAACTTTTTCTCATTATATTTTAATAACTAGCAGGCTTTGCCCGCTTCGCTGGACGTTAAACTTAAATGATTTGTCAAAATGTCATATCTTTATTAATAACCTAAGTTCTCGCTGTGATTGGTAGAGGTTTTCTCGCTCCCAATGTTAGGAGTCTGGGTCCCCACTGTCTTCGGAACAACTTACCCACTTCTTACTTCCCCACCCTCAGCGGGTGAGTTCGAAGTTTTTCAAAATCCCACTAATGTACATAATGCGTACACTTAATCAATATCCACACACAAAAATTCGCCATTCTAAGATAATTCAAAGCGAATTCAAACGGAAAAACATGTTTTTACACATGTTTATTGCCATCCGACTCCGAGAAGGGGGGGGGGGGGGATTTCGAATTTCGTGAAATGCAGTTACAGTGCCGGATGCATACAAACAATTTACGCACCAAATTTCGTGACCACAGAAGTCTTTAATAGACAGTATTATAAAAAAAAAAAAAAAATAATAATAATAAAAATAAAAATTATACAGACACGACATTATTTCATTATTTAAAACATGAAAATCTGACATTGACAGATTTTAATTTAGTGCCAGAGGCCTACTGCTAAACTTGTTAATATCGACAAATTCTTCTTTAGTTAATTCGTGACGATCTAAATTCCATGATAAAGTTTTCATTAAATCAAACCAATGTGTTTCAGCTGCAGATATTGTAACAAATAACGTTGGAAGTCCAAACTGTCTTATAGCCGCAAAACAACGTTTTTTCTCTTTTTCCCAATGAGGGGGAGGTGTGCCTTGGGGGGACTCATGTCAAAGGTGTGCCCTTGGGGGGGAACTCATGTCAAAGTTGTACCTTGGGGGGGACTCATGTCAAAGTTGGGCCTTGGGGGGGACTCATGTCAAAGTTGGGCCTGGGGGGGACTCATGTCAAAGGTGTGCCTTAGGGGGGGACTCATGTCAAAGTTGTACCTTGGGGGGACTCATGTCAAAGTTGGGCCTTGGGGGGACTCATGTCAAAGTTGGGCCTGCGGGGTGGACTCATGTCAAAGTTGGGCCTTGGGGGGGACTCATGTCAAAGTTGTACCTTGGGGGGGGACTCATGTCAAAGTTGGGCCTGGGGGGGACTCATGTCAAAGTTGGGCCTTGGGGGGACTTCATTCAATAAATCCCCATTCAATAAACCGACTGAAATAGGCCCTTAGCACTATTAAGAGTGTATTATAAAAATTCGACAACGCTGTACCGACTGAAATAGGGGTACCTTGGGGGGGACTCATGTCAAAGTTGTGCCTTGGGGGGACTTCATTCAATAAATCCACATTCAATAAACCGACTGAAATAGGCCCTTAGCACTATTAAGAGTGTATTATAAAAATTCGACAACGCTCTACCGACTGAAATAGGGGTACCTTGGGGGGGGGGGACTCATGTCAAAGTTGGGCCTGCTGGGGGACTCATGTCAAAGTTGTGCCTTGGGGGGACTTCATTCAATAAATCCCCATTCAATAAACCGACTGAAATAGGCCTCTAGCACTAATTAAGAGTGACCTATAAAAATTCGACAACTGTACCGACTGAAATAGGCCTCTAGCACTAATAAATACAAAAAGCACAACTTAAGTATCGGAACCCTTTGGTGATTTTAAATATTTTAAGCCATTTTTGCGATGAACTGAATTTGGCTATCTCAATTGTGCAATTAAAGGTCTTGGCGAGAAACGTCCGATCTACTTCGGTGCCGAATTTCAAATTTTGCCAAAGGGATCCAATACTAAAGCTGTTCCATATCGAATCTGGGTTGAAAACGGAAAAAGGGTAAAATAAATTAGAAATATCAGACCTATATTTATAAATTTGATACCGAATGAAAGGGGCGATTTTGCTGAATCCAGGGGTGCGAACAGTTTTTCGATGCGACAATTAGATTTTTAAAAAATAACTAAACTATGAAATTAAAGTGGCAACGGAAAAACGGAAAAAGGGAAAAATAAATTAGAAATATCAGACCTATCATTACAAATTCAGTACCCAATGAAAGAGGTGATTTTTCTGAATCCTGGGGTGTAAACAGTTTTTCGATACGGCGATTAGATTTTTTAAAATTAACTAAAGTATGAAACTTAGATGGCAACACTTCATTTCAATCTTTTCATAATTTGAAGTGCGAATCACGCGAATACAAAAGTCTTTAACTTAAAAATTTATTTTTATATTTTATTTTTCCATTCAAAGCATTTTAGTGAAAAAATATTTATGGCGCATGCGCAGGCGTTTTTTACCCACAATTTAAGCACTAATCATAATTTTGAGAATTTCTATAGATATAATTTTAAGTTGGGTGAATACCTAAGTTTCTGCCAAGCGCCGTTGAATTCCCTCCAGCCGTTCTCGAGTGATGCCCGGACAAACGTGTTTTAGTCTTTTACCCCCTAGGGGGGAACGGGGAGGAATTTCCGAAAAGTTGATAGATATAATTTTAAGTAGGGTGAAGACCTAAATTCCTGCCAAGCGTCGTTGAATTCCGTCCAGCCGTTCTCAAGTGATGCCCGGACAAACGTGTTTTAGTCTTTTACCCCCTAGGGGGGGGGGATGGGGGGAAATTTCCGAAAAGTTGATAGATTTTTTTTTTAAGTTGGGTGAAGACCTAAATTCCTGCCAAGCGTCGTTGAATTCCGTCCAGCCGTTCTCAAGTGATGCCAGGACAAAAAAAGCGACATTCGGACACGATGACACACACACAGACACACACACACACACACACACACAGGTAAAATTTTCTGAAGTCATTTTCGGCTTTCATGGGGTGTAAAACGTGAAGATATCGCAAAATTTTTCGATTCCGACAAATTTACAGACAAAACTCTGATTTTATTAATATAGATTAAAACTTAATTTAAAAGAAATCCGCTCATTGCGATTTTCATGAAAAGTAAGTAATAGTTATAAATAATGAAAAATGTTCTAGAAGTGATGGTGATAATTTGTAAAATCAGTTTAAATATTGCTGGGCTGAACAGAACTTCGCATAATAATCTTTTTTTTTTTTTTTTTAAACTTTAATTATCTCTTTTAGATGACGATTTTTTTTTTTCATAGGAATCTTATGATAAATGATGTAAATTATTATAATAATATAATGACAATTACTTGTGGAATCAGCAAGCAGCTTTATTATTATTGATATTATTATTATTATTTATTAACTAACCAAATATTTAGCGTAAAGCACTGTTTTAATTAAACCTTAATGTACAGCATTTTAATAACCTTTACCAGGTTTTTCTCTTTCTATATTCAGTACTTGATTGACTGTTTACTTAGTTGCGTTGTAAAAATTATTCGTAGCGTAATATAGGGATTCGTTTTCGAAAATGTGATAATAAAGGCCATGTGATTTTTTTTTTTTTTTTTTTTTTGTCTCGGATGGAGTGCGGGCTACCAGTGAAATCTAATTTTCCTGGAGATAAAACAAATTTAAAACGAATTATCATCTCAAATCCCTAAATTTAGCAATTTCCTAGAAAACAGGGTTTCTGCTAGGTTTCGTTCCAGGAAAAGCACGGGACACCAGCGACTGCTAATATTTAAATCTATTATCTAATAATCAGATTTTTTTTTCATCTAAAAAAAAAAAAAAAAACATCATATTTATACATGTATATAAATCATTACAGCGATTTTCAAGAAAACCAAATTTCTGCCGTAATCTTACCAGATTTATTGCGAATTACCAGTGAACGATAATTTTTCCTGAAGATCCTTCCATATATATATATGCATGTTTTAGGACAAGGGGAAGGTACCAAATGCGAATCCAGATCACCTTCGTTTTCAGACATGACCTGGCTTAGTATGAGAAGAGTTCAATCCATTTATTGCGTGGGTTCGATCCTAGTCGCGCACATTGTCCTAGCCGTTCGGGGTTTTCCGTGATTTTCTCCGAAACTTGCGTGAATATGAGCAAGGACCCCTTAGAGAAAGCCCACAGAGGGAACTCCTTCTCAGGCCTAGAAACCTAGTGCAGTCAATCGGCCTTATTCTGTACAACAACAACAACAATCCATATATTTACTTGTTTGCAATGTATACCATGCCGCGATTAACAAAAAATAAAAATAGAAGAAGCTACATTTATCTAAATGCTATCCCACAATTAAAATTCCTCTTAGAAATATTGCATACATTTCTTTGAAGGATTTTTGGGAATAAGGCCGATTAACTGCTGTAGGTCCTAGGCCTGAGGGGGAGTTCCCTCGATGGGGGTCTTTCTAAGGGATTCTAGCCCGTATTTCGCAAGTTTCGGAGAAAACCACGGAGAATTCCGAACGACTAGGCGGACGAGCACAGCCTGGGATAGAACCCGGCACCTCACGCCTACCAGCTTTGAGCGCAGAACCACTCAGCCACTGGTGGACCCATTTCTTTGAAGTATTTCTGTTTATGGTACTTTACAAATCTGTATAGTTTTAAAAGTCGCATATGGAATTAAAAATTTTACTCATCACTTAGACATGCAAATAGAAATTCATTAAGGATTGATACGGTTTAAAATAATAATAATAATAAAAAATAATAATGTATGGCTTAATGTTTCAAATATCTTAAAACGAAAAAAAAAAAAAAAAAAGACGGGGAGGGGGGGGGGGGTATTCTTAAAAAAATAATAGTAAGAATAAATTTATCTGATTATTATTATTATTATTATAATTATTATTATTTTAATTTATGGTCAATCACACACATTATCTTTTTTTCACTAACATATTTTCAATAAAAAATATGTAAATATACATATATATTATTCTATATGTTTTAGGAGAGGCAGGAGGTACCAAATGAAAATCCAGGTCGTCCTCGTCGGCTTAGCCGTTCGGAGTTTATCGCTTGAATACTAGGACATTTTAGAAAGACCTCCCCAGATTTATCGTGTAGACAGTCGGCCTTAATTCGCACATCACACATAAATTTTTAATAAAGTGTTGGTGCTTGAATTAATGCCAAATAGCTACACTTGGAACATCGTGAGGGTTTTTCGAAGGGTTTCCTAGCCCATATTTACGGAATTTTCGGAGAAAAAACACAAAAAATACGAATGACTTCGACAGGCGTAACCTGGATTCAAACCTGGCACTTCCCGTCTACCAGATTTGAGCGCAGAACCGCTCGGCCACTGTTAATAAAGTGGAGGTTAGTGATGCTGGTGTGAAGATTTAGGTTGATTAACCATACGAGGGTCCTAGGTCTGGGTGGTGTGCCCTCTGCAGGGTCTTTCTGAGGGCTCCTAGCCCATGTTTATGCGACTTTCAGCGAAAACCACGGAAAAATTCTATCAAGTAAATCGACTAGCGCGTCCTGGTATCTAGTCCGGCACTTCCCGTCTACCAGTTTTGCATGCAAAACCTTTCGGCCACTGTTTAATAAGATGGTGGTCCTGCTGGAGTGAAGATTAAGGCCGATTGACTGCACGAGGTGATGTGCCCTCCATGTTGGTCTTTATTACGGTCATAGCTCGTAAGTAGTGTAAAAAGGGGGGTTCAGCAACACGGTGGAGGCGTAGAGGCGTATTGAGGCGTAGGGTGGAGGCGCGCCTCCACCCTGACTCCTTTACGCCTCCACCCTGTTGCTCAACGCCCCCTTTTTACACTACTTAGTCATCATCTTGGACGAGGGGGTGTTGCCACCGGAAGAATATAAACTTTTAGAGCGTTGCCACCGGAAGAATAGAAACTGTGTGTTGCCACCGGAAGAATAGAAACTTTGGGTATCACCTTTTACGAGGGTTTCCGCGATGAGTGCTGCCATCTATCGGGGAGAAGGGGGGGGGGGAATTTTGAGGAGTTAGATTTATTTTCCTAAATTTCGGGACTTAGTATTTTTTTCACAATTTCGGGGACTTCAAAATTTTTTCGAAGTTAGATTTATTTTCATAAATTTTGGACTTAGTAATTTTTTCACAATTTTAGGGACTTCAAAATTTTTTCGAATTTTTGCAGGGGGATTAGATAACGTCACGATCTTTTGGGACTTTAATATTTAGGTGTTGCCACCGGAAGAATAGAAACTTTTGAAGAGTTGTCATTCGGGGATTATAAATTGATTACAGAATTAAATAGAAATTTTCCTATGTATTTCAGTGAATTTGACAAAATAAAACAAAGGGTTGGTGAGTATTATATAATTAAAAACATTGAATGTGAATGGTATAGACATTAAAATTTAGATGTTGCCATTGGAAGAGTATAAATAATTTCCGGTGGAACTTTACATTTTTGAATGATTGAAGTTAATTAACATCAGTAACAATTTATGAGTATTTTAGAAACTTAGCATTTTTAGAGATTAAAAATATATTTCGTTAAGATAATAAATAAGGAATTTAAATAGGAATTCATACTTTTAGTGTTATCATTGTAAATTTATATTTGGAAATTTTTACAGAATTTATAGAAACAAGATGATTATAATACTGCATTCTAATTGGTTAATGAGTACACTTAGTATTTTAGAGCTTGAAATTTAGAAATTTTTACAGATTTAACTAGAAATTTTCGCATTTTGAGGATAAGTGTCATCAGTGGATTAACACACAGATTTAAAAACAAAACAATAATAAATAATTTAAAACACATATTTTTCAATAATGAATGTCATACAATTATATGTATAATTAATTATTTTAAAACAAAAACGATACGCATAAATTTAAAAACAATAATAAATAATTTAAAACACATATTTTTTAATAATGAATATCATGTAATTATACGTATAATTAGTTATTTTAAAACAAAAACGACATTATAAGCAATAAAGTTGTTTAAACTAAACTTTATACACATCATGACTTTATGTTAACACTAAATAAGTTTCACTTTTAAAATTTCTTTAAGCTCTAACTTATAAATACTATTAATACAATCGTTAAAATTGAACGCTGAAACAAAGGTAGATGAATTTAACGAATGGTATAGACTTTGATCTTAATATCTGCGCATTACCATTCGGAGATTATAAATTTATTACAGAATAAATAGAAATTTGCCTATGTATTTCATGGAAGTTGACAAAATAAAACAAAGGGTTGGTGAGTATTATATAATTAAAAACATTGAATGTAAATGGTATAGACTTTGATATTAAAATTTGGGTGTTACCATTGGAAGAGTATAAATAATTTATATGTTATAAATTAAACTGAATACAATAAAAATTATTTAAATTAAACTAAATATAATAAAAATTATATAAATTAAACTTTATATTCTCACTAAATAAGTTTCACACTTATTTAAACTCTAACTTACATTCGTTAAAAATTGAACACATGCACTTTAAAAAATGACTATCATATAAATTTAAAAAAAAATCACTTTCATATAATAATATTAATTAAAAAAATGCATACAAAGATATATAGTAAAGTTATAAATTTAAAAAAAAATACTATCATATAATAATATTAATTTAAAAAAAAAAAAATTACTATTATATAATAATATAAATTAAAAAAATTACTTTCATATAATAATATAAATTAAAAAAAATTACTTTCATATAATAATATTAATTAAAAAAATGCATACAAAGATATACAGTAAAGTTATAAAATAAATAAATAAAAATAAAATAAATAAAAATAAAAATAAAATAAAAATGACTATCCTATAATAATATTAATTTAAAAATACATACAATGTTTAAAATCAACAATTAAATTTTATATACATTATAATTAACTAAACTTTATGCTGTTACTATTAAATAAATTTATCCTAACACGAAAACTTTACATAAATTTTATAGGCAAAAAAGCTATAAGTACATGAATATGTTATTTAAATTAAACATTATATTGATACTACACTAAATAAGTTAAACATTTATTCGAGTTTAACGCTGTAATATAATTTAAACTATCTTAGTTGATTTAAATGAAACAGGTAAATACTTTTAGATTTTAAATAATATAAAAAATTAAGTTGATTATAAAATTATTTTAAAGTTTTATAATTACATAAAAGACAAACAAATTATCTTTTTTATAAAAAAATTGATATAAACATTAGTTAAAAAGAATTAGTTATATTTAAAAAACTATCAGTTACTAAAAGTTATTTTGTATTAAACATTTCTAAATAAATTGCATAAAAATTCCATGCATCATTTTAAATGAAAATAAACAGTTTCCTTAAAAACAGATAATACGGAATATTCTATGAGTCAGTTATCACCTGCAACGGAAAACCCCTACAGCTGATGAATCATGTGTAATATACGCTGAGGAATTGTACCGAATAGACTATCTCATATAAAGATTAAGTTAAAATCATTAAAACAATACAGCGAATAATTAGGAAAATGCAATAATTTTTTCACAAAGCATATCATACACTGAGTTTAAACGATTATTACCTACCTATCACTTAAACGGTATTGAAATAAATAAATACATATAAAAGTAAGTTATAGTTAAGCAATAAAAATTCGTTTGTGAAAGGAGTTTTATATATTGCAAAAATTAGTTTTACTCAAATAATTTCTAAACATACACAAGTTAAATGGAAACTTTTGTAGGGTAACAAAATAAAAAAGTAGGTTTTATATATGTTATGCAAAATTTAGTTTTATATAAACAAGATTTTATTATTTATATATATGCTTCAGACAAAACCAACTGTACAATTGTTTCTATATATTTAAAGTTTTAGGTGCATTGTAAGTTAATATCATACAAAACTTTGGTTATTGTATTTTAATAAAAACTTTGTATTTAAAAATTTATGTATACATACTATAGAAGAAAAAAAAAAAATAATAATTCTGAAACTTAATTATACATTATTTAAGTACTCTGTAAAATTAATTATATAACTTTTTTACTTAACTGAAAAACATGAATATTTATACTGTATTAATTTACCTATAATACATAGGTATTTCCTAAACTTTACTTTCTTATAATTTTGATTAGAGATTTTAATTAAAGCATGAGTCATACTTCACTTTACAATAGAAACAAAAGGTTTATGAGTATGTACAAAAGATAAAAAATTACTTTAA
The DNA here is from genome assembly GCA_963930645.1 of Salticus scenicus. Classification (NCBI taxonomy): domain Eukaryota; kingdom Metazoa; phylum Arthropoda; class Arachnida; order Araneae; family Salticidae; genus Salticus; species Salticus scenicus. Next base: position 199,922,210 of record OZ005653.1, on the reverse strand, counting down.
GATTGATTGGTTAGAGTTTAAATGTTAAGTGTGAAATTTATTTTATGAGTTTATATTTATAATGTGTATAACTTTTATTGCCTATATAAAAAAATTTATCGATTGATGTAAAACTTTCATAATATGCTAAATTTATTTAATTGTAAAAGCTTATAAAATTTATTAGCTGTTTTAAAACTTTTAAAAAAATAGTCATTTTAAAAATTAATACGTGTTCAATTTTTAATTAATGTAAAAATAAATTCATCTTGAATGTTAAATGGGAAACTTATTTAATGCATAGTGATAATATAAAATTTATTGATTGTTTCAAAGTATATATGCGACTTGTATTTTTAATGAAAGTCGAATTATTTATAAGTTGGGTTTTCAATAAGTGTAAATCGTCTATCGTTTTCTTTCATTCTGATAAAATAAAAGTTTAAGTCTATCTGATGAAGGGAGAGTATCATTCGAAACGGTTGTTCCAATCTTGATGAAGGGTTTTCGAAACACATAACGTTTTATCCTATAATTATAACCTACAAACCCTTTGTTTCAATCAACCCTTATTATATTTTTGTTTTAAATGAATTACCTGACACTCATCCACTAACCTTAATGTATGTTAAAAAATTAACTGTTATCTACCGGTATGTTATTGTTTCCCATCCTATGTAATCCCTTTAATTTTTAATTCCATCAAAACTTATGTCTCCGAAATATCTCCAAAAATGCTAAGTCCCTAAAATGCATACAAATTTTTTTTATTAAAGGTTCTGCATAATTCTAAAAAGTTATATGAATGCTGTATTTTATCATGTGACCCGATTCAACCCATCAGAATGCAGCATGAGTGTTGTTCTTTTATCTGACAATTTATAAATAAGACAGGATAGTCTTTCAAAACTACCCTTTAAATCCTGATGAAGGAGGATAGTCATTCAAAACGTGTAACGACATTTCGTTTACAATTCAATTATAATCCGCAAACCCTTTGTTTAAGTGTTCATTGAATGACATTCATCAACCAACAACCCTATATAAATATTAATTATTTAAATCGAATCAAAAAATAAATTATTTTTTGGTTTAATAACGTTAAATTATTTATTGTAAATGAATATTGATTACTATTTTTTATTGTATGCTGAAAAATTAGTAAAACTTTTAATCATAGTGTTGTTTTATATAAGTCTCTTAAGCGTGTGTATGCATAAGTATAAAGATATGAAATAAATTTATGAGTTACTTCTTTCAAAATGTTTTACAAATCAGCATTTTCACATTGCTAACCGTTTATTCATATACTGTCTTTTGTATTCAATTTAACACTTATGTTGATGAATAATTACTCAGTTTAAACTTTTACCCCGGGAAATATTATACAATGCATGGTGTATAAATATAGTTAAATAATATATAGTGAAAAAAATTACAACTATAGATGTTTAATTCGCTGTTACATAGTTAACGCATGCAAAATCTACTAAGCTCAAACCGTATTAAGCATTTTCTTATAAAGTTCATAAACATGTTGTTACAAGGATTTTGGAAGATCAAACGATTCTGTGTTTAATACCAGGTTCGATTCCAGCTTATCAACCTATCTGTTTGGAGTTTTCCGAGGATGTCTTCAAAACTCACTTAAATATAGAAAGACTCCCACACAGACCAATCCACTTATACGGCCAACAGTTAAATATTTAATGGTATGAGTTTACACTTGTAATGAATTATTTAAAGTTTTATCCATATAGGAATAATATAAAAATTTTCATTTACGTGCTGGTAAAAATAATTGTCTCATTCGAAGTTTCATTAACTGAAAACAGTAAGTTTCAATACAGTTGTATGACTCTAGTATGAGTCATCAATCTTACGATTTGTTAACGATTCTATAGTAAAAGGGGAAGTGTTGGGTTCGAATCCATTTCATCAACCTAGTCGATTGGAGTATTTCTTAGTTTTCTCTAAAACCTGCTTAAATATGCAATAGGATTCCTTAGAAAGACTCTCATGCATTTCGCTTATAGGATCCTCATTTATTTAATCGGTCTTAAACCTTATGAATATCCATATGTGAATGTTTATTGTACAGTAAAAACTTTTAAATATAGTATTGTTTTATATAATGTGTGATCCTGATTATGTATAAATGAGTTATTGATTATGAAATAAATTTATCATTACTATAATACTCACATTAAAAGATTCACACTTATACAATTTAGCGGTTACGCAAATTATTCAAACTCGTCACCGATCCTTCACGAACTTTCTCGGAAGATGTTGTACATGAACGAACGAGGGTTGAGTCATCTTTTCGGGAATTCCCCCTTATCTCTAGTAGATAAGGTGTTACAACTCAACGTTTCCCTTCATTCTTAGTTTGGCGGTCGTGTAAGTAGGTTGTTTTACGGTGTGTTATGTTTACCGTCCACTGCTTTGGAGTTTTAGCCGAAAATCCCGCCTGTTTTTCCGCATAATGTATTTCGGTTTTTCCGTACCTGGGTTCTTTAAGTATAATAGAATAATCCAACTCATCAGCCTACCCTTTGGGATTTTTTTTCTTGGTTTTTTCTCTAAAAGTGACTTAAGTATAAGGCGTATATTAAAATAATAATATATAGTTTACAACTAGATAAAATAATTGCTAAAAACAATAAGATTTTTAATTTTATCCTATTAAGTAATTTTAAAACCTCTTTTTACTTTTTTTCTTATAAAGTTAAAGTGATTTCAAAACCATTCATTAAAAAATTACTCTTATATTTTACTAAAACTTTATTTATTTAATCGATTAAATGCAAAGTTTAACACTTAATGAATTATTTAAAATTTTATCTATATAGGAATAATATAAAAATGTACATTTATATGCTAGTAAAAAATAATTGTCTCATTAGAAGTTTAATCACCCATTAACTAAAAACAGGGAATTTCAATACAACTGCATGACTCACTGACCTCACGGTAAGTTATTTTCACTTAGACATTCTGAGCAAATCTTATTGTAAAGGATAAATTCCTTCTGTGATAGTGTCACCCAAATTCTCTCATAAAGATTATTTTTAAATCATATATCCAACTTATAAAATTTAGCGGTTATGCAAATGAGTAATTTTTATTACTTATAGTTCAATACGTATAAATAATTTGAAAATTTTACCTTGCGATGTAATGCATATATTAAAATAATATATAGTTATTATACAAAAACCTCTCTTGGTATCTTATTATTTATAGATAGTTTATTACTTAGTTCAATAACTAGAGAAAATAATTACTAAAACAATAAGATTTATGTTTTTAATTTTATCCTATTAAGTGATTTTAAAACCTTTCATTAAAAATTACAGTTACATTTTATTAAATCTTTGTTTATTAAATATAAAAAGCGCGACTTATCGTAAAATAATTCTGTTTTGATCTCATTATTTTCTTAGCATAATTTAAAAAAGTAAAATTAAAAATATTAAAAATATTTCAATATTTTAATAGGTTAATTGCAGAGTTCAACTCTTATTGCATTATTTAAATGTAGTTTACAACTGATATTAAATAAATGATCTCTATAAACTATTTTATATTATTGTAAAAACACAGAACTTTAACAACATTCTACTGAGATGATAAGCATGAATCATCACCCTTCTTATCTGTACGTGAGTCAACGCGTAGCGATAAACAGTTTCTCGCATTTGTGTGCAAGACTGAAGGTTGCATTTCGCTAAGGGAAATTTCTTCAATTTTAAGTAAGTTTCATAATTTATTATTACTATTTGATAATTTATTTAACTTAATATGTATATTCTAATAAAATTATTTGTTTATATCATAAAAAAATTTATTAAAACATAACTTTTATTAAAACTTTACGAAAGTTATATAAGAAATTTTTATTGTTTTATTGAAGAGAGAGAAATTAATTTAAAAAATATTTTTTATTGGTATTTACTTATAAGGAATTTTTTATTGTTATACTATAAACTTTTTTTATTGTTACACTATAAACTTTTTTGTTTATATAAAACTAAATTTTGCATAACATATATAAAACCTACTTTTTTATTTTGTTACCCTACAAAAGTTTCCATTTAACTTGTGTATGTTTAGAAATTATTTGAGTAAAACTAATTTTTGCAATATATAAAACTCCTTTCACAAACGAATTTTTATTGCTTAACTATAACTTACTTTTATATGTATTTATTTATTTCAATACCGTTTAAGTGATAGGTAGGTAATAATCGTTTAAACTCAGTGTATGATATGCTTTGTGAAAAAATTATTGCATTTTCCTAATTATTCGCTGTATTGTTTTAATGATTTTAACTTAATCTTTATATGAGATAGTCTATTCGGTACAATTCCTCAGCGTATATTACACATGATTCATCAGCTGTAGGGGTTTTCCGTTGCAGGTGATAACTGACTCATAGAATATTCCGTATTATCTGTTTTTAAGGAAACTGTTTATTTTCATTTAAAATGATGCATTGAATTTTTATGCAATTTATTTAGAAATGTTTAATACAAAATAACTTTTAGTAACTGATAGTTTTTTAAATATAACTAATTCTTTTTAACTAATGTTTATATCAATTTTTTTATAAAAAAGATAATTTGTTTGTCTTTTATGTAATTATAAAACTTTAAAATAATTTTATAATCAACTTAATTTTTTATATTATTTAAAATCTAAAAGTATTTACCTGTTTCATTTAAATCAACTAAGATAGTTTAAATTATATTACAGCGTTAAACTCGAATAAATGTTTAACTTATTTAGTGTAGTATCAATATAATGTTTAATTTAAATAACATATTCATGTACTTATAGCTTTTTTGCCTATAAAATTTATGTAAAGTTTTCGTGTTAGGATAAATTTATTTAATAGTAACAGCATAAAGTTTAGTTAATTATAATGTATATAAAATTTAATTGTTGATTTTAAACATTGTATGTATTTTTAAATTAATATTATTATAGGATAGTCATTTTTATTTTATTTTTATTTTTATTTATTTTATTTTTATTTATTTATTTTATAACTTTACTGTATATCTTTGTATGCATTTTTTTAATTAATATTATTATATGAAAGTAATTTTTTTTAATTTATATTATTATATGAAAGTAATTTTTTTAATTTATATTATTATATAATAGTAATTTTTTTTTTTAAATTAATATTATTATATGATAGTATTTTTTTAAAATTTATAACTTTACTATATATCTTTGTATGCATTTTTTTAATTAATATTATTATATGAAAGTGATTTTTTTTTTAATTTATATGATAGTCATTTTTTAAAGTGCATGTGTTCAATTTTTAACGAATGTAAGTTAGAGTTTAAATAAGTGTGAAACTTATTTAGTGAGAATATAAAGTTTAATTTATATAATTTTTATTATATTTAGTTTAATTTAAATAATTTTTATTGTATTCAGTTTAATTTATAACATATAAATTATTTATACTCTTCCAATGGTAACACCCAAATTTTAATATCAAAGTCTATACCATTTACATTCAATGTTTTTAATTATATAATACTCACCAACCCTTTGTTTTATTTTGTCAACTTCCATGAAATACATAGGCAAATTTCTATTTATTCTGTAATAAATTTATAATCTCCGAATGGTAATGCGCAGATATTAAGATCAAAGTCTATACCATTCGTTAAATTCATCTACCTTTGTTTCAGCGTTCAATTTTAACGATTGTATTAATAGTATTTATAAGTTAGAGCTTAAAGAAATTTTAAAAGTGAAACTTATTTAGTGTTAACATAAAGTCATGATGTGTATAAAGTTTAGTTTAAACAACTTTATTGCTTATAATGTCGTTTTTGTTTTAAAATAACTAATTATACGTATAATTACATGATATTCATTATTAAAAAATATGTGTTTTAAATTATTTATTATTGTTTTTAAATTTATGCGTATCGTTTTTGTTTTAAAATAATTAATTATACATATAATTGTATGACATTCATTATTGAAAAATATGTGTTTTAAATTATTTATTATTGTTTTGTTTTTAAATCCGTGTGTTAATCCACTGATGACACTTATCCTCAAAATGCGAAAATTTCTAGTTAAATCTGTAAAAATTTCTAAATTTCAAGCTCTAAAATACTAAGTGTACTCATTAACCAATTAGAATGCAGTATTATAATCATCTTGTTTCTATAAATTCTGTAAAAATTTCCAAATATAAATTTACAATGATAACACTAAAAGTATGAATTCCTATTTAAATTCCTTATTTATTATCTTAACGAAATATATTTTTAATCTCTAAAAATGCTAAGTTTCTAAAATACTCATAAATTGTTACTGATGTTAATTAACTTCAATCATTCAAAAATGTAAAGTTCCACCGGAAATTATTTATACTCTTCCAATGGCAACATCTAAATTTTAATGTCTATACCATTCACATTCAATGTTTTTAATTATATAATATTCACCAACCCTTTGTTTTATTTTGTCAAATTCACTGAAATACATAGGAAAATTTCTATTTAATTCTGTAATCAATTTATAATCCCCGAATGACAACTCTTCAAAAGTTTCTATTCTTCCGGTGGCAACACCTAAATATTAAAGTCCCAAAAGATCGTGACGTTATCTAATCCCCCTGCAAAAATTCGAAAAAATTTTGAAGTCCCTAAAATTGTGAAAAAATTACTAAGTCCAAAATTTATGAAAATAAATCTAACTTCGAAAAAATTTTGAAGTCCCCGAAATTGTGAAAAAAATACTAAGTCCCGAAATTTAGGAAAATAAATCTAACTCCTCAAAATTCCCCCCCCCTTCTCCCCGATAGATGGCAGCACTCATCGCGGAAACCCTCGTAAAAGGTGATACCCAAAGTTTCTATTCTTCCGGTGGCAACACACAGTTTCTATTCTTCCGGTGGCAACGCTCTAAAAGTTTATATTCTTCCGGTGGCAACACCCCCTCGTCCAAGATGATGACTAAGTAGTGTAAAAAGGGGGCGTTGAGCAACAGGGTGGAGGCGTAAAGGAGTCAGGGTGGAGGCGCGCCTCCACCCTACGCCTCAATACGCCTCTACGCCTCCACCGTGTTGCTGAACCCCCCTTTTTACACTACTCTCGTATTTACGCGCGTTTTGGAGAATACCGCGGAGACCTTCGAGCAGCTATGTCGACGAGCGAACCCAGCACTTTCCGTCTATCACATTTTAGTCGCAGAATCACTTGGCCGCTGGTGGGGCGTTTAATAAGGAGATATGTGTAAATTAAAATACTTTTTTAATTTTTTAACATTAAGAAACTGTTGATAACTCAGTCCGATATTTACATACAAACACACATTCGTTATATGGATGTTTTTTAAAGTTTTTTTTTTTTTTTTTACTTAAGGGGGGGGGGGTAATAATAATCTTCCTCCCTGATCTCCAGCTACTTCTAAATAAGATTTAACCACTCTGTGCTGTATCTAATTTTCAAACTCTACGTTACTCTACTCTAGAAATAATTGTAGGTAGTTCGTTAAAACCATCATGCAGTTAAATCATTAACAATAAAAAAGACATTAGAAAGGATATAAATATCTTACTTTTTTTATTTGGTCACAAAAGATAAAAAAAAAAAAATAAGAAAACTTTCTGACTAATATAAAAATAATTAAAATTTTATCATATTGTATAGCGAATACCCCTCTGACAGCCCCCTCTTTCACACACACACACTTCTTATTAAAAAAAAAAATATATATATATCACAATTAACAGGTAAGTGATAGGAAACTGAAATGCTTGGTTTCTGCCAGTAATATAATCTTTTGTCTTTTTATGCATGTTTCATAATTCGTGATTGCCCCCTCTTTTTTTTCGATATGCATATATCACTTTGATTACAAAAAAATTTCGGACGTCCAGTTATTAAAATTTACGTTTGCATTTAAATATTATTTTGAGTTAGATTTCATTCTCAGGTTTCATAGTTTTTATTTTACTAAATAATGACGAGTTAATTTATCTATATTTGCATATACAATAGATCAACTTATGATCCTGATGAAGTATACATTATTTTTGCACTTAACAAAGTTGAAAAGTATTAATGACTTTGGTTTGTCTCTTTGTCTGCCCGAGCTCTACTCCAGGAAATATTTATGGAATTTCTTGAAACTGATATATGTTATTCGAGTTTACTATCAGATATTCCTAATTGAAAATGGAATAAACACCATCACTTGTTTGTATACAGGTACACCCAAAAGTATTCCAAAGTATTGTGTTCTATGAGAGGTATTTCTATGAAATAGCATATTTAAATACTTTTAAATATGGTTGAATAAATTTTATTCCTTTTTGCATAAATCTTAATGAAATTAAATATGTTATTCATACGCACAAAAGAATGCCTTTTGGTGAATACAGTATTAGTAGCGTTAAGATTTCTAGGGTGACAGAAAAATATTCAGTTACACAAGGGCTATAATTGGAAATTTGTTAAATGCATTATCGTTCATTGAGTGTTTTTGACACTTTCTAACAATTTTTAAGTGTAAATATGATTTGAATTATAGTAACTGTTTGTCCGACTGTCCCTCTGTCAGCGCCCGTAAATATTTGCAGAATTTCTTAAAACTGAATGATGCTATTAAAGTTAAGTATGGAATATTCTCTATTTGAAATGGATTTCATAGGCTTTGCACAACTGGTTTGTGTGCAGGAACATCCACAAAAATGTCAATGCATTGCGTTTTATGAGCGACATTTTTTATCACATTCAGATAAATTTCTACTGCAAAAATAATAATGAAGTTGGTATTTGTTGATAATATGCTAAAAAAATGTTTTTTATAGAACATATTATGATTCGCAATCAGACTTACAGAACTACACAAAAAATATACAGATATATTACGGCTGCATTCTAAAGTCAAGAATTTTTTACATTTTCCAAAAACGTTTAAGAGCGATTACAAATTCAATTACTCTATTTCTCTGACTTTCAGTTCTTCTGTCTGCTCGTTGTGTGATAAGATATGCAAAGAACATTTAAAGGTGTATCAAACAACGATCATCTACAGTTGAAAAATGTAAATAATTAATGAGTACCGCATAATTTTTCATTCTTGTCTTTTATTGTATTTTGTTTATCTTTTCTTTTCTTTACTAACGGAACTTATACTTCTTACATATAGTAGAATACTGAATTTTTCATTTTTCCCTGCGGTATGTTTGTAAAGAATCCATATATACATAATTAAATAGAAAAAGTATTAATTAAAAGGGAAAAAAAAAAAAAAACAGTTTTAGAAATAAAAGAAACATAATGTCACTAAAAGTTATTAAAAAGTTGTATTTCATTTATGAAGACGACCGAAATTAATTTCCGGGGACTTTTTTTCCGGGGACTTTTTTCCCGCTTACCCCAAAATACATAGGTTTTGGCCATAATGTATCAAAAAATGGTAATACTCAGAAACGGTTTAGACAAATCTTGGAATTTAACTGACTTCCCGACTAGCTAGACATTTGAAACTTTCAGAAAAGCTCAGAACACGTTGACAATGCATTTTTTAAATATTTTTAGTCAACTGTTTCCGATACCTGTTGCCTTTAGCAGCGTTTATGCGATTCAACAGAAAATTTATTTAACTAACTTCCCGACTAGCTAGACATTTGAAACTTTCAGACTAGATCAGAACACGGTGAATTTAGCCAACTGTGTAGGGTTCCTGCTGCCTTCGGCAGCGTTACCAGTACAAATCTTGCAATCGATTTTTAACTAACTTCCCGACTAGCTAGACATTTAAAACTTCCCCAAGGCACAACTATGACATGAGTCCCCCCCCCAAGGCACAACTTTGACATGAGTCCCCCCCAGGCCCAACTTTGACATGAGTCCCCCCAAGGCACAACTTTGACATGAGTCCATCCAAGGCACAACTTTGACATGAGTCCCCCTCCAAGGTACAACTTTGGCATGAGTCCCCCCAAGGCACAACTTTGACATGAGTCCCCCCCCCCCCAAGGCACAACTTTGACATGAGTCCCCTCAAGGCACAATTTTTTTTTTTTTTTTTTTTAACGTATGCATGCATTTTTTAAAAATATTTTTAGTCAACTGTTTCGGGGCCAGTGACAATGTTTTTTAACATTATGTATATTTCTAAAAGTGTATAAGGAAGTCATGTGGTGCCGACATCAGATTTTTTTTAATTAATATTAAAACCCGAAACAATAGTATTATATAATCTCGACTAATTTATTATATGTATACATTATATGTATATTAGTTAAATTAGTTTTCTAAAATTTTTAGTTAATTTTTTAAAACTTATTTTTATTTTTTTTAATTTTTATTTAATTTTACTTTTTAATCATTCATAGAAAAAAATATATATTATTTTTTTTTAAAAATAGGTTTTTTATTTAAAAGCTCAAATATTTCTATTAAACAAACTAATTTAAACATTAAAAATTTTCTCTTTTAATAAATAAAGATGTTTTTAATAAATATTTTATTTTTTATTTTATTTTTTAATTTTTTTGTCTATAATCTTTTACATAATATATATATATATATATATATATATATATATATATATATACACACACACACAAAGTATTTTGACAGAAATTAAAAGCATCTATATACATTCATACACACATACAACGAGAAGTAATTATGTCTAAATTTTAGCAGAAATTTAAAAGATCTTCAAAAATTTAGAGATTGCCTAAAAGCCATTCGCTTACTCCCGCCATCAGTTTACCTTCAACAAAAGAGGGGGCATATTTAAATAAAAATGACAATGACAGACTTTCACAGTCCGACTTAATATTTTTTCTTACTGACAGCTTTAAAAAAAATCTGGAGTGACTCCACTCGACTTTCCGAACATTGAGTAACTAACAGTTTTGTAGATAAAATAAAGAAAGAGGAGTTGCTAAACAAACAAAAGAGAGAAAACCATAATAGAGTGTTTGAGTATTTTTCTCCATATATCACACGAGGTTTTATTTAACGCTACAGAACTTTGAGCCCATAGATCATAATGATAAAGAATTTTTCGTTGTATCCCTGTAAAAATCTATAAATGCTAGATTCACCAAAATGTTTATAGTTAGTGCAACAGTGATTTATAATATTCGCACAAATTTTCAGCTCAATTGAATAAGGCGTTTAGATGCTATCGCACTTTTAAAAATTTGGTCTCATAGGCCATAATGATAAAGAATTTTTCTTTTTGTCCCTGTAAAAAAATTGTAAGTGCTAGATTCACCAAAATCTATACAGTTGGTGCAAATGCGACCTATAACATGTGTACAAATTTTTTGCTCAGATTAATATGGCGTTTAGACGCTATCACACTTTTAAAAGTTTGGCCCCATAGGCCATAATGATAAAGAATTTTTCTTTGTGTCCCTGTAAAAAAACTATAAGTGCTAGATTCTCCAAAATCTATACAGATTGAGTATCTGTGACCTATAATATGTGTATAAAGTTTTTGCTCAACTGAATAAGGCGTTTAGATGCTATCGCACTTTTAAGATTTTGGTCCCATAGGCCATAATGATAAAGAATTTTTCTTTGTGTCCCTGTAAAAAAACTATAAGTGCTAGATTCACCAAAATCTATAGGGTTCGTACTATGGTGACTTACAATATACGTACCAACTTTCAGCTTATTCGAACTAAGCGTTTAGACGCTAGCGTGTTCACTCACAGACATACACACATACATACACACATACACACATACACACACACATACATACATCATCTCAAAAATAGTGGAAACGGACTCAGGGGACCTCGAAACGTATAGAAACATCAAAATCTCCAATTCGGATTTTTGACATGATTACAATACTTTCCTCACTATAGTGTTCGGAAAGTAAAAACCCAAACAATTAATCGATTAGGGAATCGATTAAAATATTAATTTAATTTATTTAATTAAAGTAGATCCCTTGATCGATTAGGGAAGGGGGGCGTGCTCTGTGGAACGATACCTCCCTTATCTTCAAATGGGGAAGGAATGAGCTACCAGGTGTAAGATGTGTTCGCAAATAGCACTGTTCGGAAGTAGCACGTAACGAAAAGAAATCAACTTTTTTTTTTCATTCACCTCCCCCCCTCCCCCAAAGGTGTCGACAAGGCCCACCATGTTTCTTTAAAGTGTAAGTGTATACAAAGTTACATGGTAATCTGTAGAAGTTTTCAACACTTTTCTTTTCAGTCTGTCCCCTAGCCTCCTCCCCAAATATGCATGTAACTCTGAAAGAATAAAATAAAATAAAATAAATAAATAAATATACACACACATATATATATATATATATATATATATATATGAATAAAAAGAAAGAAAACTATGTGAAACAAGGGCAAAATCCAAACAAATAAAACAGAAATAACAAGAAGGAGCAGAGACCGGCATGGTTTAAGATGGGTGGAGCGGATTAAACCACTTTGTTGGGCGTCCAACATTTCCGAAATCCTTTTCAAGAAAAGCAAAGAAAAAAGTAGAAATGAACATAACTACATCTATATTTAATATATATGCATATTAGAGTGAGTGATAATTAAAGAAAATTTCACTAACATTTGTTTAAAAAAAAAAAAAAAAAGGATTTTCTATTTTTTATAATCTGTAGAAATTTGATATAAAAACTGCATTTTTTTCCCCTCAGTCCCCTAACCCCTCCCCCCACCCCCCACCCAGTTCCATTCAGATATATGTAATTCTAACTATACTATTCAAAATTTTAATGGATAAATAAACAAAGCTTCAAAAATTCTGCAAATGATTTTCGTCTGAAAAAAATAAATTTGTGTTTTGCTTGGGCCTATAATATCGTGTCTGATAGATCATTTGAATGGACGAAACTTTTGAAATCAATGCGTTTGCGAAACTGTTTTCCTTTCAATGTGTTTTAGTATATTCAGACTTTTGAAACACCCTGTATAAATAAAACTGAAGTGAAAATAAGAAGCAACAGAGGCCACCACGACTTATGACGGGTAGAGAGATTTAAACAAGTTTTACATGAGACGAATGTTTTCCAAATCCTCCGCAAGACCATAAAAAGAAAATATAAGAAAAAATTTTGAAAAGTGAAGATTTTTATACAATTATTAGGAGAAAAAAATTATTATTTTATAACTATTGATAGTTTTTGAAATCACATTTATATGAGCTAAATAAATCATATATACTATTTTAAAATATTACCTATTTTGTACAGCTATACTTAACATAATATACAAATTGCAGTGAAAACATTTAATTGAAATTTGTAGGAAAAAAAAAAAAAAAAAAAAACTCATATGCCCCTAAAGCTCTCTGTAATTTGTTGAAATTTGCTTTAAAAACTACATTTTTTAATCCTAAACTCCTCCCTATCATACATATGTAACTCTCAGTATATATTACTTAAAACTCTAATGATAATTAAACAAAGTTTCATTAATATCTTTAAAAAAAATATTTTTTTTTTTATTTTTCTATACTCATTGTGGTCCCCCTTAGCCCCCCCCAGGTACATTTGAGCGTTAGTGGGGCTTTTGTCCGGTGGGTCTTTTGACCGGCGGGGCTTTTGTACGGTGGGGATTTTGTCCGATGGGGATTTTGTCCGGTGGGAATTTTGTCCGGCTGGGATTTTGTCCGGTGGGGCTTTTGTCCGGGACCCGGAATATATACACTAAGCGACAAAAAAAGAAAAAAAAAAAAAAAAAGCCGTACTTGGATATTTTCCTTTTCATCTTGTACAACCGCCAATTTTATTGTTTAAAAAGCAAATTTTCGAACAGATTTCATTATGTTGTCCTCCATATACACTTTAGCATTGAGTACAGTGTTAAAAACAAAATTCAGTTGTCAGGAAAATTGCAATTTTAGAAATTATTTTAAAAATGGTAAGAATCGATGCCGCAAAAAGTATTAATTTTTGAATGAAAATCAAAAAACATTTTAATACGTGAGATGGCAAAATAATTAAATATTAACGAAATATTGGTAAAATGGTTTTTAGCAAGATATAAAATTTTTTGGCCGTTGAAACTGGAAATTTGGCTTTAGGCGTCCATGTTGCTCATCCAAGCGAGATGGCCTTAAGTTAAAAAGCCATTGCTTATAAAATCGGTTTGTATTACAATTAGAACATAAAAGAGATTCAGAAAAAGTGTTTAGTAGCATAATTTCTTTAACTACAGTGCAGCAACTATTAAACAAAGCAGGTTTAAATGACAGAAAATTTGAAAAAATTCTATTCTCAGTGAAGAGAATTAGGAAAGCAAGACCTCAGATGGCTAAAAAAATTAAAGAATGATTAGTTAATTATTGGGCTGAACTGGTTCTCTCTGATTAGTAAGTTTAACTTATTTCGAGCTAAAGAAAACAAGCAGATCTGACAACGAAAGTATGACCGACTTAATGAAAATCGCACTTTTAAAACAGCGACAAATTCTCCGTACATTATGGTACGGAGGTGCATAACTTTTCAAACAGTCGGGCAAATTTTTATTCTCAAGGGATAAATTAACTGGAAATAAAACACAGTCTTTATAAAAGTGGTGCCTGACCGACTATTTTGGGGATATCTTGGACATTTCCGCAAACAGCATTTCAAGATGATAATGCCCCTTACTACACGGCGTCTGTGGTAAGTTTATTTGTTTATTCACTTCAAATTGTCAAAATTTCCTATCCATTCCCACGAGAACCCATAATTCTGTAAGTAATAATACCTTTTTTCACTTTAAGTTAAATCCCACAAAAGATATAATAGAATTTCTTCTTTACCAGACAGGAAAATAGTCCTAATCGCGATCCGCTCGAAAATGTTTCGTCTATAAAAAGGCGGGGAGAGGGGAGAGGGGAGAGGATTCGAAATTTGCAGCCTACAACTCTGCCAGAACTAGAAAAAAATATTTGTGATATTTGGCACATTGAAATTTCTGAGATTTATATTAAAACACTGTATAATACTATGCCATTGTGCATTAAAGCAGTAATTCCATATACAGGTGGAATTAACCCAATACTGAATACATATTTTTAATAAAAAAATGCTTAGATCTAACAAATAAATAATTTTATTTCATATATTAAAATATAACTTGTTTATTTCATATAATAAATCATAATAGAATACAAAGTGTATGGTTATTGCATTATGTTTAAAACGAAACTTTTATGCAGATTCTTATAAAGTACTTCGTAGAGTGTAATAAAGCGAATTATTATATCCAAAATGTGCATAGGTATCATTTCATCCCTTCGGTATTATGCAAATAAGACAGTTTTATTTTTTTTCAACCTTTAATTTTAAAGTTATTACAAATAAAAAAGGTATGAGTCATATTTTCTTCAGTGCGGGGTTTTTTTTTTTTTTTTTTTTTTTTTTTTTGTCGCTTAGTGTATGATATGATAATACATGTAGTGTAGATATATACAAACGCTATTTAAGATACCAATATAAAATTGATAAAGAGTAATAAATTAGTCGTTTTGGTTAAAACGGGTGTGATATTTGAATCTGTTCATATAATTAAACTGACATATTTGCATAATTTATGTATGTAATATATTTAATAAAACATTTCATGTAAAGAAAGTAATAAAGCCTTATACAAGGCGAAAAATATAAAAAAAGTTAACAAATAAAGAAATAAATAACTTTAAATCCCCCCCCCCTCCAAAAAAAAAAAAAAAAAAAAAAAAAAAAGAAAGAAAAATCATGCATCACGCATCGATTAGTTACCCAACTGCACGTAATTGTTGTATCGAATAACTTTTAATCTGAAAAAGTTAATCATATCATATTCTATACAAAACATTATTTTAGAATATTAAACATATATGTGAAAGTTTTCATGATTTTTGCAATAGAAAGATTTTAAATATAACTTTTAAAACATTCTTCCTAAAACTTAATCCATTGACATTTTTTTCTTCTTTTTGTTGTTGTTGTTGTTGTCTCTGTAAAAAAACTTGTTGCGCAGGATCTATTAATGACATTTTAAATAGGGAACATCCCATAGTGAACTTGATTGTGTCATTTTTTAAAAATACTAAAAATATTTACCGACACCAGGAGCCGGAAAAAAACAGATAGAAAGGTAGACAATCGGACAGACAGATACACAAATTGAAATCGTATTCCCACTAAAAATATAAGAAAGTGTTAAAACTCTTAATGTAAACCAAAGTGCAATTCTAGCAAATTTTTATTAATAGCTATTAATGTAACTGAATATTTTTGTATGAACCTGTAAATCTAAGGCTAATCATACTATATTATATAGAAGGCACTCTTTTGTGCATACGAATGATTTATTTTAATTGCATTAAGCTTTGTGCAAAGTAAAATTATTTAAATTTGGTTTATAAAAGTAACATTTACAGAACACAATGCTTTGGAATACTTTCAAGTGCCCATGTACACAAAAAATTTAGAAATGCACTCGATTTTACATAGGAAACATCCGAAAGGGAACTTGAATAACATATTAAAATTTCATTAAAGTTTCTATACAGTAAAGGTATTAAAATGTGGTTTGTAGAAACTCCTCTCATAGAACACAAAGCTTTCGAATATTTTTGGGTACCCTTGTACACAAACCAGTAGAGGTATAAACTTCATTTTCAATAGGGAACACCCGATAGTGAACTTAAATAACATATATCAGTTTAAAAAAATTCCATAAATATTTACGGGAGTTAAAGCACGGGCAGACAGACAGACAGACGGACAGGCGTACATATACACAAATTGAAATCATAGTCACACTTGACAAATGTTAGAAAGTGTTAAAAACGCTTAATGTAAACGAAAGCACAATTCTAGCAAATTTTTATTAATAGCTTTTAATATAACAGAATATTTTTGTGTCACCCTGTAAATCTAATGGTAACCATGCTATATTCTATACAAATCATTCTTTTGTGTATATAAATAACATATTTCAATTTCCTAAAACTTCGTGGAAAGTAAAGTTATAAAATTTGATTTATAGAAATATCTCACAAAGAATGCAATGCTTTGGAGTACTTTTGAGTGTCCCTGTACACTAACTAGTGGTGGTATGCAATCTATTTATGTAGGAAACATAAAATAGTGAAAGTGAATAATGTATTTCAATTTCATGAAGATCTTGTACAGTAAAGGTATGAAAATATGGTTTATAGAAATACCTCTCATAGAACACAGTTCTTTGAAATACTTTCGGGTGTCCCTGTACACAAACCAGTAGAGGTATAAACTTCATTTTCAATAGGGAACATCCGACAGTGAACTTGAATAACATATATCAGTTTCAAAAAAATCCATAAATATTTACGGGAGTTAAAGCACGGGCAGATAGACAGACAGACGGGCAGACGGACATATGCACAAATTGAAATCATATTCACACTTGACAAATGTTAGAAAGTGTTAAAAACGCTTAATGTAAACGAAAGCACAATTCCAGGAAATTTTTATTAATAGCCTTTAATATAAATTAATATTTTTGTGTCACCCTGTAAATCTAATGCTATTCATGCTATATTCTATTCAAAGCATTTTTTTGTGCATACAAATAATATATTTCAATTTCATAAAACTTCGTAGAAAGTAAAGTTATTATAATTTGATTTACAGAAATATCTCTCATAGAACGCAATGCTTTGGAATATTTTCGAGTACCCCTGAACACAAACCAGTAGAGTGTATGAACTCCATTTTCAATAGGGAACATCCGATAGTGAACTTGAATAACATATATCAGTTTCAAGAAATTCCATAAATATTTACGGGAGTTAGAGCGCGGACAGACAGACAAACAAACCGAAGTCATTAACACTTTTCCACCTTGTTGGAAAGTGTTAAAAAATAGCTATATCTTCATCAAGGTCAATTATTGCGTCATTGGTAAAAATAAAATTATTTTAAGTTTAAATATAGTAATATACATACAGTAAAGCACCGTTTCACATATATATCACACATATTCTCTCATTTAATTGCTTTTTTATCACTTTCCAACAAGGTTAAAAAGTATTAATGACTTCGGTTTGTCAGTCTGTCTGTCCGAGCTCTAATTACTGTAAATATTCATGGAATTTCTTGAAATGTTATTCAAGTTCACTATCAGATGTTCCCTATTGAAAATGGAGTGAATAATTCTACTGGTTTGTGTACAGGAACACCCGAAAGTATTCCAACGCATTGCGTTCTATGAAAGGTATTTCTATAAATCATATTTTAATACCTTTACGTTACACAAATCTCAATTAAATTATTATATTATTATTAATCTTAATATATTATTCAAGTTCACTATCGGATGTTTCCCTCTGAAAATGGAATAAAACCAAAACTGGTTTGTATGCAGGGACACACGAAAGTATTCCAAAGCATTGCGTTCTATGAGAAGTATTTCTATAAACCAAATTTCGATAATTTTGCACAAATTTTAACGAAATTAAAATATATTATTCATATGCACAAAAGAATGTTTTTGATAAAATACAGTATCATTAGCATTAGATTTACAGGGTCACACAGAAATATTCACTTACATTAAGAACTTTTATTGGAATAGAGTTTTCATTTATATTAAACGTTTTCATCACTTTCTAAACGTCTTTACTTCCATTACCCGACTACCGTAGGTAATGAAAGTACTGTATTCGGTCCAAAAATTCGATATCGAGATTTCACCTGATTTACATGTTTTAAGGTGTCCTGAGTCCAAAAAAGTGTTTTTTGGCAATTGGTTAGTGTGTATGTATGTATGTGGGGAACCTTCTGGCTATTATATCTCGGAAACCAATAAAGATAGAACTACGAAACTTTAGAATTGAAACAGGTCTGGTGTGCAGATAAATTTTCCAAAATTTGGTGAAAATTGGAAAACCGGAAGTGGTACATCGGAAACCGGAAGTGGTACCGTAAGTCTGTATCTCAAAAACGGCTCTAACGATTTTCTTCTAAGTTGCTATATAAACGCTCTATTAGATGTCCTTTCGAATGATATAGTTGGTTAGTTCAGGAAAATTGATAGACGTCCTGTATAAACAGCTCAATTTCAGGCCTCGCAAGTGCTTTCCTTTAAAAATGGCAGCACAGATTTTTTTCAAACTGGCCATATTAACTGCCTTTTAACTATCCTTTTGTTTGTAATTATTGTTTTCCGGTCAATAATTGAGTATGCCAAGTTTTGGCAAAAGTCGGTATCTCAAAAACGGCTCTAAGGATTTTCTTGAAAATTGTTACATAAATCCATTTTAGATATCCTTTCTTATGTATTACTTGGTTATTAAAGGAAAATTATCAGTCGTCCTGTTTAGGTAGATCACTTTTAGATGTCGGAAATTAATATTTCGAAAAATGGCTAAACCGATTTTTTGATTCTTTCTATTTGTAAACTCGCTATTGTAAATATATTTTATATATCTTTACATGTGTATAAGTTTTCTCTTACCAGAAAATTTTAGGTGTCTAATTTGTTAGGTCAATTTTATGTCTTCTGATCATATTATCTCCAAAAAATGCATACGATACATGTAATAGTAAATAATGGAAGTCATGTGGTTGTTTCACACCAGATTTTTTAATCGTGATTAGGATTTCAATTTGTGTATCCGACTGTCCGTCTGTCAATCTTTCTGTATGTTCATTGGCCCGTCCTCATCGTCCTTAAATATTTTGTGAATTTTTAAAAATTGGTATATGTTATTCAAGTTTACTATGGAATGTTTCTTATTTAAAATGGCTTTAATAGTTCCTGTGGAACTGGTTTGTGTGCAGGGACACCTAAAAAAATTCCAATGCATTGCGTTTTAGACAGATAATTTTATAAATCACATTTAAATAACTTTCTACTGTAAAAATCACTATAATATATATATATATATATATATATATATATATATATATATTATTAATATGCTAAAATAATGTTTTGTATGGAATATGATATGGTTAACCTTCAGATTTACAGGGGTACACTAAAATATTCAGACACATTAAGGGCTTCAAATAAAATATCTGTGCTGCCTTCTCTTTTGCGTTAAGCAATTTTAACACTTTCCAACAATGTTTAAGAGTGATTATGAATACAATTAGTCTTTTTGCATTCCTTTCAATCCATTTGCCTGTCCGTTGTGTGATAACGTAGGCGAAGTACACTGAAAGTTATACATCAAGTACGTACAGTTGGAAAGTGTTATCAATGCGTACCGCATGATTTTTCTTTCTTGTTAGGTTTATACGTCACTTTAGTATAGTAGAATTCATTCCTTTTTATTTTAATACAAAACAACACAACTGCTTTATTTACATTGCAGATATTGGTTATTATTATTATTATCATTTATCTAGAATTCCGCCTTTTTATTATTTCCTTATACAAAGTATAAGGAAGTATAGTAATCCCGATTTGCGAAATGGATTTTGTATTTCACATTGCTCGAAAATGAATGATCGCAGCGTGTTGAAAATTTATTCGTGCGACTGCCATGATGTCTAGTTGTACACCTGCAAGTTTCGTCTTAACACGAGATCTCGTTTTAGAGATATCAGCGACTTTACACGATTTTTCGTGACGTCTGTATGTGTGTGTGTGTGTGTATCTTGCATAACTCAAAAGCGGTTAGAGATAAAACGTTGCAATTTGGTATATAGGTTTGTTATAACATCTAGTTGTGCACCTCCCTTTTTGGACTTTATATGATTTTCCGTTTTGGAGATATTTAGGAAAATATGTGCCTTTTTATGGTTGTATAAGGAAGTCATGTGGTGGCCACATCAGATTTTTTTTTCTTCAATCCTAATATCTCTGTTTTTCCTTTATTATTTTTTTAAAATTTTGTTAGAAACTTCATTTTATGTCACGTTAATAAAAAGACATTAGAATCCTGCATCGGATCGAGTAACCCGATTCAACCCGAACCTGATCAAATCCGCAGTTTTTATGCGTGTCGGTTAAGATTATGAGGAGTTGGGTCTGCTTGAACTTGAAAACATTTTTCCTTTTTACTTCCTGATACTAAGTATAATTGAATGGGTTAAGGCCCGCATAGGCATACTAGGGAATGAAGAGGGTGATAAATTAGCAAAACCGGTAGCCGATAATGCAAACAATAAAGAACCATACTACTTCGAAAAAACAATCTCATACTTAAAGAAAAATCTCAAAAAGCTTACTCTGGACCAATGGCAGTTCGAGTGGGACTATGGGGACACGGGCAGACTAACTCACAGATACTACCCAACAGTAGACATAGAGACCCTAGTTAGCTGCAAGCTTCTATCACAAATATACACGGGCCATGGGGCATTTCCGGCCTATCTTCATCGGTTTAAGAGGAAGAAGAGCCCGGATTGCGCCTATGGCGAGCAACGAACTTCCTTACATTACTTACTAGCCTGTTGTTAACAGAAAACATCCATCTGGCCCAAATCATACAGGCCAATGAACAACTCTGGTATAAACAACTAGCCAACAACAAACACGTACAGAACAAGACAAAACACATAGTCAGATGGATCACAAACAACATAGACGACATTTCACAGTGATCAAAAGCCAACAACCCTCGAGCAACAGGAACCAGCCAAGTACTGTTAAAACCCGAAGAAGAGGACCTGGCAGACTTTCATTTACTAGATCAAGGTACTTTTGTTTATTTTAGGTCATGATCGTGGTCCATGAAGTTAAAGCGGCGGGTACCTATACAGTCTGACCTTCGGTAAAAATAAAAATGTAAAAACCGTTGAAATAAAAAGTTTAAAAAAAAAAGAAAAAAAAAAAAAGTATTATAAAAAATAAAATATATAAAAAAAATTGTAAAAAAAAAAAAGTATTAAAAAAAAAAAAAAAAAATTAAAAAATGTAAACTGTTCTTGACTTATGAGTCCGTAAGTTCACGCCACGCCCATGACTGTGCATGAATGTATTTTTTTTTTTTTCTTTTATTATTATTATTTCCATTAGTGTATGAATGGCGTGGTCAAAAAGCAACCATGTTGACTTTTTCCTTTGCAGAATAGTTCTTTTATAAAATGTAGGATGGCTAACAAATTCCTTGACGCAGACGGTGATCAGAAAGCAACCATAATGACAATTTCTTTAGCAGGTTTATTCTTAAAATTTTCAGGTTCGATGGACCTAACTATTGTTAGTCCATACTTAGTGATTTCATCACAAAGAATAATTCCTATCTAATCTATTCTTTTTGGTACTCATCTAGTTCTGATCACCATCAACACCTTCTTTTAATGTTACAGGTTTGAATGCGTGTCAAAAGGCAATCATAATGTTAATCACCTTTACCGGATTTGTACAATATTATCCAGAGTGCAGGACATAACAGGTCGCACAGCATACAATTCCCGGCAACTTACAAGGGAAGTGTGAACTAGTAAAATCGCTATTGAAACGAAACCAACCTTAAATTAAAGAGCATGGTCGAAAACATTGGGTACTGTACAAATTTGCTGCAACAACTCCCATGGGGGTGAGATATGCCCTCTATTAGTTTTAGTTATTTCCATAAAAGCCAACAAAACACGCAACGTACTGTGAACAAATGGTGCAGTGCAAGCATGCTTGACTTCGGATACGGAGGTCGTGGGATCGAGTCCCCGCAGGGGCGTTTTGTAATTTTTTCGATTTTTTTCCCTATACTTTTTTAATTAAATTAAATTATTAATTTAAGAGAAAATATTTATTACATTAAGAAGTTTTTTTTTTTTTTTTTGAGTATTCCAATTAATAAAGTATTGAGAATGAATTTAAGAAATGTATTTTTTATTTTTTTTATTTATAAAAAGGAAAACCATGCGTAAAGCTACGAATATAGTTTCTAATTTATAACAATTATGATTAAAAGTAGAAAAATCATGAAACCATAAGTATTTTTCAAAATTAGAACAAGAAATATAAAAAGATTGATCACAATTATTTGAATTTCAATTTTGTTCACCGCCAATTATTGTTCATCACGAAAAGTTTGTCACATATTTGGCTTTTCGTCGAGATTACTTGATTTGTAAAATTCCTATTTACCCAGATTTTGAATTTTTTTAAATGTAAATTAATTATAAATTAGTAAAATCATTTTGAGAAAATTTGTCATTGTCTTCAATATTATTGTCAGTTCTTCCGACACCACTAAATTTAACAGTTGTTTAAGGAAATATTTGAAATAAAAGTTAAATGCGACGTCGAATAGTTAAGCAACAGCTATTCATCATTCCGGATTTTTCATGCAAAAAAATGCCTGAATATATAATACAACTGAGAGCAGACGATTAACTCTTGCTATTAATGTCGTCGTTAAAAAATAGTAATTAATAATTTATATAAAACAATCATTAACAAAATTTTATCTGAATGTAATCATTAACGAAATCTTACCTAAATATAATATAAAAGTATTTCCCGTTAAATTATTAATTTCTTTAAATTTAATAAATAAATAAATAAATTGGTTAATATATATATATATATATATATATATATTAAAGTGTCCGCGCTGAAAAAAAAAAAAAAAAACTTGTTTTAATATAATTAATATTTTCTCTTAAAATAATGATTTAATTTAACTAAAAATGTCAAAAATAAATATTTCAGTAAAATAAAAAAATAAAATACAAAACGCCCTTGCGGGGACTCGATCCCACAACCGCCGTATCCGAAGTCAAGCACGCTTGCACTGCACCGTCTGTTCACACTACGCTGTGTGTTTTGTTACTAACGTCTCGCCGCAGCGCCGGCTCCCTACAAAAATGCTAACTGAGCCAACACCCACTTGACAGTAAATAAAGCCAACAGACGAAATCTCACAATCGCCTCCACGTCATGAAATCTAGGCCTATAGTCCTATCCACCCAGTTTCAGGTTTTCACCCTTTCCACATTCCATTTTAGTCTTTCAGTGAAATCTGAAATGTGCAATTCCAGGTGTATGCATCTTTCAGAAGACAAATCCGCATGTGCTTGCTTGTGTGATCATTATGTGAATAATATGGATTTTTCAAAAGGATTATTTCGATTAAAATAATAAGGAATCAATGTCTATTAAGGTAAGTGTTTTATTTTGACAATTCTAATTTTAAAATTTCTTCGTATTCTTGAAAATTTGTATTGATTGATTCATATTTTTTTACTTTGTTTTCATAACAATGAAAAAGTTTTAGCACGTGCTAATTATTTAATAGAAAGCTTTGTAATGCGTTTTATAAGAAGTTTAATACTTATCCTGAATTTCAGTATAATATTTTTTTCGGATGTTTTTGTGTATAGTAAATATTTTTAAGTGTTTACTCAGAAACATGATGCACTACAATATACATATGGGTATTAAATATATATGTGTGCGTGTGTGTGTGGTTTATTAATTTAAAAAAGAAAAAAAATTCACATTTTTAGCAGCTAAATTGTTATATTGAATTACAGCAACTATTACTGTAAGCTGACAATATAGTTAAAGTAACCTGTCTATTTTTTGTATGTTAAATTATTATTATTATTATTATTTTATGTATTATACAAACTGTATTAAATGTTAAAAATGTTTAATCCCATGATTTATTTTATTACATATTACATTTAAATACACAAAGATTTATGTCTATTTAAAATTTTAATACAATAATTCTATCTAATTATTAAATATCTAAGAAACTTATACGATACTAAATCCAAAAACAAAGATAAATAACTCTTGTTAAAGATGAAAAAATTCATATACTGTTTGATACTTTTAATCTGGGTGGAGAAATTTATGAATAATCTGTAATGTTGTGTTCATTATTTTTGTCCTAAAGCCATTAAACTAAAGTTTTCAATTATATTGATATAATCTTATATATATAATATTCGTAATACTAATCACATTTTTAAAACAACAAATTTAGATTTTTACTGTTTTAATTTAACTGATATAAAATCAATTTTTCAAAGCATTTTTTAGAATTATAATTAAATTCTTTACATACTTCTTTAAAGCATGACTTTATTCTTATAATAAATCGAATCAATGTATTTAATAATTAAAAAGAATATTTTTTCTTTTCTTTTCTTCTTCTTTTTTCTTTTACCTTGTTAAGGAAACCGTATGAATTTTTAAAGCTTAATCGAAACTAATCAGTAATATATTTAATTTTATTACTAATGAGCAATTTCTAAACTTAAAATTTTAATTTCTGACGCTAACTGATTAAAAAGAGTAATAAAAAACATTATTTTGCATTAGAAACTGTTTACTGTGTTTAAATACTTTTTTATGTATTTAATAGCAATGATTAAAGGGTTGTTACGTTAAATGAAAGTGAACAAATCATTGAATATTCTGTAATTATATGCTCCCCATTTTTCCTTTTTAACGACTAACATAAATTTTAACACACACGCACATATATATCAATGCATTCGTTACATGTTATTATTATTTTTTATTTTTTTTTTAAACTGTTTGTTTTTGTTCAACATATTTATTATACACTATTTGAAAAGGACAAAGATTAATTTTAGTTTACTTTAATTAGCTGGAATTTAATATAGATAATAATAATCAGTTTTATTTCAATATATAGTTTAGAATAATAATTAAATAGTTAACAGGCTTTTTTTTTTTTTTTTTTTTTTTTTTTTATAAAGTCGAATCTTCCAGTAAAAATTGTAGGAGTTAATTATTATTTGAGTGATATGTTCACTATTTATCCTTATTAACTACTTATCTAAATTTTGACTTTTTTAAATATTTGTTTTCAATAAGCAAATTAATTAACAAACAGAAACACTATTAAAAAATGGCAAAATTTAAATTTAGTATTACTGTAATAAGTTCAAAATTTAATTATAATAATTGAATTATATGCTTTAAAGTATCGATAATTGCAGAATGAGAAAATGTTTTCAAATTTTTTGTATTTTAAGTATTTATAAATAGTGAATCTAATATTACTTCACTTAAAGAGAAAAAAAAATTGCTTAGCTATCGAATTTTTTATTTTCTCCCAAGTAAAGCCTTTAAGGCCCTCTTCACTTACCGTCGCCGGAAGCCCGAGCCAGTGTTATTCTATGGGGAAATTTCCTTTACAAATAACTTATTAACTAATGCATATTTTTAAATTCTGTTTCCACATTCAGAAAATTCCCAACTGTTAAATTGACGGACCTTTTTTTAAAAACGTATTTTTTAAATATTTTATTTTGAAATTGCAAAATGAAAAAAATTCACATATTGAAAATTTGTATTTTGTAGCTTCAAAATAAAAGATGAAAATTAAAAAAAGAATTTTTTGAAAAAGGTCCGTCAATTTAACAGTTGGGAATTTTCAGAATGGGAAAACAGAATTTAAAAATATGTATTAGTTAATAAGTTATTTGTAAAGAAAAATTTCCCATAGAATAACATCAGCTTCGGCTTCCGACGGCGGTGAGTAAAGAGGGCCCTTAAACACTAAACTATCTTAAATAACGTATATATATACACACACACATACATATATATGTATATAAATTAATTTGCAGTTTCATTTATAACCATTTAATATTTGATTTTAGCTTATTAATTTTAGTTATTATTATTATTATTTAATATTAAGAAATTAGTATTGTACTGTTTAATTAGAAGGAAAGAATATAGTTTTGTGAATGTCTGTTAAAGAATCTATTGTAAATATTAATAGCTCAGTTGAAACTAATAATTAATATATCATAGTTAAGTTATATAGTGCATTAATAGTAATAACTATACTACATGTTTTTTTTTTTTTTTTTACTTAACATTTTAAGTTAGATTAAAATAATAATAATTCTAATAACAATTTCTACTTTTTTTTTTTTTTTTTTTTTTTTTTTAATCATTTTTTAATATTTTTTATATGGAGATCTTTAGACTTATTTATTTAGTAGTAAAATGAGACCAGATTAAAAATAATTTTTAAAGAGTAGTTTGAAAGTCGATATTTAAAAATTAGTGCATATTTCAAAACTAACAAAACTGAGATAAAATATAATTGTTTTGTGTATTTACAAAATTTAGATTCTAGAGTAATTATCTTATTGCCAGAATTATTTATAATATCAATATTTAAAAAATAAAATAAAGTAAATTTTGGTGTTGGTAGAGCCTGTTCAAGGAAAAAAAAAAAGTATTAAAAAAAATGATTTCTATTAAAAGTTAAATTATAAATTAAATTAATAAGATAATTTTAAAAACCAACTTTAAAGCAATTTATGTTATGTTGTTTAATATTATTACTATAATATAAGCATTACTTTCTCTCAATTTATCTATTTAAAGAAAAAATCAAGTTAGCTATATTATTAGTTATTATTATTATTTTTTTTATATTTAGAGTAGATGTTCACATTTCTGGAAATTTTCATATAGTTTTGGGAGGAAAACAGATTTTTCTGTCCAAAATACAACCCTGAACTAAACCAAATTATCAAAAACTGAAATCCTACTTTTTTCTTATTCCCAATATTCTTTTACTCTTTTTTTTTTTTTTTTTTTTTTTTTTTTAATCATCTAGTTTTTACCATAAGATATCTTATATAACCTTTTTTAGGTTTGTGAGTTGCATTTCACAGAAGATGACTATGAAAAAAATGCGATTGCTTACGATGATGTTACTGGCAACATTATTTCAGTTCCTCTGCAAAAAAAAAAAAAAAAAGAGAGAGAGAGAGAGATTAAAGGAATCAGCTATCCCTTCTATTTTCCCATTATATCCTGTTTCAAATTCAGCTACTATTTCTATACCTAGGAAAGATCCTGGTGAAAGACTTAGGGAAAAAGAAATTAAAATCATCCAGGATGCCTTCAATGAAAGTATAAAATCCTTAGAGGAATAT
The DNA here is from genome assembly GCA_963930645.1 of Salticus scenicus. NCBI lineage: Eukaryota > Metazoa > Arthropoda > Arachnida > Araneae > Salticidae > Salticus > Salticus scenicus. The sequence continues at coordinate 199,894,360 of OZ005653.1, read as the reverse complement.
TATTTTAAATTATTATTATTATTACTTAATGCACTTTCACATATAATTATAAATAATGAGAGAATTGTGTGGAATGTGAATGGCTAGGGCAGGTTCAAATCAATTGTACTTTTATTGTAAGATTTAGGGAAAACTGAATTATGAAATTCCTACATTTGTAAAATACATGTATTGTTCAAAAAATAAATATTTTTAAAACTAATTGTATGTGTCTTTATTTTTTTAAACGCATATTCTTTTCTAATATAATTTCAATAATACTTCATATTATTCAGATGACTTTAAAATCTAATTTTATAAATGAAGTTTTCTGTATCATATTTCTTTGAGACTTTTTTTTATAAAAAATATTTAACTTTTTAAAGTTGTTTTCTTTTTTAGTATTTAGCTTACGTGCTGGTATTACGTAAATTAATAAAATTTAAATATGCGTAAATACCTTACACCAATCTTTAATTAGTCATATTAAATTTTCATTGATATTTTCCACATAAAGTGTTTATGAGCATTTTTTCTTTTCTCTTTTCTTGGTAATATACAACAACATCATCAAAATGATGGTGTGTACATCAGATAATTAAAATAAATGCTTAAAAGTTTATTATTTCTATAACTGATTGTCCGTAAAATTGCAATTAAAAGCATGGGTTACTTAAAAAAAAAGTTTCAAAGGATTTTTTAAAATATTAATATTAAATTACTAACTTTTTTTCTTTAAAAATCAGAACCCTCAAAAATATTAAGTTTTGAAATATGCTAACTGTGTGTGTGTAAAAAAAAAAAAAAAAAAAAAAAAGGAAAGGAAAATGTTGGTCATCATGCTTAAAAAAAAAAAAAAAAAAAAAAAAAAAGGAAAGGAAAATGTTGGTCATTGTGCTTAAAAAAAAAAAAAAAAAAAAAAAAACGAAAAGAAAGAAAGAAAAACCTTCTGTGGATTTAAATTTTTTAAAATAAAATTATTATTATTTTCAAACCTAAGTAACCAAAATTTTGAGATATATATATATATATATATTTCTCATAATTTTCTCTTGAACTATCATAATGGATTTTAATTGTTCTAAATAACGTATGACTTTGAATAATTTATTGCTTCTTTAAAGTAGTGTAACTTCTAATGAAAATTTAACGATGAATTATCATTACTTTAAGACGGGGAGGGGGGGGGGAGTTAACGCTTTAAGTTTATTTTACTATAAAAAGATTTTTTATTTTTGGATATTAATTTTAGTTACAAATGTTATATTAAGAAATTGTTTGTAAATGGAGAAAAAAATTATAAACCTGATTTCTCATTCTTTATTTTTTATTTATTGCAACAACCATACTCACTTTTTAACATGCTAAATATTGTATTTATATTTAACGAAAATTAATTATCAATTTTATCGAATATAGAACTATTCAATTTTTATTTTAGAATTTCAGTTAAATTCTATTCTCGTTTTAAGTTACTAAACATTTGCTAAATTCTAACTTCTTTATTATTATCAAAATCAAGTAAAGATTTATTGAAATGTTAACAATATGTTAAGAAAAGTGTGACATTTCATAAGCCTTTGATAAAACAAAAAATAAATTATACTTATTGAAAGGATCCATAAGATGACTGATCAAATTGAAATAATAAACAGTACATTTTTTGTACATTTCAACTGATATTGATTTGGCGGATTATTATCTTTTCTTTCTTTCTTTCTTTCTTTCTTTTTTTTTTTTTTTCTTTTTAAATATTATTAAAATACTATGTAGAATATACAAGTACAAATGTGAATAATATAATTCCTGATGAATAAAAGATGATAAAAAACAAATTATCATTGAAATTCATCAGAGATTTTATTATTTTTATTCTTAATGGATTATTCATTAGTTCGCCAGGAATTACTTTGCCAGAAATAAATGATTAAAAAAAAAAAGGTTTAAGTGAATTGATATAAATTTCTTTTAAATACATAAATATATTGATAAGAAATGCATAAATATTTCATTTCCTCTATCATGCTCAAATATGAATAATATAATTCATAATGAAAAAAGAAGTAAAAAAAAAAAAAAAAAACCTTTTGTAAACAAATTATTATTGAAATTCATTATAGATTTTATTTTTTTTATTCTTGATGGATTACTCATTAGTTCTCTTAATTTAAACTTTGCCAGAAATAAATGATTAAAAAAATAAATAAGTGAATTGTATATATTTTTTAAATGCATAAATATTTCTTTCCCTCTCTCCGTACACACATACACTTTTAATACATTATAGAAAAGGTAATTTCCATACGATTGTCAAAACAAGAAAATATTACGACAATTAAAAAAGCTGATATTTTTCAAATTCCACATTGGATGTTTCTTCAAGGAGAAAAATCGGCCTACATATCATGACAGTAAAAATCCGCGCGGAGGCTTTCACTTGTCGAGCCGGTGTTGGCATATGTCACCCCCATTGGAGTTGTTGCAGCAAATTTCTACGGTACCCAATGTTTTCGACCATGCTCTTTAATTTAAGGTTGGTTTGGTTTCAATAGCGATTTTACTAATTCACACTTCCCTTGTTAGTCTTTTTGGTACTCATCTAGTTTTGTCACGTCCTTCTATTCTCAATTGTAGGGGTAATACTTTCCTTGTTAAGTTAATCCTTGAACTATTTCTTGTCACTTTTCTTTTTGGTACTCATCAAGTTTTGACCCGCACCAATTTTAATTTACTTGTTATTTATTTGCTTAATTCTAATTAATTAATTAATTGCTTAATTTCCTTTACTGATTCTTTTCGAATTTAGTTAATAATACTTACCAGGAACTTAAGTGCACTTGATTCAGCTTAGTTTAACCATTTACCATAAATTATTATATTGCTATTAAATGCATTATTATTATTATTATTATTATTGCTATTACATGCAACTAACTGTCATAAATTAATTTCTAATAACCTTGCTAATCTCTTAAGTTATAAATACCGTTGAAAAAATCAATATTAGCTAACCTTCTGTCGTCGTGCTAGTTATAATGTCAGTACAACTAGTACATCCAGCAAATTCAAGCTAAAGTCCGCTCCACTTAACTTTCCAGCATTACTACTGTTCATTCACAGAAAATTAATTTCTCACTCTAAAAAATTCAGTAAACAACAAAACTGTGATCTTTTGTCGTTGCGATAGCAATTCGGTCAGTACAACAAGAACCCACTGATTCAATAAGCTACCATCCACTCAGCTTCCTCTTACTTCGACTACAGTTCTTAGTAAGCCTCAATTCTTACTTTCTAAAAATAATCTACCAGCAATCTTAAAATATTAAATAACTAATTTATTTATTTATTTAATTAATTAATTTATTTATTTTACGAGGGTGTGGCGGTGTCTGGTCTTCGTTAATCTGTGCTGCACCGTTAAGTACTCGATGGGGTCGTTTAGCAGTCATCGGGCTACCAACGTGGGGTACCATCCCCTCGTGGTGGATCAAAATTGCGATGGTCCCTCTTTTCTTCTCCATTCGGCCTCCCTGCGCATAGTAATTTCCCTCCCAATTATGTGTATTTAGGCCATGCCACTTCAAAATCTTCTAAATTTTCGCTATGCGCCCCAAAACTATCTTTCCTCCCCCAGTGGCTTCACGTATTCAAATTTTTATTTTTATTTTTATTTATTTTTATTTTTTTTATAATCTTATTGTTCCTATCTCGTTTCGCTTCTCTTTCTTAAATCTTAAGTGTTGTCCACTTCCCCTTTTCAAATTGCCTCCACTTTTGGTTTTAATTATTGTGTGCACTACTACCTTTAGCGGCTCTCCCAGCGGATTTTTTTTTTTTTTTTTTTTTTTTTTTTATCATCCCTGCTCTAAATTCAAAATTGTTTTAATTTTTGTTGTATTCCGGTTATTTCGACTCTCAGCTAGTAAGTGCACTTATTCGAAATTCCATAGCATCCACGAGCGTGTCTGTGCGTTTCCACCGTGGCTATCTTGGAGGGTGTGGTGTGCAAGTCGAGCAATGTGTCCAAGAAACAGAATTCGCTACTTTGCAATTCCTGAGCTCTGGTGTTCTAGTCACATTGCTGCCAAGAAGTGACGTAGCAGTTCCATCTAGTTCCTGATGATGATGGATGAAGTCTGAACGAAGAATCGTCGGATACAGCTCGTTCTATTTTGCGACTAGGTTACTGTCTGGTGTAGGCAGCTTCCATGCGGTAATCTGGCGATTTATTCGCTCCGGCGGACGGCATCCAACCCGGTAAGCTTGACCGAGCCCAGGCAAGCAGGGGCGTCCAAAGGTTTCTAAGGAAGTATAGTATTCTCATCTAGTTCTGATCACAATCAATACCTTCTTTTAATGTAAGAGGTTTGAATGCGTGTCAAAAAGCAACCATAATGTTAATTAACTTTACCGGATTTGTACAATATTATTTCCAGAGTGCAGGACATAACAGGTCGCACAGAATACAATTCCCGGCAACTTAGTCTTTTTGGTACTCATCTAGTTTTGACGCGTACTTCTATTCTCAATTGTAGGGGTAATACTTTCCTTGTTAAGCCTTGAACAATTTCTGTCACTTTTCCTTTTGGCACTCAGCAAGTTTTGACCCGCACGAATTTTAATTTACTTGTTATTTATTTTCATATTTCTAATTATTTATTTAATTGCTCATTTTCTTTTACTTATTCTTTACGATTTTAGTTATTAATACTTACCAGACATTTAGGTACACTTGATTCAGCTTAGTTTAACCATTTACCATAAATTTTATCAGCTATCAAATGCAACTATCTCTCCTAAATTATTTTCTAATAACCTCTTAAGTTATAAATACCGTTAAAGTAAATCAAAATTAGTTAACCATCTGAAGTCGTGTTAGTTATAATGTCAGAACAACTAGAACCTCCAGCAAATTCAAACTAAAGTCCGCTCCGCTTAACTTTCCATTATTACTACTGTTAATTCACAGAAAGTTAATTTCTCACTCTAAAAAACTCAGTAAACAACAAAACTGTGCTCTCTCGTCGTTGTGATAGTAATTCGGACAGTACAACAAGAACCCACTGTTTCATTAAGCTACCATCCACTCAGCTTCCTCTTACGTAGACTACAGTACTTTGTAAGCCTCAATTCTTATTTTCTAACAATTTTATTTATTTGTTTATTTTTTATTTACTTTTAAAATTCATTTATTTATTTATTTTAACGAAGGTGTGGTGGTGTCTGGTCCTCGTTAATCTGTGCCGCACCGTCAAGTGCTCGATGGGGTCGTTTAGCAGTCATCGGGCTACCAACGCGGGGTACCATCTCCCCATGGTGGATCAATATTGCGATGGTCCCTTTTTCTCTTCGCCATTCGGCCTCCCTGCGCATAGTAATTTCCCTCCCAATTAGGTGTATTTAGGCTTTGCCACTTCAAAATCTTCTAAATTTTCGCTAAGCTACCATCCACTCAGCTTCCTCTTACTTAGACTACAGTACTTTGTAAGCCTCAATTCTTATTTTCTAACAATTTTATTTATTTATTTTTTATTTATTTTTAAAATTTATTTATTTTTTTAAACGAAGGTGTGGCGGTGTCTGGTCCTCGTTAATCTGTGCCGCACCGTCAAGTGCTCGATGGGGTCGTTTAGCAATCATCGGGCTACCAACGCGGGGTACCATCTCCCCATGGTGGATCAAAATTGCGATGGTCCCTTTTTCTCTTCGCCATTCGGCCTCCTTGCGCATAGTAATTTCCCTCCCAATTAGGTGTATTTAGGCTTTGCCACTTCAAAATCTTCTAAATTTTCGCTATGCGCCCAAAAACTATCTTTCATCCCCCAGTGGCTTGATGCATTCAATTTTATTTTATTTTATTTTATTTATTTTTTATATAATCTCATTGTTCCTATCTCGTTCAGCTTCTCTTTCTTAAATCTTAAGTGTTGTCCAGTTCCCCTTTTCAAATGGCCTCCACTTTTGGTTTTAATTATTGTGTGCACTACTACCTTTAGCGGCTCTCCCAGCGTTTTTTTTTTTTTTTTTTTTCCTCCCTGCCTAAATTCAAAATTGTTTTAATTTTTGTTGTATTCCGGTTATTTCGACTAGTAAGTGCACTTATTCTAAATTCCATAGCACCCAGAAGCGATTTTGTGCGTTTCCACCGTGGCTATCTTGGAGGGTGTGGTGTGCAAGTCGAGCTATGTGTCCAAGAAGCAGAAGTCGCTACCCTGCAATTCCTGAGCTCTGGTGATCCAGTATCATTGCTGCCCAGAAGTGACATAGCAGTTCCATCTAGTTCCTGATGATGGTGGATGAAGTTTTATCGGACACAGCTCATTCTATGTAGCGACTAGATTACTGTCTGGTTGTAGGCAGCTTCCATGCGGTGATCTGGCGATTTATTCGCTCCGGCGGACGGCATCCAACTTGTCAATCTTGGTCGAGTCCAGGCAGGCAGGGGTCGTCCAAAGTTTTCTAAGGAAGTTTAGCAATCCCGATTTGCGAAATCGATTTGGTATTTCGCATAGCTCAAAAACGAATGATCGTAGAATGTTGAAAATTTATTTCTGTGACTGTCATGATGTCTAGTTGTACACCTGCAAGTTTCGTTTTAGCACGAGCTTTCGTTTTAGAGATATCAGCGACTTTACACGATTTTTCGTGACGTCTGTATGAGCGTGTGTGTGAGTGTGTATGTATGTGGCATAACTCAAAAACGGTTGGACATAGAACGTTCCAAATTGGTATATAGGTTTGTTATAACATCTAGTTGTGCACCTTTTTTTTTTGGTCTTTCTTCTTTCGTTATGGAGATATTTACGAAAACTATATTCATAATGGCAAATATACAAAAAAAAAAAAAAAAAAAAAAAAAAACGGCCATTATGTATGACTTACCATCATAGAGATTTCAAAATAAACTAATGGTAGGGCCCGTAATGATATTATTATGAAAGTTGTCAGCACTTTTGCGTGTAGAAAGTAATTTATAAAGACATAAGCAGGTTCTAGTCGATGAATGCATTTTATTTAATGAATATTCAACCCGTAAATAGAGCCCGTAGTGATATTTTTATGAAAGTTGCTGATATTTTTGCGTGTAGAAAGTAATTCCTAAAGACATAAACAGGTTCTAGTCGATGAATGCACTTTAATGAATATTCAGCACGTAGATAGAGCAGTCGACGAATGCACTTTATTTTGTTTTAGTCTTGTTTGTTATTTAAAGAATTTTCGAAGAATTTAGTTCAGCACTATAAACCAATGAAACTTTCCGGAAAATTCCAGAATTATGTTGTATTGAAGTTAGAGCTTCCAAACTTTGGCAGCCCTATACTACAAATTTTTGCCAAATTTGGTTGCCAAGTCACCAAATTCGGCGCAAAATCGCCAAAATCGATGCAAAGAAAGAAATTAGCGTTGGCTACAAACTTGGCAACTTGGCGAGATTAGCGATCAAATTTTTGCGGCAAATATTGTTTCAGGGTAGCCAGAATTAGTAAATACTTTCTCAATTTTAACTGAATTGTTTCGGTAAAATGTATAAGTTTTGACCTCTAATTTTCGGCAAAGAGAACAAAAGTAAGCAATCAGTCATCTATACTCGAAGGATTTTCATTAAACTAAGCTATGTATTTGCCAATGCGAGATTCTTTAATAAGCCATTCCTGAAAAAACTAGCATGTTTGTTTGGCGGTATATATAATCCAATTATCATTACTTTTGTGGCTAGAGTAGCTCTTTTTTAGCTTTTTTTTTCAATTCCTACTATTAGTTCACACTCTCCCTATATATATATCTTGTTCAAATCTTGCAATCTATTTTTAATGAACTTCCCTACTAGCTAGACATTTGAAACTTTTACAATAGCTCACAACTCGATGACAACACAATATTTCTTCGAGGTCCGATTTTCGAATTTTTGGTTAGTTTTCTTATAATTAATTAAAATATGAAAATAGTAAAATCCTAATAGCGTTAAAATAGCCATTAAAATATTAGCTATAATTTAACTGTTGCCAATAAATAAATAAATAAATAAATAAATAAAAAAAAAAAAAAAAAAAAAAAAATACGAGTTCATTTTCTTTCGACATAAAAATAAATACATTTAATTAAACGTGAACATTAAAAAATTATAAAAAGTTAAATTATGCATCTCACAAAAATTGACGTCAGTATCACTTTAAACATTTTATGCACATTGATAAGAGCTCTATAATTCATCAGAAAATTTAAAACATGGTATATAAAAAGTTTTTTTAACTTATAATTATTCAATTCCAATTATTAGTTTATACTCTCTCTATATACATTTATATATCTTGTTCCATTTTTCAATAATTAATAAAATACTTTTTATTCATCCACTCAAGTTCTAATACATTTTTGTAAACTTGTAGTGGATGACACTTGATGTTAATACAGTTTTTTCAAATATTTGTAATTATCTAATAAAAAATAACTAAAATAAAATTTTTCTTTGTTGTCCTAAGTAGGAATTGACTTAATTTTTTTTTATTTTTTTATATTACTTGTTTTCAGTTATCTCACACAAAAATGTCAGTGTTTTCATAACAATATGTATATTCCAATGGGTGTATAAGGAAGTCATGTGGTGTCCACCTCAGATTTAAAAAAAAAAAAACATAACAAGCAGAAATGTGTTTGATATAACTGTATAACTTGCATAAACATACTATATATACCCGTGACCATACGCGTATCCGAATTATTATATCGAAGTAAAAATCCACATCGGGCAAAAGCAATGAACAAAGAAAAGTCAAATTATTCAAATTATTATTATTATTATTATTATCTATATTAATAAAATCAGAGTTTTGTCTGTAAATTTGTCGGAATCGAAAAATTTTGCGATATCTTCACGTTTCACACCCCATGAAAGCCGAAAATGACTTCAGAAAATTTTGCCTGTGTGTGTGTGTGTCTGTGTGTGTGTCATCGTGTCCGAATGTCGCTTTTTTTTGTCCGGGCATCACTCGGGAACGGCTGGACGGAATTCAACGACGCTTGGCAGGAATTTAGGTCTTCACCCAACTTAAAATTATATCTATCAACTTTTCAGAAAGTCCCCCCCGTTCCCCCCTAGGGAAAAAAAGACTAAAACACGTTTGTCCGGGCATCACTCGAGAACGGCTGGACGGAATTCAACGGCGCTTGACAGAAACTTAGGTCTTCACCCAACTTGAAATTATATCTATAGAAATTTTCAAAATTATGAATAGTGTTAAAATTGTGGGTAAAAAACGCCTGCGCATGCGCCATAAATATTTTTTTCACTAAAACGCTTTGAATGGAAAAATAAAATATAAAAATAAATTTTTAAGTTAAAGACTTTTTTATTCGCGTGATTCGCACTACAAATTATGAAAAGATTGACATGATGTGTTGCCATCTGAGTTTCATACTTTAGTTAATTTTAAAAAATCTGATTGTCGTATCGAAAAACTGTTTACACCACAGGATTCAGAAAAATCACCCCTTTCATTTGGTACTGAATTTGTAACGATAGGTCTGATATTTCTAATTTATTTTCCCCTTTTTCCGTTTTTCCGTTGCCACTTAAATTTCATACTTTAGTTATTTTTTAAAAATCTAATTGTTGCATCGAAATCCTGTTTGCATCCCTGGATTCAGAAAAATCGCCCCTTTTATTTGGTATCAAATTTATATATATAGGTCTGATATTTCTAATTTATTTTACCCTTTTTCCGTTTTCAACCAAGATTCGGTATGGAACAGCTTTAGTATTGGATCCCTTTGGCAAAATTTGAAATTTGGCTCCGAAGTAGTTCTGACGTTTCTCGCCAAGATCTTTAATTGCACAATTGAGATAGCCAATTCAGTTCATCGCAAAAATGGCTTAAAATATTTAAAGTCACCAAAGGGTACCCATACTAAAGCTGTGTTTTTTATATTTATTAGTGCTAGAGGCCTATTTCAGTCGGTACAGTTGTCGAATTTTTATAGGTCACTCTTAATTAGTGCTAGAGGCCTATTTCAGTCGGTTTATTAAATGGGGATTTATTGAATGAAGATTTTGTAGATAATTTGATTACTCATAACGAAAGTTACAAGTTTTTAAAAAATATAAAAAATTCTTCCAAGGTACAACTTTGACATGAGTCCCCTCAAGGCACAACTTTGACACGAGTCCCCCCAAGGCACAACTTTGACATGAGTCCCCCCCCCCCAAGGTACCCCTATTTCAGTCGGTACAGCGTTGTCGAATTTTTATAGGTCACTCTTAATTAGTGCTAAGGGCCTATTTCAGTCGGTTTATTGAATGGGGATTTATTGAATGAAGTCCCCCCAAGGCACAACTTTGACATGAGTCCCCCCCAAGGTATCCCTATTTCAGTAGGTACAGCGTTGTCGAATTTTTATAGGTCACTCTTAATTAGTGCAAAGGGCCTATTTCAGTCGGTTTATTGAATGGGGATTTATTGAATGAAGTCCCCCCAAGGCACAACTTTGACATGAGTTCCCTCCCAGGCCCAACTTTGACATGAGCCCCCCCAAGGTACCCCTATTTCAGTCGTTACAGCGTTGTCGAATTTTTATAGGTCACTCTTAATAGTGCTAAGGACCTATTTCAGTCGGTTTATTGAATGGGGATTTATTGAATAAAGTCCCCCCAAGGCACAACTTTGACATGAGTCCCCCCCCCACAAGGTAACCCCATTTCAGTCGGTACAGCGTTGTCGAATTTTTATAGGTCACTCTTAATTAGTGTTAAGGGCCTAATTCAGTCGGTTTATTGAATGGGGATTTATTGAATGAAGTCCCCCCAAGGCACAACTTTGTCATGACTCCCCCCCAGGCACAACTTTGTCATGACTCCCCCCCAGGCCCAACTTTGACATGAGTCCCCCCCAAGGTACCCCTATTTCAGTCGGTACAGCGTTGTCGAATTTTTATACGTCACTCTTAATAGTGCTAAGGGCCTATTTCAGTCGGTTTATTGAATGCGGATTTATTGAATGAAGTCCCCCCCAAGGCACAACTTTGACATGAGTCCCCCCCCCAGGCCCAACTTTGACATGAGTCCCCCCCAAGGTACAACTTTGACATGAGTCCCCCCAAGGTACATCTTTGACATGAGTCCCCCCAAGGCCCAACTTTGACATGAGTCCCCCCGAGGCCCAACTTTGACATGAGTCCCCCCAAGGCCCAACTTTGACATGAGTCCCCCCAAGGCCCAACTTTGACATGAGTCCCCCCACAAGATACAACTTTGACATGAGTCCCCCCCAAGGCACACCTTTGACATGAGTCCCCCCCAAGGCACACCTCCCCCTCATTGGGAAAAAGAGAAAAAACGTTGTTTTGCGGCTATAAGACAGTTTGGACTTCCAACGTTATTTGTTACAGTATCTGCAGCTGAAACACATTGGTTTGATTTAATGAAAACTTTATCATGGAATTTAGGTCGTCACGAATTAACTAAAGAAGAATTTGTCGATATTAACAAGTTTAGCAGTAGGCCTCTGGCACTAAATTAAAATCTGTCAATGCCAGATTTTCATGTTTTAAATAATGAAATAATGTCGTGTCTATATATTTTCTTTACTTACTTTTTTTTATTTATTTATAATATTTTCTATTAAAGACTTCTGTGGTCACGAAATTTTGTGTAAAAATTGTTTGTATGCAACCGGCACTTATTGTAACGGGATTTTACGAAATTCGAAATCCCCCCCCCCCCCCCCCACCACCACCACCACCTTCTCGGAGTCGGAGGGCAATAAGCATGTGTAAAACACGTTTTCCGTTTGAATTCGCTTTGAATTATCTTAGAATGGCGAATTTTTGTGTGTGGATATTGATTAAGTGTACGCATTATGTACATTAGTGGGATTTTACAAAACTTCGAACTCACCTTCTGAGGAAGGGGAAGTAAGAAGTGGGTAAGTTGTGCCGAAGACAGTGGGGACCCAGACTCTTCACGTTGCGAGCGAGAAAACCTCTACCAATCACAGCGAGAACTTATGTTATTAATAAAGATTAATGACAACTCATTTAAATTTAATGTCCAGCGAAGCTGGCAAAGCCTGCTAGTTTTAAATATAAGCATTAGACTATAGATTACAAACACTAAACTTCAAGCCCATTTTTGTACACTGGCTTCAAATGTCGCCAAGTCGCCAAATTCGACGCAAAATCGCCAAATTCGATGCCAAGACCAAAATCAGCGTTGGCTACAAACTTGGTGACTTGGTGAGGTTAGCGATGAAATTTGGCGGCAAACATTGTTTCAGGATGGCCAGAATCAGTAAATTCTTGCTCAATTTTGACTGAATAAATTGTTTCGGTAAAATGTATCTTTTTCACCTCTAATTTTCAGCAAAGAGAACAAAGGTAGGCTATCTATACTCGAATGATTTTGCATTAAACTCTAAGTTATGAATTTGCCAATGAGAGATTCTGTAATAAGCCATTCCTGAAAAAAACTAGTATATTTGTTTGGCGGTATAATTCTATTGTCATGACTTTTGTGTTTAGAATAGCAGTTTTCCAGTTTTTTTTTTTTTCCATTGTTGGAACCTATTTATTTACGAATCAGTTACTCTTTAACTACATTTCTTGCGACCATGGAAGCCTCTGCTCAAGTGCGGATTCAACGAGTCCACTAGTAAAACAGGGAAGACAAGCTTTTCGTTTAGAGAAAATAAGCGATAAGGGAATACCATGTGACTGGATGTTTACTAAATTCAAACCTGTTGGTCAACTTGGAAACCCTCCAAGATTTTCGACTCGTCCTCACTGCTAGGCGTAGGAAACGTGGTTACACCATACCTCATACAAAAATGTCAATGTTGTCATAACAATATGTTTATTCCAATTGGTGTATGAGGAAGTCATGTGATGCCCACATCAGATTTTTATCAAATGGTTCTTAGCATGAACGTAAATTGTTCAATAAAATCTATAAATCTATTATGAAAAATTATACTAACTCTAGCGTTAAAAAAAAAAAAAAAAGTATAAAATTCTATTTATATAGAGTTAAATGTGTAGGAATCAAAGTTGTTTTTTAAATATTCGATTAACATCTTCTCACTTCACGTCATTTTACGTCAGTTCCTTGAAAAAGGTATAAGTAACGATTTACTCTCTTCTTATATAATGTGTATATCAGTGTACACAAAATTATATTAAAACAAACAACTCTGTAATACATTCCTTTAAATAATTTGTGATAGGTGATTTAAATAGATATTTTTTCTTGTAAACACTGAAATGATTACTATATTAGTTACCACTTATAAAAAATAAAATCTAATTAATTAAAAAACGTATTATGAGTGGAAGTCTCCTATACTTCTTGTATCAGTCTAAATTAAAACAGCGTAATTCGGAAAGTAATATAAATTTAGATTAAAATGAATACAAGATGTATGGTTTTATACCTTCTTTCCCTCCCAATATCTAGAAAATTTCATCTGAAATCAGATATACACAAGTGATAGAAATTATCTCTGACTCAGTGTTTGGAAACATTCACTTCAGAACTTAAGGACTGTTATCTACAAATTTGTTCACATTTAAATTGCATTAATCAAGAATGTGGATCATTGAAAGCAATTTGAAATCCAGTCTTAATAGAGGATGTTGAACCCTACATTTAGGAGATTTTCTTATTATTTAAACATTTAGCTTATATTGTAGATAATATATACAATGCCAGGTACGCCTAATGCAGAGCTGTCAATGGAGAATATTTTTATATTCTGATTCTACCACTGTTTACAATAATAATAGTAATATTAATATTAATAAAATAAAAATAAAATAAAAATAAAATAAAATAAAGTAAAATAAATAAAATTTATAAAATCTGTATGCAAGTACAGTGTAGATCTACCAGTATAAATATGTTAGGGATTTTATTGCTTGGAAATAGTGGCACAAAGTAAATATCAAAATAGTCGCCAGTGGCAGTCCTGCCTACGAACAGCAGATACGGGTTTAGAGATCGTTGATAAATATGCTTTGCCTGATCAAACCAATATGAGACCCTGGTTCTTATGTAGTTTGCTGTCCCCTCCCTCTCCGTAGCTCCCCTGTAACCTCACAAAATATAAGCAAACTTGAAAATCTACAGTATTCTTCATACAGAGTAATATATATATGTATGTGTGTGTATGTATATATAAATAAGGTGGAGGATGAATGGGCAGTTGAATGATTACGGAGGATGAGTGGCGGGTTTAGCTTGGTTGTTTGGGTGGATTGCTGAAACTATATTTAATAACACTACTCTGCATGAAAATCGCGCCCAACACCATTTCTGAAAATTCTTATGTAAAATGACTTCCTGAATCCGAATATGACGCCCATTTTGTACCATCCCCTCTCCCCGTTTTTTTTTTTTTTTTTTTTTTTTTTTTGGGGGGGGGGGGACATGCCCTCCTAATTTTTATCACTGTTTGGTAGTTTTATGGCTATTAATTTGTTTTGGAGGAGAGAAAGGATTATTTTAACTGTTAATTTATCATCTGAGGGGCTACAGAGGGGAAAAATTCTAAAATATGAACATTTGTAGCAAGGTAAAATTTGAGGGGGAGGGGGGATTTGCCACTGAAACTAGTAATTATATTTATTAGATTTTAATAATCTATTGTTATTATTACTTATTATACTTCATATTTTTTGTTTTTAAGTGATAAAATAATAATTTTTCACACTCCAAACCACTATGGCCATAAAATTTCTGAGCAGTAATAAAAGTTGGAGGAGTAGGAGGCAACCGGAGAAATGGGTGATTGGGCAAAGTGGTCGTAATATTCGGATTCAGGAAGTCATTATACATAAGAATCAGCAGGGTCCGAAATTTTTTTTTTCTTCTTTTTTTGCAGCGCATTGTAATTAGATGAAAGTAGAAGGAAAATTTCATTTGCTGTGTGTATCATTCTTATTATTTATTTATTTTTTTACACTGTTAACATGCTGCTTGGTTGTGAATGTTTCTATACCTTTTTCAAACATCTATGTTGTATTTTATGATTATGCCTTGTCATCATTAACTATAACCGCACAGAGTGAATAATATTTTAAAATATAACATATATAATTGATTTAGTTGATATAAAATTAATTTATAAATATCTATAATTATTTTAAATAATAATAGATATGATTTATTTAGCTTATATAAAGCCACTAGTTAGTTGTAGGGTGACTAAGACGCCCGTTGAAAAATGATCATTTCATTTTATTTATTTCTCACTTCAAATAAATCATTTGCTAGCAGGCCCGTGTGAAATTTTCGCACTTTATTTATCTCTTCGTTACCTTTAAAATATAAAATTATTATTATTATTTTATAGATGTCATTTTTTGGATCATCACGACATCATATAGACGCAAATTTAATATTTTATAATTTTTTTTTCTTTTTTTCACGTGACAGCATATTTCATTTTATGCTGAAAAAAAAAAAAAAAAAAAAAAAAGGCAACAACTAAACATTTTAATGTATATTTTAAAGCTATATCTATTTTGCTATTTTAATTAATTTTAAAAAATCTTATCAAAAATTCGTTACAAATAAGGTATCAAATAAAATGGGCGATTTTTCTGAATCCATCAGATTAAACAGCTTATCGATCGGACAATTAGATTTTTTTTAAATTAACTAAAGTAGGAAAATTAGGTGGCTACTTGCTGTCACAAACAGAGTCCAAGGAAATCTCTTGCTTTTTTAAGCGTGACAGAGTCAGTCAGTGATGAGCGTAACTATATATGCTGATTACCAATTTTATAATACAATAATTACATCATACATAATAACTAAATTTATCATTAAAAAATTAACGCCCCCTTAACTAGGACCCAGTTCAAGCATGTTTGCTGATCGTTATCTATATTTTTATAAATGTAATTTTAAACTTAAAAAAAAAAAAAAAAAGTTTCAATATTTTAGATATATTGATGACATTATAGTTACATTAATAACTTTCTTGACTTAAAAATTAAACTACATAATAATAAAATACTTACTGACATTTATGACAAACATAGTGATTTTTGCTTTAATGTCAATATATTTACTCATTTCAAATCCTGCTTACACATTTCGGTATTCAGAAATATAAATCTTAATTTTCTTTTCATAATAAATAATGTATATTCATTAAAGTTCAAAAGCAAAAAATTTATAAACTTGTATATGATACAACTCACAATGAATTTCTCAAACATTTTTTCATTCCCTCATGCATCTTTAGTTTTTTTTTTTAGTTTATTCTGTTTCTATTAATATATAATAAAATTTCTATTAAGTACAATAAACCTTTAGCATTTTTTAGTCAATGGAAATGTTTAGTTTTATTAAAATTAACTAAAGAATTACAGCATAAGTACTGTAATATAATACAATTTAACAAGCATGACTTATTCACAACAATAATAGAACTACAAAATAATTTTGTCATAACTTATGTCGATAAATCACCTAATAACTATGCTATTATTTGTAAACAGTATTACAAATCTCTTCTATACAGCTCAATATCCAATAATTGTATATTTTCATTGACTCAAAATAATGTTATCATTAACAATAGAAAAATTCACAGCTATTAAAAATTATTAAAGCTTCCTTTTAATAATTTCAACTATCCTTATATTGTACTAATACCTAAGTTCCATAAATCTCCTATTAAATTCTGAACGGTTACTATTGGATGTAACGCATACAACAATAATGCCAATAAATTGCTTCTTGATATTCTGATACAGGTTTATAACATCATTTGTAAAGATCAAAACTTTCGCTGTGTTAAAAATAGTTACCAACTAATTAACCATATCAAACACCTTGATAATGTAGAAAATATTATCACTTATGATTTTCAGGATCTGTTTAATAATATTATTTTATCTGACCTTTATCAAATTATCAATAATCTATTCATTAAATACAAAGATCAGATTAAATTACCTAATAACTTTGATGTTAAAAAATTGTAAACTCTTCTTAATTTCATCATCTATAATAACTATATTTTACACAATAACCTCATTTATTTACAAAAAGTGGGCATCCCGCAAGGGGGATGCAGCTCGAGTTTATTGGATGATCTTTATCTATATTATTATGAGTGCAAATTTACTTTTGATAATCTGTTACTATACCGATACATTGATGATGTCATCATTTTATTCATTAATAATGAGTCATCTGATTTAATTACTTTAGACTATCCTCCAAATTTGAATTGACTAAGACTATGCATAAAGATAAAATCATAAACTTTCTCGATCTTAAAATTTATTTCTATGATAATAAAATTCACATTGATATTTATGACAAAAGACAAGATTTTAACTTTAAAGTAAATTTGTTTATTCATTTTAAATCATGTGTGCATCTCTCTGTTTTCAGAAATATCATTTTTAATCCCTTATATCTAATCAATAATTTATGTTCTGATAAATATAAAAATAAAAACATCAATAAACTCATTAAGGAAACCTTAAATATGGGATTTCCAATTTTTTTTTTATTTTTATTCACTGGTATATATCAATAATTGTATCTGTGAAACACACAAATAAATAAATAAATAAATAAATAAATGAAATACATTCTTATGTGTTAAATTTTTTTTATAATAAAAGACAATAAAAAATGTGGAGGATGGGTGGGCAGATGTTTGATTAAGGAGGTTGGGTGGCGTTTATGGTTGGATGATTGGGTGGGATGTTGAATTAAACTCAAAAAAAAAAAAAAAAAAAAAAAAAAAAAAAAAAGGAAGAATTGCTGCATTTAATTTTATTCCAAAATTTAATGCTTGAATTAGAAAAGGTAAAATTATTGAACAATTAAAACTAAAATCTAAATCTTGCATAGATTACTTGCAAAATGCCTGTATGAATTGGGAAAATAGGATTCTCAAAACATAACATCAAAATAAATAAATAAATAAAATAAAACTAAGGTTAGATAAAAATTAATTGGTTGAAAATTGGTTATTAAATAAGTTATCAAGGAATTATAACTCAACTTCTAAAATGCCATTTTTTCCTGTTAAGTTCTCTGTTTTGCTCGTGTTTTGAATTCAGTTTTTGTGGCTCGTGTTTTTATTTTATTTTATTTTTTCTGGTTGGTGTTTCAATACATCAGGATGGATTGTGTCTAAATTGCCTCTCTTTCATTTCGGGGTGATTTTTTTCTTGCGGGTTTAGGTTTTGGTTTTATTACTTTTTAGGTTCATGGCGTGGTTTTGTTTTTCCGGAGGGTTTTCTATTTTTGTTTTTCTGGAAAATAATTTGTCATTGTTTCATTTGATTCATTTGGGGGTTCTTTTTTATTGTGGGTTCGTAATCAATCAATAAAATTCATGGTTTCATTGTTCTTTATTTGCTATGGGGTTTTGCTTTTTTTTTTTTTTCATCCATGTGTCTTCTAATCTGGTCTTGGCAAGCTGGGGGAGTGTTGCCGGCGTAAAACTCGTTTAACCCCACTGGCAAGTCACAAGTCTTGCCGCTTGCCTCCCTCATTCCTTTCTTGGGTTGTTTTTTTCCCTGGATTTCGATTTAGTTTGAGATTTTATTTGTCTTGCATTTCCCAAAACAAAATTTTTTCTGGGAGTAATCACTGAGTTTTATTCTGAATATTTTCATGTTCACTTTCCTAGTTTTTAATATTCTCTTATACATATCTAATATAATGGTATTGATTTCATATCTAAATTTTCAGATTTCACAAGTTGTTTCATAAATCCTAATTCAGATTCAGTCAAACAAAATTTTGAAAGCAAAAACATTACATTTTCTTTAACAAAAAAGATATTTCCTTAATTTGGTGAAAAAAAATGTCATACGTGTAAACATAACTCTTGGAAAACTAGGTTCTGAATAAAAATGTTACGAATTATCACTGCCACCTTTTTATATAGTACTTTCTTGCCATTAAAATTTTGACTTATTTAATAAATGTAAAATCTCTGCTACATTTTAGTGGTAAATGAAAGTTTAAAAATTGCCAGAAATAAATATTTCTAAATACTAATTCTCTAAAAATTTGATTAATGATCATATTATTGATAATTACTCATAATTAATTGTTGCATTTGAGAGGCTACCTCCACGAAGAGACAAGCTAATGATAATTCCACGGCAGCAGGTTCTTGGAAAATTTCTTGATTGTATAATTTTTTCGATTTCATCTGAAGTTTTCTTTTTCTTTCTTCTCAGAACAGAAAAACTGCAACCAAAATTGAAAAGCTATGCAATCAAATAATTTGTCAAGCACACGGTTTAGTGGGATTAATAGCTTGTGAGTTTCTTTTATGACATGAGTATACGCACTCACTTAGGTCCCCCTCATCAGTTAGCTCTACGATTTCCTCCGTTAATGCTAAGCCTATGGTTCTAGAATGCTATCATATGCTCTAAACTATCTCATCAGAAAATGAATATTAAAAAAAAAAAATTTCTGTGACCTCTTAAAGGATGTCTTATGCTTTTTTTTTTTTTTTTTGAAAAAATATTTCTAAAACATACACTTACTTTTGTATTTGATTTACAGTAGACTCCCGATTATCGGCGGTCGGATTATCAGCTTTGCGGATTATCCGCGGTCCTGAAGGGCCTGAATTTAAAAGGGAATTTAAAAATACAGAACAAACTTATTACAAAAAAAGGTCGAAGAGAGTAATGACCTTCAAGGCTTTTGGAGATATTATACGATTCTTGACAGCATTTATGACATACATACTGCTTGGGAGCCAGTTAAGCAGTCTACATTGTTAAGGTCTTGGAGAAAAATTTTACCAAATATGGAAAATACTTTGGTAGAGTTTATAGAGGAGGAAGATATTTCTGCTCATGATTTGGCAAATTTAGCTAAATCTGTTACTGGAGGAGAAAAAGTTAATAAAGGAAACATTGAAGAGTAGATTAATTGTGACGCCATTGCTCCAGGTATTGAACACCTTACAGATGAACAAATTGTGGGTCAAGCCAACACCGCACAGTGGGGTATTTGACGAATCTGGCTGGCCAAAAGTCGATTTCAAAATTAAAATGCAAGTGTACAAATATGGGTGTGTGATGAAGATAAATAAATGGGGAATCGTATTATACCACTTTTTTCTCGTATAAACAAACTGGGAATTCTCGGTATCAGTTGAAATTCGAATGTTTCGTTCAGCAGAGTTTTGCTCATTAGTTGCCAACTTCAGCGTTTCCTTTTTGAATGTGGATCATTTTTATTTGGGAATTGTATGAAATTTAATTGCTATGGAAAGGGACGAGGCAGATAAGCGTGTAAAGGTTTTTATTATTTTAGTTGAGGAAAAAATATATTTTATACTTGTAAAGGAAATTTAAAATTATGCATTTTTTCTCTCTTACTTTTATACTATATTTTGAAAATTCGAATGATTTAGTTATATTTCCCTGCCTTTCCCTGCAGTGATTTTTCTTCTAGCAATAAATATAGACTTTTATCTTGTTATTTATGTAAAAACTAGTTCCGCATTCTTCCGCTTTTTAAAATAAAGGCCAAAAAATGTAGGTCTAAATTTTTTTCAATGCATTTCAAGTGGCTAACTATAAAGCTTCGACATTTTTACATTGTATAAACTTTACTGCAAAACTAATTCTTAGAAATATTAATAAAGTGATCACATGTGTATAGTTTTCAGACATTTTCATTTGAATAAAGTAAAGTATTATTTGTTTTAAAGCTAAATTAAATTAATGCATTTATTAAATTTAGATTTTGCTTTTGTATTTTCTAAAAATTCGGAATAATTAATTGTATTTCTTAAAAAATATTTTTCTATTGAGTAGAGACACCTTTTTTAATGTTTAAACTGGCGCAACTATTAGAAAAAAAGAACTACAAAAAAATTGCCGATCACATAACATTTATGTTTTATTTATTTATTTATTTTTGTAGTACGTCTTTATTTTGATCTATGACAATTAAATGCCAAAATAATTACTCACAGAGAATTATTTATCATTACTCTGTGGCAAAGTGCATCGAATAGAAAGAAAAAATTAAGATATCTTGGAAATTACTTTTTTCAAATCATTATTTTTTATGAAGATGAAATAAGAATATCAAAGTTTCTCATGTTTTAAATTTAAAATGAAGAACAGGTAAATTAATGTCCAATATTAAGAATATATATTTATAGAAAAGAATAAGAATTGGATAGGAGATTTGAAATTCCTAGATGTGTAAACCGTTCTGAGAAATCAGTAAGAGACTTCAGTGAATGAAGTGAAAGATCTAAACAAGGAAAGCTGAAACCCTACGTAGCTCCACAGATGTTAAAGTGCTCCCACATACTACACAAACGAATTCGGAAACGTCTGGAGAAAGATGTGCTGTTTTCATACTAAAAAAAGTTACTTTTACTCCAAAATGAGCAAAAAAAAATTGTCAAAACACAGATAAAAACGTACACAAATATCACCATTGCAAGCCATATCATTATAGGCTAATTTTTCAAGAAACCAATACCATAGGTTCCAACTCTCCTATTTTTAAGAGAGAGTTCATACAAGAAAGTTTTGATAAACGTTTTCAGATTATGCAATCACCGAAAATATGCTTAAAAGATTCCTTTATAAAAATATTGTTGACAAATATGATTTAAAAATTAAAAAGTTTGGCAGCTATGCAATACAAAATCATAAGAAGTACTCAAAGAAAAAAGTCCTTTATGTATCGTGTTGCAGCGTGTGAAAATGGTCTGTTATCCTGAAAAGAAAAAGTAATTGATAATAAAAAAAACTTGTGCTGATATTGATATAAAGGATTTAGTTCAGTTTAAGCGTCATGATTACTTGAAGTAGCCACAGAGTTCATGTGAAAAAAATTGCCGAATATCCAGAGAAAACAACAGAACTCTGTTAGGAATATCCTTGGTATCTTATCCAATATCACCCACAATGCACAAAATAATACACACCCCACTGTAATTCAGCAAGCTATATTACCAATTAGTCAATTGTTTGAAGAAAGAGCTGATGCACGCAATAATTATTTTCGCTTATTTCAAAAAAAAATTTGCACAAAAAATTTTAAGACTTTCTTGTAATCGTTATGTTCTTAATAGATTACGTTTGGGAGTGTTAACTGAAATGAGATCCACAATACAAAAAAAAAAAAAAAAAAAGTCAAATTCTTAAAAAAAAAAAAAAAAAAAAAAAAAAGCTCCAGAGAGTTATTACCGATTGAATCTTCTACAAGCATTTATGATATATAGAATTCCAATTACAAAGAAACAGATGATAGATCTTTAATATGCAGTGATGATGAAATTTTTTCTTACTTATTTATTGATTGTATGAATAATTATTTTTATTATTACCATTTTTATATGAATATTTTTATTTCTTATATGCTCCTATTTATGATATCTTAAATAATATGTACTATTTGATTTTATATTATATTTATTACTTTAGAGTATTTATTGTTTTACAGTAAATAAACACTCCAAAACAGGTTTTTTTGAATAAAAATATTAATATGCATCAAAAATAATACTTTCGTGACTAAAGAATTGGTTAAAATTGGTTTTTAACAAAAAAAATAATTTTGGCCAGCCAGATTCGTCAAATACCCCACTGTGCACCGGCTCGACAAGTGAAAGCCTCCGCGCGGATTTTTACTGTCATGATATGTAGGCCGATTTTTCTCCTTGAAGAAACATCCAATGTGGAATTTGAAAAATATCAGCTTTTTTAATTGTCGTAATATTTTCTTGTTTTGACAATCGTATGGAAATTACCTTTTCTATAATGTATTAAAAGTGTATGTGTGTACGGAGAGAGGGAAAGAAATATTTATGCATTTAAAAAATATATACAATTCACTTATTTATTTTTTTAATCATTTATTTCTGGCAAAGTTTAAATTAAGCGAACTAATGAGTAATCCACCAAGAATAAAAAAAATAAAATCTATAATGAATTTCAATAATAATTTGTTTACAAAAGGTTTTTTTTTTTTTTACTTCTTTTTTCATTATGAATTATATTATTCATATTTGAGCATGATAGAGGAAATGAAATATTTATGCATATCTTATCAATATATTTATGTATTTAAAAGAAATTTATATCAATTCACTTAAACCTTTTTTTTTAATCATTTATTTCTGGCAAAGTAATTCCTGGCGAACTAATGAATAATCCATTAAGAATAAAAATAATAAAATCTCTGATGAATTTCAATGATAATTTGTTTTTTATCATCTTTTATTCATCAGGAATTATATTATTCACATTTGTACTTGTATATTCTACATAGTATTTTAATAATATTTAAAAAGAAAAAAAAAAGAAAGAAAGAAAGAAAGAAAGAAAAGATAATAATCCGCCAATCAATATCAGTTGAAATGTACAAAAAATGTACTGTTTATTATTTCAATTTGATCAGTCATCTTATGGATCCTTTCAATAAGTATAATTTATTTTTTGTTTTATCAAAGGCTTATGAAATGTCACACTTTTCTTAACATATTGTAAACATTTCAATAAATCTTTACTTGATTTTGATAATAATAAAGAAGTTAGAATTTAGCAAATGTTTAGTAACTTAAAACGAGAATAGAATTTAACTGAAATTCTAAAATAAAAATTGAATAGTTCTATATTCGATAAAATTGATAATTAATTTTCGTTAAATATAAATACAATATTTAGCATGTTAAAAAGTGAGTATGGTTGTTGCAATAAATAAAAAATAAAGAATGAGAAATCAGGTTTATAATTTTTTTCTCCATTTACAAACAATTTCTTAATATAAAATTTGTAACTAAAATTAATATCCAAAAATAAAAAATCTTTTTATAGTAAAATAAACTTAAAGCGTTAACTCCCCCCCCCCCCGTCTTAAAGGAATGATAATTCATCGTTAAATTTTCAGTAGAAGTTACACTACTTTAAAGAAGCAATAAATTATTCAAAGTCATACGTTATTTAGAACAATTAAAATCCATTATGATAGTTCAAGAGAAAATTATGAGAAATATATATATATATATATATATCTCAAAATTTTGGTTACTTAGGTTTGAAAATAATAATAATTTTATTTAAAAAAATTTAAATCCACAGAAGGTTTTTCTTTCTTTCTTTTCGTTTCTTTTTTTTTTTTTTTTTTTTTTTTTTAAGCACAATGACCAACATTTTCCTTTCCTTTTTTTTTTTTTTTTTTTAAGCATGATGACCAACATTTTCCTTTCCTTTTTTTTTTTTTTTTTTTTTTTTTTACACACACGCAGTTAGCATATTTCAAAACTTAATATTTTTGAGGGTTCTGATTTTTAAAGAAAAAAAGTTAGTAATTTAATATTAATATTTTAAAAAATCCTTTGAAACTTTTTTTTTAAGTAACCCATGCTTTTAATTGCAATTTTACGGACAATCAGTTATAGAAATAATAAACTTTTAAGCATTTATTTTAATTATCTGATGTACACACCATCATTTTGATGATGTTGTTGTATATTACCAAGAAAAGAGAAAAGAAAAAATGCTCATAAACACTTTATGTGGAAAATATCAATGAAAATTTAATATGACTAATTAAAGATTGGTGTGAGGTATTTACGCATATTTAAATTTTATTAATTTACGTAATATCAGCACGTAAGCTAAATACTAAAAAAGAAAACAACTTTAAAAAGTTAAATATTTTTTATAAAAAAAAGTCTCAAAGAAATATGATACAGAAAACTTCATTTATAAAATTAGATTTTAAAGTCATCTGAATAATATGAAGTATTATTGAAATTATATTAGAAAAGAATATGCGTTTAAAAAAATAAAGACACATACAATTAGTTTTAAAAATATTTATTTTTTGAACAATACATGTATTTTACAAATGTAGGAATTTCATAATTCAGTTTTCCCTAAATCTTACAATAAAAGTACAATTGATTTGAACCTGCCCTAGCCATTCACATTCCACACAATTCTCTCATTATTTATAATTATATGTGAAAGTGCATTAAGTAATAATAATAATAATAATTTAAAATAATATTCCTCTAAGGATTTTATACTTTCATTGAAGGCATCCTGGATGATTTTAATTTCTTTTTCCCTAAGTCTTTCACCAGGATCTTTCCTAGGTATAGAAATAGTAGCTGAATTTGAAACAGGATATAATGGGAAAATAGAAGGGATAGCTGATTCCTTTAATCTCTCTCTCTCTTTTTTTTTTTTTTGCAGAGGAACTGAAATAATGTTGCCAGTAACATCATCGTAAGCAATCGCATTTTTTTCATAGTCATCTTCTGTGAAATGCAACTCACAAACCTAAAAAAGGTTATATAAGATATCTTATGGTAAAAACTAGATGATTAAAAAAAAAAAAAAAAAAAAAAAAAAAAGTAAAAGAATATTGGGAATAAGAAAAAAGTAGGATTTCAGTTTTTGATAATTTGGTTTAGTTCAGGGTTGTATTTTGGACAGAAAAATCTGTTTTCCTCCCAAAACTATATGAAAATTTCCAGAAATGTGAACATCTACTCTAAATATAAAAAAAATAATAATAATAACTAATAATATAGCTAACTTGATTTTTTCTTTAAATAGATAAATTGAGAGAAAGTAATGCTTATATTATAGTAATAATATTAAACAACATAACATAAATTGCTTTAAAGTTGGTTTTTAAAATTATCTTATTAATTTAATTTATAATTTAACTTTTAATAGAAATCATTTTTTTTAATACTTTTTTTTTTTCCTTGAACAGGCTCTACCAACACCAAAATTTATTTTATTTTATTTTTTAAATATTGATATTATAAATAATTCTGGCAATAAGATAATTACTCTAGGATCTAAATTTTGTAAATACACAAAACAATTATATTTTATCTCAGTTTTGTTAGTTTTGAAATATGCACTAATTTTTAAATATCGACTTTCAAACTACTCTTTAAAAATTATTTTTAATCTGGTCTCATTTTACTACTAAATAAGTAAGTCTAAAGATCTCCATATAAAAAATATTAAAAAATGATTAAAAAAAAAAAAAAAAAAAAAAAGTAGAAATTGTTATTAGAATTATTATTATTTTAATCTAACTTAAAATGTTAAGTAAAAAAAAAAAAAAAAAAAAAACATGTAGTATAGTTATTACTATTAATGCACTATATAACTTAACTATGATATATTAATTATTAGTTTCAACTGAGCTATTAATATTTACAATAGATTCTTTAACAGACATTCACAAAACTATATTCTTTCCTTCTAATTAAACAGTACAATACTAATTTCTTAATATTAAATAATAATAATAATAACTGAAATTAATAAGCTAAAATCAAATATTAAATGGTTATAAATGAAACTGCAAATTTATTTATATACATATATATGTATGTGTGTGTGTATATATATATACGTTATTTAAGATAGTTTAGTGTTTAAGGGCCCTCTTTACTCACCGCCGTCGGAAGCCGAAGCTGATGTTATTCTATGGGAAATTTTTCTTTACAAATAACTTATTAAGTAATACATATTTTTAAATTCTGTTTTCCCATTCTGAAAATTCCCAACTGTTAAATTGACGGACCTTTTTCAAAAAATTCTTTTTTTAATTTTCATCTTTTATTTTGAAGCTGCAAAATACGAATTTTCAATATGTGAATTTTTTTCATTTTGCAATTTCAAAATAAAATATTTAAAAAATACGTTTTTAAAAAAAGGTCCGTCAATTTAACAGTTGGGAATTTTCTGAATGTGGAAACAGAATTTAAAAATATGCATTAGTTAATAAGTTATTTGTAAAGGAAATTTCCCCATAGAATAACACTGGCTCGGGCTTCCGGCGACGGTAAGTGAAGAGGGCCTTAAAGGCTTTACTTGGGAGAAAATAAAAAATTCGATAGCTAAGCAATTTTTTTTTCTCTTTAAGTGAAGTAATATTAGATTCACTATTTATAAATACTTAAAATACAAAAAATTTGAAAACATTTTCTCATTCTGCAATTATCGATACTTTAAAGCATATAATTCAATTATTATAATTAAATTTTGAACTTATTACAGTAATACTAAATTTAAATTTTGCCATTTTTTAATAGTGTTTCTGTTTGTTAATTAATTTGCTTATTGAAAACAAATATTTAAAAAAGTCAAAATTTAGATAAGTAGTTAATAAGGATAAATAGTGAACATATCACTCAAATAATGATTAACTCCTACAATTTTTACTGGAAGATTCGACTTTATAAAAAAAAAAAAAAAAAAAAAAAGCCTGTTAACTATTTAATTATTATTCTAAACTATATATTGAAATAAAACTGATTATTATTATCTATATTAAATTCCAGCTAATTAAAGTAAACTAAAATTAATCTTTGTCCTTTTCAAATAGTGTATAATAAATATGTTGAACAAAAACAAACAGTTTAAAAAAAATAAAAAAATAATAATAACATGTAACGAATGCATTGATATATATGTGCGTGTGTGTTAAAATTTATGTTAGTCGTTAAAAAGGAAAAATGGGGAGCATATAATTACAGAATATTCAATGATTTGTTCACTTTCATTTAACGTAACAACCCTTTAATCATTGCTATTAAATACATCAAAAAGTATTTAAACACAGTAAACAGTTTCTAATGCAAAATAATGTTTTTTATTACTCTTTTTAATCAGTTAGCGTCAGAAATTAAAATTTTAAGTTTAGAAATTGCTCATTAGTAATAAAATTAAATATATTACTGATTAGTTTCGATTAAGCTTTAAAAATTCATACGGTTTCCTTAACAAGGTAAAAGAAAAAAGAAGAAGAAAAGAAAAGAAAAAATATTCTTTTTAATTATTAAATACATTGATTCGATTTATTATAAGAATAAAGTCATGCTTTAAAGAAGTATGTAAAGAATTTAATTATAATTCTAAAAAATGCTTTGAAAAATTGATTTCATATCAGTTAAATTAAAACAATAAAAATCTAAATTTGTAGTTTTAAAAATGTGATTAGTATTACGAATATTATATATATAAGATTATATCAATATAATTGAAAACTTTAGTTTAATGGCTTTAGGACAAAAATAATGAACACAACATTACAGATTATTCATAAATTTCTCCACCCAGATTAAAAGTATCAAACAATATTTACAATGTAATGTTTTCGAATTTTAAACATCAATGCTTCACTAAAATTTTCAAATTTCAAAACTAGTTATGAAGCATTCAATTAAAAATATAAATAATGTTTCTTTTAAACAGTATATGAATTTTTTCATCTTTAACAAGAGTTATTTATCTTTGTTTTTGGATTTAGTATCGTATAAGTTTCTTAGATATTTAATAATTAGATAGAATTATTGTATTAAAATTTTAAATAGACATAAATCTTTGTGTATTTAAATGTAATATGTAATAAAATA
Source organism: Salticus scenicus (assembly GCA_963930645.1). Lineage (NCBI taxonomy): Eukaryota > Metazoa > Arthropoda > Arachnida > Araneae > Salticidae > Salticus > Salticus scenicus. The sequence goes on along the minus strand of OZ005653.1, from coordinate 199,865,963 downwards.
AATCATGGGATTAAACATTTTTAACATTTAATACAGTTTGTATAATACATAAAATAATAATAATAATAATAATTTAACATACAAAAAATAGACAGGTTACTTTAACTATATTGTCAGCTTACAATAATAGTTGCTGTAATTCAATATAACAATTTAGCTGCTAAAAATGTGAATTTTTTTTCTTTTTTAAATTAATAAACCACACACACACGCACACATATATATTTAATACCCATATGTATATTGTAGTGCATCATGTTTCTGAGTAAACACTTAAAAATATTTACTATACACAAAAACATCCGAAAAAAATATTATACTGAAATTCAGGATAAGTATTAAACTTCTTATAAAACGCATTACAAAGCTTTCTATTAAATAATTAGCACGTGCTAAAACTTTTTCATTGTTATGAAAACAAAGTAAAAAAATATGAATCAATCAATACAAATTTTCAAGAATACGAAGAAATTTTAAAATTAGAATTGTCAAAATAAAACACTTACCTTAATAGACATTGATTATTTATTATTTTAATCGAAATAATCCTTTTGAAAAATCCATATTATTCACATAATGATCACACAAGCAAGCACATACGGATTTGTCTTCTGAAAGATGCATACACCTGGAATTGCACATTTCAGATTTCACTGAAAGACTAAAATGGAATGTGGAAAGGGTGAAAACCTGAAACTGGGTGGATAGGACTATAGGCCTAGATTTCATGACGTGGAGGCGATTGTGAAATTTCGTCTGTTGGCTTTATTTACTGTCAAGTGGGTGTTGGTCAAGCATTAGACCCAATTTCAGAAGATAGTGAAGAAAGAGGTAAAACTCAGCAGAGGATGAGCCACGACGCAGCCCTAGCTTATGCAGATGGACTTATAAAATATCTCGAGGAACAGAACGATGTATCACTTTGTGACAAAATGCTGATAAAGAAACTGCAATAGCAAATTAAGAAAAAGTGTTTTAGTACAAAAAAACAAAAACGCTTGACCGATTTCTTTGTTAAAAAATAGAGCAAAATGTAAGTAGAAATTTTTATTAGTATGTTAAATTGTATATGTTGGCCATGCTTAACTGTTAAATAAATAGTATTGCTCAAAAGGCTTTATGTGTTGATTTATATCCCCTTTTCACCATTTTGCGGATTATCCACTGATTCGATTATCCGCGGTTGTCTGTTCACCGCGGATAATCGGGAGTTTACTGTATTACAATTTTCGAAGCTAACGAGCTGAGAGTAAAAGATTTTAACACTTCAAATAAAAGTGTACGTTTTAGAAATATTTTGCAAAGATGAGACAGTAAGAGGCATGTTTTAAGAAGAGAATGCAGAAAAATAGTTAGAAATATTTATTTTTTAAAGATATATTTTGAAAATACAAAACCATTTCACGTTCATAGGTTTAGCCTTATAGTAAAGGAAATCAGACAGCTGCTAAGGGGGCTTTAATAATATTGATCTCTATTGGAAATCTATCTCTAATATTCATACAGAATATAATTGGATACTTTTTTTGTTTGTTTGTGTGTGGAAGGGAGGGGGGGGGGAACTTTGCCCATAATCGTCTTGGAAAACACACAATTATATTTTTTCTCTGCATAACTCTTTTTTTAAAGGGACTTGGTACTTTTGACTATAGCACTGCAGTAGGTTTCATATAAAAGCTTTTATTTCCTTTAATATTTATAAATGAAACTATATTATGTTCAATGAAATATGTATTCAGGCAACAATCTTATGATTTTTTTTTTATGCATTTATTACAGGTTTGAAATATTTAAATTACGTTTTCTCAGTTTGCATTTTTTGATAAATTTATGATCTTCAAAATGCTAAAATTTCTTTAGATACTTAAAAAGAAAAAAAAGACTTAAACTTTTTTTTTAGATTTTTAATAGAACCTATTTAAAGGAGTTAGAGGTGGGTTTTGCAATATCTTTAAAAGAAAAAAAAAATTAAAAACTAGTTGGCATAGGTGGACTCTGCTCAGTTCCCCATCATATTTATGTTCTCGTAAATTTCTAGTGCGAGACATATTATAATCACGTTAAAAGAAATGAATTTGACCAAAGCTTGATACAGTGACAGAATGAAATCCCCGCCTAATAGGCTATCCACCGTTCACTTCGATATATTTATCTTATTCTAACCTATTAATTTATTTTATCAGGGTCAATTCCGTTGTTTAGTTTTCATGCTACTATTCCAATGCAATAATCCTCAAAATTCATATTTATATGAAAAATTTACAATTTCGCTATGTTGATAAAATAGTAAATTACGAATAATTTACGAAATTTTCCTATTAGAATATTTGTATTCAATCATGTTCAAACAAATATCATAAATGTAATTTTGAAGTTGTCTAATGTATTTATGATCCTCAAAATGGAAGTTTATGCTCAATTTTGCCTTATTCTGACATGTTAAGTAAATCGTAAATTCCAAATAACTTACGAATTTTTTAAATTGAAAAAAAATCATAGTCTATGATATTCATGCCAATATCTTAAATAATATTTCGAAAGTGGTTTGACATCTTTACGATGAAAACATCCCTCAAGATTGACGTTTATGTGAAATTTTGCTCTATTCTGCCATGTTAAGAAACTCGCAAATTTCCAATAACTTACGAAATTTTTATATTGGAAAATTCATAGTCATTAATATTCATGCCAGTGTCCTAAATAATATTTCAAAAGTAGTCTGACATCTTTACGGTGAAAATATCTCTAAAAATTGACGTTTATGTGAAATTTCGCCCTATACTGCCATGTTAAGAAATTCGTAAATTTCCAGTAACTTGCGAATTTTTCAAAGTAGCATATTTATAGTTACCAATGTTCATTCCGGCATCAAAACTGATATTTTAAAACTGGTCTGACATTTTTACAGTAAGAAGTTTCCATTTAATGCACGTTTAAGTGAATTTTTGTCCTATTCTCCCATGTTAAGAAAATCGTAAATTTCTAATAACTTACGAAGTTTTTTAATTCGAATGTTGCAAATGAATAGGGTTCTTGCCAGTGTCGAAAGTAATATTTTAAAACTGATCTGACCTCTCTGCGACAATTTGTTCGTGAGATATCGTGTACACAGCTTAACGGACTAACGGACTAACACACCAACAGACACCCTACAGACAGACACCATACAAATTTTGTCATTTTCGGATTCCTAACACCTGAAAACGTATGAAAAAGTCAAAAAACCGAGGCCGAAAATTTTCACGATTACCTAAGTTCCCCATACCTATAGTATGATGGGGAACTAATAAAAATATAACAAAAATCAGTTTTTTTTCCCCGAAATTTTTATATAAACATTAACTTTTTAATATTTTTCTCAAAATTTAATCAATAAATTTAAAAACCATCCTTAACTCTTTTAAGTAGATTCTATTAAGCATTCAAAAAAATTTTAAGTCTCTTCTTAAATATTTTAAGCAGTTTTAGCATTTTGAAGATTATAAATTTATCAAAAAATGAAAATTGAGAAAACGATATTTAGAGATTTGAAATCTGTAAAAAATATATAAAAACCATAAGAATTTTTACCTGAATATATATTTAATTGAACAAACAAGTGTAATATAGTTCAATTTATAAATATTAAATGGAAATGTAAGCTTTTATGTAAAACCTACTTTAGTGCTGCCGTAAAAAGGTACAAAGTTCTCTTAATTTGACAGGCAATAGTACTTTTTTTTTTTTTTTTTTTTTTTTTTAAATAACATAGTGAGCTATCTTCTAATTTTACGGGCAATACTACTATTTTAACACACAGAGTTGTCTTTTAATTTTACGGGCAATAATATTATTGTAATACTCATCTGCCTTTTAATTTTACGGTCAATACTACGGGGTAAGTCATTAAGTAAGTCACAAATGAATATGGGATGATTTATAGTAGTAACATATATCCACAAAGAATGGTGATAGATGGCAGCAACATACAGCTTTATGATATTCAATTCATATTGAGTAGGTAACATGCATACGCATGCGTAATGCAGTTTCAAAAATCGCGATGGTGCTGATTGATTGTACGATAGAATAGCAGCGTGCTGTGGCCCGATTTTTGTGGGCGAAAGGACTTGAATAAAAAAATATTCATAAAGAAATGTTACCTGTTTATGGATGCTACAGCATCCACCTTACAGCCCAAACTTAGCCACAAGCGATTGTCATCCGTTTGGTCTTCTGAAACAACATCTTGGCGGCAAACAATTTGCAGATGACGACGACGTTCAACATGAAGTCCTACTGTGGATGAGACAGCAACCCAAAGAGTTTTATGCAGCTCGAATTGGGACTCTGATAAAACGATAGGATCAACGTTGCTGAAGATTATGTGGAAAAATAAAAATTGTTTCCAAGTGATTATCATGGTTAATTATTTTTTTATTATCTTTTGTGACTTACTTAATGACTTTCCCTCGTACTTTTTTTTACAGGTTGGTTGTATGTTTCCTCACAACGTAAAATTACTGGCGATACATCATTCATCGTCTAAATGTTTTTTTACGGGCTTTGTCTGGAATCTCTGCTGCCGGTTTTTGCCCGTAATGTTACTCGAATTTTTTTAACAGTGAACTTACACACACTTTCACACACCTTACTCACACTTTCGGATATTAATTCTTGCCTTCTTGCATATTTCATCACGATTTTCCCTTAATTTTAATTTTGAGCTGTTTTTATTCATTAATTTATTCCTAATTATTTTTATTTGACTCTTAGTATTGATTTTACTGGGGAAATAGGGTAAATTAATAGCAATATTTTGGATTTTTTAATCCATAGCTATTATCAGAAACATTTTAGTATTTTTAAAATTCTTAATAATTATTATCATGCTTTTACTTCCTGGTTATTGCGCATTATAATGATAAAACATTATATGTATATAAATCATACTGCATCAGGGCCCGACTCAGCCTAACTGGGGCCTGCTGCAAATACATGTTTGGGGATCCCTCACACAAAGTCACTAAAACTTAAATCCGAAAGCGATCATTGAAATAAAATTGACATTTGCTTGTGGGTCCACTTCAGCATGGGGCATTTGGGGATGTCCTGCATACCCCTGTCTTAGTCAAGATCCGTATTTCATCACGATAATATGAAGAAATCATTAAGCAGATCATGATAAAAAAAATTTAATATAACCGTTCTACATTAATAGTTGCATAACTGGACACGATAAAGTTATATCTATAAGAATGAATAAATTCCACAATATTATTTGTTATATATACACTAAGCGACAAAAAAAAAAAAAAAAAAAACGCACTGAAGAAAAAATGACATACCTTTTATATTTGTAATAACTTTAAAATTAAGTTTGAATCAAATAAAACTGTCTTGTTTACAAAATACCAAAGGGATGAAATGATACCTATGTACATTTTCGATTTAATAATTCGCTTTATTGTACTCTACGAAGTACTTTTTAAAAATCTGCATAAAACTTTCTTTTTGAACACTAGGGGCTCTGCCCCCTGCTCGCTCTGCCCACCAACCCCCGAAGGAGGCTTCGCCTTCTCCCCGACTCACTTTATTTATTAACACATGCAGAACTCTGCCCGCCTATTCGCTTCTTTCTTTCACTAAAAGGTAATATTAATAGTGCATATTACAAGACAAAATCAGAAAAATAATTTGGAAATCCTCATATTCAAAACTAAATGCAAAACTGGTGCACGAACGATAAATAGACAATAAGACTTCTTCACACACCATAAATTTTAAGCCAGCACAACCGGTTTCGAAAGGACGTAGCCTTCCTTCATCAGGTGCAAAAAAAAAAAAAAAAAAAAAACACGTGCTACTGCCTTGGAGGCAAAAGCAAGACTTTATTGTCTATTTATCCTCATATTCAATTTCAAATTGAAATATATAATATATATATATTTAATAGAAAGAAAATCATAATATCTAGACCATTTTGCATTACAGCTTTAGTATATGACCCTTTTTATTTCTTTTTTAAAACCTTAAATCCGGACCACGGTACACCAGTCGGTAGAGCGCCGAGCTCGTAATTGGAAGATTTTGGGTTCGGTTCTCGACTGGTGCACGTAAAATATGTCTTGGCCACAATATCCTCCGTGTTCCTATCAAAATTATACTTCTGGGGGACACCGGAGCTGGGGAACTATCCCCTTCATGTAGAACCAAAACTGTGGTGGAATGTCTCCGCGTCCCAGACCGTCGCCAATTATCCATAGCGCAGTAATGGTGCGACGTCAATCACAACCTACCTAATTATCTACCTACCTATTGTACAACCGCGATAACTTGGCACGCGAATCACGTGTTTTCAGATGATTCCATTAATGAAATAAGGTGAGAGGTTGTGTTCCCATGGTAACACAGAGTAGAGTGGCTTCCAGATTTGGCGTTGTTAGCTCGTTTCTTAGTGTGAAATTATAATTTGAAGTTGTTGATAAACTTAATGTTTGGAGGTATTTTTAATTACTATTTAAAAGAAGTGTTCGGAGGTACTATTGTTTACAAATTTTAAAGTTTCAACGATCAAATAACATTAAAAAAGAAATTTTGATTTTTTTTAAAATAAAGTAATCTTAATGACTTCCGAGAAGTAATTTTTGATACAATCATTACAAGCATAGGTACAATCATTGGTAGGTACAATCGTTATCAGCAGAAAGGGATGAAAGAAGTAACTTAATTAAACTTTAAAAAAGTTTATTTCTACAATGTATGAAATAAAAGAAACCATGATTAATACCATTACAGTTTTGATAAAATAAACATTAAATTATTGTAATTGTCATTAAATAACATGACATAATCATATAATGGTTGTAATTAAAGTAGAAAGGAAGAAATTTAATTAATCACGATAGTTAATATTTACAAAACATTCAATTATGATATATTTTTAGATTTAAATAATTGAACTAATCATGATAGTGAATATTTACAAAAAAAAAAAAAAAGAACTGTTTTACGTGTACTTCGAGAAGTTAAAAGCTAAACGAGTAAATTTTAGGGATTCAATTAATTTAAATACTAAAAATAAACATACATGTGGACACAAATTATAAGCAATGTTTAAAGCTATTTTGTTTTATCGATTTTCTGCATATCTGATAAAAAAAAAAAAAATTATAAGAAATAATTAAAACAATATTTAAATTGACAAAAATTTAGCAATTTTCTATTTAATTAGCAGCAATAGACAGGCCCCGACTTACACTACCTGGTGCCCCGGGGCAAGCCTATTCTGGGGGGCCCTTTGCAGTGGCATAAGAGCTCTTTAGGTTGCAGAATTTCTGCATATACCTGTAGGGGGCCCCTTCCAGAAGGGGGCCCAGGGCATTTGCCCCGTATGCCCTGCCGTTAATCAGGGCCTGGCAATAGACACTTTGACTGCTCGTATAGGTGCCAAAGAAGCTGGTAAGTCAAAGAATTGTTTGGCGAAAAGAACTGCCGTCAAGCATCATTCGCATTTCATTCGGCCGCCCTTTCTTCAAAATGAACTATTCCAAGGTCGTATGCCATTTTTCGCGGTTGCACAGTACAACCATGCATAATATTTTAATTTTCCTGTGTAAGAAGATTAATTTTCTAAAAGTAGAGAAAAAAAGTTGATATTTACTTTCTTTGTTATTTACATCCATAGTTTCGGGCCGCGGTACCCTAGTCGGTAAAGCGTTGAGCACATAATTGGAAGATTGCCGATTCGATACTTGAGCCGGCCAAAGACCGTCGTGTACACTAATGGTGGCTGGTGCACATTAAATCTGTCGTGGTCGCAATGTCCTCCATGTTTCCGTCCCTACTATACCTTTGGAAATCACCAAAGCGGAGGAGGATCCCCTCCATGAAGGTTCAAAATTGTGATGACATGTCTCCGGAACATCTCTATGGGTGCGTCACAGACCGTCGCCAATTACCCATAGCGCAGTATTGGTGAGACCTTAAATCCAACCAACCTACCTACCTATGTACAACCATGGATCATATTTTAATTTTCTTGTGTAAAATAACTTCATGACAGAAGAACAACGTCACTCGGAGAAACTTTTTTCAAAAGGGCAAATAGAGTACCTTCATAAACTTGTCGTTTTTAGTTAATAACTTCTTTATATAAAATGATAGAAATTTCTAAGCGGCTGAAATGTTTTCCTTGGAGTACTCGGAACACATTGATACCTCTCATGACGCGAAGGACCCTGCCCTCCGTTAGAAGATGCTGTCGCAGACAAAAAAATTTGACGCAAGTAATAGTAACTTTTTTTAATATATAGAGATAATGCAATAACCATACACTTGTATTCTATTATGATTTATTATATGAAATAAACAAGTTATATTTTAATAGATGAAATAAAACAACTTATTTGTTAGATCTAAGCAATTTTTTATTAAAAACATGTATTCTGCATTGGGTTAATTCCATCTTTATGAGGAATTACTGCTTTAATGCGCAATGGCTTAGTTTTATACAGTGTTTTAATATAATCCCAGAAATTTCAATGTACCAAATATCACAAATAATTTTTTCTAGGTCTGGCAGAGTTATAGGCTGCAAATTTCGAATCCTCTCCCCTCTCCCTCGCCTTTTTATAGACGAAACATTTTCGAGCGGATCGCGATTAGGACTATTTCCATGTCTGGTAAAGAAGAAATTGTACTATATCCTTTGTGGGATTTAACTTAAGGTGAAAAAAGATATGATTACTTACAGAATAATAGGTTCTCATGCGAATGGATAGGAAATTTTGACAATTTGAAGTGAATAAACTTACCACAGACGCCGTGTAGTGAGGTGCATTATCATCTTGAAATCTGTTTGCGGAAATGTCCAAGATACCTCTAAAATAGTCGGTCAGGCACCACTTTTATGAAGATTGCGTTTTATTTTGAGTTAAGTGATCCCTTGAGCATAAAAATTTGCCCGACTGTTTGAAAAGTTATGCACCTCTGTACCATAATGTACGGAGAATGTGTCACTGTTTCAAAAGTTCGATTTTCATTAATTCGGTCTTATTTTTATTGTCAGATCTGCTTGTTTTCTTTAACTCGAAATAAGTTAAACTTGACTCATCAAAGAGAACCAGTTCAGCCCAATAATTAACTAATCATTTTTTAATTTTTTTTTTAGGCATCTGAGGTCTTGCTTTCCTAATTCTCGTCACCAAGAATGGAATTTTTTTCAATTTTTCTGTCATTTAAATCTGCTTTGTTTAATAGTAACTATACTGTATTTAAAGAAATTATGCTGTTAGACACTTTTTCTGAATCTCTTTTATGTTCTAAATGTAATACAAACCAATTTTATAACCAATGGCTTTTTAACTTACGGTCATCTCACTTGGATGAGCAACATGGCCGCCTAAAACCAAATTTCTAGTTTAAACGGCCGAAAAATTTTATATCTTGCTGAAAACCCTTTTACCAATATTACGTTAACGTTTAATTATTTTGCCATATCACGTATTAAAATTTTTTTTAGTTTCATTCAAAAATTAATACTTTTTGTGACATCGTTACCATTTTTGAAATAAATTCTGAAATTACAATTCTCCTGACAATCGCACTTTGTTTTTAACACTGGACTCAAAGCTAAAGTGTATGTGGAGGACAACATATTAAAATCTGTTCGAAAATTTGCTTTTTAAACGATAAAATTGGCGGTTGTAGAAGGCGAAAAGGAAAATATCCAAGTGCGGCTTTTTTTCTTTTTTTTTGTCGCTTAGTGTATGTGTATGTGTTGTATTGTATGATGTATATAAAAGAAGCATCAAATACATTCAAGAATTTTAACAACAACAAAAGTAAAGGCTTCTACTTCTTCTTCTTCTTATTATTATTTTCTTACAGTAATAATACATGATATTAAAAAAAATTATAAAATATTTATTTATTTATTTTGTCATTCATTGAAAATTGTATGAAATGTAAATCCTCATTTTTGTGTTGATTACGTAAAGTTTTACTTACGGCTTTGTTTGAAAAAGCTCCGTATTGTTCTCGAGCTTTTTATCTAGAGCTTACTCAATCCAATAAAAAATCTTAAGTTTAATCTTGCAAAATAGCTCTAAAATACGCTACTTTATGTAGCGTTAATTGCTTGTATTTCATGAATATTAAAATACATATGTACTACATACATACAAAAAAAAAATGGAATGAAAAATATAGCATTATTTCCCATGTGTTTCATAAATCTTTTTTAAAACGTGGTCTGAATACATAAATTGATAAAAGTTTTGGTATTATGAAATGTTTTATCATTATCATTATTGTAATTATTAAGAAAAATGACTTACATCATACAACAATTTAAAACGATGATTCGTAATTTTTACAACTGATTGAGGAAATTTCTTTCAAGATTTCTTAGTCGAAAAACTCTCTACCGCTGCCAATAAAAGTCAGTAAGGTATTTATCTGATATTTGTGTGACTACAATATCAACTATTTTAACACTTAGACAAGAAAGATTTCAACAAAGCAAATCAAAATCCATATGGATGTATCATATAGGAAAAGGTAAAAAGTGAAATATGTAAACAATACAACTGGGCGAGTTAATTATCAAGAAAACGTGTACCCAAGACTTGATGCTATAACTTACAATCTCAAATATTGCTCCTAAATAATTATTCGATTTATCAAAGTTTTGCTTTAGGCTCCTTTGATCTTAGTTATCGATAATGCATAATTTAATTAGCTTTTAAGTAATTTAAAAAGAATTTCAATATTTACAAACAACTATTCCCGCTTATTATCGTTATCAAATATTAATAAATTTCTCTTACAAAGAAAATCATACTAAATATTATGGTATTAGCTTATTAAATAAAGATGAATTCTGTAATATGCTATTAAACGAAGTTACTTCCTATTTTACTAATTGTTTTCAAACAACAGTATTTTAAAAATTATACATTTATACGTGAAATAGTGCAGAAATGGAATTTTTACTTTCTCTTACCCATAAGGTAGAGAAAGTATTGTTTTTGGGTCAAATTTTCGAACGCGAGATTTTGTTATATTTACACGTTTTGAGGTCCCCTGAATACGAAAATCATGTTTTTAGCAAATGGTCTATGTGTGTGTGTCTGTCTGTCATCAGCATATCTCAAAAACAAATTATGGCAGAAAGTTCAAACATGGTATTCTGAATGTGTATCATATAGGGATGCTACAGCAAGCTTTTCGTTAAGATCAAGCAAATGGTTCTTGTACAGGGACAATCAAGAGAATTCTAATACATTACATCTATGGGGGAAATTGCTGGTAAGTAGAGTTTAACGTCTATAGACTGCACTAAACCAAATGAAACGAATATATATTTTTTGTAATAGAGATAGTTAACTGGGGAAAAAAAATTGTGTATGTAGGAGCCTCGCCCCCCCCCCCCCCTCGAGGGGAGTAAATTTTCATGATGGGTATCTTTCAAAAGAGCTCGCCAATATCTTTAAAACGAATGGTTCAACCATCGATCTGCGATAATTTAAAACGAAGTTATCGATTTTGTTTACTTTTAACAAAAAAAAACAAAAAAAAAAAAAACAGAAGGAAAAATCGTTTTTTTTTTTTTTTTTTTTTTTTTTTTAAATATTGAGAATAAAATGGACTTTTTTTGGATATTTGGTGTTATATTACTTCTCTAATATGGAAATCATCTGCATTATCATAAAAGATAATTTTTTAAAATAATAATTTTAATAAATTATTTTTTAAAAACAGAATTATTTTTTAATAACTGAATAAAATTCTATATAAATGTAGGTGCATTAATGAAACGGGGCGTTGAGGGGAGCGGTAGCCCCCCTCACACAGAACTAATTATCCTATAAAACTCTTCAGAAGCCTAATATGAATTGTTTAACACAGGTTTACATAACAGTACTCGTTATCTTACCTTTTAATCTGCAACCTGTAATTATAGTATTAAATTTCAGGGTAAGAGAAAGTCGTGTGAGTGACACACTAGATTATTTTAAAAGCAAATGTTGAAAAACGCGAGAAAAAATAGTTTTAGAAGATATTAATAAGAATCTAATGTAAATACATAACTATACGGATTTATACACTGTTAAAAATTTCATCAGAAAACTCTGTGTAATCTATTATCTTAAGTCTTACGTAAAATTACAGAGAAAAATAAACGGATATGTTAAAAAACTCATTTTATGCATTCATTTTAATAACTAATATTAATTTAATTAATTATTGTTGAGACTATATTTCGGACATAGAATGCTTTTCTAAAGTAGAAGCAGTCATTTTTAATTTTAATAAAAAAATTAAATAATAAAATTAGATAAAAATACAGAATAAAGATTGAGAATCTCGATTATTCACTTTTAACTAAGAATTACTGTAAATTTAAAGAGATTCTGGATAAAAATTTACATTAAATTTACAGAAATTTTTAACAGTGTATGCTCATAAAATGTATTTTAATAAGGTAGGTGAGTCAAAGGTGGCCAGTGTTCTTAAAGTAAAGTAAGTTCCAGTGTTCCTAAAGAGGACAGGAGAAAGGTTCCCAGTGTTCCTCCACCCCCTAAAAGAGGTTTCATTTAATTTTTAATCACAAATTGGTGCTACTGCACTGTAAATCATGTATCTCCAGAGTATGCCACTGAATTTGAAGAAATTATCTTGATCGATCGCATTGTATGCTGTGACTTCACTTTAGAGAAGTAGTCGTTCTAATTTCCAGGTAAGAAGATATTTTAATTTACATGTGTTTAAGTTCTTAGAAATTTGGGCTGTGAATTTTTCTGAAAATTTATTTCTTTCTCTTTAAACCACGTTAACTTCATATCTAATAAATTTATCAGATTAAAATTTAATGCCGTGAAAATGGTGACCATATATATGTTCTAAAGGTGGCCCAGATATATTAGGTAACGTTGGAACACGCGGGCCAACTTAGCAAATAAATCCTCAAGTTAATAAAATAAGGATAACTTTGAAAATTTCTGCTTAAATATCAGAAAAAAATTATTATCATTTATTCTCCAATAATTTCTACACTAATTGAGGATACCAGAGATCCCCGAAAGATTTCTATGAACCCCAGAATAAAAATCCTGAACTACTTTGCACAAAAAAGTGCTAGAACAATTTTTTATGTCAAAAGATGAATAAAAAGAAAACCCCGAAAAATAACAAAAGAGCATCTTAGGACATTTTAAAAGAGCTTTCAGTGTAGGGTCCACCTTTGGAACAGTATGCGCTAAAGGTGGCCCACAAGCTACAATTTTGAAATTGCATTATAAAAATAGCTAAATTACATTGTACGAAGAAAATTATACTTGATATGTGTAAGCGATAAGTGTAGCATTTTATGAAAGAAAGTTCCGCCACATACACCCAACCAGAAAATTAAAAAAAAATTCTCAAAGCTTAACTATGGCCACTTTTGGCTCACCTATCGTCAATTTATTGATAAAGAATATTTTTAACCAAACAATAAAGCTATGAAGAAAATGGAAATTAAAAAATCCATGCCGAGCGTTGTTTCATTTTATTTTCCGCCAAGAAATCCTCTTCATGACAGCAGTGGCACCAGAAATTCACCGTCGGGGAAACACTTCTTCCCCGACATGGGGCACTATATACAGTCAGCAGTAAAATTATTGAAGCACACAATCACATTTTTAATTTTTAATTTTTTTTTCTGGGTATGATCGTTAATTTTTATCATCAACTTACTTTTTTATAAACAGCATAAGGCTAAGATCATGACTCGACAAATATTTACTTAACAAATTAGCATTAGGTGCACATCTTTAGGTTACGAATTATTGCTAGCGCTTCAATAATTTTTTTGCCGACTATAGATAGAGTCTATTACACACTATTTATACCGTATTATGCCATGTCATCCATTTCTGTGCCCAGTACAACAAATATACATTGCAATTTTATCTATATATTAATAGGCAAGCATAAAATTTGCGGTCCCTTTTTAACATATTAATTATGGGAGTAGAAGGTTGAAAATGGTATCATTCGAAAGGTATGGTTAGCCAGATGAGGAGAATACAAAAATTATTTTCTTACGATGTCAAGAAGGTATTTAAAAATTACTTTTATTTGTTATGCATTTTCCCCCATTTTTCCCTTTCATACACGTATTCTTTTACCATAGAATAATAATAAAGGAAGAAGGAGCACGCCAATACTCTTAATGCTTACAAACCCCTTCTAGTGAAATGCCAGCGAAAGCTACTTTTGCTCCTCTCAACCTTGAAGTAGGGCACCCATCCTTAGCGCTATTATCGCTGTTTGTTGTGGCAACACAACAGCTTATGTAGAAACACTTATGCTCCTTCTTCCTTTATTATTATTCTATGTCTTTTACATTAAAAAATACCTAAAAGTAGAAAGTTGTTAAACCTGGCAATTTCTTAAAACTCATATAAAACCATAGACACTAATTTATATAATGTAGCATCACTCTACTCTCGACTACAGATTTTTTATTCTAATGGACCATATTCCCACTTTGGGTTCGAGGCTACAAGAATATCAGCTGGTTAGGAAGACAATCCTCAACTCAACCATAGCAAAGCTTTGTGGCTTGCAAATTTTTATCTTGCAATATTATTTATAAGAGTTACAGATTATTTGAACTTGAAGTAAGAGTGATGTAGTGATACCTTTGTTTTGTTTTTAATCCAGTTTTAGTAATATACTTTAATATTAATCAACATATGTAATATTAAAAGTTGCTATGTGAAGTGTGGTGATGTTTACTAATTTAAATGAATGTTCCATTTAATAAATTTCTTTATTAAAGTGATTGAAATTCTAATTATTTAAGCTTTGATGTCTATATATATGTGCGTGTGTGTATAAAATGTTCTTATTAATCTTTTATTCATTATATATATATGTGTGTGTGTATACATAAAATGTTCTGCAATTTTGCGATATGGAATAGTCTTAACTTTATCATTCGATTCAGTTGTTTACATTTCTCTTTTGCTCTCGTTTGAACAGATATCTGATCCGCGTTTGTAATGATCGATAGATGGCGCTTTTTCAGCTTTTGTTGTTAGTAAATATAATAGCCACGTGTATTTATAATTGTTCTTTTTGTTATTCTACTTAATATTCGTACTATAATTTCTCCGCCATTACATCATGGAAAATTGATTGCTTTTGGAAAAAAATATTTCAGTTTATTCAAAGTTCGATCGGAAGTAGATTTTTAACTGAAGTTGAACAAATATTAGTTTCAAATCATCTGATTAATTCTTCACTTCCATTAGCCGAAGGAACTGAAATTTTTAATTTGTCATTTGGAAATAAATGGAAGCTTAATTCTGGATTTCTTGATCCCTTGGAGTTGCACTGTAGCACACAACAGTATGTGTTATCTTTTTTACGGGATTTATTAATTTTTATTCAATAAATGTATGTGAAACTAAACATCGGCAAGCAATGGCGGCTGGATAAAAGCCGAATTAAAGCATGTTAATTGTAATTTCACCTTAGCCCACCAGAGGGCGAGCATTTCATTACAATCGCGGATTAACTGAAATTGACTACTTTTTTTACTGAATTTATTACTATACGCAAGCGATGTGATGACGTCACTGACCGTCTATGGCGCCAAGCAAACTTTTCCTATGTTAATCGTTAATTAGATTGATTTTAAACATTAATTGGTTTAATTTTAAACATTAAGGAATATTATCTCCCGATTTTAATCCCCACATTTGGGTATAATTTCATATAAGTTACTGTCTGCGTGTGTTAGATTGTGTTAGATTTTTTTGGGGAAATTAATGAAATTTTAAATTTCAACGCTCTAGAAAAATAAAACGGTAGACTTCCATTTTCGATTATAAACATAAACATTTCAGTTCAAAAGAATGAGATTCATTTCAAAGGAACAAATTTCATATCTGTCGTCCTTGGCGAATAAAATAAAATAAAATAAAATAAATAAATAAGTAAATAAATAAAAGATCGTTAAATTATCTGGCGAGCATATTTAAATCTTTTCAAAAAACATGGTTATTTTAAAAACGTACATTAAGAGAAAAGTCAGTAATATGAAACAATATTTCGTACAATATATATGTATTACAAAAATATACATCGGACATGTCTTTTTTTCGTATAATGTTTTTGATCGCCAAATATGCAAAACGCAAGGGATGAACAGATATCAAATTTATGCCCACTTTGTTTCTAGAGATTTCAAATTTCAAATTGAAATTTTTGTGACTTTGACAGCAAAATAACTTAATCTAACACATGTGCACGATAACTAATTTGTAACTGTACCCAAATATGGAAATTAAAATCAGGAAAGAATTTTCCTTAATTTTTAATAATTTTTTTACAAAAAATCCAATGGACGATTAACATAGAAAATCTTTTACTTGGCCGCAACAACGGTCAGTGATGTCACACTTCGCTTGCGTATATATTTTGCATATATAAGAAGAAAGTATAAGATTTGGAAAATCTTTTTATTTCCGGTTTTCAATGAATTTATACATTTTGAGATTTCCTTGTCTTTCAATTAACTGAAATCGGCTATTAATTTAAAAAAATTGGATTTATTAGTAGATTCTGCATGTATAAGAAGAAAGTAGAAGATACGGAAAAAATTTCGATTTCCGGTTTTCGCTGAATTTACATGTTTGGAGCTTTCCTTACGCTTCAATTATTTGAAATTGACTACTTATTTAAAAAAAAAAAAAAAAAAAAAAAATGTATTTATTGCTAGCTTCTGCATGTATAAGAAGCAAGTATAAGATATGAAAAAACTTTTGATTTCCCGTTTTCGACAAATTTACACGTTTTGAGATATCCTTGTTGTTCAATTAACTGAAATTGACTACTTATTTTTAAAAAAGTGGATTTATTATTCTTTCCTCTGCATGTATAAGAAGAAATTATAAGATTCAGAAAAATTTCAGATTTTTGGTTTTCAATGAAGTTACACGTTTAAAGATTTCCCGAACTCAATTCGACCATTTTTGCAAAATATCTGCCATTTCGAGTTCAAACACTGCACTTTATGAACCAATGGAATTAATTTAACCGAATTTGATATTTGGTTGGACCTTGGTTTGACATGGTACCGATTAGCTTTTGAGCTGTATCACCCAACAAGGAGCGCTTCCACGTTGCGATTACCTCTAATTTCGGGAAAGGCTCAACATCTACAGCGTGCCAAACTTAGAGAAATATATTAAGTAAAACTCTGCTGATTCAGTTAGAGTGCAAATCGACAAACAATTGCCGCAGCTGTGTTGCAATTTAATTCCGCTTAGGACACTTTGCAAAAAAGTGGCCGAGTTTCAACCACTGGGCGATACTAGTTATTATTATTATTTGTGTATTTTCATTCAGTTGTTAGCACTAGTACTCCTTGCGGTTTTGGAGATCACCGTGGTATTCTCTCATCTGAACGTACTATACTATTTTTTTCCCCCGTAGAAATAAATATATACAGGTTGCATGAAGCAATGTTCTTTAGAAATATTTTATCTTCGTATTCGTATCCGTTTGTCAGAGAGATACACATTATACCTTCCCTAAAAGGACCATACATTGTTCAGTAAAAAATTGGCCCTTCAGAGAGGGACTTTTTAATAGACATTGTTAGGAAAATCTTAACCTTTTACAGGCCGAATTTAGATCCAGGTATATTTTTCATTAGTTATTTGCATATTTTTCTTTATAATACTTTAGTTAAGGGATGTTAATCATTTAAATGGAAAAAAATACATACATAAATATTAATTGTCATTAATAATAATTATTAATATTTTTAAATTATTAAGATTAATATTATAGATTATTAATATAATCTGATTAATATTATCAAGTTTGATGTCCTTTTTGATAATAAGAGCTGTTTAAAATAAACCAACTGATATTCAGAGTCATCGGATACTTTCAAATTTTTATGCATTTTTTTATTTGTACTCTGTGGGAAGAAATATGAAAATGATTATTTTGGGGATTTTTTGTACAGTTACCAACTAATGATAGGAATGCTGCTTCTGTTTTAAAAATTCAAGTCATCTTTTAAGTATGTCCGCTAATTTTTTCAAGTCAATATTAGTGCAATTTAATTTTTTAAATAAGTTTTAATTTGATGTTCCCAATTGGGAACATTGGCCTGTAAAAGGTTAATTAAGACGACAAAATCTATAAACTAAATGGTTTTAATTATTCTAACTTGCATTATTTATCTATATAGCTTTCGAATAATCATGATTATTAGTTTGTTTAAATTCTGGCTTTGTTTTCCACGATTTTTATACGCTGAAACAAATTTTTTAGCTTAACACCATTTCTGAATAGAAAGAGGATTCTAATAATGTATACATGACCACTTAAGTTTTCTGAAAGGAAATACTCATTTTAACTTTTAACTTTTAATCTTAGTTAATTTTAATATTTTTATTTGAGACTTCTAGAATAGCTCAGAACACGATGACAATGCATTCTTTTAATACTTTTATTCAATGAATAAAGGTTTGAAAATTTCTTATAATTGCTCTCTTTATTACGCATTTGATCATTTTATTTCAAGTTGATGGGATAATTCATATTTTTTTTTTAAATATTTATTAATACATAGAATTTTCAAGTTTATATAATTCAAAAGAGAATTTAAAAACGTGGTACATAAAAAGTTCTTTTTATCTTGTAAATATTTTAGAATTTAAGAGAACCTAAAACTACAATCGTATTTTTAGTAAAATTCATTTTTAAAAATTCTACATATATAGGTAAGAGAAAGTTATAAAAAGAAAATAAAAAATGCACTTTAATAGTTCAGTTTTATTTTGAATTATATTCCAGTTTTTTCCAAGAAACTTTGAAGAATTTTTGATTTCGCTCTAAAGATGAAGACTTGTCATCAGTTATTGCTATTTTTGATTTGGAGTGTTCAATTAATTGGGTCAGAGGCTTATGGAATTAGTTATGCTGCAAGATTGTGTGACAGGTGAAAAAGGTTTCACCGACATGTTATATTTTAGATAAAACAGGTGATACTGAAGTAGGTCGATTGCTCTTTTAACGACAGTGCAATATAGGTGAATTCATTGCTCCAACCTGTACCACAACAAAATGTCTAATGAGTTTATAAGCAGTGGGGAAAGTAAGAGAAAATATAGTGTACGGAATAAATTTCTCCGAAAGAGAAAGTTCATTAAAAAAAAAAAAAAAAAAAACTTAACCTGTTTTACATTTTTCTATATTCATAAGAATAAAATATTGAATTCGTAAATATTTTCCATTTTTGACAGTTTCATATATACGCTTTAATAAATTCTGAACGCATTTTGGTCAATTATGAATTGATGTTTGTGTGATACAAAACTTTTTAGGTCAAAAATTTATGCACAAGATGAGATGAAATCTTACATTTAGTTGCACCTTGACATGAGTCTATGAACTTTTGGTGCATATCGTATTCACTACAGATTTTCGATGGATTTACATGTTTTGAGAGGTGCAGAACAGCCACTTGGGTTGTTGCAATGAAAGTAGTTTTACAGTCAAAGTGAAAATATATTGCATTCTGTTCACTTCTATTAAGGTCAACATTGGCGACAATCTTGGCATTTTAGAAACAAATTTGGCGAAAATGGTGCTTTAGGGTTCTCAAAGTTTCAAAGCCTGAGAGACTGTTCCAAACAATTGATCTTTGCTCGGGAATCAACGAAATTCCTGCTGAGTTAATTAATAAGTTCTGCTGAGTAATTGACACTGTTTGCTTTACTCTTGTGGAATAAGTGACTGTTCTATCGGATTGTTTCCAGAATGACCTTTGAATAGTGACTTTTATGATACGAGTGAGAGCTTTAGTGGACTTTTTCGCGAACATTAATGCAATTTACAGTTTTATTGGAATGTTTCGAGAATATTCACTGAAGTCACAGTTTTTGTTGAACTAATTCGAGAAGTTACGATGAATAAAGTGCATTCATCGACTAGAACTGCTTGATTTTTAACGAATAACTTTCTCACCGGAAGAAAATCAACATTTTTTTGTAACAATATAATAAATTTGGTTGTCAGCGGGGATATAATTTTTATGAATTTAGTGGTCGTTCACAAAGAAAAGTTTGGCAACCACTGGTTTAGAATATATCTGCATTGCAATTCATTTCATGAAAAATAGTTTGATCAAATTAGAAGAATCAACTTAATTTTTCATAAACAACCTAAGACTAAGATCATGACTCGACAAATATTTATTTAACAAAACAGTATTAGATGCACATCCTTTAAATAGGAATTATTGCTTGTGCTTCAATAATTTTGCTGCCGACTGTATACCTGATGTCCTGTATGTCTGATTTTAAAAAATCATAAAAATTGAAGTAATTGGCAGAATTGAACGCAGTTTGCTAAAAATTATTCTCGTGAAAGGGGGGGGGGGATATTATTATTATTATTATTTTATTTTATTTTATTTATTTATTTATTTATTTATTTATTTATTTATTTATTTTTTTTGGGGGGGAGGGTAAAGGAAAACTAGTATGTTGTGGCCACCACAAGACTTTCTTCTATATTTTCCTATACAAATTCATTCAGTAACAACATTAAAAAAAAAAAAAATCCCAGTTTTTTTTCGTTAAAAGTAAAAATTTAAATTATCACATATTTATAGTTCAACCATTCGTTTTAAAGGTATTGACGAGACCTTTCGAAAGATACCCATCTTGAAAATTTACCCCACCCCGGGACGTAATTCCCCCCAGGGGGGGGGAGCGATGCCCCCACATGCACAAAATTTTTTTCCTAATTAACTACTACTATTAACAATAATTCATATTAATTTTACAATCACAGGTTAAGAATAACTCTCATTATGTACATTTATGCGAAATTTTGTCCTATACTACCATATTAAAAATTTAGAAGAAATACGATCACAGCGCCTCCTGTTGTGCGATTGATCCCCAAATCTAATCAGCACCAGTTTATGTCAGGAGCCAAGTAAATATCAAGTTTGGTTAAATTTCTTTAAAAAAAAAAATAAATAAATAAGATTTTTTTTCTAAGTTTTTTTTCGTAAAAAGTAAAAAAAATCGATAACTTTGTTTTAAATTATCACAGATTTATAGTTCAACCATTCATTTTAAAGGTATTGACGAGACCTTTCGAAAGATACCCATCTTGAAAATTTACTCCCTTCGAGGGGGGACTTCCCCCCCAGGGAGGTTCACGAGGCTCCTACACGTGCAAAAAATTTTTCCCAGTTGACTATCTCTATTATAAATAATTCTTGTAAATTTCATAATGATTACTAAAAAATAATTCTCTTTATGCACATTTATGCAAAATTTTGCCCTATATCACCATGTTAAAAATTTAGAAAAAGCTGGATGGCAACGCAACCTGTAAGACGATTTTTACCAAAAGTTGATAGGCACTAATTTATGTCAAGGTGCAACTACATACCAATTTGTATGAAATTCTGTGCAGTAGTTCCTGAGATACAGTTGCCACAAAATTTTGTCACACACACACACACACACAGACAGACAGACAGACAGACAGACAGACAGACAGACAGACATTTTCTAAAAATGGTCAAATCGTGTTCTACAGCTCTCAAAACATGTAAATCCATCAAAAACCCGAGGTCGAAAATTTTTACGAATCCAAAACTTTCTCTATATTACATATAGAAGAAAGTAAAAAAGTTAAATTTTTCCTTAATAGAGAGCGTTGCACGGATGTGTAACGAGGAATATGTAAATCAGAGTTATATAAATTTTGCGGTTTTACGATTAAAACATCTTATTTCTTATTTTGCCTCCTAATTGCGCATCCATGAAGTTTTAATTGCGAGGCTGACTTGGTGGATAAAGCGTTATTGGTGAAGGTGTTTTCCCTCACGTAAGACCCGCTGACCGAAGCTGCAGTTAGCGGTGTTGTAACTCGTTTGCAAACTGTAATTCGTGGTGATGGCGGGCACATTGAGCAGGATATATATGCCTGTAAACATTTGCATGCAAATAAATACAGTTTTTCATAAAAATGTGCGATTTGCTAACGTACAGCGCTCTCTATTTACGAAATTTTTAACTATTATTGTATTATTTACCAACCCCCCCACCCCCTTAGTGGGAATAATTTTTTCGCAAACCGCGTTCATTTCTACCAAGTCTACCAATTCCTTCAATTTTTATGAATTTTTAAAATATCTACGAACTTGTGGGATACCCGGTATATACATATATATACATACATGTAATAGTAATAATAACATAATTTTAATAATAATAATAAGAAGTCATCATTACAATAACCAGACACTAGGAAGGAAGACTTGAATTAATCAGTAAAATATTACATATGAAAGTGAAGCCTTGTATAAGGCAAAAAATAATGAAAGAGTTAATATGAGTTATTTTTCTGAGACACTGAGAGATGAGACCATATTTAACAAATATAAACAAAGTATAACAGGAAAAAAAAAAGTAATAATTAGATGAAGAATAATTAGAAGAGGAAGAAGAGGAACAGACGCCACCATATATATATTTGTACCCCGGAGGTAAAGGACACTATGTCCATTTTGTTAAAACAGTTAGTACCATGTTCTTGATGTTCATTTTCTGATTTATACAGAGGTATTAATTACTAATGCCCAGTTATATAACTATAAAAGAGATAAGATAGGGGAAAATAAAACCATGTCCATTTTCTTTATTCATGACAAATGCATTTCATTGTAGCACATCAAAGACATGGTGGTAACTCTTTTCACAAAATGGGCAGGGTATTCTTCATCTCCAGGGTACAGATATAAAAAAATATATATAATATTAAATTCTTTCAAATATTTAAATTTAAGGATTATTTTCAGTTTAAACAATCACTATGATCAATTCCAATGCTACTATGAATCTAATTAAAATTGAAACAAAACAAGACAATTGGAAATAAGTGGAAATATATGACAGCATATGTTTGTATCCTAACTTTTTCAAAGGCATGGTAAGAATACAAAGCATGCAAAGTAAATGGTTTTCTGATAGAAAGAGAGTATAAGCTAAATTTCTCTTAGTTCCATGCATAAACCATTTACTAACAACAAATCAAGAAATAAAATGAACAAATATTAAATCGATTAGTTTAAACTAAGATTGGAAGAATCGGCTAACAAAATACACTCGTCATATCGCAACAAATAACAATTAACCATTAGCTGTTATTTGAATCAGGAAATATCATAAACGAACAATAAATCAAGAACTAATTGAATACCACTTAATGAAAAAACATTGAACGAATTATTGCTAGTTATAATAATTCAAGAAGTACGATTTCATCTCAAAAAACCTTTAACGCTAAATTTTTATCAAAATCGTTAGATATTTTTCTATGAAAACCAAGTTTTTGTCATAGTTTGTAACGGGTAGTGTCGGTGTTGACAGTGCAAGGCAGTTTTCCTCAGATACATTTGTCATCTCCATTTGTAGAGCCATTTCTATGTAAACTCAATTTCTTACATGCGTTACAATCGGTGAAATAAGGATCAACAGTGAACTCTGATTTTCGTGAAGATGAATATCAGCCAGATGAATTTGTCATCTGTAAAACCCCTTAACCTTAAGTTTTTGTCAAAATCGTTAAAGCCATTTCCTAAAGAACAAAGTTTCTGCAATATTTTTCGACGTGCGGAGTAAGGGTTGGCAAATAACGATAAGTTTCCTAGAGATGAAGATAAATCAAATGTGTTTGTCAGCTCAATAAACTCTCGACCCTAAGTTTGTATCAAAATCTTTAGACTTGAGAAAAATCAAGGTTCTGTCACATTTTGATCGTTATGTATATTCCTGAGTAAACCCGATTTCTGTCATATTCTGCAAATGGCGAATAAAGGGTTAACAGTGAACGCAAATTTCCTTGAAGATGAGTATAAATCCAATCGATTTTTCAACCCAACAAATCCTTAACCCCAAACTTTCATAAAAATAAAAATTTCATTTCCGAGTAAGCCCAATTTTTTCAGCCATATACTGCCACCGATGGATAAAGGCATAAAGGTTTAATCGCAAACGCGAATTTTTCTAGCAATAAATCTAATTTATTTTTCATCCTAAAAAACCCTTAACTCAAACTTTCATCAATATCATTATATCAGTTTTTGAATAAACCCAATTTCTGTCATATTTTGGAAACAGCAGATAAAGGGTTGACAGTGAACACAATTTTTTTCTAAAGATAAGAAAAAAATCCAATCAAATTTTCAGCCTAAAAAGCTTTTAACACCAAACTTTTATCAAAATCGGTACATATGTATGTTTCACAGTAAACCCAAATTCAGCCATATTTCGCGGCCAGCGGATAAAGAAATAATAGCGAAGAGGAATTTTTCAAATATTTTCCAAATTTATTATTATTTTTCCAAACGATTTTTTACCCAAAAAAAAAACCTACCCCAAACTTTCATAAAAAAAATCATTAGAACCGTTTCCAAGAAACCCAAAACTATATATATATATATTCGCGTTAACAACTCTTTAATATAGGCGAAGGCTAAAGAACTATCGGTCCTACACTCATAAAGTTTTAAATAGTTAAGTCTATATAGTCTATGGTCACTTATAAAATACCTACCAAACTTCAATTGAAAAGAATATATAATTTAAACGCTGACATATTCACTCACATATATGCACACACACACATACATACATTATCATAAAAATAGTAACAATGATTTCTGGAAGCTGAAAACTTATAAATACTACAAAATCTCACAGTTAGTTTTTTTCTGTGTGCAATTCATTCCTTCATAGTACATGTTCGGAAAGTAAAAATTAATTTTTAAATTATTATATTTTTATTATTACTGGAAAATTCCACTTATAAAGGAAGAAAAAAAAAAAAAATGGGAAGTGCTTTGTCTTTTAGATCGTATTTATGTGAAAGGAGCTTATCTGTAATGAGACGAGGAAACTAAAAAGTATTCATGACTAAAAAAGTATTTTAAATAAGATTTGAAAATATGTCTCTGCAAAATTTAACTTTATATATACAATATATTTATTTATAAAAGTTTAATATTTCTATAGTTTAAGAAGAAAAGTTCAAGTAAAAAAAGTTTTAATCCTATCGCTTGTATTAAGTGTTGAAATCTTATAAACGAAAAATATAAACAAATGTAAACTATTTTTAATATGCATTTTTTAATTTCTATCTCTCTTGCATAAAAAATTAAAGAAAAGAAATATTTTTACATTCATTTATATTCTTGAAAAAAAAAAAAAAAAAAAAGTATTGTATTCATAAAAAGTTTTGCCAGTTTTATTCGTTTAAGACGTCTTGAAGCGTTTAATATTTTTTGAAATGTTTCTATCTGGTGTGTATGACAAAACTTTTTTGCAGATTTACATCAAGAATTAATATATATATATATATATATTAGTTAGTCTACGAGAATAAAATTTCTGTTTGTGTAAGAGCATGGCTTCCCCGTTAAATATATCTTTCTCGGGAAGGGTGGGGGGATTTTCAAAGTGAATATTACCATGTTTTTATTAACTTCGATTCTTGTTTGTATGTTTGTTTGTTTGTTTGTGTGTTTGTCAGGGACAAATCTTGCAATCGATTTTTAACTAACTTCCCGACTAGCTACATATTTGAAATTTTCAGGACAGCTCACAACACGGTGACAATGCATTTTTCTAATAACTTTAGTCAACTATTTCAGGTCCCGCTGCCTTCGGCAGCGCTTATATGATTCAGCAGAAAATTTATTTAACTAACTTCCCGACAAGCTAGACATTTGAAACTTTCAGAATAGTTCAGAACACGGTGAAAATACATTTTTTTTAATACCTTTAGCCAACTGTTTCGGGTTCCTGCTGCCTCTCGGAAGCGTTGTCAGTACAAAGCTTGCAATCGATTTTTCACTAATTTTCCGACTAGCTAGACATTTGAAACTTTCAGGCTAGCTCATAACACGGTGACAATACATTTTTTAACACGTTTAGTCAACTGTTTCAGGTCCCTACTGCCTTCGGCAGCGTTTATATGATTCAAGAGAAAATTTATTTAACTAACTTCCCGACTAGCTAGACATTTGAAACTTTCAGAATAGTTTAGAACACGGCGAAAATGCAATTTTTAAATATTTTTAACCAACTGCTTCGGGTTCCTGCTGCCTTCGACTGCGTTACCAGTAGAAAGCTTGCAATCGATTTTTCACTAACTTCCCGACTAGCTAGACATTTGAAACTTTCAGGATAGCTCAGAATACGGTGACAATACTTTTTTTAATACTTTTAGTCAACTGCTTCAGGTTCCTACTGCCTTCGGCAGCGTTTATATGATTCAACAGAAAATTTATTTAACTAACTTCCTGACTAGCTAGACATTTGAAACTTTCACAATGGTTCAGAACACGGTGAAAATGCATTTTTTTAAATATTTTTAACTATCTCCTTCGGGTTCCTGCAACCTTCGACAGCGTTACCAGTACAAAGCTTGCAATCGATTTTTCACTACCTTCCCGACTAGCTAAACATTTGAAACTTTCACAATGGTTCAGAACACGGTGAAAATGCATTTTTTTAAATATTTTTAACTATCTCCTTCGGGTTCCTGCAACCTTCGACAGCGTTACCAGTACAAAGCTTGCAATCGATTTTTCACTACCTTCCCGACTAGCTAAACATTTGAAACTTTCAGGATAGCTCAGAACACGGTGACAATACTTTTTTTAATATTTTTAGTCAACTGCTTCAGGTCCCTACTGCCTTCGGCAGCGTTTATATGATTCAACAGAAAATTTATTTAACTAACTTCCTGACTATAGTCCATTTCCTCATCAGAGGCACTTCAAGGCCACGGAATTCAGAGAGGAAGATCACGTGAATGAGATCACGTGCTCAATTCCATCCAGTGAGATATCGTTGTTTCTTCAGTAACCTAGCAACGGACGGGGAAAGTGAAATCACAGTTCATCTGAGCATGGCCTTGAGGCGGCTGCGTAAAGGAAATAGAGTATAGCTAGACATTTGAAACTTTCACAATGGTTCAGAACACGTTGAAAATGCATTTTTTAA
The DNA here is from genome assembly GCA_963930645.1 of Salticus scenicus. NCBI lineage: Eukaryota > Metazoa > Arthropoda > Arachnida > Araneae > Salticidae > Salticus > Salticus scenicus. Next base: position 199,838,871 of record OZ005653.1, on the reverse strand, counting down.
ATACTTTTAGCAAACTGTTTCGGGTTCCCGCTGCCTTCGGCAGCGTTACCAGTGCAAAGCTTGCGATCGATTTTTTATAAAATTCTCGACTAGCTAGATATTTGAAACTTTGAGGATAGCTCAGAACACGGTGACAATGCATTTTTTTAAATACTTTTAGTCAACTGTTTCAGGTCCCTACTGCCATCGGCACCGTTTATATGATTCAAAAGAAAATTTATTTAACTAACTTCCCGAGTAGCTAGACATTTGAAACTTTCAGAATAGTTCAGAACACGGTGAAAATACATTTTTTTAATACCTTTAGCCAACTGTTTTGGGTTCCTGCTGCCTTCGGCAGCGTTATCAGTACAATGCTTGCAATCGATTTTTCACTAACTTTCCGACTAGCTAGACATTTGAAACTTTCAGGCTAGCTCATAACACGGTGACAATACATTTTTCTAATACGTTTAGTTAACTGTTTCAGGTCCCAACTGCCTTCGGCAGCGTTTATATGATTCAAGAGAAAATTTATTTAACTAACTTCCCGACTATCTAGACATTTGAAACTTTCAGAATAGTTTAGAACACGGCGAAAATGCAATTTTTAAATATTTTTAACCAACTGCTTCGGGTTCCTGCTGCCTTCGACAGCGTTACCAGTAGAAAGCTTGCAATCGATTTTTCACTAACTTCCCGACTAGCTAGATATTTGAAACTTTCAGGACAGCTCAGAATACGGTGACAATACTTTTTTTAATACTTTTAGTCAACTGCTTCAAGTCCCTACTGCCTTCGGCAGAGTTTATATGATTCAACAGAAAATGTATTTAACTAACTTCCTGACTAGCTAGACAATTGAAACTTTCACAATGGTTCAGAACACGGTGAAAATGCATTTTTTAAAACTTTTAGCTAACTGTTTCAGGTTCCTGCTGCCTTCGGCAGCGTTACCAGTACAAAGCTTGCAATCGATTTTTCACTAACTTCCCGACTAGCTAGATATTTAAAACTTTCAGGATAGCTTAGAACACGGTGACAATACTTTTTTTAATACTTTTAGTCAACTGCTTCAGGTACCTACTGCCTTCGGCAGCTTTTATATGATTCAACAGAAAATTTATTTAACTAACTTCCTGACTAGCTAGACATTTGAAACTTTCACAATGGTTCAGAACACGGTGAAAATGCATTTTTTTAATACTTTTAGCAAACTGTTTCGGGACCCTGCTGCCTTCGGCAGCGTTACCAGTACAAAGCTTGCAATCAACTTTTAACTAACTTCCCGGCTAGATAGCCATTTGAAACTTTTATAATAGCTTAAAACACGATAGCAAGGAATTTTTTTAATAATTTTATCCAATTTCTCCGGGTTCTCGCTGCCTTCAGTAGCGTTTATATGATTCAACAGAAAATTTAAAAACATGGTGTATAAAAGTTCTTTTTATCTTGTAATTATTTTTAAATAACTTTCAATTCTTTTAAAACGAGTGTTGAACCATATATTAAGTGTAATAATAATTTTTAAAAACGTTGTCAATCTTTTCATTAAAAAAGAAAAAAAGGATATTTTAAGATGTTGATAGGTATATAAGGTGCACTGCTGCGAAATGTTTGGGTGTCTATAAACGACATAAATTAAATGATATGCGTAGGAAAATGTAGAAGAAAGTTTTTGCAATGGCCAGTGCATACTCATTTTTGGTTTTGATAGATATTTGGGTAATTTTCCGTAAAATTAACATTTTCAAATGATAAATTCTTATAAAACAAAAGTACTTATTTATATATTTTTTATTTTTAGGACTGAGGACGTCTTAATCTGGGATTTTTGCGGTGTCCTTTTTCGATAGTTGGACATTCATCGAAATCATTTTTCGATAGTTAGATATTTATCGAAATCTAAAATTTATCGAAAATATAATTGAATAATTTAAAAGCGATGTTATAATTGAAAAAAAAAAAAAAAAAAAAAAAAAACTAAGTCTTCCGTCCTAAACTAAATTCTGCTTTTGCCAGAATTTCATCAAAATCTTTTTTTTCTTTTTTTTTTTTTTTGAAAGAAAAAGAAAATTAATAATAATCATAATCAAAACAAACACTATCAAAAAAAATATTTTTTTTTTTTTTTTTTTTTTTTAATAATTTTACATTAGGAAATAAAAAGTGCGCGTGCAAAATGAAATAAATAAAAGAAGCAAGATAATTAAGTTTGAATTTGAGTTGATAATTTAAGGATGCCATTGACATAGTAACTTTTATGTTGTAAATTGTTTTTAATAAATTAAAATGCGGATATCATAATTGCGCTAGTAAAGACCTTTGCGAGAAACGTCCGAGTTACTTCGGTGCCAAATTTCAAATATTATTTTTTCCACCAAGGACGACAGACATCAAATCTGTTCATTTGAAATTAATTTCATTCTTTTGAAATGAAATGTTTATGTTTATAATCGAAAATGGATGTCTGACATTTTATTATTCTTTAATTTAATTTAATTTTTTTTATTAATTATGCCTACTCTTTTTAAGACACTTAACAAAGGGAAAATAAAGAGAACTCACTTCATTATTGCCGAAACGTCAGTGGAGGCCCTCTGTTGAGACTCAAAACGGTTTTGGGCTCTGTCTGTGTGCTTGTCTGTCTGTCTGTCGCGCGATAGCGGCCGCAAGAATCCCGCTACTGACTTGTAATTTGGTATACATGTTCGTGTGCCCCACGGAATCAGCTATATAGTTTTGGGTGTGTATTCCATTTGTTGTTCATGTACAGGGAAACGCCAAAGTTTTCCTTATCATTACGGCCTATGGGAGGAATTTGTATGTACCGCGATAGCGACCACACAAATCACGCTATTGATTTGCAATTTGGTACACATACTCATGAGCCCAACGAAATTACCTGTATAGTTTTAGGTGTGTGTTCCACTTGTAGTTCGTGTACAGGGACACGCCAAAGCTTTTCCTATCATTACGGCCTATGGGAAGAATCTGTATGTACCGCGATAGCCACCGCAAAAATCAAGCTATTGACTTCCAATTTTTGCCGAAACGTCAGTGGAGGCCCTTTGTTGAGACTCAAAAGGATTTTGGGTTCCGTCTGTCTGTCGTGCAATAGCGGCCGCAAAAATCACGCTATTGATTTGAAATTTGTTACACATGTTCATGATCCCCACGAAATTAGTTGTATAGTTTTGGGTGTGCATTCCATTTGTAGTTCGTGTACAGGGACACGCCAATGTTTTTCTTATCATTACGGCCTATTGGAAGAATTTGTATGTACCACGATAGCGGCCCCAAAAATCACGCTATTGACTTGCAATTCAGTACACATATTCATGAGCCCAACGGAATTAGTTGTATAGTGTTAGGTGTGTATTCCATTTGTCGTTCGTGTACAGGGACACACTAAAGTGTTTCTTATCCTTACGGCCTATGGGAAGAATTTGTACGTACCGCAATAGCGGCCGCAAAAATCCTTCGATTGACTTGCAAATTGGCGTACACGTTCCAGATTTGCATATAAGTAGCTGTATAATTTTTATTGCTATATTGTTTATAAACTGTGTACAGGGACACGCCAAAATTCTTAACATTACGGCGTATGGAGTGAATTTCGTTTAAACGCATTTTAATATCATTACTTTGCAATGAAGAAAATGAAACTAGCGTACGTGATTAAGATGCTTAAACTTATGTTGTTTGAAGAAAATATGTGCTCTTAAGCTTTCTAATTAAAGTACAGGACCTTACAAAAGTGTTCTGACAATGTCACGTAGTCATCCAAACGATGTTAAATTTGGAACAATTATTAATTTTAAACGCAAAATAAGATGAAAATTTTTACTGGTGTATACAATGTTTATGGTTTGTTTACAGAGACACAGGAAAGAATGTCGTAACATTAGAGCCTATGGACAAATTTTTATTTAAGTGCGCACAATTAATGCGTTTATGTTGAATTGAACCTAATAAAATTAACATACATTATAAAGATGCTTGAAATCATGTTTACTCTTAAAAAAGTTTATGTATAAACTAAATAATTTATGGGACCACACAAAATAATTCCGAGTATGTACTCGGAAAATCCAAATGATGTCAAATCCAAATCATCATCCAAATGATGTCAAATTATTTTGAAAAAATAATGAGCTATAATTAATTAGGTTTATTCTTATTATTGGCGTTTATAATGACTGTGGCTACTTTTGCAGGATACATAAAAGAATTTCGTACTATTACGGTCTATAGTCGGTATTTTTTAAAAGTTTATTTTAACATGGTTACACCCCATCAAATATAATGAAATTTTATTAAAATTTTAAAAGCATGTTTTCCTGTTGAAAATTGTGGGCATAGAATTGGAAATTAGTTTAAAGGTTACGCAAAATATTTCCGATATGCTATGTATTCTTTTTTTTTTTTTTTTTTTTTTTTTTAAATGAAATTTGGTAGTTATGAAATTTGGTATTAATGAATTTCAGGGAAATAATACAAGACTGTCGTTTATCAAGAATGCATATTGCTGCGTACATGGGTGTCCGTAAGTTGTCCGAGAATGAAAGGCGAAACTCGCAAAAATTCAGTGATTTATTCACAGAAAGTTCCAGAAAAATACAGGTCTATAAAGCAAGTATCAGCTTCAATTCCACCAGTAAAGACAGCTTAAACAACAGCCGTTAACAGCAAAACAACAGTACAAACTGTTTAGCAATAACACATAAAGCAAGTCTCATCCAAAGAAGCTCAAAGCAAAGCAAGCATTTGACGAAACTGACACAGATCTGAGACTGGCCGCCTTGGCGTAAATAATGCTCCTTCTATCGAACACAGGCTGTTCTGGAAAATTCTCGTATCATATCAGCCAATGAGATTAGAACTTCCATATTTGGTATATCCCTCCTAAGGATTTTCTCGCCAAGGTTGCCAAAAAAAAAAAAAAATCGCGAAAAAGGGAACAGTCGCCAAATTTGGCGCTAAATCCCTTTCTTCACTTATTGGAGCTTTTCAATGCGTTTTCAAAGGAAAATTAGGCTATTTTAACGCTAAAACGACTAGAAATGCACAAAATTAGCACTTTATCAACTTACTAAGCCACTGTGAAAGAATTTATACAAAAATAAATGTAATTATTTACAATTCCGTAACACTTTACATGATATTCAAATAGTATACAAAGAGAGATACAGCGGGGGGTTGAGGGGGGCGGCAGTCCCCCTCAGGAATGTATCTGATTGTGGTAACAAGTCGATCGAATCAATATATACTATTATATAATAAGGAATAAATAAAAATGGCCCATTGAATAATGTCTGGTGCAAATAGGACTTAGAGGCTCCTGATCTGCAGATCCACTAGTGTTATCTATGCCAGGATAATGACATTCTTGCCTGCTAGGGGTATGACTTTTTTCTTATATTAAGCCTTGCTATTCCGACCTAAAACAAATTTCGGTTAACGACGGCTTCTCTTTTATTATCATCGTTTAATCACATGTAGTAACAAGTATAATTTTTGAAAAATTCTTTTACATATATGATAGAAATGTTGGAGTAATAATACAATAGAAAGGAGAGTAAATGTTTTAAACTGATACCTCAGTTTAAATCTTTAAAATTTTAATAAGAATATTCAGTCAATCCGACCTTTAAATCATAATATGAATTCAACAAAGTGATGGAAATAAATAATGTTGCTAAGTATCAGGCTAAAAAATAGACTATTTTCTCTAAAATTATTGAAAAATTCCCTAAGGTAAGAGAGTGACATGGAAACTTTGGACAAAATATCAAATGATATACCTGATAAGTTAAATGATTAAAAGGATTCAAATAATATTATTTTATATTTTAATATATATGTACAGTTTGTTATTACTAATTTAGTTTTTGATATATTGATGTAAAAATTTCAAAATAAATAAATAAATTTGGAGAAAAAATTTGGACAGGCCAGGAGACTGACTTCGAAATTATTTATTTATTTATTTTTTTTAATAGGAAGTAGTAATTTAGTAATCTTTTTTTTATGCATAGGAATATAATGAAAAAAAAAAAAAAAAAAAAAAAAAAAAAAAAAAATGTGTCTTAAAGAGAGAAAAAAAAAAAAAAAAAAAAAAAAAAAAAAGTATGTTAAGCTATTTTTGTGACATTTTGTTCGGACATCATATTATTAGGTTTCTGCAAAATCACCCATTTTTACTCCCATTACCCGACTACCGTAGGTAATGGAAGTATTGTATTCAGTTCAATAATTTGATATCGAATTTTCACCTGATTTACGCGTTTTAGGGTCTCTTGAGTCCAAAAAAGTAATTTTTGGCAATTAGTGTGTGTGTGTATGTGAGGAATCTTCTGGCTACCATATCTCCGAAACTAATAAAGATAAAATTACGAAACTTCAGAATTGAGATATTTGTGGTGTACAGATGAATGTTCCAAATGTTATTGAAAACTGGAAAACCGGAAGTAAGACATCGGAAACCGGAAGTGGTACCGTAAGTCCGTATCTCGAAAACGGCTCTAACGATTTTCTTCAAAGTTGCTATATAAACAACACTCTATTAGATTTCCTTTCGAATGGTATAGTTGGTTAGTTCAAGAAAATTGATAAGCGTCCTGTATAAATAGCTCAATTTCAGGTCTCGCTAGTGTGTTTCTTTAAAAACGATTGTACGGATTTTTTTCAAACTCGCCTTATTAACTCCCTTTTAAATATCCTTTTGTGTATAATTATTGCTTTCCGGTCAATAATTAAGTATACTAAGTTTTGGTAAAAGTTGTTATCTCAAAAACAGCTCTAATGATTTTCTTGATAATTGTTACATAAATCCATTTTAGATATTCTTCCTCATGTATTGTATTGCTTATTACAGAAAAATTAACAGTCATCCTGCTTAGGTATAGGTCAGTTTTAGATCTCAGAAATTGGTATTTCAAAAAAAGAACTCTACCACCTTTTTTTTAATTTTTCAACTCGTTATGTAAACTTTGTTTTATAAGTCTTCACATGTGTATTAAATTTCTCTTATTGTAAAGATTTTAGGTTTCTATTTCGTCAGGTCAATTTTGTGTCTTCTAAACACGTTATCTTCAAAATATGTATATACTACGTGTAATACAGGGTAATGGAAGTCGTGTGGTTGTTTCACACCAGATTTTTTTAGTGTTAATTTATAAATTAAAATTCTTTTTATCTTTTTACTTTCTTTTTACTTTCCGAGCACTATAATGAGGAAAGTATTGTAATCATGTCAAAAATCCGGATCTGAGATTTTGATATTTCTATACGTTTCGAGGTCCCCTGAGTCCGTTTTCACTATTTTTACGATGTGTGTGTGTGTGTGTGTGTGTGTATGTGTGTATGTGTGTGTGTATGTCTGTGAGTGAACACGCTAGGGTCTAAACGCTTTGTTCGAATAAGCTGAAAGTTGGTACAGTCGGTAACAAAAGTCTCCGAACACTAGCAAAAATTCCTATATAAAAAAAGTACACTTAATATAGTTTTGTTATATAAATCCTTGTCGAATCCTATTCTTAGTCAGTCTAAAAACAAGATTCGACAAGGATTTATGTAACAAAACTGTATTAAGTGTACTTTTTCGATATAGGAATTTTCGTTAGTGTTCGGAGACTTTTGTTACCGACTGTACGTATATTGTAAGTCACCATAGTACAAACCCTATAGATTTTGGTGAATCTAGCACTTATAGTTTTTTTACAGGGACACCAGGAAAAATTATTTATCATTATGGCCTATGGGGCCACATTTTTAAAAGTGCGATAGCGACTAAACGCTTTATTCAATTGAGCTGAAAATTTATATTAATATTATAAATCACTGTTGCACTAAATATAAGCATTTTGGTGAATCTACTAGCATTTATAGGTTTTTACAGGGACACAAGGAAAAAAATCTTTATCATTATGATCTATGGGCTCAAAGTTCAGTATCGTTAAAAAAAAAAAACAAAAAACATCGTGTAATATATGGAGAAAAATACTCAAACACTCTATTATGGTTTTCTCTCTTTTGTTTGTTTAACAACTCCTCTTTCTTTACTTTATCTACAAAACTGTTAATTACTCAATGTTCGGAAAGTCGAGTGGAGTCACTCCAGATTTTTTTTTTTTTTTTTTTTTTTTTTTTTTGTTTTGTTTCTATAAATTTTTTTTTTTTTTTAATAAAATTGAAAATGTACTAAAATCATACACATTAAAATGAATATATCTTTTACAGGTGCGTACTAAAGTGCTCGTAGACATTATAGTCTAGTACTTGTGGTCCGTTGTGCGTTTAATTTTTGTTAAATTAATTATCTGTCTGTCTCACACAAAGGAAAATTGATACAAGTTTTAAAATACACCCTTTCACATTCCTCATTGAAAATTATGTGAGTAGTATTAATAGTTACTGTAAAGAAACACATAAGAGAATTTATAAAAATTATATAGTCCTTATATAGGGAGTAATTTTTTTTTTAATAATTAATAATTACAAAATATTTTAAATAAAACGAAAGTGATACATATTCTATTGAGATTCACTATGGAGTATAAGGAAAATAACGCAATAATGCATTTAAAGTGTGTGTAGAGTTATTTTACAAGGTCACAAAAAAAAAATATAAATAATTAGTATTGTGAATTCATTGTGTGTATAAAATTATGTATGGATATTTATAATATTATTGGTAATTATTTTCTGCAGTAAAATTGCATGTGTATTGTTTTATTTAACTTATTACGCAATAAGAATAATATATACTTGTCTTCGAAGAAAGAGAGAGGAAAAAAAAATAAAAAAATAAAAAAATAAAAAAATAAAAAATGCGTAAAGCTTTAAAGTGTTCAAAAAATGAACTTTGATAGTTTGTAAATATTTAAAATGTTCAAGAATTGACTACGTGATAATTTCTATACACGGACGCTCAAAATATTTCATTTGCAATTCTTTCTTCAAGTATAAAGTGTTTCAAAATTTGTGAATGATGCTTTTTTTTTTTTTTTTTTTTTTTTTTTTTCTCTTACCCATACATGGTAGAAAAATTATTGTCTTCGGAGTGGAATTTTCGAAATTGTGTTTTTGATATAAGTTACGCTTTGAGGTTCCCGAAATCCGAAAATCAGGATTTTTAGCAGTAGGTCTGTGTGTCTGCTGTCAGTATAATTTAAAAACAGACATTAACAGGAAATCGAAATTCAATATTACAGATCTGCATTATCTGTAATATCGAATTCGTTGGATAAAGCTTCAACTATATAGCTTTTTACTGAGATCGGAAAAAAGGTCCGAATATCGAGACACACAAATAAATTTAAATATACTGCGGTCTGTGGGTGAAATTTCTCATTAGTGCATTTTTAAGACTCGTTGGTACATGCAGACCACATTTTTAAGACTACATAATGAAATTAACGTATATCTTTTATATGCACAAAAGCTTTTTTTTTGTATAAAATATAGTATAAAATCCTGCGTCGTGTCGGGTACCCATTAGATGCAGGTCGAGTTTGCAATAACTTTTGACCAGCAGAGTATTTTTCTTTGGAGAATTTTTATGTTATTTATTTATTTATTTTTTTTTTTTTAATGTTTCTAACCTTTTGAATGCAGAGTTTAGATGACATTCTTCTCCCCCATAGTAATTTCAAGTAATATGAGTTTAATTGCGATTGCGTAAATATTAATAGTACTTAATGTTAAAAATTTTTTTAATAGTAAGTCTTAATACATTTTAAAATTTTTTATATCATATACCAGAGTTTTGTTTATAATTAGACGAGTAATTTTTAAGTATAATTATAATTATATCTTAGTTTTAATATAACTATATACTAATAATTATTTATGTAATATTTAATTTTCTGAAAGGTTTGTTCAGTAATTATAACTGAATTTTGCGTAACAGAATTTTAATTAAATTTTTAATATAGCAAAAGTTTAACAATTTTTCATTAATGGTCGCGTACGGTTCAAGTTCACGTGACCCGCGCGAGAATCTAATATGTATGAAAAGTACTCATCATTTGTTTACAAGAATATTACATTATATTATATACAATTATAAAAGAATTCGGATATATCAAGGAGTATGGTTTGGAATTTTCGAATTGCATTTTTATTTATTTATTTCATTTTTATTTTTATTTTTTAAATTGTGCTATGAATTTTTATACTGTTCTAAATTCTAAGTACACTATTTGGAGTACGTAATTTATATACAGAGCTACTCAAAATTAGTCAAATAAATTTGGAAGAACAGCGCGGAAGAGAGCGTATTTTCAAATGTTTTAAAAGCACTTCAGAAATGTTATCGTCTTACACACCCCCTGTCTCGAGCTTTTAGGAGAGATCTAACAAAAATAGTTCATCCACGATTCCCAATGGGCTTGAAAATTGCGGGGGGAGGGGGTGCTTATGTTCTACTGATGTTCCCAAGCAGCTCCTCATTTTCGGCTAATAAATAAATAGAGTATCTTTATATTACACCTCAAAATGCAATATGTCGCTATAATAATGTAGGGAAAGAATAAAGTAAGTAATGTGAGTGTCACACCAATTTTTTTTTTCTCCATCATATTAAAATACGCCTCTATGCATTTAATTAGAACTGTGTTTCAATACTGCTGAAAGAAATTGCCATACACTAAAATTTGTAATTTTTGGGTTATGTTCTCTAATACGATTTTTAAGAAATCTTGATCCAGGAAATGAAAAAAAAAAAAAAGTATCAAGAAATTCAAGCTCTTTATATAAGAAATTTTAATAATCCACAGTATATACGGCCTTTTAAATACGAAAGCCTCACTTTTCGTATCGTCTTTATCTCAAAAGGAAATATCACCCAGAATTAGCGGCAATGAAAATTTCGGTATGAAGGTAAAATCCTGCTCAGCTGCGACTTTGACAAACAATTTACATCATCAGCATTCAATGCTTTAATGAAATGATGTCACTCTACCTGTTCATACGTCTGTGACGTATATTTTTCCTTTCGGCATTTCAACTCGTGTGACGTCACGGTTCCAAGATGGTCAAAAATCAAGTTCAGGATACTAGAGAGAGGGAAAACGTTTTCTGAATTTTTAATTAGCCGAATATTTTCTTACTTTGCACTTATTCTTTTTAGACTCGCGGTTTGTCTGCTGCCGCCTATATCGCAACACAAGGTCTTACTAAAACTAAAGTCTGGATTGCATTCTGTAGAATTAAGGTGTTGAAGTAAGACGCGATTTTTTTTTCTTCTTTTTTACTGACAGTGAAATGGGGTCATCTTTTATCTTTTTCCCTATTTGTTAGAAGATGATGTGCTACCGTAAGGTCTCTAAAAATTAATCAGTTTTTAATTTTCCGTTGGGTGTGTCTCAAGGAAAGGTCGTGCGTGAATTAAAATATTTTAAAGGACATGCTCTACGCGCACATAAATATATCTTAGGCTGCTCACTCCCTCTTACGATTTCTCCGTCTCTGGTCGCCATAGCCCATGTAAATCTATGGCAAAATTTGTTTATGGAATAACTCGTCATTACCTAACTGTTTTCTTTTTTTTTTTTTTTCTTTTTATTCTGTTTTCACATTCAGAAAATTTAAACCGTTAAATGGTTACCTGTTTTCCAAAAATTGTATTTTTTAAATTTTAATATTTCTTTTTTCTTCAGCTAAAAAATTAGAAAAATGTACTTAGTTAATTTTTCACATTTTTAAACTCAAACTCAAATTTTAAAATATTAAAAAATAAGCTTTTGGAAAACGAGTATTAGTTTAACGGTTACGTATTTTCAGAACGTGAAAACGAAATTTAAAAACTAGAATGTTGTGGCCACCCCCACCAGATGACTTTCCATGATAATGCAGTACGATTTCCATATTAGAGAAGTAGTATAACACTAAATATCCAAGAAAAAAAAAAAAAAAAAAAAGTTCATTTTATTCTCGATATTACACACACACACACATATATATATATATATATATATATTTTTTGTTAAAAAACAACAACAACACCATAACTTTATTTTAAATTATCGCAGATCGATGGTTCAACCAGCCCATCATGAAAATTTATTCCCTTCGAGGGGTGACTTCCCCCCCGCCCCCTCCGGGGGAAGGCGATGCTCTTACATATACATTTTTTTTTTTCCCAGTTGACTATCTCTATTATAAATAATTCTTGTAAATTTCATAATGATTATTAAAAAATAATTCTCTTTATGCACATTTATACAAAATTTTGTCCTATACCACCATGTTAAAAATTTAGAAAAAGCGGGATGGCAACGCAACCTCTAAGACAATTTTTACCAAAAATTGATAGGCACTAATTTATGTTAAGGTATAACTACATACCAATTTGTATGAAATTCTGTGCAGCAGTTCATGAGATACATTTGCCACACAGACAGACAGACAGACAGACATTTTCTAAAAATGGTCAAATCGTGTTCTACAGCTCTCAAAACGTGTAAATCCATTAAAAACCCCAGGTCGAAAATTTTTACGAATCCAGTACTTTCTTCTACTGAATATATAAGAAAGTAATTAGTATGTTGTGGCCACCACAAGACTTTCTTCTATATATTTCTATACAAATTCACCAATTGCAAAAATTTTATTAAAGCTATTATTTATTATAATTATCTAACATGATGAATGCAAATGATTTTCATCTTACAGAAAACTAACACTAAATATCCAAAGAAAGACAGTTTTATTGTCTATAAATAACATCTTAAAAAATGCGTTTTTATAATGGTTATCTCACATATCAAATTTCGTGCAGTTATGGGCCATAGAATTTGAGATATAGCCTTCCCGTTATCGAGGAAATTTGAAGGATAGCAGCGCCACCTATTGGCCGATAAGCACCCAAATTTAACCAGCATAATGTCTCATAATGCTCTGCTCGCATATATCAAGTTTTGTTTGATGATACGTAATAGAACCTGGGATATAGCAGGGCCCGAAATTTCAACTTAGATTACACTGGCTGAAATAAAAAGTTACTCGCCACAATATATGATTAACTTACTCTATTTTTTACGTATAAGGTGACCAGAATTTTTTATTGAAAAAAGAGGAGACATTAAGCAATGTGTTTTATTATACAACAAAATAGAAGACATATTTAATTCTGAAAAAAAGTTCATTTTAGAGGACACAAAATTTAATGAAAATGATTATAAAAAACAATTCAAAAGGTACTTTACACAAGTGGTGGAAACATTTTAATCTCAAATGATGAATTTGGATCAGTCCACCTTAATTTAAATTAATAATATACGGATACGAGAGGAAAAATCCCTAATTTTTATAGGTGTCACTGGACAAAATAGATATTTCTTAAAAATTATTAATTTTTGCTACGACTTTTTTTTTTTTTTTTTTTTTTTTTTTCTGTGGTACTTTCACGCAGTTATATAAAAAAATTTAGTAGACCTTTTTTTTTTTTAAATTAAAATCATAATCGAAAATAAAAAATAAAATTGGCAAATGAAAAAATAAAATTAATATTCGGGAGATGAATGTTTTAACGAACAGTAATTCTTTATCAATATTTTATAAAAGTTCGCAGAAGTATAAACCTAAATTATTCTTGGTAGTTAATAAGTTTTTAAAGTAAGTATATAAAGGGAGTGTTTTTCACATGTCTACATTTTGTTCATTGAAGAAGACAGTCGCTTTGTGGAGGCATTTTTGCCAGGAGGACATATAAAATGAATTCAACTAACTTTTGCATATTTTTGTGAGGTGGTGGTAGTGGTATCATTAAGGGCCCTCTTCACTCACCGCCGCCGGAAGCCGAAGCCAATGTTATTCAATGGGAAATTTTTCTTTACAAATAACTTATTAACTAATACATATTTTTGAATTCTGTTTTCCCATTCTGAATATTCCCAGCTGTTAAATTGACGCACCTTTTTAAAAAAAATTATTTTTTTATTTTATTATATTTTATTTTGAAGCTGCAAAATACGAATTTTCAATATGTGAAATTTTTTCATTTTGCAATTTCAAAATAAAATATTAAAAATTAAAAAAGTATATTTTTAAAAAAGATCCGTCAATTTAACAGTTGAGAATTTTCTGAATGTGAAAACAGAATTTAAAAATATGTATTAATTAATAAGTTATTTGTAAAGAAAATTTTCCCATAGAATAACATTGGCTCGGGCATCCAGCGACGGTGAGTGAAGAGGGCCGTTAAGACCAATTGTCTGACTAGGGCTCTAGGCCTGAGCAGAATAGTCCTCCATGGGGTCTTTCTAAGAGGTCCTAGCCCGTATTTACACTAGTTTCGGAGAAACCCACGGAAAACTTCTAACGGCTAAGCCAACAAACGCGACCGGGTATCGAACCCAGCGACTCACGTATACCAGCTTGGAGGACAGAACCTCTCGGTCACAGGTGAGCATTTTTTATGAGAAATATTATTCATTCAAAAGCGAGAACACACGTCAACCCACTGCGTATCAACTGGAACACCACCTTCTTAATGATTTCATGGCAATTTCAATAGCGATTCCTTGTTCTGGATCAAAGAACCGTACAAATATAGGTAATATTTTTATTTCTTTGTGATTCGAAGAATCTGAATAGGCATAAACCATAATATGCTTTGGCAAGTTTATTAGAAAGTTGTTCTTTTGCAAACCTAACGCAGAAAAAAGTTAGTGTTTACCGTTCGGTACAGCCAACAGCCGATTGAGCTTTCCAGTTTTGCGAAATTTTTGAAATTAGGGACTAAATCCTTTTCATTTGAAAAAGAGGACAGAAGACGAAAAACATAAAAAAGAGGACTTTTTAGTCCTGTAATGTTTTTTTCGTTTAAGAAATCAGAGCATTGAAAAAGAAGACTGTCCTCTTAAAAAGAGGATGTCTGGTCACCTTACCTAAGATTAGAATGATTTTACGTTTTTAAATCGCTATTTTTTTTTTTTTTTTTTTGGTAGCACCGTACATTGTGAGAATTCTATATACATTTAGACCGAAATTTTACTCGCCACAGTAAAATTTCCACTCGCCAATGGCGAGCTGGCGAACGGAAATTTCGCGCCCTATGGTCGATGTAAGGACTCGTTTTTGCTGTAGTTGCGGCACAACAAACGTCTGCGGCATATCATGGTACCGATGGCCCGTAACGGAACATGTGACAGGACCACGTGCCAGTAGTGGCACCAGAAATTCCCCGACGGGGGGACACCACCTCCCCGACAGGGGGGCACTACATAAAGAGAGTTTGTTATATGAGTATTTATCAAAAACTGCAATACTGTTAATATTTGTACCATTCCATTTGTTAGTACTCCTCGTGGTTTTGGAGATCATCGTGTCACAGTCAGACATTTTCTAAAAATATCGTGGTCAAAACGTGTATATTCATGGAAAACTGGAAGCTGAGAATTTTTACGAATCCAATACTTTGTTCTATTGAATACAGAATGGAAAAACTGGAATGCTCCAAATTTGTAAAAGGAAAGAAAAATGCTGCTAAAAGTAGAAAAACTGAAAATTTTGTATTTGTTCCCCTGAGAGATTTTAAGAGTATGCCCTGATGGGGGGGCACAGACTCCCCGACGGGGGGGCCTGTGCCCCTCCAGCCCCCTAGCTGGTGCCACCCCTGCCACGTGCAGTTATTTCCTCAAAGAAGAATTGCCCAAGGATGAATGTCGTCGTAGGTTATTTATACGACGAAATTCATGAACTGCAGCAGAAGCACCCCCCTTGTTTTCGTAAAACAACTTCACCAATAACGCACGTTCAACTAAAGATATCGTCATCATTATAACTGCAAACATCGACATAAAACATGACAACGTCTGCAAATGTTTTATACCCTAACCTGTTTTGCATAAGTAAGGTGGCACGCTAGCGCGCCCCAACACCGACCGTCCCAGATACTAAAACCTGCCTGTTTTCATAAAGCTTCCTCTTCTTCGCAAGCATGCAAATCTCGGCATTCTTTCCCTAGAACTGACAGCTTTTCACGGTTTTACATTTTATTACTCATAATTCTTGTTCTGGATTGTTAATATTGTTTATGTATTCCGTTTTGGTCGTTTACTGTGTTAAATTTAATGTTTTTCCGGAAAAGGCGCCCTCTGGTGGACATTTTGGAACTTTTTTTTTTTCGAAATTCCGTGAGCGCATCTCGTGTAGAGTCTATATACCAAATTTCGTTGCATTCCGTTCACCAGTTTGCGCTGTAGGATGCAGTTTATAGGGGAAGTTTAATTATAACCACCCTGTATTATTTACTAAAACTATTATTTATTAAAATTATATAACATGATGAAAGCAAATAATTTTTATCTTAGAGAACACTAACACTAAATAGCCAAAGAAAGACAGTTTTATTGTCTATAAATAACATCTTAAAATATGTGTTTTTATAATGGTACCTCACATATCAAGTTTCGAACAGTTATATCTCATAGAAGTTGAGATATAGCCTTCCCGTTATCGAGGAAATTTGCAGTATAGAAGCGCCACCTATTGGCCGATAAGCATCCAAATTGAATCAGCGTAATGTCTCATAATGGCCTTCTCACACATCAAGTTTTGTTTGATGATACGCAAACTAGAACCTGAGATATAGCTTTCCCTTAAATTGCGAAAATCGCTGCATAGCAGCGTTACCTTCTGGTCAGTAAGCATTCAAATTGAATCAGCATAATGTCTCATAATGTCCTTTTCACATATCACGTTTTGATTGATAAAACGCAATAGAACCTGAGATATAGCCTTCTCTTAAATTACGGAAATCGCTGTATGGCAGCGCCACCTCTAGAGCGCTTGACACCAAAAGTTGATTGGCACTAATTTAAGTTAAGGTGCATCTACATATAAACTTATATGCAATTCTGTACAGTAGTTCCTGAGATATAGCTTTCCCTTAAATTGCAGAAATCAATGTATAGCAACGTCACCTGTAGGCCGATAAGCATTCAAGCTGAATCAGCATATTGTCTCATAATAGTCTTCTCAGATATAAAGTTTTGATTGATTAAACGCGATAGAACCTGAAATATAACCTCCCCTTAAACACCGGAAATCGCTGTATAGCAGCACCACCTGTTGAGTGGTTGACACCAAAAGTTGATAGGACTAATTTTGGTGAAGGTGCATCTACATATAAATTTATATACAATTCTGAAGAGTAGTTCCGGAGATACAGTCGCCACAAAATTTTTGTCACACACAAACACAGACATTTTCTAAAAATGGTCAAATCGTGTTCTAGACCTCTCAGAACGTGTAAATCCGTCGAAAATCGGAAGTTGAAAAATTTTTACGAATCCAATACTTTCTTCTATTCAATATAGAAGGAAGTAAAAAAAAATCTGGTGTGAAACAGCCACACGATTTCCATTACCCACTATTACACGTATTATATGCATTTTTTGGAGAATGTCATCAGAAGACATAAAAGAGACCTTAAGAAGTAGAGTAGGAACCTAAAATATTTCCAGTAAGAGAAACTTTAGACACATGTAAAGACACATACAATGAAGCTTAGATATAGTGAGGTTAAAAAAAAAAAAAAAAAAAAAAAAAAATAGAGTTATTTTTTGAAGCACCAATTTCCGAGATCTAAAACTGACCTACCTAAGCAGGATGACTGTTAATTTTCCTCTAATAACCACGTAAAGGAAAGGAATGGAATTATATAATAATTTTCCAGAAAATCGTTAGAGCCGTTTTTGAGATACCAACTTTTACCAAAGCTCAATTAATGACCAGAAAACAATAATTATACCTACAAAAGGATATTTAAAACTGAGTTAATACGCCGAGTTTGTAAGACAGCCGTTTTTAAAGAATCGCGCTTGCGAGACCTGAAATTGAGCTATTTATACAGGATGACTATCAATTTTCCTAAACTAACAAACTATATCATTCGAAAGTACATCTAATAAAGTGTTTATATAGGAAATTTGAAGAAAATCATTAGAGCCGTTTTTGAAATACGGACTTACGGTGGTCCCACTTCCGATTTTTTCAACTTTCACCAAAATTTGGAAAATTCCTCTGTACTAGACCTGTCTCAATTCTGAAGTTTCGTAATTCTGTCTTTATTAGTTTCAGAGATATGATAGCCAGAAGATTCCATACATACACACATATTATATACATACACACATACATACATACACACACACTGACCAATTGCCAAAAACCATAGGTAAAATCACATATTTTTAGACCGAATACAATGCTTCCATAACCTAAGGGAGTAGGGTAATGGAAGTAATATATATTAATAGGAAACCTAAGTTTGGTATTCTTAATACGTATCTCACGGTAAAAATGCGTGAAACATTTTTATCGAGATCAGAGAAAATATCCGTGTAGAGATAAAGAGGCGTATAAAAAAATTCATTACGCCTATGCACGGACTTCCTCGTTATACATCTTCTACATAAATAAAGAGAAGTGTCTGTCTGTCTGTCTGCACTCTGGTGCTCACACTACCGATCGAAGAGCTACAAAATTTGGTAGATAGATACATGAGTCCCTGTAGGTGTGCACCTCATCAAGATTTTTTCGAATTTGAATTTTTTTAATAATTTTTTTTCAATTTTAAATATTGGCTTTTATGTTTCAATTTTCATCAATTTATACTTAAATTGTAATCGTCTGCGTACCTTAGCAACGGCTATTACGCAATTTACTTTTTATTTAATACATTCATTTGAAGGCCAAAACTTCTTTTATTATTATTATTATTATTATTATTATTATTTATTGAAAATCAAATAGTAATGCAATAGAAATAAATTGTTATGTTTATGTATATAATTTTTATGTATAACAACTTTTTATTTTTTATTTTAAACAAATTCCTTTAAAATAAAAATCCTGTTTTTTTTTTTTTTTTTAATAATATTTATTGGAGGGAAAAATGGTAGTATATAGTAGAAAGGATTAAACTGATATAGGGTAAATAACGGGGGCTATAAAACACATGGTTCAAAAACTAAAATATATAATATGTTGAGATACAGTCATCGTAGTTCTTAAATAACAGAAAACCCACATGTCCTCGATAAATACTCAGAGTGAAGTGCCCGGTAAAGACCTTTCTGTAGACAGTAGGAACCTGGACCCGATGCAGTACGGGCGAAAAAAAGAGCTGCCGTAGGCTGCGGGTACCCGAAGCAAAGTCTAGAACGGTTTCAATGTAATTTTTTTTTTTAAAGTTTTTATTTATAATGCGATATAAAAAAAAATCTGGAGTGACTCCACTCGACTTTCCGAACATTGAGTAATTAACAGTTTTGTAGATAAAGTAAAGAAAGAGTAGTTGTTAAACAAACAAAAGAGAGAAAACCATAATAGAGTGTAATAAGTATAATGTATTATTATTATTATTATTATTTTTTATTGAGAGTGATATGGAGTCTTCTTTCATCTTTTTGTGTATTTGTTACGAGATAATGATATGCTACTGTAAGGTCTTTAAAAATTAATTAGTTTTTAATTTTTCGATGGGTATGTGTCAAGGTAAGGTCGTATGTGAATTAAAATGTTTTTAAAGGGCGTGCTGTATGCGAACATAAATTAATTTGGAATTAATCAATCTTATTTTAAAAGTTACGGGTGGTGGAAGTTGTAATCGGCCAATGTCCAGTTTTTATTAAATTTTCATAAATTAGATTATTTTGGGATCAAATTTTCGAAACTGAAATTTTGCTATATTTAAACGTTTTGAGGTCTTCTGAATCTAAAAATTAAGTCTTTAGCGGTAAAAATATCACTAGGAAATCCAGTCGGTATTCTAAATATGTATCACATGGTAAAATTACTTGAAACGTTTAACTGAAATTAGAAACGTTATCCATGTATAGGGAAAGCGTGATACAAAAGAATTCAAATACATCATGTTTATGAGCAGAATTCGTCGCTGAGAATTTAATGCGAATAATTAAAATAAATTTTTAATATTTTATTTTGGAACTATAAAGTGGACAAAATAAACTAAAGGCATTTTTCGTAATTTTAAAAAAATCATCCCCTTCCTTTATGGACTAAGATCTCATGAATTAAAAAAATAATAATGCGTTCTCTTCCATGATATAATAATAATAATAATAATCTTAAATTTATAAAAAAATAAAAAATAAATAAAAAAATAAATTAATAAATTAATTAAAAGTCTCGAAATATTTAGAAAATGGTCGTTTGGGGAGTGGGGATTAGTTCGAAACCACACGCTTGAATACTGAAATCGCTAGTTACCTTTTTTTTTTTTTTTTTTCTTTTTTTAATTAACACAATTTTTTATCGATTTCAATCAATAAACTAGTATGTTGTGGCCACCACAAGACTTTCTTCTATATTTTCCTATACAAATTCATTCAGTAACAACATTAAAAAAAAAAAAAATCCCAGTTTTTTTTCGTTAAAAGTAAAAATTTAAATTATCACATATTTATAGTTCAACCATTCGTTTTAAAGGTATTGACGAGACCTTTCGAAAGATACCCATCTTGAAAATTTACCCCACCCCGGGACGTAATTCCCCCCAGGGGGGGGAGCGATGCCCCCACATGCACAAAATTTTTTTCCTAATTAACTACTACTATTAACAATAATTCATATTAATTTTACAATCACAGGTTAAGAATAACTCTCATTATGTACATTTATGCGAAATTTTGTCCTATACTACCATATTAAAAATTTAGAAGAAATACGATCACAGCGCCTCCTGTTGTGCGATTGATCCCCAAATCTAATCAGCACCAGTTTATGTCAGGAGCCAAGTAAATATCAAGTTTGGTTAAATTTCTTTAAAAAAAAAAATAAATAAATAAGATTTTTTTTCTAAGTTTTTTTTCGTAAAAAGTAAAAAAAATCGATAACTTTGTTTTAAATTATCACAGATTTATAGTTCAACCATTCATTTTAAAGGTATTGACGAGACCTTTCGAAAGATACCCATCTTGAAAATTTACTCCCTTCGAGGGGGGACTTCCCCCCCAGGGAGGTTCACGAGGCTCCTACACGTGCAAAAAATTTTTCCCAGTTGACTATCTCTATTATAAATAATTCTTGTAAATTTCATAATGATTACTAAAAAATAATTCTCTTTATGCACATTTATGCAAAATTTTGCCCTATATCACCATGTTAAAAATTTAGAAAAAGCTGGATGGCAACGCAACCTGTAAGACGATTTTTACCAAAAGTTGATAGGCACTAATTTATGTCAAGGTGCAACTACATACCAATTTGTATGAAATTCTGTGCAGTAGTTCCTGAGATACAGTTGCCACAAAATTTTGTCACACACACACACACACACACAGACAGACAGACAGACAGACAGACAGACAGACAGACAGACATTTTCTAAAAATGGTCAAATCGTGTTCTACAGCTCTCAAAACATGTAAATCCATCAAAAACCCGAGGTCGAAAATTTTTACGAATCCAAAACTTTCTCTATATTACATATAGAAGAAAGTAATAAATACCATATCATATGTAGTATCAGATATCAAAATAAATACTCAGATTTCGAGCATGAAAAGATAGACATTATTATTTTTTAAACGTGCACATTCATAGGATGATTTATAAATACACTGTCCTTCATTTCTTAGCGTCAGTTACTATATTCATTTCTTAAAATTTCTTTGGTATAGATTTAGCATAGGAGCCCCTTGATGGCTTTTAAATTTTTGTTATTATTTTGGCGATGAATTAAAATGGTTATCGCAATTGCAAGTAAATATCTCAGCGAGAAACTTCCTAGCTACTTCGGTGTCAGATTTCAAATTTCACCAAGGGGCTCTATACTGAAGCTGTACCATTTCTTTAACATCACTTTTTGCAAATTTGCTTTAATTATACAATAATAATTTAAAACTAGTATGTTGTGGCCACCACAAGACTTTCTTCTATATTTTCTTTTACAAATTCACACAGTAACAATATTTAAAAAAAATATATATATGATTTTTTTCCAAAGATTTTTTTCGTTAAAAGTAACAAAAAATCGATAACTTTGTTTTAAATTATCACATATTTATAGTTCAACCATTCGTTTTACAGGTATTCACGAGACCTTTCGAAAGATACCGATCTTGAAAATTTACCTTCCCCCCCGGGGGGTACTTCCCCCTAGGGGGGGGGGAAGCGATACCCCAAATTTTTTTCCTAATTAACTACTACTATTATCAATAATTCATTTTAATTTCACAATCACAGGTTAAGAATAACTCTCATTATGTACATTTATACGAAATTTTGTACTACTTTTGTCCATGTTAAAAATTTAGAAAGAATACGATCACAGCGCCACCTGTTGAGCGATTGATCCCCAAATCTAATCAGCCACAGTTTATGTCAGGGGCCAACTAAATACCAAGTCTAGTTAAATTTCGTTAAAAAAAAAAAAAAAAAAAGATTTTTTTTTCGAAGTTTTTTATTGTTAAAAGTAAAAAAAATCGATAACTTTGTTTTAAATTATCACAGATTTATAGTTCAACCATTCGTTTTAAAGGTATTGACGAGACCTTTCGAAAGATACCCATCTTGAAAATTTACTCCCCTCGAGGGGTGACTTCCCCCCCAGGGGGGGGGGGTGGCGAGGCTCCTACGCATACAAAAATTTTTTCCCAGTTGACTATCTCTATTATAAATAATTCTTGTAAATTTCATAATGATTACTAAAATATAATTCTCTTTATGCACATTTATACAAAATTTTGTCCTATATCACCATGTTAAAAATTTAGAAAAACCGGGATGGCAACGCAACCTGTAAGACAATTTTTACCAAAAGTTGATAGGCACTAATTTATGTCAAGGTGCAACTACACACCAATTTGTATGAAATTTTGTATAGTAGTTCCTGAGATACAGTTGCCACAAAATTTTGTCACACACACACACACACACACACACACAGACAGACAGACAGACAGACAGACAGACATTTTCTAAAAATGGTCAAATCGTGTTCTACAGCTCTCAAAACGTGAAAATCCATCAAAAACCCGAGGTCGAAAATTTTTACGAATCCAATACTTTCTCTATATTACATATAGAAGAAAGTAAAACTAGTATGTTGTGGCCACCACAAGACTTTCTTTTATATTTTCTTATACAAATTCACGCAGTAACAATATTAAAAAAATATATATATATGATTTTTTTCCAAAGTTTTTTTTCGTTAAAAGTAAAAAAAATCGATAACTTTGTTTTAAATTATCACATATTTATAGTTCAACCATTCGTTTTAAAGGTATTGACGAGACCTTTCGAAAGATACCGATCTTGAAAATTTACCCCCCCCCCCGGGGGTACTTCCCCCTAAGGGGGAAAGCGATGCCCCAAATTTTTTTCCTAATTAACTACTACTATTATCAATAATTCATATTAATTTCACAATCACAGGTTAAGAATAACTCTCATTATGTACATTTATACGAAATTTTGTACTACTTTTGTCCATGTTAAAAATTTAGAAAAAATACGATCACAGCGCCACCTGTTCAGCGATTGATCCCCAAATCTAATCAGCCACAGTTTATGTCAGGGGCCAACTAAATACCGAGTCTGGTTAAATTTCGTTAAAAAAAAAAAAAAAAAAATGATTTTTTTTTCTAAGTTTTTTTTTTCGTTAAAAGTAAAAAAAAAATGATAACTTTGTTTTAAATCATCACAGATTTAGAGTTCAACCATTCGTTTTAAAGGTATTGACGAGACCTTTCGAAAGATACCCATCTTGAAAATTTACTCCCCTCGAGGGGTGACTTCCCCCCCAGGGGGGAAAAGCGATGCCCCAAATTTTTTCCTAATTAAATACTACTATTATCAATAATTCATATTAATTTCACAATCACAGGTTAAGAATAACTCTCATTATGTACATTTATACGAAATTTTGTCCTATACTGCCATGTTAAAAATTTAGAAAAAATACGATCACAGCGCACCTGTTGAGCGATTGATCCCCAAATCTAATCAGCCCCAGTTTATGTCAGGGGCCAACTAAATACCAAGTCTAATTAAATTTCGTTAAAAAAAAAAAAATAATAAATAAAATACGATTTTTTTTCTAAGTTTTTTTTTTGTTAAAAGTAAAAAAAATCGATAACTTTGTTATAAATTATCACAGATTTATAGTTCAACCATTCGTTTTAAAGGTATTGATGAGACCTTTCGAAAGATACCCATCTTGAAAATTTATTCCCCTCGAGGGGGGACTTCCCCCCCAGGGGGTTGGCGAGGCTCCTACACGTACAAAAATTTTTTCCCAGTTGACTATCTCTATTATAAATAATTATTGTAAATTTCATAATGATTACTAAAAAATAATTCTCTTTAAGCACATTTATACAAAATTTTGTCCTATATCACCATGTTAAAAATTTAGAAAAAGCGGGATGGCAACGCAACCTGTAAGACAATTTTTACCAAAAGTTGATAGGCACTAATTTATGTCAAGGTGCAACTACATACCAATTTGTATGAAATTCTGTGCAGTAGTTCCTGAGATACAGTTGCCACAAAATTTTGTCACACACACACACACACACAGACAGACAGACAGACAGACAGACAGACATTTTCTAAAAATAGTCAAATCGTATTCTACAGCTCTCAAAACGTGTAAATCCATGAAAAACCCGAGGTCGAAAATTTTTACGAATCCAATACTTTCTCTATATTACATATAGAAGAAAGTAAAAATGCACGTTTATTCTTTTTCTTGACAAAAAAAGAAATATATTTCCTTACTTATTACCATGTTTTTATTAACTTCGATTCTTGTGTGTTTGTGTGTTTGTTAGGGACAAATCTTGCAATCGACTTTTAACTAACTTCCCGACTAGCTAGATATTTGAAATTTTCAGGACAGCTCACAACACGGTGACAATACATTTTTCTAATAATTTTAGTTAACTGCTTCAGGTTCCGCTGCCTTCGACAGCGTTTATATGATTCGGCAGAAAATTTATTTAACTAACTTCCCGACTAGCAAGACATTTGAAACTTTCAGAATAGTTCAGAATAAGGTTAAAATGCATATTTTTAATACCTTTAGCTAACTGTTTCGGGTTCCCGCTGCCTTCGGCAGCGTTATCAGTACAAGCATTGCAATCGATTTTTTCCTAACTTTCCGACTAGCTAGACATTTGAAACTTTCAGGATAGCTCAAAACACGGTGACAATACATTTTTTTAATACTTTTAGTCAACTGTTTCAGGTCCCCACTGCCTTCGGCAGCGTTTATATGATTCAATAGAAAATTTATTTAACTAACTTCCCGACTAGCTAGACATTGGAAACTTTCAGAATAGTTCTGAACACGGTGAAAATGCATTTTGTTAATATTTTTAACCAACTACTCCGGGTTCCTGCTGCCTTCGGCAGCGTTACCAGTACAAAGCTTGTAATCGATTTTTTACTAACTTCTCGACTAGCTAGACATTTGAAACTTTCAGGATAGCTCAGAATACAGTGACAACACATTTTTTTTTTATACTTTTAGTCAACTGTTTCAGGTCCCTACTGCCTTCGGCAGCGTTTATATGATTCGAACGAAAATTTATTTAACAAACTTCCCGACTAGCTAGGCATTTGAAACTTTCAGAATAGTTCAGAATACGGTTAAATGCATTTTTTTAATACCTTTAGCCAATTGTTTCGGTTCCTGCTGCCTTCGGCAGCGTTATCAGTACCAAGATTGCAATCGATTTTTCCCTAACTTCTCGACTAGCTAGACATTTGAAACTTTCGGGATAGCTCAGAATACAGTGACAATACATTTTTTTTTATACTTTTAGTCAACTGTTTCAGGTCCCTACTGCCTTCAGCAGCGTTTATATGATTCAACAGAAAATTTATTTAACTAACTTCCTGACTAGCTAGACATTTGAAACTTTCAGAATAGTAATACGGTGAAAATGCATTTTAAAAATATTTTTAACCAAATGTTTCGGGTTCCTGCTGCCTTCGGCAGCGTTACCAGTACAAAGCTTGCAATCGATTTTTCACTAACTTCCCGACTCGCTAGACATTTGAAATTTTTATAATAGCTCAAAACACGAGAGCAATGAATTTTTTTTTAAATTTATCCAATTGCTCCGGGTTTCCGCGGCCTTCGGTAGCGTTTATATGATTGAACAGAAAATTTAAAAACATGGTATATAAAAAGATCTTTTTATCTTGTAATTATTTTTGGCATCAATTTGTTTTTTTCTTTTTAAAATTTTTAAAAATAAAATGGGTTTTTTATTAAATATCTTTTGAATTAATTACCCGATTGAACTGAAAAAATATGGCATTAGCTAGATTTTATCCCGATTAATAAGTGCACCAATTTTTGATAAAATCTAATAATACGGACTAAAAATCCGGACAGATACAATGACAAACTTCTAGCTTTATATATTTAGATAAAAACAATTTTTGCATGTTTATTCAAGGTGACAGATAAAAATTGATAACAACGCCGATTGAGAGAAATAATGCGAAAATAAATTAGTAAATAAATAAAATCAGATAGTTGCATAATTTTTAAAAACCAGCTTAGAATCCTAATACACTAAAATTTAAGAAACACTAGATTGCATAACACTTTAAAATATTTCACAGGATGTTTAAATTTTAAAGCCACCAGACATCTAATAACTCTAACAACAACGAATAACCACGCGACAATGACTATTTACATACTTATAAACTTTTTCCTGGTTTCGGCAGCTCCGAATGAATTTAACAATTCGTCAAAAAATAACAAACCTTTCGCGAAACTCACGCTATCTACTGTTCAGCTGGTTATAGAAGAAAACGAAAAGAAGAAAGGCAAATGAAAAAAAAAAAAAAAAAAAAAAAAAAAAAAGATAAAACTGTGTCGTAGAATGTTTCAAAGTTACCTGTGTCCATTGAATGTTTATCACGGCAAGGAAAGAATGAAATTTAAATAGTCTTTTTTTTTTTACATCATAGAATAGTTTTGCTAACCTACTTTTGTGAAACTTGTTCTTGGGAGGTCTTTCTTTTTGTGCAATGATTTTTACTCACAATAAATTCTGCAAGTAAGATGAATATCGAGAGATAAAACTGTAGTCGGGTGTAATCTGAAACGCATATTTATTAAGTGTCATTAGCGGCTGCTGCTAAACTATGACACTTAGAAAGAGTTTAATTGTTAAGAGACAGAATTAGTTTGTAAACAAACAAAACTGACGGGAAAAGGTTCTGAAGGGTTCATTAATTTTGATTTTTTTCGATGTTTAAATCTTAATAGTAGAGCATGTGTCTTTACACAAATAATATTTTAAAATAAAATAAATAATCTGGTGTGTCACTCACACGACTTTCTCTTACCCTGAAATTTAATACTATAAATACAGGTTGAAGATTAAGAGGTAAGATAACGAGAACTGATATGTAAACCTATGTTAAAACAATTCAAATTAGGCTTCGGAAGAGTTTTATATGATAATTAGTTCCGTGTGAGATCGGGCTACCATCCCCCTCAAACCCCGTTTCATTAATGCACCTTTCATTTATATTAAAAGCTCACTTAAAATTATTCAGACAACTTTCACACGCAACATTCCTTGAAACTTATCAATCTTGATCAAACTTTTCCAACATCAAACTTATACAGTAAAACCTCTCTAAGTTGGACACCTACGGTTCCAAGAAAAAGTGTTCAACTTAAAGAGGTGTCCAACTTATAGAGGTGCTTACTTTTCTTGATTTAATTAAACTGTATCTATGCATGCTTTTTAAACACATCTACATATAATATAATTAAGTATCCACCACTTATATACAAAAAATAATTAATTAGCCGATTTGAAATTTAAATTTAAATTGTTATGTTGTGGCCATTATGATACTTTCTTCTATAATTTTTTTTATATAATAGCGCTACCTACCAGTTAACATGCAAGAAAATTTAATCAATATAGCTTCTCACAATAAAGATTTTGCACATGCATTTTGGTGCAATTTTATCCAATAGATGCTGAGAAACTCATGTGGAAAATCAGAGAATGTGAGTAAAAGTAGCACCACTTGTATGCTGATCTACACCCAAATTAAGCTGATATTCATTTTCATAACGGCCATTTCACATATGAAGTTTGGTGAATTTATTCACTCTAGAAACTGAGATATAGTTTTCCGGTGAAGGGGGAAAACTGAAGCATAGCAGCAACACCTGTCAGCTGATATGCATTCAAATTGAATCAGCATCGTTTTTCACAACAGATCTCTCTCATATTAAGTTTAGTGCAATTATACACTCAAGTTATATTTGGTAGGAAAAATAAAAGGGGTAAATGAAGAGGAACTCTACCAACCAATATGTATTTTCTAATGCCAATTTTTAAACAGTCTAAGTCAAAACATGCCTGTAAGCTCTCTGTGGAATATTAAAAAAAAAAAAAAAAAAAAAAAAAATGCAAGGATAATTCATGCAATTCAGTAAAAAGAAAGATTCTTGCATTATGCACTAAATTACAGTAATTTGTGAATGTTTCAACTGAAGAAAAGAGTATTTTTTATAAGATAAGACAGAGGTAAATATATTGTGACAAGAAGCATTTATTATTTTTTTTTACTTGCTCTTACCCATAAAGTTGAGAAAGTATCGTTTTTGGGTCAAATTTTCGAACACGAGATTTTGTTATATTTACACGTTTTGAGGTCCCCTGAATACGAAAATCATGTTTTTAGCAAATGGTCTGTGTGTGTGTGTCTGTGTGTGTGTCTGTCTGTTATCAGCATATCTCAAAAACAAATTATGGCAAAAAGTTCAAACTTGGTATTCTAAATGTATATCATATAGGGATGCTACAGTAAGCTTTTCGTTAAGATCAAGCAAATGGTTCGTGTACAGGGACAATCAAGAGAATTCTAATACATTACGTCTATGGGGGAAATTGCAGGTAAGTAGAGTTTAACGTCTATAGACTGCACTAAACCAAATGAAACGAATATATATTTTTATAATAGAGATAGTTAACTAGGAAAAAAAAATTGTGTATGTAGGAGCCTCGTCTCCCCCCTGGGGGGGGGAAGTCCCCCCTCGAGGGGAGTAAATTTTCATGATGGGTATCTTTCAAAAGAGCTCGCCAATACCTTTAAAACGAATGGTTGAACCATCGATTTACGATTATTTAAAACAAAGTTATCGATTTTTTTTTACTTTTAACGGGAAAAAAAAAAAAAAAATCCGTATTTTTTTTTTTTTTTTTTTTTTTTAAAGTATCGAGAATAAAATGGACTTTTCTTTTATATATGGTGCTATACTAGTTCTCTAATATGGAAATCGTCTGCATTATCATAAAAGATAATTTTTTTAAATAATAATTTTAGTAAATTATTTTTTAAAAACAGAATTATTTTTTAATAACCGAATTAAATTCTATATAAATATAGGTGCATTAATGAAACGGGGGGTTGAGGGGGGCGGTAGCCCCCCCTCACACAGAACTAATTATCATATAAAACTCTCCTGAAGCCTAATTTGAATTGTTTAACATAGGTTTACATAACATCGTTATGTTACCTCTTAATCTCCAACCTGTATTTATAGCATTAAATTTCAGGGTAAGAGAAAGTCGTGTGAGTGACACACCAGATTATTTTTTTTTAGATATTTACAGTTTTTTCTACAAGGGATAAGTGAAATTTCTAAAATAAGAGTGAGAAAATGGAAGATTTATTTCTTTTTTTTCTGTCTCATCGGGTCCAACTTAGGACAGTAGTTCACTGTCCAACTTCCAAGTTAAAGGGGTGTCCAACTTGTAGAGGTTGGACATAATGTTAATCCTATGGATACATTCCGTTCCGAGAAAAAGTGTCCAACTTAGAGGGGTTTCCAACTTGAGAGGTTTCACTGTATTAATTTCAAAATACAACATTTGGATCTCCTAAAATGATCGCACGTTAAAAAACTTGACTTCGGTAATCAGGAAGCATGAAAACGTGTAAATATACAAAAATCAAGCGATGAATATTTAGCTTGAAATACATTATTTACCATATCTCTATGAGGAATTCATTTCAATTCCTGAACAGCTTTCGTGGAAATGGTAAAATATTATAGTAAAGCACATCCACTAACTACAAAAAAGAATGTTATCGCTTAAATTTTTGTAGCCCTGTATTTCTTTTGAATATTATCTACAGACTATGTGGTGCACCTAAATATAATCCTATAGTAATAACACACGGCACAACCTGAAATACACTTCTATCAATTTTCAGCTATTGCCGCACTATAATCTAGTTCTTTTGTGTAGCCCTGTAAACGAACAGTGAATGACTTCATAACCATATTTTACAGGATACATGTTTTTACGCATATAGAAAATATATATTCATTTCATTTGTTTTAGTGCAGTCTATAGCTGTTAAACTGTATTTTTCAGCAATTTCCCCCATAGACGTAATGGATTTGAATTATCTTGGGTGTCCCTGTACACGAACCATTTGTTTCAACTCAAAGAAAAGCTTAGTGTAGCGTCCCTATATCATACACATTTAGAATATTAAGTTTGGACTTTCTGCTACCATTTGTTCTTGAGATATGATGATAACAGACATACACACACACAGACAGACAGACAAACACACACACCAACCGCTAAAAATATTATTTTCGTATTCAAGGGTTCTCAAAACGTGTAAATATAACAAAAACTCGTTTTCGAAAATTTGACCCAAAAACAATACTTTCTCTACCTTACGAGTAAGAGAAAGTAAAAATGATAAGATGCTTATTCTTTGTGGTAAAAATGAAAAATTGTTTTACTTACCATTATTACAGCCATAATCCTAGAAGTTCTCAGAGAATCATGCGTACATTTTATTTTCTTTTTCATGTATTGACAATTGTGTGACAAAAAACATTAACTTGATAAAAAATGGAGATCTAAGGAAACTTTATACCCATGTGTAATTTGTTTTAAACTACCAACTATTTGTCACATCGCTTTTTAACAGGGTTTGGGATGAAACACAAATCTTTACTGAATAACGAGGTCTTACCATTGATTCCAGATAACGTAAACAAAATTTATTCACGTGAGATTCTACGAAGCAGTCACTGATTCTCTATGCTAACATATCTGAAGGAGAAACAAAGAAAAAAAAACAAATCACGTGTCATAAGTAAAAAAGGTATACTTTCAAATGTTACACATAGGTTGAATCATGTAATTACATTCTTATTACATCCTTGCAGTTATATTAAAAATGAGTACTTTTTTTTTAACACTTTCCAACAAGGTTGAAAAGCGTTTATGACTTGGGTTTGTCTGTCTGTCCGCGCTCTAACTCTCGTAAATATTTATGGAATTTCTTGAAACTGATATATGTTATTCAAGTTCACTATCGGATGTTCCCTGTTGAATATGGAGTTTATTCTTCAACTAGTTTGTATACAGGGACCCCCTAAAATATTTGAAAGCATTGTGTTCTATGAGAGACATTTCTATAAACCATATTTCCATACCCTTACTGTACACAGATGTTAATGAAATTGAAATATGTCATTCCAGTTCACTATCGGATGTTCCCTGTTGAAAATGGAGTTTATACCTCTACTGGTTTGTGTACAGGGGCACCCAAAAGTATTTCAAAGCATTATGTTCTATGAGAGGTATTTCTATAAATCATATTTTCATACCTTTACTGTACACATATCTTAATGAAATTGAAATATATTATTCAAGTTCACCATTGGATTTTTCCTGCATAAAATGGATTAAATATCAATTCTGTTTTTTATACAAGGGCACTCAAAAGTATTCTAAAGCATTGCGTTCTATGAAAGATATTTCTACAAATCAAAATTTTAATAACTTTACTTTCCACGAAGTTTTAGGAAATTAAAATATGTTATTTATATGCACAAAAGAATGCTTTACATAGAATATAGCATGATTAGCATTTGATTTACAGGGTGACAAAAATATTCTGTTATATTAAGAGTTATTATTAAAAATTTGCTAGAATTCTACTTTCGTTTACATTATGCGTTTTTAACACTTCCTAACATTTTTTTAAGTGTGAATATGATATTAATTTGTGTATCTGTCCGTCTGTCTGTCTGCCCGCGATCTAACTCCCGTAAATATTTATGGAATTTTTTGAAACTGATATATGCTATTCAAGTTCACTATCGGATGTTTCCAATTGAAAATGGAGTTTATATCTCTACTGGTTTGTGTACAGGGACACCCGAATGTATTTCAAAGAATTGTGTTCTATGAGAGGTATTTCTATAAACCATATTTTCATACCTTTACTGTACAATATCTTCATGAAATTGAAATATGTTATTCAAGTTCACTATTGGATGTTTCCTATATAAGACAGATTACATACCAACTCTGTTTTATATACAGGGACACTCAAAAGTACTCCAAAGCATTGCGTTCTTTGTGAGATATTTCTATAAATCAAATTTTAATAACTTTACTTTCCACGAAGTTTTAGGAAATTGAAATATGTTATTTATACGCACAAAAGAATGCTTTGCATAGAATATAGCATGGTAACCATTAGCTTTACAGGGTGACACAAAAATATTCAGTTATATTAAGAGTTATTAATAAAAAATTGCTAGAAATGTATTTTCGTTTACATTAAGCGTTTTTGACACTTTCTATCAACTTTTTTTTAGTGTAAATATAATTTCAATTTGTGTATCTGTCTGACGGTTCTTCTGTCCGTCTGTCTGTCTCACTGTCTGTTTTTCTTAGCTCTAATTCCCGTAAATATTTATGGAATTTCTTTAAACCGATATCTTTTATTGAAGTTCACTGTCGGATGTTCCCTATTGAAAATGGAATGCATACTTCTTCTGGTTTGTGTACAGGGACACCTAAAAGTATTCGAAAGCATTGTGTTCTATGAGAGGAGTTTCTATAAATCATATTTTAATACCTTTAATGTATAGAAACTTTAATAAAATTTTAATATGTTATTCAATTCCTTATCGGATGTTTCCTATGTAAAGTAGAGTACTTTTATAACTGGTTTGTGTACAGGTGCACTTGAAAGTACTCCAAAGCATTGTGTTGTATGAAATTTATTTTTATAAACCAAATTTTAATAATTTTTTTCCCCACAAAGCTTAATGGAATTGAAATATATTATTCGTATGCACAAAAGATTGTGCCTTCTATGTAATATAGTATGGTTAGCATTAGATTTACAGGGCCACACAAAAATAATCAGTTACATTAAGAGGTACAGTAGAACCTCGATTATCCGAACCTGGATTAACCGAAGTCGGTTTTTTCTTCACTTTTTTTTTCACTTTCTACTATCATCCAAAATTTTCTCTTAAGAAACATGCATTTTTAAGTCCCCCCCCCCACACACACATTCCTTTTGTATGCAAGCCGTCCTTTCCAAACTACAGGTGCAGATAAATATTTTAGATGATTATTGCTGAATTCTCGATTATCCGAAAATTTCGATTATCCGAAGTAGGTTCGCTCCCAATTACTACAAGGTTCTACTGTATTAATAAAAATTTGCTGGAATTGCACTTTCGTTTACATGAGCGTTTTAACACTTTCTTATAATTTTAGTGGGAATATGTTTCAATTTGTGCATCTGTCAGTCCGATTGTATACCTTTCTATCTGTTTGTCTGCGGCTCCTATCATCCGTGAATATTTTGAGAATTTTTTAAAAGGGATACACTCAAGTTCCCTATGGAATGTTCCCTATTTAAAATGCTATTAATAAGTCCTGTACAACTAGTTTGTTTACAGGGACAACAACAACAACAACAATAAAAAAAAAAGGCCAATGTATTACGTTTTAGGACAGAATTTTTTAAAAGTTATATTTAAAAAACTTTCTACTACAAAAATCTTAAAAACATTGACATGTATTATTAATATTCTAAAATATATTTTTGTATAGAATATGATATGATTAACTTTCAGATTTACAGGGCTACAGTAAAATATTTAGAGAGTTTAAAAGCTGTAATTATAATCTAACGGCTGCATTTTCTTTTGCGTTAAGCCTTTTTAACACTTTCCAAAATGCCTAAGAGTAATTTTAAAATCAATTAGTCTATCTGTGTGTTTTTCAGTCCTTCTGTCTGTTGTGCGATAACGAGGCAAAGAATATTAATAGTTATTCGATACAACAATTGCGTATAGTTGGAAAGTGTTACTAATCAATGCGTACTGCATGATTTTTCTTTCTTGTTTTTTTATTGTTCACCTCTATATATAGTTGCAACTCGTAAACGTGAAAATAAAAATTTAATTTAATTATGTGTATTTGCAGGTGAATAAAACATGTTCGTATTACAGTGAAAAAATAAGAAAGTAAAATAATGATTTGCTCATCAATTACGAAACACTTTTCCATATATTAAAGGAAAGAAATAGCCATTGTGGTTGAGACAGATTTCAACTTTGGTGGTTTATAATTACTTTGATTTTTGTTATTGTGACCCGACAAGGCATGACAGTCTTCTAAGAAAGTTTTACCAACCCCCGTTGAAAATAAATAAATAAATAAATGAAAGATGAGACAACTTATTTTCTAAGATATTGTCTTTAGAGCACGAAATTGGCTTTCTTTAGACATTTACTGCTATACTTTTCTGATATGAAGATCATCTGTACACATCATGGAAAATAATTTTTATAAAGAATAATTACTTCCATTACCCGACTACCGTTGGTAATAGAAGTATTGTATTTAGTCCAAAAATTCGATATAGAGTTTTCGCCTGATTTACACTTTTTAAGGTCTCTTGAGTCCAGAAAATTAGTTTTTGGCAATTGGTCAGGTGTATGTATGTGGGGAATATTCTGGCTACCATAACTCCGAAACTAATACAGATAGAACTACGAACCTCCAGAATTGAGACAGGTCTGGTGTACAGAGGATTTTTCCGAATTTTGGTGAAAATTGGAAAAACGGAAGTGGGATATCGGAAACCAGAAGTAGGACCGTAAGTCCGTATCTCGAAAACGGCTCTAACGATTTTCTTCAAAGTTGCTATATAAACACACTATTAGATGTCCTTTCGAATGATATACATAGTTGGTTAGTTCAGGAAAATTGATAGGTGTCCTGTATAAATAGCTCAAATTCAGGTCTTGCAAGTGCGTTCCTTAAAAATGGCTGTACGGATTTTTTTCAAACTCACTACATTAATTCCCTTTTAAATATCCTTTTGTATGTAATTATTGTTTTCTGGTCAATAATTGAGTATGCCAAGATTTGGTGAAAGTTGGTGTCTCAATACGGCTCTAACGATTTTCTTGAAAATTGTTTCATAAATCTATTTTAGATATCCTTCCTTATTAACACGCTTTTATTAGCTTCACCTGTATGTATGTGTGTATGTATGTTTGTAACCGCTCTGGGAGCAAACAAAAAATCTATATTGTAAAAAAAAGACTTTCTCTACGTGAACGCTATGGCTGTGAGGTAAAGCTCCGCGCTACGAACCTAAAGGTCTAGCGTTCGAGCCCAGTCAGGGAAGATTTTTTAAAAATGGTTTTTGTTTAATTCTAAATTATTTTAATTAAAGATTTAAATTTATGTAAATATTATGGTGCGTCACTTACACGATTTTCTCTTACCCTGCATTTTAATACTAAGATAGATATTTTGTGCTTTTTAGTTCACATTTCTATAAAAGCGTGTTTTTTAATTTTTTAAAACTATAATATTATTTATTAAATGGTTATTACAGAAAATTAACAGTCATCCTGATTAGGTAGGTCAGTTTTAGATCTCGGAAACTGGTGTTTGAAAAAATATATAATTCTAACATTTTTTTTTTTTTCTTATTTTTTCACTCCCTATGTAAACTCTGTTTTATATGCCTTCATGCGTGTATCAAAGTTTCCCTTACCGGAAAATATTCAGGTTTCTACTTCGTTAAGTCAAATTTATGTTTTCTGATCATATTATCTCCAAAAAATGCATATAATACGTGTAATAATGGGTAATGGAAGTTGTGTGCTTGTTTCACACCAGATTTTTTTTTTTTTTAATAAATAATTTGCACTCCGGGATTTTATATAGAAAAATAGAAAAGAAAGTTTTGAAAAGGCCATATAGATTTTACTGTCATATTGCTGATTTTAAAATGATAAGATATTTATTACTTTCTCTTTCTCATATATATGGTAGAGAAACTATTGTTATTGGGCCAAATTTTTGAATTTGAGTTTTTGTTATATCTATACGCTTTAAGGTGCCCTGAATCCGAAAATCATATCTTTAGCGGTTAGTCTGTGTGTTTGTCTGTCTCTCTATGTGTGTCTGTCTGTGTGGATGTTTTTTATCAGCATATCTCAAGAACAATTAGTAGCAGAAAGACCAAACTGGGTATTCTAAATCTGTATCATAGTTGTATAATAATGCTGCACTAAACTTTTCGTCGAGATGAAGCAAATGGTTCATGTACAAGGTTATCCAAGGAATTAAAATACTTTACGTCTATGGGGGAAATTTTTCGATATGTACACTGCAACATCTATAAACTGCCCTAAAGAAAATAGAATAAATATATCTGTACTGATAAGTAAGTATAAAGGGTTTAAGTCCAAAAATGTCGATTTTGAGTTAAGTACATAATCAGACTCAGAAAAAAATTCTCAATCGATTGGTATAAAGGATTTAAGTCTATGTCATTTAGTTTTTGAGAAAATCCATTGGTAAAAAAAAAGGCTCAAGTCAGAAATTAACCATTCATGTATGGCATAAAATATTTAATTCAAATTTTCCCCGTTATTAAATGAAGGTTGACAATTACTGAATGGTATAAAGGGTATAAGTCAATGAAATCCCTTTTTCCTAATCGATTCTGCTGATTTGTTTTTAGTTAGTTTAATTTTATTTTTCTTCTCCTGAAAAATCAAGAATATGGACTTAAATCCTTTATACTTATCAGTACATACATATATATATGCATAAAAGCATGTTTTGTGTAGATTGTGGTATGGAAATCCTTCATCATTCATTTACAGGGCTACCCAAATTATTTGGATATATCGAGATCGGGGATATACTTGGAAATAGCTGGAAGTGTATTTCATCTTGTGTTAGGTGTTTTTCACAAAAGACTAAATTTAACTACAAAAAGTCATGTGCATTTTGTTTATAGAAAATATACAAGGCTACCGAAAATTAAACTAAACGTTCTTTTCTACTGAATGTAACTGATGGAAGTGCTTTGCTACATTTACTATGTGATCGAACACTGCTCAGGAAGGAAAATTAATTTTTATACCCATACTGTAAACAAAATATTTTTTGAAGTTCTATTTTCAACACTGTTTATTTTTATACTATCACGTATTGAGGTGCCTTTAGTATGAAAATCCAATTTTTAGCGGTTGTATATCTGTTATTAGCCTAACCCACGAATAAATAAAAGCAGCAAATTCAAATTTGGTATTTTGAAGTTCGTTTAAGTTTCCACTTGAAAAATTCAATCGAGATTGGCAAGTTTAAGGCAAATTAATAAAAGCCTTGATTTAAAAAAATAAAATAAAATTTGCATTATAATTGAACGAAGGGTTGAGGAGGGCGATAGTCCCCCTCACAAAGAATTATATGTCAAATAAAACTCTTCTTAAACCCATTTTAGATTATTTTTAACGTAGATTTAACCTCGTTATCTTACGACTGAATCTGCAATCTATCTCTATAGTATTGAAACACAGGGTAAGAGAAAGTCGTGTGAATGAAACTCCAGATTATTTTTTGTTATAAAAAAGAATATAAGTTGTGTTTATAATAACAATTTAAATACTTATCACTACTACTACAGCCATAATTCTAAAAGCTCTTAGTAAATCATATGTACATTTTTTTTTTTTTTTTTATATATAATTGTGGGACAAATATTATTTACTTGCTGATCTAAGGAAAATTTACACCCATGTGTAATTTGCACTAAACTTCTGACTATTTGTCTCATTTTAACAGGGTTTGAGGTGAAACGAAAATCTTATTGTGTAACGAAATCTTGTGAATGATTGCAGATAACATAAACAAAATTTGTTCACGTGAGAATTCTACGAAATAATCATAGGTTCTCTACGCTCATAATATCTAAAGAAGGACAGACAAGGAAAAAAAAGAAACCACGTGTCATATATAAAAAAAAGTATATTTTCAAGTAGTACGCATAGGTTGAATCATGTTATTATATTCTTGGAGTTGTATTAAAAGCGTTTGATAAAAAGTTAAGTAAGAAGTTTAAGTTTAAATAGAGCTTTTTTCGTTCACGAAATTGCTTCAAAATGTATGCTACATAATATGTAAAGATGGGAATTTTACACAATAGCATAGTTTATAGATGTGAAATTAAAATTAACAATTATTAATAAAAAATCTTTTAACTGTTGAATTAAGACAATCAGATTTTTAAACAAATTGATGCAATGTCTTCTAACAAAATGATTTTTTGAAGATAAAAATAAATTATGCTTTAGCAGACACTGTCTTATTTATGTCACTATATTAGTCTTGTTCACAAAAAATGTAATATACTGGCATCTATTTTCTCAGAAAATGAAAATGCCTTTTGTAACAGATAATTGAAAAAGCTTCTTCTTTTCCTTTCAATTATAATGTAAAATAGTAATGATAACTAATAATAATTCACCACATAAATGATATTAGACAACATGTATAAAATACTTGAAATAAAAAAATAATTTCACAATTATGACATATAAATATTCCCCCTTTATGACACTGAAAAAAGAAAAAAAAAAAAAAAAAAAAAAAACAGCCTTTGCAGCAGATATAACACTTAAAACATTATTAAGTTATTCTGGCAATTGGTTTGAAGATATTTGCAGAAAAATGTAAAATGTAAAGCTAGCTTTATCTATCTATCTATTTATTAAAATTGGATAAAAATTTGCAATAATAATAATAGTAGTGATAATAAAAAGATCTTTTGCATTTCTATGGAAAAATACATGGGTTTATCATATATTATCATATTTATCAGACATATTAATCGTGAATTTTTATCTAATTTTGACAAAAATAAAAAATTGACTTGGATGGAACTTGGGTGACTATGGTAATTATGAATTTACAGTTCAAGAATATTTAAATTCAGCTGAAAATTAGAGATTTTATACAAAAATAATATTTAATTAAATTTAGGACCAGTCCTGCATTGTCATTTTATAATTTGCGAGAGTTTTTTCACACAGAATGTTACAGATTTTATTAAAATAATAACAATAATAATAATATTTAAATAAATTTAAAATACAGATTTATTTTTATGAAGCCAACTGTACAGTTGTATCGTACGAAAGTATTATCATTATCCTACTACCTCGAGAAAAATTTTGCACTAACTAACGCACTTGCGACAATTCTGATACTGGGAAACTAAAACTAATAATAATAAACTAATAATAATATGGGTCGACGAGCAGAAACTGCCAAGTGCTTTGAACAC
This sequence comes from Salticus scenicus, assembly GCA_963930645.1. Taxonomy (NCBI): domain Eukaryota; kingdom Metazoa; phylum Arthropoda; class Arachnida; order Araneae; family Salticidae; genus Salticus; species Salticus scenicus. The sequence continues at coordinate 199,799,412 of OZ005653.1, read as the reverse complement.
AATGTCGAAAAAAAAAAAATCTATGAATCTTATTAAAAGCATGCTACTGCTGACAGGTGTCGCACAGGTTAGAAAAGATGACAAGGAACTGACGTATGCAGACTACGTCACATTTTATTCAAGTTTCACTGAAAAAAAGATAATGGAAAGAAAGCACTTTAAACCTGTGCAAATAAATATTAATCTTTTAGTACGGAGAAAAAAAGTAATTTTTGTCGAACAATTTTCGTTATCAGATTTAAACGGAAAAGTAGAATAATTTAGTTTTGTGATATTTCACCCCCCCCCCCCACACACACACACACACTTTTATTTTTCTTCTTTTTAGCGTTGCTGTAATTGTTCTTTCTTTGAATAATGCTCGTCCTTTAAGTTAAAAAGCAAAATGCGGTCATAATCACGAGCTTTGATATTTTCATTTATTTGATATTTTCGGTGTTTTATTTATTTTTGCCATTGATAAAGCATAGTGGCAGAATAATAGTAAATATAATGTTTTAGCTTTCAAATGTATTGTGATTTTACTTATTTATTTTTTATCTGTTTGTTATTCTTTCTGTCAATTTTGAACAAGGAAATCGATTGTATTCTGCTACTTATACTGACGTTAAAAAGGAATTTCTAGATTTGCAAACTGTCAATACGTTCAGGACCAGATGAATGTGTACATGGGTGCGCGTGCATCCCCCCCCCCCTCTCACACACACAATACAACGAGAGTTTTTTCACTTGTCAACCTCGATTAATTACAGATTCTACGGAAAAGCCACTTCCGCTTTTTTTTAACACTTTCCAACAAAGTTGAAAAGTGTTTATCACTTCAGTTTATCTGCTTGTCCGTCTGTCCCTCTGTCCTCGCTCCTCCCATAATTTTTCATGGATTTTCTTGAAACTGATAAATGTAATTCAACTGGATAATCAGTGGGATGTTCCCCAACTCGCCACAAGTTTGTGTACAGGGACACTCAAAGGAATTCCAAAGCAGTGCGTTCGTTCTAGGAGAGGTATTTCTATAAACCACATTTTAATATCTTTATTTTGCAGAAATTATAAAAAAAAGAGAGAGAAACATTTTATATAGAATACAGCATGATTAGCATTGAGATTAGCAGTGCTACACAAAATATTAACATATATTAATTTATATTTTAACAGTTTTTACTGACTGGGAGAAACACTCTCATTTGTAACACCCTCTTCTCTTTTTGTAAACCAATATACAGGTTGAAATCGTTGCGCTTGCTTTCCTTTTAACTTTCATGGTGAATAAAGAAATAAAAAGATTCGCATCAACTAATAATTAAAAAAGAAAAAAATATATGTAATATAAACCTAAACAAATAAAAACCTTGCGATAAAATGAGCTTTAAACCACGTAGAATATCTTCGTCTATATTCTATGAAAATATCAATATTTCACTTACATACCTTAATCAAAGAATTTTAATAAAATGAAACTGGTTTCGACATGGCATATGTTTTGAAGATTAATTAATTAATTAAAATTTGTAAATATATATACATATAAAGGAAGAAAGAAAGAAAAAACTGATTAGACACTGCGTAGTGCAATACACTGAAGTATATGCTAGCAAAATATAATTCAGTTGTTATGTATATGTTGGTATGTTTTTAATTGTGAGAAATTTTTGTAATAGATATTTTTTAGACCAAATACCACCTAAAATAATTTAGCGATTTATTTTAACATGTTTACTGTATATATTTATACATATCCGCCAAATTTCCTGTTTTATATATGAGATAATTTTTTCCGTACTAGCCAAGACAGCGAAAAAGACACACGATGTATTAAAAAAAAAAAAAAAAAAAAAAAAAAAGATAGCGGCAACAATAGTAACTTTTTTTCTTTTTTAATTTTTAAAGAGATTTCTATAAGCTTAACCCGTTAGCGCCCAGTGTCCTCATTTGAGGACAGCTAATAAAATGGCACGTATATTTTTTGTGGTTTCTTGGAATGATTTCTGCTTTTTAGTGACAGTTTATAGCGCCACTCTTAATGACCCTTGAAAGTTTTATGTGTCTACTATTAATTATTATTTCATAATTTGGATAGTCATTTTATGATTTTTCATTCGTCGCACGTATATTTGCTTTTTGCGCAGGTATACTAACTTAAATCAACTTGAATAATAATATATATTCTAATACTTTACTTTCGAGATCTTTGTCAACATATAATAGGAAATTAATATGTTATCTCAAAGTTTTTCTTTCTCGAAGTTTTCTCGCTAGAACATTAAACGTCAATAAATGAGGATAGGCTTTAAATTTAAAACTATCAGAAGAATTGTTTAAGTTAATATAGTTTACTTCAGCTGTCTATATTAATTTAGAAGGGAAATAATCAGCTAATAATATTTAGCAAAATTAATTTGGGCGTTAACGTTATTAAAATATAAGTCCTCGATGAATTGTTTTTTAGCAACCCACTTTTGAGTTAGTCCTAGGCAACTTGATTAAAAAAAAAAAAAAAAAAAAAAAAAAAAACCAATCGATTATAGAAAGCCTATAGTAGCCATCCTTTCATCAATATATATATATATATATATATATATATATATAAAGCAAAGAAATTGTTAAATTAAATTATTAAAAATCTTCTTTATATGCTGATTGCAGCTGGCAAATCAAGAAAATATAAAATCTTAAAAAAAAAAAAAAATTATTAATCTTATCCAATTTAGGCAATAAATAAAAAGAGTTCTTTTGAACGATATTCGTGTCCCAAAATTTCATATGCTGTGAATGAGATGCACTTGTACTTAATAAAAATAAGAGGAAAATAAGTATATAGGACATTAGAAGAAAAGAGAAACAAGAACAAACGTCTACCGCAATTGATACATCTACTAAAAGTTTTATAGCTTGAAAAACATAAAAAAAAAAAAAAAAAAATCTGCATGACGATTACGCTAGCGTAATGTTTTTTTTCCAGTAATTACTTTCTTTTCTTTTCTTCTTCAGAAAATAAATGCAAACACCATTTATGAATGAAAAAGCACTATCCATGCATCGCAAGTTCCTCATTGAGAGAATTATGAAACCTCAGAAAAAAAAAAAAAAAAATCTTCAAAACTTGGTATTTGATGTCTGTTCAGGCATAAATGCATTGAAATATATTATAGTAATCGGCTAGTTTTAAAATGATATCGATAAATTTCGAAAAAATAGATATAAATAGTCTACGAAGAATTTGGTAGCTTTCATCTGATATCAGGAACTTTTATATTTCAGCAAATAGAAAAAATAATTTTGAAACAATCTATTTCATGACTGTTTTTTTTTTTTTTTCAATAATAATAATAATAATCATAATAATCACAATAAATAATATAAAATAATAATAATTGCTATTATAATAAATGTCCTTGGTGACAATTTGATCAGAGAAACATAGACTATTAAATATTTTTCGGTTATTAAAAGTTCCAATCATTTTTTCTAACTCCCTATATATCCATAACGAATTGACAGATATTAGAGGGCAAGTTTTGGCATTGATTCATTATTGTTTTATAGCGATTAGCGAATATTTAATTCCTTATTTGAAATTCATTATTTATTTACTTTTTCTTACTTTTTTCATTTTTTATATACAGCTACACACAATCTCCATTATATTATTTATTTAATAACACGCAAACGTGAAATTTGTCGTGCGTTTTAGCCTATTTTTAATAAAAGAAAGGGCTTAAAAGTAGTGTTGTTCGAAATATTATGGTTAGCGTGCGATGCAGAATATATATATATATATATATATACATATATATCCTCATTTAATGCCAAGAAAGCAAACAAAACACCTTAATTTTTATACTTCTTTTTTAGGGTTCCCACTCTTAAAAAAGAAAAAAAAATTGAAGGACTTTTCAAGTACTTTTCAAAGCCTATTTGAAAATTTTCAAGGACTAGGGGAAAATCGTAGTAGTAACTATTTTCATTAATAATATTTTTTTTATAATTAGAATAACTTTGCCTGTTTTCACAATACATTTTTGATGGATTGACCAAATTAACTTTTACAAGAGTCAAAAAACGATTAGTTCAAGATTTGGAATCATTATGATTATTCCAAACTTTTTAAGTTTGAGTCCTGGTCTAGTCACTTTCTGCTCAAAATTAATCACCAGTCCATCAAACAGGCATACGATTGGGAAAAAAAAAGTTGAAACTATATGCAAAAGCAAGACAATGAAATAAGAATTTTATGACAAAATCATTATATTAGACAATGGCGTGCGCATGTGGAGATGGAGATAGTTTAGCCTTGACAGAATTCGCGCTAAGCCCATCTATTGGAGTGGAAAATTCAAGGATTTTCAAGGACTTTGCACAAAATTCAAGTACATTCAAGGGCTCTTCAAAAAGAAAATTAAATTCAAGTACTTCTTAAGAACTTTCAAGGACTGGGGGAACCCTTTTTTATTTTATGCACTGCAAAAAAATTTGTGTAAGAATACACAGCATTATTGAGAGAACTTATTTTCCTCAACCATGCTGAGAAGTGTCATCAGCTGTAGCTGTGTAATGCCCCTATTACACACAACGAGTTTACGCAATTGTTTGAGCCAATTGTTAATTATAGCCAATTTTGTTGTCTCAAATCACCTCAACGCCCAGTGTAATAGGAATTGGGAATACGAACAATTTTTTCTGGCTAGTCAGAAAAAGTTGTTCGTATGAGCAACTCCTTTTACTGTGATAAGCCAATGAGAAGAATGCTCCTTACGTTCTGAGAAAAAACAGCGCCGGAGAGGAATTCATTCACTGTTGTTCTCTTCGCTCTCCCCCGTTATCCCCGTTAAAACAACGATCTGCGCTTGACATGTACTGTATACCGTAAAAACCAGTTTTTCGAACAAGTTTTGACTCAACTATTGTAACACTCTTTCGGATTTCCGCTTCCAAAAATTGGAGTAAAAATTGGCTGAAATGAAAGTTGTTTGAAAGATCGTTGTGTGTAATAGGAGTATAACAGAGGCATATAGTGGAACATTACGCAATTACAACTGGTAACATTTCTCTATATGGTTGTAGCAAGTAAGCTGCCTCAATTGGTTGAGGAAAATAAGTTCCCTCAATAATGTTGTGTATTCTTACACAAATTTTTTACAGTGTACGCGTAATACTTTGTATTCAAAATTCCACGCGTAAAAAAGAAAGTTGTTAGCTCTGCATGCGCAATTATTTAAAATCCGATACAACGATTCGTGATTTAGCTTATTTTCTGCATTTATTTTTCCCTATTAATTCTTTAAAACCTTCTCAAACATAACGCCCTTTGCATATATCACTCTAGAATCAATCTTTGCATCATTCTAACGTTTTTTATTATTTGTCTTGTGGCAACAGAAGCGAGTATATTTTATTTTTTTAAATTGTTGTTTCGATGTATTAACCATGGACTTAGGTAACATGGAATTAGATGGTGTGTACTTCCATGGTATTAACATTGCTCTTTGCTATTGCGATGGCTAGAAAAAGAAATTTAGCGAAGTAGGTTGAAAGTTGAAAGGTAAAAAGGTAGAGAAGTTCATTGATATATATGTATTATCATGTAAATAAAAGAAGTATGTCTATTTTTTCTTAAGACAGGGGGTACTAGAGTATTAACTAGGAAGATTGCTTCTAAAGAAATTTCGAATATCTAAATTTATTATTTAATGGCTTGCTTAAAAATATTGGTCAAATTTCGACCACTGGTTGATACTAGTTTTAATGAATACTCAATTTGTTACCTACGCTTGACTTGGACCTTAATAATGGGACCTTAAATAATATTACACACTTTAAAAATGAAATAAATAAATACTTTTCTAAATAACTAGATAGCTAAACCTAACAGTAAAAAAATGTCCAATATGATAAAAGCCTCTTCTCAAAATTACATTACATAATTACCTGATGCAAATATTTATAAAATCCGTTTAATAGAAGCTCATAAATTTTATGCCCTTTTTAGGTTGTTTTTATCATAAATGACCAGCATAAATCTCCTTTTATGAATGAAAAGATGTGAATCAATGAATCAATCGCATTCCTAGTATAGGATACGTTGATTTTCGATTTATCTTCTTATCAAACAGTAAACATTACTCTAATCACGAATCGGAGAACATTTATTTATTTTTACCATTATGACTAACAGGAAAGTAAATCTTATCACAACAGGAGTTTTACATTAACGTTTTCTATATACGTAAGGAAAAGGTTACGTTTACGTCCTACCTTATCATAAGCCCCAATTATTTTATCAATAGTAACGAGACAATTACAAATTATTTAATTACAATCTTCCCAAGTCCTTTTACAAAACGTATGTGGGCATGTAGTTTAAATACTGAAAGGTAAATTATATTGACCCAAAACGAAACCCTTTACAAAGCTAATATCGTTATATTATAATTGGGAAATATTGCTCTATAATATCTTAAAGTAAATGAAATTTCATTAACTTTAAATTATCTGTCATTACTGCATCACAAATTTGTTCCGATATAAGTTAAAATAAAATCCTTCACATTCTTCGGAACATCGCATCCTAATCATAATTCAGATCGGAAACAAAAAAATTGCATAATTTTTTTTTTTTTTTACTGTTTCTTATAGATAAAACCGAACCACTCAAAAAAAAAACCAAAAGAATTTGATCATGTCTTTTTTTTTTTTTTTTTTTTGCTTCGTTTTGCAAAACTCACATTTTTAGTTGAATTTTGCGTGAAATCCGGCATCCTGTTTTTAATTATAAAAACCGTAGTCAACAATTACTTCTTACTTTAAAACAATCTTTATTAGAGTGAATCTTAAAAAATAAAATAAAATAAAACGAATAAATAATAAAGATAAATAAAAGGAGTTATGGTAGGGGGGAAAGGGACAGTGGAAGGGGTGAAAACAAAAGCGTATTCGGAGGGGCGTCAGGAAAAAGTTATTTTATAGCTAAAAATGAGTAAACACAGAATATTAAATTTATCATGAAGGAACTGTTTGTTTAATTTTCCCAAATAACATGTTTCGTTCAATTCAATAAAATTACCCCCTCCCTCCTTATAAACCATTATTATTTTACGGGGGAAGGGAGTACGTGATGGCCAGAAATGGAGGTCATTTTTGGATTCAACATGCTTAAAAGCATAAATTTTACTGTATATATGTACATATATATAATATAAATTATTTATATTTTATATATAAATTATATATATTGGGTGGGCAAATGTTTGATTACGGAGGATGGGCGATGATGTTTGGCTGAATGGTTGGGTGGGATTGTGAAATTATATATATATATATATATATATATTTAAAAAAGTGCAGAAGGCCTATTGCATTTACTTTGTATTAAAATATATTCCTTTTTTTTTCCCTTAAAAGTTCAATTTCTTCATTATTGAGTTGTCAACTATTCTTAATATTAGTAATCAAACACTAAAACACATGATAATCAATAAATAAATAAATATGCATGTTGCTGTATAGTATCATTATTCTTCATCGGCTATGTACAACTAACTCGTTGAATTATTTTGCTTGTTTTAATCCTTGTGACTCCAAATGCATCATCCTGTGAGTAACGTTTGTTTTTTTATGGTTGTTTACTGTTTGATTCTCTGATTTCTTGAACTAAATAGTTTATTTCACTTTATTCTTCATTTTTAACTTTAATTAATTTCCTGTACGATAGGGTGTCCATTAACAATGTGCTATTATAGCTGCTAACGTACGAAATCGTACATTGGTGCTCAACGGTGAAAAAGGTCACCCCTGACGAGTTTTTTTCACCGTTCTGAGATTTTCCTAACTGAAAAAATATTTTGTTTGAAAGTACTATTTTCTCATTGCTTGTGTGTATCTTTTGATTTGAGTTTCATGTTGTTTTTACGCACCAGCAAAATTATTAAAATTGCAACTAACAATCTAGAGATTGAAGTTAAATTAAATAAAAAATAAATAAATCGAAAATAAATGTTTCAATACATCACAATTAGTCTCCACAGGTTTTCCAAATTTGTTTTAATTTCATTCTCATTGGTCTATATGGTTTCAGTAATCCGATCTTATATCTGTTGCTTGGCTTTTACAGCGATTAATAATTCATATATATATATATATATATATATATATATATATATATATATATATATATATATAAATGATAAATAACATAATAAAATTTAATCTTAAAATTTAGCAATTAATAGATCTAAAACAACACCAACACACAAAAATATGGAACTGAATTTAACTAAGAGGAAAGACTGACACAAAATTTTTTTGCTATTTAGATAAAGAACCAATAAGAGACAATATTAACTTAAAATACTTACGCCGTCATGAATGATAATAAAAAAGGACCATTAAACATGATGACAGAGAAAACAAATAATTACCCACAGAAATAATTGGATATAAATGATTAAAATTAGAAGTAAATTCTCATCACGGGGCGAGTACTTCATAAAGCTGTGAAAGCTGCATCGATTTCGAAAAACAATATAGCTAATCATAGCAATTTATATCATACATATATTAAATGCCATTTCAGTTTTATATTCAACATTTTTGTATCCAGTTTAGACGGCTTTTCTAATACTCTTTAACCCTTTGCGGCGTAGGGTAATTCGTATCATTTAAATTACAATGCCACAGGAATTTAAGAACAAAATTAAAATAAAAGAAATTTTAAATTTTCAGGTTAAAAAAAGGGCCTTTTCTGCTATGTTATAAATGCGAATTTTTGCTAAAAAATTTCCGGGATGAGTTTTTGCACTTGAGAATTAAAATTAGGTGTTCCATCAGCGGGAACACTGCGACTGAAAGGGTTAATGCTCTGTAACAGGGCACATTGCTAAATTGTAAATTTAACAAGTATAGCAAAACAAAAGAATGTGCTTCTCATAGGAATATTTTAATTTGCATTTGCATTAATTTTAATTTATATTGTCGCCAACATTATGTATATTTGAGTGACATCAAATATACGTGACTGGCAGAAATACAGGAAATTTATCGTGTAAACCTGAACAGAAATACTGGAATTCAATATTTGGCGTGGAATCGCATTATTATTTTTTTATCTAAAGGAAAGCTCAAGTATACCCATTTCATTGAAATTTGCGATAAATTTTACAAAAATACCGTAAAATAAACGGTAAAAAGAAAAAAAAAAAAGAGGCAATTTTTTCTTCTAAGTATATGCAAGAAGTTCTTTTTAGTTTGTTATTAAAAAAATTTTTTTAAGTAAATCTTTATGATATTCAAAGTTAAACTAAGCCATATTAGTTAATAAAACTACAATGACAATACATATTTATTATCAACAGTGAAAAAAGAAAAAATAATAAAGAAAGAGATAGCAAATATTTTAAAGATACGATCTTTTATTTTAAAAGAAAGTCGACAATGTATAATATGTTAAACAATTCCGAAATAGTTCAAAGAAAATGAAAACTGATTTGAATTTGAAAGAAGTGGAAAAGTGCAAATAAAATAATGTGTTCAACTTTTTATATGAAGCGTCTGGATACTGAGATAATTTTGCATAACAAATATTTAACGATAAAAAGATGAAAATGTTTACGGATAAGAATAATTGTATTTGAAAGATAGAGATAAAAATGTTCCATTTATTATAGAGAGAAAGAGGAGGATTTTTAAAAAAAGAAAAAAAAAAAAAATAATAGATGATTTATGAATTGATAACATTATTTCGTAAAGATCAGATCAGATTCCTTTCCTTTCCTTTCCTTTCATTTTCATTTTTTTTTTAAGTAATACTTTCTTCTACATTAATAAGAAAATGTTTTGGATTCGCAAAAATTTTCGATTTCAACTTTTGATGGTTTTATACTCTTTAAGAGCTTCTTAACGTGATTTGACAATTTTTGAATTGATATCTGTCTGTCAATGTGTCTATATGTGCGACAAAAATTTTATGGTAGCTCTATATCATGTACTTAGGTCAAGAACCAATGCATAGAATTTCATGAAATTTTATATTTAGTTACACCTTGATACAAAATGATGTCTATTAACTTTTGCTGCATATGGATCAACAGGTAGTGTTGCTATACTTATAATGCTGCAGTTTCCTCTCTTAACGAGAAAATTACATCTCAGCTTCTATTGAGTTTAAGTGCATAAAACATAATATTTGAGGTAATTGGACTGAAAATTAATGCTGATTAAATTTGGGTCTGGCTACATATCGGCTGGCTATAATCGCTGTTATGCTGCAATTTTTTTCTACTTACGAGAAGGATATATCATATATATCCTTCAGATATATCATTTGTTGTGTAAAAGTGCACAAAGTTTTTGATGTCTTTTATCAAAAAACGATTCTAATTCGATTTGGACATAATATTCGACTGATAGGAGGCGCTGTTAGACAGTACGAAGTTTTATGACCTACTATATTAGAAGGACACAGAAGAAAGTTTTGTGATGATCACAGTATATCAGTTTCCAATAGAATTTTTTTTAAATCTCATTGACTATCACACAGCATTTTATTTCTGATTTTGAAGAAAGAAATATAGCTATGAAAGCAATAATATTTTTATTGCTTATTTGAATAATACACTACCTTTCCATAAATGACCGGACGCTTTCGATTTCAGACTTTTTTTGAAATACCTATAAAAGCACCTGACGAATCATCTTGAAACTTCAGAAGTGTGAATAACTTGTTACATCTCATGTATTTCAGTGAAAGTTTTGTCCCGAAAATAAAAGGGGGACCAGTAAAAAATTAAATAAATATCTAAATGTTTGTGATCACCCTGTAAAAAGTAATACTTGAAATGCAATGTGGCTGTAGTAAGTGATTATGAGGCTCATTGTTATTCTCTGTATAAATTTTTATAAGGCTACCACATATATTCATGGTTAGAACTGCTTCTTAAAAAAAAAAAAAAAAGTCACTTTTTTCTTTCTATTATATTTAATAGAAGAAAGTATTGGATTCATAAAATTTTTCGACTTTCGGCTTTCAATGGATTAACACGTTTTGAGAGGTCTAGAACACGATTTGACCACTTTTAAAAAATGTCTGTCTGCGTGTGTGCGTGCGTGCCAAAAATTTTGTTACGACTGTATCTCAGGAACTACTGCACAGAATTGCAAATAAATTTATATGCAATTGACCTTGACCTAAATTAGTACTTATCAACTCTTGGTGTCAATTGCTCAACATGTGGCGCTGCTATACCGCGATTTTCACTATTTCAGGAAAGGCTATATCCCAGGAACTACTGTACGAATTTCAATATAAATTTATAAGCAGATGTACTTTGACAAAAGTTAGTGCATTCCAACTTTTGATGTCAATTGCTCAAATGGTGGTGCTACTATACAGAGATTTCCATAATTTAAGGGAAGGCTATATGCCTATATCTCAGAAAAAACTGCACGAATCTGCTTATAAATTTAAATGCACATGCACTTTGACATAAGTTAGTTCTTACCAACTTTTGGTGTAAATTGCTTAACAGGTCGCGCTGCTATAGAGCAATTTCCACAATGTAAAGGAAGAACTACTGCACAGAATTGTACATACATTTATATGTAAATGCGTCTCGACATAAATTAATGTCTAACAATTTTTGGTGTCAATCTCTCAGCAGGTAGCGCTGTTATACGTCGATTTCCGCAATTCCAGGGAAGGCTATATTTCAGGTTTTATTGCGTATAATTAAACAAAACTTGATATATAAGAAGGCCATTTTATATGGCATTATGCCGATTCAATTTGAATTCATATCAGCCAATATGGGGCGCTGTTATACTGCAATTTTCTTTGAGAACGGGAAGGCTACATTTCAACTTCTATGGCATATAACTGTAGGAAACTTGATATATGAGATAACTATTATGACTCGATGTCTTTTTCTAGTCAGTTTTGTCCTTTTATTACTTCCGGTGTGAGCCTTTTTTTATTTATTTATTTATTTATTTTTTTTTTTTTAACACACTTGACATTGTGAGTTTTTTTTGGTTTTCGTCCCAAGCTATTTCTATGGAGTTTTAGCTTTTTTTCCTCGTTTCCTATATTCTAAAGTGCGGTGGACTTTAGAATGATTTTGAATTGGATTTAATACCTTGTCCGTTATAGTTAAAAATGTGACACATTTCTTTGCAGTTTTTTAAATAAACCGTTATTTCAATCCATTTTTTAAGACTTTATTTATAGAGAAAAAAAACTGTCTTTCTTTTCTTATATTTAGTGTTAGTTTTTCTAAGATGAAAATCAGCTGCATTCATTATGGTGGATAATTTTAATAAATAATAGTTTAAATAAAATACTTTTACTGAGTGAATTTCTATAGGAAAATTCAGAGGAAAGTCTTGTGGTGGCCTCAACATACTAGTTTAACTATGATATGCAAGTTAATAAATCCAGTGCAAAGCCATTTTCAGGAAACTTGACACACAACATTAGACACAGCCTACTGCAATCACAATGCAAAAATATTAACTATCTAATTCAATAAGAGCAGTTTTACTAAATAATTTTTAAATGTGCATGCGCAAGCTTTAGAGAAATTTCATGTGCATAATTTAGTAGTCAAATGTATTAAGCTACCTATATAAAAAGCCCCAAACAAGTATCGTATAAGTTCAAAAAGTGTTACGCGACAGAATGAACTGCTTTTCAGTTCCTTTCAAAAAACCAGATAAACTATAAGGAGTTTTACTCACATTTTTATTTTGATTCAGTGAATGGCAATACAATGTTTGTTGACTGAAAATAAAAATTGAGAAAACACCTTGTCTTTTTCCTTATCTTTGAGGAGAACTGAAACTCAATTCATTCTAATTCTATCACGTACATTTTTTAATTTACATTGATATTTGTTTAGGGTTTTCATACAAGTAATTCAAAATTATCGGCTATCATATTATGCAAATGAAATTTCACTAAAGCTGGTGCATGCGCAGTTAAAAATTATTTCATAAAACTACTTATATTTCATTATATTTTTTATATTTTTGCATTCTGATTGCACTATGCTGTGTCTAATGCTGTGTGTCAAGTTTCCTGAAATAGATTTTGAATTGGATGTAATGCCTTGTCCGTTATACACTGAGAAAAAAAAATATACCGTCTTCACCTAGAATGAATAAATGGTCATTTTCTAAATCCTTAAACTAGAAATATATATTTCTGAGCTATGTGCATAAGGCACGTCAATGAACTGAATAGACGAAATGGTCGAGAATTTCTAATCTACACATTTCTAGATGGTGAAACAATATTCTGAATCTTGTATTACGAGAAATTCTCGCTTGATTTTCTAGAATTGGGTCATAAACCAAGATTTTAGCTGCTGAAACCCGCCTCTTGTATTCACATTTATTTGGAGATATTTTCAAATAGGTTCGCCCTCGACAGTATAGGCAAACGCTCAAGAATTCTAATAGAGGTCTCTAGAATTCGCTTTCGAAGGGGACTAGAAAATTTTTTATAAGAAATTTATAAGGATGACATGGAACTATTTTTTTTAGAGCCAGAATTTAGATTCTAGATGTCAGTTATAGAGTGTTTTCTTAGTGTACTGGCGTGCCTTATACTCATAGCTTGGAAATCTGTATTTCTAGTTTAGGGATTTAGAAAAGGACCATCTATTCGTTCTAGTTGAAAGCGATATATTTTTTTTTTCTCAGTGTAGTTAAAAATGTGACACATTTCTTTGCAGTTTTTTAAATAAACCGTTATATCTTCATGAATATATGTGGCAACCTTATAAAAATTTATACAGAGAATAAGAAGAAGCCTCATAATGACATACTACAGCCAGATTGCATTTTAAGCATTATTTTTTACACAGGGTGATCCCAAACATTTTCATTTTTATTTAATTTTTTACTGGCCCCCTTTTATTTTCGGGGCAAAACTTCCACTGAAATATATGAGGTGTAACATGTTATTCACACTCTTGAAGTTCCAAGATGAGTTGCCAAGTACTTTTTAAGATATTTGTAAAAACGTTTGAAATTGAAAGTGTGCGGTCATTTACGGAAAAGTAGTGAATAAATGTTGATTTTTTTTTTTTTTTCTTCTTTTTTTTCTCTTAATCATTCGACTGGAGTTTGGAAGTTCATGCTACATCCTTTCACTTTAAAATAAACACTAATCTTTAAAAGGGCCTTTAAAAAAAATAATTCATTTTAGATATTTTAGAGGGTTTCAACGTTAAGTTTTAAGTACCATTTAGTGAAAAAAGAATAATAAAAGTATCGTACTCTACAAAGAGTTTTAATCCATGTGATAAAAATGAATGAAGAAAAAAAAAATAGATATATATTATTTCATTTACATCAATCATATTTATTAATAACCATTTATATGCATTATAGTTAGTATATCAGCCAACTTTTTTATAATTATTTTACCTCCTGCTTTTACATTCGTATGAGATGTCTTTAGTTCTATTTTATCTAACAAAATATTTGATATTATATACACTTATTGACATCAGAACACGGTAAAAATGAGTTCTCTTCCCGCTTCATTAATTTTGATTTGAAAACCACTGATTACACCAGCTCAAAACGCAAGTAATCGAGCGTATCTCATATTCACAGCACCGCGTAAGTAATCGTGAAACCGATAATACACTTATTTCCAAAATAAACTCACGCATTGCAATATTTTGAATGATTACATTCTGACATGCAACAGACGGCATGATAATGCTCGTTTATGAGAACAGCTGGAAAATATATACTGAGCAATTCCGACCGATTTAGAGCAGTTTCATATATGCATTTAATAAATTCATGTACTTCTCCAAAATATGTTCTCATAGCTTCCGGTGTTTTTTCAGGGACTATACAACATATTGAAAATTGAAAGGAAGTCAACTTTCATCTTTATGTAACAACAGAAAGAACTTTTACCCAGAACTTTTTATTCAGTTTCTTACTTACATCAAAATAAATGAAAAGTGCGACACAAATTATTATTATTATTATTATTATTGTATTGGGGATGACGACTTTTTAATACATAACAATTAGCAAACTAGTATGTTGTGGCCGCCACATGACTTTCTTCTATATTTTCCTATACAAATTCACTCACTAAAATAATTCATTAAAATTATTATTAAAATAATCTGGTGTGTCACTCACACGACTTTCTCTTACCCTGAAATTTAATACTATAAATACAGGTTGCAGATTAATAGGTAAGATAACGAGTACTGTTATGTAAACCTATGTTAAACAATTCATATTAGGCTTCTAAAGAGTTTTATATGATAATTAGTTCTGTGTGAGGGGGCTACCGCCCCCCTCAACCCCCCGTTTCATTAATGCACCTACATTTATATAGATTTTAATTCGGTTATTAAAAAATATTTCTCTTTTTAAAAAATAATTTATTAAAATTATTATTTAAAAAAATTATCTTTTATGATAAGGCAGACGATTTTCATATTAGAGAAGTAGTATAACACCAAATATCCAAAAAGTCCATTTTATTCTCAATATTGAAAAAAAAAAAAAAGTACGATTTTTTTTCTAATTTTTTTTTTTCATTAAAAGTAAAAAAAAAAAAATCGATAACTTTGTTTTAAATTATCGCAGATCGATGGTTCAACCATTCGTTTTAGAGATATTGGCGAGCTCTTTTGAAAGATACCCATCATGAAAATTTACTCCGGGGAGACGAGGCTCCTACATACACAAAAATCTTTTCCCAGTTAACTGTCTCTATTACAAAAAATATATATTTGTTTCATTTGGTTTAGTGCAGTCTATAGACGTTAAACTCAATTTTCCTGCAATTTCCCACATAGACGTAATGTATTAGAATTCTCTTGATTGTCCCTGTACACGAACCATTTGCTTGATCTTAACGAAAAGCTTACTGTAGCATCCCTATATGATACACATTTAGAATACCAAGTTTGAACTTTCTGCCATAATTTGTTTTTGAGATATGCTGATAACAGACAGAGACACACACAGACACACACACAGACACACACACAGACACACAGACATACTCACAGACCATTTGCTAAAAACATGATTTTCGTATTCAGGGGACCTCAAAACGTGTAAATATAACAAAATTTCGCGTTCGAAAATTTAACCCAAAAACAATACTTTCTCTACCTTATGGGTAAGAGAAAGTAAAAAAAATTATCTTCCATGATAATGCAGACGATTTCCATATTAGAAAAGTAGTATAACATTAAAAAAAAAAAAAAAAAGACAATTTTATTCTCAAAATTACATTAAATATTTAATGAAAAAATATATTGAAAAAATATAATGAAAAGATATATTTAATGAAAAAAATCGATAACTTTATTTTAAATTATCGCAGATCGATGGTTCAACCATTCGTTTTAAAGGTATTGGCGAGATCTTTTGAACGATACCCATCATGAAAATTTACTCCCCTCGAGGGGGAAAATAATTCTATTTTTAAAAAATAATTTATTAAAATTATTATTTTAAAAAATTATCTTTTATGATAATGCAGACGATTTCTATATTAGAGAAGTAGTATAACACCAAATATCCAAAAAAAGTCCATTTTATTCTCAATAAAAAAAAAAAAAAAAAAAAAAAAGATTTTTCTTTTAAGTTTTTTTTCATTGAAAGTAAGAAGAAATCGATAACTTTGTTTTAAATTGTCGCAGATCGATGGTTCAACCATTCGTTTTAAAGGTATTGGCGAGCTCTTTTGAAAGATACCCATCATGAAAATTTACCCTCCCCCCCCAGGGGAAAGGGGGAGGCGAGGCTCCTACATACACAATTTTTTTCTCCCAGTTAACTATCTCTATTATAAAAAATATTTATTCCTTTCATTTGGTTTAGTGCAGTCTATAGACATAAAACTCTACTTACCTGCAATTTCCCCCATAGACGTAATGTATTAGAATTCTCTTGATTGTCCCTGTATACGAACCATTTGCTTGATCTTAACGAAAAGCTTACTGTAGCATCCCTATATGATAAACATTTAGAATACCAAGTTTGAACTTTCTATCATAATTTATTTTTGAGATATGCTGATAACAGACAGACACATAGACAGACACACACACACACAGACACACACACACATACACAGAGAGACATACACACAGACCATTTACTAAAAACATGATTTTCGTATTCAGGGGACCTCAAAACGTGTAAATATAACAAAATCTCGCTTTCGAAATTTTGACTCAAAACAATATTTTCTCTACCTTATGGGTAAGAGAAAGTAAATAATCTGGTGTGTCACTCACACGACTTTCTCTTACCCTGAAATTTAATACTATAAATACAGGTTGCAGATTAATAGGTAAGATAACGAGTACTGTTATGTAAACCTATGTTAAGCAATTCATATTAGGCTTCTGAAGAGTTTTATATGATAATTAGTTCTGTGTGAGGGGGCTACCGCCCCCCCTCAACCCCCCGTTTCATTAATGCACCTACATTTATATAGAATTTAATTTGGTTATTAAAAAATATTTCTCTTTTTAAAAAATAATTTATTAAAATTATTATTTAAAAAAATTTTTCTTTTATGATAAGGCAGACTATTTCCATATTAGAGAAGTAGTTTAACACCAAATATCCAAAAAAAGTCCATTTTATTCTCAATATTAAAAAAAAAAAAAAAGTACGATTTTTTTTCAAAGTTTTTTTTTTTTTTTTTTTTTTTTTTTTCGTTAAAAGTAAAAAATATCGATAACTTTGTTTTAAATTATCGCAGATCGATGGTTCAACCATTCGTTTTAAAGGTATTTTCGAGCTCTTTTGAAAGATACCCATCATGAAAATTTACTCCCCTCGAGGGGGGACTTCCCCCCCAAGGGGGGAGGCGAGGCTCCTACATACACAAAAAAATTTTCCCAGTTAACTGTCTCTATTACAAAAAATATATATTTGTTTCATTTGGTTTAGTGCAGTCTATAGACGTTAAACTGTATTTTCCTGCAATTTCCCCCATAGACGTAATGTATTAGAATTCTCTTGATTGTCCCTGTACACGAACCATTTGCTTGATCTTAACGAAAAGCTTACTGTAGCATCCCTATATGATACATATTTAGAATACCAAGTTTGAACTTTCTGCCATAATTTGTTTTTGAGATATGCTGATAACAGACAGACACACACACAGACACACACACAGACACACACACACACACACACACACACACACAGACACACACACACACAGACACACAGACCATTTGCTAAAAACATGATTTTCGTATTCAGGGGACCTCAAAACGTGTAAATATAACAAAATCTCGCGTTCGAAAATTTGAGCCAAAAACAATAGTTTCTCTACCTTATGTGTAAGAGAAAGTAAAAAAAAGTACCTGCAATATGCTGCACATGTGTAACAGCTGTAATTTTTCCCTCTCTCTTTTCTGGTGTTACTATTTCTATTTCTATTTTATTTTATGGCTTTTTTAAATTTTAAAAGCTTTGCATTTTTTAAATAGTTTGATTTAAACAACATTTCTTTATACTCTATTGTTAAAACATTTAATTACCATACAATGAAAGAAAAAGATGTATAAGAATTTCCCAAAGCAAATAATTTAATTTTCAAGTAATGGAAAAGAAGCATTAAATAATATTATTTGAAAAGTAAAGGTTCATTGCCCACAGATATAGTATTCGAATGTTTAGACAAGTTTTCTGGTAACACATTTTATTGATCGGCTAACATGTAATGTAACTGAAATTTCGTTATATAGAAATTACATTTTGTTTATGGTATTTTTGTAAAGGTTTAATAGGAATTTTATTATTTGAGATTATTAAATTTAATCCAATGTAGTTAGAAAAGAAATATGAATGCAAGAAAAATTCTATTGAAAATTCTTTATATCAGATTGTTTCTCTACGCTGAATAAATGAAGAATTCTATTTAACATAAAATTGTCGAATTCGGTGTTTGCGGTAAGAATTAACAAAAGAGAAAGTAAAAATAAATAAATAAAGAGGCGAAAACTGATTTTTTTTTTTTTTTTTTTTTAAATAATATATATATTGTTGCGTACTTGGGGGTTCGTGAGTTGTCTGAGAATGAAAGGCCAAACGTACAAAAATTCAGTAGTTTATTCACAGAAAATTCCAGAAAAATGCAGGTCTATAAACCAAGTATCAGCTTCAATTCAAACAGTAAACACAGCTTAAACAACAGCTGTCAATAGCAAATCCACAGTACAAACTGTATACCAATAACACTTGAAGCAAGTCTCTCTCAAAGAGGCTCAAGAGCAATGCAAGCACTAGCGAAGCTGGCTGAGATCTGAACTGAACTAACTGCCTTGGCGAGGAAGCGCTCCTTATATGCTGTTCCATGGAACCCAGATTTTTCGAGAAAACTCTAGAAAGTGGTCAACCAATCAACTTACAGCTTCCATATTTGGTATATCCCATATAAGGATTTTCTCGCCAAGGTCGCCAAAAAAATCGCCAAGGTGGGAAAAAGTCGCCAAATTTGGCGCCAAATCCCTTACCTGCATTACTGGGGCCTTTTAATGCTCTTTTAAGGGAAAATAAGGC
The DNA here is from genome assembly GCA_963930645.1 of Salticus scenicus. Taxonomy (NCBI): domain Eukaryota; kingdom Metazoa; phylum Arthropoda; class Arachnida; order Araneae; family Salticidae; genus Salticus; species Salticus scenicus. The sequence goes on along the minus strand of OZ005653.1, from coordinate 199,779,840 downwards.
TATTTCAACGCTAAAACGACTAGAAATGCACAAAATTAGCACTTTATCAACTTACTAAGCCTCTTTGAAAGAATTTATACAAAAATAAATACAATTATTTACAATTTCGTAACACTGCCCCCCTCCCAAGGACTGCACGTCCCGGGCAGTGCAACCCTTGGTCAAGAGGCGAAACTAAACAAATTTACACAATCTAAAACACAAAAACTAAGTTGCATATAACGATAAAATAGAAATACAAATCAAGTGAGAAATATTTACAAAATTGACAACTATGTACAAATACAAATATTTACATTACGCATGCGCAAATTTTACCAGTATTTACATTTTTAATATTACCGTTATTTGTGGTACTTGGCTAGCCTATTATAGTGCACCACCTTCGGTTTTGATGAAGGTGTTTTAGTGATCCGCACCACTACATCATTCAGCCTTTTTAAGACTGTGTATGGTCCGTCCCAGTTGCACTGTAACTTGGGAGAGAGTCCTTTGCGTCGAACAGGATTCCACAACCAGATCTTCTCTCCTTCCTGAAACTCATGTTGCGTAGCCTTTAGATCGTACCTTGTCTTCATTTTCTCCGATGCAATGTGAATTCGCTCCCGAGCAAAGTTGTGAACGTCCTCAAATCGTGCCTGGAGATCTTGGATGTACTCCTCGGGCGATGAAGGCGCATCGGGTGGACAACCAAACAGGAGATCACAAGGGAGACGGAGTTCACGTCCAAACAGCATCTGGGCTGGAGTATAGCCGGTGGTTTCATGGACAGCACTTCGATAAGCCAGCAGGAACAATGGCAACTTCAAGTCCCAATCTTGCTGGTTCCTTGATACTAGAAGGGAGAGGTTATTCAGGATGGTACGATTGAACCTCTCGACCATGCCGTCCGACTGGGGATGTAAGGGTGTTGTCCGGGTTTTGTCTACGCCGAGTAGTTGACACAGTCCTTTGAAAACATCAGAGGTAAAGTTCCTACCTTGGTCGGTATGAAGTTGTAGGGGCGTGCCGTACCTTGACACCCATTGCTGCACTAGGACCTCTGCGACTGTGCATGCCTCTTGATCGGGAATGGGATATGCCTCAGGCCACTTGGTGAAATAGTCCATCACGACGAGAATGTATTTATTTCCACTGGAGGTCCGTGGCAAAGGACCCAAGATGTCGATTGCAATCCGTTCAAATGGTGCTCCTACGTTATACCGTTGCAGTCTTCCTCGACTTCGTTTCTGTGGGCCTTTACGTGCCGCACAAGCATCACAGGATTTACACCATTTCTCCACATCCTCCTTTGCCTTGCACCAGTAGAAGCGTTCCCGAACTTTCTGCAGAGTCTTCATTACCCCAAAATGGCCTCCGGTAGAGCTACTATGCAGTTGTTCTAAAACAGCTGGAATTTTTGATCTTGGTAATAAAATCTGCCATCTGAAGCTTTTCCCATCATCAGATTCCCACTTTCTGTATAATACGCCGTTTCTGATATGAAGAGAGTCCCAAAGTGCCCAATAACTTTTCGTAATGGGACTAAATCTGGAAATGTCCTGCCAGATAGGTCTGTTGCTGGTCGTCTCCTTCAGCTGTAATATTGGCTTTATGTCAGGATCTTCCAACTGGGCTTTTCTAAGTTCTTCGTCACTCCATGGATCGGGATCTTGATCTGATGGTGTTGAGACAGTAACTTGGCAGGCAACCGGATTTATCGGCAGGTATTTCTGCTCGGCTCTAGAGCAGTACTTGCAGCTTTCCAAACAGGGCTTCCGTGACAAGGCATCTGCATTAGCATGTAGAGTCCCTTTACGATGATGTATTTCGAAGTCATATTCCTGGAGGCGTTGTATCCACCTGGCAATCTGTCCTTCCGGGTTCTTGAACTGGAGCAACCACGTTAAAGATGCATGGTCAGTCCGGAGCAGGAATCTTCTGCCATAGAGGTAATGATGGAAATGTTCTATGGCTTTTACGATGGCGAGTAGCTCTTTCCTGGTGGTACAGTAATTTCGCTCCGGTTTAGACAGGCATTTACTCCAATAGGCAATGACATGTTCTTGACCATCAATTTCCTGCGACAGAACAGCACCGACACTCTCATGGCTGGCATCTGTATCAAGTATAAACTGTCTGTCGGGCTGTGGATACGTCAAGATAGGCGATGATGTTAAGGCCTCTTTAAGTCGCTGGAAAGCTTTTTCACATTCATCTGTCCTTAGGAACTTCTGTTTGGCTTCCGTCAGCTTGTGGAGTGGTCTGGCAATATTTGAGAAACCCTTGACAAACTTCCTGTAGTAAGTGCATAACCCCAGGAAACTTCGTAGTTGGTGTACATTTTCAGGGTGACTCCAGTTCTCGACTGCAGAGATCTTCTCAGGATCAGTTCTCACACCTTCGGCAGAGATGATATGGCCGAGGTAGCTCACTTCACGACGGAACAAGTTACACTTGCCTGGATTCAATTTGAGGTTAGCCATTCTGAGTTTCTCCAGCACCTTTCGGATGTTTCGTAGATGGTCTTCAAAGGTGCGCCCCACAATGATAATATCATCCAAATACACCAGACAGGCTTCATAGGAAAGTCCTTTTAGAACTGTCTCCATCAGGCGTTCGAAGGTGGCAGGTGCATTACATAATCCGAATGGCATAACTTTAAATTGCCACAGTCCTTGTCCCGTTGTGAATGCAGTCTTCTCACGATCATCAGGATGTAATTCTACTTGCCAGTAACCGCTCTTCAGATCCAACGTCGAGAACCATTTATTGCCAGCAAGTGTGTCTAATGTGTCGTCAATTCTGGGAAGAGGGTAACTGTCTTTCTTCGTGATGTCATTCAAACGATGATAATCCACACAAAATCTTGTTGAACCATCCTTTTTTCGCACCAGTACTATGGGAGAGGCCCAAGGACTCGTTGATGGCTCGATGACATCATTGTGCTGCATTTCACTTAGAAGTTCAGTGACCTCTTCCTGTTTAGCAAATGGGAGTCTTCTTGGATGTTGTTTGATTGGAGGATGATTTCCTGTATCAATTCTGTGCTGGGTGATGTTCGTTCTCCCGACGTCTTCAGGTGTTCGAGAAAAAAGGTCTTTAAATTCTTGGAGTAGCTTCTCCGCAGCACATCTCTGTTCTTTTCCTAACTCTGCATTCTTGAGTAGTTCCATTGTTAATTGCTCAGAAGACTTGGATTCGGTTGATTGCGTGGGGCGGTTGATGCATGTGACAGGAGTGCAGGTTGCCAACACCTCATCCTTCTTCACTGTCCGGACCTTATCGCTGATGTTTGCGACTCGCACAGGAATTGAGAGATCAACTAGAGATGAAGCTACCAGAACTCCTCTTCGGCTATTGTCTGTATTCGGGTATTCAATCAGTCCATAGCGGAAGTATTGCTTTGTAGGTGGTGTTCCTGAAACTATTGTCTCTGTGTGTGGAGGGATGGAAATTTCAGACTCTGGCAAATTGTCTGAATGTCTTGATTTTCAGTGTTGAACACAGCGATGTCTTCCGAACTCGAATGCAGTTCATTATTCTTGAAGTCCAATTGAAAGTTAAATTTTCTCAGGAAATCAATTCCAATGATTAAAGGATCTCTTATATCAGCCACATATGCCATATGATGGTAACTGGCATTCCCAAAAGTGATGGCCAAGTTCATTTTTCCATATATTTTGATTTCGTCTCCGGTCACAGTCTGGAGTTTAACGCAGGGTGGAGTCCAGATGATCTTCTCTTTTAGTTCTTGAGCCAAATCCGTTCTAATGATGGTCACGTTGGCTCCCGTGTCCAGAATCATCCGGCAGGTGGCGTTGTTGACTTGGCCATAGACGTGAAGTCCATTATCGCCGCCATTCATCGATGAAACATGAAATACTGTAAATTGGGGCTCTTTAATTTTAGGCAACCTCCGCCCCGCGAGGTGGCCTCCTCTTAGTTTCCCTGTAGTGATGGTGAAGACGGGTGATTTCCTATAGTTGGTCGTACAGGGCAGTTCCTCTTCACGTGACCATCCCCTCCACAGCCCCAGCACTTTATCTTCCGGTCCTTTATTTCCTTTTTATTCTCCAGGCTGCGCAATCTCTTTAAGATCTCTTCGATACTTCTCTTCATTTCATTCTCATCAGCAGGCGTATCGTTTAATGAGACTGCTCTTATAGAATGGCGGTCTTTACGGGAGGCTTGTTGGGCTGCCTCTATCCTAAGTGCATAGTCTAAAGCTGATTCTACGTCTCTGATGTTGGAAAGTCTCAGCGCTTTTTGAATTTCTGGATCCCGAACAGCATCGATAAAGTACTGAAGAGCTAAGTCGTTTCGAGTATCAGCTTGACAGTCTGAGAATGCTAGGTGTGACAATCTCTGAATGTCCGCTGCCAGCTCTTGCAAACTTTCGCCCGTTTTCTGGTAACGGGACTTTAGCTGGAGGCGACTATAGTCCTTAGAACACTTCTCTCCGAACCTTAGCTCCAGTGCTCTAGTCAGGGCCTCGAAGTCGTTCCTTTCTTCTTTGGAAACATTTCTCAGGATCTCGGCTGCATCTCCCCGTAATGCTGCTGCTAAGTGGACTGACTTGGCGGCAGAGTCCCAGCCGTTAGCTTCAGCAACGATGGAAAACTGCGTCTTATATACATGCCAGGAGGAACTGCCATCGTAGGTAGATAGCTTAATAAATTCCTGATTCTGGATTCTTCTCTCTTTCCTTTCAGTTTCCTGGGGCATGGATTCTAACTTTTCTTCCATTTTTTTCTCCAAATCTTCTTCTATTCTCTTAAACTTGCTTTCTATCTCTGAAACCCTTCCTTTCAGCTCTTGATCAAAGTTTTCTTTAAATTTCTCCTCAAAATTCTCTTCTATCTTCATGAATCTCTCTTCAAAATTCTTTTCTACTTTCATAACATTTTCCTCGATCTTCATTGCTTTCTCTTCAAAACTCTCTTCTATTTTCAAAACTTTCTCTTCTATTCCATCTATTCTGCTTCCCATATCCGATAATTTACTTTCAATCACTTCCGTTACTGTCGAAAGTTCTCTCTTCACCTCGTCTTGATTAGATTTAATTTCTTCGGTCAAACTGTCTTTCAACTCTCTTTGCGATGTTTCCATTTTCTCTTGTGCTACCTTCATTTCTTTCATCTCTTGACTCAGGCTATCTTTCATCTCTCTTTGCGATGCTTCCATCTTTTCCTGTCCTGTTTCCATTTTCTCTATCAATCCGGTTTCCATCTTTTCCTGTCCGGCTTTCATTTCCTCTATCAATCCAGATCTTAACTCATTCATCTGAGCAGTGAGTCCTTTTAGAAATTTCTTCATTTCTTGTTCCATAGCTCTCGTTATCACCATTCACAGAGAAACCCCGCTCCTGACACCAGAAATGTTGCGTACTTGGGGGTTCGTGAGTTGTCTGAGAATGAAAGGCCAAACGTACAAAAATTCAGTAATTTATTCACAGAAAATTCCAGAAAAATGCAGGTCTATAAACTAAGTATCAGCTTCAATTCAAAAAGTAAACACAGCTTAAACAACAGCTGTCAATAGCAAATCCACAGTACAAACTGTATACCAATAACACTTGAAGCAAGTCTCTCTCAAAGAGGCTCAAGAGCAATGCAAGCACTAGCGAAGCTGGCTGAGATCTGAACTGAACTAACTGCCTTGGCGAGGAAGCGCTCCTTATATGCTGTTCCATGGAACCCAGATTTTTCGAGAAAACTCTAGAAAGTGGTCAACCAATCAACTTACAGCTTCCATATTTGGTATATCCCATATAAGGATTTTCTCGCCAAGGTCGCCAAAAAAATCGCCAAGGTGGGAAAAAGTCGCCAAATTTGGCGCCAAATCCCTTACTTGCATTACTGGGGCCTTTTAATGCGTTTTTAAGGGAAAATAAGGCTATTTCAACGCTAAAACGACTAGAAATGCACAAAATTAGCACTTTATCAACTTACTAAGCCTCTTTGAAAGAATTTATACAAAAATAAATACAATTATTTACAATTTCGTAACAATATATATGTGTGTGTGTGTGTGTAGCCGATTATAAAAAAAAAAAAAAAAAAAAAAAAAAAAATGCGTGATATATTTGCTCTCTATTATATCAGTCATTCGGATGTAGTGATTAAAATTATGAGTAAAAAGAAAAAAAAAAAAAAAAAAAAAAAAAAAAAGGATGTAAAAGTAAATATTTAAAAACACTGCGGAAGTTTTTTTTATCAATGCATAATATATATATATACATATATATATATATTTAAAAAAATCTTAAGTTATCTGTTTCTACGCTGCGGTAAATTTTTAAAAATTTTATATTGTTGAGAAGCTGCTATTTTTTCGAGAATGAAAAAAAAAAAAAAAAAAAAAAAAACCAGCATAATATTACGATTTTACGAATGATTTTAATTATTAAATTTTGGTTATTAATGAAATATTATTGCACTAATGTGAAAAATGACACTTTCTTTTATTGAAATTTAAGTTTTTTTTTTTTTTTTCCTTTTCCTTTTTTTTCTTTAAATATTCAAATTTGTTTTATGTTTATATTTCAATATGATATTTATTTATTCTTAAATCCTTATATTTCATCTTTATCTTGTTTTACATTTACATCAAAATTTATATAGGGTAAGTGCACCAGTGATTGACACTTTTAGAGCAATCTCTGATGTTTTTAATGTTCTAGTCATCAAAAAATATTTTTAAAAATCTTAAGTCAGTACACAGGGTATGAAAGACATTCAGAACCACATATATGTTAAAATATATACATTTGATAAGAATTATTATTTTTTTTTTTCATGAATTTTTATTTGACACCCACTCAATGTTCCAGTAATTGACACTGCCAGTTATTCATTTTATCAGTGATTGGCCCCTATGTTCCAGTGTTTGACACTGCTAGTTATTCATTTTACCAGTTATTAGCACCCTGTCCTCTAGCGTTTGACATAAAATGTTAAAATTCTTATATTAGTAAAATATATGATTTTATTATTTATCTTATTTATTAATTATTTCGGGATAGATGTCAATTACTGGAGCATGCCAATCACTGGAGCACCTATCCTATATCAGAATATATTATATGTTAAATCTTCAGTAATAATATCCTTCAAATCATTTTTTTTAAACGTTTATAATGCTACATCTCTAAAAATGTCTTCAAACAATGTTCATACAATAAAGTTACATAAAAACAAATGACTTATTTCCATTAGACTACATAAAAAAAAAAAAAATAAATAAATAAAAATTTAAGATCCAAAAGAGAAAAAAAAAAAAAATTACCCAGCAAACAATATCCTTAAACTGCTAATAATGACGCTGTTTCATTAATAGCTATTAGCAGGTTTAGTCATTCATCTTCTGTAGCTTTTTGTTATCTGATATTTGTATATCGGATGATAAAGGGTCAGAAAAATAAGAGGCGGAAGATGTATTTTATGCCTTACTCATATAACCCTTTTTTAAGCAGTTTTCTACCCAAATCTTTTAAGAATAGTTAAGAATAGACATGGAAGTATGCTCCGACAGTAAATGAGTCATTTAGAATTATGATTAATAATTATGTTTATGGAAATTAGTTTTCTCTGCGTATTATGTAACGATTTACTTTCATGCGTATAATTTTCATGTGTATAATGTTCTGATATCAGAAATTAAAATTAACATGCTTAATATATTTACACAATATTTTAATAACAAGAGTTATCTGCAACGGCATACAGTATGTTACAATAGCAGGAGTTATCTGAAATGGTTTATATGATATTTCAATAACAGGAGTTTATCTGCAATGGCATACAGGATGTTTCAATAACAGGAGTTATCTGCAACGGCATACAGGAAGTTTCAATAACAGGAGTTTTCTGCAATAGTTATTTATGCATGTTATTGCAATCGCAAAAGTTATCTGCAATAGCATATATGACATTTCAGTAATAACAGTTATGGGAATATCAAATAAAAATAAAATGAAAATTTAAGCAATAAGCATTAAGCTCAATTTTATTAATAGTATTTCAACTTAACAGAACTAAATAATTTCATTTATTATGTGATAAATTAATTAAATCACCTTTATCCTTTGATGTCCTTGCATTTATCCAGTTCCTACTATTAGTTCACACTCTCCCTATATATATCTTGTTCAAATCTTGCAATCTATTTTTAATTAATTTCCCTACTAGCTAGGCATTTGAAATTTTTACAATAGCTCACAACCCGATGACAACACAATACTTCGAAGTCCGATTTTCGAATTTTTTATTAGTTTTCTTATAATTAATTAAAATATGAAAATAATAACATCCTAATAGCATTAAAATAGCCATTAAAATATTAGCTATAATTTAATTGTTGAAAAAAAAAAAAAAAAAAAAAAAAAAAAGAGCTCATTTTTTTTCGACATAAAAATAAATACATTTAATTAAATGTGAACATTAAAAAATTATAAAAAGTTAAAATTATGCATCTCACAAAAATTGACGTCATTATCACTTTAAAAATTTTATGCACATTGATAAGAGCTCTATGATTCATCAGAAAATTTAAACCATGGTACATAAAAAGTTTTTTTTTTATCTTATAATTATTTAATTCCTACTATTAGTTCACACTCTCCTTATATATATTTATATATCTTGTTCAATTTTTCAATAATTAATAAAATACTTTTTATTCATTCACTCAAGTTCAAATACATTTTTTTAAACTTGTAGTAGATGACACTTGATGTTAATATTTTAATACAGTTTTTTCAAATACTTGTAATTATTTAATAAAATATAACTAAAATAAAATTTTTCTTTGTTGACCTAAGTAGGAATTGACTTATTTATTTATTTATTTATTATTTTTTTTTTTTTCAAACTCAATTTTTTTCTTCGTAATAAAATATTTTGTATTCAGTGATATTTATAAATGTTCATTTCGGTCAATGTTCAGTTATATTTTTGATGATTTGAAATTCAATATTTTTCCATCATCAAAATACTTTACATTGATCCACGGTATTCAAAACCTATTGCTGAATTCGAAGTTACTTATATTTTTGAAACTCTGTGTTCGAGTAAGATTTTAAATTCCTTGCATTCTCCAATATTTATGACTTTTGCTGAATTCAGTATGTCTTTGAGGTTCAGAATTCGATCTTCTCTACACATGAAAGTATACATTCATCACTAATATTTATAATTTTTTGATCAATTTATTGATTAAGTTTTTGACAAGTATAACCGACCGTCTCAGGACTAGGGGAAAAAAAAATCTTTCCTAGTCATGTAACCATCTATTATTCTCTATTTACGAATATTTATAATTATTTTTTCTACACACACAGACTCCTTCGAATATATATATATATATATATATATATATATATATATATATATGTACATTAACTTTTAGTTTTTCTTAGGTAGTTATTAACGGTTTACTTTTAACCAGATAATTTTTTGTACAAGATTTTATTTTATATTAAAAGTTTATCTTCATTGTTCTTTTATTATTATTATTTACTTATCTTGTTCAGTCATTATAATTATTCTTCGACGTGTGGGACGACTTGTATGAGAATTGATAGAAAAATCATTAGGATTTGTCAAAATGGGTCCTTATTTTAAAAACAAAATTATTCTTTTGCTTGCAGAATGCATCTATCTGTTTTTGGTGAAAAGAGCTTTTCTTTTAGGAAGTATCTCATAAATCACAATGTAAAGCCTTTAAAGTCGGCTTGCAAGAATCAATTATACACTGAGATTCATTGTAAAAATCTATACTTTTTTTTTTTTTTAATCTATCTGATCACATGAAGAAATATGTTAATACTAACGAAGATTTGAGGAAAAAAAAAAATAAAAAATAAATAAATAAATAAAAATAAGTGAATCCGTTATAGAAACTTTTCTGATGTAGATTTTTTTTTTTTTTTTTGGTAACTACAAAAAACGATACGTAGTAAAAAAAAAAAAAAAAAAAAAATGTGATGTTATTACAAGAGTAAAAATATGCATAATAAAAACTGTTCCGAATGCATGTTTGCACCTGAAGAAGACGCATCCGAAGAATAGCCTATAAAATCTTCGATTTAATTTTAAAGCTACTTTTTTTTTTTTTTTTTTTTTTTTTTGTATAACAACTAACTTCTTTTATATAACCATTTTTATTTATAGCTACATTTTTTTTTTTTTTCTTTTTCTTTCTTTCTTTCTTTTTTTTTTTTTTTTTTTTTTAAAAGACAGGATTTGTCAAAACATTTTATTGTTTACTTATTTAAAAAACAAAATTACACTTTTGTTTGCAGGATGTATCTGTCTGTTTTTAAGAAAGAAAATTTTTAATTTAGGAAGTATCTCATGAACCACAGTGTAAAGCCTTTAAAGTCGACTTGCAAGAATCAATTATTACATTGAGATTCATTGTAAAAATCGATACAATTTTCTTGATCTCTCTGATCTTACGAAGAAATATGTTAATACTGGCGAATACTTGAGAGAGAGATAAAATGAAATCAGTTATAGAAATGTTTTTGATACAAATTTGTTTTCGGTAACTACAGAAAACGAAACGTAGTATGTATCACTTTCACTAGAGTAAAATTATGCATAATAAAAAATGTTCTGAATGCATGCTTGCAACCGAAGAATACGCAATCGAAAAATAGTCTGTTAAGTCTTAGATTTATTTATTTATTTATTTATTTATTTATTTTTTGTGTGTGTGTGCATGTGTGATGTTTTACTTCTAAAAGATTATTATAATCAACTTAATTTTCATTTGTTTTTAAATTTTTCATAAATATATTGATCTTTATACTTCTTTAACTTCGGAACTCATTCTCTTCATCCTTTCCCTTTTAGAAAATAAAGTTTAAGATAACTTTCTAATAATTATTCATTTCATTTCTTAATCTTGACTGTAATGTAATCGTACAGATCATCATTCCTAACCAGCATTTTGTAATACATAAAACCATTATTTACATATTAACAATATTTTTCCAAATTCTGCCTTTTCTTTTTCTTTTTAACAACGAAAAACTGATTGTTTTTTTTTTTTTAAGCATTCAAATATTCTGTTTTTAAAAATCATTAATATGAATAAAAACTGCCATGAATTCATAACTGATGAATTCAAAAGAGATTGTAATGACTTTCTTCCGGGAATGTTCCGTAGAAGGGGACAACTTGTGAGTGAGAAATGTGAGAAAGTAGTCAGGATTTGTCAAAACGTGTTATAGTGTCCTTATTTAAAAAACAAAAATTACACTTTTGTTTGCAGGATGTGTCTGTCTGCTTTGATAAAAAGATATTGTATTTTAGGAAGTATCCCATGACTCACAATGTAAAGCCTTCTAAAGCCGGCTTGCATGAATCAATTAATATTTTTTGTATCGTTAAGTAATTCTTTCACCTTGAAAGATCGGAGTAAAAAGTCATTCTTGGATTTCACTATGAAAAATTATTATTTATTTTTTCTCTTCTTTCCACTTGCAACAGGAAATGCCAGTCTGGTTTTACCTTGGCAATGATGAGTACAATGATCAAAACTGGGAAAATTTAAGAATAATCATAATGTTAATAAAATATATGCTTTAAAGTTAGGAATACGAATGAAATTTATGCTAAATTACATAAGTATGGTTATAGCTGTAATTACTCCAAACAATAACAACACCAACACCAACAACAACAGCAACAGTAATAATAATAATAAAAAAAAATAATAATAATGCGTGCAACAACTGAAAGCATAATCAAAGCAGATTTGCAGTCAAAATTTATTGATTTGACGATACTTTGAAAGTCTAAATTATCTCAATGCTATATTTACTTGTTTATTTACTTATTTAATATGCAACATGTAGTAGAGTCTTACTCACACATTTATATATATGTCTACTTTACTTACATTCATTCAATTTACATATCAATTTGCATTCATACAACTGAAACGTTCTAAACACATAACATCTATATAAATAAAGAGAAGTGTCTGTCTGTGTGTGTGTCTGTCTGCGCTCTGGTGCTTATACTACTGATCACAGAGCGTTCAAATTTGGCATATGGGTACCTGGGACACTGCAGGTGTGCACCTCATCAAGATTTTTTCGAATTTCGAATTTAAACTTTTTAAATTCGTGTTTTTTCGATTTTAAACATTGGCTTTTATGTTTCATTTTTCATTTTTCATGAATTTATTCTTCGATTGTAATCGTCTGCGTATCTTAGCAACGGCTATTACGCAATTCATTTTTTATTTAATACATTCATTTGAAGGCGATTTTCTTTTCTTTCTTTCTTTCTTTCTTTTTTTTTTTTTAAATTATTATTATATTTATTGAAAATCAAATGGTAATGCAATAGAAATAAATTGTTACGTTTATGTATAAATTTTATAGTATAGCAACTTTTTATTTTTCATTTTTTAAATTAATTCCTATAAAAGAAAAATCTTTTACTATTATTATTATTTTTAATATATATTGGGTGAAAAAATGGTAGTTTATTGTAGAAAGGATTAAACTGATTAAAATTCGTTTGTTTTTCATGTATTTAATTCCTTTTAAAATAAAATCTACTTTTTTATTTTATTTTATTGCACTGGTCGGAATCAAATCGTAATACAGTGTAAATAACGGGGGCTATAAAACACATGGTTCAAAAACTGAAATGTATAATAGATGCTGAGATACAGTCATATTTAAAATTGCAGTTCTTAAATAACAGAAAATCAACAAGTCGTCGATAAATACCCAGATTGAAGTGCCCGGGAAAGACCTTTCTGTAGACAGTGGGAAACTGGACCCGATGCAGTACGGGCAGAAAAAAGAGCTGCCTTAGGCAACGGGTACCCGAAGAAGCGAAATCTGAAGCGATTTCAGTTTTTTTTTTTTTTTTAAGTTTTTATTTGTAATGTGATGTAAAAAATAAATACTGATCCAACTCTCTAAAATATGAAGAGTGAGATCTCACTCTAAAAGAGTGGCATATCACTCTTTGAACATGCCAAAATGGAGCCAACCTCTAAAGAGTGAAAAGTCTCTTTTCGAAAGAGTGAGATTTCTCACTCTTTATCAAGAGTGAGATTATTCCGAGTAATTCAAAGAATATGACTGCTTATTTTTCTTTAAAAAATTGCGTACACTAGACGATATCGTTTCATTTCGCCTTGCGAATGAACTCCAGTTCAACGGTGGAATTAATGCAGTTTGGATTCGTCGAGAATCGAACCCAGGCCGTCCTCGTAGCAAGCGAGTGTCTTACCACTGAACCACTGAGCACATACACTTTTTGCTTATTTTACATTATTAAATCATTCTTATACGTGATCAATCATATTTTAATTTTTACTTCATTTATCAACAGTATAAAATTACAGAATTCTAATGGATACTTTAAAATTATAATTATTTTGAAATTGCTAAAATTAGAATTATTTTCAAAGAAAATGTGTACCTGAAAACAAATTTCCTAATACAAGCAGTCATTTAAATTAGCTTATAGGGAAAAGAAGTTACTCAAGTGTACATGTTTAAAGAAAATAAATAAATAAATAAATGTTCGCATACAAATCTATAGAGTTTCCTGAAAAGCTCTTCCGCTCAGTAGTATAAAACTCGCTGTTGATTTTAAATATTAGTAAAGAATTATACCCATTTCTTTTAATATTTCACAAATGTTAGCTGTCAATGAATATAATAAAAATATGAGTTATTATAGATTTTAAGGCGTTGTGCATTAAATATTTGCCTGATATTTTCTCTTATACTTTATATATTTCTGAATAAAACTATTTACTTTCCAATACAAATTTCGATATTTTTTTTGTGATTTTCCATTCTTCACTAATAATATTACTTCGATTTTGTCAATCGCAAAGAAAAAAATATTTACCGAATTATCTTTTAGCATAATTATTTTCCTTTTTTTTTTTATTCATCAGAAATTTAGTTATAAGGAATAAGTCTAGGAATAAGTTCTGTTAAACAAATGCATGCATCAGATCGTTCAGAAACTGTCCATTTTTCATTCGAATTATGATTAACAGATGGCGGCAGCTATTTCTCACTCTACAAAAGTTTGATCTTGTGATACATGATGACCTCACTCTTTGTGACAAAGTGACTATTCGTCACCCTTTCACAAAAAGTGAGAAATGTCACATTTTCAAGAGTGATAATAGTGTTTTCTCACCTTTATTGGTGTCAAAATAGGGGTCACTTTTTTAAGGAGAGAGATTCTCACTCCAGAAATTTTAGAGAGAATTCTTTTGAAAATTCATTTAAATATAGTGACCAGCGAAGCGGACGTAGCATCCTATTTACTTACACTCATTTATCGGTCATTATATTATTTAAAGGAAGATTTGCACTCATAAACGTATTTTACTTATTACGACAAATATGTCTATTAAAACATGAAATTTTTATAAATACATTTTATATCTTAAAATTTTACAGTCATTCCCTTACATTTTAAAATGCGTATTTATGCCTTAAATACATAAATCCTATGTAACTATATAATTTTAGGAAATACGATAATTTACAATTCACTGAGCATGAAACGTATAAATAACACATCGCACAATGCATCGATATACATAAAACACGTGATATTCCACAATTGAAATTAGTATTTGATAATTTTGGTAACAATGCGCCCGTATCAAGTCCAGACAGCTCTTGTGACACAAATTAAAAGCGGAAAAATAAATAAATATTCTGGTGTAAAAAATAAAATAAAACAAAATAAAATAAATAAATAAATTTGCTTGACTATGATGTTTTACATTGTTTCATTTTTATTATCACTAGCACAAGTCAATAATTTCATTTTATTATACTTTTATTTTCGCTTATCCATATATATAGTAGAGAATGTATTGTTTTAGAATGAAATTTTTGTAACTGAGTTTTTGTTTCATTTGTACGTTTTGAGGTAAGTGAATTCGAAAATCATGTTTTTAGCAGTTGGTCTATTATCATCATCTATCACGAACAAATAGTATCAGCAAGTTTAAACTCGGTATTCTAAATCTGTATCATACAAAGAAAAAGAGAAAGTAAAAATGTAATAAAATAAAATTATAAACTTTTGTGATAATCATATAGTGATACTACACTAAACTTTTCGTTGAGATCAAGCAAATGGTTCGTGTACAGGCATATGCAAAACAAGAGAATCAAAATGCATTACATCTATGGGTGAAAATTTCTGATAAGTACAGTGTAACATATACAGGCTGCTCTAGACAAAGTAGAAAGAACATATATATATATACAGTAATCGCCGCTTAATAAATTCACTGGTTAATAAAATCAGTCGCTTAATCTGATCAAATTGTCAGGACCGGAATCAAATCAATGCAAACAATTTTAAAACCGCCGCTTAATAAAAAATAAACTCAAAAAAATCTCTTCATCAGCAAAAATGCCATTTATGAACACTAAACAAATTTTTATATGCCCTGTGAATTTTTATTTTTGAAATAAAATAGGAAATAAAATACAACAATCCCTCCGTTATCTCTCTTTGTCGAAAACTTTACATTTGCAGCAATTAAACACGTCCCATTACTTGTATTAGTAATAATTTTAAGGAATGTATTCTTCAAAGCGCGGTAATAAGTTAAAAATTTGATTTGATTCGCAAGTGATTTTTTTTTTTTAATAAACCTCTGACAATAAAGTTCGGTGAATAGTCCTGTAACATTAACGTAGATGAAATATTAACGAAACTTGCCTTACTGTCCTTTGAAATAGTCCCCTCCCATAACTATGCACCGCTGACATCTGCTATACATGTCCTGGAAACTTTGCAAGAAATCTTCTTTTGGGATGGCGTTCAAAAGCCTCGTCACGTGTCGTTGGATATCAGGAATATCGTCAAATCTCTTTCTTTTCAAAGCGAATTTGAGTCGTGGGAATAGGCAGAAGTCTGGAGGATTGAGATCTGGCAAATATGGGGGATGTTCAATTTGCACCACCCTCTAAACGTGCCTGTTTCTGATCGTCAGTTAAGTAATGCGGCACAAAACAACAACATGTTTTTCTCATCCCTAAATTCTGGGTAACGATTTGCCGCACGGATTCACGGTTATCTGCAGTTCATCAGCTATCATGCGCACAGTTAATCGACGATCTTTCGTGATTAATTTCTTCACTTTCTCAATATTTTCGTCACTGACGGAGGTCGCCGGTTTTTTGCTATGGGAGTTGTCAGAAACACTTTCCCGGCCCTCTCGAAAATGGGTAAACAACTCGTGTACACACTTCATGGACATAACTTGATCTTCATGAATACGTACCAGCATCGCATGAGTTTCTTTCGGTGTCTAGACAAGCTTAAAACAAAAAATTAAATTGATCTTTTCATTTCCCTTTTCTCAGTTAAGAACCAACGCACTGAACAAGCACTTAGTAAAACAAGTCTTACACGGAACACAAACGACGCTCAACTGAACAACGGTGGGGGCAGATGGTCAACACTCACTACACAGGTGCAGCGTTTTGTTTCGCCAGAGTTGCCAGATCGGCCGTTCTGACTTCATTCACCGAACTTTATAGTCAGAGGTTGTATATATAATGTTTAATTAAAAGACAATTTTTAGTTTTTATTCGGAAATGACTAAGCTTTAAAGAAAGATTTTAAATTTAAAAGAAAATCGTGAACTTTCGGCAAAGTATTGATGATTTTCCTCAAAGGAGAGTGCATCGGAACTTAGGATGTGTTTAATTCATTTATTTTGAAGGAAAAATCAAATAATTATCTGTTAAAAATTAATTAATATTGCTTATTAGCTCCATTATTTGGTACCTTTTGAAATTTCTTTCCAAATTCAAGTAAATACTAATACCTTTTTCTTCAGTGCAGGAACGTTCGCCGGATATAAAAATTAGCCGCTTAATAAAATCACTTTTGCTCAGAACGAATGTGATTATAATAAGCGGCGGGTACTGTATACATACATATATATATATATATATGCATAAAAGCATGTTTCGCATAGATTGTGTGGTATGGAAATCATTCATCAATCGTTTACAGGGCTATTCAAAGTATTTGGATATATTAGAGCTATACTTGGAAATTGTTGGAAGTATAATTTCATTGTGTTAGGTGTTTATCATGTAAAACTAAATTTAAGTACACAATGTAATGTGCGTATAGTTTATAGACAAGATACAGCTACCTAAAATTAAAACGTTCTTTTCTATTGAATGTAATTGATGGATGGGATTTGTTACATTTTACTATAACGACAAGCACTGCTCAGATAGTAAAATAAATTTTTCATATCGATGCTATAAATAGAATATATTTTGATGTTCTATTTTTAACTGTAGTTTTTTGTATAATATCATGTTTTAAGGTGCCCTGAATATGAAAGTCTAGATTTTAGTGGTTGATTTGTATGTATATCTGTTATTAGTATAACTTATAACAAAAATTCGGCTATAGGAAAAATCATAGTCTTAACATTAATGCTAGTATATTTGAAATTATAGGAAATGAATTCTCAATTTTGAACTATTGTATGATGTGGCCAAAAAAAAAAAAAAAAAAAAAAAAAAAAAACCGCTGGCACATTGAAAGGCTATGAAAGAAATTTTGAATTCTAACCTATTAGATGAATATAAAATGGGGAAAAAATAAACTGCATTGGTATTATTTACAGAAGCGCATCTGGAATACCAGGAAATGAATTCCTGATTCTAATCTATGAATATGGCGCAAATGGCAAAGTTAATATTTAGTGCTGCACACTTATAATTGAAGGAAATAAATTCTGAATTTTAATCCAAAATACAGATGCACTGTTTTGTAACACAGCCGTTTTATGTACTGTTTGTAAAATAACCGTTAAAGTGAGAATGATAATGAAATTTATGTTGGAAAAATTTTATGCCGTAGTCAATTCAACGAGGAGGAAAAAAAAAAAAATCGATGTTTCAATTTATCTTTGAACGGTCGGATGTTTAATTAGTAATTAACTAAATGTTAAGCATATTTCTTGGAATTTGAAATGAGATATGTAGAGTTTGAGGTTTGGTTTTTTTGAAAGTATAAAAAATATTAAGCATTAAATAAATTAGTTGCCTTTGTGTTTGTCTAGCAACTAACTTTTGGTTTAAAATTTATGAAAATTTGTATTTTTATGAATTATTTTTCTTTTAAAGTATGCTGAATTTAACTGTGAATGTGAAATAAGTCTTAGTATTAATTTTCAATAATTTAACTATGTTAATAAATAAAAATAGCTGCAATATTTTCCAATTATACTCCTCAATGCATCTGAATATTCTTTGGCCCTGTGAATCTTAATGCTAACACTACTATATTCTATACAAAACATTTTTTTTTTTTTTTTTGTGCATATGAATAAAAAACATCAACTTCATTGCAATATGTGCATAATGTAAGTATAAAAAGTATAATGAATATGTGCATAATGATGGTGTGATTAATAGCAACACCTTTCTCATAGAACGCAATGCTTTAGAATTCTTTCGGGTGTCCCTGTACACAAACTAGACGTATTACACACTCCAATTTCAAGAGGGAACAAGAGGGAATTGAATAACATACATCAATTTCAAAGAATTCCATAAATAATTGATGGAGTTAGAGCGCAGAGAGACAGACGGACAGACAGCCAAGCCGAAATTATAAAGCACTATTCAGCTTTGTTGGAAAGTGTTAATAATGATTTAAAAAAAAAAGTTGAGTACATGTATTAATAAATAATGAATATTCAAAAAAATATTATCTCTGTAGAATCACTCTGATTGGACAAAATTAAGATGAAATAACCTTTACAGCCAAATTCATAAAGGGGAAATATATGTATATATATACACATACTGAGCGAAATAACAATAACAATTATTATTTTATTATTCATTATCGTGGGTGAAACGAAATCTTGTGTACATTAATGGAATTTTTACAATAATGCAGGTAAACAAATGACTGAGTACAAAATAATGAAAGATCATTACTTTTTCTTTTTAACCGATATATTTTAGCATTGTTTTCAGATCAAATTTTCGAAATTGAGTCTTTGCTTTAATTACACATTTTCCGGTTCTCTAAATCTGAAAATAACGTGGACAACTATGTTCTGATGTATCTCTGTTTTTATATGTCTGTTATCAACATAATTGAAAAACGGATATCAGAAGTAAATTCAAACTCGATACAGAACCATACAAAAGTATACAAATACATTACATCTATAAACGACATTTCTCGTCGATGCACTTCAACATTTTTAGTCTGTACTAAACAAAGTAAAATTAATATACATATTTTTATAGCCCCCAAAACATGTTTCACGTAGAATGTGGTATGAAAAGTATTTATTCTTCGTTTATAGGACCACACAAAAGACCTTGAATATACTTTGTTATGGTACAGATGGCTCAACTAACACTTCAATTTGTGTTATGTATATATTTTTTTCTCTCTAAACTGAGTACACTTTTTGGAGCGTAGATAATATATAATTTATATGTACAATATACAAGGCTACCGAAAAATTTTCGAATAAGTTTCAAAGAGTGGTGTAAGTGAAAATTTTCTAAATAATTTGAAATATATATTTAAATTTAATAAGATCCTTAAATATTTAACGAATCTAATTACATTATTTAAGCCACTGGCAACCCTCCGTTTAGCCCTCATCACACAGAAATGTATGTGAAATAAAGCTGTTTGTAAAATTATTTTGAAATGTTCGCACTAAAAATTTTCAAATACAGAACTTTATATCTTACACTTCAAATTGTAATAATATATAGGGTATCAGAAAATACTGTGAGTGCCACACTATATATTATTTTTTATAGTGCGTTAGAAGTAATAAAACTTAACTCTGAGCAAAAACGAGAGTTGTCTTTCGATTGTCGTTCTATGGTTGTATTTTTGCGCATGCCTGAACCGGGATTAAAACCCGGCACGAGAAGGCCACATTAAAAAAATAAAATAAAATAAAATAAAAAAATAAATAATAATAATAATATAATAAAATAAAATGTGATTGACATCTAGAAACTGAATTGTGGCTCTAGTAAAAATAGTTTCATGTCATCTTTATAAATTCTAGTCCCCTTTGATAACAAGTTCTAAAAACCCCTATTAGAATTCAAGATCGTTTTTCTACATTATCGTGTTCTAGGAAACCAATCAAGAATTTCTCGCGATAAAAGGAATCACGTTATTAATAATATTCAAAATATTGCTTCACCATCTAGAAAATTGTAGACTAATTCTCCATCATTCAGTCTATCCAAATTATTTGTTTACCTTATACACATAACTAAAAAGTCTATATTTCTAGTTTAGGGATTCAGAAAATGACTATTTATTTGTTATATATATATATATATATATATATATATATATATTTTTTTTTTTTTTTTTTTTCTCAGTGCAGAGCTCTGATCCTTTGGCTAAGAGAAAGGCTTGTAGAAAAGCGTACATTAGTGACAATTCACACTGTGATAACTATTTTGATTTCCGACCGAACAGATTATGTTGCTGGTTATTCATACCCTGTTGGAAAGTAATTCTGTTCAGTAATTTTTTTTAGGGTTTCTCTCTGTAATAATAATTCTTTTAAATTTTGAATTAAAAGTAAAAAAAAAAAAAAAAAAAAAAAAAAAGTCACATTTTTCGACAAATTTGAAATTAAATATATTTTCGCATATGTTAACGTAAAAAATAAATTATCAACTTTTAGATGCAACAAAAACAACATTTCATTATTTTATTTTGTTTATTTCAGAATTTTAAAATGAAATATAAACAGTCAAAGAAATTCTCCGAATTTGTAGAAACATGCTGTGAAGCTTTTACTTTGAAGAAGAATTACTCTTTTGTTTTTTCAGGAAACATACCTTTTGGTAAAATGAAATCGAATTCTACGAATCGCATCACAGAATAGTATATGTTGTATGAAGACATAAAAAAACGAAGGGATACTTTCTATTTTACTTTAAAGAATGGTCTACGTCTACATCTATTGCAAGATAAAATAGGGTAGGAAATATATTTAGGCAATAATTTTTATTCGGAAAAACGAGATTTGAACGACCATTCAGAGGCAAAATTTAGGGACTTTTTTAATTCAATATTAATCATTAAATTTTAATTGTAACGGTTGCCTAATCACTTCGCACATTAATCGTCTATTATATATACAGGGTTTTCCAAAAGTCCCACACCACCCTCCTAACTCGAAAAGGAGTCGAAATTTTGAAAAATGGCGAAACACATATTTAAAGATTCCGAGAATGACCTCTCTTGGTGAAAAAAGTTTGGGCCCGGGAAGGGGTGGGGGAGGGGGAGGACTTGGGGGCCTCTAGGGAGGGCAACTTCAAATAGGAAGGTATGGCTTGTGATACATCCCTGGAAACGCCTCTTCAAGAAAATGAATTTGATATGAATAGTTTCACCCTACGATGATTATTAAAGAAGATATGTGAGATTTTAGAATTTTGAAATGTGGGTTTTATATTTATGTATTCCCTTTAATAATCACTGCAGGACAAAACTATTTATACTAAGTTTATTGTCTTGAAGAGACGTTTCCAGGGATGTATCACAAGACATATTTTTTCCAAAAATGATTCGGACCGGGCAAGAGGGTGGTAGGAGTGCAGCTAGGGAGTGCAACTTTAAAATTTCTAATGTGAAGGTATGTTTTGTGATACATCCCGGGAAACGTCTCTTCAAGATAATGAATTTGGTATAAATAATTTTGTCCTTCAGTGATTATTAAAGGGAATACATAAGTATAAAATCCACATTTCAAAAGTCTAAAAACTCATGTATCTCGTTTAATAATCATCGTAGGGCAAAACTATTTATATCATTGTCTTGAAGAGATGTTTTAGAGATGTTTTCAGGGATGTATCACAAGAGATACCTTCCTATCTGAAATTTTAAAGTTGCCCTTCCTAACAGCCAAATAGCCCCTCCCCCCCGGTCCAAACTTTTTTTACCAAAAGAGGTCCCTCTCGAATTCATTAAATATGTGTTTCGTCCTTTTCAAAATTCTGACTCATTTTCGAGTTAGGAGGGGGGGGGGGGGGACTTTTGGAACACTCTGTGTATGAAATATCACCCCTCAAAATTATTGGGGATAACTGAATAGAAAAGTCTCTAAATTTAGCATCACTGCGGCCACATTTTTTTCCTCATCTATATATAGTATACTAGCAGACCCGGCCACGCGTTGCTGCGGCTAAGTAATACGTTGATAATTTGATAAGGTATATAGTATTTCCCCACAACTGGATTTGGCGATTTTTTTTTTTTTTTTTTTTTTTTTGCGTCTTTTTGAACGATAACGAAGTCGTTCTGGATTCTTTGCAATAAAATACGGCAATAAAAATTTATTTTAGATTTTTGCAATAAAAATTTATTTTAGATTTATGATTTAGCTTATGATTTTATCATTTATGATTTTTAGATTTATGATTTAGCCATAATCGCCAAATCCAGTTGTGGGGAAATACTATAGTTGTTACCCACAACTATAACTTATAATATAACTTCAGTAATTATATTCGGATAATTATAACTTCAGTATCAGTATATCCCCACAGCTGAATTTGGCGATTTTTCTTTGGCGCCGTTTTGAACGATAACGATGTCGCTCTGGACTGTTTGTGATATAATATGGCAGCCTATATGTTGTTTATTTTGGATTTATTATTTTATGTTTTTGATTTATGATTTAGATTATCATTTATCATTTATGATTTAGCCATAATCGCCAACAAAAAATTGCCAAATATCGTTGTGGGGATATACTGATTAATATATTACTGAAAAGATTAATATATTTTAACGAAGTGGTGAGAAGATTCTGAGTATGTTAAAATTTTAATAGTAAATTCAAGTTAATCAAGAAGGAAAGCATTGAGGATTAAGATAAGAAAATTGCAAGATTTTAAGATCGCATTTTCAGCAATAAATATGAGTCAAAATTTAATGCAAAATACATATATAAATCACAAATTTAATCAGGAACGTTAAATTGGTAAGTTATTAAAGAAAAAGTAAAGAAAAATAAGAGAAATAATTAATTAAAGTTTCGAACATCGATCACATAGATTAGCGTTACAAAACAAATAAACAGACTTAAACTCTTCCAGACTTTTAAATAAGTTTTAAAATATTGAAATGGTTACTTTTTATTTAGAACGTTATGTATAGATCACAAATTTCTTAAAGAAAACGAAGTGATACAGATTAGAATAATGCAGCAAAAATTGGAAAAGCAAGGTTATGTCGTAAATAAATTTTTAACACACGTGTCACGTGAAATAAATTGTAGCATATACATAATGTAATTTTTAATAAAATCACACAATAAACTGTGGAAGGAAATCATATTTATTGAAATTTAATTTTTCTGACTGAGTGAACACAGTTTATTGTGTGATTTTATTAAAAATTGTATTTCTTTCTCCCATTTCTTTCTTCCATTTCCTGCGGCTTATTTCTGTTGAGCTATCTAAATGATAAACCAGATTGTTTCAGCCTATAAGGTTGTCTGAGTGAGTAATGCTTACCGGGATGTCGGCCTGGATAGCTCAGTTGGTAGAGCCTTGACCTTGTAAGTCAAAGATCCGTGGTTCGAGTCCCGGTCCAGGCATTATTTTCACTCAGTCGGAAAAATTAAATTTCAATAAATATACATAATGTATCTGATATAAGATATTAACATGTTGCAACGGAATAAATTTCATATCTATCATCCTTGGCGGAAAAAAAATAATATCGCCAAATTATCTGGCGCACACATTTAATTCCTTTCAAAAATCATGGTTATTTTAACAACTTATATTAAGAGAGTAATGAATAATATGAAACAATATTTCACACAATACATATTACGAAAATATACATCTAGCTTGTATATTTTCGTGTTACGTTTTTGATCGCCAAATACGAAAAACTCCAAGGACGACAGAGCTTTGAAATTTAAAATTAAAATTTTGTCAATTTAACAGCAAAATAACTCAATCTAACGTATGCACATGATAAATAATACATATCTATACAAAAATATGGGGATTAAAATCCGGAAATAATTTTCCTCGTTTTTAATCATTTTTTACAAAAAATACAATGGGCCATTAACATAAGAAATCTTTTTCTTGATTTCACAGACTGTCAGTGACGTCACACTTCGCTTGTGTATAACTACATACTTTATCAATGCGAATAAAATCTTTAAATTGATCATGACGTCAATTTTCGTGAGATGTATATTTTAACTTTTTATAATTTTTTAACGTTCACGTTTGATTAAATGTATTTACTTTTATGTCGAAAGAAAATGAACTCGTATTTTTTCTTTTTGGCAACAATTAAACTTATGGAACTCACAGATATTTTGGAGCAACTTTAATAAAGGTCTATAATTAACAAATAATTGCAATAAAACAATATTGTGACAATAAATTGAGATAAAAACTATCCTATCTCTCAAGTTGGACCAAACTGCACACAGTGTGCAAAATTTCATTAAAATCGGTTCCTTAGTTTAGGAGTTTACCCCGGACAAACATCGTGACACGTAATTTATATATATATACAGATTACACTAATGTATTCGGTACCAAAATCGACGATATTTTTGCGCTACGAATGGCAATAATTGAATGTAAATATATATGATAGAGATTTTATAAATAGAGACAAGTATTTATGCATATAAAATTAGACGAATAAGTGCGATTTGCAGCATAAGTGAATGATTGCTCAAAATGTAAGCTTCGTCCCCCCCCCCCCCAAAAAAAAAATACTTTTGTTATATTTACACGTTTTAGGGTTCCCGGAGTCTTTAAAATATGTTTTTAGCGGTTGGTGTGTGTGTGTGTCTGTCTATTATCAGCATATCTTAAGAACAAAAATATCTTAAATCTGTATCAAATAGGGATGCTACACTAAACTTTTCATTGAGATGAAGCAAATGCTTCGAGTACAGGGCCATCCAAGAGAATTCAAATAGATTACGTCTATGGGCGAAATCGCAGATAAGTAGAGTGTTTAACATCTATAGGCTGCATTAAACGAAATAAAATGAATATATATATTTTATATGCATAAAAGCATGTTTCATGTAGAATATGGTATGAAAATCTTTCACCGTTTGTTTACAGGCCTACACAAAAGAACCAGAATATAGTGGGAAAATTCGAGAAAATTGATGAAAGTGCAGGTGGTACTATTAATAGAGGATCATATTTAATTACACAATGTGATGTGTAATTTTTGAAGATATACAAGATTGCCAATAATTAGGCAAAAACATTCTTTTTTATTAAATGTAATTATTATAGAAGTGCTTTACTATAATGTTTTACAATGTCGAGATATAACTGCACGGGAATTAAATTCCTCATACCCATATGGTAAATAAAGTATCTTTTAAGCTGACTGTTTAGCGCTTATTTTTGACAAACCGAAGTCATAAACACTTTTCAAAGTTTTTGGAACGTGTTAAAAAGATTTATTCATATATCTACATTAATAAATTATGATGATATTAATAAATAAAAATGAACATTGCCTAGGTGTTACCAACTTTATAGGGACCAAAATGGTGTAACAGCAAGTATCTTCATGAAGTTAACTAATTTAATAATACGCCTTTAGAAAATTTACATTACACGTTAGGAAAATTAATATGTAGGGGAGAGTGGGGATTAATGGGACATTTTTCATGTTTTTATTGATAACGTCGGCCATATGTAATTCAGAATTTTGCAACATTGCTCATAAGTACACTTCAGTAATCAATTACATATAAACATACTAACTTTAATAAAAAAGTTATCATATTTAATTAATATATATATATATATATATTACGTGCATGTGCATTGTGGAGTTAACAAAGAAAAGAAAACAAAATGGAAAGTAAATGAATTTTTAAAGTTAAGCTGGCTTATGTGATTTTATTACACACTATGAATTCACTGAAATTACCATGTACAGATGAATTGACTCAAATTAACATCAAAAGACAAAAGTCCTTCGGTTCGTGCAGCCTTAGGCTTTGGTAATTTAATCTAATAAGACCTAATCTAAAAATAAATAAATAAGACACTAGAAAGAGATAAATCATTATAATAGAGTACAAATTATCCAGATAAATGTTTGTTTCCGACTAATCGGGAAAACCAACATTCTATTCTGCATTACATTAATAATCACAAGAATTTATTTAATTAGCTTGATTGAAAGTGTGATTTTAATCAAATTATTATTAGTTTTTTTATTTATTTATTTTAATTATTGATTTAATTTGCATTGAATATTCTAACTTATAATTTTTTTAATCATAATTATTATAAACAAAAATCAGAACAATTAATTTCAATTTTTTTTCTAAGTCCACAAAATTAAGAATCCTGATAATCAATATGACTAATTTACGTTTAATTATAATTATTGCGTAAAATTTTAAATTAGTACATACTGGGGAATGTCCCATTCATCCCCATTTAAACTGTCTTATTCATCCCAACCATCACATGATCATATAACACGGGAAATAGGCTTAATGAACAATTGTCAATATTCTTCTTGAATATCATAAACAGAATAAAAGATTATGCCTTTTTACAATATAAGAGTTATATTAACTTTAAGCAAATAGTTAATTTCTTAACTACTACCTAACTGATTCAGTAAACACTTACTTTGGCAGCTGCAAAAGACACTTTAATTTTTTTCTGCCCTTCTATGAATAGCACAATTCTGAAACTACACTTGATGAATGATCTAAGTGCTGCCATATATCAGAAAAATTGTCAAGTTTCCGGTGCTTGCAAAACATAAAAAATTTTGCTATTGTCCCATTCATCCTGCGTTCTATTCAACCCCACTCTCCTCTATATGTATATATATATATATATATATATATATATAACATCAAAAAATCACAGTAAACGTGCATATCGATATTTTGATAAGCTTTCTCAATATTTTAATAAATTACTAGAACTTTAACTTGTACTCCTAAACTGTGTTGGCTATATAGTATCGTATAAATATTTTCTTCCGGGCACTTCGAAATTCCGCTCCACAACCCTAGAAAATTAGAAGATTTGAAATGTTCTGCTTATTAATAAAATAAAAATATGAATTCCTTCCTACAAAGCAAATATGTTCCTCCCGGTAATTCTTGGAAAAATCCTATTTGGATAAAAACTGTCTACTTATAATGCTAGTACTGATAAAATCAGTATGTTTACAGTATGTTCGGTTTTGTTTACATAAACCGTAGTAAATTGGGTTGTTTTCGTGCAAGAAATATTCGTTTTATGATTATATATTGTTAGAAAATCGACTTCAACATTCGATTCAAAGTGATAATTTGAAGTTATGGCTTACAAGGAACATCACCCAAGTGCCCGGCTCGGATTTCAATGAAATTTTTTTTTTCTGATTGCGAACATGCATTTAATACGTTTTATGAAAGAAATATTTGACATGGCTCATGTTTTCTAAATATAATGGGTTTTTAAAAGTTGAGATTTAGTTACATATTTCAAACAACAAAAAAGCATTTTAAAATTTAATTCGAACCACAAATTTATTTACAAAAATATCAAAGACGAATTATCCAAGACGAATGAAAGGTAACCGTATTGTAGATATCGCTATACAAGTTACTGAACCTTATTTTTGCCGTTACGTAAGCATTGCGCAATTTGTAAAATAAAATCTTTTTTTTTTTTTTTTTTTTTTTTTGAAAAAGTTATGTGTACAGCTTTAGCAATCTTTCCTTGTTTTAATGCTTTTATTTTGTTTTAAACTAACGTGACTTTGCTTTAATCAAATCTGTATTAGCTATAGTGAAAAATGACAAAAATAAACCCCTTCAATGTTGTAAAAATGATCTACGAGGAGTTCAAGGATACAGCTCATGAGACTCGATTAAATGCCCATGAGAATGAATTGAAATCACATCTGGTGCAAATTATTGACGAGTGCGTATCTTCGAGTACATTGTTCATCGATAAGTGTACGAATTTGGATTTCTATGAAATGAAACCTGAAATTGAAGATGGTGGACAACTGTGGTATGATAGTAGTAGTAATGGTTCGCAACCAGAGGACGAAATAGTATCCTATGCAAGTCCTGCAAAAAAGGTACGAAATCATTTATCCTTGGAAGGAAAAAAGGAAATTGTTGTATATTGGGAAAGTGGAAAAAAGGGCCGTTTTCATTGGAGAACAGTTTCATCGCGCTATTGCGATGTTAATAGTGAAAGACAATTGAGACGATTTAAAAAAGAAGTTGCAGAGTCTGGAAATCGATTTGGCAAATTAAAAGAAATAGATCAACATACCTTTGATGAGTTTGTCAAAGCAAAATCTAAAAAACTAATTGTACATGATTATGATTTGAAGCGATGGGCACTTCTGAAGCAAGCAGAAATCAATGGGAAAAATTTTACGTCGTCACATAATTGGATTTGGAAATTTAAACAAAGGCATAGAATCAGATCAAGAAAAATAACCAGATTTATAACCCATGGTTATTCAGCAGAAAGTAAAGATGTAAAACAAATTGCGTGTGATTTTCTGTCATCGAGTAAACAATATTTCAAAAGATACCAACGTTCACAAATTTATAACAGTGATCAAAGTGGATTTAATCTCGAATTTCATTCCGGAAGATCATTGGATATTAAAGGAACCAAAATAACAGAACCAGTTATCCAATCAATATCATCAACAACTCATTAATATATAATTATGCCCACTATTTCAGCCACTGGAATACTAATAAATCCGCTTTACATCGTATTACCGGAAAGCAGAGGGAAATTTGGTCCAAGGGTTTTGGAATCTCTGTTTACAGCTGACAACCTATACATTGCAGCTTCCAGCTGTGGGAAGATGGGAAAACAGCATTTGTTAGAATGGTTTGAAATGGTTTACTTTCCTAACACTTCAAATGATTCTGTACTTTTAGTCGATTCTTGGACCATTTATAATGATGAAGCCGCAATTACAGCAAAAAGAACTATCAATTATCAATGTAAAAATCTTACGTATCCCTCCAAAGACAACAGGTGTTATCAACCAGCAGATGTTTATTTATTCAGAATGTGGAAGAACTTTGTTCGAAAATTTTCTGGTCGAGTCTTGCTTGATAACCTGAACATCCGACTTCATCAGAGAAACAATGTCTTAAAAATGCAATCACTTGTACATAATCAATTCTCATCTCCAAGATTCCAAAACGTCATCGTTTATTCTTGGTTTAAATCTGGATACGTTGAAGATCGACCTCCGAATTTTCAACACCCTGTCGAATTTTGCTTCAATCTGCTTGCCACTGTTTGTGAACTGTGTTCTTTGCCAGGCGTTTTCATTTTATGCTCATGGTGCAAAAAATATCTTTGTTTTCAAGATTTTTTTCATTGATTATCACTATTGTGCTGCTTATATCGAGTAGAATCTCTTTTTATATGAAATATGAATGCATTATTAAAACTTGCTGGAAATATTCTCATTATGCCCATTTGCTGCTTTTCATAAATTACTGCAGTTTCTTTGATGTTACCGTAAGTTCTTGTTTGCCATTTTTTCTTTTTATTATTATTTGTGCAACATTTCCTGCAATATTACTTGATGTTTTTGTAGTAATTTAAAATGTATTTCTTATAATTTCATTATTATTTATTAAAATTCATACCTGATGGGCATATACATTTTTTATGTTTTTATGGTTTAAAATAAATTAATAAATTGTAATTTGTAATAAATTAAATGCTACAAGAGTTACCGGTAATTACCATTGAAATTAAATCCGCCTAGAGGCCTTTCTTTCATATTTGATATGCTATCAAATTTTACTCAAAAATATGCGAAAAATTTGTACGTATACAGCAAGTGAATACTCAAATGAATAATTCAGTTGAACTAATTTTCAGTACTATAAATTTTCATTTGCAACTTAAACATGAAAGCGCAAAATCATTTTGCTAAATAATTTAGTATATTTAAGTCACGCCCAAAAGCGGAGCTGACTGTTGATATGTGACTTATGTGGTTTTTAACATTTTAAAAATTCAATATATATAGAAAACATGGACGATAGCAAAAATTTCTATGATCAAAAATATTTAGTACATGCCCTCTATCAGAAATTAAAATTTCCTTAAAATCGCAGCCGGAAACTTGGGTGATGTTCCTTGTTAGTTAAATTTTGTTCTAAATAAATAAATAAATCTTTGAAAATTCTTTAAAAAGCTTTTTCTGTTCTCCATTCTAGGAAAACAAACGAACAAAAAATAATGCAACAAATTAAAAATAAAAGGGTATTTAAAATTGAAACAATCACTAAACAATATTTTAAAATAAGAACCTCTTTAAATTAACATAAGCTTATAATGATTAAATACATTGTTTTTACAAAACCAATAACAATACGATAAGAGTGGCCATTGCCGAAACATCTCATTTTACAAAACACACTATAGAAATACTTTAGGATAAATAACAGGAAACATCCTTGGTGAATATTATCTTATCGCATCCGTCATGAAGTAATTACTCATTTTTACAAATTTCCCTCTCTTTTTTTTTTATCCAGCAGCCCCTCTTTTTCCCACATTATCCGTGTTATCATTTGAGCATCGCTATCACTAGCGGAGCTCGTGGAAAAATTTATCGGAGACGTACATATATATATATAAAAGAGGACAATCAATATTGCAAAGGAGTTACGTCATACTGAAACAGAAAGAACGTGTTGATATGTCTTGCAGAGGTTTTCGACTGAGGGAATGGGAACTGAACAATCGATAATTTAACTTTTAGATATAGTTCAGTTGGGACATTTTTAATTTAACTTTTTTTCCCTTCTCTATTTCTGGAAACATATAACATATAATGTTTATCGCTTCTTCGCAACAGGTTTTTAGGATTGCATTACATGTTATTTGCCTAAATGGGAGATGAATAATGATAAAACTATATAATCAGATTCCTATCTCTTGCGAACTTTTGTGGAGAAAGGCATCTGCCTTAATTACAGGGATAATTATCGATATATCGCCTTAAATGGAAAGTACTTTCTATTTTTAATTGACCTTCGTTGTGTTAAATTTGTCACATATATCCATATGTAAAAATAATGAATAAAGGAAAAATGTAAAATAAATTGAAATTTTACGTAGTTTAACTTCCTTTTTTTTTTTTTTTTTTTTTCCCCCAAACTTTATTCGTTAAAAAAATCTTAGCTTGGATTCATTTTATCAAGATTGCATTTTTCGTTGCATTTAAATATATAAAGGAATAACCATGAAATATTAATAAATTATTTGCAAAAACAGAATGGTGGACATTATTATTCTTTTTCTTTTCTTTCTTTCTTTCTTTTTCCTTTTTTTTTTTTTTTTTTTTTTTTTTTTTTTTTTGTAAATTACTGTCTTAGAATTATTAAGGGAAAAAAAAAATGCATACTTGAATATTGAACTGTAATTATAATAAGTTTAATAAAATTTCTCGAGAAATATGTATATTAAAAATGAATGAAATTTTAAAATACTTTTTGTTTATTAACTTTTAATTTCTCCCCTACAATTTTACATTATTATAATTTAACCAGGGCCCGAAATTTCAACTTAGATTACACTCGTTGAAAAAAAAAGTAACTCGCCACAAAATATGATTAGCTTATTCTGTTTTTTACGTATAAGGTTTACATATAACACGGGAAATAGGCTTAATGAACAATTGTCAATATTCTTCTTGAATATCATAAACAGAATAAAAGATTATGCCTTTTTACAATATAAGAGTTATATTAACTTTAAGCAAATAGTTAATTTCTTAACTACTACCTAACTGATTCAGTAAACACTTACTTTGGCAGCTGCAAAAGACACTTTAATTTTTTTCTGCCCTTCTATGAATAGCACAATTCTGAAACTACACTTGATGAATGATCTAAGTGCTGCCATATATCAGAAAAATTGTCAAGTTTCCGGTGCTTGCAAAACAGAAAAAATTTTGCTATTGTCCCATTCATCCTGCGTTCTATTCAACCCCACTCTCCTCTATATGTATATATATATATATATATATATATATATATATATATATATAACATCAAAAAATCACAGTAAACGTGCATATCGATATTTTGATAAGCTTTCTCAATATTTTAATAAATTACTAGAACTTTAACTTGTACTCCTAAACTGTGTTGGCTATATAGTATCGTATAAATATTTTCTTCCGGGCACTTCGAAATTCCGCTCCACAACCCTAGAAAATTAGAAGATTTGAAATGTTCTGCTTATTAATAAAATAAAAATATGAATTCCTTCCTACAAAGCAAATATGTTCCTCCCGGTAATTCTTGGAAAAATCCTATTTGGATAAAAACTGTCTACTTATAATGCTAGTACTGATAAAATCAGTATGTTTACAGTATGTTCGGTTTTGTTTACATAAACCGTAGTAAATTGGGTTGTTTTCGTGCAAGAAATATTCGTTTTATGATTATATATTGTTAGAAAATCGACTTCAACATTCGATTCAAAGTGATAATTTGAAGTTATGGCTTACAAGGAACATCACCCAAGTGCCCGGCTCGGATTTCAATGAAATTTTTTTTTTCTGATTGCGAACATGCATTTAATACGTTTTATGAAAGAAATATTTGACATGGCTCATGTTTTCTAAATATAATGGGTTTTTAAAAGTTGAGATTTAGTTACATATTTCAAACAACAAAAAAGCATTTTAAAATTTAATTCGAACCACAAATTTATTTACAAAAATATCAAGGACGAATTATCCAAGACGAATGAAAGGTAACCGTATTGTAGATATCGCTATACAAGTTACTGAACCTTATTTTTGCCGTTACGTAAGCATTGCGCAATTTGTAAAATAAAATCTTTTTTTTTTTTTTTTTTTTTTTTGAAAAAGTTATGTGTACAGCTTTAGCAATCTTTCCTTGTTTTAATGCTTTTATTTTGTTTTAAACTAACGTGACTTTGCTTTAATCAAATCTGTATTAGCTATAGTGAAAAATGACAAAAATAAACCCCTTCAATGTTGTAAAAATGATCTACGAGGAGTTCAAGGATACAGCTCATGAGACTCGATTAAATGCCCATGAGAATGAATTGAAATCACATCTGGTGCAAATTATTGACGAGTGCGTATCTTCGAGTACATTGTTCATCGATAAGTGTACGAATTTGGATTTCTATGAAATGAAACCTGAAATTGAAGATGGTGGACAACTGTGGTATGATAGTAGTAGTAATGGTTCGCAACCAGAGGACGAAATAGTATCCTATGCAAGTCCTGCAAAAAAGGTACGAAATCATTTATCCTTGGAAGGAAAAAAGGAAATTGTTGTATATTGGGAAAGTGGAAAAAAGGGCCGTTTTCATTGGAGAACAGTTTCATCGCGCTATTGCGATGTTAATAGTGAAAGACAATTGAGACGATTTAAAAAAGAAGTTGCAGAGTCTGGAAATCGATTTGGCAAATTAAAAGAAATAGATCAACATACCTTTGATGAGTTTGTCAAAGCAAAATCTAAAAAACTAATTGTACATGATTATGATTTGAAGCGATGGGCACTTCTGAAGCAAGCAGAAATCAATGGGAAAAATTTTACGTCGTCACATAATTGGATTTGGAAATTTAAACAAAGGCATAGAATCAGATCAAGAAAAATAACCAGATTTATAACCCATGGTTATTCAGCAGAAAGTAAAGATGTAAAACAAATTGCGTGTGATTTTCTGTCATCGAGTAAACAATATTTCAAAAGATACCAACGTTCACAAATTTATAACAGTGATCAAAGTGGATTTAATCTCGAATTTCATTCCGGAAGATCATTGGATATTAAAGGAACCAAAATAACAGAACCAGTTATCCAATCAATATCATCAACAACTCATTAATATATAATTATGCCCACTATTTCAGCCACTGGAATACTAATAAATCCGCTTTACATCGTATTACCGGAAAGCAGAGGGAAATTTGGTCCAAGGGTTTTGGAATCTCTGTTTACAGCTGACAACCTATACATTGCAGCTTCCAGCTGTGGGAAGATGGGAAAACAGCATTTGTTAGAATGGTTTGAAATGGTTTACTTTCCTAACACTTCAAATGATTCTGTACTTTTAGTCGATTCTTGGACCATTTATAATGATGAAGCCGCAATTACAGCAAAAAGAACTATCAATTATCAATGTAAAAATCTTACGTATCCCTCCAAAGACAACAGGTGTTATCAACCAGCAGATGTTTATTTATTCAGAATGTGGAAGAACTTTGTTCGAAAATTTTCTGGTCGAGTCTTGCTTGATAACCTGAACATCCGACTTCATCAGAGAAACAATGTCTTAAAAATGCAATCACTTGTACATAATCAATTCTCATCTCCAAGATTCCAAAACGTCATCGTTTATTCTTGGTTTAAATCTGGATACGTTGAAGATCGACCTCCGAATTTTCAACACCCTGTCGAATTTTGCTTCAATCTGCTTGCCACTGTTTGTGAACTGTGTTCTTTGCCAGGCGTTTTCATTTTATGCTCATGGTGCAAAAAATATCTTTGTTTTCAAGATTTTTTTCATTGATTATCACTATTGTGCTGCTTATATCGAGTAGAATCTCTTTTTATATGAAATATGAATGCATTATTAAAACTTGCTGGAAATATTCTCATTATGCCCATTTGCTGCTTTTCATAAATTACTGCAGTTTCTTTGATGTTACCGTAAGTTCTTGTTTGCCATTTTTTCTTTTTATTATTATTTGTGCAACATTTCCTGCAATATTACTTGATGTTTTTGTAGTAATTTAAAATGTATTTCTTATAATTTCATTATTATTTATTAAAATTCATACCTGATGGGCATATACATTTTTTATGTTTTTATGGTTTAAAATAAATTAATAAATTGTAATTTGTAATAAATTAAATGCTACAAGAGTTACCGGTAATTACCATTGAAATTAAATCCGCCTAGAGGCCTTTCTTTCATATTTGATATGCTATCAAATTTTACTCAAAAATATGCGAAAAATTTGTACGTATACAGCAAGTGAATACTCAAATGAATAATTCAGTTGAACTAATTTTCAGTACTATAAATTTTCATTTGCAACTTAAACATGAAAGCGCAAAATCATTTTGCTAAATAATTTAGTATATTTAAGTCACGCCCAAAAGCGGAGCTGACTGTTGATATGTGACTTATGTGGTTTTTAACATTTTAAAAATTCAATATATATAGAAAACATGGACGATAGCAAAAATTTCTATGATCAAAAATATTTAGTACATGCCCTCTATCAGAAATTAAAATTTCCTTAAAATCGCAGCCGGAAACTTGGGTGATGTTCCTTGTTAGTTAAATTTTGTTCTAAATAAATAAATAAATCTTTGAAAATTCTTTAAAAAGCTTTTTCTGTTCTCCATTCTAGGAAAACAAACGAACAAAAAATAATGCAACAAATTAAAAATAAAAGGGTATTTAAAATTGAAACAATCACTAAACAATATTTTAAAATAAGAACCTCTTTAAATTAACATAAGCTTATAATGATTAAATACATTGTTTTTACAAAACCAATAACAATACGATAAGAGTGGCCATTGCCGAAACATCTCATTTTACAAAACACACTATAGAAATACTTTAGGATAAATAACAGGAAACATCCTTGGTGAATATTATCTTATCGCATCCGTCATGAAGTAATTACTCATTTTTACAAATTTCCCTCTCTTTTTTTTTTATCCAGCAGCCCCTCTTTTTCCCACATTATCCGTGTTATCATTTGAGCATCGCTATCACTAGCGGAGCTCGTGGAAAAATTTATCGGAGACGTACATATATATATATAAAAGAGGACAATCAATATTGCAAAGGAGTTACGTCATACTGAAACAGAAAGAACGTGTTGATATGTCTTGCAGAGGTTTTCGACTGAGGGAATGGGAACTGAACAATCGATAATTTAACTTTTAGATATAGTTCAGTTGGGACATTTTTAATTTAACTTTTTTTCCCTTCTCTATTTCTGGAAACATATAACATATAATGTTTATCGCTTCTTCGCAACAGGTTTTTAGGATTGCATTACATGTTATTTGCCTAAATGGGAGATGAATAATGATAAAACTATATAATCAGATTCCTATCTCTTGCGAACTTTTGTGGAGAAAGGCATCTGCCTTAATTACAGGGATAATTATCGATATATCGCCTTAAATGGAAAGTACTTTCTATTTTTAATTGACCTTCGTTGTGTTAAATTTGTCACATATATCCATATGTAAAAATAATGAATAAAGGAAAAATGTAAAATAAATTGAAATTTTACGTAGTTTAACTTCCTTTTTTTTTTTTCCCCCAAACTTTATTCGTTAAAAAAATCTTAGCTTGGATTCATTTTATCAAGATTGCATTTTTCGTTGCATTTAAATATATAAAGGAATAACCATGAAATATTAATAAATTATTTGCAAAAACAGAATGGTGGACATTATTATTCTTTTTCTTTTCTTTCTTTCTTTCTTTTTCCTTTTTTTTTTTTTTTTTTTTTTTTTGTAAATTACTGTCTTAGAATTATTAAGGGAAAAAAAAATGCATACTTGAATATTGAACTGTAATTATAATAAGTTTAATAAAATTTCTCGAGA
Organism: Salticus scenicus; assembly: GCA_963930645.1. NCBI lineage: Eukaryota > Metazoa > Arthropoda > Arachnida > Araneae > Salticidae > Salticus > Salticus scenicus. The sequence goes on along the minus strand of OZ005653.1, from coordinate 199,743,117 downwards.
AATATGTATATTAAAAATGAATGAAATTTTAAAATACTTTTTGTTTATTAACTTTTAATTTCTCCCCTACAATTTTACATTATTATAATTTAACCAGGGCCCGAAATTTCAACTTAGATTACACTCGTTGAAAAAAAAAGTAACTCGCCACAAAATATGATTAGCTTATTCTGTTTTTTACGTATAAGGTGACCAGAATTTTTTATTGGAAAAAGAGGAGAAATTACGCAATGTCTTATTTTATAAGAAAACAGAAGACATTCAATTTCGAAAAAGAGGTCATTTTAGAGGATACAAAATGTAATGAAAATAATTATAAAAACCGATTCAAAAGCTACTTTACACAAATGATGGAAACATTTTTATCACAAATGATGAATTTGGATCGGTACACCTTAATTTAAATTATTAATAATATACAGATACGAGAGGAAAAATCCCTAATTTTTATAGTTTTTTTTTTAAAATTAATTTTCGCTACAGACAAAAACTTTTTTCTTTTTTTCATGCAGTTACATAAAAAAAGTTGGTATACATTCTTTTTATTAAAACCATAATCATAAAAAAAAAAAAAAAAAAAAAAATTGGTAAATGAAAAAAATAAAATTAATATTCTGCAGATGAAAAGATTTGCTTTGACGAACAGTCATTCTTTATCAGCATTTTATAAAAGTTCTCACAAATATAACCTAAATTAGTCTTATTAGTTAATAAGTTTTTAAAGTAGGTACATAAAGGGTATTTTTCTCACATGTCTATATTTTGCTCATTGAAGAAAACAGTCGCTTTGTGGGAGCGTTTTTGGCTTGAGGGCATAAAATGAATTCAACTAACTTTTGCATATTTTTATGAGGTGGTGGTAGACCAATTGTCTGCTCTGGGATTCTAGACCTGAGTAGGAGAGTCCTCCGAGAGGTCTTTCTAAGAGGTCCTAGCCCATATTTACGCTAGTTTCGGAGTAAACCACGGAAAACTTCTAACGGCTAAGCCAACGAGCGCGACTGGATATCGATCCCAGCGCCTCACGTATACCAGCTTCGAGGACAGAACCTCTCGGTCACTGGTGGGTCTATTTTTATGAGGAATATTATTCATGCAAAAGTGAGAACACACGTCAGCCCGCCGCGTATCAACCGGAGCACCACCTGCTTAATTATTTCATTACAGTTTCAATAGGGATTCCGTGTTCTGGATCAAAGAACCGTACAAATACAGGGAAATATTTTAATTTCTTTGTGATTCGAAGAATCTGAATAGACATAAACCCTAATATGCTTTGGAAAGTTTATTAGAAAGTTGTTCGTTTGCGAACCTAAGGCAGAAAAAATTTAGTGTTCACCGTTCGATACAGCCAACAGCCGATTGAGCTTCCCAGTATTATGAATTTTTTTAAATTAAGGACTAAATCCTTATTATATGAAAAAGAAGACTGAGGACGAAAAACATAAAAAAAAAGAGAACTTTTTAGTCCTGTAATTTTTTTTTCGTTAATGAGGGCAGAGCGTTGAAAAAAAAGACTGTCCTTTTAAAAAGAGGATGTCTGGTCACCTTACCTAAGATTAGCATGATTTTACTTTTTAAATCGATATATATATATTTATATATTGTAGCACCGTATACTGTAAGAATTCTATCTACATAGACTGACATTTTACTCGCCACAGTAAAATTTCCACTCGCCAATGGCGAGCTGGCGAGCGGAAATTTCGCGCCCTGGTTTAACAATATATTCTGCATAGATGCCAGTGTTTTAATTTGTTCTGGAGTATTTTTAGCCCCGCCTTTATTTCGTACCACTCTGTTAAAAGAAAAATTTTCTCCAACATATAACCTCAATAAAATAAGAAAAATTTATCCTTAAAAAATCAGTGATATGAAAAAAAGGCGGGGCGAAAAATACTCTGGAATAAGTTAAAATGTTAGTATCTATGATTCTGTGTTGGGAATTCATTAATAAATTATTATTATTTTTTTTTTTAATAAGTCAATAAAATTTAAAAATATTGTATTTAATTAGTAACTTTAAATTTCTCCCCTTCAATTTTACATTGTTACACTTTAACAATACGTTCTAAAATGGGGTTTCAGTTACAAGTTAATTTCTTTTAATAAATATTTTTATGTTTAAATATTAAAAATTAGCATTAAATTTCTGCATGCAACATAAAAATATTTTTAAAATATCATCTGTCAAATAATGAATTAACATTCAAATATGCTTAGAATATATTGTTGAATTATAATGATATCGAGATTATATATATATATATAAATCAGTTATCAGGGAGCATTTATTTTCTTTTAAACTTAATTTATTTTATTTTATTTTTTAAATTTAAATGCTTTATTACAAATTTTAACATACTTAACATTGGTATGTATTAATGCAAATGTGTTCTAATTTTAATAACTCTAAGATAGCAATTTACAAAAATTAGTAATTTACAATTTTTTCCTCCACACCTTTAAAACATATAACAGTAAAAAATACAGTACATATAACAGCAAACGTATAACAGTAAAAAATTCCTCCCCTTTTTATATCGCGCAGTTCTTTTTTTTTTTTTTTTGCATATTTTTTGATAAGAAAAAAGCCGACCTGAAACAAACAATAGACAAAATACTAAACAACTGCATTATCAAATGTTTTATTCGGCGCATATTTTATCAGTGCTACGAAATAATTTAATTTTATTATGGGTTATTACAGTATGATTCCTTACTAAAAATGGTTTGTGCGGTAGGGGAACGTGGGGCTGGTAGTAACAGTTTTTAGAAAATTAAATATATTTTGAAATGTATTTAACGTTTTCCTGTTTATAATTGCTGTTTCCCATAGCATACACATTCATCTACCATATTCATAAAAGAAAAAAAAAAAAAAAAAAAACTTTCGTTAATTTTGCTAGTTTTAGCACAAAAAATATTTTTTCAAAATTATTTGCCTGTTACAATTTGCCCCCGGGGCAAATTGTAACAGATACGAAGAGATCAAACACTAATGATAATAAAAACTACAATATTTCAAAATGCTTTTTGTTATCAATCATTTATTAATTTAATAAAAAAGGCAATTAATAACTAATATTAAATTATGACTTTCTTGGTACAGTAATAATGAATTATATCAAATCGATTATAAAGAGAAAATTAAATATATAATCAACATAGAAGTCAATCTTAGTCAGAGTTGAAACTATTTGAAATAAATAATATTTTGTTCCCTTTCATATATTTAACATGTGCCCACATTTTGCAAATTAAGCATTATACCCATTCTTCTGCCTCAGAGAGGGTTTAGCAAAGCTCGAATTCTCCGCCCTTTTTTCAGGACACTCTCATTGATGAGAAATTTCTGCTTTTTTTCTACCACTATTTTTATGCAATATTCTGTAATTCGTGATTAAATCATGTTTATAATTCGCGATTAAATAATCACTGCACTATAATATAAAAACGCAGAAAATATTTCTGTATAAATATAGTAGTGGCAAAGAAGCCAAACATTTTTCATTCTTGAAAGTTTCCTGAAAAGGGGCGAAGATTTTGAGCTCTGTCTGTAGGCATCTCCATAAACCACTCCTCTAATTCAGAATCTGTATCTGGAGTTAAAAACATTTTATTTATATTTTTATCCTTTCGTTTATTTATTTATTTATTTGTTTGTTTCTTCTTATAATCTTTTTCCTTTCGCTTTCCTTTCTCTTTACGTTTGTATTACTTTTTAATTATCTCTTCAAATTATTTTTCAAATATTTTTCTTTCGAGTATTAGATGTGTAATATATGTACTTTTCTCGAGGATTTCAGCTGTAGCCAAACCGTATATATCTTGACCCTTTGAAGCTCTTTCAGATTTCTTTTTATAGTTCCTCATGTTGTATATTGTATGTCGACATAACATCTCGGACTTTTCGACCACCTGTATCTCATGTCAAAAAATGTATACAATAAATAATTTGCTTGTTAACGAACGAGATATATAAAGTAGAGTGATAAATGGTAACCCTTGAGAAGGTCCAAGATGAGTCATGTGACATGCTCGCTTTGCACCTGCGTATTCGATGGTTTCCTTGGTAACAGCTCATTTTCAGTAAATTTCTATGGCAACGGTTTCAATGTTTTTGTTTACGTAGTTTAATATTCTTTTGTTCTAAACCATTTTGATTTTGATTTTACTTCTTTATTATTTCGTGTAGTTGAACTTTAACCGACAAAATGCTTAAAAATAGTTGAAAAATTATTATTTGTCGTTAAATTTAGCTCTTTAAAAGTTTAAATTTTCTTTTATAAACACTTTTAAACTTTGTTGGGAAACGATGAAAAAAAAGGTATTTTATTATTTATTAAAATGTGAAATATGTATAAAATTATTTTAAAAACAATTTATTTCGGTCATAGGACTGTCATGTTACCTAATAATAATGATAATTTGTCGAACTGATATTTTAAATGCCAAAATAGCGATAAAGGGCCAAACACAGCAACCTATTCGAGCATGTCACGAGATTCATCTTGAACCACGGAAAGCTAATCCTTCATCCATTGAATCAGCACTCTAATTTATATATCTCGTTGTTGTTAACATTAAAAGTATAATGTCTAATTGCATGAATCAAAACACAAAGGGCACATTGTAACATGTGAGAATTTGACCCAAAATTTTGTTTCAACTTGCCCCATCGTATAATTTTGGACATTTTGTTTATTTATAAAAAAGTATAACGATTTATACAAAAAATTAAACATGCATTTTATAACTCAACACACAGACTAAATAAATAGCTATAAACACTTTTTTTAAAATATGAATTAACATAACTTTAATCAAAATTTACAAAATACATTTTTTCCCACAAACTAGCCAAAATGAAGCACATGTACAGAACCTCTCATTAACCGTTTTTGCAGAACACTGATTGTGCTTACTTGATAAAGTGCGTCATTAGAATTATGTTTATCGAAATATCTAATCACAAATGTTATAAAATATTTCGTAAATTGTGTGTTACTTCCTACCCCTGTGACAACTAGCCCTACGCTCCCCTACTCATTATTCTTTTACAAGGAAACACAAAATAATTCTGATATATTACTGCCTATGGTAAATATTTTAAGCATGTTAAGATGTCACATACAAAGCGAAAGTGACATATTTTATCAAGATTAACTACAACTTATTTTCAGAAGAAAGTTGTCTCCGAAGCATTTCTGATACACCTTCACATATAAGCAATATAAGTGGCAGTATTCATGGTTGTTTTGTTTGGGTAGTGTTCGCTAAGGAAAGCGAAGCTTTTAATTTGAGTGACCATGCTTATTTATAGATCTGTTTTAATCATTTTAAAATATGAGAAATTCTGAATTTTTTTTTTTTTTTTTTTTTTTTTTTTTTGTAATGTTACGAATGTTTCCTATTGATGCATAAATATTATTAACCTCTGAAATTGGGGGAACTGCCCATTATAAATTTGAGGGCTCCTGTCATTCGAAAAAAGTTTTTTTTTTTTTTTTTTTTTTTTTTACACACATCGATGCAAAAACTTAATGCTACACATTTTACTTTTTTCAAAAGTGATGTAGCATATTTAAAGTACCCTGCCCATGTTTACTGTCAAATAAAAATATCGGAATTTTACAGTTCTTACATGCTAGATGTAGATTTTATAGCAAACTAAAAAAAAAAAAAAAAAAAAAAAAAAACTTAAATAAAAGTGTAGTAACTAATTTGGATTTCATTTTTTAATGATAGTCAAAGTACAGTTTTATTAATGTTATTCCATTTTAAAGAATTTATAACGAATTAAAACAGAAAAAAAAATTAAATAAATAAATAAAGACTCAAAGTAGCTTGCGCGAAACCATTTAGAATTATTTATTTATCGGTTTGAAACAAAAAAGTCATTGATACAATGAACTCCATAAAATTTTCCTGACATATCATCTGCCATTTTTATATAATCTATCACGCAGTTTAGTTGGACATCTGATGTTAAGGGGATACATCACAGATCGCCAACGTCATCCGAAGCCCATGACTGGTTTTCCAAAAATTTGTTTTAAAAATTTTTTATTTGATAACTCAAAGTAGACTCAAAGTAGCTTGAGCGAAACCATTTAGAATTATTTATTTATCGGTTTGAAACAAAAAAGTCATTGATACAATGAACTCCATAAAATTTTCCTGACATATCATCTGCCATTTTTATATAATCTATCACGCAGTTTAGTTGGACATCTGATGTTAAGGGGATACATCACAGATCGCCAACGTCATGCGAAGCCCATGACTGGTTTTCCAAAAATTTGTTTTAAAAATTTTTTAATTTGATAACTCAAAGTAGACTCAAAGTAGCTTGAGCGAAACCATTTAGAATTATTTATTTATCGGTTTGAAACAAAAAAGTCATTGATACAATGAACTCCATAAAATTTTCCTGACATATCATCTGCCATTTTTATATAATCTATCACGCAGTTTAGTTGGACATCTGATGTTAAGGGGATACATCACAGATCGCCAACGTCATGCGAAGCCCATGACTGGTTTTCCAAAAATTTGTTTTAAAAATTTTTTAATTTGATAACTCAAAGTAGACTCAAAGTAGCTTGAGCGAAACCATTTAGATTTATTTATTTATCGGTTTGAAACAAAAAAGTCATTGATACAATGAACTCCATAAAATTTTCCTGACATATCATCTGCCATTTTTATATAATCTATCACGCAGTTTAGTTGGACATCTGATGTTAAGGGGATACATCACAGATCGCCAACGTCATGCGAAGCCCATGACTGGTTTTCCAAAAATTTGTTTTAAAAATTTTTTAATTTGATAACTCAAAGTAGACTCAAAGTAGCTTGAGCGAAACCATTTAGAATTATTTATTTATCGGTTTGAAACAAAAAAGTCATTGATACAATGAACTCCATAAAATTTTCCTGACATATCATCTGCCATTTTTATATAATCTATCACGCAGTTTAGTTGGACATCTGATGTTAAGGGGATACATCACAGATCGCCAACGCCATCCGAAGCCCATGACTGGTTTTCCAAAAATTTGTTTTAAAAAAATTTTAATTTGAATTTTAAGTTTAAAAATGCGAATTTTCGCTAAACGCATTTTTCTCATTTTTTGGTTGTAAAATGAAATATTAAAATTTAAAAAATTCAATTTTCGGAAAACGGGTACTGATTTAACGGTTGTGAATTTTCTGAATGTGAAAACAAAATTAAAAAATATCAGTTTAGGTGATGAGTATTTCTATAAAACTTGGCCGAGTCCAGGCAGGCAGGGGCTGTCCAAAAGTATCTGAGTATTTCTATAAACAAATTTCGACATAGACTTACATAGGATTTGGTGACTAGAGCGGGGAAATTGTACGAGGAAGCACTTTCCCGAAATAGCATCTATATTTTTCTTTTCTTTAAAAAGCAAACTTTCTCAAAATAAATAAATAAAATAAAATAAATATAAATAAAATAAATATAAACAAAATAAATAATACTTATAATAATAGTAATAATAATTTGAAAAAATAAATTTGTTAATTTCAGACCCTGTTTTTCAGCCATTTTTTGACAGCCCTTTTAAATTTAAGAGGGAAAGCTTGTGATTCTCAAATGCGTATTACGCGCATGTATTTTTTTTTTTTTTTTTTTTTTTTTACGGTCTTGTTATTTTTTTGTTTTTGAGAAATGTGTTTGTCTTTTGTTTCATTGTAAAAAGTACCACAGATTGGCGTTTAAACAAAACTTTGAAAAAACACCATAAAAATTCAAAAACTTGCAACAATTGTTTCGAGTCGAAAGAAAACTCGACCGTTCGTCAGGCAGGCAAAATAGACACGAGTGCTGCAAACAAAGCAGCAACGTACTTTTGTTTGCAGCACTCGTGCCTATTTTGTTTGCCTGAGAAATGATCGTGTCTTCTTTCAACCCGAAACAATTGTTATGAATTCTTGCATTTTATGATGTTTTTTCAAAGTTTTGTACTTATTATTTTGCTCCATATTCCTGCTTTAAGTCAAACGAAAAACTGTATAGAGACCTTTTACGAAATATTTCCCAATTTTTATAATTTTAAAATATTTATTTAGAAAATTTCATACTTCTTTTTCATTTGTTATTCTTAATACATTTTTTTTTCTTTTTTAGTAAAATCTCTTGTTTTCCTAGACCTCTACTATTCTCAAAATTTAGAGGTATTTCGAAAATTTTGTTTCGTTATCTTGGCAGAGAAATTTAAAGGTCAAATTTTGTTGATATTTTTTTCTACAAAATAACAGTATATATACATATATACATTGAAATGCAACACACGAACGTTTAAGATTTCTACTCTCATTAGGAAACGTGAATTTCTCTTTTTTTCAAATGTCTGTAAAGTCAACGTCTTACAACATTGAGATAGAAATCTTTAGAAATGTTATTTAAGGTTCATTCCTCCACCCCCTTATTAATTATTATCATTATTAACATTTAAAATGATAATAAAAATCATATCTCACATAGAGATATCATAAACACACGTGTCATTGTAGAAAAACCACACACTTTATAAAAAAATTCACTTTACAACACGTATAAAATGATACATTTAATTAAAATTATCAATTATAATTACAACTTGTCAAGGCCTTTCACCCTGACCATCAGGGCATCATCAGGGCAAAGCCTTTTTGTTGTTGTTGTTGTTGTTGTTGTTGTTGCGAGTACAGCTACATTTGAATCTTTTTGTATATATAATTCAAATGTTGCTGTACTTGTAACAAAAAAAAAAAAAAAAAAAAAAAGGTTGACAAATTATAATTTTAATTGATAATTTTAATTAAATGTATCATTTTATACGTGTTGTAAAGTAAATTTTTTTTTTTTTTTTTTTTTTTTTTTTTATAAAGTTTGTGTTTTTTCTAAAATGATAATGTTTTACACTTCAACGTACTTTTTAAATTGAAGTTTAGATTCAAAAGACTAAAAGATTGAATTTGGAATGTCTTGAAAATCCTTTAGAAAAATCACTTTGGTCAACCAGGATTATTTGTGTTTTTCCCAAGTCAAAAGAAAAAAAGACAAAGAAAAGGTTTCTCTGTAAAACTAATATACAGGATGTTCAAAAAACATTTTATTCGACTTTAATTTGTTAATTATTGATCTTAGATACATTTAGAAAATAAATTTACAAAGTTTTCTTTTTTCTTTCTTTTTTTTTTTTTTTTTTTTAGGTATAGTAGATTATAAAATGGATCCAAAATTTCTGGAATTGCAATAACATAAAATTAAGTTTTTTATGGTCTTTATACAAATAAATAAATATAATCATTGAGTAAAATATACCGTATACTCTAATAAGGTCAAGTGCAAAATTTCAACATTTTAACATATTTGACCTTTAAAGGTATGCTTGAACGATGTTGTTGATGGATTATTTGCAATTAAAACGCAAATGTTTCTTTTTATTTTATGTTATCATTGTTTTCACTTATAATTGTGTATAAGTACCTGAAATGCAAACCGTTGGTATTTTTATTTATTTTTTTATTTTTTTCAATAAAGACATTACCAAGACGTTGAAAAATGGTTTAAGTCAGTTTTTTTTTTTTTTTTTTTTTTTTTTTTGTCTTGTTATACTTGAAATGTTTTATGATACCATACTGTAATTTTGAACATCAACATCATTGTATTATTTCTGTGCGAGCGTATTTCAGTCTATAGGAAATAAATTTCAGGAAATAAATTTGGTATGGGGCTATATGAAGTTTTTCATTCTTGAAATTGAATTTCCTAAAACTTCAAGTATTTATAAAATTCTGCACCTATTTTACACAACTTTGAAATGTATAATACATGTGTTTAGAGTTAATATTTAAGAAATTGAGGGCGAAATTATAGCTTTTTCAAACACACTGTAAAAACATAATCTAATTCTGAAGAAAGATGGATGAATATGATTACCATTTCTTTTTCTTTTTTCTACTTATATTTTTTAAAGCTTTGAAAATATTTAGATCTAATTTCATTAAGCTCAGTTTCATTAAGCTCCAATTAATCTTTACTTTGAGACTGTTTAAATATGCTTAGTGGTGGTGTAACTCAGAAACCCTCTCAGAAAATGTTTGAGAAGGCTCTCAAGAAAGAAAAAAAAAAAAAAAAAAAAAAAGATAATTCTTGAGGGTTTTTTTTTGTTTTTTAGTTTAGTTTCAGTTGTTTGTAATTTAATAAATTGCAAATTTATCTTTAACTATATATATATATATATATATAAAAGGTGTAAATTTTACGATTTTTTTACGGAAAATTTACATTTTTCGGGTTTAAAGAACAAAACTCATAAATTTAAGTTAAATCTATTTTTACCCCAATAAATTTACGGGAAATTCCTTATTGAATGAAAGAGTGAAAGTAATTCTACGAGACTTGCCTAAAATTCTGTAATTTAAAGTTTTTCTTTTAATTACAGAATTTCTTTCCAAAATTTTTTAATTTACAGTTTTCCAATATCATTTTTCATTTGTTTTTCAAAAACCAATTAACCAAATAACAAAAGAAAAATTTCTCTCTCTCTCTCATACATATAGATAGGCAGTGCCTGATTTATGGCAGGGCATTCGGGGCACGTGCCCTGGGCCCTCACATTGAAGGGGCCCCAAAAAATTTCATCCCCCTTAAAAAAAAAAAAAAAAAAAAAAATGAAAATGAAAATTTCCTTAATTTTGCTATGATGATCGATGTTTGCCATTTTTTCTTCAATGGCGATACTACTGTGCTGTTTTATAAATCAGTGGTCATTTGATCCTTCATTATATAACTTTTTCATTATTGCAAAAATATAAATTTTCTTGAAAATTTATACTAAGCTCTGAAAAAGTAATACTGAAAAGTGAAATACTTTCTAAAATTACAATTTTCCTGAAAACTGAATTTTGTTTTTAACACTTAGATCAATCCTAAAGTGTATGTGGAAGAGGACATAGTAAAATCTGTTCGAAAATTTGCTTTTTAAAATTAAAATTGGCGATTGCAGAAAAAGAAAAGGAAAACATCCAAGTGCAGCTTTTTTTTAGTCCCTTAGTGTATAATACTGTGCAGAAAAAATACTTACCTTAAAAATATTTTCTCTGTATAATTAATATAACATCAGATTGTAAATATTAAAGTACAGGGAGGGGGGCCCATTAAACATGAGTGCCCTGGGCCTCCAAGTGAGTAAATCGGTCCCTGTAGATAGGTAGACACAAATATGATGTGGCTGTAGAAGCTACTCGGATATATTTGTGTTTCGAAATTGATGGACTTTATTTACAGTGACTGTGGATTTTACCTAGTTATTTAGCTAAAGGTGCAATAAATTTTATGCTGCAGTTTGAATAAATATTGATCAATTCTTTGTTGTTCCGTTTTATTTAATTCTTTTCGATATTAGCCTTAATTGTGCCTTTTTGTTAAACTGTCTGCTTAGGGGGAGAGTTTTGATCATATAAAAGCATTCTGTAACCCCGCACTTATGTCTCAAGCCATACGGGACATTTTTGGTAGTTTAATTGATTTTGTCTATATTTTTGGATTAAGTTTGACTTTAGTTTCAGTTCTGCAACTTTTGGTTTTCGTGTAAGTTTATTATAAGCTATTTCTGTTTCATATTTTTAATATATTGTATGATCAAAAACATATTTTGAAATATATATATATATATATAAATGATAGATATCTTAAACTTTAATCTTAATATTTTAGCATTTAATAGATACATGTGAATACCAACACAACAAAAATAAAACTGATAATAACACATTTTTCTAAAACTATCACAAAAAGGTTGCGATACATGTTAAGATCCAATAAGAGACAAAAACAATTTAAATTACTTACTCGCAATTGAAAAAAAAAAAAAAAAAAAAAAGAAGAAAAGAAAAAAAAGAAAGAAAGCACCATAAAACATAATGGCGGAGAAAGTAATTAAAGGACTTCAGAATAATAATTGGAATAAAAAATGCTTAAAAGTAGAAGTATTAACTCATCAGGTGGAAAGTACTTCATAAAACTATGAAAGCTGCAACGATTTCGTAAAATAATACAGCTAACAATAGCAAATTTATTTTGTTCAGGCGCCAATCGAGCAACAAAACCATTTTGAATGAGAAATGAAATAAAATATTAAATCAAATCATCAAGGAAACCAGTTATTCTGGGCGTCTCATAAGTCTGTAGACATTTTAAAAATTCATAACTATTGAATGAATTGATAGAATTGAACGCGGTATGCGAAAAAATCATTCTCGTAAAGGGGGATTTTTTTTTTTTTTTGGTAAATTAAAAATAATAATTAAGCTATTTGCCGATAGAGGTCGCTGTGTAGGACAAGATCTCACATTTTCATGAAAAACTGTACTTATTCGCACGCAAATGTTTATAGGCATATAAATTCTATTCTACGTGTCCGTCGCGTCGTCACCACAAATTACTGTTTGCAAACGAGTTATAACACTGCTAACTGCAGCTTCAGTCAGCGGTTCTTACCTGAGGGAAAAAAACTTCACCAATAATGTTTTATCCACCAAGTGAGCATCGCAATTAAAACTTCATGTATGCACAAGTAGGAGCCAAAATAAGAAATAAACTGTTATAATCGCAAAATCGTGCAATTTATAGTACTTTCATTTGCATATTTTTCTTTTACATCCGTGCGAAAAATTTAACTATTTGTCTAACTATCGTCGATAAAAATATTAGCTATATTTTTTTCTTAAAAAAAAAAAAAAAAAAAAAACCTTCACGAGAATGATTTTTTCGCAAACCGCGTTAAATTCTATCAATTCATTCTATATTTATAAATTTTTAGAATGTCTAAAGAATTATGGGGCACCCACTATATATATATATATATATATATATATATATATATATATATAGGGTGTTCCAAAAGTCCCACCCACCCCCTCCTAATTCGAAAATGAATCGGAATTGTGAAAAATGGCGTAACACGTATTCAATGAATTTGAGAGGGACCTCTTTTGGTGAAAAAAAATTTGGGCCTGGGGAGGGGGGGGGGGGAGGGACCTGCTAGGAAGGGCAACTTTAAAATTTCAAATGGGAAGGTATGTCTTGTGATACATCCCTGGAAACATCTCTTCAAAACAATGAATTTGATATAAATAGTTTCGCCCTACAATAATTATTAAAGAAGATACTCGTACATTAGTTTTTAGACTTTTGAAATATGGACTTATGTGTATCCCCTTTAATAACCATTGCAGGAAAAACGTATTTATATCAAGTTCATTGTCTTGAAGAGACGATTCCAGGGATGTATCACAAGACATACTTTTCCCAAAAAAGTTTGGGCCCGGGCAAGGGGGTGGTAGGAGTGTCTCTAGGGAGGGCTACTTTAAAATTTCAAGCAGGAAAGTATGTCTTGTGATACATCTCTGGAAACGTTTCTTCAAGACAATGAATTTGATATAAATAGTTTTGTCCTGCAGTGATTACTAAAGGGGATACATAAGTATAAATCCCACATTTCAAAAGTATAAGAACTAATGTATCTCCTTTAATAATCACCGTAAGGCGAAACTATTTATATCAAATTCATTGTTTTGAAGAGACGTTTTCAGGGATGTATCATAAGATATACCATCCCATTTGAAATGTTAAAGTTGCCCTCCCTAGTAGCCCCCCCTAGGCCCAATTTTTTTTCACCAAAAGAGGTTTCTCTCGAATTCATTAAACACATGTTTCGCCATATTTCACAATTCTGACTAATTTTCGAGTTAGGTGTGTGTGTGTGGGGGGGGGGCGGTGTCGGACTTTGGAACACCTGTACACACACACACACACACACACACACACACATATCGATTTGTTGTGTGTACCGAACACGCGTTATAAAGTGATTTTGTGAAAGTACCCAACTGCCCTTCCCCTCCTTGGCTGGGCAGGAAAAAAACATGTTTTCGTACATAACTCTGCTCCAAATTATCTCAGGATGGCGTGTTTTGGTACGTCGGTGTTAGTTAAGTGCGGGGGGGATAAGAAAAGGGTAATGCTCTGCCGAAGGCACTGGGGACCAGGTGTCGTCATATTGCGGGCGGGAAAGCTACTGCCGAAGGCAACGGGAACCTTAACTGAGGTATTGAATAATTACAATTTTTTTTTTTTTTTTTTTTTTTTTTTTGAGAATTTTATATTAATAATGATATGAAATTTTGAGAAATCATGTAAACATAGTGATTAGCGAAGCAGGCAATATCTGCTACTTAAAATTATAAACTAGTTATAAAATTTATCGACTATTTTATTTGCCTCATATTAAACAATAAATATAATTTATACAATTTTTGAATCACGGCTATTTCTGGGGATATACGTAAATATATCACCTATCGTCTCCTACGGCTAAACACTTTGTCATTATATGGGGAAATCTGTTATTAGAATTACATCTTTATCTATATGTATATTTAATTTCGTTTCATATTCAGTTCATTCCTAATCATTAAATTAGTCATTGTTTGCCAAAAATATCAGAGTAACGCTGCCTGTTGCTATAATAAGATCCGTTGTTATGCTGAAATCTAATCAGCACTAATTTCAGTCTTTCGAAGTGCAAAGAGAAAGTACCATGAAATTCCGTGCAATAATTTTTAAATCAATTTATTCCCGTGTAAAAACATCAGTCAAAAACTTTCTAAGGTAACGTTAAGGAAACGGTGTTTCGGACTTTTTAAAGTAAATCTGTATGTGTATGGAACCTTTAAAAAGCTGAATATTTCCTGATGGAAACTTACTGTTTTTATTTTTCTTGAAAATACCTGTCGAAACCTTTGAAATACCTGCAAAATGTTATATGAAGTCCGTTTTTTTTTTTTTTTTTTTTTGTACCTGGGTTTAGCAATAGTTTTTAAATCAGTTTTATTTTAACTCTCACAGAATTTTTATCCTCATCAATGGCCGAGAAATTTTCTCCCAGAATTTGTAGACAGAAAATGCTGGTTTTGAAATCAGGTCGTGTTTGCCGACCTTGCTAATTGGAGTTTTCTATGGTCTTCTCCAAAACTCATAAGAACACAAGGTAGGATCCCTATGAAGGGTTTGGTGCTTAGCGTGGACAATCAGCCTCCCCAGCCTCTTTTACACACACACTACCTCCTTAAACTTTTTATCAGGCTAACACAAAAAAAAAAAAAAAAAAAAAAAAAATCATAACCATATTTAGGATATTCAAAACGCTTAAATTCATGAAAAACCAAATATAATTTTTTTCTAAGTACATGCTTTATCACTCCGCCCCCACCCCCTATCACAGTGTTTCTTTAATATTTGGTAACAATGTTTTTTCAGTAAACGAAAACAATAGCTATTATGTTCGAATGAGACAGATAAATACATTTCATCTATTCGGAAGACAAAAAATGATAATAATATAAAAAACCTTTTAGCTTATTTCTTTTCCTCATTTTACTAAGTAAGAAAGAAAAAAAAAATGTATGCACAAGAGAAAGAAGTTCGAATTCTAATTAACCACAGCAACTACCTCAAATAATTGCATCAGTCTCCGAAACTACTTTTCCTGCAATTCATTCAGTTCTCTCGAAATATCCTCAATATGATTTATTCAAGTTTTAGTAGTCATTCTACTGCCCTCTGTTGGCAAACTCAGAAATAAAATATTGCTATAATTTATTTTCTGAACTGGTGAAACTTTTTTGCTATTCCGATGCCATTTGTAATATTGTAAACATACCAGAAAAACACTAAGTATTATATTTATAAAAATTACACCAGAAAAAAACTAAATATAAGTATTTAACAGTGAGCAAATATATTGTTTATCAAATTTAGAGGTTAAAATTATTGCGAATTTGTAGTACCTCTTAAACTTTAAATTGTTTTTAAAAGCGACTAGAATCGTCAGAAGTAAATTTAGTATATTGAGGCCATCACAAAACATATTTCTACGTTTTCTTGTCCAAATTCACCTAGTAGAAATAATTTAAATTAAAGTATTAAAATAATTTTACATGATGAATGCAGACGACTTTCTTCTAAAAGACCACTAACAAAAAAAAAAAAAGAGAAAAAAAAGAAATTAATTTTGTGTCTCGTACAGACGACAGGTTAGAAATATATTTTTTTTTTTTCAGGATATTTTTTTTTATGTGTACAAAGAAAACAAGTTTCACTCTCTAGAAATAACATCTTAAAAAATGCGTTTATTTATTTATTTTTTTTCTTTTGTTGTTGTTGTTGTTTTTAAAAATGAAAAAATCGATAACTTTGTTTAAATTCTCACTGATGTATAGTTCAACCATTTGTTTTAAAGGTATTGCCGAATTCTTTTGAAAAACTAGTACGTTGTGGCCACCACAAGACTTTCTTCTATATTTTCCTATACATATTCAATCAGTAACAATATTAAAAAAAAAAAAAAAAAATACGATTTTTTTTCTAAGTTTTTTTTTCTTGTTAAAAGTAATACATATTCAATCAGTAACAATAGTTAGAAAAAAAATCGGTTTTTTTTTTTTTTGTTAAAAGTAAAAAAAAATCGATAACTTTGTTTTAAATTATCACAGATTTATAGTTCAACCATTCGTTTTAAAGGTATTGACGAGATCTTTCGAAAGATACCCATCTTGAAAATTTACCCCCCCCGGGGGGTACTTCCCCCCCAGGGGGGGAATCGATGCCCCCACATGCACAGAAATTTTTTCCTAGTTAACTATTACTATTATAAATAACTCATATTAATTTTACAATCACAAGTTAAAAATAACTCTCATTATGTACATTTATACGAAATTTTGTCCTATACTGCCATGTTAAAAATTTAGAAAAAATACGATCACAGCGCCACCTGTTGATCTATTGATCCCCAAATGTAATCAGCACCACTTTATGTCGGGGACCAACTAAATACCTAGTTTGGTTAAATTTCGTAAAAAAAAAAAAATGCGATTTTTTTTTCTAAGTTTTTTTTCGTTAAAAGTAAAAAAAATCGATAACTTTGTTTTAAATTGTCACAGATTTATAGTTCAACCATTCGTTTTAAAGGTATTGACGAGACCTTTCGAAAGATACCCATATTGAAACTTTGCTCCCCCCCCCCCGGTGGGAGGGAACCGATGCCCCCACATGCACAAAAATTTTTTCCTAGTTTTTCCAGTTTTTTCCTAGTTGTTTCCTAATTTTTTTTCCAGAAAATTTTTTTCCTAGTTACATACTACTATTATCAATAATTCATATTAATTTTACAATCACAAGTTTAAAACAACTCTTATTATGCACATTTATACGAATTTTTGTCCTATGCTGCCATGTTAGAAATTCAGATAAAATGCTATCACAGCGCCACCTGTTGAGCTATTGATCCCCAAATATAATCAGCACCAGTTTATGTCGGGGACCAACTAAATACCAAATTTGGTTAAATATTCGTAAAAAATATCGATAACTTTGTTTTAAATTATCACAGATTTATGGTTCAACCATTCGTTTTAAATGTATTGACGAGACCTTTCGAAAGATACCCATCTTGAAACTTTGCCCCCCCCCAGGTGGGTACTTCCTCCCCCCCCCGGTGGGGGGGAACCGATGCCCCCGCATGCACAAAAATTTTTTCCCAGTTAACTATTACTATTATCAACGAGACCTTTCGAAAGATACCCATCTTGAAAATTTAGTTCCCCGGGGGGGGTACTTCCCCCCCAGGGGGAGAACCGATGCCCCCACATGCACAAAAATTTTTTCCTAGTTCACTACTACTATTATCAATAATTCATATTAATTTTACAATCACAAGTTTAAAATAACTCTCATTATGCCCATTTATACGGAATTTTGTCCTATACTGCCATGTTAAAAATTTAGAAAAAATACGATCACAGCGCCACCTGTTGATCTATTGATCCCCAAATGTAATCAGCACCACTTTATGTCGGGGACCAACTAAATACCAAGTTTGGTTAAATTTCGTAAAAAAAAAAAAAATGCGATTTTTTTTTCTAAGTTTTTTTTCGTTAAAAGTAAAAAAAATCGATAACTTTGTTTTAAATTGTCACAGATTTATAGTTCAACCATTCGTTTTAAAGGTATTGACGAGACCTTTCGAAAGATACCCATATTGAAACTTTGCTCCCCCCCCCCCCCGGTGGGAGGGAACCGATGCCCCCACATGCACAAAAATTTTTTCCTAGTTTTTCCAGTTTTTTCCTAGTTGTTTCCTAATTTTTTTCCAGAAAATTTTTTTCCTAGTTACATACTACTATTATCAATAATTCATATTAATTTTACAATCACAAGTTTAAAACAACTCTTATTATGCACATTTATACGAATTTTTGTCCTATGCTGCCATGTTAGAAATTCAGATAAAATGCTATCACAGCGCCACCTGTTGAGCTATTGATCCCCAAATATAATCAGCACCAGTTTATGTCGGGGACCAACTAAATACCAAATTTGGTTAAATATTCGTAAAAAATATCGATAACTTTGTTTTAAATTATCACAGATTTATGGTTCAACCATTCGTTTTAAAGGTATTGACGAGACCTTTCGAAAGATACCCATCTTGAAACTTTGCCCCCCCCCCAGGTGGGTACTTCCCCCTCCCCCCCCGGTGGGGGGGAACCGATGCCCCCGCATGCACAAAATTTTTTTCCCTGTTAACTATTACTATTATCAACGAGACCTTTCGAAAGATACCCATCTTGAAAATTTACTTCCCCGGGGGGGGGGTACTTCCCCCCCAGGGGGAGAACAGATGCCCCCACATGCACAAAAATTTTTTCCTAGTTCACTACTACTATTATCAATAATTCATATTAATTTTACAATCACAAGTTTAAAATAACTCTCATTATGCCCATTTATACGGAATTTTGTCCTATGCTGCCATGTTAAAAATTTGCATAAAATGCGATCACAGCGCCACCTGTTGAGCTATTGATCCCCAAATCTAATCAGCACCAGTTCATGTCAGGGTGCAACTAAATACCAAGTTTGGTTAAATTTCATTCATTGGTTCGTGAGATACAGTGTCCACAAAAAAATGATACAGACAGACAGACACACAGACACACAGACATAATGAAAGTAATACTTTAAAGAAGAAGCAATGTTCCTACCTGTATTTTTCATTTATTTTTTTTTAATCCTGATAGACTCTATTACTATCATAAATATTTCTTTTTATTTTCACAATAATTGATTGAAAATAGTTTTCGTTTTGTACATTTATACATAATTCTATCCAATACTGCCATATCAAGAATTATGAAACAAAAAATCACAGTGCAATTTGTTGAGCGAATTTCATCAAAAGTTGAAAAGCACTAATTTATATCAAGGTGCAACTACATATAAATTTGCATGAAATTTTGTGCATTTGTACTTGAGATAAGCTTCCACAAAAAATTTGTCGCACACGCAAAACTCAGACAGATATCTAATAAAAATGGTCAAATTATGTTCTTGATTTTCTAAAGCTTGTTAATCGATCGAAAACCGGAAGTCGAAAAATTTTTTACGGAGAAAATGCTTTCTTCTGTTAGATATAGAAGAAGGTAATTAATTGATACTTAAAATCAGAATATAACATATCAGACAATACATTAAGAAATGTATTTATTTTATTTTTATTTTTAAAAAAAATACAAAATATCGATTATTCTAGCCCTTACATATTGAAAAATAATTCTCATTATATACATTCATACCAGATTTCGGTCTGTACTGCCATATTGAAAATTATGGGGAAAAAAAAAAAAAAAATTGTTATGACAGCGCAACTTAATTGTTATGACAGCGCTCAATCCCCCAATCTAATCACCACCAATTTATGTTAAGTTCCAACTATGTTTAGTTAAAGTTCGTATACTGGTGGTTCGTAAGATATAGCATCCACAAAATTTGCGATATACACACACACAGACAAACAATTTTTTCTAAAAAATGGCCAAATCGCGTTCAGGCCACATCCAAAAGTGTAGATCTATTGGAAACCGGAGGCCGAAAGTTTTCACGAATCCAGTACATTCTTCTTTTACGGAATTGATTTCACTTATTATTAAAGTTGTAAAAATGGATGTTATGTGCATATTACTTATTTTCAGACAAATAATCAAAATAAAATACATATATTTCTTAAAAAGAAAATGGCATTATCCACTTTGTAAATATAAATAATTTTGTGATTTTTTTTTTACTTTCCGAACACTATAGTGAGGAAAGTATTGTAATCATGTCAAAAATCCGAATTCGAGATTTTGATGTTTCTATACGTTTCGAGGTCCAACGAGTCCGTTTTCACTATTTTTACGATGATATATGTATGTGTGTGTGTATGTATGTGTGTATGTATGTGTGTATGTCTGTGAGTGAACACGCTAGCGTCTAAACGCTTGGTTCGAATAAGCTGAAAGTTGGTATGTATATTGTAAGTCACCATAGTAAGAACCCTATAGATTTTGGTGAATCTAGCACTTATAGTTTTTTTACAGGGACACAAAGAAAAAATCTTTATCATTATGGTCAAGGGACCAAAATCTTAAAAGTGCAATAGCATCTAAACGCCTTATTCAATTGAGCAAAAACTTTATACACATATTATAGGTCACAGATACTCAATCTGTATAGATTTTGGAGAATCTAGCTCTTATAGTTTTTTTACAGGGACACAAAGAAAAATTATTTGCCAAATTTTTAAAAGTGTGATGGCGTCTAAACGCCTTATTAATCTGAGCAAAGAATTTGTACACATGTTATAGGTCACATTTGAACCAACTGTATAGATTTTGGTGAATCTAGCACTTACAGTTTTTTTACAGGGACACAAAGAAAAATTCTTTATCATTATGGCCTATGAGACCAAAATTTTAAAAGTGCAATAGCATCTAAACGCCTTATTCAATTGAGCTGAAAATTTGTATGAATATTATAAATCACTGTTGCACTAACTATAAGCATTTTGGTGAATTGTGGCTACCACGAGACTTTCTTCTATATTTTCCTATACAAATTCACTCAGTAACAATAATTAAAAAAAAAAAAAAAAAGTGGGACTTTGACAAAATTGTGGGTAAAATGTGAAAATTTGTTTAAGTTTGTCAGAATTTATAGATTTTTACAGGGACACAACGAAGAATTCTTTATTATTATGATCTAAGGGCTCAAAGTTCAGTAGCGTTAAATAAAACCTCGTGTGATATATGGAGAAAAATACTCAAACACTCTGTTATGGTTTTCTATCTTTTGTTTGTTTAGCAACTCCTCTTTCTTTATTTTATCTACAAAACTGTTAGTTACTCAATGTTCGGAAAGTCGAGTGGAGTCACTCCAGATTTTTTTTTTTTTTTTTTGCGCACTAAAGAATTGATGCACAGATATTTTTTCCAAGGATTCGATGATTTCTTTTGAGAAGTATATGAAATTGTATAAACGGAATAAAATTAATTTAAGACGAAAAGGGATATGCTACAGCCACCAATTTTTTCTCTGTCATTCTAATGCATTTAAAAACACAGTCGTGAACTTTTCAAGATTGAGTGATAGTAAAAAAAAAAAGAAATTCAAGCACTTGCACAGAATCGAAATATAATTACAATTTCGTCGGGAAAAAAAAAAAAAAAGGTTTAAGAATCATGTAAGAAGGCATTTTACAAATTCATTAAAGTCAAAATTAAATCAGTATATTTTTACTTTCTCTTACCAATATGTATGGTAGAGAAAGTATTGATTTTTAGGTCAAATTTTAGAAATTGAGTTTTTGTCATATTTTTACGTTTTGAAATCCCTTGAAACCGAAAGATATGTTTTTACCTGTGTGTATGTGTCTGTCTGTTATCAGCATATCTCAAGAACAAATAGTAGCAGGAAGTCCAAAATCGGCATTCCAAATCTGTATCATAAAGTGATGCTACATTAAACTTTTCATTGAGATCAAGCAATTGGTTGGTGACAGGGACATCCAAGAGAATTCAAATACATTATGTCTATGGGGGGAATTTCTAGTAAGTACAATGTAAGATCTATAAGCTACCCTAAACAAAATGGAATGAACACATTTTTTATATGCATAAAAGTATGTTTTGTGTAGATTGTGATATGGAAATCATTCATCATTCGATTACAGAGCTACCCAAAGTATTTGGATAATTTGGGGCAATCCTCGAAAATTTCTTGAAGTATATTTTATTTATTTTATGTTAAGTGTTTTTCATAGAAGACTAAATTTGAGTCCACAATATGATGTGCGTGTAGTTTACAGACAATATACAGGGCTACTCAAAATTAAGCTAAACGTTCTTTTCTATTGAATTTAATTGGTGGAAGTACTTTGCTACATTTCACTAGGTCGAAGCACACGGCTCACATTATCTCCAAAAAATGCATATAATATGTGTAATAGTGGGTAATGGAAGTCGTGTTGTTGTTTCACACCAGATTTTTTTTTATAACAGTCACTTAAATATACCCATGCCATTTTGAGTGTTAGTAAAAGTTTCCACTTTTCAACAGCTAGGTGTTTTTCGTATAATTTTCTACAATTTGTTTTTCTTTCAGCAATATGCTTTGGCAAAAGCAGATGAAATTTAGATTTAAATACCTTTTTTAACTACAAATCTTTATGAATGATTTTACTTACAGTGTCATTCCTAGTTTTGATGCAATGGATCTTTGAGTAGACGGATTTTCTCTTAGGATCATAGGCTTCACTTTCTTGATATTTACCTGCGCTCGAACAGTCTAACAAGAAGTTTTGCGGTCATGTTTTCATTTTTACTTAGACTTTTTTTTTTCCTTTTAAATAAAATATGTTATAGATACCTTTTTTAGAAATGCAATAACCGCGATTTTTACACCGCTTTATAATTTGATGAAACGAATATTTATCCTCGGAAATTGTAGTTACGTAAACTTCAAACCATCTGTTAATTTCAGGAGTCAATATTAAAATAAATCTTTTACATTTCAGATTCCAATTCAAAGATAAAATTTGCAGACGGTTATTCTAAAGTTGGCAAATTTTCATCTCAAACTGCAGAAGAGAAAAATAACTTACAATATCGTTGCCATAAAGTGTTGACGACTTTCTGTATTAAAATCAAAATATTTTTTCATAACAAGTGCATTAAACAAAACGTTTATTTACAATCCATTCCAGAAATGAAGAACTTAGTAGATGAACATGTTTTGTGACAATTTTGTAAATTTAAGAAAATCAACAGTAAAAAGTATTAATGAAAAAGCTAAAAATCAGGCAACATAACTGTTTCTTGTGTCAATAACTGTGTTATTAGAAGACTTTCAAGTACCAATAAATGTTCGATATTTAAAGAAGACCACTGTAAATTCTTCCAACCAAAAATATTATCTTTTCCAAAAATGTAATTTAACATATTCATTGACGGGGCTCTTGAAATTTAGAGTTATAATTACTATTGTGGGCATCGGAAAAAGCAAGACATATTCATGCGTCATGTCGAAAGAAATGCACTAGTTATTTAGCACAATTTTTTGGAACAAGCATGTTACGCAGTAAGTTTGCTGCAATTCCACATCAAAGATGTTAAGACAGAGTTATTGCATGTCCCGAAAAAACTCCGTGTCATACAACTATCAGAGCCAATTTATGTAATGTTAAACTATGCATAAAGCATTTTGGAATTCCAAGTATCAGTTCTTGAATTAGGACTCTTACAAATTTCCTAAATATATAGACACATAGACATTGATCAGTACTGGAAAAAATATATATATACATACCGCCTTCATCCAAAATGAATAAGTAATCATTTTCTGAAACCCTAAACTAGAAATATAGCTTTCCGAGTTACGCGATTAAGGTAAAAAAATAAACTGAATAGACAAAATAATCGAGAATATCTAGTGTATACCTTTGTAGATAGTGAAACAATGCATTATATTATGAATCTTTTGAATTGCGAGGAATTCTTGCTTGGTTTCTCTAGAATGACAGAAAGGCATGACAGAATTATAGTTACTAAAACTCGCGCCAAGTACTCCCATTTATTTCCAGAGATTTTTAAACAAGCTTGAATTTGATAATATTGGGAAATAAATTTTTTACAAAGGATTCTAGAACTCTCTAGCAGAAGGAACCAGAATTTACAAAAATGACGTAGAATGATTTTTTCTAGAGCCGTTATTTATTTTCTAGATGTCAGTGGTATAATTTTTTTTTCTTTGTGTGTGTGTGTGTGTGTGTGACAGTAAGCAAATTGTTGTCAAACATTCTAAACACTTTAAAAGTAAGAATTCGAAAACTTTTACGAATACATCATTATTTCTTTATTCATGTAGAATGAATTATTAAAAAGAAAAAAAAAATCAACAATAATTCTCAAGATGAACAAAAGTATTGCAATAAATTTCTACTACAAAGTATTTTTACAGTGTCCTTAAAATTTCACACTGTTAAATTACTCACTGATAGATTTTACATTATCCATTACTTTCACGGAATCTCTAATCCATACAACTTCTACTAAATTTAGAACACAGACGAATAAAGGAAAAAAAAAGAGCAGATGATAAATTTTCTTAAAACGTTTCATTTATTAAAATGGTTGAAAAAAATCTGAAGCTTTATCGAGAATTCGAATGGTTTTAATGGTTGTAATTTCTATTATATTGCATTGGTAGGATATTGCTAACAAGAAGTACCTTAATATTTTTAAAATCGCATTTAAATTTTTCTTCTTCTTCTTCTTCTTTTTTTTTTTTTTAATGATCATTAACAAAATGTTTTATTCGAAAAGTATCGAATAAATTTTCATAATTAGAGTTAATAAAATTTTCGTTAATAAAAATTAATGAATAGATTAAAATTCTGATTTATTAGAACCCAAAAGTATTAGCCATAATATACGTAACAGCAAATTATTTTATTCCTTTATAAAATTTTCTTTTATAAAATATAATTATATATTTCAATAGTAGTGGCTATCAATTTCCTTTTTATAGGTGAAAGATGAAATTTAGATCACTTCTACTAGAAAAATTTTAAAAACAACTTTATTCTTTACCAGGAAAACATACCATAACAGTGTTTTCTGTTGAGTTATCTAAACTAAACCAAAATTGGATCAGTACATGGTATTATTATCAACATACCGTAAACGTTAGACATACAATATACAAATATGTGAAGCACTGTAACTGAATAAAAAATCTGGAGTGACTCCACTTGACTTTCCGAACATTGAGTAACTAACAGTTTTGTAGATAAAATAAAGAAAGAGGAGTTGCTAAACAAACAAAGAAGAGAAAACCATAACAGAGTGTTTGAGTATTTTTCTCCATATATCACACGAGGTTTTATTTAACGCTACTGAACTTTGAGCCCTTAGATCATAATGATAAAGAATTCTTCGTTGTGTCCCTGTAAAAATATATAAATGCTAGATTCACCAAAATGCTTATAGTTAGTGCGACAGTGATTTATAATATTCATACAAATTTTCAGCTCAATTGAATAAGGCGTTTAGATGCTATCGCTGGTCTCATAGGCCATAAAGATAAAGAATTTTTCTTTGTGTCCCTGTAAAAAAACTGTAAGTGCTAGATTCACCAAAATCTATACAGTTGGTTCAAATGTGACCTATAACATGTGTACAAATTCTTTGCTGAGATTAATAAGGCGTTTAGACGCTATCACACTTTTAAAAATTTGGCAAAGAATTTTTCTTTGTGTCCCTGTAAAAAAACTATAAGTGCTAGATTCTCCAAAATCTATACAGATTGAGTATCTGTGACCTATAATATGTGTATAAAGTTTTTGCTCAATTGAATAAGGCGTTTAGATGCTATCGCACTTTTAAGATTTTGGTCCCTTGGCCATAATGATAAAGAATTTTTCTTTGTGTCCCTGTAAAAAAACTATAAGTGCTAGATTCACCAAAATCTATAGGATTCGTACTATGGTGACTTACAATATACGTACCAACTTTCAGCTTATTCGAACAAAGCGTTTAGACGCTAGCGTGTTCACTCACAGACATACACACATACATACACACATACATACACACATACATACACACACACATACATACATCATCGTAAAAATAGTGAAAACGAACTCGTTGGACCTCGAAACGTATAGAAACATCAAAATCTCGATTTCGAATTTTTGACATGATTACAATACTTTCCTCACTATAGTGTTCGGAAAGTAAAAATATCTGAACATTGTTTTTCTGTCATGAACTGAAGAATGCACAGATATCCACAAGCTTAAATTATGGCTTAAATTTCGTTTCATATCAATTTTTGTAATATCTTTAACAACCAACCACTATACCCTTCCGGTTAAGCAATATATTATTTAAAAAAAAAGTTTTTTTTTAAAACAGTTATTTAAAAAATCTGGAGTGACACCACTTGACTTTTCGAAGTGAGTAATTAACAATTGTTTAAATAAATTGATGTAAGAGAAGTAAGAAATCATTCAGCTCAGTCCAATAAAGTGTTTAACGCTATTGCACTTCCAATGATGTGAACCCATAGGCCATTATGATAAATAAATTTTTGTTGTGTAATTGTATAAATATATAAGGGCTAGATTCTACAAAATTTATACAGTTCGTGTGACGGTGACTTACATCATGTATATAAATTTTCATCTCAATTGGATAAGGCGTTTAGACGCTATCGCACGTTACATAATTTCAGACCATAGACCATAATGACAAAAAGGTTCTTGTCGTGTCCCTGTAAAAAAATTATAAATGCTAGATTCACCAAAATATGTACATTTCGTGCGACGGTAACCTATAACATATCATACCAGCTTTCAGCTCATTCGAACAAAGCGTTTAGACCCTACCGTGTTCACTTACATACATATATACATATACACATAAATACATCACGAAACATTATGTAAAATCGTAGATATCTTTAAAAGGGAGCTCGTGTAAAGACCAAAGATGGAGGTCTATAACTAGACGTCATGAGAGACACAAATATAAATTTGAAACATTCTACGACCACTCGTTTATGATCTAATCGAAATACAAAATCCATTTCGCAAATAAATTCCTTATAGTATATTCGGAAATTAAAAAAATTAAAAACGATCGATTGGTTTGCGTTTCAGCTCTTTGTTGATCCCTTTCCTTTCAAAATTTCTTATTTATATGCACCAAAATAGTAAATCTTTCGATTAAAATTATTAGTAATATTTTAAAATTTGCATACAATAATCTATATATATAAAAGAGTAAACTGACTGATTCACTGACTGATTCACTGATTCACTGACTCAACACGGTTGTGGCGATCCTATGGGAGATAGAGTCACAATTTTTGGTGAGCAGGTTGATTTTAGGACCCTGACGCTCACTAAGACGGGATTTTGCGAAATACCCCCCCGTTCCCCCCCAGGGGGGCAGAAGGCAAAAACCACCTTTATAAGCATAACTCGGCTCCAAATTGCTTCACGGTGAAGAAATTGCAGATGGGGAGACTAGACTTGAATACAAAAAAATCATTTTCTGCGATTTCGGAATTTTAGATTTTTAAGGGGGGTAGGGGGTAAAAATGAGATTTTCGGGGGCGCATAAGGCAAAATCACATTTATAAGTATAACTCGGCACCAAATTACTTCACAATGAAGAAATTGCAGATGGAGAGACTAGAATTGAATACAAAAAAATCATTTTCTGCGATTTTGGAATTTTTGATTTTTAAGGGGGGAAGGGGGTAAAAATGATTTTCGGAGGTGCAGAAGGCAAAAACAACTTTATAAGCATAACTCGGCTCCAAATTGCTTCACGAGGAAGAAATTGCAGATGGAGAGACTAGACTTGAATACAAAAAAATCATTTTCTGAGATTTTGGAATTTTGGATTTTTAAGGGGGAAAAGGGGTGAAAATGATTTTCGGAGGCGCAGGAGGCAAAAACAACTTTATAAGCACAACTCGGCTCCAAACTGCTTCACGGTGAAGAAATTGCAGAGGGAGAGACTAGACTTGAAAACAAAAAAATCATTTTCTGCGATTTTGGAATTTTGTATTTTTAAGGGGGGAAGGGGGTATAAATGATTTTCAGAGGCGCATAAGGCAAAAACATATTTATAAGTATAACTCGGCTCCAAATAACTTCACAGTGAAGAAATTGCAGATGGGGAGACTAGACTTGAATACGAAAAAATCATTTCCTGCGATTTTGAAATTTTGGATTTTTAACGGGAGAAGGGGGTATAAATGATTTAGAAAAATAAGGATTTTCGAGTAAAAGTAATAGCTCAAAGATGTTAAAAAAAAAAACAAAAAAAATCCGCCAAGCGTCTTCTTGAAAGTATTTCCAAAAACTTATTTTTTGATTTTTTTCCGATTTTTTTTTTTTTTGGGGGGGGGGGAGGGGGGGGCAAAAAAATAAAAATAGTGTCAGATCGTTCAAAATTGGTACATAGAGGTTTTCGATACTTACAAATCGATTGCGGATATTTTCGAATTTGTAAAATTATTAGAAGGGGTGGGAAGGGGGGGCAGTATGGGGGGGGGGCTATGGGCAAAAACAAATAGAAATACAGTTAGGCCGTTCAAAATTGGTACAGATAGGTTTTAAAGGCCTGCAAGTCGAATGGGGATATTTTCGAAAGTGTATAGTTATTAGGAGGGCCGGGAAGGGGGGGGGCGGATGGGGCAAAAAAATAGAATAGAGTTAGAGCATTCAAAATTGGTATATAGAGGTTTTCGATACCTACAAATCGATTGCGGATATTTTCGAATTTTTAAAATTATTAGGATAGACGGGAGGGGGGTGAAGGGGGAAAATAATAGAAATAAGAGTTAGAGCATTTTGGGAATTTTTTTCGAAGGCAGTGAGAACCCGGTGCGACATTTTTCCTAATAAGATTTTTTTTTCTGTTTTTTTTTCACGTGATAAAAATTAATGCAATTTTGAGAATTCAGTAATTATAGCTATTCATTTAAAAATAGGGACCAGCGAAGCGGGCGTTGCCTGCTAGTATATATATAAAATAGTACTTAAATATAGTTAAAATGAACAAATAAAACTCAATCTTTTAATGTAATTCTCTTTTTAAGGTTTTCCAACAAAGTTGATAAGTGTTTTAACGACTTCGGTTTGTCTGTGTGTCTGTCCACACTTTAATTTCCATAAATCGTTTTAAAATGCCTTGAAATTGATATACGTTATTTAAATTTATTATTGCATATTCTTTATTAAAAATGGTATAAATAGCACGACAAATTTCTGTACAGAAAAATCCAAAAGAAATTCCATTACATTATAGAGGTACGACTGCTATGCGTACAGGGACAGACAAAAGAATTCTAATATAGATATTTTTATAATGCATATTTTTAATGCCTTTGTATTGCACAAAACATAATGAAATTAACACATATTATTCATATGCACTAAAGCATGTTTTTTTAATGGTAAGATTAGCAAGCTGGTTCACAGGATCACACAAAAAAATTCAGTTACAATAAGAAATGTAATAAAAAATTGTTAAATGTACATTTTCGGTTGCGTTTTGCATTTTTGACATTTTCCAACAAATATATAGATCATTATGACTTCGATTCTTCGATTTGTTTGTCTGTTCGTCCTTTAGTCCGCACTCAATTTTTTGTAAAATTTTTTAGAGTGTCTTGAAACTGACATACGTTATTCAGGTTCACTATTACATGATTTCTATTTAAAATGATTTAAATAATGCAATGGTTTACGTACAGAGATATTCAAAATGATTCTGATGCATTACAGTCAATGAGAAGTATTTTTTAAAAACTATTTTAGTATCATTATACTACACATAGCATAGTGAAGTTAACATACATTATTAAGATACGGATTTTTTTTTTTTTTTTTTTTTGAAGTAGAATAAGGTATGATTGGCGTAAGTGATGGGTTTACACTTTTCCACTAAGTTATTTATATACCGTATGAGATATAAATAAAAATTGTTTAATATACATGTGCAACATCAAGAGGATTTTTCTAGTTCACTGAATGGTGCGTATGTAATTTTTTAAACTATATATAAAAGTTGCACAAAGCCAGTCTCTTTTTTTTTTAGGAATAATGTTTTAGTCAGATTTTGCAAGATACTTTAAAAAAGAAACAAATACTTTTGTGGTCTTGCTGATTTTAGACATTATACAGCGATAAACAAAAACAACCTATTGTATGTTCCTTTTCTTTCTGTCTCTTCTTTCTTTTAAATAATACATTAGAGATATTTTTGAGTTTATTTCCTCAATAATAATAATAATAATAATAATAATAATAATAATAATAATAACATACCTTTTCAAGTGTTATCACGGAGGTAAAATATATTGAGGGTTAAACGAAGTAGCAAGTATGTACAGTTGAAAATATTTATAATCAATACAAACCACAAAATTTTTCTTTCTTGTTTTAATGTATATTAACGAAATGAACAACATTTGATATACATTTTTGTACGTTTATATACCAATTATACTTTAACCTTTGTTGATTTTTTTTTTTAATAAAAATTCTTTTTTCCTTCATGTTAGAGTGCTAAATATTTGTCCGCAAATTTTTTAGTAATATTTTAAGTGCTTTCGAAAATAAAACACATTGGAAATTATAAAATACAATAAATGAAAATCAATTTCTAATATCTGATTTATGTTTGCACATATGTCCATTGATATTTAGTTTCGTAAAGAATATTCATCTCGCTCGAAATTTGAATGTGTTTTCAATATAAAATATTGCATCAATGTCAGAAAACGAGTATAAATGTTTCAGAGGCGCATTGATGTTAGCACTGAATGTAAACTTTGTAAATATCACAAGAACAACTCAATGTGTCCAAATGATAAAACTGATGTACTCCGATATATATATATCTTAATTAAAATTTAGTTCAGAATTGTTAGTTATAAGGATAATAGTATTAGTAATAATAACCATGTAAAGTATTTTTTACAAAATTTTTATCACGGATGGCGTACTTTTGATCGATTGTCTAAATTTAATGGAATATTTATATGAATTTATGCAGTGTTTTAAAGATATAATAAAAATATTTAATAAAAACATGCATTTAAACCACTTTAACATTAAAAATCATTTTTAAAAAGTTATTAAACTTTTAAAAGTAATTTTAAATCATAAATTCTTTCAGCATTTTTATGCATAATTGAAATTTAAAATACATCATAAATGGCATGTACACTAATTTAAATCATAAAATATATTTTCCAAAAATATATGGTGGATAATTAACACAAGAAGCTATGTTTGATTTCATTAATTTTTTTCCATTATCGCCTCAGTTAGATATTCTTAAAATAAATTATTAGGGATTTTAATAGTTAATTTTATGACTCTATGGGATTAGATAGTTAGGAAAAAAGCCCTTTTATATAAACAGGCAAAATGATTCTTAATAAACTAAAACCAATAATCTCTGGTTGGTTGGAGTATTACAAAAGCTGATTTGCGATTTATAAAGAGTATGAATTAAATTTAAAGATTTTATTCGAAAAAAAAAAAAAAAAAAAAAAAACATTTGGAATATTTATTGCAGTTGACGTGTCTTTATTTAAACGATTATATGAATCGAATAACCTGTATATTAATTTGCTGAAAACCTTTGCAGAAAGAACACTATTTTTTAATCTGGCCATCATCACCGATTGTTTGGAAAATCTGATTAATATTGAATAATTCATTTAGAAAATGAAGGTTAAAATTTAAAGTTCTGTAGTGAGGCAGCGGGTAGAAAGCCTAAGTAAGAACAGTATAAAAGTCATGTTTTCAGACATCGTAATATTGTATGTTAATTTAATTATTTTGAATGCAGTGTAATGATGTTGAAATGTACCTAGAAGAATTATCCATAATGCATATATATATTCTTTCAGTGTCTATAATGTATATGTATACTTTTGGGTATAAATGCACTCAAAACCCAAATTCTACATACACCAAAATTATACGGATAACTCCATATAATTCATTAGTATTTTTACCAAATTTTAAGTCAATCAGTTGATTACATAAAGTATCGTAATTATTTTGTGTATTTTATTTTTTAACTAATTATTTTTTATATGCCCGCCGTTTATTAGAAAAACCACGCTTTTATGCCTTACAATAACATATAGTAATTTAATTATGTTAAATGCAATGTTACTATGTTAAAAAGCATTTAAAATATGTGCCGTCCATAGGCTGTAATGGTACGATATTTTTTTGTGTGTCTCATTACATAAATTACAGATACGATATACTCTAAAAACTATACAACTAATTCCATGTAAATTATAAATATTTGTGTCAAAATTGTATCAAATTGGATGATTATATAACATATTGGAATTCTTTTGTTGTGGCCTTGTATTGTAGCTACATAGTTATGTTTGTGCTCATTATTTTCTGCAGAAAACACGCTTTTAAGCATTCTAATAAGTATGTCTGTATCATTTTACTGAATGTACTGTAATCATCATAAATTGCACTTTGAAAAAAATGCTTTCCATAAGCTTCAATGATACAGGATTCTTTTGTGTGAACTACACGAGCTACAAATACATTCTTCCTCAAAATCTATACAGCTACTCACATGCATCTCATAAATATGTGTGCCAACTTTCAAGATCATTTGATGATTTTTGTGACTACTATCAGATCACGGTACACACGAACACACAAGCATATAGGCACCAGAAACATTTAAGTCACAACTGGGAGACTCCTCTGACAATGCGGTAATAAAAGAGACATACTTTTAAATACTATCTACATGTATTTTGTGATTTCTATGTACGCAGTTTTATCCGCGTTTGTAATGATCGATAGATGGAGCTTTTTCAACTTTTGTTGTTAGTAAATATAATAGCCACGTGTTTTTATTATTGTTCTATTTGTGTTACTACTTAATATTCGTGATATAATTTCTCCGCCATTACATCATGGAAAATTGATTGCTTTTGGAAAAAATATTTCAGTTTATCCAAAGTTCGATCGGAAGTAGATTTTTAACTGAAGCTAAACAAATATTAGTTTCAAATTATCTGATTAATTCTTTACTTCCATTAGCCGAAGCAACTGAAATTTTAAATTTGTCATTTGGAAATAAATGGAAGCTTAATTCTGGATTTCTTGATCCTTTGGAGTTACACTGGAGCACACAACAGTAAGTGTTATCTTTTTTGCCGGATTTATTCATTTTTATTCAATAAATATATGTGAAACTAAACATCGGCAAGCAATGGCGTCTCGACGAAAGCCGAAAACTATTCATGTTAATTGTAATTTCACCTTAGCCCACCAGAGGGCGAGCATTTCATTACAACCACGGATAGGTCATTATTATTATTGTTGTTATCATTTGAATTTTTTAAAGATGTGATTACACAAAATATTATATTCATAATTACTAGTATGTAAATTGTAACTAACATAAGAATTTTTAAATAATAAATTACTTACAATATAAGTCAGCAAACTTTCTGCAAAACTTTAACATACCTGTAAAACAAATAGAAGAAAATATGTTATTAAGAATAATTTATGTCTTTTAAATCTGGAATAAATAAATTAATTAATAAAATTAAATGTAACATCAAGTACGTTAAATTTATATCTTTTTGCAAAACAAGAGTAATATTTAAATTTTGATCGTAGACAATAAATTTTCTTTTATCTAATACTAGCTGGCTTCGCCCGCTTCGCTGATCAGTATATTTAAATGATTCATTTTTATTTTATAATAAGTCTCAGTTTTTTAATTTCTATATTTATTAATAAGTCTCAAAAATATGAACAGTTATCGTTTGCTATAAAGGAATTATTTTTTGAGCAATTCGTTTGTAAAAATATAATCCTGGAATGGCAACACTTCTAAAAAAGAAAAAATATATATTGTTATAAAAGAAAAGATTTGTTTATGCTAATAAATAAAATATTTATCTGTAACATGCAAAATCCTTCTAATATTATATTATAATTTGGGTTAAGATTATTATTTCTTACTACTTACTACTAATTCTACCTCTAGTAAATAGAAGTTATAAACGATAAAAGTAAATCATAGCACTTTTCTTTATGAAAATACCATAGATATAGTAATAAGACATAGATTGATCAGCGAGAGGGAAAAAGTGATACCTTTTTTTTTTTTTTTTTTTTTTTTTTTTTTCTTTTTTTCGGGAAAAGTCACTCTAATGGCTGCTTTTCCCCGGGTAAATCACACACAGGAATAAACACGGATAATTTAGTAAATAAAATTTGTGAATAATTTATTTACTAAAGGTGAATGAATAACTCCAGATACAGTTTCAAATTCATTTTCCTTTTTTTTCTTTTTTTCAATACTCTCTAATGGCTGATTTTAGAACTTTTTTTCGGCATCAAAAATTTTTGCTCGATAACATGGAGATGATAGATCTATATATATTACTATATCTATGGAAAATACAAGTTTGCCATCGATTGATTTCCAAGAAAATCGTAACGTACTTGTAAACAACTAACGTAAAATCATAACGTAATTGTAAACATCTATTATTTTGAAAAAAAAAAAAAAAAGTGGATAAATAAATAAATTAAAAATAAATTAAAAAAATAAATAAAATAAATAAAAAAAATGTAAATGATGTGCAGTAATGGAGGTCACTTTTGGATTTAGCCTCCTCGAAAACATAAAAATAACCAAAAATAATTTCATGCAAGTTATTTTTTTTAGTTTTTCCTAAACCTGTGTTATTTTTTAAATGAAAAGTTCTAATGCCTAGTTTAATAATGAATTTAGATTTTATTGTAAGCCGAATATATTATTATAATAGATATTAGAAAATCAAACAAGCAAATAAATTAATAAATTCATTGTTTCTCATTTTAATGAATTTTTTACAGAATCTATTAAAAAAGCCTTTATCTACTGACTGTACTTTAAAGTATACCTTTAGAATAAATTCGAATTTATGGTTTTGGTATTATGGGTTAAGACCAATTCACTACGCGAATGACTTAGTTCTGGATGGTATGTCCTGTGTGAGGGGTCTTTCTAAGGAGTATAGTCCCAACTTATATCATGTGAATTTTGAAGAAAGCAACGCAAAACTCAGGACGACTAGGACGACGAGTTTGAACTGGGTTAAATTTATGGAAGGATTGACAAAGTATTTATGAGGATTGATTAACTTCACTTTAATCTCACTGCACTATATCATATCTCATAAAAAACAATACTATTGTAAAAGTCACCCCGCCCAGCAAAAACTCTTACCTTTCTTAAGCAGCCAAAAAAAGGATTGATATCAAATTTCGCCGCCGCTATTGAATCCCAGGTACTCAATGCCCAGCTTAATGAAGATCTGCCAATAACACTGCATGTATCTTTCTAATAAATCCTAATCTCTTTCAACATTCTTTGTTATCTGTGTTAGTTCTTTCGCTGCATTATAAAGTTATAATTTAAAGTATTTTTACAGCGGGGTGCGTAATAATATTTTAATCTTTACTAACTAAATTTTTTATTAATTAAAACTTCTACATAGGGGACACACCCCGCCGTAAAAATACTTTAAATTATAACTTTATAATGCAGCGAAAGAACTAACACAGATAACAAAGAATGTTGAAAGAGATTAGGATTTATTAGAAAGATACATGCAGTGTTATTAGCAGATCTTCATTAAGCTGGGCATTGAGTACCTGGGATTCAATAGCGGCGGCGAAATTTGATATCAATCCTTTTTTTGGCTGTTTAAGAAAGGTAAGAGTTTTTACTGGGCGGGGTGACTTTTACAATAGTATTGTTTTTTATGAGATATCACTTCTTTTTGCAGGTTATGTATGTGCTTTTATAATTTAATACGTATGCATAATGAATATATTTGTGTAATAGATCGATAAAAATCGTGCGTGTTATGCATAGATGTAAATATAGTGTTACAGATTTCTACATAGTATTAGTTCTTTTTATGTGATTTCTTTCTAAGAGGTTTAGTCACATTATAAAATGTCAATTTTTCGTATTTCTAGCTTGTTTCCGTGTTAAAAAAGATCCTTCTCCGTTAAAAACACACTTTATCAGGGCACGTAATAGACTTGGCGATGAATTTGGTGACTTTATCGCACCTTGACAACTATTTTGACGATCTTGGTGAAAAAAAAAAAAAAACCTTTATCGATAGACCCATTGTCCAAGCTGTAACTCGATTATTAAGTGTAGTTTCCACTGAGGTTAGTTGGAAGTCGTTACGAGCGGCAGTATTCAGAATACTTTGATGTGGTCAAGCTGTTGGAATGCTTTGACGTTTTGGTTCGACCGGTTGGAAGTCCCTGGCTCTAATCCCGAGCTGAGATAATTGAGGGGCCAGAGGCAAATATCTTTGTCAATTTTGCATGCTTTCCTTTGAAGTAACTGCGCAATCTGATAAAAAAGGCTATAACTGATGACAAGACATTTGGCTCTTTGTGTCGGAAGCGTGATTAATGGTTCTTTTTTAACCTCGAAGTTCCAACAGCAATGGAAACCGGACTTTACGGAAGTTACTGTAAAATTCAAGATTTATGGCGGGCTATAAAAGGAGTCCCGTTCCGACCACTGAGGTGAGTTTCTCGCTAAGACTTTACGAAATAGAAAGTTTTGCTTGACTAAGTACCATTGAATTGTAGTTTATTTCTGTATGTTATGACTATGGTATCGTTTGTGCTGTGATTTATATGTTGTCAGGTGTTATTTAAACTGCGTTTTCTGGTGAAACTCAAGTTGATACTGGGTTTCACTAAGGTGACCAAATTTTTTAAACCCAATTTGAGGACAAATCATCGCATCGTCCTCAAATTGAAAGGACATTTGAGGACAGAGTTAAATTATGCTTTAATTTGCGGACATTTGAGGACAAATTTATAAATTCGAGAACATTTGCCCTCAAATGATTTTCAAATTGGTAAAAATGTATTGTTACCGTGTTCTGAGCTATCCTGAAAGTTTCAAATGTCTAGCTAGTCGGGAAATTAGTTAAAAATCGATTGCGAGCTTTGTGCTGGTAACGCTGCCGATGGAATCAGGAACCCGAAACAGTTTGCTAAAAGTATTTAAAAAATGCATTTTCACCGTGTTCTGAACTATTCTGAAAGTTTCAAATGTCTAGCTAGTCGGGAAGTTAGTTAAATATATTTTCTGTCGAATCATATAAACGCTGCCGAAGGCAGTAGGGACCTGAAACAGTTGACTGAAAGTCTTAAAAAATGTATTGTCACCGTGTTCTGAGCTATCCTGAATGTTTCAAATGTCTAGCTAGTCTGGAAGTTAGTTAAAAAGCGATTGTAAAATGCGTACTGGTAAAGCTGCCGAAGGCAGCAGTAACCCGAAACAGTTGGCTAAAAGTATTATAAAAATGCATTTTCACCGTGTTCTGAACTATTCTGAAAGTTTCAAATGTCTAGCTAGTCGGGAAGTTAGTTAAATATATTTTCTGTCGAATCATATAAACGCTGCCGAAGGCAGTAGGGACCTGAAACAGTTGACTAAAAGTGTTACAAAATGTATTGTCACCGTGTTCTGATCTATCCTGAAAGTTTCAAATGCCTAGCTAGTCGGGAAGTTAGTTAAAAATCGATTGCAAGCTTTGAGCTTGCAACGCTGCCGATGGCAGCAGGAACCCGAAACAGTTGGCAAAAAGTAATAAAAAAATGCATTTTCTCCGCGTTCTGAACTAGTCTGAAAATTTTAAATGTGTAGCTAGTCGGGAAATTAGTTAAATAAATATTCTGTCGAATCATATAAACGCTGCCGAAGGCAGTAGGTACCTGAGACAGTTGACTAAAAGTGTTAAAAAATGTATTGTCACCGTGTTATGAGCTATCCTGAAAGTTTCAAATCTCTAGCTAGTCGGGAAGTTAGTTAAAAAGCGATTGCAAAATGTGTACTGGTAACGCTGTCGCAGGCAGCAGTAACCCAACCAAAAAAAATTTTGATTGCAAAAGGCACTGGTACAGGTCAGAAGGAATGTCCATGCAAATTTTCAGCTCATTAGCTGCAGAACTCTAGGCTCAATCGCCGTCAAAAGTTTTTGTCTTAACAATTACAAGAAGCAGAAGAAGAAGAAGAAAGTAACAGGGAAATTTCGGGTTTTCAAAGTTATATAACTCAGGCCCCTTAATTCGGAGCGACATGCAAATTTGTATGTTTTGTCTTAAGGGTACGCTTAAGGTCTGTGCAAAAAATCATAGGTCTTGGGGATCAGGGAGCTGAGATACAGGTAGTCGAAAAGTCCGAGATGCTATGTCGACATAATATACACTTGTAGCGTTCAACATTGACTTTCCTACTTTGTAAATTTCATTTGTATTTCTCTTAATGTTTGTTTTAGTTTGGCGGTTGTTTGTTTTAGTTTGGCGGGGCGGAACGCTACCGCGTTCCTTGATGTATCATTAAATTTTAATCACATTAAAAACTGAGACAGATAATATACATTTTAAATATACATTTTAAAAGATTAAAAACACGATACACAAATTTAAACGTTTCGAGCCTTTTACAGGCTCCTCATCAGTAAAAAACATCAAATGTAAATGCTGAGAAGAACAACAGACTTTTATTATGTGAGTACAACGTATTCATCAGGAACTGCGCATGCCTCATTAAGTGATGAAAAATGTTGATTTGTGTACCAGCCCTCCAGGAAAATTCTTGAATGATAATTTAAACAGTTAGACACGATTATTTTAGTATTGTTAAAATCAGGTAAATGGTCAGTTTCCATGGCATGCTTTTTTAAAAAAATTTTAAATGTATAATTTGCTGTTGATATTCAAGAAAGAATTTTACAACGTGCTTTCGCTGTTTATGATTGTCATTTTTCATGATCATCACATGAGTTATAATTAATTTATAGATTTCCTCATTAATCTAATATGAATCGTAGAAGAAGTATAAATGTGATAAAAACTTTTTAATGGAATTTTTTTTAACCTCTATGTACCACTTCATTAAACCTTTATTAATTACTATGATGTGGTGATACGAATAATATTTATTGATTATTTTGTTTAATTGCATATAAATTAGTAAAATAATAATAATGAAATATAATAACAATAATAAAATTGAAATATATATTTTTGTTTTATTTCATAATGTTGCAAATACAGGGTTGGTAAAAAGAAATTCTTACAAAAAGAAAAACAGTTGTTCAAACGCAAACGCAAGTATAATAATATCAAAATTTTATCGTGATACTGTCACTAATCACATTAAAAACTGAGACAGATAATATACATTTTAAATATACATTTTAAAAGATTAAAAACACGAT
This sequence comes from Salticus scenicus, assembly GCA_963930645.1. Lineage (NCBI taxonomy): Eukaryota > Metazoa > Arthropoda > Arachnida > Araneae > Salticidae > Salticus > Salticus scenicus. Next base: position 199,703,804 of record OZ005653.1, on the reverse strand, counting down.
ACACAAATTTAAACGTTTCGAGCCGTTCTTCTTCTAAACATAATAGGTGAAGTTAAAAGAAAATAATCTGGTGTGTCACTCACACGACTTTCTCTTACCCTGAAATTTAATACTATACATACAGGTTGGAGATTAAGAGGTAAGATAAAGAGTATTGTTATGTAAACCTATGCTAAACAATTCAAATTAGGCTTCGGAAGAGTTTTTATATAATAATTAGTTCTTTGTGAGGGTTAGTTCGTGTAAATATAACAAAAACTCACGTTCGAAAATTTAGCCCTAAAAGAAAGTAAAAAAGAAAGAAACGTATGTAATTAATTATTTTTCTTACTGCATTTTGAAAATCGATAATTTCAAACAGTTATAATATACAAATACAAATACAATATCATATAGATATATAAATTATTACAGTTTTATTTTTCACAAATAATTAAAAAAATCATTCATAAAGTAAATAACATTTCTGTATTAACCACCGTTTATGTAACATTTCGAGATTTAGTCAAAGAAAAGAAAGTAGTGACATTTATAAAACTGCTATCTTTTAAATCCATGGATTGTGGTTAAGCAATCTCAAAATCTCGAGATCAAAATTTACTCGGAATCGTAATCCGCAGTAAGGCCGTCAGAATGATGAAACATATTTACAGCTTTATCCTGTAATACGTCTACGATAAACGTCATTTTATTTCTGAATATTTAATAATGAACTATATATTTTAATGATATTTTACTTCAAAACTAGGCTTTCCCTGAGTGTGATTAGCCAGAGCGATTTTGCTGAGAATATTGGATCATTTAAATACACATTTTGCTCCCATTTTTATTAAACAAATAAAAAATAAAATAAAATAAAATAAAAACAAATATCATCTTTAAGTTTGAAAATAAATAGGACGGCATTTTTGGTAACTTAATATTCGCTGAATTTTTTTTTTTTAGTGCTAGAGGCCTATTTCAGTCGGTACAGTTGTCGAATTTTTATACGTCACTCTTAATAGTGCTAAGGGCCTATTTCAGTCGGTTTATTGAATGGGGATTTATTGAATGAAGTCCCCCCAAGGCACAACTTTGACATGAGTCCCCCCCAAGGCCCAACTTTGACATGAGTCCCCCCCAAGGTACCTCTATTTCAGTCGGTACAGCGTTGTCGAATTTTTATACGCCACTCTTAATTAGTGCTAGAGGCCTATTTCAGTCGGTTTATTGAATGGGGATTTATTGAATGAAGTCCCCCCAAGGCACAACTTTGACATGAGTCCCCCCCCTCAGGCCCAACTTTGACATGAGTCCCCCCAAGGCCCAACTTTGACATGAGTTCCCCCCAAGGTACAACTTTGACATGAGTCCCCCCCCCCAAGGCACACCTTTGACATGAGTCCCCCCCCAAGGCACGCCTCCCCCTCATTGGGAAAAAGAGAAAAAAAGTTGTTTTGCGGCTATAAGACAGTTTGGACTTCCAACGTTATTTGTTACAGTATCTGCAGCTGAAACACATTGGTTTGATTTAATGAAAACTTTATCATGGAATTTAGATCGTCACGAATTAACTAAAGAAGAATTTGTCGATATTAACAAGTTTAGCAGTAAGCCTCTGGCACTAAATTAAAATCTGTCAATGTCAGATTTTCATGTTTTAAATAATGAAATAATGTCGTGTCTGTATAATTTTTATTTTATTTTTTTTTCAAATTAATTTTTAAAGGGTGGAAATATGAAGAAAATTCGCAAAAAACTACATTTAACTTGAAACATTTGAGGCTAATAAGAACTTAAAAGCCATATAGTAGATTGGCTCTTAAATGCAGCTAAGATGTGTAACTTGCAGAAAACAATTTCTGGTAAGTTCCTAGAAGATTATGTCGACATATTCTACATTCTATACTAAAATTTGTAACAATACATAATAAAAATCCGAATAAAAGAAAAAAAAAAAAAATAGTAATATATTTTAAAGATTAAAGTAAGATTATTACTACCAGAAACTTGAGAGATAAGTCGCCAATTTTAATAATACATTTTAGAAATGTCTTTTTGAAGTGAAAACTTCTTTAGTCGCGTGGAGCACTTTTGGGTGAACAAAAATCATGAAACTCGCGTCATCGTCAGCGAAGGTTTTCCATTCGAAATGAAAACTTCTTTAGGCGCGTTGAGCACGTTTGGGTAAACAAAAATCATGAAGCTCGCGTTATCGTCAGCGAAGCCTTTCCATGAGAAGAAACATACTTTTTACCAATTGACATCACGTGGTTTTTCTACTAGGAATAAAAATTGCAAATTTCAAAATGCTTCAATTTTCTTCTAAATTCTTTCAAACTTTCTGTACGCCATTAACATCACAGGGGATAGTTGCAGTTCAAATTTCATCGATTTTGGAAAAAAATTACATTTTAATTGGAAATTAAATTTTATTCTAATACGCGTATTTTAAATTCTAATTATGATTAAATTATTTTTAATACATCATTCGAAAGATATTTTAAAGTACTTTTATATTATCGAAAGTGGAATTCGAGATTTTAGCAGATTTACACGTTTTGAGGTTTCCTGAATGGGTTTTCTTTTGTATCTCAGCTACTAATTAAATTAATTTCATAAGTAATACATCATTTGAAAGCTTTGTTGAGTTGGAATCGAACAGTAACTTACAGAAATTTTTACCACCAGATGGCGCTGTAATATTTTAAAAATTCAAATTCTAATTATGATTAAATTATTTTTAATACATCATTCGAAAGATATTTTAAAGTTCTTTTATATTATCGAAAGTGGAATTCGAGATTTCACCTGATTTACACGTTTTGGGGTACCCTGAATCGGTTTTCTTTTGTATCTTACCTACTAATTAAAATAATTTCATAAGTAATCAATATTTTTACCTAATATAAGGCTTAGTTCATTTAATTTGGGTAGCTACAAATATTGTTCCGAATCATATAATACAGATCATAAACACTTCTTTACAAACCAAAAATAACTCGAAAATAATAATCTAATAACTCGACGATACAATTTGCAAGTTACTTAGTTTTCACTTCTATCGGCAGTCCCCAAACACTGCTTGGATTTTTTTTTTTTTTTTTTTTTTTTTTAACGTATGTGTTTAATGGGGTAATTATTTTAATTTTATTAACATTATCACTTACTCATTTTCTTTTAAATATATGGCAACAAGAGATTAAGAAAAAAAAAAAAAAAAAAAAGAAGACTTTCATATAAGTCATAGTTTGGCGCAGCTTTTTTTTTTTTTTACAAATAATTTTTCCTTTATTTAATAGTAGAAAATTACTTTAAAAGATTAATTTATGACAATAGCTGTGCAAAAGTTGATCCAGAGTATTAGGTCTGTTCATATAAAAGATAAAGCAGTCAAGTCCTATTCTTTGTTACAATTTAATTCTTTGTTACGAAGTTAATTTTGACCATCATCGGTTTTATGAATGAAAATATATATTTCTGTTAGACTATGACGTAAACGTTAACGTAGAAGTGGAAATTAATATATGTTGTCTTTATAAGTCAGAAACTTTAAGTAAATATTTTAGGGGGGAAATAATGTAAATTAAATGACAATCGAATTTAATAAACTACATATTATCCAGTATTAATATTTCTATGAAACAGTATTTTGCCTTACCTCATTTTTTACGGTAAGAAGAAAAAAATGTAAACAAAAACTTTTTTAAACTAAAAAATATTTTTAGCTAAAATTCTCAAGAATAAAGGCTTTTTAAATAAAATTGAGCGATGTATAATACAAATGAAATATTTTATTATTATAAAAAAATAAATAAATAAATCTGGCGCCAAACTGAAAAAAGTATGTCATTGAACAAAAATAATTAAATAAAATAAACGAATAAATAAATGAATTAAATTAAAATAGCAATAATTTAAGTAAATGTATGTATGATATTCCGACGTATTTTTAAATAAATTAAATCTATAAAACTATTTTTATATTTGAACGTTAAACAACATATAACTCAGGAGATTCCACAAAGAATTCTTCTATAAGCTCTTTTTTTTTTTTTTTTTTTTTTGAAGAATTATGTTAATATCAATCAAGTAATAATGTGAAATTTACGATAAAAAGTCTCAAAAAGTAATGCAAAATTTTAAAAAGAAAGAAAAAAAAAAAAAAAAAAAAAAAAATTCGCATTTGTTCGTCGTATTTCAAGGAGCAAACATCGAGAAAAAGAAGAGCGCAAAGATGGCGGATTTAATGGAATTTGACAAGTGTTTTCACTCTTAGCAAGAAATCAACAAAGTGTGTCGTTTATGTCACATTTTTACAAATACATTCAGATAACATGTGTAATCGTTATGTGTGTTAAGAAGGAATAAATGTCAGAAACATTTATCTTTTTATGTATGTTGATATAAAAATGTTTTATAAAGAATTCTTGTATTCCTCTACTATAAACTGTAGAAATCACGTAAAAATTTAAGTATTCAAATGAAAGTCATAAACTATTTTTCTTTTGTTTATATGAAATGACTTTAAGAATTTCAGATTGCGATAGTATGTACTAGGTAACATTATTTACTATACATATTCTCTTTAAAAGATTATTATTATTAATATTATTTAAGTTATCAATATTGTGTTTTTAAATAAACGATAATTGAAAACAAATTCTTTGCTAAATACCATCTACTTTTGCATTCGAATCCTATTTTTAGCTCAATTTTTTTTTTCCCTTTACGTATTTATAACTCTTTGATTCTGTAGCTGATTATTTCTCACTACGCAAAATTTAAGGAGGTCTACTTAAATTGTAACTTTTTCTTTTCCCTTTACGTATTTATTACTCTTTGATTCTGTAGCAGATTATTTCTCACTACGCAAAATTTAAGGAGGTCTACTTAAATGGTAACTTTTTTTTTCCCCTTTACGTATTTATAACTCTTTGATTCTGTTGCAGATTATTTCTCACAACGCAAAATTTAAGGAGGTCTACTTAAATGGTAACTTTTTTTTTTTTT